>CM020027.1:7279541-8683310 GCA_009769605.1 Bucorvus abyssinicus | reverse complement strand
TGCTCTCCGGGCTCGCTTCACTCCAGCCCAGCCCACCTCCAAAGTCATTACGTCCAGCCATTGCTCCCCAACCAAAAGTGCCAGCCCACAATCTCTAAGCTTGCTTTTCATCCTCCTTTAGCAGCCTCTCAAATGGCACCGAGAAATTTGGGGCTACACTTTCCTTCAGCCACTATCCTTCATCATCTGCCTCTCCGGGCTCACTTCTCTCGCGCCCAAGCCGAGGCTCCAAAGTCATTACGTCCAGCCATTGCTCCCCAACCAAAAGTGCCAGCCCACAATCTCTAGCTTGCTTTTCATCCTCCTTTAGCAGCCTCCCAAATGGCACCAGAAATTTGGGGCTAACACTTTTCCTTCAGCCACTACCTTCATCATCTGCTCTCAGGCTCGCTCTTCACTCGACGCCAAGCCGAGCTCCAAAGTCATTACGTCCAGCCATTGCTCCCCAACCAAAAGTGCCAGCCCACAATCTCTAGCTTGCTTTCATCCTCCTTTAGCAGCCTCTCAAATGGCACCAGAAATTTGGGGCTAACACTTTTCCTTCAGCCACTATCCTTCATCATCTGCTCTCCGGGCTCGCTTCACTCGCGCCCAAGCCCGAGGCTCCAAAGTCATTACGTCCAGCCATTGGTTCCCCAACCAAAGTGCCAGCCCACAATCTCTAGCTTGCTTTTCATCCTCCTTTAGCAGCCTCTCAATGGCACCAGAAATTTGGGGCTAACACTTTCCTTCAGCCACTACCTTCATCATCTGCGTGTCGCGGCTCACTCATCAGCCCAAGCCCGAGGCTCCAAAGTCATTACTGTCCAGCCATTGCTCCCCAACCAAAAGTGCCAGCCCACAATCTCTAGCTTGCTTTTCATCCTCCTTTAGCAGCCTCTCAAATGACAATAGAAAGTTGGGGACAACACTTTTCTTTCAGACACCACCTCATCATCTCCTCTCGGGGATCGCTTCACTCCCACGCCCAAGCCGAGGCTCCAAAGTCACTAGTCCAGCCATTGCTCCCACACCAAAGGTGACAGACCCGAATCTCTAGCCTGCTTTTCATCTTCCCTTGGAACCTCTCAAATGACAATAGAAGTTGGGGATACACTTTTCCTTCAGACACCAACCTTCATCATCTCCTCTCGGGGCTCACATTCCTCGGGCAAAAGCCGAGGCTCCAAAGTCATTATGTCCAGCCATTGCTCCCATCCAAAGGTGACAGACCCGAATCTCTAGCCTGCTTTTCATCTTCCCTTGGCAGCCTCTCAAATGCCACCAGAAATTTGTGGATAACACCTTTCCTTCGGACACCAACCTTCATCAACTTCTCTCGGGGATCGCCTCACTCCACACCAAAGCAGAGGTTCCAATATCACTATGTCCAGCCATTGCTCCCACACCAAAGGTGACAGCCCCGAATTTCTAGCCTGCTTTTCATCTTCCCTTGGAAGCCTCTCAAATGACAATAGAAAGTTGGGGATAACACTTTTCCTTCAGACACCAACCTTATCATCCCTCTCGGGGCTCACTTCCCTCGGGACCAAGCCGAGGCTCCAAGGTCACTATGTCCAGCCATTGCTCCACACCCAAAGGTGACAGACCCGAATCTCTAGCCTGCTTTTCATCTTCCCTTGCAGCCTCTCAAATGACAATAGAAAGTTGGGGATAACACTTTTTCTTCAGACACCAACCTTCATCATCTCCTCTCGGGATAGGCTTCACTCCGGCACCAAGTCGAGGCTCCAAAGTCACTATGTACAGCCATGCTCCCACACCCAAAGGTGGCCCAGCCCAGAATCTCTAGCCTGCTTTCATCTTCCCTTGGCAGCCTCTCAAATGGCAATAGAAAGTTGGGGATAACACTTTTCCTTCAGACACCAACCTCATCATCTCCTCTCGGGATCGCTTCACTCACGGCCCAAAGCCGAGGCTCCAAAGTCACTATGTCCAGCCATTGCTCCCACACCAAAGGTGACAGCCCCGAATCTCTAGCCTGCTTTTCATCTTCCCTTGGCAGCCTCTCAAATGACAATAGAAAGTTGGGGATAACACTTTTCCTTCAGACACCAACTTCATCATCTCTCTCGGTGATGGCTTCACTCCACGCCAAAGCCGAGGTTCCCAAAGTCACTATGTCCAGCCATTGCTCCCACACCAAAGGTGACAGCCCCGGAATCTCTAGCTGCTTTTCATCTTCCTTGGCAGCCCTCTCAAATGACAATAGAAGTTGGGGATAACACTTTTCCTTCAGACACCAACCTTATCATCTCCTCTCGGGGATCACTTACCTCACGCCAAAGCTAAGTCTTTCAAATTCACTATGTCCAGCCATTGCTCCCACCCAAGGTGCCAGCCCCGAATCTCTAGCTGCTTTTCATCTTCCCTTGGCAGCCTCTCAAATGACAATAGAAAGTTGGGGATAACACTTTTCCTTCAGACACAACCTTCATCATCTCCTCTCGGGGATCGCTTCACTCCACGCCAAAGCCGAGGTCCAAAGTCACTATGTCCAGCCATTGCTCCCAGCACCAAAGGTGACAGCCCCGAATCTCTAGCTTGCTTTTCATCTTCCCTTGGCAGCCTCTCAAATGACAATAGAAAGTTGGGGATAACACTTTTCCTTCAGACATCAACCTTCATCATCTCCTCTCGGGGATCGCTTCACTCCACGCCAAGCTAAGTTTCCAAAGTCACTCTGTCCAGCCATTGCTCCCACACCAAAGGTGACAGACCCGAATCTCTTAGCCTGCTTTTCATCTTCCCTTGGCAGCCTCTCAAATGACAATAGAAAGGTGGGATAAACTTTTCTTTCAGACACCAACCTTCATCATCTCCTCTCGGGGCTCAATTCCCTCGAGACCAAGCCGAAGCTTAAAGGTCAGTATGTCCAGCCTTTGCTCCCACACCAAAGGTGCCAGCCCCGAATCTCTAGCCTGCTTTTCATCTTCCCTTGGCAGCCTCTCAAATGACAATAGAAATTTGGGGATAACACTTTTCTTTCAGACACCAACCTTCATCATCTCCTCTTGGGGCTCACTTCCCTCGAGACCAAGCCGAAGTTAAAGGTCAGTATGTCAGCCATGCTCCCACACCAAAGGTGACAGACCCAAATCTCTAGCCTGCTTTTCATCTTCCCTTGGCAGCCTCGCAAATGACACTAGAAAGTTGGGGATAACACTTTTCCTTCAACACCAACCTTCATCATCTCCTCTCGGGCTCAATTCCCTTCGGGCCAAAAGCCGCAGGCTCCAAAGTCACTATGTCCAGCCATTGCTCCCACACCAAAGGTGACAGCCCCGAATCTCTAGCATGATTTCATCTTCCCTTGGAAGCCTCTCAAATGACAATAGAAAGTTGGGGATAACACTTTTCCTTCAGACACCAACTTCCTCATCTCCTATAGGGGCTCACTTCCCTCGGACCAAGCCGAGGCTCCAACAGTCACTATGTCCAGCCATTGCTCCCACACCAAAGGTGACAGACCCGAATCTATAGCCTGCTTTTCATCTTCCCCTTGGCAGCCTCTCAAATGACAATAGAAAGTTGGGGATAACACTTTCCTTCAGACACCAACCTTTCATCATCTCCTCCTTGAGGATGGCTTCACTACGGCCCAAGCCGAGGCTCCAAAGTCACTATGTCCAGCCATTGCTCCCACACCAAAGGTGACAGCCCCGAATCTCTAGCTGCTTTTCATTCTTCCCTTGGAAGCCTCTCAAATGACAATAGAAAGTGGGGATAACACTTTTCCTTCAGACACCAACCTTCATCAACTCCTCTAGTGGATCGCTTCACTCCACGCCAAAGCTAAGTTTCCAAAGTCACTATGTCCAGCCATTGCTCCCACACCAAGGTGCCAGCCCGAATCTCTAGCTGCTTTTCATCTTCCCTTGGCAGCCTCTCAAATGCAATAGAAAGTGGGGATAACACTTTTCCTTCAGACACCAACCTTCATCATCTCCTCTCGGGGCTCAATTCCCTTGGGACCAAGCCGAAGCTCCAAGTCACTATGTCCAGCCATTGCTCCCACACCAAAGGTGCCAGACCCGAATCTCTAGCCTGCTTTTCATCTTCCCCTGGAAGCCTCTCAAATGACAATAGAAAGTGGGGATAACACTTTTCCCTTCAGACACCAAACCTTCATACATCTCCTCTCGGGGATCGCTTCACTCCACGCCAAAGCCGAGGTTCAAAGTCACTAGTACAGCATTGCTCCCACACCAAAGGTGACAGCCCCGAATCTCTAGCCTGCTTTCATCTTCCCTTGGCAGCCTCTCAAATGACAATAGAAAGTTGGGATAACACTTTTCCTTCAGACACCAACCCTTCATCATCTCCTCTTGAGGATGGCTTCACTACGGCCCATGCCGAGGCTCCACAGTACTATGTCCAGCCATTGCTCCCACACCAAAGGTGACAGACCCGAATCTCTAGCCCTGCTTTTTCATGTTCCCTTGGCAGTCTCTCAAATGACAATAGAAAGTTGGGGATAACACTTTTCCTTCAGACACCAACCTTCATCATCTCCTCTCGGGGATCGCTTCACTCCACGCCAAAGCGAGGTTCCAAAGGTCACTATGTCCAGCCATTGCTCCCACACCAAAGGTGACAGCCCCGAATCTCTAGCCTGCTTTTCATCTTCCCTTGGCAGCCTCTCAAATGACAATAGAAAGTTGGGGATAACACTTTTCCTTCAGACACCAACCTTCATCATCTCCTCTCGGGGCTCACTTCCCTCGGGACCAGGCTCCAAAGTCACTATGTCCAGCCATTGCTCCCACACCAAAGGTGCCAGCCCCGAATCTCTCGCCTGCTTTTCATCTTCCCTTGGCAGCCTCTCAAATGGCAATAGAAAGTGTGGGATAAACACTTTTCCTTCAGACACCAACCTTCATCATCTCCTCTGGGGCTACTTCCCTTGGGACCAAGCCGAAGCTCCAAGGTCACTATGTCCAGCCATTGCTCCCACAACAAAGGTGACAGACCCGAATCTCTAGCCTGCTTTTCATCTTCCCTTGGCAGCCTCTCAAATGACAATAGAAAGTTGGGGATAACACTTTTCCTTCAGACACCAACCTTCATCATCTCCTCTCGGGGATCGCTTCACTCCACACCAAAGCCGAGGCTCCAAAGTCACTATGTCCAGCCATTGCTCCCACACCAAAGGTGACAGCCCCAAATCTCTAGCCTGCTTTTCATCTTCCCTTGGCAGCCTCTCAAATGCCACCACAAATTTGGGGCTCACACTTTTCTTTCAGACACCAACCTTCATCATCTCCTCTCGGGGCTCACATCGCTTGACCGCAAGAGGATGCTCCAAAGTGATTATGTCCAGCCATTGCTCCCACACCAAAGGTGCCAGCCCCGAATCTCTAGCCTGCTTTTCATCTTCCCTTGGCAGCCTCTCAAATGACATGAGAAATTTGGGGCTAACACATTTCCTTCAGACACCAACATTCATCATCTCCTCTCGGGGATCGCTTCACTCCACGCCAAAGCCGAGGTTCCAAAGTCACTATGTCCAGCCATTGCTCCCACACCAAAGGTGACGAGACCCTGAATCTCTAGCCTGCTTTTCATCTTCCCTTGGCAGCCTCTCAAATGACAATAGAAAGTTGGGGATAACACTTTTCCTTCAGACACCAACCTTCATCATCTCCTCTCGGGGATCGCTTCACTCCACGCCCAAAGCCGAGGTTCCAAAGTCACTATGTCCAGCCATTGCTCCCACACCAAAGGTGACAGCCCCGAATCTCTAGCCTGCTTTTCATCTTCCCTTGGCAGCTCTCAAATGACAATAGAAAGTTGGGGATAACACTTTCCTTCAGACACCAACCTTCATTCATCTCCTCTCGGGGATCGCTTCACTCCACGCCAAAGCTAAGTTTCCAAAGTCACTATGTCCAGCCATTGCTCCCACACCAAAGGTGACAGCACCGAATCTCTAGCTTGCTTTTCATCTTCCCTTGGCAGCCTCTCAAATGACATAGAAGTTGGGGATAACACTTTTCTTCAGACATCAACCTTCATCATCTCCTCTCGGGGATCGCTTCACTCCACGCCAAAGCCGAGGTTCCAAAGTCACTATGTCCAGCCATTGCTCCCACACCAAAGGTGACAGCCCCGAATCTCTAGCCTGCTTTTCATCTTCCCTTGGCAGCCTCTCAATGACCAATAGAAAGTTGGGGATAACACTTTTCCTTCAGACACCAACCTTCCTCATCTCCTCTCGGGGCTCACTTCCCTCGGGACCATGCCGAGGCTCCAAGGTCACTATGTCCAGCCATTGCTCCCACACCAAAGGTGACAGCCCCGAATCTCTAGCCTGCTTTTCATCTTCCCTTGGAAGCCTCTCAAATGACAATAGAAAGTTGGGGATAACACTTTTCCTTCAGACACCAACCTTCATCATCTCCTCTCGGGGCTTACTTCCCTCGGGACCAAGCCGAGGCTCCAAGGTCATTATGTCCAGCCATTGCTCCCACACCAAAGGTGACAGACCCGAATCTCTAGCCTACTTTTCATCTTCCCTTGGCCTCCTCTCAAATGACAATAGAAAGTTGGGGATAACACTTTCCTTCAGACACCAACCTTCATCATCTCCTCTCGGGGATCGCTTCACTCCACACCAAAGCCGAGGCTCCAAGTCACTATGTCCAGCCATTGCTCCCACACCAAAGGTGACAGCCCCGAATCTCTAGCCTGCTTTTCATCTTCCCTTGGAAGCCTCTCAAATGACAATAGAAAGGTGGGGATAAAACTTTTCTTCAGACACCAACCTTCATCATCTCCTCTCGGGGCTCCATTCCTCGGGCAAAAGCCGAAGCTCCAAAGTCACTATGTCCAGCCATTGCTCCCACACCAAAGGTGACAGCCCGAATCTCTAGCCTGCTTTTCATCTTCCCTTGGCAGCCTCTCAAATGACAATAGAAAGTTGGGGATAACACTTTCCTTCAGACACCAACCTTCATCATCTCCTCTCGGGGATCGCTTCACTCCACGACCAAGCCGAGGCTTCCAAAGTCACTATGTCCAGCCATTGCTCCCACACCAAAGGTGACAGACCCTGAATCTCTAGCCTTGCTTTTCATCTTCCCTTGGCAGCCTCTCAAATGACAATAGAAAGTTGGGGATAACACTTTTCCTTCAGACACCAACCTTCATCATCTCCTCTCGGGGATCGCTTCACTCCACGCCAAAGCCGAGGTTCCAAAGTCAGTATGTCCAGCCATTGCTCCCACACCAAAGGTGACAGCCCCGAATCTCTAGCCTGCTTTTCATCTTCCCTTGGCAGCCTCTCAAATGACAATAGAAAGTTGGGGATAACACTTTTCCTTCAGACACCAACCTTCATCATCTCCTCTCGGGGATCGCTTCACTCCACGCCAAAGCCGAGGTTCCAAAGTCACCTATGTCCAGCCATTGCTCCCACACCAAAGGTGACAGCCCCGAATCTCTAGCCTGCTTTTCATCTTCCCTTGGCAGCCTCTCAAATGACAATAGAAAGTTGGGGATAACACTTTTCCTTCAGACACCAACCTTCATCAATCCTCTCGGGATCGCTTCACTCCACGCCAAAGCTAAGTTTCCAACGTCACTATGTCCAGCCATTGCTCCCACACCAAAGGTGACAGCCCCGAATCTCTAGCTTGCTTTTCATCTTCCCTTGGCAGCCTCTCAAATGCAATAGAAAGTTGGGGATAACACTTTTCCTTCAGACACCAACCTTCATCATCTCCTCTAGGGCTCACTTCCCTCGGGACCAAGCGAGGCTCCAAGGTCACTATGTCCAGCCATTGCTCCACACCAAAGGTGCCAGCCCTGAATCTCTAGCCTGCTTTTCACTTCTTTAGGAGCCACTGAAATCCTCATAGAAATTTTGGGCTAATCCTCTTCCTTCAGACACAACCTTCATCATCTCTCGGGCTCATTCAGTCCAGCCAAACACGCAATCCAAAGTGATTTTGTTCAGTTATAGCTCCCACACCAAAGGTGCCAGCCCAGAATCTTGTGGCTTCTCATCATCCCTTATGAGCCAGTCAAATGCCACTATAAATTTGAGGCTAACCTTTTTTCTTGAGCCACTAACCTTCATCGTGTCCTCTTTGGGCTCACTTCAGTCCGGCCAAAGACGAGAGACAAAGTCACTATGTCCAGCCATTACTCCCCCACCAGAGGTGCCAGCCCGAATCTCATGGTTCCTTTTCATCGTCCCTTAGTAGCCACTCAAAAGCTCCTAGAAATTTGGGGCTAACCCTTTTCCTTGAGCCACTAACCTTCATCATCTCCTGCCTCGGCTCACTTCACTCGGCCAAAGCCGCAACTCCAAGTGAATATGTACAGCATTGCTCCCCATCGAAAGATGCCAGCCCCGAATCTCAGGGCTGCTTTTCATCTTCCGTTAGGAGCCACTCAAATGCTTCTAGAAATTTGGGGCTAACCCTTTTCTTCAGCCACTAACTGTGGCTTTGTCCTTTATCCCGTGCGTGCTATCTCATGCCGGCTGTGGAAGCAGACTCAGATGCCATATTGTGTGCAGACTGCTACATTTACTAAGTGCGACAGTTACATTTATAGGCATAGAGTTCCATATACGCACTGATATATTACTATGGTTGGTCACAATGTTCCCATGCGCCTAGTTCTAACTTATGGTTGGTTATCAAGCATTGTGCACACGCTCCTTGTGATTGGCTGCAGTTATCTTGCTTGGCTCATGTTTCTTATTTGTTATGTTTCAATCTTGTTCTGTCGGCCAAGATCTCAAGCGTGTCCTTTCTACAATCTTTGTACTTTGTCATAGTTTTAGCTCAGTCAGAAAGATCCCCACATTTCCCCTTTTCCAATTAAGATACGAGAAAGGCACGTACACAAGCAAGAGAATATGCATCCAAGTATCAGAATCACTATTATTACTACAATCAACAGGCACAGTCCTTCTTTACGTAATGCGGTCAGCCATGGGCCAAGTCCTAGTCCTTGGAGCCATTGATGCCATGGTGATGTGTTTGGCATCAATATAGGTAAATGATCCAAATTACAGGGACCATCCACAGCACTCGAGAGGATGATAATTGATAATCATGTAATGGGTGGTCTAGTAAAAGGTGGAAAAGGGATTTTCCGGTGATGCTGTCACAAGACAAAGGGAGTCTTGAGCCGTCATGTTTGCTAGCATTATTCAGACGTCGGTCTTTGGTTATGGTGGGATCCAGGCAGTATTGCTCACAGCTATTTGGATCCATCCGATGATGACATGTATGGTCGCATGCATCATGCCGGTGTCCACCGTGGTCTGCTACCTGTGGAAACACAAGCATAGCATCTTCCCCAAGTTACTAAAGGAAATGGACCATCCCATTGTCTTGTTTCCAAATTTTTCACTTTCACTAAAGCTTTTCTCTCCACTTGTCTGTGGCTTCCCTCCAAGGACATAAGATGTTTAACAAACAGAGGTCCTGATGTTTAACAAACGGAGGTCCTGATTCATCCCAACGATTTAGAAAATTGAGTACATATAAGGCTTTAGCTAGTCTTTCATGAGGGTTCATACTGTCCATTCCTGCTCCACCTTTTTGTTTTAAAAGCATATTTTCAGAGCACCAGTTCAACCATTGCCTGACCTGTGGGGGAGTAGGGAATACCTGTAACATGTCGAATCCCCCAAATTTGCAAAAAATCTGTTAAAGCGTTGTGCACTATACCAAGGTCCATTGTCTGTTTGACTTTGTAGTACTCTTAAAGTTGCAAAGGCATATAGCAAGTGATGTTCAAATCCACAGCGTCCCCAGCATAGATTGCTTTTGGGATGAGGCGTCGGTAGGTACCGGTCTACACCTTGCCCTGTGCTGAAACCACTACCTTGATAGCAGAGGTTAAAGCCGCCCCTCACATAACATGTGGCCAGTACATATATGTGGACCGTTCCAAACTCCACCTGTCAATTACATAATCTGTAACTTCACACATGCCCAATTTCACTACTGGGGTCACTGTTTGGTGGTCGTTTGACTTCATCTTTATCACAAACAGGGTAAACAACAAGCAATACACAGGAAAATACCAAAGAGATAGGATGCAATTAATAATAAATTGCACTACCGTGGTTAGTCTCAAGTCCATCCGGCAAACGGATTCCATCCGGTACTGACAGTCAGTTGTTTTTATTAAGTCCTGTAACAACTGGATTTGTTGATGAATCTATGTTAATGTTTTTCATGCCTTGAGGGAGGACAGTCCAATAGTAAAAACAAACAATCTTTCAAATCAATAACTGTCAAATGCCAATTTTTTGGAATCAAAGATGGGGAGGGCAGCCCTGGCTGCAGGGCCCCCATGTCTTCGAGGATGGCATTGATTCACCGTAAATCATGCAACAAACACCACTTCCACTCTTTTTCTTTATAATAAAGACAGGAGAATTTCACGGACTCGTAGTAGGAATTATGTGTTCAGCATGTAGCTGTTTTTTTCCAGTTTTCAGGAGAGAGATAACGTGCTTTCTGCATTTCGGACACAACTCACTGATACTGTCTGCTGTGCAGACCGAGGTCACCTCTAAATCCTGTGGGCCGCGGTGGGGCGCAGCAAGTCAGAAGCACTGGCCAAAACACCATCCCACCGTTCCTGCCATCCTGCAAGCGGGAAGAAAACATTTTTTTTTTTTTTTTTTTACCACCTTAAGAGATCAAGGCCACTCGGTGCGCTGCACTGGAAAACAGCGTACCAAGCGCACAGAGGAGTACCTCCACAGGCAGCTGTGGTGGGGGAGGCTCTGATCTTCAACGGCAAGAGCAGGGGGGGAAAAAACCCAGCTGCACAAGCCAGAGGGGGTGAGGGTGAGTGCATGAGTGTCGGTTGTCATGCTGCTTCAATTTCTCAAGCGCTTTTTGAACCGCTGCATCTCTCCATATCCCACTTTGAATCATATTTTAAGTACTCATCAACAATAACTGAGCTGTCGTCTTACAGTCATGAGGACACAATACGTACATGTGAAACAACCGCTTTAAGTAAGTTCATCGCATGCGGGGATTTGACCCCATAGTCTTTGACTGCGCGTCAGAGCTCTTTTACGATACCAAAGTTGATGGGCTCCCACCTTGGTCGCCGATTTGCTTCATAGGTTACCATACGGTGAGGTCCTTTAAGAAGTCCAAATCACCCTCTTTTACTGCCTGTTTGCGAATGGTGAGCCACAGTTTGTGAGGGTCCAGCGGATACAGATCTGGCTCCTTCTCCGGGTCTACTGGTCCGGGATCTAAAGGATCATCATAATCATCATAATCTCATCATCATCATCATCATCATCATCATCAAGATTCCCACCCCCCACCATCCCAGCCATGGGCGGAGGTGTTCGTTGTGGGATCTTTTCCGACCGGCAGGATACCGAGATAAATCAGGGTATTCAGGCAGAGCCGAAGGCTCACAGGGCTGAAAGGGTCGAGTCAGGGCGGGGGCCCGTGGGCACCTGAACCGCTTCACCTATTTGTGCCATTTTGCTTCGAGTCGGGGGGGTCACGGGGTGGCAGGGTGAGGGATCGTGGGCGCCGCATTTTCTTCTTCTGCCTCTTTGTTTCCTACATGAGTTTTCAAAGTTTCAAACAGCGTGTGCCACAGCCCCAAAAGACCAGCCGCAACGCTGTCATAATGAGTGGCAGCATCCCACAGCTTATTCCTATTGCATCCCAAGTCTCAGGTTGTAAACTGTACCAGATGTCAGAGAAGGGCATTCCTTAGATGCCCAAATCAACAATTGTTTCAAGTCATTTGCATCAATTTTCGTTCCTTGCTTAGCAAGAATTTGGCTCATTAATTCTAAAACTGTCTTTGTTCCTGGGACATATTACCGCCATTGTTCCCCGCTGCTAACCTCCCTTCGCTTCGGAGAGATGATTGTCGCTGCGCAGCTTCTGCTTCGTTTCAGCAGTCTTCCGTTCAGGGGGGCTACGCCACTGGATCAGCACTTGAGGCTGCTGTCAGGCCCGACGTATTCGAGCGCTATTTGTGGCATATTACTTCACGGACTCCGAGGGATGATCGAAGACCTTATTTAGCGACACAGCAAGCCTTATATATCCTCTGTCTCTAAAGCAGTGATTTTCCACTAAGCAGTAACTTCCATTATCTTATCAGTTCAGCCGTACTCCCTCCTTTCCCCACTGGACTGTTAAGAGTATTTACAGTCCTTAGCAGCTATTTTTAACTGACGGGTTTTTTTCCAGTGTCTTCTGCAGCTGCTCACTGATCCCACGGCTTCTTGCTTACCAAAGCGATTATGTCTTGATTTTCTGCCGATAATCGATCGACAACTGTTCCAACACTTAGGAGCCTCTCCAAAGCACCTAGAAATTTGGGGCTAACATTTTTCATTGAGCCACTAACCTTCATCGCCTCCTCTCAGGGCTCACTTCACTCGGGCCAAAGCCCAGTCTCCAAAGTGATTATGTCACGCCATTGCTCCCACACCAAAGGTGCCAGCCCCGAATCTCATGGCTGCATTTCATCATCCCTTCAGAGCCACTCAAACACCCCTAGAAATTTAGGGCCAAACATTTTCCTTGAGCCCTAACATTCCTCGTCTCCTCTCTGGGCTCAGTTCAGTCCGGCCAAACATGAGAACCAAACTGAATATGCCCAGCGATACCTCCCCCACCAAAGATGACAGCCCAGAATCTCATGGCTCCTTTTCATTGTCCCTTAGGAGCCACACAAATGCTCGTAGAAATCGGGGCTACCCTTTTCATTGAGCACTAACCTTCATCATCTCCTCTTGGGGCTCAGCTCATTCGGGCCAAAGCCAAAACTCCAAGTGAAAAAATACAGCCATTGGTCCCCAAAAAAAGGTGCCAGCCCAGACTCTATGGCTGCTTCTCATCTTCCTTAAGCAGCCACTCAAATGCCCCTAGAAATTTGGGGCTAACCCTTTTCCTTCAGCCAACTAACCTTCATCATCTCCTCTCAGGGTTCAATTCACTTGGGCCCAAGCTGAATCTCCAAAGTGATTATGTCCAGGAATAGTTCCCCGACTAAAGGTGCAAGCCCTGATTCTCATGGCTGTTTTCATTGCCCATTAGGAGCCACTCAAATGCCCCTAGAAATTTGAGGATAACACTTTCCATGAGCCACTATCATATCATCATCTCCTCTCGGAGCTCACTTCAGTCCGGCTCGAACACGAGAACCAAAGTGATTATGTCCAGCGATAGCTCCCCCACCAAAGGTGCCAGCCCACAAACTTGTGGCTGCTTTTCATCTTCACTTAAGAGCCTCTCCAAAGCATCTAGAAATTTGGGGCTAACACTTTGCCTTCAGCCACTAACCTTCATCGTCTCCTCTCGGGGCTCACTTCACTCGAACCAAAGCAAAAACTCCAAGTGAATATATACAGCCATTGCTCCCCAACAAAACGTGCCAGCCCCGAATCTCCTGGCGGCTTTTCATCTCCCCTTAGGAACCACTCAAATGCCCCTAGAAATTTGGGGCTAACATCTTTCCTTCAGCCACTAACCTTCATCGGCTCCTCTCGAGGCTCACTTCAGTCCAGCCGAAGATGAGAACCAAAGCGATTATGTCCAGCGATAGCTCCCCCACCAAAGGTGTCAGCCCAGAATCTCAGGGCTGCTTTAATCTTCCCTTAGGAGCCTTTCCAAACCTCTGAGAAATTTGGGGCTAATATTTTCCATGAGCCACTAACCTTCAACAATTCCTTTCGGGCTTCAATTTCGCTTGGCCAAAGCCAACTCTCCAAAGCGATTATGCCAGCCATTGCTCCCCCAAAAAAAGGTGCCAGCCCCCGAATCTCATGGCTGCTTTTCATCGTCCCTTAGGTGCCACTCAAATGACCCTAAGAAATTTAGGGCTAACCCTTTTCCTTGAGCCACTAACCTCCATCGTCTCCTCTGGGGGCTCACTTCACTCGGACCAAAGCCGAAACTCCAAGTGAATAAACCCAGCCATTGCTCCCCAACGAAACATGCCAGCCCCAAATCTCATGGCTGCTTTTCATCGTCCCTTAGGAACCACCAAATACTCCTAGATTTTGGGCCTAACCCTTTTCCTTGAGCCACTAACCTTCATCGTATCCTCTCTGGGCTCACTTGAGTCCACTCGAAACAAGAACCCAAAGTGAATATGTCCAGTGATAGCTACCCACCAAAGGTGCCAGCCACGAATCTCATGTCTGCTTTTCAATCGTCACTTAGGAGCCACTGAAATGCTCATAGAATTTTGGGGCTAATATTTTCCTTTCGCCACTAACCTTCATCGGCTCCAATCTGGGATCAGTTCACTCGTGACCAATGCCAGTCTCCAAAGTGATTATGTCCAGCGATACTTTCACCACCAAAGGTGCAAGCCCCGATTCTCATGGCTGCTTTTCGTCGTCCCTTGGGAGCCACTCAAATGACCAAGAAATTTGGGGCTAACATTTTTCCTTCAGCCACTACCTTCATCATCTCCTCTCAGGGCTCACTTCACTCGGGCCAAAGCCCAGTCTCCCAAAGTGATTATGTGCAGCGATAGCTCCCCCACCAAAGGTGTCAGCCCCGAATCTCAGGGCTGCTTTTCATCGTCCCCTAGGAGCCACTCAAATGCCCCTAGAAGTTTGGGGCTAACTCTTTTCCTTCAGCCACTAACCTTCATCATCTCCTCTCGGGGCTCACTTCACTCGGGCCAAAGCCGAACGTCCAATTGAATAAATCCAGCCATTGCTCCCCAACGAAAGGTGCCAGCCCAGAATCTTGTGGCTGCTTTTCATCTTCCCTAAGCAGCCCACTCAAATGACCCTAGAAATTGGGGCTCACACTTTGCCTTCTGCCACCAAGCTTCATCATCTCCCTCGGGGCTCACTTCACTCGGGCCCAAAGCCCGTCTCCAAGTGAATATGTCCAGCAATAGCATACCTACCAAAGATGCCAGCCCGGTATCTCATGGCTGCTTTTCATCGTTCCTTAGGAGCCTCTCAAATGCCAACGCAAATTTGTGGCTAACATTTTTTCTTGAGCCACTAACCGTCATCATCTCCTCTCGGGGGCTCACTTCAGTCCTGCCGAACACGAGACCCAAAGTGATTATGTCCAGCGATAGCTCCCCCACCAAAGGTGCCAGCCCAGAATCTCTAGCCTGCTTTTCATCTTCCCTTGGTCAGCCTCTCCAAAGCATCTAGAAATTTAGGACTAACACTTGACTTGAGCCACTAAACTACATCATCTCCTCTCTGGGCTCAGATTACTAGGGCCAAAGGTGAAACTCCAAGGGAATAATACAGCCAAGGCTCCCCAACGAAAGGTGCCAGCCCCGAATCTCATGGCTGCTTTTCATCGTCCCTTAGAAGCCACTCAAATGCCCCTTAGAAATTTAGGGCTAATCCTTTTCCTTGAGGCACTAACCTTCATCATCTCCTCTCGGAGCTCACTTCATTTCGGGCCAAAGCCCATTCTCCAAGTGATCATGTCCAGCAATAGCCTTCCCACCAAAGGGGCCAGCCCAGAATCTCAGGGCTGCTTTTCATCGTCCCTTAGGGAGCCCACTCAAATGACCCTAGAAATTTGGGGCTAGCCCTTTCCTTGAGCCACTAACCTTCATCATCTCCTCTCGGGGCTCAACTTCACCACTCGGGCCCAAGCCCATTCTCCAAAGTGAATATGTCCAGCGATAGCTTTCCCACCAAAGGTGCGAGACCCAAATCTCATGGCTGCTTTTCATCATCCCTTGGAGCCACTCAAATGCTCATAGAATTTTCGGGCTAATATCCTTTCCTTCAGCCACTAACATCATCATCTCTTCTTCTGGGATCACGTCACTCGGGCTCAAGCACAGTCTCCAACTTGATTATATCCAGTGATAGCTCACCTACGAAAGGTACCAGCCCAGAATATTGTGGCTGCTTTTTCATCTTCCCTTAGGAGCCTCTCCAAAGCACCTAGAAATTGGGGCTAACGCTGTGCCTTCAAGCGACTAACCTTCATCATCTCCTTTCGGGGCTCACTTCAGTCCGGGCCAAAGCCGAACCTCCAATTGAATAAATCCAGCCATTGCTCCCCCAACGAAAGGTGCCAGCCAGAATCTCAGGGCTGCTTTTCATCGTCCCTTAGGAGCCCACTTAAATGACCCTAGCAATTTGGGGCTAAAACCTTTTCCTTCAGACACCAACCTTACCATCTCCTCTCGGGGCTCACTTCACTCGGGCCAAAGGCCCAGTCTCCAAGTGAATATGTCCAGCGATATCTCCCCCACCAAAGGCGCCAGCCCGGAATCTCAGGGCTGCTTTTCATCGGCCCTTCGGAGCCACTCAAATGCCACTGCAAATTTGTGGCTAACTCTTTCCTTGAGCTACTAACCTTCATCATCTTCGTCTCGGGACTCACTTCAGTCCGGCCGAACACGAGAACCGAAGGGATTATGTCCAGCCATAGCTCCCCAATCAAAAGTGCCAGCCCAGAATCTCTAGGCTGCTTTTCATCTTGCCTTAGGAGCCTCTCCAAAGGCACTAGTAATTTGGGGTAACACTTTGCCTTCAGCCACTAAACTACATCATCTCCTCTCGGGCTCAGATTACTAAGGCCAAAGGCGAAACTCCAAGGGAATAAATACAGCCATTGCTCCCCAATGAACGGTGCCAGCCCCGAATCTCATGGCTGCTTTTCAATCGTCCCTTAGGAGACCACTCAAATGACCCTAGAAATTTGGCGATAACTCTTTTCCTTGAGCCACTAACCTTCATCATCTCCTCTCTGGGAACACGGTCACTCAGGCCAAAGCCCAGTCTCCAAAGTGATCATGTCCAGCGATAGCTCACCCACCAAAGGGGCCAGCCCAGAATCTCGTGGCTGATTTTCATCTTCCCTTAGAAGAGACTCAAATGCACTAGAAATGTTGGGCTAACACTGTGCCTTGAGCCACTAACCTTCACAGTCTGCTCTCTGGTCTCAGATAAACTCGGGCCAAAGATGAAATTCCAAGTGAATAAATACAGCCAATGCTCCCTAACAAAAGGTGCCAGCCCCTATCTCATGGCTGCTTTTCATCTTCCCTTCATCATCATGGCTTGGCTTCGCGGACGAAGATTTGGGAAGGGCTTTGCCCACACTTATTGCAAGCGCGTTGATGGCTGAAAAGGTCAATGCGGGATAGGCAAGACCGGTTGCAAAGAGCACACTCAAATGCCCTAGAAATTTGGGCTAACTCTTTTCCTTCAACCAATAAACTTCATCATCGTCCTCTCGGGGCTCACTTCACTCAGGCCAAAGCCCAGTCTCCAAAGTGAATATGTCCAGCGATAGCTCCCCACCAAAGGTGCCAGCCCAGAATCTCCGGGCTGCTTTTCATCGTCCATTAGGAGCCACTCAAATGACCCTAGAAATTGAGGATAACTCTTTTCCTTGAGCCACTAACTTTCATAATCTCCTCTCGGGGATCACTTCACCTCCGGGCTCAAGCACAGTCTCCAACGTGATTATATCCAGTGATAGCTCCCCCACCAAAGGTGCCAGCCCAGAATCTTTTGGCTGCTTTTCATCTTCCCTTAGGAGCCTCTCCAAAGCACCTAGAAATTTGGGGCTAACACTTTTCCTTGAGCCACTAACCTTCATCGTCTCCTCTCGGGGCTCAGATCACTCAGGCCAAAGTCGAACCCCCAAGTGAGTAAATCCAGCCATTGTTCCCCAACGAAAGGTGCCAGCCCAGAATCTCATGGCTGCTTTTCATCGTCCCTTAGGAGCCACTCAAATGACCCTAGAAATTTGGGCCTAACACTGTGCCTTGAGCCACTAAAGTACATCATCTCCTCTCTGGGCTCACTTCAGACCAGACAAACGCGAGACCAAAGTGATTATGTCCAGCGATAGCTCCCCCCACCAAAGGTGTCAGCCCAGAATCTCATCGCTGCTTTTCATCGTCCCTTAGAAACCACTCAAATGCCCCTAGAAATTTGTGACTAACATTTTGACTTGAGCCACTAACCTTCATCATCTCCTCTCGGGGCTCAGATTACTAGGGCCAAAGGTGAAACTCCAAGGGAATAAATACAGCCAATGCTCCCCAACGAAAGGTGCCAGCCCCGAATCTCATGGCTGCTTTCATCGTCCCTTAGGAGCCACTCAAATGCCCTTAGAAATTTGGGGCTAACACTGTGCCTTGAGCTACCTAAAGTACATCATGTCCTTTCTGGGCTCACTTCACTCGGGCCAAAGCCCAGTCTCCAAAGTGATTATGTCAAGGGATTGCTCCCCAAGGAATGGTGACAGCCCCGAATCTCATGGTTGCTTTTCATCTTCCCTTAGGAGCCCCTCCAATGCCCCTAGAAAGTTGGGGCTGTCACTTTTCCTTGAACCACTAACCTTCATCATCTCCTCTCTGGGCTCACTTCACTCGGGCCAAAGCCCAGTCTCCAAAGTGATTATATCCAGACGTTGCTCCCCACCAAGGTGCCAGCCCCGAATCTCATGGCTGCTTTTCATCTTCCCTTAGAAGCCTCTCAAATGCTCTAGAAATTTGGGGATAACACTTTTCCTTCAGCCACTAACCCTCCTAATGCAAGTTTGGAGAGATCCTAACCCCTATCCCTAACCCGAACCCCTAACCCAAAAGCTAAACCTATAACCTGCGTCCTAACCCTTACCATAAGCCTAACCCTAACCTATACACTTAACATAGCCCTAGCCCTAACTCTAACACTAATCCTTCACCCTAAACATAACCCCAATTCCTAACACTAGCCCTTACCCTAAATCTCACACCAATCCTAACCTAACCCTAACCCGAAACTGTAACCCTAACACTAACCCTAACCCTAAATCTAAACCTAAACCCTAAACTTAAACCTAACACCTAACCCCAACACTAAACCCTAAACCTTACCCCAACAATAAATCCTAACCTAACCCTAACCCGAACCCTAACACCCTAAACCTAAACCTTACACTAAATGTAACCCGTACCCTGACCCTATCCCTAACCCTACCCAAACACTAAACACTAACTCTACCCAAAACACTATAATATAACCAAAGCGTACCCGAATCCTACGCCCAACCATAACCTAAAGCTAATCTTAACACCTAACACTAACCTTAAGCAAAACCCTAACCCCTAATATTAACCCTAACGCCTAACCATAACGCTAACCCTAACCCTAACCCTAACCTGAACCTACCCGAACCCTAACCCCAACCATAACTCTAAACTTAATCCTAACCCATAACCCTAAGTCTACCACAAACTTAATCCTAACACTATCGCTACTCCAAAAAGTAAACCCGAACCCTAGCCTCTCCCTAAACCTACCCTAAACCTAACCCCTAACCCTACACCCTAACACTAACCCTAAGCCTAAGACTAATTCTAACTATAACGCTAACCCTAACTCTAATTCTAACACTAATCCTAACCCCTACCCCTACCACTAAGTCTAAGCCCTACCCTAAACCTAACCCCTAACCCTAACACTAAGCCCAAACATATCCCTACCCCAAAACACTAAAACCTAACACTAACCCTAACACTAAACCTAACCCTACCGCAATGCTAACTCTAAGCCTAACCCTAACACTCCCCTACCTTAACCTTAACCCTAACACTAACCCTAAGACTAAACCTAATCCTAACCCTAATCCAACAATAAACCCTATCCCTAACCTCACCCTGAACCTACCCCTAACCCTAACCCCTAACGCTAAACCCTAACCTAACCTAAGCCTAACACTAATCCTAACTATAACCCTAACCCGAACTCTAACCCTAACCCTAGCCCCTAAACCTAACCCTAACTCCAACCCCTAAACCTAATCCTAACCCTAAACCTTACTCCAAACCATAACCCTAACCCTAAACCTACGTAACCGTAACCCTACCCTAACACTGACACCTAACACTAACCCTAACCCTAAAACCTGACCCTAACCGCAATGCAACTCTAAGCCTAACCCTAACACTCCCCTACCTTAACCTTAACCCTAACCCTAAGACTAAACCTAATCCTAACCCTAATCCAAACAATAAACCCTATCCCTAACATCACCCTAAACCTACCCTAACCCTAACCCCTAACGCTAAACCCTAAACCTAACCCTAAGCCTAACCTAATCCTAACTATAAGCCTAACCCTACACCTACCCTAAGTCTAATCTTAACACTAACTCCTACACGTACACCTATCCCTATCACTAACCCTAAGCCCTAACTCTAACCCGAACCCTAACCTCTAGCGCATAACCCTAACCCTAACCCTATCGCTAACCCTATCCCTACCCTCACCCTAACCCTAACCCTAACCCTAACCCTAACCCTAACCTAACCTAACTCTAATGTTAACCCTAATCGCCTAACCCTAAACCTAAACCACAGCACTCCCCTAATCCTAACCCAAAGACAACCCAAACCGTAACGGTAACACTAACCCTAACCCCTAACCCTAAGCCTAAATCTGACCCTAACCCTAACCCCTAAACCTAACCCTAACTAACCTAACCCTAACCTAACACTCCCCTAACCCTAACCCTAAATATAACCCACACCTAACACTAACCCTAACCCCTAACCAGAACCCTAATCCTAACCCTAATCCTAACACTCCCCTAAACATAACCCTAACACTAACACTAACCGTTACCGTAACCCTAAGCCCTAAACACTAAACCTAACCCTAACTCTAACCCTAATCCTAACGTAACCCTAACCTTAACCCTAACCCCAACCCTATTGCTAACCCCTAACCCTAACCGTAACCCCTGGGATGTGGAGAGCTCCTGGGGGGGAAAAACCTTCCCAGCCCTCTGCATGGTCAGTATGTGATTGCCGGCAAAGCCTCTGTGATTCCTACAGGGATGTCCTCAAGCTGGAGTCTTGGGCATTTGTTGGACTCTGTCAGGAGGACTCTCAGAGTGTCTCTGCTGCAGAGGAGGATACTGTGCTGCAGAGCAGGATACTGTGCTGCAGAGCAGGGCCTCTCTGCTGCCCCAGGAGACAGACAGGGCATGAGGGCTGCCTTCTGTTTGTGGAGGGGTGCATGTGGGTGTGCCCCAGGGGTGGCCAGGGCTGTCCTTGTGCACAGGGTCCTTGCAAGCCCAGAGTCTAGGTGCTGGGGCAGGGACGCTGCCGCCTGCCAGGGTCAGCTCTCAGCCTGCCTGGGGAGCTCCCCATGGCACTGGGGGGGAGAACCCTGCGGGTGGCAGAAACGAGCCCTGGAAGGGCAGAGCAGCGTCCTTCTGCTGTCATGGAGAGGGTGCTGCGTGGGTCCCCCACGGCGTTTGCAGAGGTAATTTTTGAAGAAGAACATCAAGGCAACATTTCCCATAATTTGAAGGAGCCTGTACTTTGATTTTTCCACTTTGTGCTGGCTGGGGGGCAGTGGCAGATGGACAGTTCTTTCCCTGCTCTGGAGAAGGCAGCAAGATCCTGTTGGGAGCACGAAGTCAAGCACAAAGACAAATTCAAACACAAAGCTCAAATGCAAATTCAAGCACAAGCTCCTCATTGTCCATACAATTTGGTGCTTGGGGACCTGGCCATCAGCACTACAACTGTCACTGGATCAATATCTGGTGGTTGGTGTTATCTTGGTGCCTGGAGGGGTCAGAAATGAGGTGGAGGCCCTACTCACATTCCTCCATTTTTCTGTCCAGGATGAAATGAGCTGTTACAGATGCCCGTGAAGGTGTAAATTAACAGACTTTGTGCAATTAACACAAGGGATGAGCTGAACCAGGGTCCCTCCCCCACATCACCCCCCACCTTTGGTGCAATAAGAAAAATGAAGCACAAATCCTGCCCTGATGCTGCACCTGAGTTGGGCAGCAAGACCCCTCAGAACTGAACTGACAGGACGGATGGATGGTTTTGCCCTCTCTCCACCCCCTCCTGAGGAGGCCCTCTGGGTGAAATTCATAAGCTTGGCCACCCTGAGAGCTTTGGTTTAGTTCCCCCTGCTCTGGGGTGCCCCAGGATGGATGGGACCTCTAGAGCAGCTGTGCTGGTGGTGTCGGATCAGGGACAGTGGTGGGAGTGGGGGTGGGCAGTGGTGGGTTGTGCAGGAGGTGTCTGATCTCAGGGGAGTGTTGGGAGGTGTTGAGTGTCAGGGGTGGGGGGGGGGGTTGTGACCACGGCAGGATCTTGGCCTTTGAGCTTCTTCCATTGTGGCATGATCCAACTGGGGCCACACAGCTGTCAACCCCACCCCCAGTCCATCTGTCCGTCTGCCTGTCCATGCTCACTTTGACCTTCCCAAGAGTCCGCAGGGGCAGACGTCAGAACCCCCACTCCATCATGGGCCCCCAGAAGACCCCAGAGACCACCAGCCAGAGCCTGAAGAAGGAGAAGGACCCCACGGAGAACAAGTTGCAGCCGAAGTGCAGCTTCAAGGACGAGGAAAAGGAGAAGGAGAAGGGTGAAGCCGCAATGGCACCCTCAGTGCCACCTGAGCAGCCAGATCGGTGCCCCAAGAGCAGGCAGAGATTCCCACCTGACTTAGAGCTGGTGAAGCACCAGAGTGCCCACCCCAGCACCTGAACCTTCCTCTGCAGCAAGTGCAGCAAAGAGGTTTGGGGTGGAGCACAGATCTCCTCCAGCATCGCCATGTCCACGCTGGTGAGAAGCCCTTCACCTGCACCAACTGTGGCAAGAGCTTCAGCTGTACCTGCCACCTCATGCACCACGAGAAGATCCACTACGGTGACAGGCACCTCCTGCCCCTCTGACATCACCGGTGGTTCCAGGAGCTGCCACAACAGACATGGGGGTCCCAGCACAGGATTCTCCTCCCCCATTCTGTCCCCCTCATTAGTTTTTGCTGCCATGGCCAAGTATAAATCCTGATGGAGACCCCAAACCTGGTCTTGGCTCGTTTCTGCCAGCACCGCTGGGTGTTGCACCAGTAGCACCAATAACTCGGGTTGCACCAGCGCTTTCAATCCCCACTTTCCAGGCAGAGCCCCTCAATGGGACTTTTCAGGGGGGAGCAGAGAAAGGTGGACCCCTTCCCAGGGGTGTCTGAAGATGGGGGCAGGGAGGAGATGACCATGCAGCATGCAGCCACCCCTCTGTGGGGACAGAGATGTGGGGAGCTCCACAGGTGCCCTCTGCCCTGGGTGCCCCATGGTGGGGTGGGTGTTGGGGGGGGCTGGGACACCCTCCAGTGGCTGTGTGGGAAGTGTGGGCTGTTTGGGGCAGTGTCAGGGATTGGGAGGGGTTGTCACAGCTGGGGGAGGATCTCGGCCTTTGAGCTTCAGGAGCTGTGCTGACCCCTCCAGGGTCCCTTTCCAGCAGTTTGAAACCAAAACTGCCTCTTTTCCACCCAGTGTTCTCAGAGGCTGATGACAAGTTGGCACAGCTGGTGACGCCACCGAAGCTGGGCCGAGCTTTGCTGGATTCAGCTGGTTTTTCCCCAACGGTTTGGGTTTCCTGGGAGTGAAAAAAAAAAACATCCATTGCCCAGTAATAATTAAACCCCCACACTTAATAAAATATTGTCTCTTTAAGAAACTTTTAAATTTTTTTTCTTCATTATTTCTTTCCAGATAGCTCAAATTTTGGGGCCATTTCTTCTGCAGGGCCAGAGCCATATGTCCAGGTCAAGGAGGGCTCGGGGGGTCCTTGGAGGAATCTCAGAGGGTCTCAGGAGGGTCTCAGGGAGGTCTCAGAAAGATCTGGGGCACTAAGGGTGGGGAATGGCCTCAGGATTCCCCCCTCGGGCTCTATTTCAGTTCCTTCCCAGGGATTTTGGTGCTTTTCAGGAACGTCTCAGCAGAGTGTCCCTGACTCCATTGAGATGGGGGTGTCTGGGAGGAGGGAACAGAGATACGGGGCAGGGATCCTGCCCTGGCACTGCTTCTGTCTCAGCTGCATGTCTCCCAGCAGGTGAAGCATCGTGACGGGGACATCACAGCCAAAGGGAACCTCTCCCAGCAACCACGACCTTTGCAGGACAATCGAGCGTGGCCTCGCAGTGACATTGCCAGCTCCCTCAGCACTCATGGTGCATCCTCTCAGCACCCATAGACAGCTCTATCCACTTTGGGTCACTGCTCCCTCCCCTGAGACTCCTGCATCCAGGGGTAGTCTTCCTGGCTCCACGGTCCCCTCTGCTCTCAGGCCCTGGGATGCCTGAAGGCCGCTCCCAGCAGTAAAGACGGAGCTAAGGAAGACATGGGTTATCCCGAGTTTCTCCATAGCCTGGACCACACACCATGGACATTGCTCTTCATTTCCTTTTGCTCTTCATGGAGTTGTGGAAACTGGTTTTGTTGTCCCTCAGGTCACTCATCAGATTCAGCTCGAGTTGGGCTTTGCCTTCCTAAGCCCATCTCTGCACACTTGGAAAGTTCTCCGTGATGGCCTCCGGAAGCCTTTTGGATGGCTTGTGCCCTGCTCTGTTGCCTCTCAGGCAACTGCCAAGGTGGTTCAATTGCAAGAGCAGGAGGAGCTGGTTCTCCCAGATGCCTGTAGAAGGTTTCATCTCCTTCTTCCTAATGAAGCACACAGGTGTTGATCCTCCCCATTTCCTACTCATGGACCTGTGATGTCACGCACTCCTGCACAAGCCAGGGGCTGCTCCTGCCCCAGCACCTACTAATGGACCTGTAACGTCACAGATCCCTGCATGATCCAGGGACCATGGCACAGACGAGGCCCTTGTCTTCTGCCCCTTTGGTGCCTTATTTCCTTCCCTGTGTCCCCCGGCTCTGCATCATGAGCACCCTGCTGTGTGCCCCCACCCTGCCCTCTCACAACCCTGCTCAGTTCTATGCAGGTGTTCTCCTCTTCCAAGCTCTTCCCAGCCCAGCTCCTCCCCAGCTCTCCCCACCTCCCTTGTCCTCTGCCCAGCCCAGCAGAGCAGCCCAGTCTGGGCTGGCCCCATGGCAGTGCCCACTGCAGGGTGTTGCAGAGCTCTGGCCACTCATCCCACAGCCCCAACCTCTTGGAAGGTCACAGCAGCTCCTGGGGGCGAGCGGGGAGGTCAGGCCTTCCCATCAGCCTCAAGGGCTGTTGCTGGCCCCAAGGGAACAAGGAAACGGGTGCCACTCAATCTCTGGTTCTCCTGTGCTCACATTGCAGGTGATCCTCAAACTCAACTGCATTTGGCCCCTCCTCTGCTCCCACCAGCCCCACTCCCAATGACAGCACCAGGTCCTGGACCTGGTGGTCCTCAGGCAGTTCCAACATCTCTCCAGTCTCCCTACCCTCTGCCTGTTGGGTCCCCCACCTACAACCATGGTACTGCAGGTTCCTGATTTGTGGATATCTTGATTCAGTGATTTACTTTTCAGGGACTCCACCTTTGAGGGTGTTTCACCTGGTCTGGATCCATCCACTCCCACCCCAGGAACCACGGTGAGTTCCCATCCCCTCCTGAACCCTCCAAATTCATTTACATAACGACAGCTCTGCGCCATGTCTCCTGCCATGCGTGAAACAGACTGAGTGTGTAAGGGGGAGCTCCTGCACCATCTCCACTGCACTGAACACCAAGAAGAGCCTTTAAAATCAACACATTTGGTCAGGTGGAACCCAATGGTACCGTGAACCTAACCCCAACCACAGAGAGAACACAAGGAGAACAGACTCTTTAAAACATCAGTTCCTTGGACATTTTATTGGTGGTAAATTTTGGAGGAAGAGTCCAGCCTTCAGGTGCTGTACCTGGCACATGTGCTATTACTGAAGAGCGGCCATTGGGCAGGCCACAGTTGACATGGTGTTGTGCAATGGTTGGACACAGCAAAGTGACAAGAGAAGTAGTATAACTACAGAAAATTGTCTAAAATTATCACAAGGGAAAAAACCCAGTCTGGTGGCCTAAGGAAACCTCTGGGCAATGTGCAGAGGACAGGAGGTGGCTTACTGTTGGCAAAACAGTGTCTGTTGGGTCAGTTTCCATAGGGCATCCTTGAGATCCTGGTTCCTCATGCTGTAGATGAGGGAGTTCACTACTGGAGGCATCACCGAGTACAGAACTGCCACCACCAGATCCAGGGAGGGGGAGGAGATGGAGGAGGACTTCAGGTAGGCAAATGTGCCAGTGCTGACCCACAGGGAGACAATGGCCAGGTGAGGAAGGTAGGTGGAAAAGGCTTTGTGGTGTCCCTGCTCCGAGGGCATCCTCAGCACAGCCCTCAAGATCTGCACATACGACACCACCATGAACACAAAACACGCAAATGCTCAGCAGATACTGACCACAAAAAGCCCAAGTTCGCTGAGGTAGGAGCGTGAGCAGGAGAGCTTGAGGAGTGGTGGGATTTCACAGAAGAACTGGTCGAGGGCATTGCCCTGGCAGAGGGGCAGGGAGAATGTCCTGGCCGTGCGCAGCAGAGCATTGAGGAACTCAGTGGCCCAGGCAGCTGTTGCCATGTGGACACAAGCTCTGTTGCCCAGGATGGTCCCATAGTGCAGGGGCTTTCAGATGGCAATGCAGCGGTCGTAGTACATGACAGTGAAAAGACAGTGCTCTGCTGTAGCACAGAAAAAGAAAAAAAAGACCTGAGCACCACATCCTGCATAGGAGATGTCCCTGGTGTCCCACAGGGAATAGGCCATAGCTTTGGGGACAGTGGTTGCTATACCGCCCAGGCCGAGGTGGGCGAGGTTGAGGAGGAAGAAGTACATGGGGGTGTGGAGGTGGTCGTCACAGGTGATGGTGGTGATGATGAGGCCGTTGGCCGGCAGCCAGGTAGATGCCCAGGAAGAGCCCGAAGTGCGAGAGCTGCAGCTGCCCCATGTCTGCAAATGACAGAAGGAGGAACTGGGTAATGGAGCTGCCGTTGGACATTTGCTGCCTCTGGGCATGGGGCCTGTTCAGAGAAGGAAAGGGCAGGTTCAGTTCAGGACAGACTTCTCTGGGCAAAGCCACCCCATTTGTCACAGAAATTCCCCCACTAAAATGCATCTCCTGTCTCTGGTTGGGGCTGGCTGCGGGTGCTGGGAGGAGCAGGACCTCTGGCCAAGGGCTGCCATGAGTCAGCCTGGCTCTGCTGCAGGGGGCCCATGGAGCTGCTTGGTGACAGCTCTGAGGGGCACAAGGGATGTCAGATGTATTCACCTTCAGTGGGGAAGTTCCGTCTCTGCACTTCCGACTCGGCGGAGTGTGGGCTGCAGCAGAGGCTTCTCATGACCTGAAGATGATTTAGTCTGTGGTTGGTTTGTGGGTGCCTCCGCTACAGCGGGGGAGAAGGGAGCGAGCAGCTGCGCAGAGTGAAGATGCTGCTGGGGCCAAACCCCAACAACCCCCCTCAGGGCCTGAGACAGCAGCAACAGCAAAAGCCCCTTCGGGACACGAGGCTGGCTCCTGCCCCAGCTCCTGCTCCTGGACCGGTGACATATCCCCCTCCAGCCCCGGGGAAATAAACAAACCCCCCACCGCAAAAACAAGAGCCGGCAAACGCCTGTTCCTGAGGTCTCCCGGCAGATGGCAGACTGCAGGGAGGAGCCGGGCAGTAAACCCAATAAAGGTGAAAACCCCCGAAAACCTCTTGCATGCGACACTGCTGAAACTGCCTGCCTTGCCCTAGAAGAGTTTAAACCTCGGGAAGGGGGAAAGGGGGGGACAACGATCCCGCACCCCGTGCTCCCACCCCCGGCCGGAACAACCTGGACAGGGTGGCCCCTCATTCAGAAAGATTGGCGTAAATGTCGAAATCATGGAGCGGCCGCCAGGTCTTCGAGCCGGACGTCAGGTCTACCCTTCTCGGGGGGGCACGGGGCGGCCGCCAGGTCTCCCTGTGTTCGGGGCGGGAACCAGCTGCCATGTCTACCCGGGTACGGGGGCGGGAGCTGGCCGCCAGGTCTACCCGGTTCGGGGAGTGGCTCAGAGCAGGTCGGTAGATCTCCCCCTGCTCCGGGGCTGGAGCCTGCCGGCAGGTCTAGCCGGCTCCGCTAGGCAGATGCGGGATATAGCTATTGCAAGCACGACATCAGGTTATTCTAATTCTCATTGAGTTTATTCTTCATTCTCTTTACTGTGTGGTGTCAGATGAAAGATTGGTGCAGGCCTAGGTGTCAGGTGTGGAGAGAGCAGTGCTGGGCCAGCCCCGCTCAGCCGCAGCCAGACACTGGGGTGCTACCAGCCCCCTTCCAGTCTCCATCATGACGGTGGCTTCTGCTGGAGAGCTGTCAGGACAAAGACGATGTCCCAAGTTCCTCTTTGTCTTCCCTGAAACTGGGGGACCATCGTCTGTGGGAACTTGCCTTCCATCAAAAACCAAAGGGTCGCAGGTTGTGTGGGAGGTTGTTGTCACAGAGCACGTCTCTTTTTAAGCAAATCCCCCAGGCTGATTCAGGTTGAACAGTGGCGAAAGGCAAAAGCATCATTTTTCTGCACAAACACCTCATTTTCAGCAGTCTGATTTTATTGTTTTTCACTGGTTTGGGCCAGTTTCCTGACACCTCTGGGTGTCTATGCCGAAAACCCAGCGTCACGTCTTGTCCCTTGAATGTTACTGAAAACCCCAGTTTCTACCTGAAACCAGTTGTGCGGCAATGCTGGGAGAAGGACGTCAGGAAGGGTGAAAATGGGATTAGAACAACCGTCATGGAGAGGGGGAAGGAGTGACGATTATTTGCTCCCAAACATTTATTTGCCTCCAAATAATCAATTGCCTCCCAAAAACTGTTTTCAGGTTTTAATGTTGGATTTTCTTAACGAAGGGGAGGAGCAAAAGCATCCATCAGGGTTTGGTCCTGTGGGATCGGCACAGGCAGATGTTGGTGTGGGGCATCCCTCCTGGTTTGGGATGGTGCGTGGAGAAAGAACTGTGAGAGGTGTGTGTGCGTGGGGATGAAAAATGAGCAACGGATGGAAAGCATGGAGAGGGAATACCATTCCCAGGGTGTCTCTGAGCAGATTTGGGAAAGAAATTGTGAGCTGCAATGAGGCTTGCAAAGGTCTGAGGCGTGCAGGTGTGGGAAAACGATGGATAATGGGGAAATGAGGGAAACCCTATTTCCCAGATTTTAGCTTACACCTTGACACAAAAAGTAGCCATGAAGCGGCTAAGAAGCAGTTTGCTGATCCCAAGAATGGAATGCGGTTGCCATGGATAAGGCCCACCCTGAGTGGGCAGAATGTACTGTATCTCTGAAATGGAGAACGGGGCATCACGGAGGTGGTGCAGCCCTTCTCTGTTATCAGGATAACGATGGGCTGCTACGAGAAACCGCATAGCTGCTATCAAGAAAGATGGATGGCTACTGCCGTGCCAGCAAAAATGGTGAAATCGTGTCCTCTAGGTGAACTTTGCTCATTATAATGTCATTATAATACAAAAACACACCTCCATCCCAAAGGCTACCCGCCTCCAAGGTGCGACCACTCCCCACTGGGCATGCGCTCTATATTTTTACACCTGTACCTTTAAACGCGAAGCGAGAGATTTTTAATCCAATCAGAATAAAAGGAGTGTATGACTAAAGTCACTCAAGCTCCACCTAAAAGTATAGAAACAATATAAAAAGTGGCGATTAAAAGGGGGATTTTGGGGAACAGAAGACCACCATCGAAACTTTGGGATCGGTCGACGGGCTGAACCTATCTTCTCCCCCCCCATAGGGACGCCTATTGGGTAAGAGCTCTGTGTTTTGTGCACTTAAATATTAACATCAGGCTAGCTATTAATAATCATTAGTGTTTAGGTTTGTATGTGTGTGTGTGTTTAGTGTTTGTTCTAAATCCATTTCGCAGTCAATACCCTCTCACCGGTATCATTCGAACCTGCATTTAGTCACGAATCTGCACAATAAACTATTATTGTTGATTTTAATACTGAAGGGATTTGTCTTTGTGTAACTGCTAGTGAGGGTCCCTGAATAGGTTAGGCGAATATCCTCCAATCTTGTGGGCTACCAAGAGGGACTTTGGTTTCAGTGACGCTGCCAGCGTGCCTGGCAGGCTGGCCAAGTTGTAAAGAACCCGAGGAGGTTCCCCTTCTCCCTGACAGGAGCGTGGTGGGCAGGTTGGGTGACAGGAGTTTGTCTTTCTTGGGGAACTAGTGGGCTGGACAAATTGTAAAGGGTTTGGGAAACCCCCCTTCTGGGCCAGGAATTTTTCTTTGTCTATTCTCCTGGCCCCCCCGTTTTCGTGACAGCAGGGTGGTTTCTGCTGAGGAAAGAGGCACTTTCAGAGCATTTTGTCATCCCCACAGCAGGGCAGCGGGGGGCTGGGACCCTTTCCTCTTCCCTTCAGCCAGGGCCAAGCTGAGCACAAAGGCTGTAAGCGGGCAGCCCGAGGTGACAGGGGACAAGGGCCACAACGTGGGGAGCAGGCTGGCTAACAGCCCTCCTCAGAGCTGTGGAGGAAACAGGGAAAACCAAAGCTTGGGGGACACGAGCACGAAGCAGCAGGAAGGCAGTTTCCTTATTAACTCTTTTTCTGCACATCAAACATGAGGGAGTGTCTCTGGTAGAGGAAGGTTGATTTTATTTCTCAACAATTAAACGCAGACATTGCCTTTCTTGTCCCGGCTGTAGTGCAGCAGGAATGTGTGGTGAGCATCAGAATAACTGCCGGCATTGGCAGCCGCTTTGTTCTTGCACCTTTCAGCAGGAGCGAAACTCCCTGCACAACCGTTCCCTGAGTCATGAGCTCCGATGTGCAAAGGCTCCTGTCTAGGTAGTGACAGAATCCTCTTGCCACTGGCCATAAGCTGGCAGCTCTCAGGAGAGGTTGGCAGTGTGTTGGGGTGCCCGTGTACATGTTCTCCCTGACTGTGTCCTCACCCTGTCTCTGGCACTGGTCGTTAATGAGTGTGTGGCCTGCAGAAGCGGAGAGGAAGGGGCTGGGGTGGTGATGGACAAGCAGGATGTTGTGGCTGAGCAGTTGGTGCCAGTGCAACAGTAGCTGGTTCTGCCACGGCAACAGCATCTGGAAGTTGTCGCAATGAGGGTTCCAAGGGACAGTTGAGCGCACTGCGTCCGGGCTCACAGCCCGTGTGGAGGTCTCCAGCGGGCAGCAGATCCCCCGTGGCTCAGCCAGGCAGAGCTGGGCTGCTGGGCACATGAACCATGCAGGGAAGGAAGGTGAAGCTCAGCGAGCACATTCAGCAGCTGCGCGCTGACATCACCTTGCAAGGTGCTGCCATTTTGGCTTTGTGGGGATGGCCTGGGGTGAGTGTGGGGGGGTGTTCTTGGTCCCCCCTTCACCCTGCGTGGTACCAACAGCACCTTAATGTCCTGCAGAGCAAGAGAAGAGGGTTTTCACGCAGCTGTGTGAGGAGAAGCTCAGCGCCAACAGGGAGCTGCTCCCCCATCTGCGTGAGGCAGTGAAGGAAGATGTCCGTGCCCTGGGCGCTCTCCAGAAGGTACTGTCAGGTCCCATCTGCTGGAGCCTGCCCAGTGCTGGCCCTGCAGAGCCAGGTCCTCCACTGGCCCTCTGGCTCTACCCTGGAGGGAGTTTTCCAGGCAGGACCCCCTTCTCCTGCGGGTGCCCAGCGAGCTCTGCCTCCACTCTGACAAACACTCACATGCCCATCCAGGAGGCCCAGGAGAAGCTCCGGGTCAAGCTCTACAGGCGGGTGAACACTGCCAACATGCTGCTGTACCAGCTGAGGCAGCAGAGCCAGGCTCGGGGCAAGCTGCAGAGGCGGCTGCAGCAGCTGAAGCATCAGGAGGAGCTGGAAGAGAAGTGGCAGCAGAAGCAGGTGCAGGTACTCAGGACCCCTTGCTGGGGTGGCAGCAGCCGCAGGGGGCTTTAATCCAAGCCCTGAACCCCCCAGATGGGCGTTGGGCTTGGCATGCGGGGTCACTCCCTGTGTCTGTGTGTCTCCCCCTGTCTCTGCCCCAGGTGATTCACCAGCTAGAGAACAACATTGAAAAGATGGCCATGAAAATCCAGGCTTCAGAGAAGGTGGCTGCCCTGTACCTGAAGCTGCAGGATGTCCTGCAGAAGGTGAGCTCCTCCCCACCATGCCGTCGACCCACCTGCACAAGGGGCTGCACTGGTGGGATGCCCTGCCCAATCGGCAAGGTTCCCCTGCTCCCCTCTGTCCCCTGTCACAGCATCAGTAAGCCCTGGGGCTCAGTGGGGTGACGTGCTGTGGCTCCCTGTGTCCCAGGAGCTGGTCCACCTGCCTCAGCACCTCGAGCACCTTGAGGAGATGGCCAAGCTGTATGATGCTGAGCTGAAAGACATGGAGCTCATGGCCTGGAACACAGGCAAGGCGGCGGCTGCAACCAAGGTGAGATGGTCCGAGGCACCTTGGGGCCCTTTCCCACCTTCCAGAGCCCCCAGACGGCACCATGTGCCTGGGCCGCTGAGTCTTCCTGCAATGAAGAGCAGACGAGACTGAGCCGGGCTTGCCCACAGCACCCGGGTGCCTCCATAGCTCCTCACAGGTCTCACTCTTAGGCCCAGCTGCCCTGGGGCTGGGGACAGCTTGCCCGAAGCAGCAGCCATGGTGAAGGCAGCGTGCTCCCTCCTGCAGCCCTCCTTGCCCGCTTTCCTTCCCACCCAGTTTGCACGGTGGGGAGTCAGTTTTGACCTTGGCTTCTGCAGAGCTCAACTGGCCCACAAAGGTCCATCCCAGCTTTGCTAGAGACTTTTCCCTTCTCCAATATGCTCCAGGAGGACTTGAGCAAGAGGAAACGTCAGATCCTTTCCAAGAGACAGCTCCAGCACCACTCCCTGGCTGAGGTGAAGGTTCATGTCGCCAACCTCAAGGAAGGCTCTAGGAGGTTCCTGAAAGCGGTGAGCTGGGGGTGCCCCCCCAGTGCAGGCAGGGCTGCGGGCAGACAGCAGCACCAGTGCTGAGCTCCCCATGGCAGGGGGTTGGGGGCTGCAGGGCCAGCTCCTCCAGGGTGCCAGCAGCCCAGCAGTGACGAGGAATGTCTTTGCAGCACACCAAGGCCAAGCTCAATGGGAGTTCTCTGAGCCTGACCTCACAGGACTCACCGATGGGTGAGTGCCCGGTGCAGGGCAGGCAGGTGGACGGGGCGCAGCTGCCGGCACCCTTCCCTGACGCTTCCCTCCTGCCCCAGGCACCAAGGACGAGGACATCAAGATGGAGTCCGAGGCCTGCGTGAACAGGGAGATAGAGAAGGCCAAGACTGTGCTGCACTGCTCCCACGCCTGGGTAACATCAAAACCTATCTCGAGTAAAACCCCAGGCTGCTCGAGCCCTCTCTGAGCAGGCTGAGACCTCTCTGCTCGCCTTATTTCACTGTGGGGTTCTCTGCTCTTCTGTGCCCCTGGAGCCCCCCAAAGCCCCTGTTGTCAGGCAGGGATGGAGCTGCTTTCCTCCATGCCATGAGCTTGCAGTGGCCCATGGTGCAGAAACCTCCCTGAGGCCACAGCTGGGATCCTGAAGCCTCAGGAGGGCCATGGGCTGAGACCTCGTGCTCTCCCCCAACCAGGACGTCCCCAGCAGCCTGCTGGCACAGCAGCAGTCCTCAGTGGGCCGGAAGCAGCACATGCAGCAGTGCCAGGAGAAGAAGCAGGCACTGCAGGAGACACTAAAGCAGCTGAAGCTGAAGCAAGCGGAGCTGAAGTTTCGCCAGCCCCCCGACACAAGCAGGTGTTGCCGGCCTCAGGACCGTCCTGCCAACCAGGCCATTACCCTTGCGGAGAGGGGTGGGGGGACACGTGCATCACGGGTGTCCCAAGAGGGCCTCCCTCCTTCATCCCACTGCAGCCACCCCCTTTCCTGCCCCAGCAGGTTTTCTGAGCAGGGGGCTCCCCCAGCTCTAGTCCTGGAAGAGCCCCCAAAGCTGGGGCTGTGGCAGCAGCAGGACCTGTGCTGCTTGTCTGGCACAGGAGGTGGTACCAGCTGCATGGAGCTGGCTTGCAGGCAGCATCTCTGCTCTGCAGAGACATTCAGGGTGGGGGGCAACCCAATCAGCTTTTGCAACAGATTTGGGGTGTCTCTGCACCCCTGGGCAGTTGTGAATATGTGTGTGTCTGTGCTTGGCTCCAGGGAGCTGGAGGAGGAGCTGCGGCTGGCCCTGCAGTGGGAAGAGGCTCGGCTGGAGCAGAGGAGGGCCCAGATGCACCAGAACGAGGAGCTTCTCTTCCTAATTGAGAGCGGCACCAACAAGCTCTTTGCTGATCTGCATGGCATCACCATGCCTGGCCAGGTACCCGCGCGGTGCTGGGGTGAACATGGCCCCAGCCATTGCTTGGTGGTGCAACAGCACAGCACAGCGTCCCTCGCCACCATCACCCCGAGAGGCTCATTTCCCCCACCAAGGTTGTTGTTCTCCCTCTGATTCCAGGACGAGTCCATCAAAGCCAAGAGTGTGGAGGAGAAGCTCCAGTGCTGTCAGCAGAAGCTGCAGCACCTGGTGCAGCAAGAAGCCAACCTGCCCCCCTCACAGCCTCGATGAGGACTACCAGGTGTGTGGGGGCTCCATCCCTGCTGTGGTCTTTGGGGATCGCCACAGGGCTCTCCCGGGTGGCTCATCCCAGCCGTCCTCCCAGCTGGGGACGTGGAGGTGGTCCCAGGGAAGAGCCCTGGAGCAGCTTAGCCCCAGGTGGCACTGGGCACTGCAGGGTGTCCCCTCTGCAGGCACAGCAAGGTGGGGCACCCCTTGGCTTGTGACACCCTTCAGCGATTAAGCCCGGGTGTCTTTCACAGGCTTTGGTGAATGTAATGAATGGAGCTGATGGAGAAAACAACCGCCACTGACCCACGGAACCTGAGCATTTCTGTGCAGGACATTGGCGGCAGCCCCCAAGGTAGGAGAGCACAGCAGGGACACATCCCACAGGGACAGTCCCAGTCCCTGCCCGCTGGGATTTCTGGGTGTCCTTGTGTAGCAGGTTGAAGGAAAAAACCCTGCTTGAAGGCTTACTAATTGAATTATTCCCTTCCATGTTACGATTTGCCCATCTTATGGGATGAGAAGTTTTCTCTCGCGGGTACTGCCCCTTTAAGAAGCTGCGGGCTCGGGCGGCCAGGGGCTACTCGGGACTTCGGGGGCATTCGGCTACTCGGGACTTCCGGGGCTAGTCGGGACTTGCTGGGCTGCTTCCCGGACGGCTTCGGGGGCTTTTCTCGGGTTGTTCGCAGCTCGTTTGCTGCCTTCCTCGGCTCTCCGGACACTCTCGGCTCCGCAGAGCACTGCAGGACCTCAGCTTCGCTCCGGGGAAGAGGCTTTTTCTCCAAATCCTGTGGCTTCGCTCCGGGGACCTTGCAGGCTGCCGGAGTGGACCGTGCACCGGGGCAGCCCCCGCCACGCCGCCTGGGACAGACTGTCCGCCTGGAGGTTTTTCTGCTGCCGTAAGGTTTTACCCTCTCTGCCTGCCAGCGCCGCGGTTTCTTGCTTCTCTGCTTTCTACAAACAACGAGAAAGCGGTAGGGACAGTTTTCTGCATATTACAGCCCGGCGTTCATAAAAGCCGCGGTTTTCCTTTGTCCACGAAAGCGCACACGTGGCCGGTGCCATTTTTCTAGACTGCACGTGGCGCCGTTCCCCTTTGTCTTTGTTCTTGTGTTTAAAACCCTCACCTTTCCATCCTGCACAGACTCTCAGATTTTGCATTGGTTTTTCCCTGCATGTTATATATATTGTTCTAGTTTTAATAAAGTTTTGTTTCAGTTTTCCAAACGTTCAGAGGTCTCACAAATCTTTTATTTTTCCTTTCCGTATCTCTGCTTTTGAACCCTTTTCTCTCCCGGAGGAGAGGGGTTCGGGGATAGGGAAGGACTCGTCCCCGTGCATCGGCTTGCCTCAGCCGACCGGCGACACCTTGCCTGTCTCCCCGTGTCCCAGCAGAGTTGCCTCCAGACCTCAGGGTTGGCCTTGGCTGTCTCCAAGGCTTTGAGCATCGGTGGTGGTTTTAGGTGAGGATGGGCGAGAAGGAAGGCAGCTGGTGCAGTGGTGATTGTGGAACCACAGCAGAAACAAGTAGAGATGCTGTGGGACGAGGAGGGAGAGACTCCTATCCTCCAAAGCACGTGGTTGTGAAGAATAAGCAGTACTTGGCTCTGCCTATGGCCTCCTCCTGGGTGATGCTCTTGAGGGACACAAGGAGCTTTTGGCAGATTACCTCCTTTTTTTAACGAAGTGGGAGCTGCAGCCACCACCCTGTAGCTCCAGAGCCTTATGGGAAGCCCCAGCAGTGTGGGAGATGGACCACAGTGCTGGCATCACCAGGTCCTGCAGGTCACCACTAAAGGTGCCAGCCCGGAATCTTGTGGCTGCTTTTCTTCTTCCCTTAGGAGCCTCTCAAATGCCACTAGAAATCTGGGGCTAACGCTTTTCCTTGAGCCACTAACCTTCATCATGTCCACTCTGGGCTTCATTCACTTGTGCCAAATCCGAGTCTCCAAAGTGATTATGTCCAGCGATTGCTCCCCAAGGAAAGCTGCCAGCCCGGAATCTTGTCTCAAAAGTCTGTCTTTCAGATTGGGTGGGGGAGCGCTCCAATATGTGTGGGAACAGCCAACGATCGATCATGGACAGAAATTTAAGGATCACCAGAAATACAAAATATAATCGCTTTGCCGTGGGATCAGTGAGCAGCTGCAGAAGACACGGGAGAAAGAAAACAACGAGTTAAAAGAAATAACAGGCAGCAGCTGCAAAATAGCAGGCAAGCGCTGGGAAGTACAGGGAGTAGAGGCTGAACTGATAAGATAAAGGGAAAGTGTTGTTTTTAGTGGAAATTCACTGCTTAAGAGTCAGAAGGTATATAAGGCTTGGAATAGCACTAATAAAGGGCTGTCTGCGTTATCACTTTCATAAAGTGCGTGCAGTCCGTCATTTTCGTTCTCCAACAAATGGTGACCCCGACGTGATTTTTCCAACGCCGAGGACCGACAAACGGTGAGCTCGACGTGATTTTTCCAACGCCGAGGAAGAACGAAACTCAGGGAGAAACTGCGGGGAGAGACTGCAACCGGCACGACGCGGTGCAGGGAGAAACTGCAGGGAGAAACTGCAGGGAATCAGCAGCCTACATGAAGAGGTGCTGAGGGTCAGTGGTCGACACGAAGTGACGCTGGGGTTATCCGCAGGGACTGTGGCCGACACGACAGCGGCCCAGGGAATCAGCAGCCTACACGAAGAGGTGCTGAGGGTCAGCGCTCGACACGAAGCGACGCTGGAAATATCCGCAGGGACCTTAAAAAGGTGAGCACCTGAGGCGCGGTATGGGGCAGGCTTCATCGACTCCAGAAGAAGCGGCGATAGCCAAACTCCTGCTGCATATCCTCTCTAAGAGAGGGATTAAATACGATGAACATGCCATCCGGCGCCTGTTACACTGGCTCCGGACGCAAGGCTTGCCAGTAGAAACATCAAAGTCATTTGACCCTGCCGTGTGGGATGAAGCGGGCAAACTCTTGTGGGAGGCAGTCTCGCGCGGAGATAAAAACGCAGAAGGGCTGGCAATTACCTGGAGGCTAATGTCTGAGGCAATTAAGAGCGTGATGGCAGAGAGAAAAGCTGCAGCGGAGGCAGAGGCTGCGCTGGGGACCCACGCACTTGCAGTCCCGTCCGCTCCGCTGTCAGATCGGGGTAGAGAGAGTGTAACGGGGCGAGAACAGTGCCGGCTGCCGGAGGCAGCAACACAAACTGACCGGGAGATGGCAGGCTCTACCAACAGGCTGCCTCTGCCATCTCCCCGCCCGCCGAGGCCATCTTCCCCCCCGCCAACGACGGCCCCCCCGCCGCCGACGCCATCTTCCCCCCCGCCGAGGACGGCCCCCCCCCCGCCGACGCCATCTTCCCCCCCGCCGAGGACGGCCCCCCCCCCCGCCGGCGCCATCTTCCCCCCCGCCGAGGACGTCCCCCCCGCCACCGACGCCATCTTCCCCCCCGCCGAGGACATCTCCCCCGCCGCCAAGGCGATCAGAACCGGTGCCCTCGTCCTGGCCGTCACTTCCGACAGTTCCGGGGAACACCAACGGCCCCGGCGAAATCAGGCCTAGTGGCCACGTAGATCCACGGTATCAATGGTCAAAAATTCAAAAAGAGGCTTTGAAAGATGGGGAGGTGTTAAATGCTTACCCTGTAGTGGTGGTGAATAATCAGCAAGAATACCAGGCCTTTCATTGGGATTTGGTGAAAGAAATTCGTAAATCTGTAATGACCTATGGTCTGCATGCACCGTATACCACCGCTCTGCTAGACAACATCTACGGGGGCAACTTATTAACTCCTTATGATTGTGATCAGCTGGCCGCCCTGATCCTGACACCGATGCAAAGACTCCTTTGGAAGGACAAGTGGGGTACTCTGGTTCACGAAGAAGCCATGCGAAACCTAGACAGGCTGGACGATGACCCTTTAAGGACAATAGGCCCTGATCAAATGACGGGAAGGGGTCAATTTTCTGAACCAAGATTGCAGGCCAGACTTCCTGTTGACGTGCTACGAGTGTTCGCCAGCCTGGCCCGACGGGCTCTAATGCAGATTCCTGCTGATTGGCACATTATAGTAATTGACTTAAAAGATTGCTTTTTCACAATCCCGTTACATGCGCAGGATGCACCACTTTAAAAAAAAAAAAAAAAAAAAAAAAAAAGCAGCAAAAGCCATTGTCCAGTCTTGCCCTAGTTGCCAGCAACTAGGGCCAGGAATAGAACAAGTCAGTAGATGGGTGCTTGGCGCACGCCTTCCCCCCATCACCCCATCACCCCTTCAACCCCAGGAAGTGCGATTGTTGAGTTCTGTGCAGGCTGCTGTCTGCGTGTTTTTTAATTATACCGGGAAAAACAGAAATCTATCCTGGTCTGTAAATAGCACCTTATCACCATATACAAATAGTAGCATATGGTGCAATTACACCATTCCCAAAATTTCTGTAGGCAGTAATACACCTATGAAGCTCCCTTCGGGTCTTTTTTTCATCTGTGGGAATCGAGCATGGGCTGGTATTCCGGCCCCTATACGGGGTGGTCCTTGTACAATCGGGCGTCTCACATTACTAACACCAAATATTACTATGATACATCAGCAATCGTACTTTCTACGGCATCGAAAGAGACGATCGCACCATGTTTTTGATCCCATGTGTGATTCAAAGGCCACATTTTGGAACCAGGCAGAAATAATAACAGCTTCTCTTTTTACACCTGGTGTAGCTGCCGCCAAAGCCCTGGCAACACTAAATAGATTAGGATGTTGGTTAGCAAAGCAGAGTAACGCTACTTCACGAACTTTGAGTGGATTGTTATTGGACACTGATTCTATTAGACATGCCACGCTTCAAAATAGAGCAGCTATAGATTTTTTATTGCTAGCACAGGGTCATGGATATGAAGACTTTGAAGGAATGTGCTGTATGAACCTGTCAGACCATTCTACATCGATCCATAAAAGCATTCAGGACTTGAAGGATGGAGTTAAACAGTTGCAAATAACGAACACGGGCCTCGATGGGTGGTTTCAGCAGTGGGGTATAACAGGTTGGATTAGAGATATATGTAAACAAGGTATGCAAATATTAATTATGATTATGATAATATTGATTGGAGGATCATGCATAATAAATAAAACCATGGTAATCGTAAAGAAAAATATGGCAGGTATCTGGATAGCACAAAAACAAAAAGGGGGAATTGTAGGAGATTTTAAAGAGCAACAGGACTTGTTGCTGTCAGATTTGTAAACAAGGATGGACATGAACGGACGAGTGTCAGGCATGATGGACAAGGACTGAAGACAAGACAGAGTGACCGAAGACATCCCTTAAATCAATTAGCATATGTTCAAAGATTTTATGTATTCTTATTTGTATACTGTGTTTTATGTCACGTGTGTAGTAGTTAGTGGACAGATCACTCCAAGCAGTGTTGGTTCTAAACAAAGAAGGGGGAAATGTGGGAACAGCCAACGATCGATCATGGACAGAAATTTAAGGATCACCAGAAATACAAAATATAATCGCTTTGCCGTGGGATCAGTGAGCAGCTGCAGAAGACACGGGAGAAAGAAAACAACGAGTTAAAAGAAATAACAGGCAGCAGCTGCAAAATAGCAGGCAAGCGCTGGGAAGTACAGGGAGTAGAGGCTGAACTGATAAGATAAAGAGAAAGTGTTGTTTTTAGTGGAAATTCACTGCTTAAGAGTCAGAAGGTATATAAGGCTTGGAATAGCACTAATAAAGGGCTGTCTGCGTTATCACTTTCATAAAGTGCGTGCAGTCCGTCATTTTCGTTCTCCGACAAATATGGACCAGTGTGGCGACCTGTTTTGTTGTCCATGTTACCACCTTTTCTCAGTATTTGGGCGGGGATTCTTAGAAGTCCTTTGGTAAGCTCCTCCTTCAGTGTCCCCTCAGCACACTTGCACCAAGTCTCTTTTGGATGGTCTTTGGGGGTCGTAAGGCATTGCCCTCCTCTTTTCCATAGTCTTCTTTGAGAAAAACAGATGCTTTCCACCTGTGGTTTATCACACTTCTGAAGACTCAGCTGTATGCAGAGGAGTTTGTGGTTATTGCATCTGGCCTGTCTGTCTCCATTGTGGTGGGTTTTATCTCTATTATCATTATGCTGCAAATGCAAAGCTCACTTGTTTCCTGTAAGCCGTGCCTTTATCTGAGGCATGCTGTTACCTAATGTCCAGCTAGACAGTGTCCACAAAATCATTTTGCATCTCCCAGAACTGACCTCCATCGCTGGATCACATGGCAGTGCTGTGCATGCCTGGTACTGTCCAGGGCCTGGGCTGAATCTGTTCCGGAGAAGATGTGCAAAACAGGTTATCTGTCTCACAGTTATTACAGTTTTTAGCTTAAAATAGAGACTCTTCTAGTAAAATGAGATATTTGTGGTTCGTAGTTCGGTGATGTTATGTCCCAGTACCTTCCAGGGTCTAGTGATGTTGAGACACTAATTTTGTTCTAGAAGTCTCTGACAACCCCTAACCCTAATCCCTAACTCCTAATCACTAACTCTAGCCCTTAACGCTAAACCTAACCCCTAACCCAAACATAAACCTAATTCCTAGCCCTAATCCTTAACTGTAACACATAACACTAACCCTAACACTATCCCCTACCCCTAACCCTCACTCCTAACCCTAAAATTTAAGACTAAACCTAACCCTAACCCCTAACCCTAACACATAACCCAGTCCCAGAACCTAAGCCTAACTCCTAACACTAATCCTAACCACTAACACTATCCCCTAATGCTAACCCTGAACCTAACCCTAAAACTAACCCTAACCATAACCCCTAACCCCCATCCACTAACCCCCAGCCTCCCAAACCATGAACCCCCAACCCCCCAACCCCCTACCCCCAACCCCCTAACCCCCAAACCCCTAACCCCCAACCCCTAACCCCTAACCCCCAACCGCCAACCCCTAAACCCTAACCCCCAACCACCAACCCCTAACCCCTAACCCCCAACCGCCAACCCCTAAACCCTAACCCCCAACCCCCAACCCCTAACCCCTAACCCCCAACCCCCAACCCCTAACCCCCAAAGCCTAACCCCCAACCCCCAAACCACTAACTCCCACGCCCCAACCCCCAATCCCTAAATCCTAACCCCCAACCCCATAACCCCCAGACCCCTAACCCCTAACCTTTAACCCCTAACCGCTAACCTTTAACCCCTAACCCCCAACCCTTAACCACCAATCCGCAACATCCAACCCCCCAATCCCCTAACCCCCCAACCCTCAACCCCTAACCCCCAGCCCCTAAGCCCTAACTCCTAAACCCCAATCCCCCAACCCAGTTTGTGCAGTAACCACAAACTCTTCTGCATACAGCTGAGTCTTCAGAGGTGTGATAAACCACAGGTGGAAAGCATCTGTTTTTCTCAAAGAAGACTATGGAAAAGAGGAGGGCAATGCCTTACGACCCCCAAAGACCATCCAAAAGAGACTTGGTGCAAGTGTGCTGAGGGGACACTGAAGGAGGAACTCACACAAAGGACTTCTAAGAATCCCCGCCCAAATACTGAGAAAAGGTGGTAACATGGACAACAAAACAGGTCGCCACACTGGTCCATATTGGAGCGCTCCCCCACCCAATCTGAAAGACAGACTTTCGAGACAAGATTCCGGGCTGGCAGCTTTCCTTGGGGAGCAATCGCTGGACATAATCATTTTGGAGACTCGGATTTGGCACAAGTGAATGAAGCCCAGAGTGGACATGATGAAGGTTAGTGGCTCAAGGAAAAGCGTTAGCCCCAGATTTCTAGTGGCATTTGAGAGGCTCCTAAGGGAAGAAGAAAAGCGGCCACAAGATTCCAGGCTGGCTTCCCGCCTTTCATGGAGGAGCAATCGGTGGACATAGTCACCTTTGGCGATTCAGTCAGCCCACGTCAATCAATCCCAGAGTGGACATGATGAAGGTTAGAGGTTAAAGGTAAAGTGTTAGCCCCAAATTTCTAGTGGCATTTGAGAGGCTCCTAAGGGAAGATGAAAATCAACCATGACGTTTCCAGCTTGCACCCTTCCTAGGGGAGCAATCGCTGGACATAGTCACTTTGCAGACTCAGCTTCGGCCCAAGTGGTTGAAGCCCAAAGTGGACATGATGAAGGTTAGTGGCTAAATGAAAAGTGTTAGACCCAAATTTGTAGGGGCATTGGAGAGGCTCCTAAGGGAAGATGAAAAGCAGCCACGAGATTCTGGGCTGGCACCTTTGGTGGGTGAGCAATGGCTGGACATAGTCACCTTTGTCCATTCGGCTTCGTCCGAGTGAAGTGAGCCCAGAGAGGAGATGATGAAGGTTAGTGGCTCAAGGAAAAGTGTTAGCCCCAGATTTCTAGGGGCATTGGAGAGGCTGCTAAAGGAGGATGAAAAGCAGCCATGAGATTCTGGACTGGCACCTTTCCTGGGGGAGGTACTGCTGTACATAGTCACCCTTGGAGACTCGGCTTCGGCCCGATTGAATCAAGCCACAGTGTACATGATGAAGGGTAGTGCCTAATAGAAATGTGCTAGCCCCAGATTTCATGGTGCAGTTGAAAGCCACCTCAGGGAAGATGAAAAGCAGAATAGAGATTTAGTGCTGGACCCTCTCATGGGTGAGCAATGGCTGGACATATTCACCCTTGGTGACTACCCTCGCTTGGCTTGGGGCTGAGTGATTCAAACCCAGAGAGGAGATGATGAAGGTTAGTGCCTCAAGGAAAGCTGGTAGTCCCAATTTTCTACGGGAATTGGAGAGGCTTCTAAGGGGAGATGATAAGCAGCCTAGAGATTCAGGGTTGGCACCTTTCCTGGGGAAGCAATCACTGGACATTTTCATGTTTGTTGATTCAACTTTGGCCCGAGTGAATTAAGCCCAGAGAGGATATGATGAAGGTTAATAGCAACGGAAAGGTGGTAGATTGCCCCAGATTTCTTGGGGCAGTTGAGAGGCTCCTAAGGGAAGATGAAAAGCAGCCACGACATTCCGGGCTGGCAACTTTCCTAGGGGAGCAATCGCTGGCTCCACACGATCACCCTTGGCGACTAGCCTTTCAACCAAGTAAATCCAGCCCAGAGTGAACATGATGAAGATTAGTGGCTAAAGGAAAGGTTGTAGCCCCAGATTTCTTGGTGCATTTGAATGGTGCAATGTGAAGGTCAATAAGAGCAATAGCTTTAGGGCTTTCCTCTTTCCTCTTGTGGAAGTGCTGTTTTAGTATTTTTAGTCTATGCTATTTCATATCTACTCAGCTCTGAATAGCTGCTTTCTGAGAGAATTTATGCTATTAATGGACCAACAATGCAGAAGAAGGAGTGGCTATCAGACTTGCAAATCAGCAATCTTCTTTATTGACCCCTTGAACAAGCCTGTGTCACATCACCATGATTGCTGATTCTGCTGGCAGTCACTGAGGAAGTCCCAAACTGGGACTGTCTGCTCCTCCCTGCAGGTGTGGCCTCTATCTTACTGCACCCGCAACCTGGTACACAATATTTAGCAGTGACCTTGGTCTTCACAGGAGGAAGTTATAAGCAAGAGCCTTTCTGCATACTAATCCCTGGTAGTAAGTATAAACATCAGGCACTGTCACTTCTAGAAGCAGACACTGTCTGCAAAAATACGCTGTTAACTTCAGAAAGTGCAGTTACTTAGAAGAGAGAGACTTCACTGAAAAGTAAAATCACTGAACAGAATTAGTTCTGTTCTAACTCAAGCCATAACATGAAGGCAGAACAGCAAGGTCAGCCATAAAGGCCAAGTCTAACCCCTGGTTTCTAACAGATGTCATTAGTTGGTGAGTGAGGCAGGAAAGGTTTTTGTAGTTGCATATGTTTTTTTGTCTTCTGTGCTTGCGTAGCATTTGAGAATATAGAAGTTGTGGTGTTTGTTCAGGTTTTGTGTTGTTTCTTTCTTTACGCCTCCCTAGAAATGAGACTAATTTCAGTAACTTGGCTTCCCTGAAAGAGGTCCTTTCCTTGCAAGTTGGAGGCCGCTCAGCCTATCTTTTTTTTTTGTCTAGAAGCACTATTTGTAACATATAGGTTACCAACATACAGCCATATTCAATTACCTGTCAAAGAAAAAGTATTCAAACTGTGTTTATGGCATGCATATATGAAAAGTATGATATAGAGAGGCATACAGAGAGACAGGAAAAAATGCTTTGTAATTTGTCAAACTTGGTGTTATGAGGGTTACCTGGCCTGCAGGTGTATAGGGATTGTGACCATAAGTTCATAGGATTTCTTAATACACAAGGACATGGAGGCTTCATCCTCTAAATTTCTTTACTTTATTACAGATTACCATAAATGTCACAGAAATCACCACTAGCAAATATAATACCACAAAAATTACTGTTTGTAAGTATACCTTTGATTAACAAAGTGAATATATGTTATGTTAAGCTATTACAAATTAGTATTGGCAATCAAGAATATGGCACCAATCAAGAGTTCAGCAAAAATCTGTATTAAAGCAACAACCAAGTAGATATTACAGGTTTCTACAAACTTATCATTAATGAAGCAAACTTATTAACAATATAACAGCAGGTATACATAAAATAAATTTTATATATATATATGTAATGTATATAATAACACTTGTAATATAATGTAATGTAATGATACTTGTAATATATAATACTCAAGTGGATTAGACAGATTCCAGAAGGCATCAAACCATCCCAGAGGGGAGGACAAACCAATTCCAGAGGGCACCCAACCATGCCAAAGGTGGGAGGACAAACAAAACTAATCCCAGTTGTAGGCCCAGGGGGGACCAATGAAGTAACAAACATAGTTTCACTTCAAAAATTATATATGTCACAGAGTCTGGAGTCAGCCAGGCACCCCTAGTGAGCGACCAAGATCTCACAGTGTGGGACCAAGATCTCACATAAAGTTCGTGCAAAGAGTTCAACCGGTTTAGGAAAGGGAAAAGTAAATGCAGCATGGAAAGTTCCCAGAGAGATATGCTCCATTTTGATTAAAAATTAAGTCATGTTTATATCATAGAGACATAAGAGTGCATAGGCCTCCACCACCTCAAGTAGCTACCGATTTCTGGTTTTCACCTGGAATAACCAATAGATGGCAATGTTATCTGTTCTTTCAGACCAAGTTCTATTTTTGCAGACTTTTCTTGTTCTTGCAGGTAGAACAGCAGTTATTCTCATTCTTACTTTCACAGGATGTTTTCTCCCTTTTCCAGACTATTTTCCACCTTTTTAGACGATAAGTTGCCCATACAGTTCACTGTTTGGTGCACTTACCTATCTCAGGCAGTATCCAGTTTCTAGGTAAGCAGCTGTGTTTCAAAGATTCCAGCTGTAATTTTTAAGGATGTTTCTGGTTCACAGACCTAGTTCCCAGGCTAGCAGGCAATTTCTTCTCCTCAGTAATTTTCCCTTCCTAACAAGATCTCTTTTATGGCTGCTCATATCACTTGGCTACTTCCTCTTTGAGACATTTGATGATGAATAGAATAGCATGTTAACGGATTGGTGAAGGAAGTCCAAATCAACAGCTACATAACTGAATAGCAGTGTGCTGCTGTTCCTTCTATTTTCATGACCATGTACAGGAACAGCATTTCATCAGATACCAGCTGTACACTATATGTTGAAGATAGAGAAGAAGAGCTAAAAACGCTAGTCAGGTATCTCCAGAATTGTAGATTTAGATGTGGACCTGAAAATATTAGTGTTGCAAAACTCCTTCATCCTCCTCAAAACAAAAAAAGTATAGCTGACCTGTGTGACTACTTTGGTAATACATTTTTGCGTTTTCTTGGGAATGGAGCTTCTGAAGTATAGGTTGTTCAGTTTTCACATCAGAACAGGAATTAACTTCAAATGCTGGCGTTGTCAACCATTACTGTATAAAGAAAGGAAAAAATTTCATAAAGTTATAACCTGTTCTGAATATAAACAATCACTTTTGGTTACCTTTGAGCAGTGCAAGCATAGAATGGAAAAGTGCAATTCAAAAGCTTGCTGATTTTCCTTAAGATTTTTGTCCTAGTAGAATTTTCTGATATAATTGTATCATCGATGGTTGTAATGTAGCTATGACTCCCAAGTAGAGGTATGAGGTCAACGGCTCAGAGGCTTGACCTGAGGATAAAAATGCTGAAAAAAGTGGGCGCTGTATTTGACAGTGCTCCTGCTGCTGTTACTGCTCCATTCAAATATAAGGATTAGTAAACAGTAGAAAGATTTCATAAAGAATGAACAGAAACTTTTGAGAAACAGTAAGTTTTATCCCTGTCTTGAGCAATTTAGAGCCTCAAAGTGGATGAAAAAGTAGTAATTCTGTAAGAAGCAACCTCAGACAATAAGGTGCTAAAAATATCTGTGCTACGTGATGCTAAAGAAGCACATGACCATTGACAAATATACTGTTTAAAGAAGATCAAAAGATCAGAGAGTCTGGAGAACTGCTTCAGTTCTTAGGGCTAAATTGGACTATGAAGCATTTTGGCTTCTCTCTGAGGCCTATGGAGTTTATTTTTGGCAGTTTTCTTCAATTTATGTAAAAGTTAATGAACCTACTTTGGTTCTCTCACATTCACCTACTTGAGAGGTTGTGCCCTAGCCAAATAAATTGTTAATAGTTTTGATCTTCTCCAGTCTGTATCTTATCTTCTAATGGAGACAGCAGGGAAATAGCAAAAATCCTGTTAAGCTGCATAAGATATTGCTTCAAATGATTCAAATGCTTCTTTATATCACACTATATAGTATACAATATATTGTGAAGTAGTCCTAATTTTATGTTGTATTTTAAACTGTAAAGCTGAAGATCATAATGAAATTTAACTTTATGAAAATTAGCTTCCACCAAAGATAGCAATGATGTGAAACTTCAATTTGACACGACAATGAATAATATAAAAAACAGTTTGAAAGTTTTCTGGTTCATGTTCTTATAAAGATGAAAAGTGTTGGACTGCTTGGTAAAAATATTGGAAACTAATCCATGCATTCCTGTTAAAAGAAGAAGATAGATTCCCTCAGTATTACTCAAGCACCTGACTTTTGTTTGAAGTCTGGATTAGCTTATTTCAGGATTAATTTAATATTTCAGGATGAATAAATAAGGCCCATTTTATAACAAATAAGTCATTTGTTTATCATAGGTATAGCATGGGCTTGTGGGATTTTTAACAAATACATACATAATTTCCTTTTCAAGGAATTCTGAAACTATGTTCTGAAAGAGTGGCATACCTCTGCTTATAGTCTGGAGCAAGTGTTTGATATTGGAAAACATGTTTTTGTGAGTTGGAAGAAGAGATATGAAATTCAAGACATCCATTCCCTTCTGGATTTTCACCATTAATTCAAAAAATATCACCTGTCTGTCAAAATGCTTCAGCTTCTATTCCTAAAGCACTATTTTCCCAGACTCTAGGGCCAATATCAGACAAACGAAAAAAACCAAACCCAACCACCAAAACCTTACATTTAATGGAAAATTAATGGATAATACACCCAATTCTCTAAAAACAACTATCCAATTTATACCTAAAATATACTGTACAGACAGGCCATTAGACATCAATAAACTTCCTTAATGAAAAGATTTCTAACATCCATCTCAGTAAGCTAAGAAAAGCTATTGTACACAAAATGTTTTCAACTAAGTGAACTGCATTTTTAAAATATCCACCAAAATACACTCACCTGCCCTCAGTGACTGCACATATCAGAACCCTATTTGTTTAAACCAGAACACATGTGACCATCTTTGTACAAAGTTGCTGGGAAATTGTAGCTTATGTTGAATTATTTGCAGTCCTTAAACTCCAAACAATATCTAACCATAAGACGCATTCTGCCTAGTGAGTCAAAAATACCACTTTTTAGATAAGGTTGGAGGACCCTTCCAATCTCAACCATCTATGATTCTAATATACTGAAGATGAATCTAGACTATAAGGAAATGTGAGCCTTGCCAAAGGCCATCCACAAATTCACCTCACCTTTCCTCCTGGCCATAACCTATGCACAAAAATTATTATCCTTGGATCCTGCACCTGTGGTTTTACTTTATGTACTTACACCAGTGCATCACATTTGTAGCTAAAACACAACAACTTAACATACCTCAACATACTTTTTAAATTTCGGAGCCCAAACCTGCACAATACTCAAGATGAGGCTGCATCAATGCCGAATAAACAGGATGGTCACCTCTTTAAAGTGGCTGAATAATTTGTTTAACGCATCTCAGGAAACAGTTTGATCTCTTGGCTGCCAGGCTGTTGATTGATACTAAGCCTACTCAGCCAGCACCCCCAGATCCTCACCCAATTTATACTTGTATACAGTGCTACTCTGTCCCAGGTGCAGAATCTGGCAGTTGCTTCTGTTAAATTTCATGCAATTGATGATAGCCCAGTGCTTCAATCTATCTAGATCCCTCTGCAGGGCCTCTCGTCCCTCAGGAGAGTCAACAGCATCTCCCAGTTTAGTAACATCAGCAAATGGTGCATTCAACTTCTGCAACCAGCTCACTGATAAAAATATTGAAGAGAATTGGCCCTAGAATTAAGTCCTGAGGAACATTGCTGGTGGCCTGTTGTCAGTCAGATATAGGCCCATTCACTACAACCCTTTGAGCCCTAGTAACAGTTGTTATCAGTTGCTACAATTTCATTAGTTCATTAACTTGGTGTTGGCTTTTTAAGGTAATGAGATCTCACAAAACTGTAGGAAATGAGAAAGCAAAGCAGCTAGTTTTTAGGTCAAGTGTGTAAACTAAGACAATCTATAATACAGTTTAGTTTTTTGGCTAAATGATTTCAAGCATTTGGAAGTACAATGCTAACACCTACCACTACCCTTTAAGTCATTCTTCTCAAAGCAGCAGTTTCGAAATAATAATGGATTCCATTTGAACCCTTCTTCACCCTGACTTCTCCAAGGACATTGTAAAAAGCAGTTGTACCCATAGCTGTTGAAATAGAATTTCAAAGCTTCATTTTAAATTCTAAACTACACTGATAAGTATTTTTTTAAGCCACAAGCTAAAAATATTTGTGTTATGGGGGTATGGTTTGTAGTCTTTATATTCTCACCATTTGATAAAAACATTTGACATCTCTATCCTGGCAGGCCTTTTGTAATTTATGCTCCATCACTACCAGTCTCTGAGTAGTTCTTTATATTTATTTCATGAATAAGGAGAGTATTGTTAAACACAAAAATGCTATGAGAAGGAATTCTTCACTGAAAATTACTTAAGTAAATCTAAATTGATTCCATTAACACTGCAGTTAATAGAATCATTGTAGTTCTCCAGTTTTTGGAGCTTTCTCCTAGCCTTAGAAAAAAGAAGCCACTACAATGCTGTTGAATAAAGAGCACTGACTACTGTCATGAATTAAGCAGAAGTGTTAATATGGCACAGGGTTGAACAAAGTTTGCTACCATCACGTTTCAGCTAACCTCAGCTGTACGTGAGGGGCAGAAAATATCCAGAAGATTAATAAACCTTTATTTTGCTTCTAGGCTTTCAAGCGTATGTTTGCTCAAAACAGAGCCAGGTCAGAAACTGCTTTTTTTTTTTTTTCTTTATTCCATTTATTTGAAAGGAGAAATTTAAAATGTCCCAATGGTGTTTTGAAGATGTATAGTCATGTAATAGATATCAAAAATAATTTCATAATAGCTTGACTGATAGTGCTGCACTTGTCATACAATGCAGTGTGTACAGTAATGATGTGACATAACTGCTATATTATTTTCCATTGCATTGTTGTCCCTCTGTCCCACATATTCTATCACGCTCGGTATCATCCTGAAAAAACTCTCTGTACTACTATCAAATCGTGCTTTCTGTTCTTTTGTTCAAGCAGGTTACTTGAGCTATTTAGTGCACAAGAATTCCATTAATGATGCCATGGCACTAGCAACATATTAATATTTTCAAGATTTATCTGCTGGCTTCTTAGCATTAGATTATTTTTATGCTATAAAGCTGAGTAGGAATCCTACTTATACACATATTTGGGAATGTGTTTAAGAAAGAGATAGATATACCAATCCAGAGCTATAATGTGGAAACAGTGAATAGGATGAGAAATGGACAATCATGGCAGTGTTTTCAAAATAAAGAACAGCTCTGGATGTGGTGACTTGCAGATTTGCTATTCTAGCACAAACACCAAAACAAAACAAAACAAAAAAGTGAAAACAATGACTATATACTTAATAGTGATGGAGAATCTCAAGTATTGTGATTACTTTCTAAGGATCTGTACAGGAGCTTTAACTGCATCTTATTTTCCCTTCCTTATCCTGGGTAGACTTCAATTTCTGGCAAATTTTGAATTTGGGGACATTTGTCTTAATGTGTTTTTTTGCTGTATCTTTTTACACTTACGATAATTTACTGGACAATATCTTCCAATTTTCAGCGACTGCTGCTTTTGTACCTTTTCCAAACTTTTCCCAGAGAGTTGATGGATTTGGCAGCATTTGCAATGGGGCAATGTAGTCTAACCCTAATGAAAGCGCAAACCGTAACCCTATACTTCCCTAACCATAAGTAAGTAACACTAACTCAAAACATAAATCTATTCCTAATCTAATCTTAAACCAAAATCTTGGTGTCCCTTGGGTATACCTAGGAGCTGTCTGAAGTGCACCAGATCCATAGCACTGGCTTTCTGTGGTCACAGGTGTTCTTGGAGTGCTTTTTGAGGCACAGCAGGGTTTTTAAGTGATTTTTTGTGCACACTAGGCTCAAAAAAGTGCCTATTGTTATGCCCAAGGGACCTTCTGTCAGTATGGACTTTCATGTAAGGGACCTTGGAAACCATGTGGTGGGCCTCAGACACCTCTGTCTATAATGCGCTGTAGACAGTCTGTCCAGAGCCCAGCTCCAACACTGAATGCTCCTTCCATTTACAGCATTGCTACTCCCTGATAGCACCCTTTCAGGGCTGCGTAGATAAGCACTTGCACAGACTGAACAGAGCACAGCAGCACTACCTCTAACTAAAACTGCAAACACTCCCATACCCTTTCAGAGAGAATGAGTCAGAAGATTTGGACACATAGAATCCTAAATGAGCAAGCAAAGAGGAGTGTCTTCATTTAGTCAGTTGGTTCTATCACCCAATGACCACCCCACCTAAAGGGCATCAGGAAAAAGAAAGGAGACTTACAGGTTGAAATTGAAACAGATTTTTAAAAATAATTAATCCCCCCGAATATGAACACGAATACTAATATGAATACTAATACAAATACAAATACTAATACTACTACTAATACAAAGTATGCAAAGTTATACTCAGTCCATGTAATGGTTGCACTTCAAGCAGTGAATGCTAGATGTCAAACACTCCAAGCACCACAGCTCCAGTGAAAGTGTGACGATCACAACACACAGGAGAGTAGGCCCTGGGAGCAGACTTTCCAGGGATGGTGATCATTGAGGAGAACTTTCCAATTTATAGCAAGTGTGATGCCTATAGTATGGAATACTTCTTTTGGCCAGCTTGGGTCAGCTGTCCTGGCCTTTGCTCCCTCTATCTTTAGCACTTGGCTAACTTGAAACTGTTGAAGACATTGATCACTATGGAGACCTGCATACCATGGCTGACCATGAATGAAAACCAACGTTGCTCTCACCGAATCAGGTGCTGCGTCTTCTCAAAAACGCAGTTTTCCTGAATAGAAAATTGGTTCTATAATTCTATCCCAGCAAAACTAGGACAGTAAGGCAGGTGCAACTAAGCTCTGAGATGCAGAACTTTTTACTGAAAAAGAAGGAATAGGGGCAATAGGGGAGTGTGATGACCTGATTCCTTTCCAGACATTTGCAGTGGCAGAAGCAGCAGCCTGACTGACACAGAGGAGGTTGCATTCTGTGTAGTCTTTTTTAAGTTGTTTTCTGCTGGAGAAGTGGGAGGAGGAGGCAAAGGGAGCAGCACAGGGACTTCAGAAAAAAATACCAGCATTGGCTTAAAGAGAAAAGCAAAAGGCCCATTGTTGCACTTCGGTTAAAAAAAGAGGGATATGAAAGATGTCTGGGAGAAACTCCAGAAGCAGACAAACTGTGAAAAAGAATATCAGTGCCTTACTGCCTGAGGGAAGGAGAACTGACTGCATCATTTAGAGCTGAAAGTAGAAATGGTGCATAGCAGATGTTGTCTGCTCTTGGCAGTCCTGGTAGCAATAATTATTTGCTTATTGGAGGTAACTTTAATTGCATAGGATGTTCTAATGAGTTAGTCTCCAGTGGGAAGATGAAAGGATGATGGTAGAGGGGTATAGAACTCAAAAAGGGACAAATCTCTGTTAAGACTTTTTTTGTCATGTCAAATTCGGTGTCTGGTTTGCAGAAATTCTAAAACCAGGAGGAGCAGTAAAATTAACCATGCCGAGGTCAGAGAAGGAACTTTAGGACACAGAATCAGCAAGATAAATGTCTGAATAGAAAACACATGGCAGAAGCAAGCTTAGAGGACACCAAGCTGGGAAGCGTTCTCAGTCTGACTACAATACACACCCTTGCAGACCATGTGAGACCAAGGAAGACAGGTTCTCTGAAAGGCTGCAGCCTATCACTCTTCCAATAGTCTCTGCACAGCTGGGTCCTCTATCTGACAGAAGACGAAGCTCACCTTAGCAGCCCTTCATAGTTTCCATCACACTATAGAAGCTGGTCACACTTGTGTAATTTTTCTCTCCCTTCTTAGCATTTATTGGTATTCGTTTACAAGCATTTGAAACTAATGGGTAGCTGCCACCTCAGAAATCTTAGAAAAAGGATTATTGAGCATAAATACCACTGGAAAGTTAGTGAGGCACTAACTCGTCCACTTTTTGTCCTGCATTGTATGATTTTGTTGCCTAAGATAACTCAGCTTTTGAAAATGTGAGAATTTTAGCTTTTGCAAAAGCAACAAAAGGAATTGGTCCTCTTTCTTTACTGAACTTTGTGTTTAATGATAATTCTCAAAATTTAGGGTTTCTTACAACATAAAACTGTATGTTACAGAATGGAAATAGAAGATAGAATTAAGTTAAATTTACATTTTGAGTTCTGGTCTATGATTTTAAATAGCCATAGTTGGCCCCATCAGCTGCATAGCTCCAGCTTGATAGAAATCAGAAAGACAGGGAACACAATGCAGGATTAAATAATTATCTGGCTGCATTTGCGAAGTATAAGGAAAATTGATATACTTAGGTAGTTGCTTAGGTAGTTGTACCATTAGTCCTTCTCTAATAGCAGAATGTGAAGTTCCACATGCATAGAAAAAGGAAGAAAGAAGGCCCAAACCATGATCAGCATTGCTGGGGCAGAAGAGATACCGAAATCCTGAGAGATTGCACACATACTTCTTGCATTAAACCAGGGCAACACCTAAGTGCTATGGCTTGGCCTGTATTAAAACCAACAATAACAACCATAGTTAAGAAAGAAACTCAAGAGACAAAGGTAGGATATCTGAGAGCTAAGCACAGGATTTCCACAAAGGAGCACCTGTCACCATAACAAAGGTAATTGCTTCTAGCTGATCTGAAGTTGGAACAAGTTGGCTCTAAAGTTGAGTCTATTTGAAATACACATAGTGCTAATCTAAAACTAAAACTATGGCCTCTACATACTCCTCCTGGTCCAGAGAGTCATAAATAGATAGCATATATATGTAAAACTGAAAAAGGAAGACAGGCAGGAGTTTGTGGGAAGCAGAAGGAGGAGAAAATAAAATTAAGAGGTGGATGAGGAATGGCTTTAGGCAAGAGAGATAGCTGCATAGGCAGGAGTCTTCATAAGGCATCTAAATATTCTGAAATAAGAGCTATCTATGAACAAGCTGTCTATTTTGTGTGTAATGAAAAAGGCAGGAACTGGCAGTTGTAGCACACGCTTCCAAAATGGCCAGCCTTCAACCCCAGGTACAATGTGTTAGCTGGCCTTGCTGCCAGGGTGGAAGAATAACTATACATAGGTTTACAGCTTCTGTACACGGAATGTCCTCTCCCAGTAACAGGAATTGCCACTACTCATCCCAAAAATCAAACCACTTACATCTGGCTGAGAAGTCATGGTTCAAGTCTAGGATGGAAAGAACAGAAAGGTCAGAGGGACGGAAAAGTAAAGAGTAGAGGCAGGACAAGGGGGTTTGTGGAACTCTGTCCAAATATAAGCAAGACCATATGGACCATATGTATCACAGCTGCTTGGCTTGGCAACTTGAATTATTTCTGGGGGGTTTTTTTTCAGTGCTCTGTAAACATAAACAGGTCACATCTACTCACTTTCAATTTTACCACCATATGTTTAATCAGTAAAACATGTTACAAGAAAGAATATAAGCTAAGAAGACATCAAAAACAATCATTCAAACGCATGCTGTGGAACACATAAGCTTTGCTTAGTAGTTGTCAGTCCATTAATTTTTTTTTTTTTTTTTTTTTTTTTTGTAAACTAGGGTAGTAGCTGCTTGTATTTCCTTAATGTGGATAAACAGAAACTACCTAAATGAAGAAAGTTTCTGCCTTGCCCTCAGATGATGAGATCTACTATTATTTCAAGTAAGCTCCCTTTATTATCTTAATAATGATCTTTAATACTACAACGATACCTCAACTCCTGTACAACATTCACCTTCAGTGCCATTTAATCAAGTTCATGAACTATTACAGTACATTTGATGGCAGAGTGCTGGGCATTAACTTTTGGTTGTTTTTTTTTTTTATCACCTAGAAGCTAACCAAGTCTCTAGTTCTACATCAGAACAGTTTTGGCTCTGGTACAGTTGACAGAGGCTGTCAACAGAGGTCTCAAATTGGCTGACAGAAGGTAAGATTTGCTACTATCTTTCTCTTTGGTCTGTCCACAGTATTACAGGTGAGAAGCCGAGTAGACTATGACACTTACCTACGACCCAGGGATTCCTCCCCCATTATAGTACTCTCTCCACATTCATTCTGTGGCCCTAATGCTGCATCCTGACATCTTGTTGGCCCCTTTACCCACATTCAAACACAGTGTATGAAGGGGTTTGAGATTCTCTTTAGTCTGTCACTCAAATATGTTTCTTGCACTTGAGCTTGCCAAATAAATGTGATTGTTACAGGCACTAGTGGTAATTCTGTAGCAGAAGAACACACAGTCCTGGCAAAAGAGGGCAGTATTTTTTACGATGAGCTTTAGCTACTCAGCAACCTGCCTTGTCACTTTTCCACATTTTTTAAATTAGCATTGGATTAATTTTTCTATGTGTGTTTTCAACACAAGTCTTTTTTGCATTTTTACCTCTGTCCTAGACTTTCTTTCAAACAGCTGAAAGCAGCAGGGTACATTCTGGTTTGCCAAGAAGCTGATTCAACAAATGGAGCAGCATGAGGCACTTACCTGCTGACATCACAAGCATGGCTGTGCAACACTGTCCTGCCATGCCTTTGTAAAAGACACTTTGCAAGAGCTTCAGTAGTCCTCAGAGGCTGCTTTATACTGCTGGGGGAAGTGGGGGGAAATCCCCTGCTGTCAGCCAAAAATTTGACTTGCTGCCTCCTCAGTGTGGAACTTTACTCCTCACCAGCATGATGTTTTAGACAAACTCTGTGATTCCCCATACAAAACAAGGTATATGGTGCTTGCCTCTGCAGAAGAAAGAGAGGCACAGGGACATGGAGGCTATTATACACACCCCAGTATTGGGAATGTACTGGATAAAACACAGACTGGTGAATTCAGAAGGCCAAAGGCAAAACTAAAACTTTGTTTAGGAAGGCAAAGGTGAGGATAGGCACACAATCTTTGGGACAATCTGCTGGACTTGGGAAAGGACTTCCCTGTCTTATGTGTAGGGCTACAAGCCTCGCTGCAAATCCAGAGGAAACTGTATAAGAAATCAGACAAGCTTAGACATCTCTTGTTTTACTGAGAAACAAATTGCTTTTACTAAGGTGCATACAATAGATATAGCATAAAATACCTCAGATGATCAGAGGCTATTCAAATATAAGTAAATTCAGCTGAGAAATTAAAGAAAACTCAAGACTGAGCAATCAAGGTGCAGTTCTAGAAAAGGCTAAATTAACTTCTGATTTGACAGAGCATCCCAACACCAATATGTTATACCTTTAACTCATCTTGTTAAGAGAAGTAGTGAATTTTTCTAAAGTCTCTTTGAAGGACTTGATCAAGTAAGCTCCCAGTTCACTGTTTGTCTCCTGAACAGCTGCATCGTAACTGCCAAAGAGTGGAGTTGAAGCCTTCACATCCTCCCTATTTGCTTGGAGTAAAATGAGGTTAAGCTCCTCTGCTACACTTTCATATTTTTGGTGATCAAATCTGCAGAGACTGGCATCATCAATTGGGTATGTGATGCCAATAGGGTAGCAGTCTCTTGGAACTGGGAATTCCACATTTGTCAGCATTGGCAACTCACAGAGAAATGTGAAGAGGTGTTTAAGTCCTTGGGATGACAGTGGGTTTCCAAAAAACTTAAATTCTTGTAGTTTCTGACAAGGACTTAAACCTAAAATCAACATGTTGACATGAGTGTCTTGGATGTTACAGTCCTCCAAGGTAAGACTCCTGAGTACTGAAGAGGAATGGCTGAGAAGCTTTAAAAATATTGATGGGTAAAGGTCAGGTATATTGTGACCACTCAGGTCCAGGGCTTCTAAATGATTAGCATGGAAGCTATTGGCTAAATAGGCCATATCAGCATGGTTCAATGAGCAGTTAGAAACATCCAGCATCTTCAATGGAGTTTTTAGTGGGCTAGAATGAAAGAAAAATCAAGTTTTATGGCAAAAAACATTGAAAAGCTACATTTACAAAATTTCATACAACTATCCACATTATGAATGCAGCCATCTACCACAGTCATTATTTTTTCTAACCCCTTCTGAGAAACAGAAGCATGTACCAATGATGACAAATATATTTTCCTCCTGAAATCAGTTCCATGAATTAGCTCCTACTTTACATTACTCTAGCTGTGTTGCTTTAATGAGGATTTATTTAGTAACATTCTATGTGTCTTTTCTGTAACCAGTTGTATGTTGTCAGGTGTCTACCACTTGCTGAATTAATAGCAGATCATTGCTACCATAAAAGCATTGGTGGCTGCTTCTTGTAGAAAGCTGTTACAGTTCCAGAAATTTAGATAATTTTCATGCTGCCACAGACCTCAGAACCTTGCAATTTATTTCTATCAATATAAGCAGTGTGCCATTCACAACTTTTAAATGAAATTACTACTTTGTACAGAAGGAATTTTAGACCAAGGTGATTTGTCTCAATGAAACTTTTGTCTGTCTTTTCTTTTAGATGCTCTGAAAAGCACAGGGTTAACTTATTTTCTGTTCAAATATGAACAATGTTCTCTAGCAGCTTGTTATGTTTTTCAGAATTGTCATTTTTCCCAGGAATTCATCATGAATATTCATATATTAGCTTAATTTGCAGTACAGAAAATCATCAGATGCCTCTTGACTTGAGATTGACAGACAGAACAAACAACTGAAATCAATGTCTTAGATCAAAGTCTACTATCCCCCACCTAAAAATACGGTATCTGTGGAATCTTAGTATGGTTACTGTCTGGTTTTTAGAGGACAAAAATTCACTAGAGACCCTGGAAAATACTTGGAATATGACTCAGGTCCTTACAGCCCAAGCTCTCTGAGATATAAGCTCAAGAATCTGGCAGATCACAGACATCTGGGTGTACCCTTTTCTTATGTGGTAGGCAAAAGTATATTAACATATTCATCAGATGAGCTGTGGAAGACTACTAAAAACAGTCAGTTCTTCTAAGCGCATTAGATATACATAGGTTTCCAATTCTCCCCAACAAATACTCTTTCCTAGATTCCTGCTTCCCCTGAGATAGATTCACTTTCCTAATTCTCAAAGGTTCTCAGCTTGCTGATGGCACAAAGGGCTATTCTTTATGATTTGACTTGAAAGCAAGATGACCAAATTACCTGAGCAGTTTCTGTATTCTTCCTGTGAGTATAGAAAATGACATACTCAGCTCGGTCAGCTGTGTCATTTTACTCATCTTTTCTCCAATGTTAGTAAGCATCCGTTCATCTGTAGCTGTGAACCTCTGTACATTAAATGTTCGTGCTGGCAAGGTCAAGGACATCAATAGAGGGAAGTGGATACTGTTGAAGAGTATTTCCAAGTGTTCCATTTCCAGGCGAACATTGTGAACTATTTCCAGTTTGCGCAGGAAAGAGGGATCAGTGAGCTTTATGATATAGAAGAATTTCTGTAAAGCCAGGTTGTCAGATCGGAAGGCTACACAGCAGATCTTCAGTGGACAATAGCATTTCTTCAGCAGGGCCTGCACCACCAGCTCATAGTTCCGCTCTGTAACAAACAAGTCAATTAGCACATCAATACTGATTTCAAAGGTATCTAGATGGCACTGTGTTTGTTGCAGGTAAACCAGCAGTTCTAAACAAAGCTTAGAGAGCAGCTGTGTCCTGGCCCACCTGCCCATTGTCTTCTTACACTCACAAAACTGCACTTCAACATCTTTTATACCCGTCAGGTCAACCACTTTCAACCTTTTCACATAGGGAGAAGGATGATTCAGCACATAGTCTCTCAGCCCTGTTAGACAGCTTTCCAAGCACACAGAGCATGTTCTATGGCTCAAGTCTTCCTGGTAGTCCACGGTAGTTCCCAAAAGCTTTCCCATGTTAAAATCAACAAGTGGCCAGTTCTCCACCAAGTCATGAATCACTTCCCCTTGCTCCAATAAATAGCTAGCTTTAAAAAGAAGAGGAAAAAGATTATGGGCAACACCACCGAGACTCTTCCTGGCAAGCTCTGAATTTGACACGAATGCTTCAGCACTAATGAATCGGAGAGACTTCATTGTTGCTCTGGACTCTTTGCTGTTATGGAGAGTGATTTCTGCATTTAACTAAAGTTACTAGTTGCTTATCACTTTCTATTTTTATCTGCAGCTGCTGTTTGCTGCTAATGCAAGCCTTGCTGGGAGGGCAGAATGAACAGTCACATGCTGATCCTTTGCTTTCTATTTTGGAGCTATATTGTGATTCTGCAGTAATTAACTGTGAGATCTTTAGTCAGAGAGCATTTATTCATTTAAACCCTCATATTTCTAGCAAAGCTAACTCAGCTCAAGTACAGACCACTGTCCAGCAGAAACTGTAAGATCAGGGCAGTGCACTGTATCTTTCCTATGCCATACAAAAAGGCACTCAGTGTTCCAACTTAAACACAAAACATGATCTATATTCTGCTTTCTTCCACGGAAAATGATATGCTGAGGATTCACATGCTGATTTCAATGGGGAAGTTTTCTCAGAGTTAGCATAGAACTTCTCCTAAAAACTACAGCCATAAGGAAAGACTGAGCTGCTAGTCACAGAGCTACACAATGTCTCTCCATTTTGCCCTTCCTATAAGCAAGAAATAGTTAAATACAGTGGCTCCACTGGAAAACACAAAAGACTCTAGAAGAGCTCTGAGCCTTGGTGACCAGGACACTTGCTTGTTATTGGAGACTGAGGGTTAAGTACAAAACAAGCTGTACAAGACAGAGAACAGAGCTGAAACTTTCTCATAACTTCCCAGGCAAGCATCCTATTGCTGTTGCTTTGAGCAACAAATGGTCTTTTCTTTCCTGTTATTTGATAAACCATGGTTTCATTGTGATACAGATTCAGGTCAGGAGAAAAACCTCTCTCACCCAGCTTTCACAAAAGCAGAGATGATGTTTCTTTCTTTCAACCTGGCACTTGCCTGCCAGGGAAAGCAATGTTGAATACCTCTCTTCCTCTCATGTCTTTTGCTGGGCAATCAGCAGGACAGAGGATGAGCATAACTTGAAGTTACTAAGTTACTTGACGCATTTATATTTGTTGGAGTGGGTTTGTTTTGGGGCGTGCCTTACATTTGAGACGTGGAACATTTTGTTGTACAACTGGGATTTCAGTATTGGGTTATCCTCTACTAGATATAAGGGGCAGGACAATCCAGTAAACATATTTCTTTTTCCCTCTGTTATTTAGAAAACCCCTCAAATCAATAATGTTAAATAGTTTCTAAGTGTCTACAACCTCAACTCACATCCCCCATTCCTTCTGTTTCCCAGGCTATTCTCTTGTTCACCTTCCACCCTCTGCAGATGACCTCTACCTCTTCTGTTCTGCACCTCCCATTTCTCCAATGTCATTTGTACAAAGGCTTCTGAGATCATCTGCCTGGCTGGCAGAACTGTGTCCTGTGATGCCCTTGTTCAAATGCAAAAGAGGTCCTGTCAGATTTATTGACCATGCCATGCTCATCTTATTGTTGGAAATGGTCAATATGAAAGATTATATTCCTGCTGAGAAATACATCAGGATCTCACAGTACAATGCTGAGTTGAAAAAGTTTCAGATGATAATATCAAATGTTACATGGAAAAAAGTATTAAAAATTCACTGTTTCTTTTAAAATAATTAGGAAAAAGAGTTGAAGAGTCAAACCCCAGCAAATAAGCAATAATTTTTTTGTACACAGAAGCAGCTAAAAATATTTTTCTGTTTTTCACCTCTATAAATATTGCTCTATTCTAATAAAAATCTAGGACATTACTAGAGCGTTTAATCTTGGAACTTTTGGACAACTGACACAAAAAATACTAGGTAAGCAGATTAAAAGTTGTGTATATACCTTAATAACTGGCTGTTTAAAATTTGAAAGCCATTAAAACTATACTTGTAAAAGTTTCAAGCAATTTTTCTTTTCATACAGGTATCAGTTATATGTTGCTGTTTTCAGCATTTACAAAACTGAACAAAATACAGAAATATCTACATCACCATATGCTATATATGAACTAGAGTTGAAAACCAGAGAAAAATACTTAATATCACGAAAAGTTCTATTTCATCTTACATGTTTTCTAATTATATTAGTGATGCCACTCATCTAAATGAAGGCAAAATTAGCTGATACAAAACAAAACCTCTGCAAAAAAACCAAACTTCCTCAGAACAATGCAATCTAATAAAGATGTTTCTTCCCTGGTAATTTAGAACATATTTAGGAGTTTTATTTTGCTTTTGATAAAATATTCCATAAAAATATTCCATAATCGGTTTACTTACCAAAAAAAAAAAAAAAAAAAAAGAATCCATGAACTGTGGCATTTTTTCACAGCAAAGCAGATGTGGAATTATCTGGAAAAGCAGGGTCATCACAGCTTGAAAAAAGTCTTCATTGTTACGTGATCAGAGCTGTCAAAACAATTATTATGTTAAACATTTAGTGTTTTATTTAATGGTAGAAGAAATCATGACAAATATCTTTAAAAATTTTAACCAAAAGTACAGTTCGTAATATTCTAGCATTCAAGCTGGTTTATATTGGTTTTGTGATTGTATGGCAATAAATATTAAATTAATTTTAACAGAATAAAATGAACTTTTTTTCAGTTACTACAAAAAGACTAATCATAGCAGTGTAAAAATGTTCACCGAGTGGATTTTAACAGGTTTTTAACCTTTAAAAACAATATATTAAAAATAAAAGCAATTAAAATAAAATAGCAGGTTTTCAATTTACCTTGAAGTAGGCTACCACTGAGAACCCCACAACTGTCATCCTAAATGTATGAAGAAAACCATTTCTTACTGAAGTAGATGCAACATGAAATAAAGTTTTACTAAGAATTTCACTTTCATAATCACATTACAGAATATATACATCTATCAGCAGCTATGGAAGCACTCCTGGGTCAGGTCAAAATGAGATGAGTCAGGGAAGAATACAGGTAATCCATTACTTTTGAAGAGATCTTGACAGTTTATACTGTTTACATTTAACATTTATTGTCATAGTCACATAGAAAAAGAATTCAGAGGTTCAGATTTGCAAAGATGCAGCTCTGGCATAACTAAGGGAAAAGAACAGAGAGGACTGATTTATTAAGGCATGAAAGTTAAGCGAAGAAAGGAGTATAAAACAACAAAATGTAACAACACAATGAACAAAGTTTATTCTAAATTCAGAAGTTGCTGAGAAGATTGCTCTGCAGAGAATGTAGGGGAAGGGAGGCATAACAGATCTAATTATTTTTGTGTAATTTCTCACTCCAAAAATAATCTGTCACTGTAAACATTTTCTACAATTTCCATCTATATTCTGTGTGAGGTGTTACAGAAATCATAATAAAAATTCATCTAAAAAACATACAGAGAATTCTTGCTTGTTAAAAAGTCATCTTTCATACAAGACTTTGTATTTCTCAGGTAAGTAAAGTTCAGATAGTTATGTTGAGCAAAATGGTGCAACAATGTTTTAAAATTCCCACAGAAACTGGCAATCCAGGAGTCTCCTGGAGTGCATCAAGGATAATTTCTTAAGCTAGATAATAGTCAGCCCTACCAGAGGGGATGTGTTACCGGACCTGTTGGTCACCAACACAAGTGAGCTAATCAGAGACATCAAGACTGGAGGCAGGGTAGACTGCACCGATCACGCACTGGTAGAGTTTGCAGTCCTGAGGCATATGGGTCAGAGTAAAGTCAGGACCCTGAATTTTAGGAAAACAAAGCTCCAGCTATTCAAGGAGTTAGTCAATAGGACCTGCTGAGAAACTGCCCTCAGGGACAAGGGAGCAGAACAGAGCTGGCAGAGCTTTAAGGATGCTGCTTTCCATTGGGTGCAAGAGCTCTCAATCCCCAGGTGTAAGAGATCAGGAAAGGAAGGCAAGAGGCAAGAATGGATGAGTCAAGTCTTGCTGGTCAAACTAAAGAGCAAGAAGGAAATGGGGAGACAGAGGAAGCGAGGACAGGTATTCTGGAAAGAGTACAGGGTTCAGGAAGGCCAAGGCGCAGCTGGAGATGAACTTGGCAAGCGATGGAAAGAACAATAAGAAGGGCTTCTACAGGTATTTCAGCCAGAAAAGGAAGGTCAGAGAAAGTGTACTCCCCTGATGAACACAACTGCCAAACTGGTAACAACGGTCAAGGAGAAGGCTGAGTTACTCAACATCATTTTTGTCTCAGTCTTCAGTGGCAATTTCTCTTCCCACACCTCTCAAGTAGATGGACCTCAAGTGAGGCAGAAAAGTCTCTCCTACTGTAAGAGAAGAACAAGTTTGTGACCACCTTGTTGCAGGAGAAAATCTCAACATGATTGTAAATAGGCAGCAATCTAAGATTTATTAATAGTAATGGATAGATCAAAGGGTTGATTTTTAGTGGCGCTTAATCACTAACCAATTTAAAATTAACAAGGTGACTCAGTTGAATATGTTACAAATATCAACTTAGTTGTAGATTCGATGATGACAAGAGTCACACTAACTTACTGCAGTATATCCTATATATATGTGTGTATATATATACTTGCATATGCATAAACACAACCATAAAACACACTCACATAGACATAGAAAAACGTATATCCATCCACATTCATGTTAGAGAGGTGGACAAAAGAGAGACTAGCTGTCGCAGTTTGAAAGGACCCGAAAGGTTTCCCTGCGACTTGTCTCAAGGGAGACAAATACAGCCTCAGGGAAACGTAAACTCCCTTAGAGCTAAACAAAAGAGTTGAAAAAGGTTCGGGCTGAGGGAAAACAACAGGTCTTACTCCAGGCAAGGAAAAGAAAACCCAGTAAAACAGGTTTTGGATTAAGGGGGTGAAAGAAAACTGATTTAATTCACAAAGCAATTAGAACCATAAATCAATCACTTAAATTTAAATAGGACAGAGATGGAAAAAAAAGAGAGAGAGATTAATAAATACATAAATAAGTTGTCGCGGTTTGAAATTAAGAGCTGTTGTCTCCAAAAGGTTTCTTATCTTTCGCGACTTTTGTAGCTCCGAGGAAAATGTAAACCCACGAAGACTACACAAAAGAGAATTTAAGTGACTCGTTAAGCTTGTTTTGGCAAAGGAACACAAAAGCAATGTGAAACGCAGGTTTTAAATTAAAGGGGTGGAACAGAATCGGTTTAATGCTTAACGCAATTAAAACCATAAATCAATCATTTAAAGTTAAACAGGACAGGTCAAAAAGGAGAGAGAGATGACAGAGAGAGATTAATAAATACATAAATAGGTATATACAGATACATTTCCTTCCCCCGCGTTGAATCCACATCCTCGCTTAAACAAACAACGCGCCACGTGGCTGCTGCTCCGAGGTGGGGTTGGGGGTGGGGGAGTGGGGGGTGTAAGGAGAACCACCGAGAGTCTTTAACCTCCAGGTTCCAGTCCAGAAACGAACTGTCCAGACAAACTTCCGCAAAGAGTCTTTCCTCTCAGCCCTTGTAGACGATGGCATCAATCATCTTCCTGGGTGTTTTGCGCCCCTCCATAGAAAAATGACATCTGCGTCTGGTCCCGGCAGGACACCTTCCTCACCGGCTTACGGGGACGGTCCTTCTTGCGTCCCTTGGCGGTGGGTCTCTCGATGTGGGGGCGGGGCCGGCTTGCGTAACCCTTTCCACCCCCTCAAGGAAACGGGAAAGTATTCGCGATTCTTTTTACTGCTGCATGGAGGCAAACGGCGTTCTTTCTCTCTGTGTTAGAAATCTCACTCTGGGTCCTGTGCTGAAATCAAAGTGTGGGGGCCAGGGAGTCGCCGGAAAACTCTGCTTTTTATATACTTATTTGATAGGGCATGATTGAAATGCCTCGGCTCCCAATATGGAGCTAAGAGGGCTGTGGCTTCTCTTCCCAAATGTTGCGATGTGAGACAAAGAATGTTGTTCTTGCATGATAAGAACCTGATAAGGTAAACAGGAGGTTGTCTTGTAGGATAAGAAAGAAACCAGAGAGCAATTGAAGAGGGGCAAGTGTGAGACAGGAGATTATAAAACCTTAAATCTGTCAGCTAGGGTTGTTTGAGATGGATGGGGTCTTTTGAAGCAATACTGCTCTTGCTCAAGAAGGTATTGAATATTAACTTCTCCCAGGGAAGGCATAATCTTGCGATAATGAGACATGTGACGTATGAACTGATATGTACTGTAACATGTAGAAGGTGTGTCGGGTTAGTCTGTAAACTTTGGAGAACCCAGCCAATGGGGAAACAAGGTAGGGATTTCACGACCGGGAATAGGGTATAAAACTTCATGTATTGCTCTGACAAGGTGTGCCTACTAGTTAGACACCCGCCCTTGCAAGAACGTAATACAATTAAGTGCTTCATTGTGGGGTCTGACCTGAGTCTCTTTCGCGAGGTTTTGCTCATTTCTCACAGCGAGAAAGATTTTTCGCGTGCTTCGGGGGGAAAGGGAAGGGGGGAGACAGGCACCTCAGCCCCGCCAGCACCATCTTAACCCATTACATAAGTGTATACATATAGATATAGATTTCTCCTATTCACCTCACATCCCCATTTTAACAAACAAAGCCTACACCACGTAGTCACCGCCAGAGGCAGGGGGTAACGCAGATCTTTTAACCTCATAGGTTTCAGTTAGGAATTGAACACTTCAGGGCAAAATTCCTTGCGGTAATGTAGTCCTTCTCCGAGATGACTGGAAGAAACTTGTGTTTGCCACTTTGTCAGGGGCTGTATCTCAGCTTCTGGCTCTCCCCATCTTCAGAACGGGGTATGAACTAGATCTCTGGGGAATGCTGTAGGTTTGCCACGTTCCAGCAGAGCCTGAAACCTTTTTCCGCCTTCCCCTCGCCAGCAGCTGTTCCCTCTGTTTCGGGGCTTACAGCCAGTTTCCCCCTTTCTTATGATTAAAAAGTCAGCTTAATCACCGCCAGCAATTGGCGTAAATGAAAAGTCTACCTGTGGTCTGGAAGAACTTTTACTGTCCCGGTTGAGGATGACTGCGTTTTCTCTCTGTGTGTGTCTCTGTGTCTGTCTGGGTGAGAATAAAATGGTCACACTGGGGAAGCCACGTGAATACCAGCTTTTACAGGTTTATTCACAGAGGCACTTGACTGACATGTCTTGGCTCCAAACAGAAGCCGAAACCTGAGATGAGGGTCGGTAGTTCCTCCCCCTCACAAAGACCGCTAGAAAACTTCTCCCACACTAAGGCAGAAGAGAAAGCGGGAGGGGGGGTTTAGTCCCCCCGCCGCCGCCGCCATTTTTAACCCATTACACTAGCCCATAGTCAAAATTTCCTTCCCAAGTTTAGAGCAAATACAACTGCTCTGTCAATCTCAATGGACGATAATTGAGTCTCAGTAAGTCTGACTTTGTCCTGGACTTTTTGTGCAGTTTGTATCTGAGAGGTGTCCCGACTCAGGCGACATGCAGGATGCAGCCCACTGCGATCCAGGAGAGCTCAAAGGGTCTCACTTCAGGATCGCTATCTATAGAGTCCAAGATGATTGACTTTCACCAGATATTTTCCCAGTCTAGCCCACCTCGGATGTTGAAATATTTTGGTATTTTCTGCCAGTTGAGCAGGCCCAGAAACTGTTGGTTTCTGATGTTTAGTATTGTCCCGCTACTGGCTTTGACTCAAGTACAGATGTACCAGGTTACTACAACCCAAGTATGGACATACCAGGTTGCCAGTGCTAACTATCTCCCAAGTGATAGGAAGAGCAGTACAAGGCTGGGAACACCAAGGAGGTGCCTTAGTGTTCTGTTTTGCTGACATTCACAGTCCGAGCCTGACTTACATCTGGGCTGGTTTGCAGCCTACGGAGCAGGAGTGGGGGGGATGGGGGAGAGAGAAATCTCTTCAGGTCTTGAGTGGGCTTTGAGTGACAGTGGGATTGTACCACCACGCACCTGAGAAACCTGTACGTACATAAGTCCATGGGACCTGATGAGATGCATCCCATTCCCTGAGGGAACTGACTAATATAGTTGCCAAGCCACTTGTCATGATATTTGAAAAGTCATGGCAGCCAGGTGAAGTCCCTGGTGACTGGGAAAAGGAAACATTGCACTCATTTTTAAAAAGGGTAGAAAGAAGGACCCCAGGATCTACCAACCTGTCAGCCTGTCAGAAGTAACCTTGTGCCTGGGATGATCACGGAACGAAAACTCCTAGAAGCTATGCTAAGGCCTGTGGAGGACATGAAGGTGATTCAAGCCAGCCAGCACGGCTTCACCAAGAGCAAGTGCTGCCTGACCAACCTAGTGGCCTTCTATGATGAAATGACTACATCCACTGATGTCCAAGGGACAAGATGACAAGGGAAGACCTACTGATGTCAACTATCTGGACTTCTGTAAGGCCTTTGACATGGCCCACAACAACATCCTTCTCTCTGAATTGGAGGGACATGGATTTAATGGCTGGACTCTGGTGGATAAGGAATTGGATGGATGATTGCATCTGGCGCTATCATTGATGCCACATCAATGTTTGAGTGACAGTGTGCTTCAGTTCGACATCCCAATGGAGGTAGGGGATGGAGTGCCATGCAATACCAAAGACACAAGGGATGTACATGGGCTAGAAAACACAGATGCACCTGGAAATAGTCAGGTAGGAATTAGGCCATCTCCACCCAGAAAGGTGACAGGATCAATAGCCCAACTCAAGTGCCTCTACACCAATGCCTGGAGCATGGGCAACAAGCAGGGGAAGCTGGAAGCCATTGTACAGTAGGAAAATTGTGATATAGTTGCCATCACAGAAACATGGTGTGATGATTCATACAACCGAAGTGCTGTGTTGGATGGATATAAACTCTTCAGAATGGAGAGGCCCAGAAGGAGAGGCAGTGGACTGGCCCTATATGTTAGGGAGTCCTTTGATTGTCTTGAGCATGATTTTGATGATAAGGTTGAGTGTTTATGGCTAAGGCTCAGGGGAAGGACAACCAGACAGATATCATGGTGACAGCCTGTTATACACCACCCAATCACAATGAAGAGACAGATTAAATACTCTATAAGCAGCTAGGAGAAGTCACTACCACTTGTTCTTGTGAGGGATCTTCAACTTAATAGATGTCTGCTGGAAATACAATAGAGCAGAGAGGAAACGGTCCAGGAGGTTCCAGGATTGTGTGGAACATAATTACTGACACAGTTGGGGAGTGAGCCAACAAGGGAAGACTTCCTGATAGACCTGTTGTTTGTGAACACAGAATGACTTGTGAGTGATGAGAAGGTTGGAAGCCATCTTGGGCATAGTGATCGTGAAACAGTAGAGTTTTCAACTCTTGGGGAAGTAAGGAGGTGAGTTAGTAGAACTGCCACCTTGGACTTCCAGAGGGCAGATTTTGACCTATATAGGGATCTGGTTGGCAGAGTCCCTAGAGGGGCAGTCCTGAAAGGCAAGAGAGTCAAGGAAGGTGGGACATTCTTCAAGAAGGAAATCTTCAAGGCACAGAAGCAGGCCATTCCAGTGTGCCATAAGATGAGGCAGCAGACTGAATTCACCCTCACCAAGTTTGCAGATGACACCAAGTTGGGTGGGAGGGTTGATCTGCTTGAGGGTAGGGAGGTTCTACAGAGGGATCTGGACATTCCGGATTGATGGGCCGAGTCCAATGGTATGAGGTTCAGCAAGGCCAAGTGCTGAGTCCTGCTCTTGAGTCACAACAACCCCATGTAACACTACAGGCTTGGGGAAGTGGCTGGGAAGCTGCCCAGCAGAAAAGGACATGGGGCTGTTGGTCAATAACCCGGCTGAATATGAGCCAGCAGTGTGCCCAGGTGGCCAAGAAAGCCAACAGCGTCCATATCAGAAATAGTGTGGCCAACAGAACTAGGGAAGTGACTGTCCCCCTATACTCAGCACTGGTGAGGATGCACCTCGAATACTGTGCTTAGTTTTGGGCCTCTCACTACAAGAAGGACAATGAGGTGCTGGAATGTGTCCAAAGAAGGGCAATGAAGCTGGTGAAGGGTCTAGAGCACAAGTCCTATGAAGAGTGGCTGAAGGAACCGGGGTTGTTTAGCCTGAAGAAAAGGAGGCTTAGGGGAGACCTTATGACTTTCTACAGAAAGGAGCATACCTGAAAGGTGTTGCAAGGTGGGGCTCAGTCTCTTCTCCCAACTAACAATTGATAGGACAAGAGGGAATGGCCTCAAGATGTGACAGGGGAGGTTTAGGTTGGATATTAGGAAAAATTTCTTTGCAGGAAGGGTTGTAAATCGCTGGAACAGGCTGCCCAAGTAAGTGGTGGAGTTACCATCCCTGGAAGTACCTAAAAGACGTATAGATGTGGTGCTCAGGGACATGATTTAGTGGTGTCTTGGCAGTGCTGGGTTAACATTTGGACTTGATGATCTTAAAGGTCTTAAAGGTCTCTTTCACAAAACGATACTGTGATCTAGAGAGTAGTGATCAACGGCTCAATGGCTGGATGGATATCAGTGACCACTGGTATGCTTCAGGGGACTATATTGGGACCAGTATTGTTTAATATCTTCATTAATGACACAGACAGTGGGATTGATGGCACCCTCAGCAAATTTGCAGATGACACCAAGGTGAGTGGTACAGTTGTCACGCCTGAGGGATGTGTTGTCCTTCAGGGGGACCTTGAGAAACTTGAGAAGTGGGCCCATGTGAACCTCAACAAAGCCAAGTGCAAAGTTTGGCACCTGCGTCAGGACAACCCTCAGTATCAATACAGGCTGGGGGATGAAGAGACTGAGAGCAGCCTTGTGGAAAAGGACTTGGGGGTTCTAGTGGATGAAAAGCTGGATATGAAGCAGCAAGGTCCGCTCACAGCCCAAAGAGCCAACAGTATTCTGGGCAGCATTAAAAGAGGCATAGCCAGCAGGTTAAGAGAGGTGATTCTGCTCCTCTATTCCACTCTGGTGAGACCCCACCTGGAGTACCGCATCCAGATCTAGAGTAATTAGCACAGGAAAGACATGGACCTGTTGGAATGGGTCCAAAGGAGGCACACAAAAATGATCAGAGGGATGGAACACCTCTGCTATGAGAATAGGCTGAGAGAGTTGGGGTTTTTCAGCCTGGAGAAGACAAGGCTCCAGACAGACCTTATTGCAGCCTTTCAGTACTTAAAGGGGACTTACAAGAAAGATGGGACAGACTTTTCAGTCGAATCTGTTGTGATAGGACAAAGGGTAATGGTTTCAAATTAAAAGAGGGTAGATTCAGACTAGATATAAGGAAGAAATGTTTTACATTGAGGGTGGTGAAATTCTGGCACAAATGGTTTCCCAGAGAGGTGGTAGAAGCCCCATGCCTGGAAACATTCAAGGTCAAGTTGGATGGGGCTCTGAGCAATCTAGTTGAAGATGACCCTTTTCATTGGAGAGAACTTGGACGAGATTAGTCTAGAAGGTACTTAGAGGTCTCTTTTAACCCAAGCTATCCTGTGATTCTATGAAACACTATTTGAAATTGTTTCATCTCTTTTTTTTTTTTTTTTTTCCCCAAAAATGTGTACTTGGGTGAGGATATTGTTCCAGATTAGTTTTTCAATGCTTTACAAAGAGTTTAAGCCTGAAGTGATCAATAAATTTTTCTGTCTAGTCAAGAAAACTCCATGTATTCCCTCTCTCAGCAAGCTACTATCTTTGTGCAAAACCAGGCTGTGTTTGTAGCCCACCCTACATGAAACATAGCCTGGAGTTGTACTTATTGGTCCCCACAGTCAGAAAGATGGATAGAGCTCTTGCCTAATTCTATGAAAACTACCACAATGGAACAGCTCATTGTGATGCTCTCTGTAGGTAACTAACTCAGAGGTAACAGAAGTTGCTAACGAGCATGGGAAGCAGGAGAGTTAACAGTGTAGTGGTAGAGGTTTTATTTGCCCCACAGTGACAGACTAATACCCAGGAGGCCAGCTCAGCCTTCCATACATCCAGAGAGTCTGTCAACCTTCCATACCTTGAATAATCTGATCCAGTCCAAAAGGGGGTTACACCAGAAGTCCATTTACACATTTTCTGTTTGATTATTGCACTGGTACAAACATCATTGTTTAAAATTAAGGACTTGAAACATCTGTCAGTACATATCTGACAAACATGAATCACAAAACACAGGTAAAAATGTATTGCTCTGCTTTATGTCAGAAAATGGATTTAATCACATCATACTACATCATTTTATACTCTTATAAGCAGCTCCCAAAGTGAGTTGCTGCATGAAAGCGACAGTGGTCTGAGAAATACTGAACATTCAAGTGAAATAATAAAACAACTTACAAGAAGGAGTACACATAAGCTTTCCACCAGACTACCCTTACAAAAGGTGGTACAGAGGTGATTTAAGCTCAAAAAGTTTTCTAATATTGTTAAAGCATGCAAGTCAGCTTTAGAAAATTCACCCATGCCCCAATTTAATTGGCTATTTTAAAACTAATACAGCAACAAGCAGAGTTTTCCTTTTTATTATTTGCCCTTGATCTTTCTAGTACTCAGTTACTCATTTATGCCTGTCAGGCAAACAGTGTTGAGAGACCTATTACATGACAGGGTTTTTTTTATGATGGAGAAGGGAAATCTATTTAAAACCAACCCTACTGCTTAGTGGGAATGACCTGACCACATTAATCCATTAAAAAAGCTCACAAGAATGTTTTTTGGCACAGGAATTAATCAGTATAACACTGTCTTTTCTCACGGAACAGTTAGAAAAAGCATTTCTAAGCACTCCCTCTTAACCACAGACTGATGTTGTCTTGTGTCACACAAGGATTGCAATTAGTGCCTCCGAACACCAATTTTCTTGATGAGGAAACTTCTCAAATTTCTCAATAGTGCTCCTTTGACAAAGTAGGAGAAGAAGAGACAGAGGCACACGTCAGCTGTAAAGGAAAAGCACTTTAAGGAAACACATTAACCTCAGTATGTATAAAATTTGAAGCCAAGCCTAGCACTAACACCACTCTAACCCTGCAAGAATGCTGTGAACTAACAGAGACAGTATATGCCAAGCTTAGGATATAATACCTCAGCCTCAGTGGTCTTGTTTCCCAGCTGGCTGGCTAGTAAACTTAGTATGGGTCATTGCTGATGACTGGGATGAGGAAGGATAAAGTAAAGCAATCTCTGGCTATGGGTTGCATAGAGAAATACTTCAATAGTACATTGGCCTTGGATCCATGCTGATTAACATGTTAGCCTTGGTCTAATCCAAAATGAAAAGCTCTAGTTCCCCTTTTGCCATATATACGAAACAGATCTACATGTGCTTGCAGGACACAGAAGTCATGTAATATCCTTACATCATACACTTTATTTATCCTCACAGAATCTTGCAAACATCAGGGGATCAAACACTATGGGGATTTTGCTGCCACCGCTCCTTTGAGACAACAGGGATGTTTATTATAGGTTAAATAGACCTGCACCTTACTTCAGAAATCATGTGTAAGGGAATTAAGCTTAAAGAGCTAATTGCTCTGACTCACTAGCACTCATTTAGCAGCACGCAACTGTTGATCTCCAGTTGTCAGCATTACAATATATTGTTAAAATTACTGGTACTTCTATCTAACGTTAAATTTACAGTGTTTGTTGTCCCTGATTAACTAAAAATCTCTTTGTACTAAAAGATATTCAGCTTCTGCCTCTTTTGGGTGCATATTCCATTGGTCAGTGTTCCATTTTGCTCTTTTTTGTAACTGTAAAGATATTAGTGTTCAGATAGTCTTTGTAAACAAATGTTATTTGAAGGTCACAAGTAGCTCTAGGGACAGAAATGCCCTGTCTCAAGTTCCAGTTTCTAGGAGGAGCTGGTGTAATCAGAGAACAAACACCGTAGTGATGTCTTTCTGATGACAGCCTGTAACAGGTGTTCAGAAGAGACCTCCATTTGATATTCAGGGCTTTTAACAGAACTAATGTTCTGGGTGTTCATACTCTTCTATGTCTTCATGTTTTTGCATCTGGACACTCTTTCATAATCTTCAGAACTAAAAAGTCTGTCTGACAGAACAGAGCACATTGTTATCAAACAATTTTGTTTCTGCCAGAAGATACGTTATCTCAAAAGCTCTGCTGAATTACAATCAGTATTGATGTGATTTATTTCTGTAATGCTATCTCAACTGTTTAAACCAAGCGCATGAGGCCAGACTCTGACTTCCTCATAGTAGTCTTGGACATCTGTCATGAGAAGTCTTAATGAAAGATGTGTATCACCATTCCCAGAAAAAAGAAGCACAGCATGGTAGAACAGGGCCAATAAAATAACTTAAAAGATAAATGTTGGCACTCAATGAATTAAATGAATTAAATGAATTTAATTAAACCATGAGTTAATGTGAGATAGAATCTGTTTTGTTACCCAAGCAAGTCATTCAGCAACAAAGTAACTGAAGTCAGAAATTTAAATCAGTGAATTGCTTTAAGTAAATTTAGTTAGGAAAAAAATCATTTAGTAACCGTGTTTGTTGGACTAATATTTCTCGTTTCACCAAAAATGATTCTAAAAGATGTATTTTTAAATGCATCAGCCACAGAAGTGTAAAATAACATGGTGTGGGTAAGACGCTAAAAGCCAAAGTCTACTGTACTTATACCCAGTTATGTCACCATTGCAAGAACATGAAGCAAAACATGGCAATTTTGCCACACAATAGGAATCAAAATACTGCAGGTAGGCAATTGATAGTTTCATTTATTTACTCATCCCATGGACAGTACTTTGACTTGCGCAGGATCTGGATCTTCAAGAGATCTCATGTCCTGGCTTGAGTTAGGACAGAACTACCACTGCAGAGGGATCACAAGGGTCAACTATCTTTAATGACCGACGTCCAAGGAAGACTCTGTCCATTCTGCCTTTGATCCCAATCTGTGCATTTCTGAATCCAGTTCTGGAATTCAGCTCCTGAATCTAGTTCCTGTCTGCTGTTGAGTCCAATCTGGGACTTCCCCAGTATCTGTCCTGCAGCATCAGTGGACGTGGTGATGTGATTGCCATCAGGGTGGCTGGGTTCAGTGTTGGTTTTGAATATATTTGTATATCTACAATCTTCTTATTTTCCTTAAAGCAGTTTTAGTTTTCCAATCCATAAGTCTCTCTCCCTTACTCCTTTTCTTTTCCTGCTTTGGTATGGGAGAGGCAGTGTTGCAGTTTGAAATCAGAAAGCTGTAGTCTCCGAAGGGGTGTGTGTATCCTCTAACGATCAGAGGGTTGAATTGTATTCAGTTAAACTGAGTCTATAACACAGGTTGTAGAGGTTGAGTCATGACACAGCTTCTGCCAGTTCAAGACATACCAGACGGCATCGCATGTGCAAGGTGAACTCTAGTTACGGCTCCAATTCCATGGCTACAGCAGTTTAAACATGCTCTTAAATTAAGCATATGTGTCAGTATTCTGGCAAACCACAATCCACAAACAAGCATGTACTTGAGGTGGGTTAATCTTGGCTGGTTGCCCTCTCGCTCCCTCTCCTCACCTGGACAAGAGGAAGAAAAATAAGATGAAAAAGCTTGCAGATCAAGATAAAGACAGGGAGATCATTCACCAAGTACCATCATGGGCAAAACAGACTTGAATTGGGGAAAATGAATTTAATTTATTGCCTATCAAAAATGGAGTCGTCGTTTCTCACCATCCTACAAAACTATAAACACCTTCCCTGACCCATTCCTTCTTCCCAGCTTCTACTTCATTCCTGAATTCTACCTCTTCCCCACCTTGAGCGACACAGGGGGGATGGGGAATGAGGGGTTGTGTTAAGTCCATAGGAGTTAATCTCTGCTGTTCCTTCCTCCTCATATTGTTCACATGCTCCAGCATGGGATCTCTCCCACGGGATACAGTCTTTCACAATCTGTTCTAGCCTGGGCTCTCCCTTCAAGAACTGCTCCAGCATGGATCTTTTCCACAGGGTATGGTCCTTCAGGAAAAAACTTCTTCAGTGTGGGTGCCTCACAGGCTGTGGTTCCTACCAGGAGACTGCTCCTGCGTGAGAGCCATGGTCTTCAGCTTTCTTTAAGGAACATTCACCTGCTGCAATGATGGATCCTACATGAGCTGTGGATGTCTGTACCAGAGATTTGCAATTCAGATGACACAAAAGGTAACAGAAATTGACTTAACTCAAAATGTCAGACTAGAACACATCCTCCTTTGATAATGAGACTTACACATTTGAGAAAGCAGTATCTGACAGAAAGTAGGAAAACTCTGCAGCAGTCCAGCTCTTTCAGAAAGTGTACAAGGTGGAAATCATGGAGTTTCTAGAGGTTCTCAAAGATAATTTTCTTCTTCCCTCACAAATTCTGAGGTAAATATTTTTTTTCTATTTCTGGAAAATAATTGTTGATGATAAAAAGAATTGTTGATGATATAAACACTACTTGCTTGTACTATCTTACTTGCATTTCTACTTTGCTTTTTACCCTGAGACAAAACTCTACTCTGTGATGCATGGTTCCTTCCTGTTCGAGTACTCCTTTAACTGAGCAGCATCATTGGCTCATCATTTGATTGTAAACAATATGAAAGTTGAAAACATATTGCACAACATACATGAACAGCAATGGCACATGGTAAGTGCTGACAAATTGAGCAGCAACCAACATTTATTTGTGGTGGGAGGATTAAAGAGTCTTTCTTCCTCTCGTTGTTTTAATCTAAACATTTCCCTTATAATTTCAAGCCAATTAAACTCAGAAATCATTAGAAGTGCAAATCACCTCTGAGATGTGACAGGTCTACCATGCATATGTAGTTCGTATGCAATGGCTGAGAATGTTCCCACGTCACTGCCAATCTCTTGTAAAAGAAGAATGCACAGAAACCCTGCGCTCTCCTGACTTTATGATAATCTGAGGATTCTGCAAAGTATGTTTCTAGATACGGAAGAAAAACTGGGATTCCAATCCCAAAAGATGAAGATATTCACAGGTGGATTTAAAAAAAAAAGAATTATAAAACCAAACTCAAACCAAACCAACATTCCTATTAAAAGTCTCAGGAAGTTTGTTTTTTCTTGGTTAGTTGAATTTGGAAAAAAAAATGCCCTTTTGTCTACTTCTAAACAAAAGTTTAAAGAGATGCAGTAATTAAAACACAGATGAAACTAGAACCTAGAGGGCTTGATTCCTGGCTGACACACAATATGAACATGTCAATATCTAAAGTTAACATCTTTGAAAGATATCTCTTTTGTTCTACTTCAGTTACAGCCATGTTAAAAAAGGCTGCAGCTGGCTCCCCTCTCCCTCCATTCTCTAAAACACAAGAGAATCTAGAGAAACAAAAGGAAATTAAGCTATATTTCAAAGAAAATCCTGTAACATACTTTTTAAAAAGCTACAAAGTTACTGATTTTAATAGACCTGAGAGGCAACTTCTAAGTTTTGTTTCTTCTAAATTCCAAGAACAGTGAATACTGTACTGTAACTCAGTATCCCAGGACTAAAAATCAGTCTCAATATAAAAATTACTGCTATTTTTGATTTGATAAAAAACTAAACCAACATTAAATACAAAATACTTCCCCTGCAGACAATTATGGCTTTTCTAAATGTAGATAAATTTAAAACCAGGAACTGTTGAATACATTTATGCATGAAATCTCAGCTAAGAAAAAAAAAGTACCTTATTCTGCTTCATCTAAAGAAACCTGAATCGCAAAACCAAAAAAAATCCCCCAAACCCACAGAACCATTTCCAAATAAAGGAAAACATAAGAAACATTTAATTGCAGAATAAAAGCATCTATTATGGAGGTGTTCAGAAATTCCAATAGTTTTCACATGTAGCAAAGCTTACATATGCAAGTGAACTAGTAGCTTTGTTAATCTCCTTCCTAAGAGTGGTTATTGTGTAGCTGAGAGTGCTGCTAGTTTCTAAAGGAAATTGCAACCTTGCCAAGCTGTCAAGAAAAATTTGAATAGTCCATGGCATTTGTGCTCTTAGAATTTGATTTGTGTAGATGAGATTTTAAAACAGCTACATCTGCAAAGAGCTAAGCATGGTTTGTCATTATTGCAGGAATAGTTGCACAGGACAAGTAATGCTAATGATCTGACAAAAATTCATAGATTTTATAAAGTTTAACATGAAACCTGGACCCACTGTAGAAATAATTTTACATGAGAATAAAGTAAAATAAAATTTCTCTACCAAAAAAAGGATGCAATTAAAGTTATAATTACAAAAAAATGAACATTTATGGGGTTTAGGTGAAAATACTGTTTCATCACTATGAAAAATTGCATGTATCGATCCACTAAAACAACAAAAATACAGACAAACTTCTAAAACACTTACTTATATGCAAAACATCCATTCCTGAACTAACCTTAGAAAAGCATTGTAATACCATTAATCAAAACTGCTAAGCTTGTGCCAAAATCTAAGATCATTAGAGTTACCTCAGGATTTGATTAAATTTGAAAATAGGTTTATTTGTTCATAGTTTGCTTGAACTACAGTCCTGGAAAACTACAGCAGACTACCACTTAAAAAAGGAAAAAAAAAAAAAAAAATCATAGTTCAGATACTGTTAGAGACATAATGAGCAAACTTGCTCAATAAATATCAAAGTGATAATGAATTTATCTTTATGGAGATTATTGCCCTTTGGAATAGCCTATGTGAATCAAGGAATATGATTCTAGTCCTGAGTTACTAAGTAATAGGGATTAATTGAAAAAACTTTTGAAGGAAGACAGAAGAACCATATTTTTAAGACCTTCCATTTTTGGTGCCAGACTGCATAGATATACACATAATTTTGTTTATTAATTTTGACTTAATCTTTCATCTTGTTGTACTGTAGGAGTTCATGTTAGTTTATAGTGCATTTCACTTTTTGTGTACTCTTATTCCTGTTCATAGTCATAGAGAGTTTGGAGACATCTCAGTGCACTTCAAGTGAAAGTATGAGTGGTTTTAGTATTTCTGCCCATTCTGAGCTGTCACAGCTTGCCACAGAGACCTTTTTGTATGAAGGTGTTTCTAGTGCTAGTTCCAAATACTCCTCAGGGCATGCATCTTCTTCTCCCTGAGAAGAATTGCAGATCACAGTACAACAGGCAGTATGTTACACCTGTAAGTGCTGTTCCTGGCAAAAAGACAGTCAATTTTTATTTTGTGTATCTTTGTCATCTTAGAAAAATGACAATATTGAACAAATACTGAGGTGTCAAGGGTTAGGGGTGGGCCAGCCACTACCACAACATGGTACATAAGATATAGCAATGACCTTGGTCTTCACAGGAGAAAGTATAAGCAAGAGCCTTTCTGCAGACCAATACCTGGTAGTAACTGTAAAACATCAAGCTTTATCACTTCTCAAAGCAGGCACTGTCTGCAAAAAGACGTCGTTAACGTCAGAACATGCAGTCACTTAGAAGAGACTTTGCTGAAAAGTGATATCACTGAACAGAATTAGTTCTGTTCTAACTCAAGCCAGGACATGAGATCTCTTGAAGATCCAGATCCCGCGCAAGTCAAAGTACTGTCCATGGGATGAGTAAATAAATGAAACTATCAATTGCCTACCTGCAGTATTTTGATTCCTATTGTGTGGCAAAAATGCCATGTTTTGCTTCGTGTTCTTGCAATGGTGACATAACTGGGTATAAGTACAGTAGACTTTGGCTTTTAGCGTCTTACCCACACCATGTTATTTTACACTTCTGTGGCTGATGCATTTAAAAATACATCTTTTAGAATCATTTTTGGTGAAACGAGAAATATTAGTCCAACAAACACGGTTACTAAATGATTTTTTTCCTAACTAAATTTACTTAAAGCAATTCACTGATTTAAATTTCTGACTTTGCTGAAAAGTAAAATCACTGAACAGAATTAGTTCTAATGCAAACCAGGACATTCCACCCCTTATTACATACCACTTACGTCATACCATCACTAGTTTATGATTTCTTTCTATAGAAAAGTTCATTAAGTTCATTTAGTTCATGATTATGCATTTCTATTTATCATAGCAATCTTCTCAGGGCAGAAAAGATGTTAGAAATGTCATCTCAGTTCGTGCTCATGCATTTCAGGTTCAACTTGGGAGCTTACTGGACACCACTCGGTGAAGCTAACTCCTGCCACCACCACTGTGTTATCCTGAAAGACACTTATTAAACACTGTAAGTATTATGTAGAAATTTACATCTTACAGCTCTAAACTGAGCATTCTCAGCCAGAGTTAAATTCCCTTGAGGTACACGTTGTTCTTCACCATCTTTCATCATTGCCTGCCAAGTACTTCCAGGTCCTTGGGTGAAAGCAAACCCACGAATGGGTTTGCCTTTGCCTGAAAGAGGAGATAACCACACAGTTTTCCCCAACAGATTCCTTTCATACACCACAGGGACTTTATCCCCTTCAACAGTATGCGGCTTGTGCTAAGCGCTTGTCCCAATTTTCAAAAGTTCCACCACCCATTGCTTTTGGAGTAGTTTTTAATAGTGTATCATTCAATTTTTCCAGAGGCTTGTGCATGATAAGGGATATGATACACCCACTCAATACCATGTTCTTTGGCCCTATTGTCTTATAAGGTTTTGTTATTGAAATGAGTCCCATTATCAGACTCAGGTTTTTTCTGGAGTACCATGTCACTGTAAGATTTGCTTCTCAGGGCCCAGGATGGTGTTCTGGGCAGTGGCATGAGACACAGGATACACTTCCAGCCATCCAGTAGTTGCTTCCACCATTGTAAGCACATAGCACTTACCCTGGCGAGTCTGAGGCAGTATCATATAATCCATCTGCCAGGCCTCCCCCTATTTATATTTTGACCATTGTCCCCCTTACCACAAAGGTTTTAATTGTTTAGCTTGCTTGATTGCGGCACACGTTTCACAGTCACAGATAACCTGCGCAATAGTGTCCATAGTTAAATCCACCCCTCAGTCATGAGAGCTCATCTGTATGTGGCACCTCTTCCCTGATGTCCGAGCTAAAAATAGTTTACCTTTGTGTTCCCAGTCTAAGTCTTTAGTAGCTTGATCCACTTGCTGGTTGTTTTGATGTTCCTCAGTGGCCTGACTTTTAGGGACATGGGCATCCACATGACTCATTTTTACAAGTAGTTTCTCCAGTTGGGCACCAATATCTTGCCACAATGTAGCAGCCCAAGTAAGTTTACCTCTGTGTTGTGTCACTGGTTGGCTGAGGTATACCAATCACAGGGATGTGTTCTTTCCTCTCTAATTAACCTCTCTCCCACTCCAGGAGAGAAAGGGTAAAAAGCAGATATAAGAAAGAAAGAGAAATTTGTGAGACCTCTTAAGTTTGGGAAACTAAAACAAGTCTAATAACACTAGAGAAAATATTATATACAGAAAAACAAATGAGATATTAACCGGTTTATATGGGATTGGAAGGATGGTATAGAGAGGGTTAAACTGCAGTTAAGGAAACAAAAGAGAAAGAAAAAAAATACTGAGCAGTTTTCAAAATGGTGGGGTCAAGTGGTCAGCGGATTCACGGGAGCGGAGTAAAATCCGCAGCAGCTGGATGCCGCATGTAAGCAGGAGCTGCGCTGAGCCGAGCCGATTTGGTCGTGGGTATTAGAGAAATGGCAGCAAAGGAACAGTGGCTCTGGAGCATGCCAGCGGCAGGAACGGCTGTGGCGGCAGTAGGGGTCTGTCCCATGCAGCGCAGGGCAGTAGCAGATCCAGGTGCCGGTGAAAAAGGAAGAAAGAAGGTCTGGGGCCGCAGCGACAAGGTCCAAGCAGGTAGGGCTTAAGCCAGTGCAGGGACATGTGGTACGTCGAGAAAGCAAAATCCCCAAGCGAGAAAACAAGCCGAGGGCAAAGCATGGCACCAGTCCCTGGAAGCCCCCACCCCCCGAGCCAAGCTGCAAGCCCAGGCAAGTTCCTTGAAATGCAAGACCACCGAGCCCCCGGTGCTGCGCAGCTTTTAAAGGGACAGGAAGCCTACCAAAGTTTCCACAACCAATGAGATGTGCGAACATAAATGGGAGGAATACATCACGATTGGTCATTTTAAAACAAACCATCCAAACAGGAAAAACTGTTTTTTTTCCTAAACTGGGACAGTTGCCACTTATTTCATTTCCATTGTTTCAACCACTCCCACAAGACATTTGCTGCCATGAGTTGGTGCAGAGATAGACTACTGGCCACTTTTTTTGTTCAGCAATATCTAAAGCTAGCTGGATGACTTTTACCTCTGCAAACTGACTTAATGCACCTCTTCCCTCAGCCACTTCTGCAACTCATTGCGTGGAACTCCACACAGCAGCTTTCCACATCCGATGATTTCCTACAAGACGGCAAGATCCATCAGTAAAAAGAACATACTGCTTATCATTATCTAGTGATTGATTATATGGTGGGGCTTCTTCAACATGTGTCTTCACCTCTTCTGGTGGCATTCCAAAGTATTCACCTTCTGGCCAATCCATGATCTCTTCTAAGATTCCCAGACAATTAGGATTTCCTATTTGAGCTCTCTGTGTGATTAATGCAACCCATTTACTCCATGTAGCATGGTGGCATGATGAGTAGAAGGAAACTTACCCTTGAACGTCTAGCCTAGTACTGGTAATTCTCCAGGTAGGACCATTATCTCCAGCTGTGGTATAGAGCAGATTTTTAACATCCTGTTCTGTTTGACCTGGCCCAAGGGCTACTGCATGTACAATCTCGTTTGATTTGTTCAAGGCTTGTTTTGTTCAGGACCCCAATTAAAATTATTTTTCTTATGGGTCATTTCATAGAGAGCTTTTACAATCTGACTATAACCAGTAATATGCATTTTCCAGAAACCCACAACACCTAAGAAGACATGTTTCCTTTTTGTTAGTTGGTGGGGGCATAGCTGTTATTTTGTTAACCATGTCCATTGGGATCTGGTGACACCCATCCTGCCATTTAATTCCCCAAAACTGGATCTCTTGTGCAGGTCCCTCGACCTTGCTTCTTTTTATGGCAAAACCAGTGTCTAAAAGAATCCCAATTGTTTTCTTACCTTTCTCAAAAACTTCTTCTGCAGTATTACCCCATATGATGATGTCATCAATGTATCACAGGTGTTCCGGAGCTCCACTGTGGGAAAACGATGGATAATGGGGAAATGAGGGAAACCCTATTTCCCAGATTTTAGCTTAGACCTTGACACGAAAAGTAGCCATGAAGCGGCTAAGAAGCAGTTTGCTGATCCCAAGAATGGAATGCAGTTGCCATGGATAAGGCCCACCCTGACTGGGCAGAATGTACTGTATCTCTGAAATGGAGAACGGGGCAACACGGAGGTGGTGCAGCCCTTCTCTGTTATCAGGATAACGATGGGCTGCTACAATAAACCGCATAACCGCTATCAAGAAAGATGGATGGCTACTGCCGTGCCAGCAAAAATGGTGAAATCGTGTCCTCTAGGTGAACTTTGCTCATGATAATGTCATTATAATACCAAAACACACCTCCATCCCAAAGGCTACCCACCTCCAAGGTGCGACCACTCCCCACTGGGCATGCGCTCTATATTTTAACACCTGTACCTTTAAACGCGAAGTGAGAGATTTTTAATCCAATCAGAATAAAAAGAATGTATGACTAAAGTCACTCAAGCTCCACCTAAAGGTATAGAAACAATATAAAAAGTAGTGATTAAAAGGGGGATTTTGGGGAACAGAAGACCACCATTGAAACTTTAGGATTGGTCAACGGGCTGAACCTATCTTCTCCCCCCGCATAGGGACGCCTATTGGGTAAGAGCTCTATGTTTTGTGCACTTGAATATTAACATCAGGCTAGCTATTAACAATCATTAGTGTTTAGTTTTACTTGTGTGTTTAGGTTTGTATATGTGTGTGTTTAGTGTTTGCTCTAAATCCATTTCGCAGTCAATATCCTATCACCGGTATCATTCGAACCTGCATTTAGTCACGAATCTACACAATAAACTATTATTGTTGGTTTTAATATTGAAGGGATTTGTCTTTGTGTAACTGCTAGTGAGGGTCCCTGAATAGGTTCAGCAAATATCCTCCAATCCTGTGGGCTACCAAAAGGGACTTTGGTTTCAGTGGCGCTGCCAGTGTGCCTGGCAGGCTGGCCAAGTTGTAAAGAAACTGAGGAGGTTCCCCTTCTCCCTGACAGGAGTGTGGTGGGCAGGTTCGGTGACAGGAGTTTGTCTTTCTTGGGGAACTAGTGGACTGGACAAATTGTAAAGGGTTTGGGAAACCCCCCTTCTGGGCCAGGAATTTTCCTTGTCTATTCTCCTGGCCCCCCTGTTTTCGTGACATCCACCTTTCTCTAGTGTAGTATGGATCAGTCCATAGCAAATAATAGGACTGCCTGGGGCTGTCTCTTCCAGGTGTACTAGACACTTCTTCAGGTGAAAGCAAACTGCAGCCTGTGCTCTGGTGCTATAGGAATAGACAAAAAAGCATTAGCAATATCAATTGTAGCATACTACTCAGCTGTCTTTGATTCCAGTTTGTACTGGAGTTCTAGTATGTCTGCCACAGCAGCACTTACTGCTGGTGTAACTTCATTCAGGTCATGATAGTCTATTGTTAAATCTCCATTCCTCATTAGATTTTCACACTGACTATATAGGACTGCTAAACAGTAAGCGAGCCTTGCTAAGCACTCTTTGGCCCTCTAGCTGAGAGATTAGCTTCTGGATGGGATCCACAGAATCTCGGTCGGTACAATATTGTTGTTGATGCACTGTTTTAGTAGCAATTGGCACCTTTTGATCTTCGAACCTCATCTGCCCCATAGTGGCAAACTCCTCTGTGACTTTAGGCAAGACAGTCAGCTGTTTAATGACCCCTGTCTCTACAGCTGCTACACCAAAGACCCACCGATACCCTTTTGGTTCTTTTTAATACCCTTTTCCTGAGGAAGTCTATGCCAAGGATGCATGGGGCATCTGGATCAGTCACTATAGGGTGCCTTTCCCACTTATCCCCAGTTAGGCTCACTTCAGCCTCCAATACAGTCAGTTCTTGAAATCCTCCAGTAACTCCAGAAATAGTAACACATTCTGTCCCTTTATCATTTGATGGCAATAGGGTGCACTGTACACCATGGTCTACCAGGACTTTATACTTTCGCAGTTCTAACATGCCAGGCCATTGAATCCACAGAGTCCAATAAAGTGCTGTCCCTCTCGCCCACCTGGCTGGAGGCAAGACACCTCTAATTCTGAGGGTAGCACCCTGAGGTGCTACCTCTAATTCTGAGGGTAGTAACAACTAGATTTGTGTAGCTTACCAGGTTCACAGGGTTTACGTAGTTCTCAGGATTTACATAGTTCACAGGATTTGTGTGGACTACATGCATTACATTTTCATTCCCCAAATATAAGTGCATTTGGATCTGAGACCCATCTATTTGGACCAGAGAACTGCCCACAGTTGACTGGAGCAACTTTCTTCCTCCTGGAAGAACTCTCTCTTCTATTTATTTCACCTTGTACTTGTGCTTGTGGGACAGAGGTAGGTTTTCCATCCCATCTATTCATGTTCTCTCCATACTCATGCAGGAGAGACCAGAGGGTACCTCATGGCATGTATGGTTCCTGTTTAGCTGGTCTCACAGTACAGCGTCTTCTTTCAATGGTTGCAATGCAGGTCCTTTCGGAGGAAGAATAGAATTTGTTCTCCCTTCTGTCTAGTTTTTCAAACAGTTTTTTAACTGATTTCTTGGTTTCCTTAGCTATTTCTTCCAGAGCTGATACGCAGGTCTGTAGGGGACCAGACAGACTGTCTTCATACTGTTGTACTCTGTGAGCCACTTCAGTCACCGTCATGTCTTTCCCAGATCATTGTTGACAATGTGTGGGAATACACTGACGGTGCACTCTGCACAAACTTCCACAACATAGGTCACTGGCATGGCATGGCATCAGGATCTACAATTGCTTGTGTGTCACTATAAAACACCTGCCTATAAATCACCTTTCACACAGCTAATTCTCTCAGGTACTTAATACTTTATTCCATGGTCGTCCATTTGATTGGGCAGCATTCAATACCATCCTTAAAAGGGATACTTGGTCCTTAGAGGAACAAGAGTCACCTCCAGAGGCTGAGAGGTCTGTTCTTATTCACAAGTGCTTTGTCCATGCCTCCATCTCTAGCCGGGGATCCCAACTTCTTCTGGCTTCTCTGCCATCCAAGTCTATGGTATCAGCCCCAGCACCCCAGCATCAGAGCAACCAGGTGGCAAGTGTCACGACGGCTAAAGTCCTTTCTCACGTTTCACAACTCCTTCATAGATAATGGTTGGATGATTACCTCCTCTTGATCTGAGCTTCCATCCTTCAATAAGTCTGCTTTAGAAGGACTTACCTTAGAAGGACCTGCTCCACTGTTCTCAGACACTGGGCAATCTGATTTTCTTAGTTGTTATTTCCCAGTCACAGGGGCATCAGCCTTCACATGTGGTTCTGAACCCTCCTCCGATGAGTTTGCTTTAGAAGGACCTGCTCCCTCATCCATCATTGGGTGAAATAGGCTATATGGGCAATATACCTGTTTTGTTTGTTTCTTTCTCCTCACAGAAGCAACTTGTATCAGTGCAGATTGAGTGGGAGTGGCCACAGTGGCTGGCTGTGTAGCTGTATGGTTTGCTGCTGGAATTGGAGTAGCTGTGGTGTTTGTGGCTGAAGTTGTAGTGGCTGAGGTGTTCTTTGTGGGAGTTGGAGCATCAGCAGTATTCTTTGCCAGAGCTGAAGCACACAAAATATATTAAGGCTTTGTCTACAAACTTTTAAAAACCTCTGCAGTTTGTCACTGCTTACACTAAAGATAGGCAGCTCACTGAAGCCTAATCTCCAACTAAGGTATGAGCCTGCCAAGCTTTTGTGACATGAGTACTCCAATCATTCTTAGATAAGAAGAGCCACATAACTGATCAAGCACTAGAATCGTGGTGCAGCAACTGCATAGTAATGAAAACTACTGGCATTTGCAGTTTAGTATCGAACTTTTCTAGAAAACTAGCACAAAGGCAATAATCACAAAGAAGGCTTAGCTTCCTTTTGGTAACTGGAGTGGTTATTTGATACTTGTTTCCATTTGTCTATTGGGACCAATAGACATGCCTTCATGTCTATATTATGACAAATGGCTGTGTTAGTAATTTCCCAGCACATTTTAAATTTAATCTGTAAATTCAATCTGTAATCTGTAATTTTTGTTAGTGTGTTTGCAATTGGTCTTGGATTGATCTAAGGAGGAAAGCTAACTTCTTCCATTGAAACCTTCTTTGACAATTAGGTCCACCATCAACCAACCAAATATAGATGGTTTTCCTTTATACAAAATATGTGAAGATGTACTTATTACAAAAGCTGGAGGACTACTGTTCTATATAGAAGGATAAAACTGTCAATCAATAAATTTTCTTTTAAACAGGAGCACAGAAAGAAGGTGAAAAGGACTGCAATTTTTGATATCCATTATAAGCTAGCAATATTAAGCTGTTAGCTCTGTCCAGATAAAGCACTTCTAAAATGATAAGGAAACAGAAGAAGGAAAGTGAAACTGCAATATAAAGTTATGGAATTATCTCATCATTCATGTTTTTAAAATTCTTCTCAGGTTCAGAAAACACTGAAAGATGAACAACTTGGGCACACAGCTCTCACAATCCACAGAATTAAGTAAAGAACCGACCAAGTAGAGTGGTGGGCAAAAAATTACAGAGACCATTGCTTATATCCAGTTCCAAAAGAAGTAAATAAAACCAGAATTTTTAATTACCTAAGAGGTGAGAAATTCTGAATGACAGTGATATATCCAAATATTCATTTTTGTTAAGCATCATCTGGATTCTAATAGACACTGTTAAATTCCAAATACATGCCAGTGCAGGCTCAGCATTTTCTTGGGAGGCATGGTTTTCACAGGCTGCCTGTCCTGGCTTGAGTTAGAACAGAACTAATTCTGTTCAGTGATTTCACTTTTCAGCGAAGTCTCTTCTAAGCGACTGCATGTTCTGAAGCTAACGGCATCTTTTTGCAGACAGTGCCTGCTTCAAGAAGTGATAATGCTTGATGTTTCACAGTTACTACCAGGGATTGGTCTTGCCTGTTTGATGACCATGCACACTTTACAGCCATCCCCACAAGGCATTTGTCACCATCCAGGAGACTGTATACAGATACAGTCTTGGCCATTTCTCTCTTTCGGCAACATCCATGGTCAGCTGGATGGCTTTGATCTCCACAAATTGGCTCGATTCACCTTCTTCCTCTGCTGCCTCTGCAACTCGTTGCGTAAGACTCCATACGGCAGCTTTCCATCTCCGCCAGTTTCCTATGAGACGGTGAAAAGAGCGCATTGCCTCTCTTGTTCCAAGAGGTCTTTATATGGGGGTGCTTCTTTGGTATGAGGCACTACTTCATTCGGTGGCATCTCGAAGTCTTCTCCCTCTGGCCAGTTTGTGATAGCTTCCATGATACCTGGATGACCAGAACTGCCTGTCCTAGCCCTCTGTACCATTAGGGCAGTCCACTTACTCCAGGCAGCATCTGTGACATGGTGGGTAGATGCTACCTTCCCTTTAAACATCCAGCCTAGGACTGGCAGTCGAGGGACTAGGAGGAGCTGTGCTTCAGTGCCAATTACTTCTGAGGCAACTCTAACTCCCTCATAGGCAGCCAGTATCTCCTGCTCAGTGGGAGTATAACTGGCTTCTGAGCCCCTATATCCCCAACTCCAAAATCCTAGTTATCCACAAGTTTCTCCTGGTGCCTTTTGCCAAAGGCTCCAGGTAGGACCATAATCTCCCGCGTCAGTGTAAAGAATATTTTTAATCTCCGGTCCTGTTCGCACAGGTCCCAGGGCCATGGCATGTGCTATCTCCCTCTTGATTAACTCAAAGGCCTGTTGCTGGTCAGAGCCCCATGCAAAATCATTTCTCTTCTGGGTTACATCATAAAGAACTTTTACAATCCAGCTATACCCAAGAATGTGCATCCTCAAGAAGCCTACGACTCCCAAGAAAGCCTGAGTCTCTTTCTTGTTAGTAGGTAGAGATATGGCTGTGATTTTATTAAGCACATTCATAGGGATATGGCGGAGTCCATCTTGCCGTGTAACTCCCAAGAACTGGATTTCTTGGGCAGGTCCCTTAATCTTACTTCTCTTAATGGCAAAACAGGCTTCCACCAAAATATTGACTATTTTACTACCTTTCTTAAAAACTTCCTCTGCTGTATTCCCCCAAACAGTGATGACATCAATGTAATGAAGATGCTCAGGGGCTCCAACTTTCTCCAGCATAACCTGGATCAGTCCATGGCAGGTGGTTGGGCTGTGCTTCCATCCCTGGGGCAGTCCATTCAAGGTATACTGGATACCCCTCCAGGTGAAGCCAAACTGAGGCCTACACTCTAGTGCTATGGTGTCACGAAAAGCAGGGCCAGGAGGATAGATAAAGAAAATTCCTGGCCCAGAAGGGGGGTTTCCCAAACCCTTTACAATTTGTCCAGTCCACTAGTTCCCCAAGAAAGACAAACTCCTGTCACCGAACCTGCCCACCACGCTCCTGTTATGGAGAAGGGGAACCTCCTCGGGTTCTTTACAACTTGGCCAGCCTGCCAGGCACACTGGCAGCGTCACTGAAACCAAAGTCCCTTTTGGTAGCCCACAGGATTGGAGGATATTTGCCGAACCTATTCAGGGACCCTCACTAGCAGTTACACAAAGACAAATCCCTTCAGTATTAAAACCAACAATAATAGTTTATTGTGTAGATTCGTGACTAAATGCAGGTTCGAATGATACCGGTGATAGGGTATTGACTGCGAAATGGATTTAGAGCAAACACTAAACACACACATACAAACCTAAACACACAAGCAAACCTAAACACTAATAATTATTAATAGCTAGCCTGATGTTAGTATTCAAGTGCACAAAACACAGAGCTCTTACCTAGTAGGCGTCCCTATGTGGGGGGAGAAGATAGGTTCAGCCCGTCGACCAATCCTAAAGTTTCAATGGTGGTCTTCTGTTCCCCAAAATCCCCCTTTTAATCACTACTTTTTATATTGTTTCTATACCTTTAGGTGGAGCTTGAGTGACTTTAGTCATACATTCTTTTTATTCTGATTGGATTAAAAATCTCTCACTTCGCGTTTAAAGGTACGGGTGTTAAAATATAGAGCGCATGCCCAGTGGGGAGTGGTCGCACCTTGGAGGCGGGTAGCCTTTGGGATGGAGGTGTGTTTTGGTATTATAATGACATTATCATGAGCAAAGTTCACCTAGAGGACACGATTTCACCATTTTTGCTGGCACGGCAGTAGCCATCCATCTTTCTTGATAGCGGTTATGCGGTTTATTGTAGCAGCCCATCGTTATCCTGATAACAGAGAAGGGCTGCACCACCTCCGTGTTGCCCCGTTCTCCATTTCAGAGATACAGTACGTTCTGCCCAGTCAGGGTGGGCCTTATCCATGGCAACCGCATTCCATTCTTGGGATCAGCAAACTGCTTCTTAGCCGCTTCATGGCTACTTTTCATGTCAAGGTGTAAGCTAAAATCTGGGGAATAGGGTTTCCCTCACCTCCTCATTATCTGTCATTTTCCCACATATGGGAATGGAGAAAAACGCATTGGTAATGTCTATCATGGCATACCACCTTGCTGCCTTGGACTCCAATTCATACTGGAGCTCCAACATATCAGGTACGGCAGCACTCATTGGTGGTGTCACTTCATTCAGGCCACGATAGTCCACTGTCAACCTCCATTCCCCATTGGGCTTTCACACAGGCCATATAGGACTGTTGAAGGGTGAGCGAGCCTTGCTAATGACATATTGGCTTTCTAACTTTCGATTCAGATCCTGTATAGGGCGCAGGTAATCTCGGTTAGTACGGTATTGCCGGCGATGAACTCTGATGGATGTAGTAGGTAATTTTTGATCCTCCACCTTTAGCAGGCCAACAACAAAGGGGTCATCCGAAAGTTTGGGTGAGATAGACAGCTGGACAATACCATTGGCTCCCATAGCTGCTATCCCAACAGTACATTTATATCCTTTCAGATCCTTAAAATACCCCTTCCAGAGGAAGTCTATGCCTAAAATTCATGGAGCATCTGGGCCCGTCAAAATCGTGTGTTTCTCCCAGTTACGACCTGTCAGGCTTACTTCAGCTATCAATAATGTCAGCTCTTCTGAGCCTCCTGTCACATGTGAGATGGTGACAGGTTCAGTCCCTTTATGATTCGATGGAAGTAAGGTGCATTGGGCTTCTGTATCTACCAGGGCCTTGTACCTTTGTGGTTCTAATGTGCCAGGTCATCGAATCCACACTGTCCAATATACTCGATTAACCCTTTCCACTACCTGGCTAGAGGCAGGGCCCCTCTAATGCCTATGGTGTGGTCCACATTCAGTGGATGGGTCCATCTGGATCGTGGCACCTTTATCACAGGGACTGGTCCTCGGGCCGTAGCATGGTTCACTTGAGACTGGAGCAGCCATTCTTCTGGTGAATTCTTCCTTCTGATTTGGCCTGCTCTGCAGCTCATGTGCTGGTACCCTCGAATCAGTGATAGGCCATTGGTTCCATCTTCCATCTTCACGATCTCTGCAGCAGCACCAGTGGTCACACCGTGACATGTCCTGCTTCTCTTGGATCACTCTTGGGGGAGGATGTATCCTCTTAACAGACGAGACATGGGTACATTCGGGAGAAGAGCTGGATTTTTCTTCTAATCTATTTAGTAATTCTAGTACTTTCTCTCATTCTTTCCACCGCTGCAATAACAGGAGAATGATGAGAAATACTGTTCTCGTACTGGCGAACCCTGTTAGACACTTCATCTATTGTGGGTGCCTGCTCATCACCTATCTTTCCCAGATCATGGCGGACAATGTATGAGCATATACTGTTGGCACACTCTGCAGGAACTTGCACAGTACAGGCTTGCTGCAAGGCACCTCATCAGGGTTAACTCTCCAGTCACCATAGATGACCTCTCACATGGCCAGTTCTCTTAGGTAATTAATACCTTTTCCCAGGATGGTCCATTTGATAGGGTGGCATTCGGTGTCATCTCTGAAGTATCCCTTCACAGCTGACAGAAGTCGCTTCCAGAGACTGAGCCTGTTTGCCTTTTTGGGAATTGCCTTATCAATGCCTCCTTCTCGGGCCATGTTCCCTAGCTGTCTGGCTTTTCTACCTGTCAAATCAATGGTATCAGCTCTATTGTCCCAGCAACGAAGCAACCAATTGATAAGTGTCTCCCCATCTTGCCTGCCAAACTCCTTCCTGATATTTCTTAACTCCTTCCTAGACTGGGGTTGGACAATTACCTCTTGGTCTGATTCTTCCCCTGGTGATGTATCTTCCTGGGGAGGCTTCACTGCTGGAACCATTGAGGCAGGAGCCCTTCTTGGATCGTCCTGAGAAGTACTTGGTCTTGTGTCTTCATCCGAGCTGTCACCTGGGTGGTTTGTCTTCTTCTTGTGTTTAATGTGAATGGAACGATTTTGTTTCTTCACAGGGGCTACCTGTGCTGGTCTGGATGGAGAAGTGGCAGCAGCTGGTGGATTAGGCAAAGCATTATTGGAAGTGGCTAGCTGCATGGCCGTAGTGCCCATCACATTGCATCTACACTTGGTTTTAAACCACCACTGGACCATGTTAACGACAGTCTGAAATAAAATTATCACATACAGAAAGAAATAACCATTTCCAGAGCGCCTAGTCTCAGACCCAGTTGGTCCAGTATCAAAGAGAGAAGTCTGATTTTCCATGATCCAGTTGATAGTGTGCTTGGTAACAGCCACTATCAAGAAATGTCCAAGGTATATTAGCCAGGTTATGATCCAGCCAAATGCAGAGCAAAGAAATGGCATTAGGCATGCCAGGGATATCACACTCCTCTCCAGATGCCTCAAACCAACAAACCAAAAACCAACACCAATTACAAGCAAATAATAGGACATCATGTATGATGTGTCAGGCACCAGATCATAGAGCAGACTTAACCCGTACTGCTTAACAGCAGCAAACAGGATCTCGCCCACAACCATCCTGAAGACCTTGTTATTTTAGTTTCCAAACTTCAGAAAAATGAATATGAAATTATTTGAGGCTCGAGCCCAACCCAGGGGATGCCAATTATAAATGTCACCGGTCCGGCTGAGGCAGTGCCAAACCACGGGACAAATTGTCTCTCCAAATCAGCCCTTTCTCCATTCCAGGAGGAAAGGGTTAAGTAGAGAGATAAAAGGGAAAGATTAAAAAGTGGGCGAGGCTTCAGTTAAGTTTTGAAAACTGAAACTATTTTAATAAAGACAGAAAAATATTATATACAACAAACAACAACTAGATATTAACAAATGTATACAAGGTTCAAGGATCTGGTGTGGCGAGGGTTAAACTGCGGGCAAACTACCAGGCACGTAGCCACCGAGCTGGGGCTGAAGCTGGGGCTGGCTCCCGCTGGGCCAGGTAGCAGCAGCCACAGTGGAGCTAACAGTCACAGCAGGCGGTCGCAGCGTGATATGCCCCCAGGGCAAAGCGGCAGGAGGGATCTGTGGCAGGCAGCAGCAACAGGCAGTATCTTTCACCCCAGAGCTCTCGTCGAGCAGCCGATAGCAACAGCCAGCCAGATCCTGCCGTCTCTTCAGAGAGGTCCTCACAGTCCTCAGGGCAGGCAAAATGGCTGCCACTGTGGCAGCACGGGCAGCTCTGGTTGCAGGGCGGCTAACGGCAAAGGCGCGAGTGTGCGGCTCATCCCAGTTGGCAGGCAGGAAAAGGCACAAGCAGTCTCTCTTGCACACAGCTTCTTAAAGAGACATCATCACACCTAGGAGCTCCATAACCAATAAGGTGCAGTGATGTGCAGGGGGAGGTTTGTTTCATATGTGTTTCATATGTCAATCAAACTGGTTTTATATTAAACCAGGACAGGTCTGCAGAAAGGCTCTTGCTTACACTTTCTCCTGCAAAGACCAAGGTCACTGCTAAATCTTGTGTACCACGTTGTAGGTGCAGTAAGTTAGAGGCCGCACTTGTGGGGAGGAGCGGATAGGACAGGTGACCCTAAACTGACCAACAAGGTGTTCCATCCCATCTATGTCATATTTGGTGTAAAGCTGAGGGATCACAAGAGCCAACTCTCTTCTTCAATGTCTGGCATCCGATGAGGACTATGTCCATTCTGCCTTATTATTTTCATTAAAGGAGTTTTAGTCTTCTTTTCCAATCCATAAGTCTCTCTCCCTTATTCCCTTTCTCTTCCCCCTTTGGGAAGGGAAGGCGGGTAATAGAGCATCTGTCATTTGTCTAGTGGCTGGCCCAGAACTAACCTTTGACACTGCCATTCAGACTGAGTCCAAAAGCATCCATGCTTTAATGAGAAAATATAACATGGAGAGGCAATGATTTATCTTTATGTCACTTGTATTTGGGGAATCAGAATAGGCAGCACTGCTTGAGATTCTAAAAAGCTTTGTAAAAGACCAGATACTTAAGAATAAAGAAATGAGGAACATGGATTTATGGCATGTCAGCTTCTCCATATTAACAACCTGTTAATTACCTGTGCGCACAACAGTAAGATAACTACTGAATACTTTGCATTTCATGTGGAATATGATGTTGTACATAAGCTGCTGAATTTGAGTAACTGAAAAAGCTTTACAATTTACCCCTCAGCTCCCCTTTGCAGTAGTTTGATAAGATGTTGTACAGTGGGGTAACAATGGAGGCCCCAATCAGAGTATGGCAGAAGAGTTATTAAGTATGTTACAGGCTTTCATGAATAATCATCATCATACTGCAACAGCAAAAACCCATCTTAGCCTTAATCCACAGCTTTAAGACTCTGTATCTCCCTTAGGGATACCTGAATTAGTTAAAACTAACCCTGAACCACTTACTGTCAGAATAACATCCTTAGCCCTCAAAGATACAGCAATTACTTTCTCCTGATCTAAGCATGAATCTTGCAAACAGACATTAACATAATACAGCACTGAAGCTAAACCAGGAAACTCCTGAAGTGAGTTTCTCAAGAAATTGATTGTGGGGTCTCATGGAATCAGTCCTAAAAGGAAATTATGTGACATTTACTCTTGTTTCTGGCTTCAGTGGAACCGGTAGTGAAGTGGAGTTCTATGGATCCATCATGAATACAACAGTCATATACTACATTTTCAAATGCAAAGACTGCTCCTATGAAGTTGCCACTCTTTCTGAACAGTTTGTCAGCTTTCATCTTTGCTTAGAAATACATACAGTAATGACAACTTCAGAGAGTCAAGAATAAAAATGAAATAACTGAGAATTAGAAGAAAACAGTTACTCTAGGAAATACTAAAAAGACTTCTTGTATAACAAATATCAGGTGGAAAAAGAACATCAGACATTCTCAGTGAAAATAATGACTTGGTAAAATATGCTATAAGTAGTACTCAAACTACGCATAATATTTATTACAATTCAAGACAGAAAGCAGCTTCCAGCTATGGTGATATCAGGACAAAAATTACATTTCCAGATGTAGTAGTCTGTTGGGAACACAGAAGAAGCTGGACTACACTGTAAGAGTGAATTAATTTTTCAGAAACACAGGAATGAGAGGTGGCAAAGTCAGGCACTAGACACATTAAACAAGGGGCTCAAGAAGGTGAGGAAAAGACTGGTTACAAAGGTGCAGAAGCGAACAGCATAACTATTTAGAAGGAAATGTATCACACTTTCCAAAACCTGCCTCAAGCCTCCTTATCTCTTATTTTAAAAGACAGGAAGCTCTGATTGACAGACAGGAAGTTCCTGTGAAAGAACAGTAAAGTTCAGCCAATCTTTCCTTCAGGCAACACATGTGTCCTACTGTAAAGCAGAACTGAAGGCTGGGTTGAGTCCTCATCTACCACATTAGAAAAGTTCTACTCACCTCCTCTCTTTAATATGCCTAAATCCATCCCTCCTGTTGAAACACCTGAGCTACTCCTACCTTTCTTAATTGTACCCAAATTATCTTTGGGGGCACTCAAAAAGGACAAAACAAGAAGGCACAAAAGTCAAAACTGCTTATGACTAACATGTTTTAATCACAAGCTCTGCTGATGGCTTCAGGGAGCAGAAAGGAAAAATTCTGCTTCTGGGGCTACTCATTGAAAATGGGCTGGTACAGGTAGAGTAACATATTCCCCCTAGACACACACTCTCTGGTCTGTTTGGGATTACACAGGACTGAACCCCCCAAATAACATCAGGAGAGCTGTTCAGTGTTGCAAATCCCATTGAAGACCCAAGTCGCAAAAGGTATGCTGAAGTCTGCTGCTCACATAAACACTGTGTGTACTCCCTGCAGCATTAGAAATTCCTCTAGGATCCATCACTAGCTCTAAACTTTAATCCAGGACAATAAACCTCTAACCTTCTCAAAAAAATAAATGTGCTGCCTAGGGTTGGGGGAAGGGAAAACGCACAGAATTTGTTATTTCCTGTTAAGAGGAGCAAGGATGTGTCTTGCTTCTCCACAGAAATGCCTCGATTCAGCAAGTAGAGCAGCAGAATTGTAGACAATTGTATTGTCTCCTTTTTTCCTCTCAACCTCCCGACAGCCTCTGTTATCAGGTAAAACTCTGTTCTCACACCTCATCCCTGGGACAAAGGGCTTAATGAATTGCATCAGGTGGATGAACTTTGCCATATTCCAACAGCTAGCAGGTCATAAAAGCAGCCTAGTAAACATAAAGTAGACCTGTCTCAGCCTGCTTTGTTTTCAGCCATACAAGTTAAATGAAGTAGGTTGACAGAACAGGTGAATCACAGATAAGAGCAAAAACCAGCACTTTAACAGTATACCTAAGATGAAGCCTCTAAATCACTAAGCATATAAAGGAGATTAGAAATAGATTCAATGACATACAAACACACATCGCATGAAGGGAAAAATAAAATACAAGCTGATGTCAGACTTGCAGCTTGTGGCTAAACTTCAGTTAATTGCTTATACTTTAGCAACTCAAACTGGAAAGAAGAAAACAAAATCACATTCTTTAAAGTTTTTTTTTCTAATCTCAAAAATTAGAACAGCTGTAAGGGCTTAAGACAATGTAAAAATGAAGTCAGCAGCTGGGAAGAAAGGAGTAAAACATCACACACAAACAAAAAAAATCCAAAACCAGAAAACAAACAGAGCTTCTTGTATTTGTTTTTCTTAACTTTCCCAGCCCTCAGGATTCATTTGTCCTACAATAGAATCTGTTTCAGAAAAAGAAGGACCTGCAGGCAGTGTGGGTTTCCCAGGAAGTTTCCTTGAAAAATGTCCCTTCCTGAAATAGGGCATGTCCTCCCAGGAACAAACCCAGACAGTTTGTTATAAACCATTTATAAGTTATAGTCAATTCATCCTAAAGACACCCATTAACCACAATTCAAGCTCTTGGTTTGGAAAACACACCACTTATTTGTTTGCATGCTTTGTCCCACTGCAGTATTATGCCCCACAGAAAGCATCTTGCAGATTTCAAATTTTTATAGCATTTTACTTCATTTAGTGTTTAATTAATCCACATTTTATTTTTGACTTAGTTTTACATTGCTGACTGCAGTAGGATGATTAAAAATAAAACTGGGATATTTCAACTGAAATAAGTAATAACAAACCTAAATTTTCCTGGATGTTTTCAGAGTTTTGCAGAGAACATTTTCTTTACCTAGCTGTTAGTTCCTGTTGTTGGAGAGGTCAACAGTTTGAAAAGAAATATTTACTAAGGTTTTCATTGTTTCTTTTGTAAATTTACAACATGGCTTGATCGCTAGAGTTGGAGCTGTTTCCCATATCTGAAGATTCCTGCAGTTAAATAATTAAATTCCACTTACAATTTTTAAATTCAACCATATATTTTTCTTTAACTCAGGGACAAAGGAGGCCTCTGCTTTGCAGGAATGGGTATTGTAACGGGTTAAGATGGTGGTGGTGGGACTAAGCCCCCCTGCCGCTTTCTTTCTCTTCCTCGAGCACAGGAAAGAAGTTTCCTTGTGATCCTTGTGGGGAAAGGGGTAAACCGACCCTCCTCTCAGGTTCTTGGCTTCTCATTGGAGCCGAGGCACGCCAATCAAGTGCCTCTGTGTCTAAGCGTGTAAAAAGCTGTAATCTGCAGCCTTCCCCTGGCGCACGCACATTTGATTTCTGCCCAGGAGAGAGTGAGATCACATCAGAGAGAAAGGGCAGTACCTCCACGTGGCAGTAAAGGAATCTTTCGCGTTTGAGTCTTTCGTTTTCCGAGGGGGTGGAAGAGGAATGCAACCCTTCTCCCTGTACCAGGAGTTCCACTGGCAAGGGACAAGAGAAAAGACCATCCCCTGTAAGCCGGTGATGAAGCTGTCCTGCTGGTACAGATGCAGCGATGGACCATCACCTGAGGGACACACAACACCCCTGCCCACAGACAGTGGAAAAGCAGAGGCCGAGTCATCTTCTATGAGGGGTGAGAGAGAAAGACCTTGTGAAAGTTTGCCTCTGAACAGTTCACTTTATGAACTGACATCTACGAGGTTAAAGACTGTGCCCCCTATCTCCCCCCTACCCCCACCCCGGCGCTGACCAAGTGGTGGGGACTTTGTTTGTTAAACTGGGGATGTGGGATAAATGGCAGAGAATGTATATTTATCTGTATATTCTTATTTATGTATTTATTAACATCTCTCCTCTCTCTCTCTTTTATCATCTGTCCTGTTTAAATTTAAATGATTGATTTATGGTTTTAATTGCTTTGCACATCAAACCAAGTTTGTTCCACCCCTTTAATTTAAAACCTGTTTTTGCTGGTTTTCTTTTCCTAAACCCAGATAATCCCAACCGAACTATTTCAAATCTCTTTTATTTAGTTCTCGGGTGAGTTTACATTCTCCTTGAGGCTACAGAAGTCGCAAATCTTTTGGGATTCCTTTCCTTTCTAATTTCAACCTGCAACAGGTATACTTACTTACACATGCTTCTTGCTGAATACATTGTAAGGCTCTCTTTGCTGAACAAGGAAGTCAATTAGGCATCTGAAATCATCTCCTCCATACAGCTTTTCCACTAGACTCAATAGCTGCCACAGGACAGTGGCAGCTGTGGCCTCAAAAGGTGGGTACAACACAGAGAGTACGTTCTGAATGTGTCAAGGGATTTAGAGTACTGTAACAAAAACACTAAAATAGTAATTCAAGAAGTCTCTCAGAAAACAAGACACAAATTCTCCATGCATTTATTCCACCTTGTCTTTATTATCGCAGTTTTAAAGAACCGAAAGGCAGCAAAAGCAACAATTTGCTCTCAGAGGAGCTCTATCTCCTCTGAGAGGGAAACAAAACAAACTGAAGTGCTCGAGCTGGGCATGAATGGAGGGCTTAACATGCCACTTATGGCCATGGGCAAAGAAGCAGGCTAGACTAGGGGGAAAGAAATTAATTTAATTCAAAACAACGAAATTAGCGAATCAGCACTTAAATTAGGGTAGGACAGAGAGAAAGAGAGAACAGTGAGGTCTTGAATACATACATACATATACCTTCCCTCCGCTCCAGCCCTCCACTTACTATGTGCCCTCACACACGCAGTCGGTGCCAGAGGTGGAGGAGGGAAATACAGGAATGAGGGGAGCACAGTCCTTTTAACCTCTCGCATTAAGTTCCAGGTTGATCTGCGGGACAAACTTCCTCTGCAAATGTAGGCCTCTCTCGTCCCACAGGAGACAGCTCGGCACGACCGCCTTCCATTCCATGTGTGTGTGGGGAGTGGTGCATCCTTCGGGCTGACATCTCCAGTGCTGTGCCATCCTGGCTTGAAAACTTAAGAGTCACTGGGTTTCTAGGGGATGTTCTGGGTCTCTAGCCGCATTCCAGCGGTGCCTTCATTCTTGGCTCTTTGACCCTTACTCTCCTCCCTTGCCAGTGATTAATCTCAGTACAGGGGTGGGGACCCCAGGTTCCTGCATCCCGGTCCCTCTCCTTTCCACCCCCACCACTAATCAGTCTACCTGCCACACAGAAGATCTTTACTTCCCCAGCATATAGGTGAAGAAAAGTTCTTGTTGCCAAGGTGACTGCTTCAGTAGTTCTCTCTTTCATCCTTCCCCTTCTGAACAAAAATTGCGCAGAAACAGAAAAGAGAGCAACTTGTTTGGGACTCTAATAGTGTTATTCAAAGAGGTGTTGATTGATATGGCTTGCGCCAGAGTCAGGCACAAAATTGGAGCCGGGGGCTGCCTTTGCCAAAGCCAGTTACAGCAGCCTGTAGCCCCTTCCCCTACACTACCTGAGCATGCCATAACAAAAGACAGCAAACCTTCTTTCATGCCCAAACAAGGGGGGAACAGCCCCCCTTGCCCTGGAGCTGAAATCCTAAACCACAACATTTGTACATTCCATCCAGACACAGCTCATGAGGAATTTCTCTTGTCTAAGTTGCACAACAGTGTGTAAACATTATTTCCAGACAATTTTTATGTGACAGTCCAAGGTGCTGTATTTTAATACCACTCTGCAATTCTGGCAGAATTATAACACAGCTCATTACTGCTTAATCCATTTTTATGCAACTGGAGTTATTCATATTACAAAATGCTGATGCATTAAGGTTTTGGGTTTTTTTTTTTTACCGATTATTTTCCCATGCATTTTGTTGCCTTTCCTGAATTTGTCTTGCAAATATATTTCTCATGTTTTCACAGCATGTGCAGTAAATAATACATATGGATTCTGAAGTAGTTAAATGCACTCCCTTCTAAGTTATTCTATGCTAATAGCATTGACACTTTCTAAAAAACTACTTGTATCATCTTGAAGTTTCTCATACTCAGCTTCAGCAGTGTAAAATGCTGTCTTTAAGACTGCATTCATTTTGAACTTAAGAAGTATCCAGAAGAGATCTAGTGATGCATGAATCTGTGTAATGATTGGGGTTTTTTGACTTGAAGACGAGTTCTGTTTCCTGATTTCAAAAGCCAAAGCCTGATAACTATTCTTACTGCACAAGGTTACATTAGCATTGTATTGGAGGAAGGATGGGAAAAGAGTAGAATTCAGTGTGAAGTCGTATTGAAAAGGCGGTACATCAGGAGTGTTGCAAATTCCTCACATTTCAGATCTTTCCAGCTACTTGAAGCCCTCTGCTGAATATAAATTTAACTAGCATATAGACCTCCAACATCTTGAATATCCTACTGAGTTAGCCTCTTTTGGTTTAAAATTTCCAATAAATTGTATGCATATGATCACAGAAGGAGAGAAGAAGGAACATGGGAAATGTTCAAAGAACTGTGGAGAAGAACAGAAAGTATATGCCACTCCTGTTTCTCTGCAGCAAGAAAACCCTTTGGAGAACAGAGGAAAACAGTATGAAAAGCTGTAAGAAAGCATACAGAAGATGACAGAAGGAATCAGGCTATGAGGATTAAAGGGATGAGGAAGGAAGGAAGTCCCAGAATCATAGATACTAGACAGAAGATGACAAGTATAGTCCATGTATAACAAGAGCAGCACTATGTCAGGGCACTGATGCTCCTCAGAGCAAATCTTAGACAGTTTTGCCAGCTTTTTTCTCCTTCTTCCTTCCCATCTCCCAGACAAAAGTCTGGATTTCATTATGAAGCCTGGTATCACTTCAGTTTGGTACCTGTATTTATTCAAGTGCAAGTCTGATGAAACACATGAATTTACAGAGTTGCAAGCTATCTACAGGTGCCAAATCACAGTTGCACTTGGAGACTTCAGGGAATAAAGGGTGTGGGAGGGACTGGAGGTCACAACCTGGAAGTTTCCCTTTAAGGGCAGAGGCAGTGATGCATGCCATTAAAAATTAATTTACTCTTTTGAAAGAATTCTCACTGTGTAAGAGGGATTCTTCTACCAGAAATGAGGTAAATGGATTAAGACGGAAAGATTTCCCCTGCTTGAGAACTTGGAACAAATCCGGAAATCACTGAAATATTGAGAGGTCACAGTTGAGAGCAAGGAAGTGGCAAAGTGTGCTGTCTTTAGTTTTACTGCTCTTAGGAGATTTTAAAAAAAAAAAATTATTGTAGTTAGTACATTGCTTTACTCAACATTCTAGTCCCAATTTTCCTGTTATGTCTGTGATGTATAGATAGAGAGATAGAAGACGACAGGCTCTGAAAGAAAACAAGTTGGGGGCAGAGGAGAGAGGAGTAGGCAGCACTGGAAAAGCAGCAAGTTTAAGTAGTTGGAGACGATTAAGTTATTTCAGCTATTTGGTCTGCATATAGCGGTGGGCTTGAGAGACCCAAAACCAAGGGGGCTTAGAAACTAAGGGTATTCAGCAGTGGAAGACAGTCACACAACAGATGTTGACATTCTTCCAGAGAACAGAAGGGGACTGGTTTGTGAACCAAGGCATGCTTACTGGCAACATAATTGATCCCATGACCTCGTAAGTCATCCATTCAAATGCCTTTAGCACAAAGAAAATTTGAGACAGGAGTCTCTGCTTTCAAGGGAATACCCAGTCTAGGAAACAACAGTTCTCCATCCTTCCAAACATTGCTCAGATATGTAACGAGCAGGCAAGGCTGGAATAAGTATTTCCCATCCTCAGTCATCTGTTATAGGGAGTAACAGGCAGGGATGAGCGTTCGGAAGATCTCGCGATGTACGGAAAGAATAGGGACCCTCCCACGAAGGCAGACTAAGGGCACGGTTATCAGCAGCCCCTAGTATATAAGGCTTTGTAACTACGCAATAAAGGCCATTTGAGCTTCCTCTACATTAGAGTCAGCGTCTCATTTGGTCCTCGCTGGGGAGGAGCGAGTGTCCGGCACATGGGAGTCTGCAAGCCTTGAAGTGGAAGCACAACAAGTGGTGACTCCGATGTGATCCAGGGACGGCCCCGACTGGCATCGGGAGCGGAGAGTGGCCATGGCAACCCCTCAGGGACTGCAGCAAGTGATTTTATGTCTGAAAGAGGCTGCGAGAAGTTCGAGGGTGAAGATAAAGTCAGCGTCAGCGGAGATAAAAAACTGTATCCTATGGATAATGAGACGAAGACTGATTTCAGGTCCGACCGAGATATTTAATCATGGGAGGTGGGCGGTGATAAAAGAGGAGTTGTTGGAGCAAGCTATGTTGGGGAAAAATGAATATGGCCCCACATTTGGAAAGATTCAAAATCTGATAAAGGGGATCCAGTTAGAGCGCGAGGCGTGGGCGGTCGTGAAGGACTGGATCGATGGAAAGGAAGGTGGCAGAGATAGCGAGGGAGGTGGTCGGAGGCAGACTGGGATGGACACTGACTGTCAGACCGGCGCGTCACTGCAGGGTAGTGTGTTAGACTTAGGAGGAGAGGAGGAGGATGATAAGGAAGGGGAACAGCTATTTCCAGTAGAACCATCTGCACCGTTATCCCCGATGGACGAAGTAACAGGCTTAATGGAGAAGATGAAAGTGGAGGGGGAGCAGGAGGAGTTAGAAAAGTTAGAGAGAGCGGCTCAAGGCCGGGGGGAGCAGGAGGAGTTAGAAAAGTTAGAGAGAGCGGCTCAAGGCCGGAGGATGCAGGAGGAAAAGGATAGAGAAATTGCATATCGGATGCAGAGGGACGAGGAGGAGCGTCGGGAGCTCTTAAACAAAAGGGAGCGGGAGCAAAAGGAGAGAGAAAAAGAACAGAAGAGGAGAGAAAAAGAAACAAAAAACATAAAGCAGAAAATACCACAGGTAATAGAAGAGGAAGATTGCAACTTTGAGGAAGAGGAAGATTTAGACTGGTTGCCATCTAGACTGAAGGGGCGATGGCATAGAGGACAGCTACCGCCCTATGATCCACCATCTTATAATTTTGCCAGCTCGTCAGAATCGGAGACGGAAGAAAAAGAGAGGGAGGGATCTTTTGAGGCGGTGTCGAAATCTTCGTCGTCTGAGGGAGAGGGGGCGGAAGAAAAGGAGGATGAGCCAATTGTAAGGCCGAGAATGAAAAATGCCCAAATAAGATTGGCTAAAAGTAAACCGGGGGTGGAGAGCAAGAAAGAGGAAGTACGGGCAGCTGCAGCAGAAATCACCCAGAGTGACAGGACAGAGGAACCGCGGCGCAGGAGAAATGAGGAGCTCTTAGTAGAAGGGCTGAAGCAAGCTATAGTGGACTTGAAAGAAGCGGTGAAACGGCAAGCACGAGCGATCACTCCGATAACAGTTAAGGAGGCTGCCAAAGAACAAGGTACAAATTGGAAACTGATAGCGCAACAATGTACGTTGGATGGAGTAAAGATTACCCCAGAATTGAGTGCCTTTCCAGTATACACGACAGGAGAGGGACGTCATGAGTGGACTCCGTTGGATCCCCGCCAGGTGTCGCTATTGTACAAGGCAGTGCAAGACAAAGGACTTAGTAATCCAGAAACAAAATTGTTACTTGACTTGGTTATGTCAGGACCATGTCTTCCAGAGGACATCAGACAATTGGCCAAGGGTATCTTGACAGGACCACAGTATATTTTGTTTGCGGAACATTGGGCAGTGGGATGTAGACAAAAGGTAGAGGAAGCACAAACAACTCCTAACCACGAGTTAGCAGAAGTGACTTTAGATCAACTATTAGGTACAGGTAATTTTTCTACGCAACATCAGCAGTTAAGATTACCAGGAAGAGTGATGCGTACCACCACAACAATCGCAAAGGACGCTTTACATAGAATGGGGATATATGACGCCCCACAGACACCTTGGATCGGAATCAAACAACAGCTAGCAGAGCCATTTTTATGCTATGCAGACAGGCTGCAGCAGGCAATAGAGAAGTCAAATTTACCATCCGTAGCCAGAGAGGCTGTCTTAATTGAAGCTTTACGAGCAGGGGCGAATCCAATTTGTGCAGCAATTTTGAATACACTCTCTTCAACTACACCGTTAGCTAAGTTATTGCGGCAAGTATCTCTCCAAGAAAAAGCCGCACCAAAGCCGCAAGTGGCAGCAGTGCAAGCTGTGGGCCCCAGATGTTATGGATGTGGAGGTATTGGACATCTGCAACGTCAGTGTCTTGGACGTGGCAACCCAAGTACCATACGGTGTTGGAGATGCAATGCTCCTGGTCATATTACTCGCCAATGCCCTCAATTTGCTCAAGGGATGGGAAACGGCAGAGGGGGCTCTGGAGTTGGCGGACTACAGAGCTCCCCTCAGCCATGGGTCCGCCCAAATCAGAGCAGAGGCAGGGGCAGAAAGCCCCGATGGGTATGCTGGGGAATGGGCCACGAGCAATGATGAATGTGACGGAAGTGCCACCTCAAGCGGCGCAGGGGTCCTTGTCAGAGCACAGCGAGAACCATTGGTGGATGCACTCCATGATGGGATAGTTCCAAATCAAGAAGCGGCATTTTTGACAGTGGGAACCACAGTTAGACCAATGGTAACTGTACACATACAAAGGGAGGTCGAAAGTAAAACAGCGATAATAACATTGAATGCATTGCTAGACACTGGAGTGGATGTTACAGTGTTAAAAGAAGATAATTGGCCTAGTGAATGGGGTACGGTGGCAGGGCTACCATTGTTAGGGGTGGGGGGACAACAGCCCTCTAAAAGATCTAAAGACTTTGTAACGATCCTTATATATGATGCAGATGGTAGCCCACTGAGAGCAGAAGTGAAATCTATGCTCATGACAATACCACAAAACTTAATTGGAAGGGATGTGCTAAGCCAAATGGGAATCAGGCTGACATCGCATTTTTGTTAGGGGCCACTGTGCAATGCAATAAAGTCGTAAAAATGACTTGGCTAACAGATGGGCCTGTGTGGATAGAACAGTGGCCCCTGACACAAGAAAAGTTAGAACAGGCTCATGAAATTATTAAACGGGAAAAAACAGTGACATGCTGAACACATAATTCCTACTACGAGTCCATGAAATTCTCCTGTCTTCATTATAAAGAAAAAGAGTGGAAAGCGGTGTTGGTTGCATGATTTACGGCGAATCAATGCCATCCTCAAAGACATGGGGGCCCTGCAGCCAGGGCTGCCCTCCCCATCTATGATTCCAAAAAATTGACATTTGACAGTTATTGATTTGAAAGATTGTTTTTACGATTGGACTGTCCTCCCTCAAGGCATGGAAAACATCAACATCGATTAATCAATAAATCCAGTCGTTACAGGACTTAACAAACCAACTGACTGTCAGTACCGGATGGAATCCGTTTGCCAGATGACCTTGGGGCTGGCCACGGTCATGCAATTTATTATTAATTAGATCCTATCTCTGTGGTATATTCCTGTGCATTGCTTGTTGTTTACCCTGTTTGTGATAAAGATGAAGTCAAATGACCACTGAACAGTGACCCCAGTAGTGAAATTGGGCATGCATGAAGTTTCAGATTATGTAATTGACGGGTGGAGTTTGGAACGGTCCACACATACGTACTGGCCACACGTTATGTGAGGGGCGGCTCTAACCTCTGCTATCAAGATAGTGCTGTTTGAGCACAGGGGCAAGGTAGTGGACCGGTACCTACCGACGCCTCATCCCAAAAACAGTCTATGCTGGGGACACTGTGGATTTGAACATCACTTGCTATATGCCTTTGCAACTTTAGGAGTACCACAAAAAGTCAAAACAGACAATGGACCTGGGTATAGTGCACAATACTTTAACAGATTTTTGCAACTCGGGGGGATTCAACATGTTACAGGTATTCCCCATTCCCCCACAGGTCAAGCAATCGTTGAATGGGCTCATGGCACTCTGAAAAATACGCTTTTAAAACAAAAAGGGGGAGCAGGAATGGACAGTATGAACCCTCATGAAAGGCTGGCTAAAGCCCTATATGTACTCAATTTTCTAAATCACTGGCATGAATCAGGACCTCCGTTTGTTAAACATTTTATGTCCATGGAGGGAAGCCACAGACAAGTGGAGAGAAAAGCTTTAGTGAAAGTGAAAAATTTGGAAATGAGACAATGGGATGGTCCATTTCCTTTAGTAACTTGGGGAAGAGGCGATGCTTGTGTTTCCACAGGTAGCAGACCACGGTGGACACCAGCACCATGTGTGCAACCGTACATGTCATCATCAGATGGATCCAAATAGCTGTGAGCAGTGCTGCCTGGATACCACCACAACCAAAGACCGACGTCTGGATAACGTTTAGCAAACATGACGGGTCAAGACTCCCTTTGTCTTGCGACAGCATTGCCAGAAAATCCCTTCTCCACCTGTTTAGTAGGCCACCCATTGGATGATTATTCAGTTGTCATCCCCTTCAATGCTGTAGGTGATTCCTGTAGTTTGGATCGATTAACTTTATTAACGCCAAACACATCTATGATTTTAAATCTCCGAAGGTCATGACGGTCATCACGAAGCTTACATACATGTAGCAACCAATGTGATGACCGGATTAAGTTTTGGAGTTGTAGCAAAGTAATCGCTACTTCTTTTCATGCCCAGGGTGGCTACTGCCAAAGCCCTGGCGATATTCAATAAATTAGGGTGTTGGTTAGCAAAGCAGAGTAACGCTACTTCACGAGCATTGAGTGGATTATTATTAGACACCGATTGTATTAGACATGCCACGCTTCAAAATAGAGCAGCCATAGATTTTTTATTGCTATCACAAAAACAGAAAGCGGATATGGACTATTTCTGAAGCGAAAAGGCTGCATGAGGAATTACACTTAGGAGCAGATGCACTGGCGAAGCATTGCACTATACAAAAGTGCCAAGCAAAAGAAGTAGTCCAGGCATGTCCGTATTGTCAGAAAACGCCCCTATGGCAAGCAGGAGTCAACCCCAGGGGCCTGGAAGCTAATGAGATTTGGCAGACTGATGTCATAGAAATAAAAGAATATGCACAACGAAAATTTCTGCATGTTACTATAGACACCTTTAGTGCAGTAGTGGTCGCCACATTATCTGAGAAGACAACCGCGAAAGTCACAATCACACATTGGCTCACATGTATGGCATGGTTAGGAAAACCAAAAACGATTAAAACAGACAATGGGCCGAATTATACAGCACACAAAACGGCAGAATGGGCAGAGAAATGGGGTATAACCTTGAAACATGGAATTCCATATAACAGTACAGGTCAGGCGATCGTAGAGCGGACTCACCAGTTGCTAAAAACCCTCTTAAGGCGTCTAGGGGAGGGGGAAGGATATGGCGCTAAAGCATGGAATTGAAGTGGGGGCTGGAGTAATAGATTCTGACTATACTGGAGAAATTAAAGTGTTGTTGTATAACCATTCTGCTGAGTCTTTCACAGGAAAGAAGGGATCATGCATAGCTCAAGCCATATGTGAAATGATATGTCAAAGCGACGTGGTACAAGTGGAAGATTTGGACAAGTCGGAAGGAGGACAACAAGGATTTGGCTCAACGGGATAATGTGATGATTGTTTTGCAGGGTCTCTTCCTGAGCGTATTATTGCTGATGGTGGTGGAGATGCTGGGGGCAATTTCTGCAAAGAGCAGATAATTATTGGCAACAATGGCCTGCAACGAAAGGACTCTCTGAAGTATGTTTATACTTGCCAGCAGTGGGGTCAGCTGGGCAAACGTGTGCGATCTTTATCCCACTAGATGAATTTGATACGGATAATAAGACATCGGCCGCGGATATAGCACAAAAATGGGCTTCGAGCAATGTGACCCTGCCCTTTGGAAAGATCTATATGCAACGTATCAACAGTACAGTAATAACAAATGAGTCTCAGCCTTTCGTGAGTTAGATAACTAGTCAGGAATTAAGATGGCAACCGTGCCTTGTTGGTAACGACATAAAGGAGCAGTGTCTAGGGAGGGGATGTCAAAGATGCTTTGAAAGAGTATCATTGCTTTTGCAAGTGCACAAATAAGCTTTAGATTGGTTAGTATTGACTATGAATTAGGGATGTAATTCACCCAAGGTTAAGAATTTGTCTTTGTGTTGTGTCACGTTGAAAAATTGTTGGGATCTATATGGGAGAGAACGGGCAATATTACAAACCTTCTGAATGGAGTCTTAAGGTGGTTAGGAGGGGGGAATTTTACGACAATTATAGTGTGGTGTGTCATTTTTATTATTATTATTATTATAGCTGTATTGCCAAGCCTTTTGATAGCAATTATAAAGTTTGTGTTAGCAAAATAAGATAAATACAAGTTTTAGTTGTAAACTATGCCTTATTACTGCAAGGGGAGGGGGAAATGTTATAGGGAGTAACAGGCAGGGATGAGCGTTCGGAAGATCCCGCGATGTACGGAAAGAATAGGGACCCTCCCACGAAGGCAGACTAAGGGCACAGTTATCAGCAGCCCCTAGTATATAAGGCTTTGTAACTACGCAATAAAGGCCATTTGAGCTTCCTCTACATTAGAGTCAGCGTCTCATTTGGTCCTCGCTGGGGAGGAGCGAGTGTCCGGCACATGGGAGTCTGCAAGCCTTGAAGTGGAAGCACAACAGTCATCGGCATAGAATACAAGCTGAATTCTGCATGAGATCATGACAGAACAGGTATGTATCTTCACTGCATGGCGGGATGACACCACCTTAAGAAACACCTTCATTCACCTCAAAAAGCCCAGAAAAGCAGCTGGTATGTATTCAGTCCTTCAGCCAGACGGAAATATTAGAACATAATGTATCATACATAATACATCCTCCAGCACTGAATAAGGCCAAAAAAATGCCCCTAAAATGTCATACGATACTGCTTTATTTACGTGGCTAGATCTGCATTCACTTGTTAGTAATACTGGTGTTGGTAAGAAACAAGAAGCTACCTATGTCACTTCAGGAGGCCACAGAAGCACTTGACATAATGGTATATTGCAGAACAACCAAATGTATTAAAGGAAGACTGCTAGACTATGTTTTAATTTCCTTGGTTTTCAGATTCTATAATATGTTCCATCAAGTAAAGTGACTGCCTCACTCTGCTTGGAGGAAGACAATCGTTGCTGCCATTGGAAGTACAAAATCCATTCAAGGAAAGAGGGTTCCAAAGAGGCGGCAAGCATTAGTAGATATGAGTCAACTTGTCTATAATTTTCCCTTCCCCCAATGTATGTTTGTATGCCACTGAATCTATTTCTAACAGAGACAGAAGGTGCAATGAAGAATTAAGAGCAGGCTGCCAGGCCTATAACCTGCCAGAAGTTATAGGAAGAACATCTTACAGTCTCCTAGCACTAAGCAGCATCCACTAATTGTAATCAAGAATGGAAGCAATAAATCCACCTGCAAGGAAAGAGTGGCAGGAATAAGCATTATGTATTTGGACTTTTTTCTTCCACTTTGTCTCACCTAGCAGTTTTAATCTCTTTTTAAAAGAAGTTATATTCCTAGTTTTTATTCTGACTTGAAACACCAAGTTTTATGTCTTTTCAACTCTTTTAGGAAGCTCACTATCACAATAAGTCACTAGGCACATCCACTTCAAAGCTGTAGCTGCGACAGGGAATGGCCACAAGATGACAGTTAACATTCAAATGAATGACTTCCAGGACCACATGGGTGAATATTCTGTCATGGCTTGCTTTCTTTTTTTTTTTCCTTTTTTTTTTCCTTTTTTTTTTTTTTAAGTGCAGCTAGTAAAAACAGCAATCCCTTGAAAGGTGATCAGAATCTAGCCTGGATAAGTAAAAGCATAAAAGAGTACAGATGACTCTTGAGACATCTCACAAAGTATTATTTACCAGAATAAACCAAGGCTGTGAGACACACGCTTTGTACTGTAACTATTCTTACCTGCTAAAGGGAAAGGGAAGAAGAGAAGAAAAGAATGTGGCACAGAAAAATCACGCAATTCACGATAGGAAGACGGACAGATAAAGAGACCAGAATATCCATACCATAGCAACTACTGGTCACGTACAAGCTAATCACAGAAATCAGGAACCTGGGAGGAGCCCATTTCCAAGCAATTTTCACTAATCCAGTCTGTTAAACTCTGAAGCCACACACAGCTCTGAGAGCTGCATGTCCAGCTGATTCCAGACTCTCTTGTATCTGCACTATCAGTTGCAGAAGACTGAACCCCAAAGCTGCCTGGGAGATCTACATTCCTAAAACACAGTGGTAGCCCAAAACCATACATCCTACCACTCATGAAAGCTCATTAGGTCAGTCCACTGCAATGCAGCTTCCAACTGACTTATAACATTACCAAAGATCACTCATGGCTTTCTACCTCTCACACTTCTCATGCCTGCACCTCTGGGATGTAGCTCAACCTTCTACTAGCCACCTCTCTGGAAGAGGCAGTCTTTCAGCTGACACGGTTCTTGTTACAATGAGGTTTGTGGATTCAGCCTGTGTGGGAGTGAGTAGCTGTCCAGAGAAAAGTAATATTTAGGTTATGGATCTGAGAATTCCTGAATTGAGAACTTCACAAAATGTGGAAATGACTTGTTCTGAAGTTTTACTGTTTCCTGCAAACCATATTCCACAGCACTCAATAGAAGGTGCTAGAAAATTCCTTAGTACTTCTCTTATCTCTTCAGTGATGTCACTATATAACCCAAGAAGAAACTGTCAACAAAATGGGGAATAAACATCTTAACACCAATGCAGCATTAAAAGGCAGGCATTCTCTGTATTGCAGCACTGGATGCACGGGGGATAGCTCCAAAGTAACGTGCATGCCACATGTTGCCCCAGTCACGGCTTATATTACCCGGTTACATACATATGTGTTAAATTTCCTAGAATGGTTATACATATCCATTACATTAATTATCATGTTTGCATAATCATTATGCATGTGGCCTGAGTCTCTGAGGGGCTTCCAAGGGGGTCTTCGGTGGGCTCTGGTAGTCCCTTGTGGTGGATTGAAGAGGTCTCCCTTAGTGTCCTTATCTTGGTTTCAACTGGTGTCTTCTGGCTTATCTGCACTCTTTCAGGATGTACCACTCCTTATCTTGGTGTCTGCTGGTTTATCTACATTCCTTCAGGATGTTCCATTCACAGTATGTTCTCACCTAAGATCCCTACAACAAAACAACATTGCTAAAACTGAGCTGTTCTGAAGACTTAATAAAGTAATAAGAGGCCTTCTTGTAATACTAGGATGGGAAACTAACATGCAATCACATCAAGTGCTAGCTAACTGGTAGTGTCTGTGTACTGCCTTTGGTCTCGAAGCAAAATAAACGTGTGAAATCCCATTCACATTGAAAAAAGAACTGTCACAGACTCAGATAAAAAAACAACAACAAAAAACCAGTAACAACATAAAACCCAAAGCTGGCCTTAAAAAAAAAAAAAACCACCACCATATGTTCAGCCATCCTGTTAAATATCTGCTACAGTAGCAGCCTAAATAGCAAAATTTTTACTTTCTCAAGAAATCAATATCCTGTATCTTCAGGGTACTTTTCAGCTATGAATGTACATCCCATTAAAATTAAGAAGAGAGCTGAGAACCTGACTTCCTGCAATGACATCTATGTTACATTAGTTCTACACCAGGGTAGCTCTTTCACAGAACCCATTTTTGTTGTCTGGCTATAAGGCTGCTATAGATAATCTAGCTCCAAATTTCAATATTCCACTTGGCTCCAAATCTGCTGTAACTTGAGAACCTTTGCAAAGTACTCTCATTTTTTTTTCCAATTTCTAAATTAATGACAAATTTCAAGTTACATAGCAAAGAAATCATACAGTTGTGTGTCTTTATTTTTTCCCCGTCCCCCCACCCCCAAAGCATGCACTTACAATAAGAATTGTTTGCAAGTGACAAGTATTGTTCGTTCAGAAAATTTGCAACTGGTTCCTGAATTACGAGGGTAAAAAAATTATTCAACTGCCATTCAGCTGAATCTTTGCTTTTGATGTGAGAACAAACTGGGGACTGTAAAGCTCTGCACAGCATTGTAGTTTGCAGACAGCGTGCTCAAAGTTAGTACCAAGCAATCCTAAGCAACTATTCCCTCAGGCAAATCATTGCAGCACTTATTTTCAGTAAAACTCTTAGAATACACATTCCTCCATGGTGGGGCCTGGCTACTGCTTATGCACAGCACAGCATGCATCACAATAGAACTGCAGTTTCAATAATATACTTTCTCATCATTCTCATGATAATGCACGAGTCATTTCAGAAATCTCCATATACTGTTGAAGTGATTGCTTCACCATTTTCATTTTCATTTCTAGTTATTTTTAGTAATTTTTTGTGGCTGCTATAAGCAAACCCTGGTTTGCACCAAAATCTATTTTTTGTGGAATATTTGGGATTCCCACACTTTTTTCTTCAAGTTCCTCCAACTGTGAGTCCATAGCACAATACCCTGTCCTTTTGGCTTTTTGTTTCAGATAATTAAGAGGTCAAGTATGTAAGAGATTACACAAAACCCCTGCAACGCATTCACTTCTCAAAGATGGAATGTTTCCTCACACTCCCATGCTTTATCAAAGTGAAATAAATGATACCTATCTCAGGTATCATATTTTAATAAACCTGAATGAGTCATGAATTGACAGCCTATAGCTACCTTTTAGAGCATATAATCTCCATTAATTGCACAAATAAATCTTACCTGCAAAATGGGATTTTCAAAATACAGTTGACTGTTAAAAAAAATGAGAACCTGAAATCATCCTGCTCCCTCTTAAGATTCTTATAAAAGACAGTTAAGTTATACTTTTCTTATAAGAAGGAAAATACTCACTGGAGGGACCACATTTAACCAAAATCAGCTGGAAATACTTGAAAATTGGGCATTCCTACCATACTATAAAATAACCAGAAAAGACTATTATGGAGGAACAATAGTGGTCCCAAATAAAATTACCACTTATCATTAGCACAAAAATATAAATTTATATTAACTGCTTTAAGGAAACCTGGTTTCCAAAAGAATTACAAATTAAGCTTTGTTTTACAGTCCTTAATCTGGAAAGTTTCTGGTTTCTATTTTCAAGAAATTCTATCTTCAGCCTACAAACCCTATTTTGAATACGCTGTTACACATCTGAAAGCATATGCAAATATAGAATAATTTGCTACTGAGACATTTGACATCCACGTGCATTAAATATGCCCTCATTTAGAATCGTAGAATTGTTTTGGTTGGAAGAGACCTTTAAGATCAAGTTCAAATGTTAACCCAGCACTGCCAAGACACCACTAAATCAACCCCAGTTCCTTCAGCCACTCTTCATAGGACTTGTGCTCTAGACCCTTCACCAGCTTCATTGCCCTTCTTTGGACACATTCCAGCACCTCATTGTCCTTCTTGTAGTGAGAGGCCCAAAACTACACACAGTATTCGAGGTGCATCCTCACCAGTGCTGAGTATAGGGGGACAATGACTTCCCTAGTTCTGTTGGCCACACTATTTCTGATATGGACGCTGTTGGCTTTCTTGGCCACCTGGGCACACTGCTGGCTCATATTCAGCCGGGTTATTGACCAACAGCTCCATGTCCTTTTCTGCTGGGCAGCTTCCCAGCCACTTCCCCAAGCCTGTAGTGTTACATGGGGTTGTTGTGACGCAAGAGCAGGACCCAGCACTTGGCCTTGCTAAACTGGCAAGGCACCTTCCAAGTAATTAGAAGTCACTAAAAACAAAAGGTGTTTAAAACATAGATTATTTGAATGAACGCCCTTGCACATATAGTTGGTACCTGGAAAGAGGCTTTAAAAAGACAAGCTGAGAAATCCAAATGAGAAAGGGTGTAAGAGGCGGGGGGCTGGGAAGTGATTATTTTATGATTGAATCACTTCAGAGTACAAAATGAAGTGCCATGACCAATAAAGCTTCATTGCTATCAAGTCTCACAGAGTCTAGAATAAACTGTAGAATTATTGGGAGCATAAAGCCCAAGGCATCTGGATGCCTGCAAGTTCATCATTGCTGATAAACATAGGCGCCAGGTGACTGGCAATTGGAACTACACTGTCACTAGATCAATATCTGGTAATTGGTGTTATCTAGGTGCCCAGAGGAGTGAGCAGTGGGTGGTGGCCCAGCAGTCACAATCCTCCACTTTTCCACCCACGACAAAATGAGCTGTTACAGATACCCACGGAGCTATAAATGAATGGACTTTGTGCAATTAACATAACCTATAAGCGTGACTAGAGCCCCCCCCCCCACACCTCTACACCTTTAGTACAATAAAAAAATGAAGTATTACTTGATACTGCACCTAAGCTTGGCAGCGAGATTCTTCTGAACTAAATTGAAAGGATGGATTGACAGAGTCGTCCTCTCTTCACCACCCCATCAGGGACACCATTTGGGTAAGATTTGCAACACTCACAATATGCTGAGTGTTTTGTTTTTCCCGAGGAGATTAAGTTTGTCATCATGATTGTATTTATTTCTCTGGTAATAGATCTATAGCCATACTGCAGTTTATCAATTTATCAACAGCAATCCAAAAGAATCTTGTATGTGCTGCATGTAAATAAATGGTACTATTCGTATACCCAACTTGCTTGTGTTACAAAACAACGAGACCTACAGCAGATGGGTTGTTTGCACATTTGGTGTCTAACCTATAGTGTCAGATCCATTTTCAAATTGCAATAAGAATGCAAAAGCTGCAGGAAGAGAGGGAATTCTTGCAGTGCAGAAAAGTCTTGTGTGTCAGAAAGCGCTGTGGTGTTTCGATGAGACTTGAGTAAATTATTAACATCGTGGTCTGCTGCTTAAAAATATATATGGTCTGTTTACACTGGCTGAAAGTGTGTGGTCTGCAGCTTCAAAAGAGGAAGCTCTGATCTACTCAAACCTGTGGGTGTCAGATGGAAAGATCAGGTGATCTGCCAAAGGGGAAAAGAGATTAAAAGAAAAACACTAGGTAAAGGAATATAGAAAAAACAAGAAGTGGCATGCTCTAATTTCTCGATTTTCATAGGTTAAACATGAGAACCAATAGCCTTGTATCTGTATGTGAAACATAAGGAAGGGTGTCCAAAGAAGAGCAAGGTGAAAGGTCTAGAGAGCAAGCCTTATGAGGAGTAGCTGAGGGAACTGGGTTGTTTAGTCTGGAGAAAAAGAGGCTCAGGAAAGACCTTATTGCTCCCTATAACTGCCTGAAAGGATGTTGTAGCAAAGTGGGGGTTGGTCTCTTCTCCCAAGTAACAAGTCATAGGATGAGAGGAAACAGCCTCAAGTTGTGCAAGGGGAGGTTTAGATTGGACATTACGAAATATTTTTTCACTGAAAGGGTTATCAAGCATTGGAACAGGCTGCCCAGAGAAGTGGTTGAGCCACCATCCTTGGAGGTACTTAAAAGTGTAGATGTGGCACTTAGGGACATGGTTTAGTGGTGGGCTTGGCAGTGTCAGGTTTATGGTTGGACTTGAACTTAAAGATTTTTTCCAACTTAAATGATTGTATGGGGACAAAAAGTTAATGATATTAACTAACAGTTGGTGAGTAGTGGCTTTTGCAGAACACAGGGTGCTAATTTCCCAAAGTATGCAGTTCAGGGGCTTGTGATATGAAGAGAACCTTGTTTTGTAAAATGATGTCAGAATAAAGATTGGAGGTCACATTGTTTGTGTGCATATGTGGTACCATAATCATAACGTGGATCTATTTGAATATTATTATTGGAGTCCACATCTGCATCAAGCACCTGGAGCATGGAGGGGAAAAATGAACTGGTATTTCCGAAAAAAGAACGACAGGGGGTGGGGGGAATATGACCAAAAAAAAAAAGAAAAGCAGCAGCAGTAACATGTTTTCCTGTTCACTAGTAAAACACTTGTAGAAAAATAATAACAATTATAACTTTTTTCCAAGATATTTGCCATACAAAAGGCCTTGGTACCGTAGTGCAATTAAAAGCTTCCTAAACACGTCACATGAAACCGTAGCTATCAGTGATGCTGTGTTCGTGCCAGCGACGGAGAATTGAAGACTGCTTAACAATTCGGCGTGAACACAACTGTCTTAACTAGCACGATTACAAGAAGCCCAGTTAAACAAGCCTCTGATCTTTGAAAAGCTGCTGGAGATCACTGTCTAGGGAAAACAGCTAAAACTGCTTCATCAACAAAAGGGCGGTTTGAGCCCTGCGATCGCTTTTTCCAACAGAGGTTTGCAGGTCTGAAACCCGGCCAGCAAGAATAACACTTTTTCAGCCAGGCGGGAAGGAGGAGACCGAGAGCGACTCTGGGTAACCACCGAGCGGGGACTTACTGGGCTGGGCAGGCGGCGGGAGGTCGGGAACTCGCGGTTCCCACAGCAGGTGGCCGTGGCTGGGTGACCAGAAGCAGGATGCAAACGACTCGGCACATCCCCAGCGGCACAGACAAAGCGGCTCCGCTACGGTCCTGCCTCACGGTGCGGGGCGCTCCCGCCCCGACCGGGAGGAGGAGGAGATCGGCGGGAACTGCCCCGGAGCCAGGCTTTCCGGGGATGCCGACGGGGAAAGCACAGAGATATCCTGGCCAGGCTACTGCTTCGGAACAGCCCTTCTTTGCTTCTGCTCTTGACCCCGCTTCCGGAGGCCAGCCCAGGTTCATTTGCGTGCCCCGCCGCTGCCAAGCACTAGCAGTTCGGCCTCTCCCGGGCCGAAAAGATCCGGCAGAGAGCAAAAGACGAACACTGGGCGTTTCCCAAACATCCTCCTCCCTCCCCGCCCCAGGCGCCACAGCCCGTCAGTAAGGGGCCTAAGCCCTGCACAACTTCTTTTATTGCTTGGGAGGCCCCTTGGGAAGGGGATCCTCTTCGTATTGTCGCCTTCCAGAAACCGAAGGTAAAGGAAACCTGCCACTGCACAGCATCTGCTTTCCACCCGTGCCAAACATCCAGGAGCCGCAGACTCCAGCAGCCCAGGTGTGCTTTGAAACTTCTGATGGTTTGCTCTGTGCTTGGCCTTAAAAGCAATGAGTATGAGTCTGAGTGCATTTTTCAATGTATCATCTGCAAAAAATATGTATGAGATCTGAAAGGTGAAATAGTCAACAGTTTATTAAGTTAATATGTTACCAGGTCTTGACATAGGTTGTGAACAACTGCTGGTGTAACACATACCTACTTCTTCTATTTGACCCAAAGGAGAAGCTACTCCTGCTTGGGGATCATCGGGTTAATTCTGGTACAAGAATAGGATAGAATAGTTAAGTGATAGGCATGGGGCTACCGCTTTAGGTAGCCTGTTCCAGTGGTGGACCATCCTCTCGGTAAATAAATGCTTCCTCATGTCAGGTCTGAACTTGGTAGTGTTAGGTTAACAGTTGTACTTGATGATCTTGCAGGTCTTTTCCAACCTAAATGAATTATACGATTCTAAGACTCTTATGATCACTGAATGCCTGAATAGCCTCATTAAACCAAGAAATCTAGAAAGTGTTCAGTGGATTAAATTTAATGTTGTGCTTTACCTATCAGTTTGTTCTGGCTTTTAAACATTTCAAAGGAAGTGGGAGTTTGTTGGAGTGATGTTATAAACTGAAACATTCATCTGAAATGGCTAATTAACTAAATTACAATTGCCATTTTGTAAAGATGACATTGTTCATTATGTATGTCAGGTGATGGATAGAATCAACTAATTTTAAGCAGAAAGCAGTTACTGAAAGTGCTGTGCCCATGATCTGTTGGTGCAGTTAACTCTACTTATCTTGGTAATCCCATGTTGCGAAAAGGAGGGAAATAAAACCGGTCTTATAAAGCAAACACTGAATATGTGAGACAAGCAAATTGAGGGCACATGTAACAACAGTTTATTTACAATGCAACATTTACAAGTTCTTCTTATATTGAACTACTAGTTTTAATGAACTACAGGTTAGCTATAGCTTATTTACCAGAGAGATAGCAAGGCACCGTGGGTCCGACACTGAAGGAGCTACAACCCACCCATTGTAGCCCAGCTGCTTGGTACAACAAGCCTGTCGGATGCACGAATAGTGCAATAGAAACAAGTATAATTGTGATTACAACACACACAAAATGCAACCAGGGAGAAGGTGTCACTCAGTGTAGGCTGAGGTAAAGAATCTTACCCACAAGGCATCCCGAGTGGGGGGGTAGGGGGCTGTGGAGAGAGGGCAAGTTTGTCAATCTGTCCATCAATATGGTTCAAAGACTACTCCTGTCCCATTTTAGGGACGACATTAGGGCAATATTTATACCCAGTTTTTCACATTACATCACCAGGGTATATGTGCATGTGGGGAGGGCTGTAGACAGGCTTATCACTTATGTTAATTGCGCAAAGTCTGTTAGTTTACACCTGCGTGGGTGGAGGTAACAGCTCGTTTTGTTCAGGGTGGAAAAAAATGGAAGAATGCGACCATGGGAGCTCAGCCCCATTTCACAGCCATCCAGATAACACCTAACACCAGATATGGATCTAGTGATAGTTGTAGTTCTGCTTGCCACCTCACCCAGTGCAGAATTTTATTGACAAAGAGCTTACAGGCACATGTCTTACGTGACTTGGACTTTGTGCTGTGAATGTGTCCTCTCTACATCCCAGGAACTCCAAAAATACTGCTTATCACAAACAAAACCTGACCAATTCACAAATTTTAAATCATATGATGTTCGAAGAGGTTTTTTGATTTATTAGTAACATGTAGTTAACCAGCAGCCAGTGAACTATTCATGCAGGATCGATATCAGTAAGTGTCTAATATTAGACACTAAAAAAATGCACATCTGATTTCTAAACATCTTCTATATCTAGTTCTAAAAAATTCCAACACCCCCACCACACACATACTTTCAAAATTACATGCTTCTCTTCCTCCACAGAATATGGGTTACCAACACACAAACCCTCTTGCTGAAGCATGAGATCCCCTACTACTTTTGCAAGCACGCTGTCAGAGGTGTGGGTCACCTAGCTTTATGTGTACCCATGTGTTCCCCATAATCTGCTAATCTGCATGCTGATAAGAGAAAATCCCACAATGTCACATTGATATTCACAAGGTGTGAGTCTCTACTTGGTGCACCCTATAGTTTTGGTCCAGATGCAGGTTCATTGTGGCAGGGAGGAAGCTTAGCAGAGGTCATGCTGTTGGCAGGGCAGTTTCTGTCACTGTTAAAACTGGGATTTAACTGACTGGTCCTTTCTACTCCAAGGTCTAGCCCCATTATTACAAACCTTCATGCTTCTTTTATACTTCTTTATGAGATGATCCCTTCTTCGGTCCAAAAGATTCTTAGTAATTCTCTGGTTACTGTTCAATCTGGTTGATGGGTATCTTCAGCTTTAGCTTTATCAGTTTGAGGCAAACAGCCTTTCAGATTGAGTGTCCCATTCACCTACCCTATTTCCACCCACATTCCCATCAATCAGATGTTATTTTGCCAGTGGTGGGCTATGTGACTGTTCAAGTATGTGTAATAGATGGTATCTGTAATAACAGAATAAATATATAATTTTATTATATTTACTTAGCCCTTAATAAGTAAAAGTAGGAGAACTTTGTAATTTTAGAATTTTTTTTCTTTTTAGAATCTACAATGAAACTGTTTGATTTTGAAATAAGTTCATCTTCACACACACAAAGGAGCACAGAGGGACAATGTTAGTCAGGAAACCCCTATAACCTAAGTAGAGAAACTGGAGCGCTCTGATCTGGCTCCTGCCAGGGAGGATCAGCTCCATTTTCTGTCTGGTGAAAGGCATCAAGATGAATCACCTGGATAGGCTCTCTGATCACCTTGCAGACCAATGGCATAACTGTCTATGGGATGCTGGGCAAGAGCATTTGGGGATTCTGCAAGACATTTTATAAGTCATTTTGAAGAGAAACCAAAGACAGGGAAAGGAAATATCAAGGTGTTTTGTGATTGAACGATTATGAGAAGATAGTTAAGGGTATTTAAGGGGCTGGTTGTGTGTAAACAGGTTGCTGGTCAGTATGCTCTTCTGGCCATGCCCTGCACCTGATCACAGTAGTCTCTCCTGTCATCTTGTTAAAATCCATTTCTATTTTCCTGGGTGTGACTCTGTATAAAAGTGGAGGTCAAAGTGGAGGTCAGACCACAGCTCACAGAGGCCTGTATGTCGGTGGTGCCAGCTACAGGAGAGACCGGAGTGAGTGCATATGGTGTGGGTATAGTATGTGACAGGGCTGCATACTGGAGAGACCAGAGGGTGTAAGAGTTGGCTGCATACTGGAGGGACCAGGAAGTTCAAGCCCGCTGCTGAGAGACCATAGGGATTGGGTTTGGAGTGAGAAACCTGTTTGCATGTGTGTGTCTCAATGCAAGAGGCAGGTGGAAGTTAGCTACAGAAGGAATGAGGTGGTCCAGTGGAACTACTGAAGAGACCATAGGTCTAGGGGTCAACTATGAGACACACTGTCATGTGTGTGTCTGTGCAGGAGGCAACAGGAGACAACAGGATCCAGGGTCTAGCCAGTGGGTCAACTGAGTGTCTAAGCCCAGTTACTGGAGGGATCCTGTCATGGTTTAAGCCCAGTTGGCAACTAAGCACCACACAGTCACTCACTCACTCATTCCCACCCCCTTCCCTTCCTGCCCCCACCGTGGGAAGGAGAATCGTGAGAAAAAGGAAAAAACCCCATGGGTTGAGATGAGGAGACTTTACTTGAACAACACAAACAGAAAAGAAACAACAGTAATAACAATAATACTAATGAAATAAAATATAAAATGAGTGACATACAACACAATTGTTTACCAGCTAGAATCTTGCTGCCAACACCCTTGACCAGACACCACACCCACACCACCCAACCCAGCTGTAGGTCAAGTTTTGCACAGGCAGTGCCTGCCCACCCTCCCTTTTATATATATCTGTCCTGACATCAGTATGGTATTGAATATTCCATTAGCTGGTTTGGTCTGGCTGTCCTAGCTGTGGTCCCTCCCAGCTTTTTGTGAAAATTAACTCTATCCTAGCTGAACCCAGGACAGATCCATAGCCATGTCTGTGCATGTGTTAGTGCGTGCACGAGGGTCTGAGACCAGCGACTGGAACGTGGCTGCAGCCTTCAGGGGCTGTATGCCTAGTTGGGAAGATAAGAGGCATCAGGGCCAGCTTCTTGGTAGCCTGAGTGTTGAAGACCAGTTACTTGGGAAGCCATAGAATGTGTGTGGGGATGCTGCTGTGCATGAGTGTGCACAGCATCTGGAAGACCAGGAGATCCAAGGCCAGTTATTGGATAGACTGTGTCTATGGCCAGTTACTGGAGAGTCCCTTGTGTGCCTCTGTATGTGTGTTGAGGGAGGGGCTGGGTGTGTGTGCATGTATATCTGTGAGTGAGGGTCTGAGTACCAGCAACCGGGGTAGGGTTGCAGGCCTCAGGGGCTCATTTGTCCAGGTGCCAGCAGATGGGGAGGCTAAGATCCAGAGCCAGTTACTGGACAGATTCTTTAAAGCCAGTTACCAGAGTGATCCACATTGTATATGGGTATATTTTCTATTAACAGACCTTCATCCTGATCAGCCACATAAATGTTTTTTACTCTAGTGTTTTAATTAAAATCAGAGTCTATGCCTTTATTGACTTTGGATCTACAGGAAACCCTGAAGGTGGTAATAAATCTTAGGTTAAGTATTTGGGATGCAGACCAACAGCACCTTCATTACGACCTTCTCTGAAGCTTTACCTTTCCTAACAAATTCTTTGTTTTCTGTTGTAAACCTCAGAAATGTTGGAAATCTCTTTGGCTGGTTTGGCGCAGTATGCACTAAGTTTAGGCTGAACAAACTCTGAAGTAAGAATTGCTAGGGGGAAAAACTTATCCAGGAAAGAAAATTTCTCACTGAAATGAAGGCTAATATCCCACTCTTAAAACTGAATCACTGTGGCCGCTCCTTTGATTGGTTTATCCCAAAACTGATACTTTACTCAGTGAAGCTCATGGGTGCAAGGATGGCTTATATTCCAGGATTGGGATCTAAAGCTGTAATCTGAAAATTTAGTCACTTTTTTGGAGCCAGTGAGCCAGAAAATGTGAGGTCATAGTGAGCTGCTATGGCATGCTGGGATAAATATTTCATTTTGTGGCTTGAGGAAATTACAGAGAGTAGAAGTAAGGAAGAAAATTTAATTCTGAAAGGACCTCATATCTGCCATTTTCAGGAGAACAATGAAAGCCTGGTTCCCATTCTAGCTTCTAGTTGGCATTGACAGTGTAAGTTTTCAGAATAAACTGATTCACAACACAGGACCTCCAGCTAGTCTGGTGTAGGCAAACTTGTAACTACAGTATGATACATTTTGTGTAAGCAAAAGGTTAGTTACAGAATTTACTCCTACTGGTATTATCAGTTACTACTGTCACTGACAGGTCCAAGCAGAAATCTCATCTTTATTAATTCTCCTCCACTGGATAACTTGTTGTGGTTTAACCCCAGCTGGCAACTAAGCACCACGCAGCTGCTCACTCACTGCTTCCCCCAGCTCCCTGGTGGTCTGGGGAAGAGAATTGAAAACAAGTAAAACTCATGGGTTGAGATAAGAACAGTTTAATAATTGGAATAAAAATAAAATATAATAACAGTAATTGTAATGAAAAGGAAGATAACAAAAAGAGAAGGAGAAAAAAACCCCAAGAATGGCAAGTGATGCACAATACAATTGCTCACTGCTCACTGATCAATGCCCATCCAGTCCTCAAGCAGTGATTCTCCTGGCCAACTGCCCCCAGCTCATATTCTGAGCATGAAGTTCTATGGTATGGAATATCTCTTTGGCTAGTTTGGTTCAGCTGTCCTGGCTATGTTCTCTCTCAGCTTCTTGTGCGTTTGCTCGCTGGCAGGGCATGGGAAACTGAAAAATCCTTAACTTAGGATGAGAACTACTTAGCAACAACTAAAAACCTCAGTGTGTCATCAACATTGTTCTCACACTAAATCGAAAACACAGCATTGTACCAGCTACTAGAAAGAAAACTGACACTATCCCATCCAAAACCAGAATACTTGTTCACTCAAGCAATAACTAATTAAGCCATTTCCCTGACAGACTGGAACAGAACAAAGCAAGAGGGACATTGTCATAATTGTTTCATGTTAGAGCGAAGTCACCCATCTTCACCAAAGTGAGTGGAGCTAGCTGGTCAGCTAGAATAAATTACACACAAATTGAGTTTGCCACACAGAAATACTTCTTCGGTTCTTTTTTTTCTTCAGAGGAATATGGAGTCCTCACACTGCCAATCACTGGAGAATGATATAATCAAACAAAAATCTTTCAAGGAGTCATTAGCTTGACCCAAAGAAATAGGTTCTTATGGCATCAGGTTAAGCAATTCCCTCATATGCAATTCAGTTTTTCTTGATTACCACTAAAACTGTCGTGTGGTTTAACTTTAGATGGTCATCTTCTTGTATTGTTAATGACATATGAACACAAGCAACCAGCTCTCAAGAGAGTGGCTACATGCTCCACAGAGTACTCCAACAGGCAGTATGGCTGAGACAACTTCAGGCTCTATTCCCCATCTTGTGATCCTGTTTTCTAGCCTTTTCCCTTCGCACACACCTATCCCCATGCTTCTCTGCATGCAGCACACAAACATTGCATTAGGTGAAAATCCTCAGATGGCAGGCTTTAGTGCATCTGTCTCTCAAAGGAAGATTACTAGAAAAAAATGGGTACATACATTATTTGGATCTTTTTGTGTTTAAAGGATGAGGAAAGCTCCAGGGGAAATACAAAGTTTAAACGACAGATGGTTTTATGTGGTGAAGGCTACTGGAAAGCAGAATTCACTACTGCCTGCAGAGTCTTGGCCACATACAAGACTGTTACAGAGCAGCTACATGATCACCACTTAGTAGCACACCTTCATGTAGTGCAGGTTAAAGCCAAAGAAAATGAAAACTACCTATTTTTAATCCTATGATCAGGATCACACTTGTAGTTACTGCCTCTGGGGAATAGAGGAGCAGTGTCTTTCATACAGCAAGGTAAGTCAATGCTTATAAGTAAAAGGGCATGCGTTCAAAATTAGTGCCACACACATCAGCATAATAAACACTTCTTTATCACACATTCTGAGGATTAGTATATGCAGAAGGCTTTATTTGGCTGGTAAAGTGATCCTAGCCTACGCTTTCCTGAGCATACCATGCCCCTCTGCAGTCTGAACTCTTGGCTCCTGTACAAATCTCTAGAAACGAGCGATGATATTCGCTTCGAATGTTTTCTTGGGGATACCCTGATGGCCATCTGCCAGAAAGGTAGGTTTTCTTTTGGTGAGCTGAGAAAGCAGCTTTGAGAGGTGAAAGTGTGCATATGAAAAGAGGTGAATCCTGCCACTCCCTTATCATTCCAAATCCTAACCTGATTTTACTTCGATCAGTTAGCTCTAAGTTAGTTAGTCCTCAGATAGCTCCTTAGAAAATTGGATTAGATGATCTTCAGAAGTCCCTTCCAGCTTAAATTCTTCTCTGATTCTCTGTCTTATGATGTATCAACTAAATGTTCAGTCATCCATAACCTCGCAGTTCACAGTCCAGTTACACAGACAGTCAAATTTGATTCTTTTTAATTACATGTTGGGTGTAATGTTGACACTTCTAGTATTCAAGATGAATGCATCAATATTTCAGAATAGCAAGTAATTAAATGGTAAATGCACACAATGAGAAGGATCATGTTTTGTAAATAACTGAATATGGTAGCTCTAATAAGAGCAGTGTTGGATGGTTATGTATTCCAGATTGTTCTTGACAGAGGCTTTGCAGGCCAACCAACTCACCTGGAAGTATGATTCTGTGTGGCACATCACCTAACCAACCAATCAGAAGGACCCGTTCTGCGAGGCAGAAGTGATACCACTCAGATCCATAATAGTATCTATAGGAGCTTCACTTTATGTCTTGGTTTGAACATGAAACCAAATTTGTCAAGGTTCTGAAACAAAAATTTCTTCATCCTCCTGTAAAACACAATGTCTGGGGTAAAGGTGGGGTTTCCAGTCTTACCTGCTAAAACTATAACACACACAAATATTGGTAGAAGACTATCTTCTGGCACTGACTATAATAGGTATGATGACATATGATGACTGCAATAGCCATTATCTTGTATCATAGCAGGAGCTGGTATGAACTGATACCAGTAGATGAAGACACATTTTAAAATATAGAGCTTCAATGCTCAGAAACATAAGCTGAAACAAATGTAATTACCATGAAAAAATACACTCCAATTTATAAATCAAACAAAATGGCAAAAAAACCAAAATGACAATCAAACAAAATTATGCAAACCAGCAACTTTGCAATAGATGTTGTGTTCCTCAATAGCAAGCTTCTTTGACTTTCTCACAGATAAAATGTTATAGCTTCCAAAAGCCACTTGGTTCAAGTTGAGACATGAGTCATATCCAATGCCAAAAGCCAGTGTTCATATGCCACTCCATATTTCTGCTCTTTTTGCTGAAATTGCTAATAACTAGCACTGAGCCTTTCTCTGCCTCCAGATCCGTAAGGTACAAAGCTCAGAGGTGCAAAGCTTTGGGATACCCCTCAGAATGTGAGGAGTGCCTGAAGCAGATGTGAAGGGGGAAGAATATAAAAGCTTTTTGTGGTACGTTCAGACCACCAACACTGTTATAAAAAAAAATGAAAACACAGCTAGGATTTGAAAGTTAGTTATAATCTTGCTGTTTTTATCAGGGCTTGCTGCTCCTGTGAAGTATTTATCTAAAACCTCTTGGACTGTCACTCTTTACCTTGCTTCGGTCTACTGTGCAGACCACAACTTTATATTTGTTTGTGTTTCTAAGCACTGAATTCTCTAATCTTCTGTGTGCCAGTTGTGTTGTGCGAAAGCTTATGATCTGTTTCCATGTGATGTATCTCTTGGCTTATTAAACCAAGAAGCCATTAACCTATCAGAGTCCTTACCAATAGCTTTCGATACTGATTGAAGTTTAATTTTTCAAACAAAAGTGGCAGTTCATGGCTACTGTACGCTTTGTTTATCAAAAAGGTGACAAGGGATGACACTCCCCCCATCACTGATTTAATGAACTATTAGCTAATTAGCTATTGCATGGGCATACCACAAACCCAGATATATCTAATTTTGCAGTTGCAGTACCTTATTTGGTAGCATATGGTTCAGTAATCTGCACTATCTTTTTAAATCTCTTAAAATCCATACTTAGAAAATAATGTTTATTTAGTTCCATTAAATATTTAATTCCATTACACATTTAGAGGAAGTTGTTTTTTCACCCCATGCTTCCTATCTATTTTAGAAAGCAATGTCAGGCATGGAAACATCCTAACAACGCAGCAGGGTGACAGTAGAAATGGTAATATTGACTGGGATCACAGAGTTTTCAAGGAAAATTTATTAATCCAATACAAGACAGCTTGTATTAAATTTCCTTGGTTTCTGTGTAGGAAATCAAGCTGGCTGGCTATAGAGACTGCCAAATATTAAAAAACCATCGCACAGTAAAAGAAAACCCCAGAAGATTGCTTGAACTTTTGTATCAAAATAATGATATGTAACTTGACAAACTATGGATCCTTCTGTTCTAAGGATGGAAATAGTAGCTTATAAAGTCAATGGGAATTCTGTCATTGACTGCAGTGAGGCTGGAACTATACAAAAATTGTCATAGTTGCCAAGAGAGGGATACAGGAGATCTACAACTTCTGTTGCTGCTTTTAATGATTTGCATATTATAAAGGACAAGAATTATCAGCAGCATGCTATTGTCTTTTTTGATTTGGGAGCAGAAATAGAAACTCCTCAGAAGTCTTGTAGGGAAAGTCTTTTCTAAATATAGTAGGTAAATGATTCCTAAATCACTTGCCAAATCAGTGTGATTCTACCAAAGTGATATAATGTATTGCCAAACTTCTCATTATGATATACTATTAAAATGTTTCTAAAAAGACACATTAGCAGAGCAAGTTGACTTGTTTAAAAATGAATGCAGTAAGTTAACACCTTTTGGAAAGTACACACAAAAATCTCCAAACAACAGCACTCCAAAGAGTGACAATTTAAGGCACGTGATTATTTTGCAACCTTTGTTACATAAATCTCCAGCTACACCATATATTTGTAAAATGTAATTTCATATATTTCAATAACTAGTTTCACAGCTCAGAGAGACAAAATTAATCTGAATGCAGGCATAACTTTTATAACTTAGCTACGTCATAGCGCAGCATAATAAACATTGTTAAAAAGAGCCTTATTACTTATGAAGCAAAATGTGTAGAAGAGACATCAAATACTTTTGCATTTCATCTTTTTACAACAAGGTAGGCCATACTTACTTTTTCAATAAATAGTGACTGTGGAATTCCCAACTTGAGCATGTCACAAAAAAAATTTAGAGATAGAGTTTTCAGCTGGGGAAGCAAGAACTGAACTGGCCTCACCAGAGGTGAAGTGATTTATCCACTGATCATTCCAAGCTAACTCACACAGTAGAAAAAGAGCTGGTACATTCAACCAGATCCTCAGCAGGTCTAAATCTGTGTTACTGTGGTGGACATTAGTGGTCCTTGAGTGATTAAAGTGTGCTGAAGAAGCAATCAAACACTTGCACCCGCAGGATATGTTCTGAAATGTGAAAGTAAAAAAGTGCATAGAGAGGGGAAAAAGAAAGTGAGACAGTTAGGTTCTTACAACCCGTTCTTTGTATATACACTGGTAGATACTGGGAGCAGTGGCCTCGGGAAAAAATAAGGAATTATAATCCACTATATTCTAGCTAAGAATATGTTCTTGATATAGAAATTGGGAACATGAAAAATTTTTTTCATCACATTTCAAATTGAGAAGCTATGCCAAACAAAACTTTGCTGTAGAGGCAAAGTTTAGAAAATATCTTCCAGAGGCATTCAGAAATTATGCAAGCTATTCCAGGGAAAGATCTTTTTGCTGTCAGAATTGTCTATTGTCCATCCTTCATCTGTTCAGCTATGGTGCCAGGACACATAGACAATGTCTAAGACCTTTGAAAGTAAATGGAGAGTTAAGCCCTTTGTATATAGTGACTTTCCATTTCTTCTGTTGTTAAAGATGGCATAATGTTCCTCTCTGTTTTGCAAAAACTCCTACAGACCACAGACCTCTCAAAAGCATACAGGATCTTGCTGACTTTTCACAGAGACTGCTGGAGTCGTAAACCCTGGGGTGCCTATTGATCCTCTCTTGTTTAGCATGAAAGCATACAAGAATATTAAATCTTATATCCTGTGATTTTCAAAATTGCATACTCTCGAGTGTGCAACATTTATCTGCTGAAAACTGATAATGATTCACAAATGTTTTCTTGAGGTAGTGTGTACGCAAACAGATTAGAAATGCTCTAACAAGCATGCAGAGAACATAGTCCTCAGTGTGGTTCTTCTTCCATCTGCAGTGCAGCAATGACCTCTGTACAACAGCAATAAGAAACAAGAGTTTTATTTCAAAGCCAACACCTGACAATCATCTTGCGAACTCTTGTATTGGTACTTCAGCATTATGCTGTGAGACCAGAGGTTAGATTTTGGCACATTGCACTTTACCTGTGCTAATATTTGGGATCAGTCATGGTCCTGTTATATATCTATGTCAATGACTAAAATACTTGTTCCAGTTATAATATCTAGAACAGCATTAATATGCTCTACTTCACGAAACTAGTATGTTCATATTTACTCAGTTCACAAAAAACTCCTGTGTTTACATAATTGAATTATAAAATTAGCATCCCTGCAGGTGACTGCCTTATGTCTCATGACCCTCATTAACAAGACTAGCTCTGGGCAATGAAGCTTTCCAAATACGGACACTTAATTTGAATCAGTGCCCAAGATGACTGCAAGCAGGCAGCTGCTTGTGAGTTGATATCAAAAGAGTCAATACTCTGAATCTAGTCTCTAAAGGCATATGTTATGTGTCTATCTAGATTTGTATATGACATTTGCCATCACATCTCTGCAATTTGCACTAGCCCAGCAGGCAGTTTTAGCAAAGAGGACAAATATAGGAAAAAGTTGTGGACACAATTTTTCACACATTGCTCCACTATTTGGGGTGTCTGGGTAAATCTCAAATTTGATATCTGACATAAAATCACCTAGAACCTATTCAAAATCTGTATAGGTAAATTGAAACAACCACTAATTCCTATAGATAAAGTAAAATTTACCAAATAAAGCTGGAACCAGTCTTAAGCAATTCAGATACCTTCCTAAGGGTGACTTAGCACATTTACAAATGGTTTATGCTCATCTAAAATAGAAATAAGGTACACATTAGGATCACAGAAGCAGCTGTGCACTCATCTTCTATTGATACCACAGAACCTTGGCTACTTATAGCGCTGAAGATTTCAAGCCAAAATTTCAGGACTGGAATCATTCAAGGCAAAATACAGATAGGCCAGAGGACTAAATGCTGGCATGTGTCATTATACATCCATGAGAAGTCTAAGAGTTATCACTTTTATTTAGTTGAGTTGGGTTTCACTGATGTCTCCAGCTGTCTTCAAGGTGATTTAGATCAGTTTCATATAATTCAGGCATCTAGTGCAATCTTTACTAACATTTCACAGAAAACTGGGGACAAAGAAATAAAGGAAGTTCCTAACACAAATATGTATATAGATGCACAGTAGCCAAACTACCTCTGTACAATACTTTGAACCAACATCCTGAGTCATTGTGGTGCTTCAACCATGTGGCCAAACATAGGATGGCATCTGAGAGACCATTATCATGATCAGATATTGAAAGTAATATATAAATTAACATGATAATCTAACAGAATATTTGGAAGGCGTCTTCCAAAGCAGCAGTAGAAATGAAATATTTATTCTTCTGTCTGAGTGAGGCTATTTTTAAAATAGAGCCACTTTATTAAGAATATGAAGTGAGTTGCTTGTGTCCACCAAACTGAAATTCTAAGCTACTTCTGGATGTTCTTTCATTTCGTTGCTATTGAGTATAGGAAATGAAGATGAATGAAGGAAATGGCCTTCCTGGAGTACTTAATTAAATATCAAGATGCCAGGATTTTCCTCTCCCTGGAAAGTTTTCCACCAGAGTCAATATCCCAAAATTGCTCAGTGACAAAAATATTCAAGAGCAGGAAAATATTTTTCTTTAGCTTGCATTTATAAAAGGCACTGATCCATTTCAATCAGAGTAGACTTAGCAGGCAAGAGGCTAACCATTGGCTTCTCCTACATTAATTTCAAACATCATAAATATTAAATTCCATTACTGAAACAGCAAATGCAGCCTATTGCTTTAAATGTAATTGTGGCGTAGTGGCATAATAAACCATTTCCATGTAAAAAAGCAACAAGGATTTACCATTTGAAAAGATTCTTGGTTTCCAAAGATTCAAAAATAATGATTTTTTGTAACAGTCTACATGAAAAAATAACAAGGAGACATATTTCCCCTTTGCTATGAACCCTTGATTATGAATGAGAACCTAAAAATGTAAGTGCAGGAGAAAAGCTCCAGTGTTTCTGACACCATGGGACTCCATTCCCTTTTCATCTGAGTCCATTCGAGAGCAGATCCCATGAACCAATAGATTGCTCTCTATTTTTACAGAAGCCCTTTGTTCAAGTTATTCTCTCTCTTCTTCTTTCACGTAAGTCCTGGCTCACAACTGTGTTTCCTCTTGTTCCAAAGAATGCGGAGGAACATGGCAAGATGCTGGAAGAGATGCTAGCTTCTGAAGCTTAGGGTGCGGCAGAGGTTTTGGCCTGTGAAAAGAACGTCGGCTTTGTACACGTCTGGCTGCAGCAGATCTGTAATTTCCTTGTACATCAAGCAACATTTTCTTCTCTTGGGGCTCCTTCATATAAGAGTCTTCCAGCCCTTCAAACATAAGTAGAGCATTTTCTTCTTGTGAATTCTCTGACTTGTAGCTAACTTCAGAACAATAACCTGAGTTTACTGTCTCTTTGTTACTGGTATCTGTACCTGCTTCCCAGAACAGATCAGGTATATTTGGGTCACAAGAAGCTATATACTCAGAGACAGTAGAAAGGGATATATTCCCTCTGTTTTCCAATGAAGAATAGTTTTGTGTCCAAGGCATTTGAAGACAAGATGGGAAGAAGTGGAGGGGAGTCACTGAAACACTTTGGTTTTGGTTTAGTTGGTCGTCTGAAGAGGAGTATTCTGTCATTTCAACATCATGGTCCGTATCACCTATAGAGCACAATTAAACAGAAATATTTGTAATATACGCTTTCTCTACTAGTATGCTGGCTATAGGGCTTTTGGCTGTTTTTATGAAAGTCATATGAAAGAGAGTGGCTTAAGATGGCTTTTTTTTTTTGCTGGGGAACTGTACCCTGTCCTAATTTCTATCTTGAGCAACTGAAAGTGAGTTTAATTAAATTTCTTATCCTTGCTGGGTATCAGGCAAAACTTAGTTCAATGTTTGTGATGAACAACTGCCTGTTTCAGATATTTAGGAGATGGAGCCATCATCTGGTCATTAAGGTGTATCTTTATCTTGAAATATTGAGTCCTTATGCTCAGCAAGGAAATATTTCAGAAATTTTTGAAACAAATTGTGCTCTTTCAATGAAGTAGCAGAGAGTATCACCAGGGAGTCAATTTCTTATTGACCAAAGCCTATGATCAGTTTTCTGTATACTTTAGACTGTGTAGAGAAACTTCACATTTCCACCCTTGGCTTCCAATTTACATTTTAAAAATCTTTTACTTGAAATTTCAGTATCATTCTCCTATTAGGAGAATTTTGTTAAGAAGATAGTTCAGAGGACTGCTTCAGAGAGTAATCAAGGTCTAAGCTTATTAGCTTGGGAAATCTAATTTCAAAAAAACCTTATTAAGTAGCACAGCAGTCCAAATCCAGTGATTTTGTCATATCAAAGATACCTGCGTGAGAACTTATACATACCAGTTCCTAATAACAAAGTCGATTTTAAATAAGAATTGAGGAAAAGAACAAAAGTTCACAAGAAAATGTTCAGCAAGTCATATGCCTGTATTTTATGACAAATGTTCTCAGTGAGAAATAGTGAAGAGAATATCAATGTAGATGTGTCAAGGAGAGGTTTTCCTTTTGGAACGCTGCTCATTGTTCAAGTTTTTAATCAGGATATTGGGATTTAATTCACAATTCTTTAATTAATTCAGTGTTAGTTTTTAAAATATTGAAAAAAAAATCATTTAAAAAATAATCAAAGATGCAATAATAAGGAACTGAGTACTAGAACCAACCACAGACTTACAGGCCACTCTGGTAAAGAAAGTGATATGTTTCCTGTAATTATACTTGAACTAGTACATCTTCTGCAGGGACGGAAGCCAGAACAGAATTAAAATGGAACTTCCTTTTCTGTTTCTTTTCAAAATGTTATGAAGTTCTTCTCGAATCAAAATGACTAGCATTCACTCTTATCCTGAGGTCTTTGAACAAAGTTTCATTAACTACAGAAGCACTTTCAACTTGCTACATTCCTTTATTTGTGGATGTACAGAAGACACTAGGGCATATATTTGTGATTATGGATTCCATAAAAGCATATTCATGATGAAACTGATTATTGCATTTCATTGCATAATCCCTGCAGTGCCCTGTGTTCTATTCAATGATGTCTGAACTGTGACCTGACCCACCTCATTTACAGCACTTGCTGTGTTGATTGTAGAAGTGAAGGCTGCTTTTTATGATGTGGAAAATTTCCAGAAAGGGAGAATTAAAGGGCAACTAGGATATTCATTTAAACCCAGAGTCAGTTTAATTTTAAGCCTCTAATACATTGAAGCAACTAGTTATTTACTGCTTCAGAAAGCTAAGCATTTTTCTGGTCTCAAAATAAGGTATGGATTAAGATAAACTCACAATTTAAGGATAAAGCTTTAACCAAAACTGGAATTCTGCTTCTCCACGGTCTAGCTACTGTGCAGTTATGTCTACCTGTGCAAGGGAATCCTGATGCATTCTAGTAAACCTGCTTCATTTTTAAACCCTTTCTTACGTAATTTAAAGATGACATCAGCGGAGTCATTGAGTACTTGTAGCAGTAGGACCATTTTCCCTTCCTGAGCACTGGATAAATAACCTGGACAAATGTTCAGAACTGACTCAGGGCTTCTTAGCAATAGAGTCAAAAAATCATATTCTAATTATGCTAAGAATGAAAGACAGCCCAGCTCATTGATGGTCTAGCCCTGCTTCTCCTATTGTACATCTGAATGCAATAGAGTCTAATGGGTTAAATGAGTCATCTGACCTCTTATGGGCAAACCATATCCTTTGGCATCAGCAACTGGGTTGTCTTTCTGGGGCTTCAGATTACTTTGCTTATATCTGCAGACAGTAGTGACAATGTTACTTGAAAAGGCCAATCACTATTTAAGGAGGTCAAATCAGAATTAGTTGATTTCTGATAGAGAATTCAGGTACAGGTTTCATCAGCTAGAACTGACTAATGAAGAAACCTGGAGCCTCTTGAAAATGAATGCATAATATTCTGGTATTTTGAATACTATTTTGTTAGCACTTAAAGTATTCAAGCCAAAACAAAGAGCAGGACCCCAAATAGTTGTACAGCACTTCTGCAGAAGGAAAACAGAAGGATGTTTTGTTATTCAAGCTGGAGAAAAATAGAAAATATTCAGTTGTACGAAGAAATCAGGAAGGAAAGAGATGCTCTGGGAGAAGAAAAATCAGAAAAGTAAGTTTACTTGTCAGTAGTCAAGGATGATAGGAAAGCTGCTTGAAAATAAAGGTGGTAATATCTTTTAAAATATTACATATGTGTTGATTCTGGAAGAAAAGATCTGGGCCGGTCCTCTGGGCCATCTGCTAGCAGGAAGGAATCTATTGATTTATTGCTGAGCCGGAATGGAGTGAGCCGTCTGAAGTTGGTTGGGGAATATGGGATCTGCACTCGGGCCCTTTGTGATGGTACCACAGTATCTTCACTAGATAACCATGGTGAGAACTTCATGTAGATGCTTTGATCATCATCGGCTGAAAATACCGGGTTATCAATTCCTAAAAAAAAGTTCATGAGTGACAAATACAATCAAGGAAAATAATTACTTGGTAATACAGCAAGATGCTTTGTAAAAGGAGAATGGCTGTAGCAGGAAAAAAAATAGGCCAATACACACCAGTATAGGTGTGACTAGGCCAATAGACAGACCATTATACACACATAGATTGCTCTTTCTACCTTGATTATTGCTAGTCATTTTTTATTTCTATTAAAGAGAAAATTTCGATATTATATCCAATATGCAGTTATATTTGGATATCTGGAGGAAAAAAATTAAACTCAATAAAAAATCAGTCAGCAAACTTTAAGCAAAATAAAGCACAATATAAAATAACTGCCAAAAGTGCAAATCAAACCCATAAAAAAGAAACAGAATATGGAAAAAAATACAAAATCATAAACTGCACAACTCCATAAAGGAATGAGATGTGTGTGAGGGAGATAAAGCAGGGCAGAGAACAGGCAAAAGTAAGCTAAAGGAGCATTTTAATATAGATATCAAGTTTGTAATGTTTTAACAGAAAAAGAAATTTTAAAAATTTGTCTAGGTCTGCATGTTGACACCCACTTATTTCTGGATCAATTTCTGGATGTCTTTATACATTCTCAAACTTAGAATTTGTCGTGGAATAGACTGTATCATCGTGTCTGCCAAAAGACACAAGAATTTTTCTTCACTGTATGTACCATGTTACATAGAAAGTATACAGTGGCATGCTGAAAATTCAAATATGAAAGTGCTAAAGAGAAATACTAGATTTTAAAACTTCATAAATCATATCATATAATTTCTGTTATACAGTGATACACTTCCAATCTAATATTTTGGAGCCTTCCAGGTCTGGAAATCAAGTCCAATGAATGCTCCAGGAATACTGAAAATCTGCCCTTTTCAGTGACTTCTATGAGCCTGTAACGATCTGAGGGAGTTGTGAATTTAAGAGGAGAAATCCTGACTGAAAGAAGCAGCATGAAATTCATCACAACAAAGTGCTTCAAATGCAAGAAAACAGTTGCTAAGGACTAGTATTGGCTGGTCTTCTAAGGTAGAACAACTCTAAAATAACATTTTCTGTTGCTAGAAATAATTAGTGAGTTTAAGTCTGGTTTAGGCAGTCATGCTTACAACTTCTATCAGTAACAAATTTGATGCTCTCCATACCTCTGGATATCCAAAACTTGTTATCTGTTAAAATTTATATTAAGCAAATATATTTTCTAATAGAACACATAAAATCAAAACAAAACAAAGAATACAGGCTAAATCAGCAGTATTTCTAGTATTTTTTTAAAAAAAATTTAGAAAAAACCCTCTGTAAGAGATTAATATTTTTACCAGTAGGAGAATCTGTGAAATTTTGCTTCGTCACATTAGCCAGGAAATCAACTCCTTTGCCTAGATGCAAAGTTTCATAATCATTATTTTCTTCTGATTCAGAAAACTCCAAATCTGGAGGGGGAAAAAAAAAGTAAGTCAAATTTGATTAGAGATTTGTAACAAGTCTGATATAGAAAATGCTATTTCATGCTGGTTTGATGCTGGCATAGTTATCAAACATACATCTTTAACAAGGGTCTAGATAAGGGCAAAATTTAATCCACGATTTTAGCACTGAAATGCCAATATGAATGTATATAGTTTGCAGCTTAGATAGCAATTACGTTAAGAACCTTGACACAGGTTTCCAGCTTGTGTTATTATCTGGTGCTATGATAGAGAAAGATCTCACACTCTGGCTAAGCTTTCAGCTAACAGAAATTGTCTGTTTTCCTGGAACAGAAACTAAGCAACCTATGACATGGCACCGCTGCTGCTGTTGAGTTTTATGTGTTAAATGTTCACGTGGTGACAAACATCATCCCATTACAATAACCAGTTGCTGCATTTTCGTCATTTGATGGAGGTCAGCATTGATTTCAAACCTGGTGAGGTCATTGCTGTTTCTACTGCAGTAGAGTCAGTTTTACAACAGCTGCCAAACTACTTACTAAGCCTGTTTTCCAATGAAGGGGTTTGTGTTTTTTTAAAGTAGAGGATGACATCTATACACACTGTTCTTCAACAAGACAGCATTGAATGACTCACTAATAAGTATTTGGAAAGCTCTTCCCATGCAAAAAGATTCTAGAATATTACACTTATTCAGCCAGCCTGTATTGATCCGGTCAGTCAAAGGAAAATAATGCTCAGAAAGGATTCGACGAACATACATAAAGAAAAAGTATCTTTGCTTGGAGCTATTGAGAAAAGATTAATCCCTCTCTACTTCAATTCTCTTTGAGATCAAGGGATTGCATGCATAAACAGAGGAAAGAACACAAGTAAGTTAGTTCAGTGTCTTTTAAACCACATTTTGATTGTTAAGTGACACATTTTATTTTATGATTACATAACAAGCATATTAGCATCCATCATGACTTACTATAACTGAGATCAATGCCAAAACATGGCTAAAACATAAGATGAGAGAATTTGGGGCTTTATATGTTAAACCAAGTCTTGCTAGGGAAGCTCCCTAGGCCAGTCAGCTTCAGAGTACACTTTCAAGGCTGAGTTGTGTATTAGATATGTGCGTGAAGAGTGAATCAGTGCTGAAGCTGGCCTCGTGACTATATATTCCTTTCGAAGCTACATTCTCCTTAAGTTCCAATATGCTTGCTTAGTGTCAGCTCTGATTCAGAACCTTTTAAACAAATACACCTTATCTCAGATCAGAATGTCATCTCAACTACTGAATTTTATATAGCATGGTGTCCTGGGCAGACATATCTTCCTGTGATGAAGAAGGAAAATGTCAGCGAAAGTTGCTCTGTGCAACTTATCCAAAAGGAAGCTGGAAGTTTATCTATGTTGCAGCCACTGCATTGTTCTGTTTTCAAAATTTAATTGTGATATTTTAAAATTGTGAGTAAAAGGCCAGCTAAAATTTGGGTTGTCACACAGCTGCGTAGAAAAACAACTTCTAAATCATCAAGACACTGCATTTAAGTATGGAGCAGATCCTCACTCTGGGTTCTGAATTACAAGTCCTTTTTGAATATCAGCTTCACTGTTGCAAATCACAAAATTTTTCAGTTATGCTTTACTGACAATGTATCTGGTAAAATGCAGTTAATGAAACCGGTTTAAAAGTCTTTTTACCTTTTTCCTTCAAAGTAAAATCTTGTACTGAATTTTCTGAAGGTATTTTCCCATTTGGTATTACACTGCTGTTTCGCTGAAAGAAAACAAACAAAAAGTTACCAAAACCATCATCAGATACCAATGGCAGTGACATCCTTTGACATCATGAGTTCAGCAGCATAACCCTGAAATCTGTTGTAATCTTTGCTTGAGACTCAATATGAATGTCATTAGTTTCCCTCTACACTCATACTCACTACAGGAAAAGAAAGGAGCTTTGACTCTTTGTATGCTGTACATACCCTCTTTGGTGCATGCAAATTTTGTGGAATGCTCTATGCTGTGGTACTACCTTTCTCCACCTACCCTGCAACATCTCTGCACAGTATTGTAGCATGGCTTAAGGTCTGTTGTTTTTCAAGTGAACAAAAAAATCTCTCACACAGTAGAAGGGTCCCAAAGCATAGAGAAAACATTATGTTAGAAGATGCCCCTGGAGTTATCTCAGAGTTTAATCTCTTCTTGCTTAGGCCTTTTAATTTCATGAAGTTCTAGAGGACAGAGATAAATGCAGGACATAGGGCTCTTCAGAGTCCTCCATGCCCTCCCCACCCCTTGGTGTGTATAATAGGTCGCTAATCTGGGTCCTTGTGAAAGTATTTTACCCTTTTTTGGCCCCGGTCTCGCTTGTGGATTTTATTGAGCTTCTTGGAATGGTTTATTCCTAGTTTGGTACTCTTGAAAGATTCTAAGCGTTTCCTCATTGTCCTATGGAAAATCTCCTTGTCTTGTTTCTCATCTTCACTGTGCATGATCTCATGTCGACTGTACAGGTGTTTGTGCTGTGGCCAGGAAGGGAAGACAATATTCATTTATTTAGAAATACAGCTGGAAGCCCTGAATCAATGCATTCAATCAGTGTCAGCCAAATGTAAACAAATCCATAAAAAAGAATGAACCAATGATTAGTCTGAAGGCATTGATGAAACTCCTACTTTTCTTTCTCTTTCTTCACCGTGAAACAGGTATAAATCCGGGACTTTTAAGTATGTAAGAGTGACTGCCATTCAAAGGAAGCCTCTCCCTAGAAGTATCTGAATCAGTTTACACTGCATTTAATCCTGCTTCAGAGCCTACATTTAACCCAGTTCTGCATTACACTGGCCCCAGTGAAATCAAAGGCACTAGTTCTGTTAAAGAGGCATATTCATAAATCAGAAAGAATATAGGCAAAGAGCCTTTCTTCCTCAAGGGTGCAGATTTGCAGATGGGTTCTTTCCTTTAGAGTTTTGCTCCCAAATTTTGATTCCTAATGTCTCCTTGTTTAGATTGGAAAACAGTCCAATGCTAGCCTTCTGCTCTCACCTCCTGTCTGGGTTTATACAGGTACTGTTGTAGGGTGTGATGAGCTATGGTGTCTTCTGTGTCCCGGATACTTCTCCTCCTCTGCTCTAAAGCTTGCATGTCAAGGCAAACTGGTCCAGCTTTTTCTCTCCTGAAGACCATACAATATATAAACAACGATTTTTAAAATGAGTAATTGCTGAAGAGGAAGAAAAAACAGGAAAATGGGGAACGAGAGGGAGAAATTAAGATGACGTTTAAAAAAAAAAAGGAAAGGTCAAAATCAGCTAAATGAAGATGAGTGAGCAAATACATAATGGGAAATGTGAAAAGTTTTAGTTTTTTCTTTCAGGTGGGTGTAGCATTGATTTCTCAGTTTACACGACACACGGTCTGTTCGGTGACAGAATCATGAAAGAGTTAAGGAAGAAGCAATATTTTTCCTTGCCTCTCTCCTGACTTTTTCTGGAGCAGACTCAGAAATGACATCTAGCTCTGTCTATAGCAGTTGGAGAACAAAAGGCACAAGAAGCAACTCTGATGTGGATGTCTGCTTCACCAGCCTTTAATGCAAAACTGTGGTTTTGTTAAAGTGCAACAATATAACTGTATGTGTACCCGTTTTATGTGGGAGAAAAGAAATTTTAAAAAGTAGTGAATTAAGCCCTTGTAATTACCATTTTTCAAAATTTATAAGAGTTTCCATTGCCTCACATATAAAAAAACCCAGGGGAAAAAAAACAAGACAAAAAAACCCTACAGTCAGTCCACATTACTCACAGTAAATAAGAGACAGAGCTTTCCACAGTACTTGAGCGTGGGGTGCTGAAATCCACATTTACCATGTTGTCTGTACTTGGAGAACGTATAAATGCCAAGGAACCTCTACGTTCTCCCTGGTCACAGAAAGAAACAAGACATATTACAGCTGTAAACACCTAGGGCAAAATGTGTATCAGAAAATGCAGTTAATTTGTGAGTCTGCTGTATGCAAATGGCAAAAGAAGCAGAGGAGAAATTTTGTTTAGGTAATAAATACAAACCATTTTTTTGGTTTATGGTTTCTTTATGTTGAGTGACGTTATCCCAATGAACAAAGCCAGTAGACAAAACTATTCCACTCTTGTAAATTCATTTTTAGGAGGTGAGTGATTTCTTAGGTCTCAGTCTGTTTGCAAATTACATCCTTGCACTTTTGCAATCTACCTCTTTTGTCTTCACAGACCCTTTCAGGGACGAATCTTTTACTTTGTACCGCATTGCAAACAAAGTACATAGGGATATCTATGCAGAATTTTATGACTCAACACATCGCTGCACTAACAGTGTTTTCAAAGGTACACCACCAGATTTTCTGTTCTCTACCACACTGGAAGCACCAAATAGTAGAAATCTTACAAATGGTGGTAGAAGTCTACAAGACAATTCAAAAGAGGTTATGGCATGAAGAGATGAAATACTGAAGAAATTCATTTGCTTTCAGTTCTAAAACTAGTGTAACAGAAGTAAATTGCTGGAAAAGCTCAGATTTATGTCTGCTTGTGTAACCTCTTGTTTAGATGAAAGGTAGCTGTTGAGTGACATTGCGGTTACATAGGCTGAACCCATCCATGATTTTGAATCACAGCAGAAAGAAATCCCATAGCAGGTCTTCACGTTTTAAACTGTAATAAAGAATACACCAAGAAAAAACTTCTACCTTGCAGAATATTGAAAGATATTTTATCTACATTTCTCCAATTTTATTGTGTCCCCTTTACATTTTTATATTCATAGAGCAAATCAAACAAATGCATCCTTTTAACTGTGGTAGCCTACATATATGTTACAGTAGTATGCGTTGGATCAGATCAGTGGCATTAAGTACACCCTGGTCTCTGTAGGCAGAAAACTTAAGAGAAAAAGAGGTAAATACAGCGTCATCCTGTCCGTTTTCTTAAGCCCACCTGACTTTCTTTTCAAATCAGGTTTAATGTTTCATACATACATCATACTGTATCATCAGTGGAGGAATTTTAGTCAGAAGATGTTATGAATTGTAAATATTTTAAGTCACTTCTATTCACTGGCCCTGGATTATTTTCATTTTGCCTGGCTTAGGTCCTCCCCTTTCAAGTGTAAGGAATTTATTTAGGTTCAGACTGAACTCTCTCAAGCTCTTGTGTATTGTACAGATGCAGCATAACAGCAGAGCTGAAGAAAAAAATTTATAAAATAGTTTTTAAACTCCTCAGTTTCTTGCAAGTGAGAGTGTGAACTGGGGGAGGCAGATCTTTACTCCTACCGGAAGAAATGGCTTCAATTTCAATGTCAGCTTGTAATTCGCAGATATTTAGCACAAATATATATTTCAGAAGTCAAGGAAAAGAAGTTGTTAAAGAAGCGTATCACTGAAGCAGATATTAACGTGAGAAAGGCGGAATGACTTGAGGATTCACAACTCGTGACTAATCAGGCTAATGTTATTATTATTAATAATGTTATTAATGTTATTATTATTAATTATGACTAATGCTATTAACATAACTAATTTCCACTGAAGGAAACCATGTTGCAAATCTTTTGTAGAACCTGGAGAACTTTTAGTTTCTTTGTCTGTTATTATCAGATCAGTAGACATTTGCCAATAGAATTTGTCTGCAAAACACAATATACACAAACAGTATTTGGTCTAGGGTAGCAAAAGTAATTTTCCTTGTGTTATGAACTGTACTAAGGTATAACGAAAAAGGTAACTCTCTTAGAAGAATTAATATCCAACTTAATCTGACCTTACTATATAGGATTCAAAACATTATTGGTAAAGATTCTGAGGCTAAATCTGCATGGCTTAGTGACCTATAGAAACCTTTGCATCTGTTAAAGATTAAAAATACTGTAATGAATCTACTGAACAGATTCAGCAGTGAATCTGAACATGAGTCTCATGCTCATCAACGTCAGCTTTCTTCCTCTGAGGTGTGATCCAGAAAGCATCATGAGAAAGAAAATTAGTTCTTGAGCTCAAATGATCTGAAAACTGAATGGGTAATTTACAAAATCTCTAAACGAAGTATTTGCTTATCTTGTGAACCGCTGCCCTTTATTTGCTTATCTTTTGAACTACTAACATAATTTCCGAATTTTATCTTATATTTTCTGAATTCAGTCTTTGAAATTCCATGTTTCACTGGAAGAAGTCTGCCTAGCTGTAGGTCACTTTCAAAAAAAGAAAAGAGATTAGTAGCAGTAGTATCAGTCTTAGTAATAGTGTTTATTTTTATTTAAAAAATTAACTGGTGTGAAGAAATTAACCTAGCTGTGAAAATGAGTTCACTTGAAGATTACAGGCATAGATAGATTATCACTTCAAAGATCACTGTTTAAAATATTCAGTTTAAAACTATCCTCTACACTGTACTGCACATTTGAGGTGATTTGAACTAAAGTGGCCAGTTTCATACTGAAGAAGATTAGGAATTCTTATACAATCTGTTAACATTGCTCCAGTCTGAGAATGGTACTTCTGCAGAAGGCCAGTAACTTTCTTCTTTTCTATAACTTTAAAAATTTCTCCTGTTGTAAGTCTTAAGTTTCTCTAACTTCACAAATCTGTGATTGTGTTTGATATCTGTAATATATCACATTAACCCTAACTTTTGAACTGTGGGTATTATGATTCCATTGAATTAAAGTTACTCTTCCCACTTTTTTTGTATTACTGTATTTTTGTATTTTTTGGTCATATATCCAAACCATTTGGAAGCAAGCTTCTTCAAATGAGATTTGTTATCACATCACACTGTTCTGCAGGAGCTAGAGTGTTGACACATTTAGAAAGACAGCCTGATCCCCTTGGAATTGGAGTATTTTTTCATGCATTGAATATAGAAACAAAGTTATTCAGTAAAATCCACAGAATAGTACACTGACATAAGCACAATATGCTCATAGTTGGGGATCAGGCATGGGGGATCAGGCATGAGACTGAGAACTACAGCCACTCAAACAGGTGATATTGAGACTCAAAACATTTAGGAAAAAAAAAAAAGCAAAGCAGAAATGAAAATGGTCTCCTGCAATATATCAACTTTAGGTTATATTATAAATTAAAAACAAAAAAAACCAAAACCCAAACAATGCTATAATATGTCAACAAGTGTTTATAAGTACCTCAGCCACATAGCTAATTGCATCCTTCAAGTTGAGTTCATGGAAAACGTTAAGGATCTGGTCTCTTGATTTTTGAGCAGACCTTCTCATCAGTACTTTACTGAGGAATTTCCTATCAAAATTGGACCACCTGATAATTTAAACAAACTGTGTTAATGGCAACAAGCAATTTTAGCTTCACAGCATTTTTAGTTTAGCATAAATAACATTTTTGTGAGCTAAGCCTTTTTTAAAAATGGTGAACATAGCAATGTGAGGAATTTGTGGTTTGAAGCTTTTCAATTTTCACTTAAAGAAAATTAAGGAAAAGCCTGCTACAGAGTTATGCAGCTGTCACAAAACCTTTAATAGATTAACTTACCAAACATGACTGACTACAACAGCAAGGGTACTATGATTACAGTATCCCATTTCAGAGTCACTAGGACATTTTATACTCTGGGAGATCATGCTACCTTATTTTTCCACTTCTGATTATGCAGTTATATTTAATATCTTCATTCTAAAAGTTTAATTTTCTTTCCTCCTTTGGAAGGGCATCTGCTTTTCCCCAGCTGTACTCTAAGAAAGCCAGTCTAGAAAATGAGTTCACAACAACAATGCCCTTCCAAAAGCACTTACAGAGGGCCTTATTCATGCTGTTGATATACTCTGGGGGATAGAGGTGATGGGTGTTTTCTGTGATTTACACTTCCATGCTTGTCTGATAGTAGGATATCTGCCATTTCATATTTAGGCTTCAGATGATAAAGGCTGCTTTGCTTTCATCCTCCTTCCTCAAGATTTTCTCTAAAGGGCCTGAGGCAACTTTGGAGACTACTATTCACAGTGATTCTATCCATCTTGCCCAATGGCCATTTTGAGTTTTCAACTTTTTATTCAAATTGTTGAAACCTTTTTGTTGTTAAACATTATTCACAGAATTGGTAAGTATTCCTTTTCTCTATCCACAACCTCAGACAAGCAGTTTCTAATTCACGCTGCCACACCTGAACACATCAGTGAGGATGCTAGGGGCTGCCAATTTTTTGAGGAAGCAGCACTTTCATGTACGTATAGCCCAAAAGAAGCAGACTTAAGGTGGACTCATTCAAAATAAATTAGTCATCAAACCACACACTCAACCATGAATCTACATCAAGGTACTCCTTCTCTTGTTTCTCAGGGAGATTACTTTCTGACATCTAAGAAGTCAAACTCTAATCTGCTACTTTAAAAATATTTAGCTTAATCTTCAAGACGATATTTCAAAACTGGGGATGTATTCCCCTGTATAACAGCCTGCTGAAGTTCATTTCCTAAAATTAAATTAACAATTTAAACCAAAAGAAAGAGGATGTTCTATTTGAGATGCCTCATGAAAATTCTTCACTGCATAAATGAACAAAAAGCAAAAAAGAAAGGAAGCAGACTGACCCTATAACTGGGTACAGACAGGGTAGCAATTATGCTTGAGCTCAGATTCAGTCTTTCTCCAGCCTAGGAGTTGTATAGTTATATGAGCACAATGCTAAACCCAAGCTAATAAACTCAGCTTCTTAGCAAGGGTTCGGGGAGTGCTCTACAGAAAGCTAGCACAGCCACATGGCTTTTGGATAGTAAATGATACGCTGAGTCAGCAGGACATCAGCAGGTCAGAACTATGACTGTCTGCATCTGTGAAGTGACCTAACTCTAGGGAGAAGACTGCCTAAAGATGTTCAGTTTTAATGCCCTTTTTTCACATTTATTCTTCTGGATTATGGAAGTCTGCCCATCACAATGTACTTTCACTTGTACTTTAAAGAAAATGGTGTCTGTATCTTTCAGCTGAGTAATTTTTCTTCTCTCAAGATAAATAACTATAAACAGAGAAGGATGGAAATTATCCATAATTTTCATTATAGGTTTCAAACTATTAGGCTTAAACTATCTGAGTCATTTCAAAGAGTCCTCTGCCATCACTTTCAGAAGTGCTGAACACATATTTTGTAGAAATAGGATAAACTATTAGCACAGTTGTAGTTGAGTTTTTTAAGCATCTCCACACAGAAATAGTATTAATGAAATGGAGTATTGCAGAGAAGGACCAACATCAACATTTTAGGTTAAATCTTGTGCAAATGGCCAGTTCTCAAGTATGTGAACTGAGGCATTTGCAAAGGCCTAATCTGAACTGTGGAAGAAAAATAAAATATTCCTGTTGTTGAGAACAAGAATAAACTATTTTCACATCTGCCAGTATTTTCAGTATATAAGCTTTTAAACTACATATTACAACCTTGCTGTCCTTAAACTCACAGGCCTAAAATGTCATAATTTACAGGTAAGATTTCCTAGCAGTATTTCAACATTCCAAGTTAGGTACTACTTACTTGTCTCTCAGATAATTATGTCCTATTTGTCCAGAAATGTCTTCTATAGCAGAAAGAATGTGATCAAAGGCCTAGGAAAGTTAAAGTCCGATTAATATCTTTACAGAAATAAACAGCATAATTAGAAAACAGCTCAATTTATGTCAGGTTATACCCAGTGACTTCTATTGCTGCTAAGCATGGGGAGTTTTCCCCATTTACAGAAATACTAACTACTCTATGCTTTTCTTCAAAGGTTGTGGGCTTTCCAACCAGTTCTTTACAAATTCACTAGCTATTCTTGAATTACAAGGGTCTCAGCAAGAAAGTACTTGAGCACCCACTTTAACATTCATATTTAAGATTCTCTTTATTAACTCATTTTACCATCATAATTTCTGCACTATGAAGTACATCAGCCATTATTAGTGTCAGTGATTAAATCAGTTGAAAAATATCCCTAGTGTTTCTTTTTAGACATTTCAGGAATCCATACTTCCCTCAGAGTAGAAGTAGGCATCATTATTTTGATGTCTAGAGCAAAATCCCGTACTGGGTGTGTTAGATGGCTGATAGAAATCCTGAGGTTTATAACTCTTGATTCAAACCAAGTCAGCTGCAGGTAGAATTTGGTCTTTTTCTGTATATGGTTGTTAAGATTTCATTCTGGACATTGGATTGATTACTGCAGAATATACAGCGTGATAGGTTTAGACCAACATGGATGGTATGGATTATTCCTGAATATAATACTAATTACTGCCTCAGGAGATATCTGACATGGAAGTGGAGAAAATGATATTATAAATAAGTTGTTTTCCTTCTACTCCCTGAGACTAAATAGTGCTCCCTGTCTCTGAAGGCTGCAATTTATACATTTCTATGAGCACTGTGTCTCATGAGACTATATCTGCTAGAATATTCTAGGAAGTGGTAAATCAGTACATAACAACTTTACCAAGTGTTAGGATCAACACCTCTGCTCAGCCTGCACTACTAACTGACATATAAATGTATATCCTGTAAATGTAGACAGACTGTTTTTCTTCACCTGAGGGAAGAATCTTGATTTTTGAATAGTAAAATATTTGAACAGAAATGGAAATTTGAATTGCTGGATAACAAAAGCAAAGAATGTGTGAAAGAATTCCTCAGAAATAAATCCTGTCCATCACTAAGTTGTTAGTTCACTTCAGATAACCTCTTAACATGAAAACAGACAAGATTAGAAGCTCTTGGAAGAATGTGTTAAAATACTTAATGCAGGATAGCTGTGTAAATCTGAAAAGTGTATGAATTAAAGAAGGCCTTGAAAGATGTCTTAATTCTGTCCTTTAACCTATATTTGTATTGAAAATGTATTTTTTTCTTCTACTGAATAAAAAATTCCTAATCTTATGTGAAAGTGAATTGGAAGAGATCATGTCTCAAAATCTTCTAAAAGGTTAAAGATATGCAGGCACGTACACAGCATTCACACTGAACTAAAACTATTACCATTAATCTGGAATTTCAGTATATAATTAACATCTGCACTGGGCAGCAGACTACCTTTCTATGTAGCGACCTTTCTATGCAAGCTACAAAGCCTGCTTTCATACCTTTTCCATAAATAAACAATATTTAAGACGCAAAAAATAAACTTACTTCCACGTGCTTTGCCCTAGCAATCTTCAATCAAATGTCCTTCTCTTTCAGATTAGGAGAAAGAAGCATTTTCCAGCCATGCTGTTTCCCCAGTACTGTCAGCCCCATTGAATTCTCAGGTGAAAAACAGAACCTTCAGTTGAGTATCCCCTCACAGGACTCAACCCAAAGACAAATTACAGCCTACAGATAACTTTTGAAATGTTTGAAGGATTTTACAATTGAAATTTGATTCTCTTCTCCCTTCCAAAAAGAAATTATCTCTAATATTCTTTTTCTCTGAAGGCATTCTGTAAAAATCCAGAATATACTATAGTTTTGTTTAACAGTATCTTACTCTGCCATGAAGTTTCTCATTCAGTTTTGGCTCTCTGTGTTCAGTTTTCTTCACTTTCAGCCACTGTACCAAAGGCTTGATAGTCAGTCCCTAAGGATTGAAACATAATAATAAATACTTAAGAATTATCTTAGACTTTCCTCCAGCTGGTCATCGTTAAAGAGAAATTGAGCATTTTTTATGTTATAGGGCGATTCCCATATTTCCTCAGTTGATCTCTGTTGCCTTTAGAAGATAAAATAATGCAATACCCTCAGTTCCTGTTATAAAGGTTTGAAAAGACACCAATCTGTGGGAAAATATATCTTTTATAAGAAAAATATGGTAGTGGAAAGATCAAAGAGTCTTCTATACCATTGAATGTGGTATTTTCTTCACATATCAGGAGTTTGTGACCACAATTAAACTTTCTATAATAAATCTGAGAAAAAATTTCAAGCAGGTATAATGTTTTTTTCATCCAGAAAGTGCCATTTTATTTGGATGCTAAATAGTTTCTTGTCCCCCTGCATACTTTTATACTTTAAAATAAGGAGGCTCGGGTAGATGAGCTTAATGACTGTATTTGCCCAGAAAAAGGACTGTTCCCTATAGTTATTCACATGAGCTGAAGGATGTTTAATCAGATATTAACTTGAGCACTATTAATACCAAGAGGCTAAGATTGAACATTTTTTTAGCACGGAGGAAATTGTGTTTTGTCCCTTGTGGTGCCACATGAAAACATAAAATAGGATCTTTGTTACTAAAATTACAAATTCAATTATGCTTTCAGTTCAGTGAAACAATATGCAGTCTTCAGCTGAGAACTGCTTTAAACATTTGGTACTTTTGGGGGACTCCTTCTCCTTGCAAGAAACATGCTTAAGAAGTTTAATTACCTGGAAAATAACAGTAAAAAACACAACAATGATAGTTGTGCTAACAAACAGGTTTTTCTCTTTCACTTTGTCCACATCCAAAAGTACAACCAGAGCAAAAGCAACCGCTCCACGTAGTCCACCATATGACATCACGACCTGGTCTATTATCTCCAGCTGGACCATTCTGTAGTGGTTAAGAATCCATGTCTGTAAAACTACACCTATAAAAAATAAATGCCAGCATGTCTAGAAATACCCTTATGAAATGTCAGTATCCCAACTGTGTGTAACAGAAACAATGCCACCAGTCTGCTCTCCTACCAAATTCCCAACACCATCCACTCCTCCCTCTGTATTGTTACACTGCCAAGGAGGGCAGGCTCACTTGGTACCTTTGCCTTTACGTTTAGCCAAAGGAATTAGATGAAGCTTTTGTGAGACAGTTCTTCTGAGAGAGTTGCCCTCTAGCATAGGCACTACAGGTGAAATTCTGCTACGTACTGACCTTTGAAATTCACTATTGAGAAAGAATAGAATTTCTAGCACCATAGTCAGTAATATGCACAAGGTCTTTTAACAGAAAGAGGAACAGGTTGAAACAGTGTTGATTTAGGGAGTAAGTGTGGTAGTCTTTACAAAACACTAAAAATTACATTTGTGTCATTGTCTTATGGAGTGTTGTGTAGGTATGCTAACACTGTCTTCAGGCCTACAGGTGAAATACTGCCTAAAGCTCTAGACATCACAATGTTTCCCAGAGCTCCCATCATACAGAGGGAAAACAGCTTCATCACTCCTGAGAGTGGCACAGCAGTTGCACCCCCACTGCAGCACAACAGAACTGTTAACCAGTGCAAAAGAGATATTTCTCTTTGAACTTTTGCTAAGGGAAGAGTGGTGGAGGGGACCTTGAAAATTAATTCATGCCACCAATCTGACTCCTCCAAGGGTCATATCTCCAATTACATAAGGCCCAATATCATCAGGTCTTTAGTAATGTAACAATGTCTAATCTCAATTACTTTAATGGATGCATATTGTCACATTGTTGAGTATTTACTATTTAATTATTGATCACACTTATCACAGGATTGTTAACCACTCATTCCAGCAATACAACAAGTGACAAAGTCAAGATACTGAAAATTTTTTTGAACACCTCACGGTCATCAGCACTTACTGAGAGGTGGCTAAATGTACAGTGGTTACAGACTATTTAGAAAGGTGAACATGGGTCTAGACCCTTCATTTAGCCCAGGAATCTCTAGACAGAATAAGAATGTAAAGTCCAGGAGAACTGCCAGCTAGAAAGATGTGTTACCTTTTACTTGAATTTAATTCAAAATAAACAGGCAAATAAAGCCATTTAATTTATTCCCAGATGTAAGTACATACACCAAATCAGTATGTGCGTTGCTCTCTAGAAGTAATTAATTCTATGCCTTTTTTGTAATTTTAGCCCCTTTGCTATTTCACAAAACAGTGATTAAATAGTAGAACTACATAGTTGGGCAAATAATCATTGATATTTTGAAGTGTTTGCAAACTTGTATAAGCCCAGTAAATTGACAGTAGGTAATCCCTACCTGCCACAGTCTTATTTACTCAATTTTTCACCAGTCCCCGAAAATTATTTCTTGAGCCAGATAACCTGTGGTGTAGTTATGTATGGTCTTACAACACTGTGTGTCTCAAAGCTGAGGTCAACCATAAAATTAGCTTAAGACAATCTTGTTATTACCAAATTGGAAGGGCTGAAGGAAAGAGATGGCTGACAGGAATCACATCTTTTGTTAGGCTGAAAGTTAAAGAACAAGGTCCATTTCACTGGGAGATTTTTCCAATACCATGTGATGGGTCAATAAAAACTAGCCACTGGGTGATTCATTTTAACTACTGGGCTATTCATATCCTCACATGTCATCAAAAGTGAAATTCTACTATATTTTCAGCATATGATGAAGCTTACTGTAGAGATCTACCCTCCTAACCCAAAACCAATCATAAATTCAACTACAATAAATGGAATATGATAAAAGGAATTTTTTTTTTCTGTTGGCAAAAGAATATGAAATGAAAGCACAGGAAGAAGATCATCCCCTTACCAATAACTCTATATACTGAGATGAAGACCAGAGTCAACAGAATAAAAGCTGTATTCCAAGTCCAGATATCTGGATTTACAGCTGAAATTCCCAGGAACATGAAGATAATGGTTTCTGCTCCACTGGCCATCATTTTCATGGTATATCTGACAGTTGTAGAAGATTGTTCAGATATGTTAGCCTTGACATATTTCTGACAGCAGATGCCACAGAAAGTTATCCTAGGGGGAAAAAAAACAAAAAAAAAGAAGAAGCAATTGTTCTGAAAATATTTGTTGTAACATTTAATATTAATTCCATCTGTCTGTCACTTAGTGATAAAAAACCACCATTAATTTCTAAGAAAAAATACACTCAGGAGCCATTGTGGAATCTAATCTAGGAAAAAAGTGTGTTTCAAACATTCACACCAAGGTGTCCCCAAGAGGTTTGAAGACAGCATTTCATTAGATTGTAACAGGTGGCAAAAAATTATCTCCAGATTACCATACTGCTTTAAATGCAAAATATTAAATCTTGTTTAGATTAGACATAGTCTTAAACTTAATAATCAGCATGAGCTTCACGAGTGTCATATTCTCTGGCTGTCCTATATAATTTATGTCTTTCTTTTCAACGTTTTTAAAAACCTTATTCCATTCTCAGTCCTTTCACAGGCAGTAATAAAAAGAGACTTACGCAAGGATGGCAGAAAGAGAAAGCATCTCTGCTGTGAGGTAGGACAGGTAGGAAATGATAAACACAAATCCAGGTTCAATGATTCTCACGTGCTTGGTGAAACGACTGACCAGTGAGAGTAGGAATGCAAAGAAAATGCCAACAAGTGTCCCACCCAGGCTCACCACAAAGAATGACACTGAAAAACAAAACCAAACACAGCTTTAACAGTAGAAATATAATGGTTTGAACTACTTCTCTTCTCTTGTATGGCCACCAAATCAGAGAAAATTTTGGAGGACAAGTAAAAAAATATTTCTGAATTGGAACAACATGAATTGCTTTTGAACACTTGTTACGTGAATGCAGCATTCTGTAGAAAAAAGAAGGTCACTTGCTGTTAAGCCTCACCATTTTAGGCTTATTCAAAGCCCACTACATTTCTTTGAAAAATTTTTTCCCACATTCTGTAAACAAATGCTTTTCCAAAAGCATGTTATAGAATATGGCAAAGTCACTGTTAAAACATTGATTTGTAAGACAAGGTAGTATGTCATGCTTGGAATGGGACACAGTGACCAATTTTTTTAGGTAAATAACATTTCTTGGTAGTCACTGGCAAACTTACTTGATGGCAATCAGTGATAAGGAGCGGTAATACCCATATGTAATCTCAACTTTCCTGGAATGCAAGGAGTGCATAGGCTGAAACTAAGGGCATGTTATAAAATACAAAGAAACTATGTATGGCTCTCAAGTTTGGTGGTCTTAACAACTGAACTCCACATCTGTTAAATCTCCTCAGAAGAAAATTAATCTAATTAAGTTTCATAAATATTCAGGAATATTCATTTATTTATTTTCTTAAGACATTTGTCTATGCCACAGGAATGTGGGAATATGAGCGGCAAGGGAAAGGGCTGAAAAATAACAGTTACTGATAGCATAATGAAAATATTTTGTTTATAAGTCTGCATACGCACAGCAATGATGTGATACAGAACTCAATTCTACGCACCTATGCCTTTGACACATTGAATCCCCGTCACATTCTGTGGACCTATTGTAACAAAAGATTCAAAGACATTGTACAGCACCTGAAAAGAAAAGTAGACTAACTTAATGTTTGCTCCTGAATTAAGCCTATTAAAATAACCTCATTATGGGTTTCAACATTATGAATTTTGAAATTATGTGTGACTGAGGGAAAATCTGTGTGGAGGGAGAAGATTTTGCATATTTTTGAATTTTTCAAAATGAAAAATAATGCAGTGGAGCAAGAAGAAACAAAGATTTTTTTTTAAAAAAAACCTTTCAGTTTCTTATTTCAATTTGATTTTTATCTAGAAGAAGCATTTTTACATCTGGATGTATACATCTAAAGTACTTCTCACTCTAAAATCCAGATATTCGGCAGATTTATTTAGTCACCTGTGTGAGATAAATAAGATGCTTAGTAAGATACTAATAAGATGCTAATCATAAGATACTGGTTTGAAATAGGTTGAACATATATAAAATAAGTTGAACATAAAGGAAAATAAACTATAATAATTGTGCTGAAAGTAAAGAATTTGTCTTATCCTTACCCCTGCCTGAGGAGGTTTGTATGATCATTCTTGACACATGCCTATCTAATCTATTCTTAATTCCTTCAGTGATGGAGGAGAACTCTACTGCGGCATTCTCAGCTTTTCTTGTTATAGCTAAACTTGTTAATTCTTATCATATTTACCCCATCTGTAGCATTGTTCTGTAACAGTAATCTTTTACATATTTACATCATCCACTTTCTGTCCTCCAGTTTTTCCTTTTTCAAGGTAAGAACTCTAGTTGTTTCAAACTTTCTCATAGGCTGTGCTTTCTGACTCTTGATCATACTTACTCTTCTATTCTGGATTTTCTTCAGCAAACAATCAAACTTTCTTTTATTTGTAGAGCGAGTGAGTGTATTCATTTCGTAGTAACAAAACCTCCTTTCCCTCTGAAATCCAGAGATGTTGATACTTGAGTTTATGAAGGTTTGGTTTTTTTTTTTTTTCTGGTAATACGCCAGAAGTATTACTGAAACTGATATGTAAAGGCAATTAGGTTTCCTTGGAGGGCCTAAATTGCATTTTCAAACTAATGGGAACAGTTAGGCTGCTGCCAGGGACCTTGCAGTGCCTTGCTGCCTTCATTGCAAAAAATTAAGTCACTGATCCTGGTGAACATGCCTTATCCTGTTTTGGAGATATGCAGGAGCAGAAATAGGAGAGGATCCAAGAAGCAAAGTGAATCTCTATAGCAATTCAGTTGCATGGCATCTTTATGCCGTAGGACTTTCTGGTCCCTGCCCACTAGCTCTGTACTACAAAACTATTGACTATTTTATCCTGAGAAAAATCCTGTGTGGAAAGAAAATGTGTTTCAATCAAAATAAAATCATGCATAGATATTTGAGACTGTTTTAATTCTATTAAGGTCTATTAGGTTTTCCTTTTCTTTCTAAATCAAACAAACAAATAACAGAAATTAACATGTTACAAAAAAAAAAACCGAAACCAACCCAAACCAGAAACTTTATGAATTGCCCTAGAATTTTTACCAAATAGGGACTTTATATATCTGTTTGATAAACATCTGATTGAAACAAAATAGAGGGAACAGGGGTAAGCACTTTGGTGAGTATTCTCTCTCACTGTCTATATATATCTGAGGTTTTCATATAAAATATATGCAGAAAAGAGTATGTGTGTTAAAAAACAACAGTTAAGAAAGGCTTAAAATCCCTAGAACTAATTTTGGCAAGTCATAAAAGCCGTATTTGAACAGCAAATCAAATAAAACATACATACCTGGAACTTCATTTTAAATGTTTTTATGCTCATTCAACTCAGGATGGTATATTTTTATGTGACTTACAGACTCCAGATAGCTTTCATGCACAAACATTTGATCTTCGTAATACAGTGTTTGTAAGCAAGACAGAGAACACCATGAGCTATGCTACTCTAGCCCTTGAGTCGGTATACACAGATGATGCAGTATTTCATTTAAGGGGAAAATGCACTTCAGAAGAAACTCTCTAGAGTTTTGATGACTTCGGCATACATAATTTACTTACCACAGTTACAGCATCATTCAGAAGTGATTCTCCAAAAACAATAATGAATAGAACTTCATTGACATGGACTTCTTCAAACACTGCCAGAACAGCTACAGGATCCACAGCAGCGATTAAGCTGCCAAACAGGAGGAAGTCCAGCAGTCCACTCTTAAGTGGGCCTTCAAAAACAAAGTATAAGCAGAGTCAGCTCTGTATTATCTGTAGTAATAACAGACTATGATATTACGTAAATGCAAAATCCTTGAAAATAGGGATCTAAGGCATCATTTGGAAAAGGCATCAGCTGGAAAGCATGAAACAGAAACTACTTAACAAGTTCTGCGTTTTGTCACCTTGTATCCTACAAGGTTTGTTAGATCCAGCATTGGCCCACATGGATCAAAGGTTTTTCTGGGAGAAGTACAGCCCTGTTCTTATGGCAAGGCATTTGAGATAAGTATTTCCAGATATAAGCTGGCTTTTGTATTTGTATTTGGTATGGTTATCTAACTTGAGTAAATTATCGCAGGATAACTGAGAACTGACAAGATGGACAAGATGGTACTTACTCCTGAAGTAAATGTTCCAAACTACTTCATGCTACAGGCCAAATATCTTGTAAAATTTTCATGCAATCAAGAGTGGTATTCCAGTCATTTTTTCTGGGGAACAGGTTTTGGAAAGGGTAGAGAACAGGAAAATTCCCTTTGTGTTCATTAATGGGTGGAGGAGGAAGTAAGGTTCACCATTAAAAGGTGAAGCCCAAAATTATATGAGGAAGAGCAAAGGAATACGTTGAGATTTCATTTGTTAGAACACAGTGCAGAGGCCCATACCCAAAATTAATAGACAACGCATAATTTCTACAGGTGAGGGAGAAATCCATGTGTTAAATGATTTGGAATGATGAGTCAGATAATGACAATAGCCATAGCCAAAGGATCAATATTGCCTGTAAGGTGCTTCCAGATCAACATGGCTACTCCTCTATCCTCTTACAAGACAATTTTTCAAATCCAGAATGTTTAGTGCTTGGAAGGTAATTGAAACAGAAGCTAGATTCCAAATATTTTTTATACAAAATGGCATGGGCATATTTTCTCAAAGGAAGGACACTTACATAGGCAGCCATAAACAAGATAGGCAACACCGTGTTGTATATGACAATACTCTGGGGGACCTGCAGAAGTACCTATTCTCTTAGCTGCTGTCTGCCAATCAGAGCATCTACAATGTTTTCCATGCAGTTTATAGGGACCTTGGTAAGGCCCTGAAAACAGAAATTCATAGTTTGCGCAGACGTAAAACTACTTTGTATTTTCAAAATGAGAAATAGTCTTGTTCACTCTTGGACATACCTGACTGTGAATGAGGACTGAGTCTATCCATTTTAGTGTGAAAGAGGGGTTGAAACAGTGAGTTGTTGTCTGTGCCAGAAATTCTGGGAACAGCCTTGAACCTGAATCTAAGTAATGGTTCCATCAAATGTTGTCCTTCTCTGCCATGCTTAAGGAAAGAACAAACCCAGTGACAATAACTGCCAGATACCAGGGTACAATAGAAAGTAAGCTTTTAAAAGAAATTGGCTTACTGAGATTGCTTATCTTTTTATATGTTACCAATTATAACCATTGGTACATTCTTTTAAGACTTGCAAAGCTAGTGAGCAAATGTTTATGGGAAGGTTAGGATACGTCTGTAATTCCTATAAAGCAGTGTCAAGAGGCATGGGGTTTCTAAATAAGACTTTTATTTAGCCTAATAATGTAAGTTATTTCCAAGTGATGCATGACCATTGTTTCCTTACAGACCAGAGTCTGGAGTGAGTAGCTGCCAGCAGTGGCACCTGAGCAAGGTAAATTTGCTGGGCCAGTTCAAGACTTATATACATACTCAGTATGTAATCACTATGACCTAGATTGTACAGAAAAAACTTTTCTAAGCATTAGTCGCAACTACAGTTATTCCACAGAGAAGTGCTGTGTGTGTTAGTTCTCAAGCAGATGGTGAACAGTTAGATGCGATAAGCCAGGAAGATTTAGGATTAGATACTTCTTCCTATTCAGTGAAAGCAGACTGGTATGGCTGTTAGTTAGGTGCTGATCTTTTAATTTCACTTCTAAAGAAGGATTTCTTCGTTATTATGACTTTCTTTCTTTTTTATCTACAAATTATACCTGTAAGGATATTGAATGCAAAGAGCGAGCTGCTTTTACGTTTATTTTATGTAGGAAATCTATGTAATCTAATTTGGATTATGCATTCTCATACTGATGGACAGTACTACAGGTCCATTCAAAGGTAAAGTTGGAAGTAATTTTAGTTCATCTTAGCCTGTAATGGATATACAATCCTACATTTTAATGATATTATTTTTAGCATTATTCACTCCAATTGTAGAAAATGTGGCTTAGAAACAAAAATAAGCCATAGAACTTCAACCAGAGGCTTCTATGAGCTGTTCTAGAAATTGAGTAACTCAGCATTCTGCTATCTTCAGCAAGCAAGCAACAGCAGCAAGGCTTTTCACTAAGTGTGTTGCTCAGATCTTGCTGTCATCTTGGAGGTCAGCACAATGTATTTAGTGGGTTAGTAAGTATGTGTCATGTAGATATTTTAAAGTCCTACTTAGCCTTGCTGGAGAGTGACATAGTTTCAATCAGGGACAGGCTTCTCTGGCCTTTTCCATAGCTGAAATTAGAACTCTAGTAGGTTATAGTATATCTTGATGGTAAAGACAGGTCCTCACAGTATATCAATTAATGCTCATTGTAACCATTTCAATGGCATGTCAGTTTATTTTTTGCCTTTGTTAACATCCCTATTTTTAGCTTGTAGAGCTTTAGCTGTGACCTGTGGTAGGGGCTGATTCCCCTGTTTAACTGTAAGCTCAGAGTTCTATTATATACTGTCACCGAAAGATTTGCATAATGATGAAACAGATCATGTAGTCATCAAATCCATTTTCTACAGTTAGCTGAGAATTTTTTATGGATTGGGAGGAGAGCAAGAGACAAATGGATTTTCCACTTGAAATAAAATTTTTTTGAAAACTCTTGACTTCCATTTCACATGTCGTAAAGAAGTCAATGCTTTTCCTTTAAATTATTTTTATCAACATATTTTTAAAAGTAATTATCATTCATTATATTTCCCAGAAGAGGATGATAATAAAATATTTTTGGTCATATTTTTTAAATTGCTGCAAGCAGCTTGGATATTTAAAGAAAGAAAACTTGTCCAATCTGTTGCAATAGCAATATCCCTTTATCATCTTTTTTATTCCTGAAAACCTGTGTTTAACTATAAATGTGAAATTGTGGATGCAATATATTGTGCCTACAGGCTGAAAGCACATAAAATATACCTACCTGTGAGAGTCAATAGTGTCTGAATCTGAACTGTCACCTTTGGATCTTCTAGAGAAAGACTGTCACTTATAAAATGTGAGTTATAGTAAGGTAAATATGTAAAATGTAAGTTAAATCTATCATGGATGTCTATATTACAAACATCTGCATAACACGAGTCTCATATGAACAAGTCTGTTGTCTAGTTCTTCCAGACTGGGATTTTCAAATAAGGACAAGACAGGTTTCCTTAAAATGAATGTAAAAAATGTAAAATGTGAATGTAAAAATCCAGATAGCTCAATCTTATTCTTATTTTCAGAGATCCCAGATCCAAATTCTGCTAATTCCCCGTGCTGAACAATGGGAGCAGTTTTTGAGGCTGGAAAACTCTACTACGTTATCTTCTGTAATAATCAGCTAATAGTTTAATTCTTCATCACCAAAACATTCTATGCAACATCTGCAAATTCTGACATTTGAGGCACTCCTTTTACCTGGACTGAAAAGGAATTCTGTGTAAAAAGCTCTATTGATTTTGCACCACTGTCGTTAGAGAACAGCCCCATGACCAGCTGTTGAGCCTTTCATACAACACAACATACCCCTTCCGTCTTAGAGCGACGCAGTCAGTCCAGGATCTCAGCACTGGTTGCCAAGAACAGGTGGACAATAGTGCACAGGCACAGCAGCACACTACATCTGTACTGCTCTTAGCAGATGTGCCCTGTAAGTACTTTCTAGAACTCACTAACCTAAGAGAATTTTGTCCTAGGAAAGCTCCTGAGCTTCTTCAGTACAGACACTAAAAAAAGCATAGGTAGATTGCCTGTTTCTAAACACATGCAATCCACATCCTATGTGAATTATTGTTCTTCAGGTGGCAGTACATAGCTTATGTGCATGCCACACCTGCTGAGGAGATTAAGAATTGCTGTTCTGTGCCTCTTCTGGCAGCCCTGTACCTTTATATTGTAGTATAATTAAGAGAGAGTGCATCTTACATGTGCTACTTGGCTCTGTAGTTCTTTGGTTACAATTTCCAGCCTCAGAAGAGAAAATAAAGATGTGTCATGCACACATATCCACTCAGCAACCGTTGCTTACTTAAAATTAGAGCTGACTGAAGGAAGAACAGTTCCATTTCACAGTAACTTTGAAGTTTTATATCACAGCAGAAAGGAGCAAGCCTTTCAGAGTGTATTTTTGTCCAGATGACCATTAGCAGGATGAATCCTGAGCTTTATCCTGAGAGTGTATGCATACATTTAGAACAGAGAAATATGAGACAAATTCAAGTCCCTTTCATGCTTGCTTCAGAGAAGATTTTTCAGATAATTCTTAAATTTGGTAAAAATATTATTAATTCCTCCCATTAAAATGGTTTTTTTCTGATCAAAAGCATTGTTAAGTTGTAAAGCATCACCCATCTAACAGCTGGCATACATAGAGTAGCATTTACAATTGTGCCTTCACAGATGAAACTTACCCATTATTCCTGTCTGATAGACACCATAGAGAGATAAACCAGTTGTGGCAGCATTCCAGACTGTCCCAATGACAGCATACAAAAGGATGGAACCAAGATTTCCAAAGAACAATCTATTTGGCATAAAATATCCAGCATCCAAAACAATGGGGGGCAGCAGGTAGAAGAAAAATACAGTTGGTGTAAGAGCAAAGGAGGCAATGTGATCTGCTGCCCATACAATGCCACCAAGGAAGAGACCAAGAACAATCAGCAGAGCACTCTCTGGAACCACCCGGGTGACTTTGTGGGACAAGTGGAAAACTGCAAAGAAAGAGAAAAGCAGTTTGTCAGAATTGGAATGAAGAAACAACGTGAGCAACAACTGTGGTTAGCTGGCAATTTTGACTTCACACGAACTTGTTGCTTTCTTTGTTATTAGACCCAAAAGCATGCTTGAAATGCATGGGATACAGACAATGTCAGAACCCAGCAACTTATAAAATAAAACAAGAAGGCTGATTTTCAGATTTTATCCAGCGTATTTCAACTTATATGAAACCAATATTCCATGACATTTATTTCCTTTACTGGATTATCTTCTCCATACAAGATCTCTTTAGGGAAAGATGGTGTTCTGTGAAAAGCAGTAGGTGCAAGACTGAAAAGGAATGTTAGAAGTGCTGGAAATGTTTGACTTTATGTATTATATCTGTATCTAAAAATATACATCTGACTCCAAACATTTGTCTTTAAAAATGATCTGTCTACTACCAGGTTTATTAGAGGATGGGAGAAGAATGCTGAAAGAAGAACCAGTTTCAAGACAAACTTATTTTTGTATTTATTTTGTAATTTGTGAATAATATTACATGACAATGTAGCCTGCAGCAGGAGCAGAATGGAGCTCCCATTAGGGAGATTCCTTTTGGGCCTTTTCCTCAACATTTGCCAAGTAAGGATTGCAGTTAATTCAGACACTTTCTGGGAGAATGGGGTCTTTAGTAGTGCCTTCTTCATATATAGATATACTCGTGGGAAATGGTTCTACAACAGGCTACTTTCTTTCTTTTGTGTAAGTGGTATCGTAAAATCTGTATCTTACAGTAGTATGTCAATTCTGTTAATAAAGATGAATGGTATATGGTATCTATTATAGAAAAACAGGTAATGGTATGGTGTGGTAAGACTATTAAACTAGCCAATAATTGGAGGGGAAGAAAACTACAGAATGGCATGAGTGGATCTAAAGACAGAAAGATGACAAGTCCAAGACAGAAAGAACTGACTGTTCAAGATCACAGAAACAAAAGACTGCAAATATTTGTGGCAACATGTATTTATAATGCACTTGTTAGGTATCAGACAAAAGAAAATAAAAGTGAAAAGAACACAGAGAAGTCACTTCTACAAAGAAAGCTGGAACAGGAAAAAGAAGAAGGTGGCAAAGGCGTTTGATAATAAGGAAGCACAGGCATGCTAATTGACTTTCTTGGGATTTCTGTGAGATTTTTCTTCAGTTTATCTTAAATACTGATGGGTCTCAGATGGTCTGAACCCTGGTACTTTGTGATACTGACCCACTAAATGGGATTTTACTTATATAGCTTTGTGTTGAAAATGTGAATTTGACTTTAGGAAGAAAATTCCATTAGAAGCCACTGAGTTTCTTCTGGTTTGCGCATCAGCCTAGAACTGTGTTGAAGCTTTTACAATGCTAATGCGAGTTACTCAAAACTAGTTTGGACAAGAAGCCGTCATTAAGAATTCCAGCCTTTTAAGGTACAGTGGAAGAATCCTTCCTATGACTATGCAGAGATCTTAGACTAGGTTACTTTACTGACAGACTGTTGTTTTTCTTCCCAGCCAAGTATTTGTCCTAGTCAAACATTTACTAGTTACCTTTTAGAGTATTTTATGGGCCCCATTCCTGAACTGTCTCTCTTCATCTTGGCTGCATCTACATAGACAATGTTAGAAACATCACCCATCTTCATAGTAGCCCCACAAAAAGATGGTTCCTACTAGTTGTACAACCTCCATGGTCTCATTGGAATAGAAAACATGGAAGGAAAAATGACAACAGCCTGCCTACACCAACAATGAGCATGATTGTAGATGTTCCTAAGTGTTTGTAGACAAGACGAAAAATAAGCCGTGTTAGAACATAGCTTCAGAGTGGGGTTAGTACAATAACAATCACACATGAAAGCAAACTGCATTTAGAGAAGTTGGCTAAACCTTGCTAGTTTTCTATATCATCTGTTTCATGTAATCAATAGCTGAATAATACTTCACAGGAAGTTTTCCCAGGTTTTCCCGGTTAGTTTCATCTCTTTATAAAAAAATCCCTTGGGCTTGCATTTAAAAAAAAAAAATGTTAAAGAAAGAAAAACAAACTAACTACTATTCCATGTATTTAAATTGTAGCATTTAACTTCTTAGAAGTCTTTCCTACTGGTCATTCTTGATTCCTTGAATTTCCAGTCAGTGAATTATCAACTAATTTATCACCTCACAGAGTAGGGATTATCCCCTTATCCCAGAAAATGAATGTTGCTGAGCTAGTCTTACTAACTGAGGTCTGTTTTTCCTTCTCTTATGTTTGCAGATAAGCCATGACTACAACACGTTAAAGTTAGAAATTTAAAATAAACCTGTGAAGACTTTTCAGAACTAGACATTTGGAAAAACCCCAATGTCCAGCTAAAACTTCATATTCTGTAGAATTCTCACCTTTACAACCAAAGCTCGTTTCTCCCAATGAGTGCTGGGAAGCCAACCTGATACTGGTTATAATATTGTCTCCTCCTAGAAGTCACATGTTCCTAGTGAATCAGCTACATCATATATGTCTGTGTTCTCTTTAACTCCAATTGACTGATTATCTATACCAGATTTTAATACTACCAGCAATAAATTCTTCTACCCTTTTAGCTTAGGAATGCAGACTGTGGACAGGAAAGTTATTGCATGAAATGGGTCTCTAGAGATGTCTTTTCTTTTTTTTTTTTTGCATTTAGCACAAGCAAAATCTAAGCACTAAACATTTGTTTTAAACTTGTATTTAACTTTGTTTTAAACAAGTATTTGTTTTAAGGGAACTGCCTAGCTAACTCTGCAGGCAGATAGGCACATAGTACAAAATATGATTAGCAGAATCCTAGTGTCTGTAAATACAGAAATATGTAAAAGGAAAATACAACTGATGAAATTCAATGACATAGCTTTAGACTAACATGTAATTGGAACTTAGATTGACGTTTGAGCTCATATTTGCACTTACAGAGATTTTTTTTTTCAGGCTATATGCGTCAAATATGTTCAATCAAGACTGTGCATTATGAGTAGTTATGACACTTATAGAAATTGGTAGAAATAGTTTAATTCCAGATTCACTCCTTAATGTTTTTTTAACAATTCATTTTCCTGAAGTTATGTCCCTAACAAATTCTGAGTGAGTTACAAACTGACATAATGATAGTACATTCATTTCATAAAGTGTGCCTTTACTTGCTTAGGAGAGATCCAGAAATAGTCCCACAAAATGAATTATATCCCCATGAGAAAGCAGAAGAATTGGAAGCTTTCATGACATCTAAATGTCTAGCATGCCTATGTATTTCACCTAACTGAGGAGTAAAATACAATCCAGCAATAATGGACAAGGAGTTTAGTCTGATTCTATTGTGAAAGAAATTACAAGTATCAGGAAGGACAGCATGCAGTACTGCTCAGATAAATTACTCTGTGAGGGATCCAGAGATGAAATTAGGTCTATTTTCACTGCTGTTAATAATGAAAAGCACATTAATATATTTTAATGAGGAGAGGGAAAGAGCAAAGAAATAAAAATTGTAGCCAGTCCGTGGCATAAAAGAAATAACAGTACACAGGGCAATCTTGTGATCTATAATTTTTAACATTTATCATTCATGTACATAAGTCTAGGCACAGTATTAGTGAAAAAGTTAAGCATATGCTTTCCTTCCGTATGTGATAAATGTGGCATGAAAGTGGGTTGCACTGGCTAGTGGGTAAAATGTTCAAATTCAAGCTGAGCATCACTGAATTAGAAGCTTTCTACAAAATTAAGAAATTATTACATAGTAATAATAGTAATTATTATGTAGTATAAACTTCCTGTGAAATTTTTTTGTGATCAAAGGAAAGGGACTGTGACATTTAACGTATCTGATGAGAAAGGCAAAACAAATTAGCAATCTATGATTTGATATCTGGAACCTGTTTCTTTTGACTCAAAGAAAGAAATAGACTTTAAGAAGCTATTTTTTATCACCTTTTAAAAACACGGTAACTTAGATTAACCCCTTCAGTGGAATTTACAGCATTCAGTGAACTATCTTTCTTTCTAAGGCCATCTGAGACTGCTTTGCAAGAAGTGGTTCAACAGAATAACCTTTTTCTCATTCACTAAATGAAATGAAAATAGAAAGGTCTGGTTAAATAGCAAGAATAATAAATAATAATAAAGAAGAGATAATGTACACTTCAAGTTCAAGTCACTTAATATTTGTAGACACATGAAAAAAGGTTTACTGAAGTAGGGTTTACCGTATTTCTTTCTGAATTATCTCTAACAGGACCCAGTTTTCATCAATACTGATTTTTGGTTATGAAGCAAACACTCAATGACTGACTGACTTCTAGAATTCTGTGCTTTGTTTCCAGGTGAAATGAACAATTCAAGATAGATTTGCCAGCTTTTAAAAATACAGCACTGCAAAAATAAAAATCTGAAACTACTTCTTTAATATACTGTTAAATTTCAGAATTTATACAGTCATTTCAACACTATTTCAAGTGACTAATGATATTTTCATTAACTTTGTTAGTGTAAAATCAAGGCCTTGAAAACACTGAAATAATTTTTTCAGCTAATATCACAATCTCAGGCAATCACAAATACTACTGCATGTACACAGTATGCAACATGTCATCCAGACAAATCAAGAACTGACATAATAGTGCTAGTCATTCTCTGCTGAAGTTTCTTTTCTGTTTAACTTTGGATATAGTCACAAAATAATTTAGATTATTAAATTATTTTCAATCTCTGTTTTCAGAATTCTTATTTCCATGGTTCCCATGAAAGCATAGATATGTATTTGCAAACATTTCTCAGCTCCTCCCACTACTGTGAGTGATAGATGTGGGGTCTACTGTATACATTTTTGCTAGTGGGTCAAATAGGCACTGATAGTATGCTATTAGTCTATTTTTCACTTTTGACTTTTTATTTTCAGTTATAAAGATGAAGTTATCATATTAAATCGAGCCATGAGTGCTTCTAATTTGAGATCCAAGACCTGACACTCTGTTACTGGTAAGAACACTTGCCATTGACCAAACTGAGAGCAAAATGCTGCAAACTTTTCTTCGTGATTGTTTACATTTACTTTACTGTGATCCAAATAATAGTATCTCCAAGGCAGTATATAATCAGGTTCCTGTAACGGCACAGCATAGAAGCTACTTAAGAGAAGACATGAATAAGTTCCACAAAATAATATTCTGCCTAAAGGGAAACCTTTCTTCTAAACATCTTCCAGCAGTTGGACTCTGACTGGCAAGCATGAAATTTTAATTTCTTATCTTATCTACCTGTTCATGTTCTCCTTAGAGTTGTAAAGGGGGAATTCTATTTTAAAACTGTTTAGTTCTACCCTTTCTGAAGTTTTTTTTCAGTAGTGTCTTCTGCAGATATATGCTATTACTTATTTAAAAAAAAAATCTGAAATATATTCCAATAACACACATGGAAAAATCTGCTTTACTTTATTTGTATAATAGCTCAAAGTATAATGAAATACCAATTTGTGAACTAAATTGATCAAGTGGAAAGTAATGCAGTTCCAAAGTTCTAGAAAGTCCCGATCCATACCTATTATGAAGGTCTACCTGACTAGCAAATGGCTGCACTTTCTAAAATACAATATGGAGCATACATTTTCAGGAAGGCATTATTTGGGTTCCACCATCCCTAAAAGGTATGCATCCCTGGCCGTGTTCTTGCTCCATATCTCCATCCATTAGTTGCAGCCTGTTAATGGATCACAGCTCAGACTAACCAGCTGCATCTGCCATACCAAGAATGATGAAGTAGTGCTGCAGAAATACATGCCTATGCAAGCCCGTAGGCAGAGATTGCAGCATTCATGGTGTAGGAACTGTGTGTAGATACTGGAGCAGAGAGAACTGTGTATTTTCTATCTTTTTTTTCCTCTGTTTTTTGTCTGCCAAGTCCTTTTAAAGTTCTGAGTGTTTGACTATTTTTCTCATTAAGCTGTATATGTAGGAGATCCAGAAAACCTGACCTCCTCAACACGTAAAAAGAAGCTGAACAATCACTGTTTAAATATTACTTCTAACACTTGGTTTATTAACAGTTTCATATAATACCTGATATTTATGGGCTGCCTGTCGTGTTTGCTGTGGTTCTCTCATGATGCTGAGGGAAATGTATGCTAATTTCATTCTGCACATCACCTAGCCCAGACTAATAGTGAATGTTTCTTTAACAGTGGACAGTACACACTCCTCAGGAATCTTCACTGTTGCAATTGTTTAGAAAATTATTTAACAATGATAACCATTACTGTTTCTCTTTTTTTCTTTATACATCTACAGCTGTAATCTCAAATTTCTCCAGAGGTTTTGCTACTTGTATTTGGTGTTAATTGCTATTTATTTCACATATGTGTTCAAGAGCACACTCTTCTGATAAGTCCGCTTTCTACTTACTCCACTCTTCTACTAAGAGAAGGTTTTTGATGCAATTTCCTGTGTAATGAAATTTCTTGTGTTTATATTTCTCTTTTGTTATGGTTCCCTTTCCTTCTCAACAGTCCTGCCCACCTACTAGTTTGCTAATAAACTTCCTGCACTTGCTATACTTGATTTCTTTATACTTACAGGTCTTTCATTTTCTGTTCTATCCTTGTAACTCCTTGTAACTTATTTTCTCTTGATGGGCCAGTTTTGCATCCCTGTGCATTGATCTCAGTTGTATTGGATCTCATTTTTAAGATCTCCTTTATGACTTGACTACATAAGTTTTCTACCCTTGTCACATTACCAAACACAGCATTTCTTGCCTGTATAGCCATAGGCCTACCTTCCAACTAATTACAGTTGCTTATGTAGCCTGCACAGAGGATCTAGGAATTTTAATTATGATGATAAGAATGATAAGAGCTGTTTGGTTGAGTAGGCAGTCCATTATCACACCACTACATTTAATGATCTGCATTTAAGGGGGTTTTTGCTCCAGCTAAAACTATGCAAAGGCACAACAGCAGCTCTCATCACATAGTTAGAGACTTCATCCTGATTTATAATCTGAATTTGTTCACAGCTATTTTATATTCATTTTTCTTCATGACAGTGATATCAATTTTCTTAAATAGTTCTTTTTCCCTAATGTTAAATCCTTCATTTCCTATTATATAAACACAGAAAGAAACATAATCTCTTCTTGTTGCTTTTCTTTGGTTTGTTAAACTAAGCCACATATTTTCAGTCTTCACTTCTCTATGTCTGTTTCAATCTGAGTTCACCTTCGTGGACCCAGTGCCATTAGAAATATAGACTGCCTGCTGCATGAGTCACAGTAGAAGCAAGTCCAACAGCATTAATAATTTCCTATCACAATCTATAGTTCAGCTACATCCCGGATTCATTATCACATTGATGACTCACAGTCATCCTGTATTCACTTCATACAGACGTGTACCCCTCTTGTCCTTCTCACTCACATCCTCATGCAGAATTTCTTGTCATTGGTCCCTGACTAACACTGCCTCTGGTATCAGTGTATTTCATCCCTTCCCTAGTCCCCCAAATTATATGGTTTTTCTAGTACAATAACCAGATCTACATGAATACTGATAATGCCAGGGGAAGAGTGTCATCAGAAACCTTCAGTAGGATTTCTTAACTCTTTGTGCACTGGTAATTAAAAAAAATTAATTAAACAAAACAAAACCAACCAAATCCCTGCATAAGACCTGTCCAAAAACTAAACTCTAGTGACTTCCACAAATAACCTTCTTGTAGTTTCATACTTTATGTTGTTCTTCCCTTACCCATCTGGTAAGTGTTCTATCCCCTCTCTTATCAGCAGATGAATTGAGGCCTAAATCAAGGGGGAAAAAAAAAATCTTCCCTTGTGTTCTAAGAGTAGTTCAGTTGAAGCAAGGATTCAAAGCCTTAGGTAACTGCTTTTCTAGTCTGTCCAGGAAGTGTTTAAGCAGATTCAGCATGGCTGAGGCTGATCATTATTATTGTATTTGCCTTTCTAATCTTTATCAAGAAAGTGGGCTCAGTTTTCTTTTCCTGGTCAGGAGACTTATAGCTTATTTTATAGTCCTTTAGATTCTGTTCTGTGGACCTTGCAACAATGGTATTCTGCAAGTCTTATGAACTGATTTTGCCATTTTGAATTGTTCATATAGAAGCAGTATAAAACCCTTAAAGAAAAAGCTTTTACTAATGTTTTCTGAACAATATTGCTTAGACAAATCTGAATTATTTTATTAATCAGTACCTTATGATTTTACCAGATCTAGCAAAAATTGAAAGTTTTCTTGAAAAATCTCAGTGATATTTTATATCTCAGAGATATTTTATACCTGAAAAAAATCAGATATACATGTATTGTGTATATTGCATATATACGTGTATTGTGAAACAAGCAGTAAAAGCCATTTTCGGTATAGGTCCTTGGGTACAATCTTAAAATATACTACATGAACATGGCTAGTAATATTATTCATACTTACTCTTGGACATATTTTCCCTAAGCAAGGCACAAAGTCCTTCATATTTAACTTGTTTAGATTAACTGGTTTGAGTTTGGTTTTATCCAGCTCAAGAAATCTTTCTGTATTTGTCACATATGTAATGATTGCCATTTACAAAGTGTACAGCATTGTAATGAGCTCATTAAACAGGAGGTTTTAGGTCACTGTTCTTTGGAGGTGAACAATTAACAAAAAATGTTAGCAATTAAAAATGCAACCAACATACAGGTCAACGTTCCCAGTTGATAGGTCATAACATAACAAGATAGCCCCAAGTCAAATTCAAAGAAGTGTGTGAGTAAGCAACTAGTTACCTCTCTAAGCATTAGAACTAATTAAGTTTAACAGTTAGGTACAGTTTATCATAATTATGCCAAATAGTTCTTTTTTTGAAGGAGTTGTCCCACTGCAGTGGCAAGTGTGGTATCATTTGGCCCTTGTGGAACTGAATGGCACTGAAAGAGAAAATGGGAACAGTCAAAAATAATATTTCAAAATGAGAGGCAAAGTACACATTAGAAACACCTTGAAGTATAGTAGAGGATATAAAACAGGACAGCAAAAGTGTCATAAAACTGCTTCATTTCCTATGCAAAGGTATTAGAATTAAGTTTGAAAGACAATCTTCTTGTTCAGGTTAATATTCCTCACAGACTGAACTCAGTTAAGGATTACTGTGAGTTTTCTGTGTTAGGATGCTCTCAGTATATGATATTCCACACTGAATACAAATACAAAGAAGCAGAACTGAAGGGTATTACATATTAGAGCTACTCTGTATACAATAGAATAAAAATAGTATGTTACTGTCATAGCTTCTTCCAATTACATGTTAAAGGGTCAGCAGTGACTGTAAGCAGAATTATGTCATAATTTTCTGATCACTAAGGTAGTTTGACTAAAATCATTGCCTGAGGTCTAAAAAAGGTCTCGGTTTGGGAATGTTTTGTCTTTTGCTTATACAGATAAAGAACTGCAAAGAAATGGATGACTAGTAATATATAGAAACAGTTGTTCTGGTGTCATGATAAATTGCATAAAGAATTACCAAAGCCTGAACATAAAACAGAACAGTTCTTCTCCTTGGTTCAGGTCCACTCTACAAGTAGAAAAGAAATGAAGAAGAAATAATTAATGAATCTCAACAGTAGGTTGAACTCTGAAATTTCCTCTATACTATAGGGACTTCCCCAGTACTGCTTCTTGCAGGGCACAGTAAGGATGCTGTCTGTTAGGAAGGGCACAAGGGACATAATTAAATACTAAGGGATAGGAGGAATGGCTATGAAGGCTGCTCCAAGTCATGCGGTTAGGAAAGCACTTTTTTTCAAGCCTTGGTAGACTGCCTCGCTTCCTACCCCCTACATTCCTCCCTGGCAAGATTTAATTAGTACCAATGGAATAGCATGGGATTACAGTGGAAGTATTCCTGATTACATCAGTAAATTAAATAAGCATTAGGGTATTCAAATTTAGCTGTGATGTCCACAGACCAAAAAAAAAAAAAATTACAAATGTCAAGTAGCTCTTGCTTAAAACTGAAAACAAAGTTCATATGAGTGAAGTTAAGAAAACAAACCTATCTAGTCTCCACTGAAAGTGAAAACTACTGTGCACCCTGCAAGGCTTCAAAATTTTGCCAGTCTTATATTGGAGGCTTCGGCAGCTTGGTTAGAGTTTCATGATGGATTAAAACTCAAGTATGTTGTTTACATGTGCCAGGAATTTGGTAATCTCAGATTTCCAGGTGAGATTATTTTTAACTAATATATTAGAAACACTCAAAAGAAAAAATCCCTATTGCCATCAAGTGTCCAGAGTGACAATAGATAAAGGATGGAGTCCTTTTGTAAGACTTTTACAAGGCTATGGAATCTCCTTAGTGAAGGACTTGGGATTCCAAGCTTTGTCAGGAAATGGAGAATCACATAGAAACTTTTTTCTGTAAAAATGCTGGTGAAATCATTTCCCATTCGTTTCTCCACATACAATTCCCTTTGGGGACTTTTACTTAATGACAGGATGGCTCTTTTAACATCAGTAATGCTAGTCAGAAAGAACACGGTAAGGAACTGAGCAAGGGGATATGTGGGAAAGAAATAGGCAAGGATTCTCGTGTCACAATACTTGTACACTACTCTGTTTGTTTGTTCCACAGAAGGTTAAGAAAGCATCTTTTTCACCAATCAAGCCTAAGAATTCCTGACTTAGGCAATAGAGAGCAGAAGACACTACATGCTTCCTTTACTTAAATGCACTCATTCCTGCCTATAAAAGAAGTAATTTTACTGCAGAAATCCAAGTACATCATTTAGTTTTCCACAGGTTTAAGGGCAAAGTGGAGCTTAATTTATATCACTCTAATTTTTTCTAGCAAATGGCTCTGATACACTGCTATCATTTGAAGTGCTTTGACGTGGCTTTTGATTTTTGTCTGTACAGCTTTTCTGATTAACTAAAATGTTAACTCTAATACTTCCATTATCTCATTTGAGAGGAGAAATACACAATGATAACAGCAGGAAGAACAGTAGTTTATGTAGTGTCTTTGTACTGCAAAATGTAGTGCATAGAAAATCAGTCTGATGTTTTGAAATGGGGTAAAAAAGTCATGATGAGACAACTGTTTTTTCAGTTATGCGTTTGTGTTTTGTAGTGCATACACAGGGAAAATGAGAAAGGTTAACATGCAAGAGGAAGTTTACAAGGAGATTAATTTAAACTGATTTTCTACAGTGAAGAAAGAAAAAGGGGTGGAAAAAACCCAACTGGCTAAAGCTGTACTTGAAGTCGCTCACAACTCAAACCTTTCAAATACTGAAGATGACTGCTTGTCTCAAGAAAAAAGGAAGGTTGAAACCAGACACAAATCTCTTCCTAACTAAATAACAACATCCCAGAATGTCACACACATAGACTAAACAAGATACACAGTACAAAGTCCTATCAACATAGGGTTCTTTGCTTTATATAGGAAAATGTCCTGTATATAGTCAGATCCCTTCCTACACAGAATGAAGATTTAGCCTATATTCCTAAAAACATCTCTGCAAAAATTCATTTCTGGGAAGCAGTAAGAATTCAGTATGAATCAAATGTTAAACCTAGTCTATGCACAGTAGTGTCTCTTTTTGGTTGGAAGGGACCTTTAAAGTTCAGCTAGTCCATCCACTCCCACCATGAGCAGAGACATCTTCAACTAGATCAGGTTGCTCAGAGCCCTGTCCAACCTAGCCTCGAATGTTTCCAGGGATTGGGCATCTACCACCTCTCTGGGCAACTTGTGCCAGTGTTTCATGACCCTCATCATAAAAATTGTCTTCTTTATATCTAGTCTAAATCTCCCCTCTTTCAGTTTTAAAACCATTACCCCTTTTCCTATAACAACAGACCCTGTTAAAAAGTCTGTACCCTTCTTTCTTATCAGTCCCCTTTAAGTAATTAAAGACTGCAATAAAGTATCCCCAGAGTCCTTTTTTCTTCAGGCTGAACAACCCCAACTCTCTCAGCTTTTTTCATAGGAGAGATATTCCCAGTCTTCTGGATCATTTTTGTGGCCCTCCTCTGGACCCACTCCAACAGGTCCTTCTTGTGCTGAGAACTACAGCACTGTACACACTACTCGAGGTGAGACCTCACCAGAGCGGAGTAGAGGGACAGAATCACCTCCCTTGACCTGCTGGCCATGCTTCTTTTGATGCAGCCCAGGATATGGTTGGTTTTGGGGGCTACAAGCAGACATTGGCAGCTCATGTCTAATAAAGGGAGTTAAATTATTTACACACAGATAAAACATAAGTGAGAGAAAGCTTATAACTGAAAAAAGTTTATATATATGGACTTAATTCTAAAAGGATTAGCGTAGCATCTTCATATACGTGTAAATGCCAGGATTGGTTCTGGAAAAAAAATGCTGGAGTGAGAAAAGCATCAACCTGACAGAAAGACCTAGCTGAACTGACACTGCTTTATACCAACTATAAAATAAAAAATGCAGATAGGTTAGTCCTGCTTTTGTTCTTAAAAAAAAAAAAAAAAAAAAAAAAAAGTGTTGCGAACAACCAAACTTCATTAATTTTATTGCTAATATATTTTTTTCCATTAATCTCTGAAATCCCTGTACCTGAATATACTGCTAGTCCTGATAGGAAGCGAAACAAAAAGATGAACAAATGTCAAGACAGAAGCAAAATTTCAGCTGAATTTTCCTAAACCATGGATTTTCCATTTCTGTCAGGTTCTGTAGATTTTAGGTAATCATATGTTATACAAGACTACATTACTATTTTAATTTTAGTCGTGAGTGTTTAGTTCGTCAGCAACTGAATCTGCTTGATGATTTAGCTGTATTTCATCATATCTCAACTGATAAGCAGTTCCCAAAGTAGGGGCTCTTTTACCAGGTTTCTTCAACCCCAGGTAGGCCCCTCGCAGCACAAACACTACTGTGGCTGTACGTACTACTTCACTTGACTATCATCATAAAACGTTTTCAGATGAGGGTTATATAGACATGATTCTACCGACTTTCAACCCGTTGGGATCCTCCTTCATGTGACAGAGAACACATGCTACACCAGGCAGGAAAATATAGCTATAGACCATTCGTCCTTACTTTTGGGTAGGTCTTTCCTGACATAAGAGCTTCAGTAATCATACACAAGCTGAGTTTCCACCTACAGTGGCAGGTTTATCTTGGACTGGTTTTAATCTTTACTTCTAATCACAATGAACAGAAGGAAACTTCATACTTCCCCTGCTGTTTTTACATCCTCATACTTTCAAATACCCAACAGCATTATTCAAGTGAACGTGCCTTGAAAACAATGGTTTTTAGTAAGGTCAGCTGTCATATTGCTTAGGAAAGGCTGAAGAATTAAGATGCTTTATTGAGTGCTTAAAAAGAATAGTTCGATCTCAAAGCCAAAGCTTTAGCTTTTCCTTAATTACTGTTTTCTTCAGTACAAGTATTCAAGACATGAAAATAAGATGTACTTCTGTTATGAAATGCTAGGGTTGTGAGGGTGCAAATACAATTACTGTATTATGTACTAATAAATTGCTGCTCCTTAACTCCATGACAAATGTGACAGCCCTTTTTTAGATTCATGTGAAGTGTAATAAACCTCATCCTCAGATCAGAGAATGTCTGAAAATTTGATTGAATTAACTTGAGCAGAGGGGGAGGGAAAGGGGAATTACGAAGTGTGTATCTTTCACTGACTTCAGTTGCCAGATCTTATCACACTGAAGAACAAAAAAAAAAGTGTAGTTTCTGAACTTGCTACATTTTTCTTTCTAATAAAAATTTTGAAAAAGTGCAGACGTTTTCTAAATATGATCAGAAGAAAGTAACAAACTCAGTTTGTTACTTTCACCACTACAGGATACAAGTTTCAGGCTCTGTTACGGATGCTACACAACCACTCAGATAACTGACCTGAGTGAGTTACCTTGTTTACAACCTATCTTTTCATTCTTGTCTTGAATCATAAAACTTTGCTACATGAGAGATTGTGGAAACCACGAAAGTAAAAAGAAAAACAAAGCTAAAATAGAAAAACACTTGAAACTCTGCGCTGTGGTAGCTGCACATACTGGGGTTTTTTAAACCTATTAGGTTTATTCATGTACAGATCAGCAACAATGCAGCAATTAGCAGATATATAACTCACCTTTAAAAAGCCCAATAAAATGAAGGGTATAGGATTATTGGGAGCAGATAGAAAAGTGACTCCCTGATATGAAGGAATGCTAAGCATAACAATTGAAGAGAACAAAGCAATGCTATCTTGTCCAGGAAATGCCTTGTTGGGGGCGGGGGTGGGGGGTGGGGGGGGGGTGGGGAGGGGGAGTGTTGTGGAATTAAACCGTGCAACACATGGTCTTTTTATGCCTCTAAAAGCTAACATCCAATAAGATACACTGTACTACACAGAACAACATGTAGACCCACTGGATGAGTCTTTCTGAGGCAGATTGTGTAAGAGAAAACGTTATCCTCTTGAAGCTCTATAGACCGAAGTCCGAAAAAATATTAACTATTGCTATTCATTGTAAGAGATTATGACTCGTGGACATATTGATAGAATCTGTCAGCAGTAGTTTATGACAAAATCCTTTACAATGAATGGAAGATAAGTTAACAGTAAACCTCTGATGATAGCATCTATTTATCTCCATGATAACAAAATAACAGAATTTTTAAAAAATAATTAATTAATACATTTATTTGTTAGACACTAAATGTAAATTGTGGCATACTTTCTTTCTCCTTCACAAATCTAATTACATAATTTTAATGCAACATATATAATAGCACTTTCTTCTGCAGCTTCCATCCTGCACTTTCTGTCACAGTACTTTCCATCCTACTTTTTTTTGTTATTGATCAGTGCACTAATCAACAAAAAAATGTTCATGTGTTATCTTTAAATGTAGATTATCTTACTCATCTTATTACACTAGAAAGCTTGTGCATGCAACTTAAGTAGTTGTTTTGCCTGTAAAAACATCTATGATTGCTTTTCCACATCGCATCTATGGTAGCAAGTATTAAAGAAACATGGGAATAAACACAGTATTTATGCAATATTTCTACTTTGAAGAAGAATGCATTATCCTCCACTAATGATCATCCATGATAACTAATCTAAACAGATAACTAAGCTCACAGTATCTTCATCTACACGGCAATGCTGTAACTTGATAAAATCCCAGTTCAATAGTTAAAATGTCTTCCTGTCCAAAGTCAGATCTTGCACAGTCTTTTGTGAAGTGAAATGAAGACAGGAGACAAATGAGTATCATATAAAGAAGCGATAGGAGACCCCCATAGCTATAAGTACCACGGGCTTGGAAATTTCCTGGTCCTTCCTGAAAGACGGTAAAGAACTATAATGATGGAATATCTATCTACATAGATTTGCCTGAGGGTTTGGGGTTTTTTTAGTAGGTTTGTTGGTTTGGTTTTTTACATTTTTTTGTTTGGCTTTTTTTTTTTTTTTTTTTTTTTAGGGGAACAAAGGCAGTCTTCTTGAGAAAAATCCCATTAGAAATGGGAAAACTGAGATAGGATTCCAAAGTACCAGTGCTGCAATTCAGTTAAGTGGAAGACCCAGAATTAATGTCTACCTAGTACAGAGAAGGACTACAGAAGTGTGCTTTCTGACATACAGCTGTGAGCAGAAGAGAGCTTTGTAGGAAGCAGATATGTCATCCTGTTCTGCAGGAAGCAGGGAACACTACAACCAATACCTCCAAGTTTACAAATATTCCTGCTGAATCAGCTAGCTGTTGCTTGAGCTTGGTACTACCAGTACCATGTACTCTGCACATTTCCATCAAGTAATACTATTCATTAGAATATTAGTCATCCTGGTGAATAGTTTGTCTAAAATAAGAGATGGAACTCATAATGTATCAGCTAAGAGAAGGCAGAAGAGTGGGTGACATATGAGTGAAAGCCATTTGGATCAGAAAATTGACAGCCATTATAATCAGAAAGCACCCAGGATAGAGGAGAACTGAACCTTATGCCGGTACCATTTCTTTAATTAATGATATTATGAGCAGTGTGGCCACCATATTGTCACCACATATTCTCTCTTCTGTATATTATATGCAATTTTGGTCCAGTTAATTACAGTATGCAGAAGTGTTGCTCTCGTTCACCATGTAGGGTGTGGATAAAGGTCCATCCATGTATGAACACTGCTAATCCAAAGACCAGGATCTGCAGGCCTAACTGATACAGCAAGTAATTCTGGAAACCATTTCCAGGCACTGGAGGACAAGAAATTCCTCAAGAGTAGTCAGCGTAGCTTCGTAAAGAAGAAGTCTTGATTGACCCACCTGGTTAACTTACATGATTAAATAAAAGGCCTGGTAGAAGAAGAGAGAGCAGTGACTAGAGCCTACTGGGCCTTCTGTGTCTCCTGTAGAGCCTCATAGTCCTTCAAGCTGTTGCCATAGAGACTGACTGAGCAGGACAGTGAGGTGGATTGAAAACTGGCTGAATGGCTGGGCCTTGAGGGTGGTAATAGGTGGGGCAAAGTCTAATTGGAGGCTGGTAAGTAGTGTGTACCCCAGAGGACAGTACTGGGTCCAGTCCTGTTCAACATCTTCATTAATGATCTGGATGATGGGGCAGAGTGTACCCTTAGCATGTTTCTAATGATACAGACTTGGGAGGAGTGGCTGATAGGCCAGAGGTCATGCTACCATCCAAACCTCAACAGGCTGAGAAATGGGCTGACATGAACCTCAGGAAGTTCAGCAAGGAGAAATGCAAACACCGACACCTGGCAAGAAACAATCCCATGTACCCAATACATGCTGAGGGCCACCCAGCTGGAAAGCAGCTTGAAAGAAAAGGTCTTGGGGTCCCAGTAAACATCAAGTTGAACATGAGTCAGCGATGTGCACTTGCAGCAGAGAAGGCTGGTATCCCGGGCTGCATTAGGCAAAGAATTGCCAAGTGGGCCAGGAACATGCTCTTTCCCCTCTACTCAGCACTGGTGAGTCCACACTTGGAATACTGTGGTCTGGTTCTGGGCTTCTGTACCAAAGAGACATGGACATACTGAATGGTCTAGTGAAAGGCCGTGAAGATTAAGGGACAGGAGCATCTCACATATGAGGAAAGGCTGAGAGAGCTGGGACTGTTTAACCTGGAGAAGAGAAGGCCTCAAGGGGGATCTCATCAGTGTGTATAAATACTCAACTTCAGGGTGCAAAGAAGACAGAGCCAGGCTGTTTCAGTTTGTGCCCAGTGTCGGGACAAAGGCAGTGGGCACAAAGTGAAACTGTTCCTTCTGAACATCAAGAAACACTTCTACACTGTGAGGGTGGCCGAGCCATTGGCACAGAAGGGTTGTGGAGTTCCATCCTTCGAGATATTCAAAAGCTGTCTGGATTTGGTCCTGGGCAACAATTGTAGGTCACCCTGGTTGAGCCGGGAATTTGGACCAGATGATCTCTAGACGTCCCTTCTAACCGCTACTATTCTGCAATTCTGTGAACTCTGTAGAAGACCCAGTGTCCTGGTAAAATATCAAACTGATGCCTGTGTCACAGGACACTCTGTGTGTATTCCTGTGTCTTCCTCCCTAGCCATCAGCTTCTAGAAACAGTTAGATCACAGGAACACTGTATCACTGACTTAAGCCTTAAACACAGTCACTTATCAGTGACTGACCCAATTGGAAAGATTACTTTTCCCTAGGTCACTACTGTCCCACAGTCATCCCCAGAACTAAGTAGGATGGAAGAGCTGAGGACCAGAAACTGTTTCAGTAGAAAATCTGGCAACTTAATTCAAACCACAAGTCCTATAGCAATTTAAACTCTAGACTATGTCTTGGGAACAGAAGAAGCAGCATTCAATCACTGTTCATTCAGCTGGCATGAATATCGTAACCACTTAAACCACTAAACAACAGTCATTAAATTAATTTGTTAAGCATACATCTAAGCATGAAAATCTACATCCTGACATTAATCAGTACTGCTATTACACTAAAGTAGGAGGATTGTAATAACTCCATACTACAACGATATTTAGTTCTTTGTAGATCACATAACAACTATACCTCAAGTACAACTGTTAGTACTGATGTACTTACACTAACATAAAGCCATCTTATATCAACCTGTGTCATCAGTCACTGGAATACCAAACCAATGTAACAATGTTCATTTTAATAAAGGAGTTAGAATGTTTTAACTATGACAAAATACGTAACATAAAATCAGTTTGTGTTTAGACAAGTCCCTCCAACAGTTTACAATCTCTTTTCACTTGGGAGATTTTAATTAAGAAATCTTATGCGGTCAAATAATTTACAGATTTCTGAATATTTAATATTTTGCTCAAAGTCCAACTTTTGGGAGTGAATTAATCCATAAAGCTTCCTGTTTTCACCTTCTTTCCATTTTTAAAAAACTGTAATTGTAGCAGAGAAAATTGTGACTGAATGTTTTGAAAATCAGTCTACTGATCTACTTGGTGTTTTTCTTTCTTGGTGTCTGAATACTGCTGTTTTAACATTCGGGGTTGGCAAAAGGCCGAGGCATTTTTTTCTTTCAATGGATAAAAGCAGAACTCACCTAGGCACATTTTAGTGAATCCAGAATGACAACTTCTACTTTCAGTTATTGAAAGGAGAAAACTCTCCAGATCCATCTACTTAAAACCCCTGATTTTGCATAGACCTTTCAGAATATCTTCCAGTTTCTTATTTCATGAATAAACTTTAACTATCTCATGCGTTAATTAAAAGTGATTCCACCTCAGGTTTGCATTCCATCTCCCTGGCTTTCCTTATCAGCCCATAGTTTCAGTATTTGTGACTTTACATTGCTTTACATAGCAGCCAATTGTGTATTAAGTCATTCTTTTCACGGGGGTGAATACTCAGTAAGCTGCTTTACAAAAGGAATCAAAACATTAAAACAGTCAACCAGTCATGCTCTTGCAGTCTACCAGGACTCTTTCAATGGTCTATAATTTCAAATGGGTGTAAACTGTTAGCAAGTTGAAGAATATTAAAGCCCTACTTCTTTGAGACATTAGTTTTAACCACACTACTACAGAGAGATAGAAAACTCAGAGATATTTCATGAAAGAGCAAAACCAATATTCAGATTAGAAATATCTCTAAGACTTTGGACTCACAATTCATCTTGGAATAGAAAGGCCATACAGAAGGCACAGAAGAACTCAGTAATCTCATTATCCCATTACTTCAGAGCAATGTAAACATGTTAAATAGGGGAAAAGAAGTTTTGTTATTGAATTCAAAACATTTGTCTGAGCAAACTGGTGGTGAAACTCACTGACCCTGGATAGACTCTAGTGGTGTGAGGCAAAACAACTGGAAAATAAACTTTCTTACTGCCAGGTCAAAATAATAATTCAGGATTTCCAATACCATCTTCCTGCTAAGCATCTCTAACACACAAAGCTCCACAGAAACAAAGTGGGCCTCACAAAGCCTTTCACCTGAAGAACCTGTGTTACACCTAAAAGTGGTTTGCTGCTTTCACTCATACTTGCAGGCTGTGGTCTGCTGCCAAACATGGAGATTTACAGTCACTTAGGAGTTTTAGATCACCTTTAGTAATAAGTGGCTTTAGCTCTGAAGACAGTAAATCAATGGTTTCAACAATCCTAGAACTACAGTATTAAAAGGATTCCATTGTTCTACAGAGAACGCAGAGCACTTTGCATACAGGTGCCTCACAGTAATTGATGGCAGAGATCCTTTCTTTGGTATGCATGCCTGAACTGTATTCAATTCAGGGCCATTCTCAAAATGCCATTGTTTTCTTATGTAATTCACACAAGTTACCATTGTACATTTGCTATTCTTCAGGGAATGTAATCTGAATCTCCTCGAATTATACTGTCCTGATATCTTCTTCCCTACTCTAAATAATTAAGACTTGAGACTTGCAAGACTTGCGAGGGGGAGGGGGGAGGAGAGATGTGTTTTTCAGGGAGGCAGGAAGGACAGGAAAAGGATGACTACGGTACAAGAGTAAAATGGAAATAAAATGTGGAGACAGGCATCCATTTACAGATCATAAATTTAACAAAGACTTGACTTATACAGTTGTTCCTAGGACTGGAAATGCTAAGCTATTATTCTATGTTGGAAATGTTCTTTTCAGCTGCCTATAATGTTGCATACAAAAGGTAATTCCATAGAAGGCAGAGATTTTACAGTACTTTCTGGCTCACAGGTATTCTAAACAGCATTTTGCAAGAGGAAATACATCTCTCTAAAATAAAGACACCCCAGTTATATAGCATAGCTACCAGGACAAATTTATAACAGTTCTATGTAATTGTTTTTAAGATAGATAATAAAAGCCTATATTGAGGAAGGAAATGCATATGCCTCCATTATAAGTATGCCAACCTGTTCCAGCTTTTACTGAGTTCACAATAAAAGTAAAAGATATATTTTTTTCCGTGTTATCTTGTTCAGGATATGCGGGAAGGTAGCCAAGTCCAGACTTCCAGGTCACAATGCAAAGTGCTTTTTCATATTATCGCTTCTTAATGAAAGCAGCTTTTAACAAACACTACAATCATGACCAGGCTGATATTTAAGCTTTGCAGCGTCTGGTAGCAGCCTCACCATTTGAGTCTCTGACTCCATTTTTAGTTAATACTTCCAATAAAGTTCTGCTAAGCATCCTTCAACATTTCTTTCTAAAGATACTATTTACTGAAGAATTGTCAACGGAACAGCTATTCTTGCATTTTTCGCTTTTGTTAAAACAATATGTTAAATCACCTTCTTGAAGTAATTGACTTTTTGATAGTGCTAAAATGTCAGGAGGAGAAACTTGGGAGTCAAATGGCTTTTGTTTTGACAGTTTTGGAAGGAGGGGTATTGATTTCTTCAAAGAAAAGAAGTCTAAATTGGACGGGTCGTTAGACCTGCATTTCACAGTTCCTTCCCTAGCCCAACCCTAACATGCTTAAAATTCTCCCCAGTAGTTGTTTATGTTAACAAAATACTCTGAGGAGGACCTTTCTCAGAGCAGTTTGAGACAATATGAAGGGGGCTGGACATGCAGAAACTGGAGCATTTGTAGGAACCCATATCTCTATAAGGTTAGAGATAGAGTGTGCTTTACAGCTCATGTCCTCCTGGGGTCTCAAGAGCTGATTGACTCAAGTCCATCTGATACAGTATCTTTCTGAGATGTCACTAGGCCAGCCTTCTCTTAAGTGTCTGTTCCTTTTTATTGAATCACTTCTTCCCCCTCCTCCAAAGCATTGTGGCATTCCTGAAGACAGATTTACAAGCTACCCTGGATTCAAATTTCACTCCCACTTTTAAATATCTAATGTAAAGGTCTTTTGAATCTGTGTGTACCTCCACAGACATTATTTTTTTTAAAAAAAAAAAAAAGCTTTTCTGACATTCTTAGACTCAGCATAAGCTACACCAACAAAAACAGTTGGCAGGAGAATTGACTCAGATAATTAAAAGGCTATGAACCCTTCCTCATTTCTGTTCATAGTGACTTACTCCCCCACTGTTTCTTACAGTTGCTTATCTGCTCCACATCAAGCAAGTTTAGGGGGCTACCCAGACAGAAAGACTGCTTTGTAGGACTTTTTTTATTTTATTTTGGTACAAGCAATTAACTATCCTTCTGAAAATGTTATAGTACAAAAAAAGGATTTAAACCACAAGTAGGAATTTTACAAGTTCCTCGACATAACCTCAAATGAAAATACAAACAAAATCTTTCTCTGTCTCCTAGTATTTTGAACAAGTACGGACACATGCAGTGGATATCCACACACATAGGCAATATGCAGATTGCAAACTATTTCTTCTCTTGCCCATTTTTATCTACTGAGATGATTATTTCTTTCCTTCTACTTGTTTCCAAAGTTGTTTTCTGATCTCCCCCATACTTCTGGCTTTTCCTTTAGCAGACTTTCCTGCCACTGTTTGTATCTACTATGTGTCTGTATTAAAATGTTATTTTCAAGATGCGATCTATTAAAGATATATAAAGAAGGAGGAGAGCACATGATGAAGCAAACTTAGGAAGTATATGCAAGGCTGGTCAGCATGCATGTGTATTCAATCTTAAATCAGAACTATACTGTGCAAGTACTGTGCAAGTAGTTACAACACAGTCTATATATACATATATGCATGTATTCTTTTTTTTTCCATTGGTATTGCTTGTTTCATCTGGAGAACTGAGGTACCAGGAAGTGGGCACTTGAAGTCCACTAGGAGGGTTCTCAGCTGTACCTCATGTACATTCTTCATGTAGATAAGATGTTTTTCTGGCTTAGCTTAACACATGTAAGCAATTTATTGGCTTTATCCCATAAGGATACTCATTTGTATTGATAAGAGAGCCTATCAAAAGAGGAAATACAGATCATTAGCCAAAGTGAAACACTGTGTACCTTAGAATGAAGAGTTGGAACATTTCAAATTAAGAGGGTCAAATCAAATCAGTTATAGTACATAAGACAGTACACTGACATGCATCAGAAGTTTCACAGTAGACAAAAATTATTTTCTATAGCATGTGAAAGCTAACTGTATGAAGACTCTTCTTCCAGTTTCATTTATAGCAATACTTAGACTTCCCCAAGAGACATAAGCATTCTTCACATGAAAAAAAAACCCAAAAAAAAATAGCAGCTTGCTTCCCACAAAGCCTAAAACACTAGGCACTTCTTCATTTATTTAGAATGCTTATGAGATTCGATGTACAATAGTTTATGTTGCAGAATATACCTTGTCAGCACAAATTTACATTCTGAATGTACACAACATGAACATCAAGTCCCAGAAAATCCAAAAAAATCTCCTATTTCCCCAAGCCATATAATATAATGAACTGAAACTTAAAAAAAAAAAACAAAAACCACCACCCAACAAAACCCTAAAGTCGTTCTAATGCAACAGAAAGCGAAGTGTTTTCATACACTTTTCATCCCTGGCTACCAATTGCAATTCCCACAACACCCATGCTGACCCAACAAGAAAATCAGCTCTTCCAATCTCTGTAGCCATAGAGAAATGAGCTTGCATGTATAACACCTCATAGCCTGCTGAAAAATCTACAGCAAAACCAGCATTTTGTCTCCACTACCTTTGCCCTCCTTCAGGTAGTAAAGCAAGAGACACAAGGGCAGGTGTTTTGTATTTTCTTCCTCAGTTCTTTTCCATCTGCCTTTTGAAAGTATAAAAGTTTTTTGATCCAGCACAGCATTTTTGCCATTCAAAAATCTTCTGATAAATTTCTGGTCTACTTTCCAGAACCCTTGCCACACCAAGGGAGATAGAAGGCTGACAAGCTTTTATTTTTACAGTTCCCCTTCTCATTGAATATATGAACACCTTCATGCTTTCTTCATTAATATGCTGTTGAACAGTGAGTGTACATTTCTGCTTTTCTTGATTTTATTTGGACTGATGGGGAAAGCAGGAGCATTCACAGGCTTTCAGTGGAATACAGTAGTTGTCCATTGCTTCCTTAGAGACAATGTCCAGAGTAGCATAGAATTGCAATTACAGATATGAAGGGAGAAAAAGGACAAATCTTGAAAGTTTTGGGGAAGAAAAATTACGGAATTGATGATAGATACTGTCTACTAATAAGTGACATGCTCTGTGCAGCTGTGGAAGAAGAGCAAAGAATTTAAAAACAGAATCAGCAATATTCAGCTTCTGAATTCCAAGGACATTTAGTGCTTTATCAAGAGTTTATACTGAGGACTTCATGGTAAAATGGCTCACCTTAATGCAAGCTAATCTTAATCCAGGCCACTGCAATTTAAATATGGGACAATCTAACTGTCCCATTAGCTACATCGGGTTTCTGACACAGCACTGATATGGATGTGCAGCCCTGATACCACTCTGTACAACTGCGGCACATGTACAAAGCAGCCAAGTCTTAATAACACAGAGGGCAAATACTTACTTAGAAGAGCATCTCAGAAAGAAGGTTCAAATGAGTAACCTGTGTGTTTGTTTAGTTAGCACAGTTTTATAGGGACTCAATGTTGTCACTGTTTTTTCCTGTAGCTGGTTTCCCCAGCTTTCTTCTTGATATAAACAACCAATAAAAGTCAATTAAAACAAAACTGTGTGTTTTTGTAATCTAGGTAATGCAGCAACCATCTGAACACAAACTATTTGCAAGATGTAGTCCAACAGTAATTCATATAAAGATATTTAGTTATATTATCTATGGTTAAGCAAGTGAAACCCAAGATGCAGGTATCACTGGAAAATGCTTTACAGGATCACCTCTATGTAATTTACTCTTAATTTTCAAAGTGTTTTATTAAAATTTAGAGACAGTATTTTCCACCCAAGTCTTACTGTGTTAAGTTTATGTGCTAGACAGAATATACCTAAGTATACCTTTTTATATCTTCCATTCTCTAAGACATGAAAAACCCATGGATTCTGGTATCCCAAATTAGTATTGACAGTACAAGTACAGAAACATGTTTGTAGGATTTTCAGCTGATCATATCTTCTGAGATGAGACCTATTTTAGAGATTATTTATTGAAAATTTAAAAGGACGTTTCCTATGTTTGCCAAACTGGAGGTCTGGTTTTAGAGCCAAAGGTAAAAGGACTGAAAATAATACCACCAAGCAAATAAAATACATTCAATTCTTCTAGTGATTCTTCTAGTTCAGCAAACAGTGTTATTAGCATGAGATTGCTTTTGGAAACGTCACAAAGTTCAGAAGACAAGAGCTAGAGCATTCATATAGATTTGCTTAAGTTGCACTGAGGTTAGACTAAGTCCTTGCTTTTCACTGATTCTAATTTCTTGAAGAAATTCTGCATGCTCTAAAGCTTGTATTTTTCCAGCTGCATCAGATGGTCTGATAATACACATAACCTTTCTGTATAAATTATCCTCTTTCACTAATTTGGCAATGCACTTAAAAGCAGAGAATGCTAAATTCATATGTGCAGTTTACAGCGTTTATTTCTGATGGCGCTAGCTAATATAGCTACCAATCATAATCAGGATGATAGTATATCGTAAACTGGAATAGGTATTGTATAATCAATAAGGTCCAATTTCTGTTCACTTGTGGAAAAAGTTTTTTCACGGGAGCAACAGTAATGCAAGGTTTCAAGGAATTGCAAGGGTTCGCATGGAGTCAGATGTAGAAACCACAGTCCTAGGCGCTGAGAACGAAATAGCTAACCCACTGGGCATGTGAAAATCACACTGCTAAGCACCGTGTAGGGCAGTATTATGAAATCAGGACAGAGTACAGTAAACCCCCTGAAAACGGGTCAGTGGACTTATGATAAGCTTTCTTCATTTACGTTGGGTGGGAAAAGGGGAAGGGGGAAGGGAAAGGGAGAGGACATGTATTAATATATAACTCCGGACTCACCGATTTTGGCCAAGCTGGCCACAAGTATCCAGAGTGTAATGATATAAGGGTCCTTGACGTGATCCCATTTGAAAGAGACGATGGCAAAACTTTGATGCTGGGTGCTATTTTTAGGGCTTCCCGAGCTTCTCTGTCCCAGCGCCACTGGGAGAGCCATCAGCCCCAGGAGGAACCCCACTCCAGATACCTGCCTCATCTCCAAGCCGCACAACAAAATCCTGCTTCCCCTTCCCGGAGAAATCCCGCCTCTTCGGAGGTCCTTGGGGGCGAGTTCCTTGTCCCTTCGCAGAGACGCGACCGAGGACTGCGGACCGCGGGACAGTCGTGCGTTCAGCAGGAGGCGGAAAGGGTCCTATCCCGCCACCGGCGGCAGGGCTGCACCGGCTGACGCAGGTGCCGCTTTGTACGGGGTGGCCAAGGAGGGCTCAGGGGCTCTGTGCACAGGGAGATGCTTCGAGCTGGGGTCCTGTTGCTTGCCCGCACCTGCCTTTATCAGGCTGTTCCCGAACGGCCGGAGGCGGAGCTTTCCTGCCGCTCCCGCGGAGGCTGCAGTGCGGAGACAGCGATGCCCTCTGAGCACCTTTCGGGATCGGCTGGGGAGCTCTGTTCCGCCGAGGGGATGACGGCAGGCTGTGGGTTGTGTCACTGTCCCGGATCGGCTCTGGGTATGTGGGGGTTGGAAAGAAGCAGCCTTGAGCTTCTGGCGCTAGGGGCCAAGGCCAGGGATCTCCCGCGGGCATTTCCAAGGTGGAGCCCGTGGGATCCAAGGTGGGATCCGTGCTCAGATCGGAGCTGGATAAGGAGATCCACAAGTCTCCCCCACAAGCCCAATGGGTCAGCCTTCTTTCCTCAGACCCACTCTCCTAGTCTGTTGCCCAGAGGAAATGAACTCTTTTCTGCTTTTCAGCTTCAAATTGTGTTAGGATCTGGGTCACCATACAGAAGATTTCTCAAACCACCTTTTTCTTCTGTTCACCAGAGAGCACCTCTTCCCACGGTGCTTGGCAAAATGATACCAGCAGGCAAGGTTTGGCTTTTCACTTAGATCTGCTTGCAGATGTTTGTTAAGATGTGCTGTATTAAAAACACTACCTGGCTTCTTTTTTTTATGGTTACAATGTGAAACCTTTTAGAAGGTTCCCACTTTCCCCCTAAAGCCTTCTTTCTTGCTGATAACATTTGCCTGATATCCTGGACAGTCCATGTTGTGCGTTGTAGGCAGGTGGACCCATGATAATCATCACCCTGCAGTAAAAAGGCAGTAAAGCAGCATGTTCCCAGCACACAGAGCTGAGTGCACCTTTCCACCCATCACACAGCAACAGCTCCTGTCCTCTGTTGTGTGCTCTGAAACAATTCAGCTGGCCACATGTGCAGTCAACTGCTTCTGTGACTTTCTGAGGAAAAATACTACCTTTTTGTTTTACTTACATGACAGTTGGTTTTATCAAGAGTTAAAAATTTAACATGATAAAGCTCTCCTTTAAAATGTTTGAAAGATTAAGAATGTATTTTGATTATTTTATTCACTTGGGAGAAAAGCTAAGTACCTTTTCGAAGTCTAAGTGACCTGCACAGATACTCTTTAAATCAATTAACTAGTTAGTTAAAACAATAAATTTGCATGGAATATCATTGTTATAAAGGGTGTCTATCATTATCACATAATAATCTTATTTAGCTAAGGAACTCAAGGAGCAAAGTTTTCTTGAGTTAATGCACTGAAGAGTCATTTATCATCACCTCAAAGAAAGTACAGGCCTTGCATTGGACTCTCTTCTTGAACAATGAAACATCTTGGGTTTTTTATTTCCCCTGCTTCTTCATTACTTAAGGAAAGGAGCTTATGTAGGAATTTTTTTAACTAGGAGCCGGTCTGAAGTTGGATAAGGATTAGGAAGCATAACAGACAGCAAAATATTTTCTTTACATTTAGGAAATATTCTAGACAAAGACCTTAAGAATATTTCAGCATCTAACAACTGATATCTATATTATCTTTATCTTTTTTGTAATATGACTTGGATACCCAAATGTCCTTTAGAATTTGTTCCCACGTTCTACAAATGGTTCTGGCCAATGCAAGGGTAACATTTTTGTGCATTGCCAATAGAGAGAGAGAACTACATCTGGAAGTAAATAGCTGCTGATCACTTGTGTAACCTGTTGCTGAGCCCTATGGATAGTAGTAGTTCCTAGTGGTTAATTTCAGTTCCATTCGTTGATATTAAAAGAACAATGAACTGTCATAGAAACAAGCTGTCAGCACTGTTTATATTATCACAACTTATTCCAAGTACCATCACATCACAGTAAAACATGTCAGCTGCAGCTGATAAAAGGGCATCACAACTGCTGCAGTGTCCCATCTTATATATGTGATTTTTCCCAAATCTATTTCCACAAAATGATAACTGGGATAGAAATAAACCTTACTATTGCAAGTATGGCAGATAACCACATTGTTAGGACAAACGTGTTATAGATCAAAAGTATCTGCAGCTGTGCTAGAAAAATGAGAAAGACTTCTCCAGTGGATCTTTTCTACAGATAAGCAAAGGCATACACTTCACTTGGAGGAGCTGCAGCCAAGATCATGCCTCTGATTGCCCTTAGGTAATATTCTACTCATGACAATAGTGACAACAGCAACCAAGTTACATGACAATTCTGAAGTTGCTGATGGAGGTAAAGCAGTATTAGCAAACAAAAAACGTTGAAAGTACTGTCTTAGCACAGACAAGCAAATGTTAATATGCCCCTGAGCTGAAAGTGTAATGCTCAATAACCTACCTTAAAGGGATGTTGTGAGAATTTTAGAATTTGTAAAGATTTTTTAAGGCCTTTGCCCAAACTGCTACAAAAGTATAAAATTTTGCTTATCACAAAATCTTCTCAAAACAAGGTTTACAACACTGCTAAAATGCCAACACTGTATGTTTTTTAAATAATAACAAGTCAATGGTTCAAAGGGTATCTGTGACATTTGTCCTATCATCTGATGCTTATGGATTTCTTTTAAGTAGGCTGGATATCAAATGACTGTACATAGCAGGAAATTCTTGTGCAATTCATTAATTTGTTAGTATGACACAGAGAGGACAGAGGAAGGAACTGGCAATCAGGAATCTCCTGTGGGTACATGAATATGTGCTAAACCAACAGTCCATTGAATATAAATGAACTCATGTACAGAATATATAGTTGTACAAGAATACATTTGCATTTATGCATTTATTAAGAGATTCCATTTTCTTGGAGGTTCTTTATGAAAGTCCTTATACAGTTTCCTATGTCCTTATTCTCTATCAGTAACAAAAAGCATTAACTTGAATACTATGTTTGCAATAAAGATATTATATCACACAACAGCTGATATTTCCTGACTCTCCAAAAAGATTGCACAAGGAAGTTTTCTACTTATTGTAAAATAATGGGTTTATGTCCTGAGGTTTTTGGGGTTTTTTTTTTTTCCAACTGCAAAAACTCCAACATTGTTGCTTCTGGAAATGTTGTGTAAATAATTGCTTAAATAAGTAGTATCTTATACACCCTTCACATGATCTGTGTCCTGTAAAGATTACTTCTTGGGGATTTTTTTAAAGCTGAGGTAAAAGACAATTTCAGTTAAAAAAAACCCTAACAGATAAACTGAAATCTTTAAAATTTTATCAGTTTTTTTCTAGAAAGCACACACAGTATCTTGATTGTAATAACTTAGATTAACTTAATTAACTTTCAATATTAGCATTTACAACAATGTGCTCAAGCTGAGGTAAAATTAAGAAGCACATTCCTGTGGAACTCAGAACTTTCATAAAAGAAAATAAATAAATCTAAGTAGTGAAGAATTGGCAAATGAAATGTGAAAAATCTCCTGATTCAACATAAACGATCATAAATCACTTATTATCATTCCTGTCTTTCCTCAGGGAAATGCACTCTTTTTATATTAATGTATTAAATACGTAAGCAGGTTATGGTAAGATTTTGAAAGGAATTTAGTGCCGTATTTCCAATTGTATACATAGTTAAATAGAACAGTAATTGACGTGAATGGCATTGTACCAATATAACTACATGATTTGGTGAAAATTAATGTGGTTTACATGCAGATAAGTGCAGAACCATGTGAATTTATAGTGAATATACTTGATTCAACAGTTGACATTTTGCCAACTTCTCTATAAGTGAAATCAGTGTAGCTGTGCAAGTTTATGCTGCAAGGTGTTGGACAAATATTATTGGACTGAGTAATATTGCAGAGCATTATGTTATAGCATGATGAATATGAACCTCTGATATTGCTTTGAGAAGCAATACATTAATTCAGCCCACACATATTACTATCAGTTTAAGTGAACAAAATAAAGACTAGGGTGAAGATAAATGAATCAGAAAGGTAGGTGAAAATGGATTTGGCTGGGAAGTAGGATAGCAGAGAAAACTAGCTGGATTTTTCTTGACTCATTTCAAGACATGAGTGAGTATAAGGATAGTAAGTGGAGGGCATATTTACCAGATCCCTCATTTTAAGCTGTACATCTTTTTGAAAATGGCAGAAATTTCAGTCAGATTGTGAGATTTTCCTGTTTTGTTGTTGTGGTTATTATTGTTTTTAATGAACCTCCCCATTTATATTAGATTAGTAGCTAATCTAGTTAGAGTGGGAGGGTAAAAGTGACAAATATTAACCCTACCTATGACCTCAGTTAAGGATGGCCCCCTCCATAAGGGATTGAATCTGTGTGAGGTGTGTAATGAGCAATGAAAAGGAATGAGAGAGGGAAAGTAGTTGTTATATAGCACCAAATACCTAATACTTTTTACATTACCATGCTGAGGAGAAGAAGTATTTTTATAACATGCTATGTGTATTAAAAGTTCTGCTGTACATTCAAATTCCAATGAAAATTCTTCAATTGTGTTTTAGCACTATTCTGGGCTTGCTACTTGTCAAAGATGACCACAGAGATTTTCATCTGTGATAGCCTGCACCTTCCACACTTTCCTTCTTGCGCTGTTCGCATTCCCATGTTTTTGGCATCCCACTCTTAATTCCCTGTACTCCAGGTCTCTGCCTTCTTTCCTTTTCATGCATGTCTTCTGTCAATACTCCGTCAATATTCACCGCAAATACTAGACTCAAGACACAAGTCAGTGTATTTTTCCTAGTCATAAGGGAGATTATATTTGCTGATCTTAAAATATCAATTGTCATTTTGCTGTATGTTAAAAAAGCTGGGGGAAGATTGTGTCAGAAACCATAACTACAGATTCCAGAGATCAAGAAAAAGTAAATAAAAAAAAGCTAAAAAAAAAAAGGAAATAAAAGTGCATCTCTCTGATCTGTTTCCGTGTACAGGTGCTCAGCTTTCTGTAGTTTAACCAGAGACAGAAAGCAAAACAAACAACTGAATTGCTTAGGGGAAAAACAAATTACTCTTAAATAACAAAGACATCTAAATAGAATAGTTTTCATACCTAACACGATGATTTTACATTTCTTTCTTTATTTTGTACCAAGGTTTAGATGCTTCTTGATCTTAATTTTTGGCTGACCTATGGAGAGGGAATCTTTCCTTTTTCTGATTCTCCATATACTATGCCTCTCTGAAATCCATCCCCTGCTTAGCTTAATATGTGCATGTTCAAAAATAAAAAGTCCAGCTAGTTTCACCTAGAGCAGCTACAGAATTCAATGTGTCATCCCCAGAGCTCCTCTTCTGGCAGATGGATAGGACTTGTTCAAAAGCAACTGTGATATCTGCAGGTGGAGACTCCACCCATCCCCTCAAACTGAAAAAGTGTGTCTCCCATTCTCCCTGCCCTTCATAAATTACATGCTGAGGTCTTCATAGTGGCAGCAGCCACTGCCATGTACTGATTCATAGCTGTTTCTAGTGGTAGGCCGTGAGAGGAACGTGGATGGTTTAAGCAGTATGTGAAAGCTCAGCAAGTTTACTTACCTGTTGCAATGGAAATCTTATTCCAGCAGAGGGAGTGACCCTGCAGTCTGCCCGGGCTTGAGGGCACCCAGAAATCTTGTTGCTTGTTTAGAGCTTCTATCTTCAGGATGCCTCCTAAGGTCAAAATGCCCAATCTAAGCCTCTCCTCTGTCATTATACATAAAGGAGCTTTCCTCTGAAATATTTTTAGAAGATAGTCGAGATTTTGTAAGAGTAAAATTTTGCTTTCTTTTTTTCTTTTTTGTTTATCTAAATCGTGATAAAGAAAACAGTGAACCTTGGCTGATGTGCAACAGTAACCATGTAATAATCACCAGTTACTTTGAACTTAAAACAGGCAAACCAAAGAGTCAAATAATTAAATTAATTATGATAGAAACAAAATCTACCAGCACAATTTATGGCTTAAGGTAGAGATAATGACAATTTGATCAACAATAAAAGACATAAATATCAGTCAGTACTTCCTTGTTGTTGTTGCATAGTTTTAAACCTGCAGAATGGTGTATTAGAGGTGCTGGGGAGTTTTGTTGGATAATTCAATTTATTAAAATCAAAACATTTAACTAAAACATACATATTTTTATGAATCTTTCTCTAGGAAGTTTTCACATGATCAGAATGTTATTCCTGGTCAAAGCTGCAAAGGAAGGAAGGAAAATCTTCAGAGCTGATGATAATATCAATAATCTGTCTAATTCAGTGCAATAATATAGTCTTGAATTTCATAAATTTCAGGTGAATGCCTTGATATTGATCATGATTCAGAAGAAATTAAGATGATATAATTTTGTTCTGTACTGAAGAAAAAACAACGGTTGAAACTTCAAGAAAAAAAATTGAAAACTGGTTTCCAACCAGTTTGCACTTTAAAAAATTTTTATTAGTACACAAATCTTTGCACTAACTGCAGCAGAAGTTACAATCAATCTGAAGAAGTTTTCCTGTGGTATTTCAAATGTCAATTTAAAAGGAATGCAGTGCATGTTTTGTAGTCAATTGGACAGAAATGGAGTAGAATGGCAAGAGATGATCCTTTACTACTGGTCTAAAAAATGACAGAGATTCTTTGAAGAAGGGCTCGCTACTTTGAATTGAGGAATCTGAATTGCGTTGCTGCTTATCTCACTGAAGTTTCAAAGGCCACAAGGTGCAGCATACACATAGCATGCACTTCCACATTGCCAAAATAGCAGCCATAAACTAAATGACTAAGATCAGTAAATAAATGTGTAAACAGGAAGAGCGATATTTTCTAAATATGCAAAATAATTTGACACTAATGTATTTAATAATTAACTACATCAATTTGCTTTGACAAATTTCTGGCATTTGGAAGCCTTGATCAGAGTTATTATTACTGAATTTTCAAGAATTCTTTTTAGAATCAAGTAATATATTGAAAAAAATAACTTTCATGATAACTTTGAAGTGAAAACAAGAAAGAAATTGGTTAGAATATTACTCTCACAAAGCTGTACAAATAAAATTATGCAGTGGAACCATGTTATGTCAGACTAATGTATTTTAAAATGTCATTTCCTACAAAGTCACACTTTTGGAAATACAGAAAAATAAGCTGCACAGTTGCAGAGAAGAGTCATAAATTTTATTTGCTGCATGAAAATAAGAATCCACAGAGTAAACAAGTAATTTGGAAAACCTTTCTAAATTTTGACTGGTTTAGCCACCTTGGAGGCACTGTTCAGTATGATTACACGGGGATGCACCACATCATTGGGAACTGCTGGAGAATTTGTGTCTGGGAATAAGGATTCAATCCTATCATTTGCCCCCTGACTGCACATTCTTACTGTTTTCCTTCTATTTGCTTGCTGGACCTTTTGATAAGCCATTTCCGCTTTCAGTCTACTGCAGTCTTGAAATGAGGTGCTACTAAAATCAGAGGTACTTGTTCTGAAAGGTCCTCACTAGCCTAATCTCAGTTCATGACATCATCAAGCTTTATGTACTACACACTGGTCTTCAAAAGTGAAGAAAAGTGCATGGAAATGCAGATAAAACTGAAGAGAGATACACGAAGATGAGACTATGAGGACTGCCCTGGTAACTAAATCCAGTCTCCTGGGATTACAGGCATCACATTATGGATTTCCTGCATAAATTTACCACACATTGTCTTGAAAATGATATCTTAAATACTTTATGCTAGTTAGGAATATTAATAAAATTTCTAGCCTAAATTTCATCAGAAAGTTCACAAGCTATTTATTCTTGTGTGAGCATTGTCCTTTTACCATTGTTTCTTCTTCTGATCTGTTTTATGCTATGAGAGTAATTATTCTCTCTTTCAGCATTTCTTTTAACCTAAACTAGGTTAACCTATGCTAGTCTGCATTTATATGATAGGCTATCCTTTCCCTAAACAACTGAGCAGTTCTTTGAAAAGAAGCTTGAACTAATCCTTCCGTCTGGGCGTATAAGGGAAGAGCAGTGGTGGTTGTTCAGCAAGGCTTTTGACACTGGCTCCCATAACATCCTCATAGGGAAGCTTAGGAAGTGGGGTTAGATGAGTGGACAGTAAAGTGGATTGAGAACTGCCTGAATGACAGAGCTCAGAGGGTTAAGCTCAGTGGCACAGAGTATAGCTGGAGGCCTATAGCTAGTGGTGTTCCCCAGGGGTCAGCACCACGTCCAGTCTTGATCAACATATTCATCAATAACCTGGAAGAAGGAATAGAGTGTACCCTCAGCAAGTTTGCTGATAATACAAAACTGTGGGGAACGGCTGATACACCAGAAGACTATGTTGCCATTCAGCAAGACCTGGACAGGTGAGACAGCTGGGCAAAGAGGAACCTTATGAAGTCCAACAAGGGCAAATGTAGGGTCCTGCACCTAGGGTGGAATAACCCCACACACCAGTACAGGATAGGCCCCCTCCCCAGCTGCTCCCTGGGTGAGCATTGACTGGCCACGCCTGAACTGGGCTGGTTGACCTGCTGGAATGCAGCTCTGGGGAGAAGGACCTGGGACTACTGGTGGACAAGAAGTTACCCATGAGCCAGCAATGTGCCTTTATGGCCAAGAAGGCCAATGATACCCTCGGGTGCATTAAGAAGAGTGTGGCCAGCAGGTCAAGGGAAATTTTCCTCCACCTCTACTCTGCCCTAGTGAGACTACACCTGGAGTACTGTGTCCTGTTCTGAGCTCCACAGCTCAAGAAAGACAAGGAACTACTAGAAAGAGTCCAGCAGAGGGCTACAAAGATGATGAGGGGACTGCAGCACCTCTCTGATGGGCAAAGGCTGAGATACCTGCGTCTATTTAGCCTGGAGAAGAGTAGGCTGAGGGGATCTTATCAACACTTACAAATACCTAAAAAGCAGATGTCAAGATGATGGAGCCAGACTCTTTTCAGTAGCACCCAGCAACAGGAAGAGGGGCAACAGGCACAAACTGGAACACAGGAAGTTCCATCTGAACATGAGGAAAATCTTACTTTGAGAGTGACAGAGCAATGGAAGAGGCTGCCCAGAAAGGTTGAGGAGTCTCCTCTGGAGATACTCAAAACCCAACTCGAAGCAATCCTGTGCAACCTGCTCTAGGCAAACCTGCGTTAGCAGGGGTTTGGACTAGACCTCCAGAGGTCCCTTCCAACCCCTACCATTCTGTGATTCCTGACGCACACAAGTGAGGTTTTACTAAGCCTTGTAGGCTGGCAAAAATACTTCCTCATCACTTCTGAAATTTAGGGCCTGAAACACACCAGAATGGCATTAGTTTTTTAATGGCTATATCTCAGAACCTATCACAATATTCATCCTGAAATCAAGTACTATACTCAAGCCCTAATCTTTTCCACTCGTTTCCAATGAATGAGCTTCTATCTTACTGATGATTGTTTTGTTGCTACTGCATCATCTTACATTTCATAGTGTGGAATTTCAGTACATTAATATTTCTCGAGTCCCCCGTGTCATAAGGTCCTTTCAATACAGTCTTCCTCAGTATGGATGGCGACTCCAAACTTTGCATCATCAGCAAATCAGTTGTGGATACCAAAAGCATTGATGAAATTGTTAAACAAGATGGTCTCTAAATTGTATCCTGGAGGTATTCCTCTTTTGATCTCCTTTCAGACTGATTCTCTCCTCCCCTTTTCAACAGAAGCTGTGTCCACAGATGATTTCAGTCTAAAAACAATAGTTTAGCACCTTGACAAACAGAACACTGAGAATGTGATATTCCTGCATGAAGTTGTGGTAAACATTTGCATGTTCTAAAATATGAACATCATATCTGTACCCCTAAGTCTCCTGTTTATACTTGACAAACTTGCGGTTATATATGGTCTGAAGGAACATTCAATACTATTGCAGCATGCTACACGCTAACAAATGAGGCAAAATTTCCCCCTTGACTATTAGCTTAAAAAATTTTAAAATGTTTAGGCTGATTTAAAACAAAATCAGCTTTCATTAGGTTCACATTTTTTAAAGTTGTCAGCTCAATAATTTAGATATTTGCATTTTTAATATGTTTAGTTGTCCACACATTGAACCAGCAACTCTGTTTTAAAACAGAGCTTCATAAAACTTGGATTTTTAGACTAAATCACAGTTTATGACAGTTTGGGAAAACCACACAGTCAGCAAAAGTTGCCAAGATCAGGCTGAAAAACTGAGATTTCCTATAAAATCTTCAGATACGTGACAAAGTTTGGAGTTGGATTTGAGAATAGGCATCAAGCTTTGTTTTGCTTCTTCAATGAACTGAGCCTGCAGTTCCAAATGATGTAGTGAGCTTACCTAACATCTCATCAAGAAGCAGAAATTTTGAGAAGAATTTCCTAACATTAAGGGGCTGGAGCTTCTCACATATGAGGAAAGGCTGAGAGAGCTGGGACTGTTTAACCTGGAGAAGAGAAGGCTCAAGGGGGAATCTCATCAGTATGTATAAATATCCGATTTCAGGGTGCAAAGAAGACAGAGCCAGGCTGTTTTCAGTTTGTGCCCAGTGTTAGGACAAAAGGCAGCGGGCACAAAGTGAAACTGTTCCCTCTGAATATCAAGAAACACTTCTACACTGTGAGGATGGCCGAGCATTGCCACAGGTAGCACAGACGGGTTGTGGAGTTACCATCCTTGGAAATATTCAAAGGCTGTCTGGATCAGCTGTGGGTGACCCTGGCTGAGCAGGGAATTTGGACCAGATGATCTCTAGACGTCTCTTCTAACCTCAACCTTTCTGTGATTCTGTCATCTCATAATCAGAATGATTAGGCCTCACTGCTTATACCTGTTTCTGCTTCTTCACTACTGCAGCTTGCCACTTACCTTGTGGTAAGTCAACAGTCAACAGAACCATCCCTGACATCATTCTCAAAGTCCAGCAAAAAATACCAGAACAATTTTCTATTGAATTAGTAAGCTGAACCGGTCCACTGAAGGTCCAATAAGCTCCACAGCTTGAAAAAGGGAAGAAATCGCAGCCATCTGTTGCAGAGCAGAGAGAAGAGGAACAAGTAGACTCAAACCAAAGCATAAAAAATCTTTCCCTTTTGGCAATGGTGAGCAGTTTAATTTAATTTTAATATAAGCAAATAACCTAGGATGCTGTTACTTCTAGATTAGGGATGTGTTCCCTAATCTTCCATATTTTATAGGATCTTCTGCAAAACAAAATTTATTTTTTAATATTAAAAAAATAATCTTTTATTAAAAAATACAGAGATGTCATTTAATTCATTGAAAGCCCAATTTTCTTGAAATGGAGAAGTCTACTATTGAATTTTTGCAAAGAAGTGTTCCTCTCAGGACTATATTTGGTAATGAATCATAAACAGTAGGCCAAATATAAATTAAAGAAAATTAAATAAAGCACTAAGATTTTGCCAAGGTAGTTCACCAATTACAAACATATTCCCCAAAGTTTTCACTGCAAGAGTGTTTTTTATGATGCCATGCTTGGGACATCAACATCACACTTGGGCATCAACAAATTCTACTATTCCCTGTGTCCCTTACCTCATAACTGTCTTGCTTCACGTTTTCCTTCTGTGACTCCCTAGAGTTATAAGGGCCTTAGCAAAGCAAGTATCAAACATTATTGTAGGGATCCAGAGAAATCTACAGACTTACTGATCTTAATACTAATACAGGGTAAGAAACAGTGCATATTTAACTTTTCATTTTTACCTCTGCTTATTACTCCATTTAACTTCTACTGTGAAAAGAGGAATCAATGAGAAGTACAGGTAATACTTTCCTTACTTAGACTTGGTAAAATAATTTTGACTACTGTTTCTGAAAACATTTAAAACTACGATCTCTACATTCCACGTGTTTTACTGTTTTCTCTTAAACAAATTGAAAAGTTCCTTAATCTACTTTGACATGTCCATTTTTACTTACTTTTTAAATGAAATGTCACCTAAATTTTGTGTGAGAGAGAGAGAGAATTCTGCTTCAATGGTGTAGTATTCTGTATCTGAAAGACGCCACACAAGCTACAATTTATTACTTCTCTATTTTCTTGTACACCAATTAAGAAAGTCCATATATTGGATTAGGCAATAAAGTCTTGGTTTCTCCTAAATCAGTTTGCATCTCCTTGCATCGTCACGTTTTGTGCTAGCGACCTTGTAACAACTACTCAAATCTCACTCCTCCATGTGAAATCAAGGATGAAAATTACCATGGCCCTGTTGGAGTAACAAGTACCTTCCACAGTAAGCAAGTAAAGCAAGCACACCAGAGACAGGCTATATACCAGTGTCCAGTACAGATGTGAATGTAAGCTACATATTACACTTCTCATTCTTCAGTTAAATCAAAGATCTTCATGAACCTCCAAGATGACATATTTAGGATTCAAATGAAAGAATTTGGCTTTCTGACCCTAGTTGCACAGAGGTCTCAATTTCCTAAGGGAAAGAATAATGTCACAATATATGTTGTTCACTTTGAGACAGTTACTATATATAAACTTAGTGGCATTAAAAAGCAGATATCAAAATGAAAACAATGTAAGATAAAAACTGTGATAAAAACAATGTGAGATATCTGTGTAGTATACAAAATTATTTAATTACATTAATTAATTAATTTGGATCTATATACTGCATAAGGTTGCTGCATCCTTGACTACTATAGGCTGATCACCAGATTTAAGGATGAATAAAACTGCTTGTCAACTCTTTATTTATACTGGTATTTATAATCTTTAAATAATATTGAATACTCTTGATTATCAATGGTGATAGATCTAAAAAAAATATCAGTAAACATTTCTGTTTCTTATTTTTCTCTTGGGTAAATGCCTTTTCTTTCTCTCCCATAATAAATTATGGCAGATTAAATTTTGTTCTTTTTATGTGTAAATAGCTGTATCATAATTATGCTGATTATATGAATATGAGACACTATTCATAAAATCATATTTACTTTTCAGTTATATCAATTGGAGTATGTTTATAATGGTTTGTGGGCTGTGGGAGAGGGGAAAGAGGAAGAAGCCCAAAAGTATTTCAGTGGAAGTTAGTAACTGAAATTCTTTTGATATTCTCTAGACTACATTCTATGGAGAAAGAAGTTGTCAATCCCAGTTAGCTACCTCCAAGGCACTTTCAAAACCTTCAGTCTGTTCAAAATTGTAATTGGAATTGGAAACCAAAATTCAAACAAAACTTCAGCAATAAATACACAGTTTCCTTCCAGGAAAAAATACCAGAGGCACACTTATCCTGTCCTTGTTCTTGAACTCCTTAGTAAGCATTAGGTATTTACCACTGTCAGAGAACAATCTGACTGGTTTGAATCAGGATGACCTTTCTTACATTCTTATTATCATATCACATTTAGCTCTAGCAGTGGTTCTTATCAGTAACATTTAATATGAAACTTCATGACCTAGAAAATAATCTAACAAAGGAAAAAGAAGCTAAACAGTATTAGTTTCTCATTATAGAGGAGATTTCTGAAAGGCAGAAAGTTTCTGAAATAGAATGCAGCAGTGTACGAACAACAGAGTTTAAAAAAGTTCCAAAGTCATTAGCAGGGGTTGAGTTTTACACAATATTTGGAATGATTAAGCTCTATATAAGCAAGAGACATCTTCATAAAATAAGTATTTAAGCCTGGAGAATTCTTTAAAAATAAAAAGACAGGACTAGATTTACAGAACAGACCATTCAGTGATTTTATTATTTACTTGAAATAATGTGGCACCCATGAGCATTGACTAACCTCTTTGTTGCTCCCACCTGTAATTTCTAGCATTGTAATTATGGACTGAGCAACTTTTTTTCCATTCCATTAGTGATTTGCTGAAGAGAGCTGCTCAAGAGCCGGCCCGGCCTGCAGTGGAGCAGCAGCTCTTGGTGCACAGAGGTTTTTCTTGAGATAGGGAAATGCTAGGGCAGGGGAGAGACTGTCCAGGAGCCAGCAGCTCTTGTGGAAGACATTGATAAGGCATGGGCCTTGCCAGAGCAATGACAACCACCCCCCATGCCCATAAAAAGCAGCCTGGGAAGCTCCAGAGACCAGAGCAGGCAAACAGAGCAGGGTGCATCAGCCAGGGCATGACATGGCAGTTCACGCAGGAATGGTGTATTTACCCTACCAGATCACGAAGTCTCTGCCATAATGGTGGGCACTTGCCTCACAGTTAAAACCAGTGTTTCTGCTGAGAAAGCCTCTGACGTCTAACGCTTCCACCCAGACAGTATTGGTAAGGAAGGAGACGTCAGTGCAGATGGTAAGTTGCAGTGAGTAACAAGACCCTACTCCTGGAGGAAAGGAGGTACCCGCAAGATATATGCAAAGGTTGATCATCTATTGCACCGGGTGGCCGAGTTGCAGGAAACAGTTAAGAGGCTGGACAGTATTAGAGGAGCTGAGACAGAGACAGGTAAATGGTTTCAGAACCATGCTACTGTTGTAAACACCACGGAGAATGAGGCACCTTGGACCCTGACGACCGACAAAGGCTACACTCTTCTTCAGTCCCCACCCTCCAGCACTACAACCAAAACCAGATATGAAGCTTTAACAGCTATAGACACGCATGAGCAAGGTCTGCAAGGAGAAACTGTACTAGCAGAACACAGTGGATACCGTAAAAGCAATTGACGAGTGCTCATATTGGGTGACTCTTTGTTGAGGTGCCTATCTGCCAGCCTGACAGGGAGTCACGAGAGGTATGCTGCCTTATGTGGGCTAGGTCCAATATGTTGCAGAGTGGGTGCCACAATTTGTAACAGCACAGACTACTATCCATTGCTACTCTCTCATGTGTGAACAAATGACACTGCAAGCCAGAACCTGGGCAGAATCTAGAAATACTACAAAGTCCTGGGAGTGCAAGCTAAAAGAATGGGTGCCTAAGTTATCTTTTCTTCAATTTTATCAGTTAGAGGAAGGGGTACAGCCAGAAATAGATCTATTATGCAAATCAACTTCTGGCTTTGTGGCTGGTGTTGTGGTAATGGTTTTGGCTTTTATGACAATGGGACATTCTCCAATGACTATATCCTGCTAGGGAGGGATGGGATCCACCTGTCTAAAAGAGGCATGGGAATCTTTGGCAGCAGGCTTGCCAACTTGGTGAGACAGGCTTTAAACAGAAGAACTCAGGGGGTGGCTCACACCTTTGCAACCACTGGGGAATAAGATAGGCCAACCAGAACAGCAACAAATGTTCCTTAGCTGCCTCCCAAGATGAGAACCAGAAGAATAACCTCTTCAAGTGTATGCATACAGATGCACACAGTTTGGGAAAAAAACAGGAGGAACTGGAGCTCCATGCCCAGTCAGAAAGTTATTATATCATAGGAATAACTGAAACATGATGGGACAACTCATATGACTGAAGGACCACAATGGATAGCTAAAGGCTGTTTTGTAAAGACAGGCAGGGAAGAAGAGGTGAAGTCGTGCTCTATGTTAAGGAGAACCTTGAAGTCAACTACAGTGATTGTGGAAGACCTACCAAATGCCTCTGGGTCAAAATCAGAGGGGTGGTCTTGCAGCGGGCATCTGCTACCAACCTCCAAACCAGGACAATAAGGCCAGGAAAGCAGTATTTGCAACACTTAAAGCAAGCTTTGGTGAAAAGAACCTGGTTCCTATGGGTGACTTCAACTACCCAGACATTTGTTGGAAGAAAAGATATCAGCAGCTCATATGTCATTCAAGTTCCTGAAAGAGAAACTGCTTCCTCATACAAATGTTAGATGGGCCAACAGGAATGAAGCCACTGCTGGACTTGCTTACTCACAAACTAACGAAAACCTGTTTTGTAGTATCCTCAGTTAGTAATAGCCCTTGGCTGTAGTGATCACAATATTGTGGAGTTTGTGTGTCCTGCTGAGCACACAAAGATTAGTACGAAAGACAAAGGTTTTTAGATTTAGAAGAGCAAACTTCACTCACTCAGCACTCAGCTGGGAGGGATTCCATGGGCAAGTTTCCGTGGAGGACAAGGAGCTAGCAAGTGCTGGAAGTTTTCAAGACACGCTCTCCTGTAAGCAAAAAAGAGTTTATCCCCCTTTAAACAGGTAACGGAAGGAGGTGGAGTAGAAGGACCCCCTTGGCCTAGCTCTGAGGTTCTGAGTCTGCCTCCAAACCAACAAAAAAGAAGTGTAACCAGAGAAGGAAAAGCAGAAAATAACCCATTGAGAACTACAAGGGCATTGCTAGGGCATGCAGAGATGCAGTTAGAAAAGCTCAGCTGAAATGGAAAGCGACCAGAGATGTCAAAAACTACAGAAAAGTGTAGGTACATAAATAACAAGCAGAAACAGAAGGCAAATATTGGCCTGCTGTTGAACAGGAGAGGTGAATTTGTCACCAACACCACTGAAAAGGCAGAAGTTCTCAATGCTTTCTTTACCTTTGTCTTTACCAGCAAAAGGCCCCAGGCCTTGGGAACAAAAATCCAGGTTGATGCAAACACAGACCCAACATCAGTAGAGGAAGAGGTGGTATGCGAATATTACAGGAGCTTTACCCTTATAAATTGATGGGCTCAAATGTTAGCCAATCGAGGATGTTAAGAGAGCTGGCTGATGTCATTGTGAGGCTGCTCTCCATAACCTTGAGAAGTCATGGAGATCGGAAGGACATACCAGAAGACCAGAATAAGGCTAACATTGCCCTCATCTACAAGGAGGACTTAAAGGGAGACCCAGGAAATCATAGGCCCATCAGTCTTACTTCAGTCCCTGAAAAAGTTATGGAAACAGATCCTCCCAGGGGCTATCACAAGTCAAAAAAACCATGTGATTGGGAAAAGCCAGCATGGCTTCACAAAGGGCAAATCGTGCTTGACAAACCTGATTGCATTCTACGACAAAATTTCATATAACTTGCTTGGTTGATGTGCGGTGAGCAGTGGACATGGTCTACCGCGATTTCGCCACGGCTTTTGATACGGTTCCCCAGTCTCCTCCTAGAGAAACTGATGTGTTACGGTCTAGACAAGTGATCTGTGCAGTGTGTGGCTGACAGGCCACACCCAGAGGGTGGTGGTAATAGCTCTTTTTCAAACTGGCAACCTGTCACAAACTGAGTTCCCCGGGGACTGATATTGGGCCAAACGCTGTTTAGTATCTTCATAAGTGATCTGGATAACGGGATCAAGTGTACCCTGATGAATTTTGCTGATGACATAAAATTGAGTGGGGAAGTGGACACTTCGTAAGGGAGAGCTACCCTGCGGGAAGACCTGGATAGGCTGGAAGAGTGGACTAATAAGAACCCGATGAAGTTCAACAAGGACAAGTGTAAGGTCTTGCACCTGGAAAAACATAATCCAGGAGTGCAGCACAGTTGGGATGTACCTGGCTGGAGAGCAGCTCTGTGGAAAGGGATGTGGGGGTTCTGGTGGACAATAAGCTCAATATGAGTGAAGAGTGTGCTGCAGCAGCAAAGAAAGACAAGAGGATGCTGCATTCTATCAACAAGGGCATCACCAGCAGAGATAAAGAAGTCGTTATCCCACTCTACTCAGCACTTGTCAGGACATATCTGGAATACTGTGTTCAGTTTTTGTTCCAGCTCTACGAAAAATATGTGGACAGGCTGGAGAGGGTCCAGAGAAGGGCCACAAAGATGATTGGAGGACTGGGAAGCCTGCCATATGAGGAAAGTCTGAGACAATTGGGTTTGTTCAGCCTTGAGAAAAGAAGGCTTGGGGAAGACCTTATCACCATGTTCTAGTATTTAAAGGGTGGCTAAAGAAGATGGAAACTCTAGGTACAAGTTACTCCTAGGTATATTCTGATTGTACACCAGAGTAACATTTTCACAGCAAGGATAATCAGCCCTTGGAATTATCTCCCCAGGGAAGTGGTAGAATACACAACATTGGATGCTTAAGATTCAGTTGGAGAGGTGCTGGGCCATCTTGTCTAGGACCGTGCTTTTCCCAGGAAAGGTTGGACCAGATGATCCTTGAGGTCCCTTCTAACCTCATGTTCTATGATTCTATGAGTTTTGAATTTATTATCCTACAGTTTCACAGAATATTTCCTTGTTACTGGTATGTGATAGGAAGAAAAAAAGGTTCTGCCTTATTCCCTGGGTTATATTACCATGTACAATTACCATACACCCTCTTACTCACTTTCCTCTTAAACCATGTAACCCTTTCTACTTGTTCTTTAGATGCAAGATTTTTCCCTCATGCTTCCCAGCTTCCTCAGTGCATTCTGAACTACCACTTCAGCATTACAGATATGGATACAGGTTAATTTAACTTTACATTATATGCCTCACTGAAGTTTGGACCATACTCACTTCAGCATTCTGTATTCAATGGAAAGACACAGGCTGTCCACAGGAAAACTAGGGACATTCCAAAATAAATATTAATTACCTTCTGCAGGTGCCTGCTTATGCTTTGTATATTGAAAGTAGGGTTAAGAAGGTCTACTTTCATAATTTAGCCATCTCAATGATACTCTTACAAGTAAGTGAGAAGAATGCGGACTGAAGTAACAGATAATAAACAAAATTTTCTATATAAGATCGTAATTTCAACTTTTTTTTTTAATGCTATCATACATATTACTACTACATGCTTGTCAGGATTGTTTGGTGGGTTTTTTTGTTTGTTTGTTTGTTTTTTTTGGGGGGGTTGAGTTGACAAAAATTATTTACATACAAGCTGTACAGAAGATGATAGGATTTACTTAGAATTTTATGAGTGGTAGTTTAGATCCCTCCTCCACAGTCAAATACTTTGCTTTATTCAACACTGACTTTCACCACTGCTAAGTCAGTTCCTCTGAAGTTCCTCACAGTTTTATCCTTCCCTGACTAGTTTCTGTAACATAGTATCACTTGCATTTTTAGAAGTGTTTTAAATTGAAAGTTATTACAATTTAAGTTTAAATACATTTAAATTTAAAACATCTTAACTAGGGAGTGGTGTACACATTTACTTCTCTTAAGGATGGAGATAAAGGCTTGATTTCTACTGATTCAAACATTTAAATCAATTCCTATGAAGAAAATTATTTCAGCTGAAAACTTGTTTTCAGAAGCACTATTTGCAAAAGCTAAAATTTCTTGCCATTTCACAGTTATATAAAAATGACTCGTATCTTCTTTTGAACTGATGAGAGTATGATCTTATTTTAGATCAAATAAGACACTGCTCTAGTTTGCAAACTGAACTGAACTATAATCCTCAGTAAACTCTAATCTTGGCAATGTAACAAATGCAACAACAACAAAGCCAATTCTACATGTTGTCTTCCTTACAGCTATGAGTAACTTCCCATATATTGAACACAAAGCTTAATATAATCTCAGTCATTCTTTTTCCTCTTGGGGGTCTTGGTAAATTGTACTGCTTTAGGAAATTGAATACAGTGACTACCCCACCAAAGGTATTACAGGGGAATGGGGAATACACTCTTAACTAAAAGATCTGTTTGCTTGTAGATTTGGAGTTTTTTTCCCCTCCTGCATGATATAATTTAGAAGTCATGCTGTTATCTGGCATATTTGAAATGTCTAAGCAGAAACCACAAGATTCCATTCAAAAGAAAGAACTACTACAGACCTTGACTTCAGTGTTATGACTTTTTCCCCACAAAACTTGCTTTATTGCACTTGATTTTGTATTGAAAATATATGTGCATTCCAACATGACCATTAAAATACTTTCTAGAAAAAATATGTTTTAAAAGCAGATTGATAGCCATGGCAGAAAAACAAATGGTTATTCTGCACATGGGATTCTGAGAAGGCAGACAGCAGTATTTTTACTTGTGGAATCAGGTAATCTTTTGCCTGAGATCATAAAGGTATCTAGAAATTTGGTCTTTTTTCTTTTTTATTGACATTGAATATACTTGAGAGAGGATCTTCTGTGGTTCTATTTTTTAACATAAATTATAGCTATACATGGAAAGATTGTACAAGGACTACAGAACAAATTAAATATTGACATAACATGAAATTGAAAATTGAGAGAAGGGAAAAAATATTTAATCCAACAAAAAACAAACTACAACTGAACAAGGGAAAGAAGCAACATTTTAAATTCATACATGCCTTTAATAGACATTGTTGTTCAAACTCCTACTAGCTGCACTCCCAGAATAGTTCAAATTGCATACCTGAGTATCACAGCCATCCAACAATCTGATCTTGTCAGGTAGACCTTTTTGAACAGAAGAAACAGCATGAGTAAAACATGTCTATAATATTCCTGTTTTCTTGAACAACAGGACAGCAGAATAATCAAAGAATCAGAGCAACCAAGGAAGAATTTTATAGGATCATTAAAATTCTTAAAACTGAAAATTGCAATGAAAAAATTAATATCTTTTCTTCTATTACTCATTGATCAAATAAAAAGGGATCTTATAGCATAAACAATATTAAGTACAGTTACATGCTAGTCACTGTTCACCTACTTGTTTCAGCCTACTGGCTTTTCATTTTAAGACCATCTTAAATTTCCTGAGGCAAAGCTTGTAGTATGTTTTTGCTTTTCCAGAGGCAAACTTTGTTGCTCTTGAAACTCTGATGCCCTCCTACTCATCCAAAGGTATAGACAAGTCAGAATTGCTTTTGCTTTCAGTTATTTAATTCCAATAGCTAAATTAAATTAAATTAAATTAAAACAAACAAACAAACCACCACAGAACAAGGGAAAGATGCAACATTTTAAAAACATACATGAGGGAATGAGTATAAGCTACAGGAATTCTTTGAAATCACCAAGTCAGCTACATGAAAACATTTGATTTAGCATAGTTAAGGAATAATGAGAGTTTTTAAGGCAAGATACCTTATTTTATAAATAAAAACTAGAGGTTACAGTATGAACATTATGTTGTTTTGGGGAAACAAAATTACATTATTACCATAGGATGCACATCACTGATCAATGTTTTACATTTGTTTATGTGTCTGCACTTTGGCATGTTCACGGGAAATAATTTCATATAAGATCTTGAGTATAAGGAACAGACTTATTGGCTCATTTAATTGATCTGTCACTTATTGGGAGTGATGGAAGACATTTTCTAGGTTCTCTAATGCAATATAGCATCACAACACCCAGCTACTAGCTTGGAAGTCTCCATTTTATATTACATGGTCATAATTTTGGTACACGCCTTCTCTTTCCCAGAGAAGCATGGCAGAGAAGTGTGGTGCCATCGCATGCATTCCCTGGGATCTCTCGGGGAAATTTCACAGACATTTCTCACTCCCTGGTACATCCTCTTCACACTACAGTTAGTAACAAACCTTTCAGTGAACAAAAATTTGTCAGAACATCAATGCTTCTTTTGTTTCTTTGCCACTGAAAGTTCTGGGAGTCTAATCTCCCTCTCCACATGCGATCCTGAAGTCTTAGTCATGGGTCTGTGGCTTTAACACAGTAAGAGTTCAAATGACCACAATCTAAGTCAATATATCTTTAAACATAACTTTAGATGAATATTATGAAAATATTGTAATTGGACTGAGATTTTGACTGAAATAACTTCAAATGAAATCATTTGACTCCAATAAGCTTAGATGATCTTGGTGTTCATATACACCCAAACCTTTACCTTAAAGTAATAGTGTAAAAATGTCTTGACATATGTAGGTATACGTACTGTGTGAATCTGCAGCTATGAGGGAGAAACATTTTCTCAGACTGTAGAGCAGATAGATACACAGGAATACCAGTGAGTGTTTTTCCTGCATATTTGCCAAAAGTAAAAAAAAAAGTTACTGGTAGACAAGACACACAAGTGCTTGCTTTGGAATGCCATCTAACAGTCAGCTCCATTTCAGGCTGTGGTTTCTGAGTCTGTTTGTGTCACTTGGAAAAATCTGCCAATGTTCTGCATCTCACTGGGATCAGCTTCCTAGCCTGAGCCTTGACCTTGCACTGCTCCAGGGCTGCTGCCATTTTCAGGCTTCCAAGGCCAAAGGAACAAAATCAGCTAATGCCATTCATAATTCCCACTGTGTCCCTGCACTGTGCTCCTCAACAGATCTGCTTCTAGCAATGTTTGGTGCTGAAAGCAGAACTGTACCCTGTGGTACAAGTGGAGAATCTATTTATTCAGTTTCCATGCTATATTTCACCTCTAGTGCCATGTGTCATATTCCCATGAACCACTCATTAAGAAGCAAGTGGGAATCACTTGTATCGAACATATATGACTGTTTTTATACTATGCCCACAAAGAACATACTTCAGTGCATTATTTCTACAAAAACAAAAATACACATAAACCAGACAAAACACATAACAGCATTTCATAACATTAGTACGCAGATCCCTGACTAAAGATTGGCAATATGTTCTTTCAGTATGGGTTAGTAATTGGTCAGTAACTTACCAAAGGAGGACATTAAACCATAGTGCCTCAGTTGTTAAATCACATTTAACTGTTATGAAGGTTCTTGTGGAGTGGGTCTCTTTTTAAAGATTACTCACACTTCATAGATGCACTCACACTCTTCCTTGTGACAGGATTATTAACAGACAATTAACAGTTTCTTTTTTGTGGGCTTCTGCTGACATTTTAGCAAATCTGGACAAACTGGTACAAGGTATATTTATTTGTCATTCACTCTCACCCTTTTGTATTTGTGGACAGACTTCCTGTAAAGAGCATTTGCCAAATGAGGGTACTTGGTTGTTTAATAATTATTTTTACATCAAAGTGAGACAGACTGGAAAAAAATGGGGATATCAGTAACCATAGCGAAGACAAAAGAACAGGAAATTGCTCTCCAGCTGCTGTAATAGACTAGTGCGTGGATATTAACCCATCAGGAACACGTCTCTCTTCTTGCATTATCACCTACCACTGTGCATAATTGTTTAACACTTCATTACCTTCTGCATTTCAGGACATGGGAATATTGGTATTTCTGATGAACCAAGGAGTTGTATTGGCCATAGCCTATCATTAACCAGGGAGAGCAAAGGGCCATTTCATGACCTTTGGCTCTTACCTGGGAATCTCTCTGAATAAACTAACTAAAGTAATATGCATATGTGACGCCTTAATAACCAGTTCCAGGAAGCTCTGGGCTGTGCATTTCAGTATTAATCGTATCTATTTGTATCCTGTAAGTTTCTTAATTGTTAAAACAAGAAGATATGAGGTCATCTGAAATCCTCTCCATCCTACTTCCTCAATAAAAAAAACCTTACAGTGTTCCCCAAAGTTTAATGACTTAGCCTGGTGGAGATATGCAAACTGTAAAATACAGGGTATTCCATCAGGTGTTGGCCTGCACACTACTGCCTCCACTGACTGTCAACTGAGGACATCCAGCAATTTGCAAGTGATACTGCGGATAATACGATCTAAGACTTCCTAATGACTGCCCTAAGCCATCTAGTAGCCTTGAAATACAGAATAATCAGGATGAGTGCTGAAGCACTTGAGAAGCCTATACAAGCTTCCTAGTTTAAGGCAGATGTATTTTGTATCGTAAAATTCATATAATGTAGAAATGCACCACAGAAGCCTCATAGAAAATTATGTCAAACAAGTAGTATTTATTGATTACCCTAAGTAATAAATAGTACTGGTAGGATGCATTCACATTATTTTAGAGCTTTATTTGATGACATACAGAGTCAATTGAACACTCCTAGAAGCATTTCCCACATATGTGATGTAGTAAGTAACAGCACTATATAATGGCCCTGAGATACACTACCACATGCATATTAGCAGACGAGTCCAAATCTGAGAGAATATAGGAAAAGTCTAGACACAAAAATACATTTAGCCTCCACAACCACGCTCATACACGAAGCAAAGCAGTATTGAAACACATTGACCCAAATAATGAATGCTTCAATGAACACACAATCCCTTAGAGAAAAGGTTTTCTGCAGCCCATTCTACTCACTATCATTTTGCATTGATTATATGCCTCACTGAGATTCAAAGTTCAGCCCATCTCTGGGAAAGCAAAAGCAGCCACAAAAATATGCAGTGAAACATTAGTCATTTGCATCTTTATGAAACTAGAGCCCCAGAAGCCTCAACATTTCACCCACATCCAAGTACAGCGATGCAAAACTGATTCAGGAATATCTGAATACTGCTCAGCCTTTGCCTAGAAGACAGGTCCTCCATTGATACATTCTCCCCTACTCAGTATCTTAGCTGACTGAACACACTTAAGGCCAGAAATAAATGCCTGAATCTGCTTCCGGGAGGTAGACTTTAGCTTTGGGCACAGCCCTAAGCAAAGGTTGGTGTTTAACCTTCATTATAGGAGTGGGAGTCACAGGAGGCACTATGTCCCAGAGACACACCTCAGGGGCAAAAAATATACATAATTTCCTTATTGCTTCAAGGGGGTAATAATTTACTACTCAGTCAGCAGTATTGGCCATCATGGGGCATGTCTGATATAAGGCTTAGGCTGTTTCTTCTCCGTATTTTCTGTCTGTCTCCATGCTTTGAGATGGTTGTGGATGTTGACGTGGAAGGTAGCATGCACAGCGAAAAGAAATAAAGTACGCCAGGGTCCGTCTTCCTGTTGTGATTCAGACCCAGCCAGTGACTAAAGCCATGCAGTCATTCTGTTTCCTCCAGAGGAGAAAATACAACTACTAATTCAGGGTCAAGGCAGGGGACAAGGGAGGGCTCACTCACCGCTTACAGTCATGGGTCAAAGACAGACTCGACTCGGGAAAACAAAATCAATTTAATTCAAAACACCACCACCACAACCAAATTAAATTAGAGTAGGACAGAAAGAGAACAATAAGATCTTAAATTCACCTTCCACCTACCTCTCCCTTTTTCCTGGGTCTGACTTTACTACCTCCCCACACACACACTCAGCACTGTAGGTGGGGGTGGGGGATACACAGGATGGGGGGTGCAGTCACTCTTAACCCTTCTACATGATGTTCCAGCTGCTCGCTTCACAGAAAACACACCTCACAAGTCCCTCCTGCCACATGACATCATCCCCCTACAGGAAGGTCCAGCATGAATGTCTCAGGCGCGTGTGGAAGTCTGCTGCCAGGGTCGACTCTCCCAGCACCGAGCTGACCCTGTGCCAAACCTCCTCATAGTCACCGCATTTTTCAGGAGTTCCTCATCCCTGCTTTGCCGGGCTCTCTGCAGCCTATCCATTTCTCCCATCAGTGCTCTGTGAGGGTTGCGGTGCTTTCAACTAACTTGCCACAGACAAAAGGAAAAATTGCTGTACCAGCATGTACTCAGCAAACTTCTCCTGGTTACTTCCGTGACTGCATGATTGTTCTCCTTCCCTTCTGCCCTACCCCCTCCAAAACAATAGAGCACTCTCAAATGAAAGGTGTTTCCCCCCCTTAAATAGGCTTATTTGCAGAGGTGGTGATTGGCACACTCTTTCACGGGCACCCCCTTGCCGTGGGGAAAGAGCTTGCATGCCCTTGTGAAGTTGAGAGCTATGCTGGTGGTGGCATATGCCTCCGGTAGGATCTCCCAAGCCTGACAGGTCTCAACTGAAGGGTCAGACAAAGTGTGTCCACGGGCAGGATGGGCTCACTAGCCTTCGGGCAACCATCCTAGGAGAAGGACAACTCTAACTCCAAACCCGGGCAGATGGAGCTCGTTTAGCCCTGTAAGGCCATCCATCTAAGAGAAGGATACTCTAACCAAACCTACGACCTGAGGACTTCGCTGTCACCGTCCAAGCTCGCTAGGCCCTGGCAGATGAACCTCAGGTGTAAAGGGTGGGGCCAGCCTCGCGCACGCTGCGCCTCACCTAAAAAAATCCACCGCGCAGGCTTGAAGGGTGTACTCACTTTTAAAGCCCTTCCCAAATCTTCGTCCGCGAAGCCAAGCCATGATTGGCACAGCCTGGGCCAGAGGTGGGGCCAGGGGACTCTTTTTTGGAAAGCTATTTATGGGGACCATGCTAAACAGTCCCATCCCCTGCTACCAAAACCACGCCAAACAAAGGCAGCAGCCTCCTTCCCCTCTACCAAAACCGCACCAAATCCTAAACCACACCACTTTCCCAATTCCTTTTGTAAGTGCCTAGTTCCGATAAGTCACTGGAGAGCTGAATCTCTAACTGATTTTATGTGGAAATTCTGGCCTCCACAAGACCTGGCACTTTCATCTTGGCACCTAGTTCGTCTTCAATACATGAATTAGATTCACTGCTTCTTTCTAATTCATTTTTTATTTAATTGTAGGCAAAGGAATAGAAGGCAGTACTTACCAATGGAAAAGGGTGACCAAACAAGGTTTGAAGAAAAGCATACTTATTCTGCTCATTTTAGTTTTTTCATACAAATAACCTTAAAAACAAGATTTTATATTCTGGCGGGGTTTTTTTAATATAAAAATAGTTTGTAAAATCCTAGGAAAAAATAATTATTGAAAAATAACTGAGAAATGTTATAAAAGGTTGCAGACTCCACTAGAACACATGAAATAGTTTGAATCCTAAAAGTCTTGCTTTAACTAAGATTTTTTCCACACTTAGCAAGACATATCACCTAGAAATTTGCTTTCCCTGTAGTTTTTGTTCGTTTGCTTCCTTACTTTGTTTTCACTTTGAAAGTAACCAACACAAAAATATTCTCCTGGACAAAAGACTTCAATGAAGAAAATATAGCTTCAATTTTATAAAAAAGGCAGTATCTGTGCTTCACATTCTTTTTCTCTTAAACCTGAAGTACTTTGCCTTCATTGTAGTTTTTTATTTACAATAGACCACATGGATTGCTATATTCGAGGTAAAAGATTAAACTTATTTGAAGGAGTGAAAGCACAACTATGATTTCTATACTGTGCTCCTGGGCCAGATCGGATAAAGTTTTAGTGCAATTATCCTTACCAGTAGACAACTCTTTCCTATTTCCTTGAAGAAAAACATTACTTTAGGCTTCCCCTTTATCACATTTCTGATGATTGACAGGGTCAAACTAAGCTTAAAAAGTGGTTTCTCTGGCTTATTCCTATTAAAGCAAGTTTTGTTGGAACTCAACATCTGCCACAAATTTTAGACTTCCTCACTCTTCTGAACTACGCTCTACATTAATTCTGATCACAGCTCCTTTACAGACTTGCAGAATGTGTTTCTGGGGAAAATCTGGCCCGAATAAAATGGGATCCAAGATTCTCATTGCTTCTAGGCTTCATTCCAGCACAGGTTATGTTTAAGGAACATATTTAAACCTTCAACTAGTTTTTGAAATTTTTGAATACTGATCTGGTCCCAGCTAGGTCTAGCTCCCTTCAAGATGCAACATGTTGACTCATTATCACAATTGTGCATAGGGCTTTAGGCCTTTCTTGTTCTTTTTGCTGATAGCTCTTGTTCTTTTTACTGATAGCTCTTGTTCTTTTTCTTGTCGTACCCAGTCCTTTGATGCTTGAAAATAGCTGCTGAGCTAAATAATGAAGTGTGGACATGAAATCTGAAGTACAATGTGGCAGGATGTATTAAAGCTTTGACCTAACAATACGTGGAAAAATACATGGACCAGTGTTATAATTTAACTTCCTTAATCTGTAAAAGGAATAGGAGAACTAACAGGTATGAATAAAAGCTGATGTTGTTTTGTTTTATATATATATGTATGTATGTATGTATTTGTACCAATACAAAATACATTTTAGACAGATTGAATATATTTAGACTGTTTTGATTGTCTTGAGCTTGATGATGGTGACAATAAGGTTGAGTGTTTACGGGTAAGAATCAGGGGGAAGGCCAACAAGGCAGATATCATGGTGGGAGTCTGTTATAGACTGCCCAACCAGGATCAAGAGGCAGACAAAATATTCTGTAAGCAGCTGGGAGAAGCTTCACAATCAATAACACTTGTTCTCATGGGGGACTACAACTCACCAGATGTCTGCTTGGAAATACAGAGAGGAAACAAACTAGCCCAACTAGTAATTAATCTGGCCACTGCCGTAAAAGATAACAAAAAATGTTTCTATAAATACATCAACAACAAAAGGATGACCAAGAAGAATCTCCATCCTTTATTAGATGTGAGGGGAAACACAGTTGCAAAGGATGCTGAAAAGGCTGAGGTACTGAATGCCTTCTTTGCCTCAGACTTTAAGTTGTTCTCTGAGTGGCCACTGAGCTGATGACAGGGATGGGGAGCAGAATGAAGCGCCCCAGAATCCAAGAGGAAATGGTCAGTGACATATTACACCACTTAGACACACACAAGTCTATGGGGCTGGATGAGATTCATCCAAGGGTACTGAGGGAGCTGGCAGAAGTGCTCATCAAGCCACTTTCCATCATTTACCAGCTAACCAGGGAGGTCCCAATTGACAGGAGGTTAGCAAATATGACAGCCATCTACAAGAAGGTCGGAAGGAGGATCCAGGGAACTACAGGCCTGTCAGCCTGAGTTTGGCACCAGGGAAGGTTAGGGAGCAAATCATCTTGAGTGCCATCATGTAACATGTACAGGACAACCAGTGAGCACAGATTTATGAAAGGCAGGTCCTGCTTAACTAACCTGATCTCCTATAATAAGGTGATCTACGTAGTGGATGAGGGAAAGGATGGGAGAAAGGATGGGGATTTTGTCTATCTAGAGTTTAGTAAAGCTTTTGACAATACTTCTCACAGCATTCTTCTGGAGAAATTGGATGCTCATGGCTTGCATGGGTTAACACTTCGCTGGATAAAAAATTGGCTACATGGCCAGGCCCAAAGAGTGGTGGTGAATGGAATCAAAGCTGGTGGCCAGTCACAGGTGCTGTTCCCCAGGGCTCAGTATTGGGGCCTGTTCTAATATCTTTATCAATGATCTGGACTAGAAGACTGAATGCACTTTGAGGAATTGTGCAGATGACACCAAGTTGGGCAGGAGTGTTGATCTGCTTGAGGGTAGGGAGGTTCTACAGAGGGATCTGGACAGGCTGAATCGATGAGCGAAGGCCAGTGGTATGAAGTTCAACAAGGCCAAGTGCCAGGTCCTGCTTTTGGATCACAACAACCCCTTGCAGTGCTACATGTTTGGGGAAGTGTGGCTGGAAAGGTGCCCAGTGGAAAAGGACATGGGGGTGTTGGTCAACAGCCGGCTGAATATAAGCCAGCAGTGTGCCCAGGTGTCCAAGAAGGCCAATGGCATCCTGGCTTGTATCAGAAACAGTGCGGCCAGCAGAACCAGGGAAGTGATTGTACTTCTGTCCTCAGCGCTGGTGAGGATGCACCTTGAATACTGTGTTCAGTTTTGGGCCCCTCACTACAAGAATCCCATACATGTGAACAAGAATACCTGCATGCTTCCTGCCCTTCCTTGTATTTTGCTGACAATTTTGAGCCTTTTTTAGATAGCTGGTGAGATTTAATGAATAACTTTTTTTTCTCTCTTTTTTAAAGGCCTCTGAGACTTGACAGAACACTAGCTTCACAAAGGGAATTGTACGATTGCCTCAGCCTGTCTTCATAGGAGATGTGCTCCAGCCCTCTGATCATCTTTGTGGCCTTCATCACTTGCCACTTGCTTGCAATATTTTAATTATGCATGTATCAGTGACCGGAAAAAGTGCAAAATCCTCTGTATTTTGGTTTCAAATTCCCTTCAGGTATAAATCTAGCTACCAAAAGCATAGTTGCATGCATGAGATGTTCTTCCATTTAATTGTCTTCCTATAAGCACCTAAATCCTTTCCCCATACCAGACCTGGTGCATGACAGGAAGTAGAATATTAAACATTGCCTGATCTGTAGTACACAATGGTCTTGGTAACCTTAAAAACAAGATTCTTCCATTAGGCATATCATCAGATCACTTTCAAACCTTTATTCATTAGCCATCTAGAGATGAACCGACATAAAAATCCAACCTTTTACTGTACTGCTTTAGCGCTTCTGTCTTATGGAGGTGTATAAGGAAAAATGTATTATCAGGCAGTAATCACTCTACTTGTTGGGTTTTTTAAGTTTAGATACCTGAAGTACATGCTTTTGAATAATAAGTAAAATTCAACATTGAGTGGTCTGAATTGATAGAATTTAGTGCTTTGGGAAAGTACATATAGATATTCTATAATATACAATAAAAAAATGGTTTTGACTATAAGAGGTTAGGACAGAGGTAGGAAAAAACTGAATAAAATTAAAAATACCCGTTTGAATTTTATGCTGAACACACATATTAGGTTGTCTGCAGCAATTAACATGCTGTATTATTGACAGTTGTCACACTGCAGGGAAGCTTGATGCCTCCATGAAGGACTATGCTTGAGAAGCAATGGGATGGCAAATTAAAGTAGTAATAAATGAAGCAATGTCTGGCAGACAAGAGAGCTTTGCCTAATCTAAGATATTGGGCTCACACAGAAAGTGACATCAGACTAGAATAAGGTGAATTTCTAACATCTAAATGTTTTAAAGATAAGATGACTTAAAAAAATTATTTGCTACATTTCTATTTCTGAATTTCCAGCCATGTTGTCCCTAAAGTGATTAACCTAGAAGGTTGGAAATTTGATCGGTAATGCCACTGATGGAAACAACAGTGCTCTATATGGCTATCCATCCTATCAGGACACAAGTGTCACAGCAGTACACAGTAGGACTGGGTCAGGCTCAAACAGATCTGTCCAGCACATTTCAACATAAATTTACATTCCTCTGTAACATCTGTCTCCTCTTCTCTATTTGTAGTGATTTTTCTGAAGTGAGGCCAAATGTCCCAGTGTTCTTGGCTCATCTGTCATTGCCTGTTTGGATCTCTCAAATGTACAGGACAATGTATTCTGTAAATTAAAGTTTATTTTATGAGCTCATTAGGAAAGAAAACTAACAGACATGACAAACAAGGGCTCAATCCCCTTTGTACAGACTAGTCTAACATGTTAATTCACTAATGCAAAGATTATGGCTGCAGGAGACCACAAGCCGTAGGTGATAGTAGCCGCATAATAACCTTTAGCCATTTCTGGCCATCGTATCCTGCCTATGTGTTGCCATCACTTTGAGCTAATGCCACTGCTCCCAGCATACAGCAGGTCTTAGCATGAGCTGGCTTAGCCAATACCTGAGCAGGAGTTGAGTTAACAGGCACACTCATCTTGGACAGAATTTTCTGATCGTTATTCTGCTGGCAATGGTAGGGCTACTCAAAAAAAGGTCTACATGCTTCTCTACTTCAGATCTGCAAATGATTTGTGAACAATAACATTTAAAGAAAAGTTCTGGAGATCATTTTTAGAAACAGAACTTCATCAGATATTCTTCCTCTTTTCTATCAAACTGTATTTACTTTTTAGTGTATTCAAGCATATTCTGCGCTAGCTTGCCTGAATTTTGAAAAGAATTTGTTTGAGAGGAAATAATTAGTCATCTTAAATTTGGCTAACAATTCTGACACTTATTTCAGGCTTCTTTAGAAACAGAGTCTAGCAATATGTAGCCTAATGAGTAATTTAATTCATACGTTTTTCATTAGCAATTGATGTTGGTGAATGTAATACTTACATTGCTGTAAATATTAGATATAGATGATAATACAGGATTTTAACCAAAATACTTCAACAGTTATGGGCAACTTCCCTCCAAAAGAGCTGCATTCAAACTGTGCCTGTTCTCATTAATGACTGTGACCCATTCTGCAAATGACTGTCTTTCACAAATTCTCAAGCACACAAATTAATGAGAAATGTGCATTAGAACATGCCCTTTATCGATATAATCCTTGTCTCTGCAGAACAGTCACTGTACTTGCAGTCTACTTATATAGCTAAATATGATTTTATATTACAGTGAGCCAAATTAATAATTTCTGATCACTCAAAAGGAGAGATTTCACTTCCTCTTTTCTCTATTTTCCTTTTCTAATCACTGTTTTCACTTTCTGTTAACTCTGCTTGCACTGCGAGCTTATTCAACCTAAACACACACATTTTTCCTTGGTTAGTGAATTGAAACAGTTTACCATGTGATCAAAGGAGTATGGGCAAAAGCTAGGGAGAGGGAACTATGCAATTGAGAGCAGGGAGACAGAGGTCTCAGTTGCAGTGGGCCACCAACAAGCTCTCCATGAAAGCTTATTATTACCGAACTTACTATTGTAGAAAAACCTTACTACTGGAGTAAGATGCTGTGTTGTTATTGATTTTGCTATCACACATCATGGCTACATAATCTTTGCATAAAAAAATCTTGTGTAGATATGGAATAGTATAAACTTTGCTCAGTTTTCTTCCACAACAAATGCCCATAGCATGCAAGTCAGTCCTTGCAGTTTATTTTGTAATGTACTTCAGGTAATCCAGGACTGCATTAATAATTCTACTCTAAAAATTAGGGAAAAAAATTGCAATATTTTGTGCTCATTATAAAAGTGGGGAAAATGAGAGGGAAAGAGGTTTTATTGTTAATGGGTGATCACTGTCAAAAATCAATATTCAATATTAAGAAACACAGTTAAACATAACTATCAAATCACCCATTGTCTCCATTGGCTTTTTAAATAAATGCACATACAATACGACAGTTAAGAAAGTTATTTTATGAGCTCATTAGGAAAGAAAACTAACAGACATGACAAACAAGGGCTCAATCCCCTTTGTATAGACTAGTCTAACATGTTTTCACTTTCTCTTAACTCTGGCACTTGTCTGCTAGAGGTGTGTTTCCTCAAGCATTAATACTAAAATTTTCGGAAAGAAACAAATGGGATAAAACAGCTTCCATCAGGTGACTTCTTAAAGCTTAAGTATCTGGAAGGGCTTGAGGTCAAGGTCAACCCTTGGTATCTCTTAAGTGCTATATATAGTCTGAGTATAGCACAACTACCATACTCTTTTCAGGGCAAAGAGCAGAGAACAGACCTGTGCTGCACACTGAGGAGATAAAAGGTTGCACTCTTAATAAAATTAAGGTGAGCTCTGCCCTTTCCAGGGCTGGGATAGCTGACTCAATGTTGTTTGTGGGGAAGAAGAATAATTACTTATTTATCAGTAGTGAAATGAAGCAACATGATTCTTTTCAGATGCATTTCAGAAAACATTTGAATTCAAGTCTGAAATTAAAAGCTGAGTTGGATTAGTAAGGGAAGTTTATCCTTTTATCCCATATCCCTCTGCTATATATGCTCAATAAAACAAGATGATACAATGTATCAGCATTGCAGAATAGAATACCTTTATGCAGCACAGGGCTCCTTATCAAGATACTTATGCTAATCAAAGCTAACTAGCTAAGGGGCCAGCATTGTGGCCATCTCACTGTAGAGCTCTGTTGCCGTGTAATTATTCTTACTAGGAAGCAGGATGTGTTATTAACAGTGGAGTCTTAGTTGATGTAATCATATTGCTTAGGGAACAAGGCTAGTATCTCTGTATGGCACTGAGCTGCCCCCTGTTAACATACCAGCTTAATTAGAACTAGCTTCAGCTTTGCTATATAAAGCTGTTCTCTGTGATGGAGATAAAGTTTTAGGCTTTGGACAGAAGAATATGTTTTACTGTCAAAGTAAGATTCCATTGTACTGCTCCATTATCTGGTGAGTCTATCTGAAGTAATGAGCCTTTTATTAAGCATGCCATGGAAAGCATCATGTTGCAAGTTCATCCCTGCTTGCTGTTTTAAGCAGTATAATCCAAACACTTAAAATAGTCTTGAAGGAGCCAGGTGCTCATTAGATGTGACAGACGTCAGGTTGCACATATGTTGGGAATATTCAGTTATTCAGTCAGCATCAACTTACCCATAATTGAGATAAAGCAGGTAAGTGGATGGGCACAACATTTCAAACGAATTCTCACAGTCCACTAACTTAACATATTACTTGATTTTGGTGAAATACATGAACCATCAGTCCAACAGAAATATGATAAATACAGACTATAATCACAAACTGATAAACAGAGAAGCAAAAGGATAAATTCAAGTCAGAACTGTGATTTTATAGTAGCCTCCCTACCACTAAAACTGACTGAAATGTTGAGTAGAATCTGAAAAAGGGGCCCAGCGCTCACTGAAAGAAAATTAGAACCTTTGATAGAATACCTATCTCTGAGTGCAACTGAAGAGAAAACGATAATCCCTGTTGGACAAAAAGCTTTCTGCTGCATAATGCAAAAGCATCATATGCCATATGCAAAGCTCACAGAAAGTTGAAAACAGAGATACTGTTATTCTTTTTACTGCATATTAAACATACTGTATATTAGCAGGTATCCACACTAAGAACATTCAAAGATGTATGCATAGAACAGTCAGCTAACGCCAACACCTACTTGGTTTCTTCCTAGAAGGCATTATCCTTCAAAGACCTACAGCATGGACTTTCAGCTCTATGAATTTTCAGTTTGGCCATCAATATCATCATGTCAGGAAGAACTTCTTTACAAAGAGGGTTGTGAAGCATGGGAACAGGCTGCCCAGGGAGGTGGTGGAGTCCCCATCTCTGGAAGTGTTTAAGAGATATGTAGATGTGGTGCTGAGGGATGTGGTTTAGGGACCCTGCCAGTGCAGGGTGAACGGTTGGACTCGATGATCTTAAAGCTCTCTTCCAACCAGATGATTCTATGATTCTATGTTCAGATGCGTAAATAGACTTGTAGTGTTTTAACGACCAGGTAACAGACTATTTCCTGTGGAATCACTAAGTCGATGCAAGATTACATCTCCTCACTGCTGTTTGGCATTGCTGCAGACCTGGTAATGAATTGAACAGATAACAGCAACACCAGCAGAGTATCCCTGTGCAAAACCACAGAAGTCCTAGATTTTGGGTCTACCAAGCACACTTATGAAATGCTATAAAGCAGGAAAAACAACAGTCTTGATTCAAAATCGTTTGACAAACTTAAACCCCCATAATATCCTGTCTAAAGGGAAAAGCATCAACAAAGGAAAAAGGTTCCCCAGCCACGACAACACAAGCAAAACCATAACTCAAGTCGGTAGCACATCAGGTTTAAGAAACCCACTAGCAGTATTTACTGTTATATTTTTTACACAGTAAAAATAATGTTATATTATGTTCATTATCTTGTATTATATTTTAAATATACCTCTGAGAAGGATACTTTTCTCTCATAATTAAAATGAACTACAAGCAAAAGACATGTCACCCTTACCCTTACGCATTAGCTGTCCAGCTATTTCTTTGAATTTTGCTAGAAAGTACATGAATTACCTTCTAGTGAAGAACCAATGGTTTAGAAAGTCTTTAAGATTACCTTTCATTTTCCTAGACAAATTGCATAGTACTACTCATCAACACCTGAACGAAAAAGAACTTAAAATTCTGTTTCATGAGCTAGGTTCTAGCACTATTCATATGACTACTTGCAACAAACGATTTTTCTTAAAAATTGAACAAATTCTTTCTTGCAAGGTTGTATGTATATCATGACTTGTACATGTTCTTTTATCAATGTTAAGGTCTTCTGGATAGAAACATTTCCCCATTCATCATCTGAACACATCACATCATAAACTTTTAGCCAAATTCATATTATAACACATCGGAAATTAAAATCCAATTAAAAATCAAAATAATAATAATAAAAAAAGGTGATCTATAAACAATCTAGGTGTCTGAGTGGTATGTTTCTGACTTTAGCTATGTGCATATTTTATTTAACATAAACCACAAAGTCCCTGGGATAAAGAGTGTCTTTGATTGCCAAATCAGATAAGGATTCTTAGACTCTGGGATTTTACAAAACAAGAAGCTGAACAATACTCTTACTTAAATCTTACATGGAATTTTTTTGATGTGCTGTGGAAAGAGCTTTTAGTCATTATCATTTGAAAATCAAGATACAATGAGATAAACTCACTGACAACCTCAAAAAATGAGCTGAGAGCAGAGCAGCCCTGCTCCCTGTTTCATAGCTTATGAAGCTACAGGCTATAAGGAGGGATGGCTGTAACAGGGGCATGCCTGTGGTCTTGCAGTTATGTGCTGCCAATGCAGATGCACGTCCCTGTCATTTATATTAATGCAAGACACATGAAAAAGGACATGTGAGAGAATATCGTATGACCAAATGCAAGAACTGAAACCACATCCCTCTGCCATTACTATCCACCTTGGGAAAGCTAGGTAAGGTGTTCTGGTGCAGTTGTATTAGCTGAAAAAGGAAATTGGTTTTACCTTTTCTAAAAAGATGCAACAATTCACTGGCTTTAAAAGACTGACTTTAAGTATCAAAGCAGAGTTACTCTGTTACAGTACACACAATTGGAAAACCTTAAACTATCTGTTAAGTGACCTAGTGACAGCAGAAGTGTGCGACCTCTAACAATTCCAAAAGATAAAAAGCATTCAAAAAAGCGCCACCATTGTTCTCAGTTTGCATGAAGTAAACATACACAAAAAAGGCCTGTAAACACAGAGAAAGGATTTCCCGCAAGTAGGTGGGGTATTCAAACCTTGTAAGTGAATCAAATTGAGCCAAAAATGAAAGAATCCTCCGGATGATTAAACTCTCATACAAGGGGAAGTGTCTGTGTCTGTATATGCACACGTGAGTAAAATCATAAGTATTTCCTACCTCTTGATTATTGCAGAAGATACAACAGTGTTTGCACAACAGCAGTTTCCTGTTACTGATAATTATGTGGTTTTGTATTAAACTCTGCAGTGGGGACGGTCTTTGTTTTACCATCTGAATCACTGAATGTGTTACCAATTGTCTTACTATTCAGCAGCAAATTATATTCCAGATACCAGAATGTAAGAACATATCCATTTTAATATTTTAATCAACAGATACTGTAGCCTCAAGTCTGTACCCTGTAACAATTCACACAGCTTGCACTGAAACCCTCAGAGAAGACTGTAGACCAGGAGAAGCTAGTCTGTGCAGACTTAGCAATGATGAAATGCAGTTCATGGGAAAGTTTTAAAATGCATTATTTTTTAAGCTAGTTAAACACACATTAAAATGGAACGAATTTGTATATTTTAGGAGGTCTTTCAGTAGTTGGGAATGAGAACTTCCTGAAATACATGATTTTGTGAGAACACAGCACAATAGAGAAGAACTTTATTTAGCAAAGATGGCTTATACAAAACTTATCAGTTCCCTCTTCCCCAAACCTCACACCTTCCAGTTGCAGCTGACTGACAAATTTCCAGCGCTGTTATTCACCAAGTCCCATTGTGGGTGAAATGTTTCCATTGGGATCCCAAGTTTCTACTAGGAGAGATGTCTGGGCTGCTGGACCTTTTCTGATTAGAGTACTAAATCAAGAAGTTCTGACTCAAAAGCAGACATTTTATGCAGAGAAATGCTCAAAAGGCTTTGCTTCGTGTTGAAGGATGGGAAAATAAAGATCAAAACCTCAAAGGTTCTCATTTTAAAAACCTGATACCAGGTCTGGTTAGTCTTGTTTTATAGTTTTTGGAATTATGATCTTAGTTTTAATTAAACAAAATTAAAAATCTTACCTTTTGCATTCATATAGAGATGTGGACAGACAGTATCTTTAAGGTCTAATGTACTTCTAATCTGTGTTGCACCATTGTGAATATGTCAGACAATTAAAGCACTGGTTTATTGATCAAGCAGAATTCTTTAGCAGCTTTTTGATTTCACAAACTAAGTGAATTACTCAACTACTTCAACTTTTTTCTTTTAAAGTAACCTTTTGTTCTATTGGTGAAATAAAACAACCTAGGAATTTTCCTTACTCCTGAAAGGATACAAGTTAACAACTTGTCTTCATATCCGTAAAATCTATTGTTTTCAGGAATCACCATTTGCCCAAAAGTTGGCTCAGCTGTTTCTTTGCTGACAAAAGACAATGCGCTCACAGTTATATTAGCTGATTAGTGAAATATCTTTTTTTATTGAGGCAGAAGTTGCTTCAACCCACCTGTCATTTCACTAAGTCTGCAACTGTTGTCAGTCAAGCTGTTTTCACTCATATAATGCCTGCTAAATTCGCCTTCAAACCGATTAGCACAGTCCTGAAGTCAGTGTTTATCTATGAACTGTCACACATGAATTCTCTGTGGTCAAGAAAAAATGTGATTAGATAAGCTCCAGTTCCATTTGCTATAGACTATAGACAGCTGCTCTGGCATAGAAATGATCGTTTTCCTGTTCCAATCACCGGTGCCTCAAGAGTTCTTGACAATGAAGGAAGAGTACCATCTTAACTACTTTTCACACTAGCCCAATCATGCATGACTATTTTAAAAAAACTATGTGGCAGTAGGTGGAATGTGGACTGTAAATGACACAATTTACACATATATGATATTCATTACTGAGACAATATTGGCAACGTAGACTCAGCATGGTATACTTGACTGCTTTCCAATCACTATTCCAACCACCACAATTATTTACTGGTTATGCCCCACAGCACTCTGGTATGTGTACGTCCTTTCTACCTGAGAAAAAATGTTCGAAGAAAACTCTGAAAACTTTGTAAAGATTTTTGTTGCTAGAGCCTGTTCAGTAGCTTGCCATACCTTGGGGCTAGTTGGATACACAGAGTGACATAACATCTTTTTATAATATAAAACTACTCAGAGCTGCCATAAAGTGACTTTTTTAAGAGCAAAGAAAAAGAACAAGAATGGATTCTTCAAATAACTATATAAGGAAATTTTTATGGCATTTTTGCATTTACAGCATTCCTGCACTAAAGCTGGAATTTTAATTCTGATTGAAATTAGGTAATGTTTATTACACAGCCAGTCTTCGGAATATAAGGAACTCTATTTTCCCTGAAGCAGTGTATTTGTTCGCATGCTCCATAGTGAATATAAAGCTCATAGTAAAACCACCTCAAATGGGATCAGGATAAAAAGTATGAATGATAAGATGATGTTCAGCCAGCTCATTTTGACCAAAAAAGACTAGGGAGTGTTCATACAAGTAGCTCTGTAAACAGATTTTAGTGATTGTAACTAGGAATGGGAGCTGGCTAGCTCCTAGGAGTCCACTATTCCTGCTTGGGAGTAGTAACATACTTGCTTATCTCATCAGCTAAGTGATTTACACAAAATGCATGGATTTATACACCTAGAAAAACACTATCATCTCCAGGACAAGTAGTGCACTCCAACAAAGTTTGCATGTATTCTAAATATTCCTGCCAGGAAATCAAATTGTGCATGCAAATGTGATAAACACTTACATAGACCAGGAAAGGTCAACTGTTGTGGCAGTGGATAACTTTTCAGTGCCTACCAAAGTTTATGTTCTCTTTGTGTACCAGAAACTTGACAATATCAATGTCAGGAAGGTCATACATTCCCAATTGTATAGAATTTGTGTGAATGGACTAATCCAGAACCCAAAGGCATGTCATATTTTTCGTCCCGCAATGACCTGAAAGATACAGTGTTCACTGGAAATAATGTCATTGACAATATGAATGCAATATTCATCCAGACTGGCACACTGCACCGAACCTAGGTACTGCCTGAGTTGTCGTAGAGCAGGGTCACAGCAAATCATTTTGGTATCTTGGGCAGCTTGCCATGTCTTGCCTAGGAGCACCTTTGCATTCCATAGGCCTGTTTTGAGAAGGTACCTGATTTGAGGTGAGACCAGCACAACCTTTCTATCTCCTCTCTCTCTCCAGCTCAGAGAAGAAAATCTTCAGCACTGTGCCTGGAACAGCAGGAGTGATCCATGTTTGCTGGGAATGTGGAAGATAAGAGTGAGGAATATGATGACTGTCCAGGAGTCAAAGCTATCTGACTTGTCCAAAACCAGACTTTTTTTTACAACTGCAGTCTATGTACTACAGGATGTAACTCACCAGTAACCCGCCTTGTCTCTGTCATGCTTATCAGCAGCGGGGAGCAGGACACAGTGTGATATGTCTGTGACCCCTGGTGGTAGATTCCACTCATTTTTTGATGTCTGACTTGGTACAATTGTACAAAACTTGTTGTGTGCATTCCCACTGCCCAGTGGGCCTGACCAACTGTACTTATGCTGCAACTCATTCAACCTTGAAGATTCTCTGTCATTAGCAAAGTTTCTCTTCTATTGGTCTTATTAGTACCTTGGTTTCATATCCCTATTTCTTTTTTCAAGGTGAAGTCAGGCAGTGTGGAGCAAATTGTGATGAACACAGGTAGTTGTTGCCAACATATACAAAGCGGAGAATAACTTGTGAATCAGGATCACCTACAAAAAAGCATTGGCTTTGGGCTCAGTCAAACACTACTTACTAGTGGCCAAAAGACAGACAGGACATAGCAGTAGAACTGTATGATCTCAAACCCACTTTCTTAAAACTCCCTGGAGCTGCAGATATTACCTCCCATACATGAAAACGACCTCAAGACAGAAAAGCATATGACAGTGGTTATTTTACCACCCTGGTAATTACTAATTTATTTGGCATATAAGTAGCGCAAACGTTAGGGCTGCCATAATAGGTCTGTGACACAATCCCAGAAAAGTACAACAACCCAAGCTGTATCTTTTATCTGTATTGATTGCTACGAATGGTTTTACATAGCTGGCATTCTCTAAATCAAGGAAGGCTATTGATTGCGCAAATGTCTGGTGTTTTTTTACTGTATACCCCAAGGTTCATAAACAGAGAAAAATGTTTCTCCGTGGTATGTCAGTGTTTTGTCTGCATATGGAATGTTCACCTACAGTAATGAGATATATATAGAAAAGAAGAAGACATAATACAGTAGCACATCTAAAAGGCTGAAAGACAGAGATTCCAGAGAAAAAAAACACGTTTCTTTTGATCGCCGCTTGATGTGTTTTGCAGAAGCTCAGGAGAGCAAGTAAGAAAGAATCTTGCACAAGGGAGTAGGAGAAAAGTAAGCATGGTAACTCAGAAAGGAGGACTCAGTGGAATGATACAAATTCAAAAATGAGGGGTGTACTCGTACACTGATACTAATTTCAGCTTTTTGTCAGTATACATTATTTTCACACATTGTACCTTAGGACTGTTATATATCTTCTTGGCTCAGAGTACTAGTATCGCAGTTTAATCAGATTTGGCAAGTATTATCACATTTAGCATTATTTTTGCTGCACATTCATGCATAATTTGTAATACAGTTCTTGTAACAAGGTTGAAATTTCCATGTTAGTTTGGAGCCTTGGAATACATTATGGTGATGATGGGGAATCCATGATCCAAAACAATGAGAAGAAAAAGTCAACTCTTTTTTTATTCAACACTTTGCAATATAAAAAAAATAACACTATTCTTATAAAAATCTTGGCCTAGGCTTTCATAGCACTATGTACTAACCTTGCTATGTATTTCAAGAAAGTTGTTTGCCTTTGCAACATCATTCACCACCCCTTCTCTCTCTCTACCTTTTCTTTTTCATGGCATTAGGGTTATAAGGCAAAAAGCAGAAAAAGTTAGCTTCTTCATGTGCATTGCTGCTCCCCAAGTGTGAGATGAAGCATCACAGTAAAAACTGCCACAGTAAAACCTGGTTGCCCTACCAGTCTGGAGTAATCAATGACCACTGACAAGCTGGCTGTTCCTGTGAATATTGTAAAGCCACATCATAATGACAGTGTATTAGTGAAATGCTGAGAATTACACGTGCTCTTTCATTCTCTCCAAGATATAACTCTCCTTTTCTCTACATCTTTCATTAAAAGTCACCTGCATATCACCCTTTTCAGGGAATTAAGAGTCAACTAGGCAGAAGTGAATAGATGAAGCACTATGATAGGGGTGACAGAGTAGGACAGTTTCTGTTCGTATGTACTTACAGAAACAGAGAAGTCGTAACAGGTGGTGTGCAGGACAGGTGAAGAGCAGCCAGGATTCAGGCATGGTGGTAGGAAAAGCACTTAATGCATGAAACAAAGAAAGGCTGGGAAAATGTGTTAGTGACATTAAGTTACTTAAGCGTCCCTATGCAGCTACATTGAAGCTATATTCCACTGTACCAATTTCTATTTATGGGATTTGGCCTTATGCACTGGTTTTGTCCTCTGTTTGTGGTTCAGGTTGATTCTTCAGTGTTTTTCAGGGTCTTCTAGTTCTCCATGTCTCTGTCAGGGTTTATGAGATCCAACGTGTCTGACATTCTTGTACATGTCACCGAGAGTGCCATAGACTAGTTAGCAAGCTATCATCAACCTTTTCATAGAAATAGAAGACCACAGTAATTCTCATCCAAAATCTACTTTTGAGGTATTTAGTAAAACTGGAATTCATCCCATGTATTCCTTCATCTGCATAGTGGTGATTATTTATATAACTGCAGATCAGTAAAAGTAATGCAGAACATGCTGGTGCAAAAAAAATCTCCACTCTAAGCTTCTTAGTATATGATCCCAGCCAAGATCACATACGGCAAACGAAGCACCAAGTGCTCTGGTTTGTGAACTCCTTACGAATTAGGCATGCCCATGTAGAATTCTTCAGATCACTGTTTAAACAGCACAATTACCATCTCTCTGTCATGCCTTCAGGACAGAAGAGGCAACATGGATGAACAGAAGCAGCAAAACATGGTAGAAAAACAGTGGCAAGTTTTGAGGGTCTTGTAACATGAAATGTTTCACAAGGCAGAATCATCTATACTGGTTTCGGTGTAAGTAAACTTGTAATATTATTGAAGTAGAATGCCAATCATAAAAGCACAATTTAATGCCAGATAATTTACAACAAAGCATTCTAATCTGGATGTAAGACATTGTAAGATGAACCAACTCAAGGTAACCCACAACAGGTTTCAAGAGTAGACAAACCCTAATGACCTTAGAACTAAGCATTCTCTGAGATATATTTGTCCTTAACCTTTAGTAGCCCTAAAACAGTTTTATTAGTTTTATACTATAAAGTAATTCTGAGCAAACCAACAGACTCAAAAGGAAAATATTCAGAAAGTATTTCACGTTCAAATATGGAAAACAGGTGGCACACTTGTAAAATACATAATTACATGTCAGTTTTATGTTAAGTACCTATATATGAAGATATTTGGGGTTTACTGCTTTATGTTTATATAGTGTACTATGGATGGTGTTAATTTATCAGCCAATAAGCAGCTACTGCCATCTACTGGAGAAATTATTAAAATACAGAAATGACATTACACTGCCAGCAAGAGATCTGGAGTACAATATCCTTTCCGGAAATAAATGCTCAGTATTTTATCATATATAAAAGCTGTTACAAGAATATTATCAGGGGCTGTTAGCTTAGCTATAGATAGATTACAGGTAAGGAAGTATAAGCTAAACAAATTCTGTTCACCTCTATTTTCAGAACTGTGGTTAAAGCTTGCTTCTAAGATTCCAAGTAACTGTAATCAATTTCATGACCATACTCTGCACCACACAGCTGTGCTGATTGCTACTTGTGCTGCCTATCATCTCTACTCTTCAATGCAACCTGTGACAGCTCTTTATAACAACAGCACCTGTTGCAGATGTCCTTTAATATAATACAGTTCTGTTTTGTGACAAATATTATTCCCATTGAAACTTGTTCAATATTGTTGCCCCTGGGAACAAGAAATTTACAGCAGCCAACATCAGAAATTGTTCTTCCTTCCTGCCAGTGCAGACATACTATAGCAGCAGCAGCAGCTGAGGGTATGGACTGGTGACCTCAAGCTGCTGAGGTACCAGGTCATAACCAGTGACCATAATCAGTGACGACTCTCCAGATAAATTGTGGTAACTGAATATGTGTGTGCTCTTATCCTGCCTTAAAATACATTGTGAAAGAAATTGTGCTTTTAAATCCTAGTCTAAGACTTGATGAAAGTCAGGAAAATGAGATTAATCTCTCTTAATTTTAAAATACTCTCTTCACCTACAAGGTCCCCTTGCAAACCATGAGAGAAAGTAATTAAAAAGGTTATTCCTGCAATTTGTCTTAGATACCTGTCTTACAAAATGAATTATGATGTGCAGAGGTCTACCTTCACAGAATACAAAGAGTGTTTAGATTTCAAGATCCAATTTTGAGATGCCTCAATGTAAGATAAGGTGATATGCACTGCTCTCAAAAAGTAAGTTTCTGCTGCCTTCTGCCTATAATCCCCTCATCTTCCTTTCCTGAGCATGTTCCATGAATTCTGCTGTCTGTGGTGGATTTTGGACCTTTCCATGAGTGTCTTTAACTGAGTAAAGTAACAGAAACCCGGCATAGCAAGAAATATGTCAGTTTTCAGCCGGGCTAGTGAGTTAAAACAGCCCACAGGAGAGTCTGGCAAGTACCAAACCTGCACAAAGAAAGGGACAGTAGCACGTGACCTGAAACGAGAGAGGACACAGTAAAACAGGGCAAGAGAGAAAAAACTTGTAAGACATGCTACTTTCAGAAGCAAGAAAGCATCTGATCATCTTAAATCGTAAAACTTCAGATTCACCAAAAAAAGTCAGTCTAGAAGAGAAATGTCATTTTTTAATTACAGTTCAATTGTCTTTTCTTTTTAATTGGGAAATGCAAGCAATTACCATGAAAAAATATTAAAGGCTGCGTATTACATTTAATAGACATCTGTAAACAAAGAATAATATAGACAGAAAGTATTTGGACAGACAAAACTGCAAATAAGGTTGGTGGTCCTCTTTCCAAAAGTAACACTGAGTTGCTCACTTGTCAAGAATACATTTGGACCTTGGCTTATCACTGAGGGCAAGCTCCGCAAAGGTAATTTTTGACATCTACTCTAGGGCCTGAGTGGGAGTTTAGTATTGAAGTTCAAGATAGTGATCCAATGAACATTCAATGGTCAAAAGGTATCCTAAATATGATAGCACTTATCTAAATGTTAGTACCTATCTCTTGCACTACAAAATTCCTCACATGGCTAAACATAACTTTTTACAGTCTAAATACCTGCATAAATTGGCTTAGTTTTTAAAATTCCATTTATTTGCAAATTTTGTTTTAAGCCTGTACTGTACAGACATGTAAAAATTCTAAGTTGAATACTATTTTACTTCAAAAGTTGAATCCAAATGTATCGATTAATAGACCTTTAGGGAAATTAGAAAACACTACAGACCCACTGTATACTCTGTAAGTCAATGAGACTATTACAAATTGGAAAAACATACTCAGAATGTAAATGATGTAGTATCTCAAGCGTGCAGTATCTCAAGGAAACCACATACTTGATTTACTAGCTGCATGACACTCATAAATTGGTTTCTTTTTGGCTATGAGTGGAAAGTTTTCAGTTGTCAACCTTTCCCACAAGAATCTGATATTTTTTTTTCCTCAGAAGATACTTTCCATTTTCTGATCAGATTTAACCACAACCTTGGTTTTGTTTGGGGGCGGGGTTAGGGAATCAACAAAGCCTCCTGTTGTGGCACTGACTGAATACCAACTAAAAGGAAAGAGCACCATCTGCTGAGTAACAATCACTCCTTGCTACAACATTTAAGAGTATTTGGAGATTTCCTCACAAAGGTCCAATCCTTCCTGATCTTTGTTCATTATCCTAATAAACACCAGAAACACCATAAGGTAAAATATAATGGTATGAAATTATTAAATGTAATTTAATTTGCAAAACAAAACCCACTAACAGAGCATGCCTCTTAGAGTTCAGATTACAGATTTAATGCTAGTTTCTTTATACTTGCTATGAGTGCCAATTCAAGTGACAATACATTAAAAAGCAGATCAGTTACTACTTTCCCCCATTTTGTTTAGCAAGTGTGAAAAAGGTGGAGTGTAGTTTCTTTTCCAAGAAGGCTGACAATTAGCACAGTTTTTCACAAGTAATCCTTTTACAACAGAACTATTATGTGACAAATATTAACAGGTAGCTTCAAGGAAAAGTTAATTGTTAGACAAAAGTTAATAACTTAATAGGTCAGGGAGTTAAGTTATGCAATATTACATGAATAAATCTTAAAACATAATCTATTTCTTGTATACACATAGAGACAATGCAGTATAACACACCTATGCTAAGCTAAATTGCTTATCAGCACTTTCTATAAAGAATAGTACATAAAAAAACTAAATAGAGGTTCTTGAATGTCAGTTTCTGTAGTGACTTTCCAAGACTGTACCAAAATATCAAAACACTACAACTCCAGAGAAGATGCTTTAAAAAAAAAAAGTTGAATTTTACTTTTTATTTATTTTAATAACTAAGTGACCAATATGTTCAGTTCTCTCAGCAAAAAGATCAGAGTAAAGGCTTCTTCTTTACATGTGACATGAAGGACTAGCATTTCTAAATTTCTCTCTTCAGTGATCTCTTCTGTGTATTTTGTGAGGAGAATAATCATATACTGTAACTTAGCATGTATTTTACCCACATGCTTCACTGAAAACATATCCTGTTCCTTGCAGAAGTCACACAAGATTTAGCATGCACAAGGAATCTGTTCCAAAAGAAAAACAACAGAAGTCAGAAAACAATGTCCCTTGACAAGATTGATGGCTGTCAGTATTCAAAGTCCCTTACCAGTATCTCACAGCTTCACCTTCACAGGATATCTTGCAGCCACCCATTATTTCAGCGACTTCCTTTTAGAGAAAACTGAACAGATCCTGGAGAAGGAAACACCAATGGAGATGCTTTAGTGGACTGTGAATGAGGTCTGAAACTTTAAATTGATTTTTTGTCATACTGACACAGGCAGCTAAAGACAGGCATTAAGCAGTTTCTTCCTTTTCTGTAAGATTTTGAAATTTAGAGAAAAAACATTTTTTTTTTTTTGGAGTCCCAAACTCTCACCTGCATTATAGCCACTGCTGGAAAGATAGTCCGGTGGAGTACAGGTTCTTGACAGAACAGGATTTGTGGGTGCAGCATCAAGGATGGTTTGGGAATCTCTTGTTCTAGTAATGTTTGTAGTAACTCATATAACAATTTGGAAATCAATGGATATATATTGCTTAAACATATATCAAAGGCCATACACATGGGCTTAAATATAACAGTTGTCACACACTTTCTCAGTCTAGCTTGAAAAGCCAAGTCTGGAGCACTCTGTCTCACCATAAAGCATCAAGCATAAACTACTTTCTTTTCCTCCAAGCACTGGACTAAAATGCATTAATAAAATGCATAAATAGAAATGGATTACAAATTAAAGCACTGTACCTTTGTCACGAAAAGGGGGGCCAGGAGGATAGACAAAGAAAATTCCTGGCCCAGAAGGGGGGTTTCCCAAACCCTTTACAATTTGTCCAGCCCACTAGTTTCCCAAGGAAGACAAACTCCTGTCACCCAACCTGCCCACCACACTCCTGTCAGGGAGAAGGGGAACCTCCTCAGTTTCTTTACAACTTGGCCAGCCTGCCAGGCACACTGGCAGCGTCACTGAAACCAAAGTCCCTCTTGGTAGCCCACAAGGTTGGAGGATATCTGCCTAACCTATTCAGGGACTCTCGCTAGCAGTCACACAAAGACAAATCCCTTCAATAATAAAAATCAACAATAATAATTTATTGTGTAGATTCGTGACAAAATGCAGGTTCGAATGATATCGGTGATAGGGTATTGACTGCGAAATGGATTTAGAGCAAACACTAAACACACACATACAAAGCTAAATACACAAGCAAACCTAAACACTAATGATTGTTAATAGCTAGCCTGATGTTAATATTTAAGCGCGCAAAACACAGAGCTCTTACCCAGTAGGCGTCCCTATAGGGGGGGAGAAGATAGGTTCAGCCCGTCGACCGATCCTAAAGTTTCGATGGCAGTCTTCTATTCCCCCAAAATCCCCCTTTTATTCGCTACTTTTTATATTGTTTCTATACCTTTAGGTGGAGCTTGAGTGACTTTAGTCACACATTCTTTTTATTCTGATTGGATTAAAAATCTCTCGCTTCACATTTAAAGGTACAGGTGATAAAACATAGGGCGCATGCCCAGTGGGGAGTGGTCGCACATTGGAGGCGGATAGCCTTTGGGATAGAGGTGTGTTTTGGTATTATAATGACATTACAATGAGCTAAGTTCACCTAGAGGACACGATTTCACCATTTTTGCTGGCACGGCAGTAGCGATCCATCTTTCTTGATAGCAGTCAATGCAGTTAACTATAGCAGCCCATTGTTACCTCCAGGAACAGGGACAGACCATATTGCCTCCGCATCACTCCTGTCCTCGTTCGAAGGTACAGTACATTGCACTCAGCTGCAGTAGGCCTTAGCCATGGTAACCGCATTCCATTCTTGGGATCAGCAAACTGCTTCATGGCCGCTTCCTGGCTATTTTTCGTGTCAAGGTGTAAGCTAAAATCTGGGGAATAGAGTTTCCCTCACCTTTCCATTATCCGTCATTTTCCCACAACCTTCTCTGAATAGACAGTGTTATGATGGGGGCAACTGTTCCCACCATACCTGAAGATGATCTTTCCTCTGGTTTGGGAAATGTATCATGTGCCTGATGGAAATAGTTTCTAATTTCAGTTTCAACCAAAAAGTTCTCATAATATCATTGAACTAGCGACTAAAAATGTATTGCGGCCAAAAGCAATAATATTAAACTTGATTTGCATATCTCATATTAGGTTTTTTAAAAAAGTCTTAAATAAAATATGTATTTCTTTCAGTGCACATGTATTTTAAGACTCTCATAGGGCTTAAGCACTCTTACATTTCATAACATACATGTAAAGAAGCATATCAATTAAAACAGCAAACTGGTATATTTCATTATACTGCATCAATAATTTAAATATTTTTAGTCTAGACAGCTGTCAAACACAAGAAACATTCTAGTTGCTTAACTTTCTGTAAAATTATAATTAAAAAATAATGTATTTTCATTGGTTCTTAGAGGAAAACTCTTACATTAATGAGAAATGTCGCAGAATACAATTGGATTAATTCAAATGAGATACAGTAAACTTCATCTAGTGATTCTAATTTTCAGAAAACTAAGACTTTACCATTAATCAGAACAAATTCATCATGATCTTGAGGAGTCACACACTGAATTTTGGAAAAAAAAAAGGAAAAATTAAAAAAAGATTTTATTTCAACAGCAAGTTTAGGATCAATTTTCAATTCTGTTTCAAAGAGATTTTCTGATGCTGCAATAACACTAATTTTTTCATTGGTCTGTAAAGAAGTGCAACATCCTTAACATTAAACAGCACACTCTACAATCTCTGAACAGGCATGTCATTCAAGACAGTCAGATGAGTTTAATTTTGCTGGCTGCTGTGCATCAGCAAACTGCTTGCCACACTCCAAATGAGAATTCCTCAGGAAAGCTTGTAACTCAGAACAGTATTTGAAGAAACAATCCAGAGCAACCCACATGAAGCTCATTTTGATATGGTAAACAGTTGGTTACCTCCCTTCTACTACATTATGCTTTAGAGAAGTACAGGAATCAATCACACCACACTCACTATCACTCCAAAGATGTTCATTATTATCATTTATCATCACAAAAGTGTAGCAATTTACACTTGTCAATTCACACTGACACATGTAGATGTTTCCATTGGGTATGTTTCTATACAGGCACAGTAACAGAATATAAAATCCATTAAACAGGCACAATGAGCCAAGGAGAGAAAAGGAGTTGTTCACTAGCCAGTCAAATAGAACACCAGGACTAGCAAAAGGATACTTGCTCATTTTGATTAGACAGTTATGTCCTGAAAAAGGAGGAAAGTAAGTTTTAATTTCAGGAGAAGATTAAATCTTGAACTCCAGGCGTATTTTAAAGAAGAAACTGAGTATAAGAATTAACATGCTAACGTGGACTCGGAATCAGGGCATCCCTTGACTATGGCCCCACACATTAACATGCAGAAAACAAGATGTCAGGCAAGCACAAAGGCAGAAACCCCTGACAGCTACTGGGTGAAACAGAAAAAGACCGTTTCCATTTTAATTTTAGGTTTTGGTTTATGTAGGTGACATACATAGGTCTAATTCCTCATTCTTCTCCCACACAGGCACACACACGTTTAAGTACTCCCTGTTGTCAGCACTGGAGGTCATCTGCCTCCTTGAAGAGTCAATTCAGTTTACTACACTTGCAGAAATACAATTTTGAGAAGACAGCATATTCTAAAACTTGTAAATTGATACAATGCTAAATATGCAACAATTGATTCAATGTTTCACACATACTACAAATAATCTTTCAATGTCATAAGAATGTGTATTAGAAATAATAAAGGCACCTTACTTACTCAGTTCATTTACCCAGATGAGATTCAAGAGCCACTAGGATCCAAAAAGAAATGAGATAGGCTACACAAACATTGTATCAACTGAGAGCAAGCATGTTTAATCCATGTTTAGTATCACTTCCACTACTACTGTTCCATCTGTCTGGAAATTTACCCTTGTCTTGGAATGTTTCAAACATCCTAACTGAAATGCTGAAGCGAAGACGCTTCCAGCTAGTTTCCCAGACTGCGCAAAATTAAGGCCAACAGTACAGATGGCAGAGTTTACACTTCCTTGCCCTTGTTGTCAACAATTCTGCTACAGGTATCTTTGCCTTGATTTTAGAATTTATTTCCCAGTTACCCTTGTTTTGCCCTGTATTAGGTTTGTGTGGCAGGATTTTGGTAGTGTGGGAGAGGCTACAGGGGTGGCTCCTGTGAGAAGCTGCTTCCCTGGCTCCAAGTAGGACCTGCCTCTGGCCAATGCCAAGCCAACCAGCAACAGTGGTAGTGCCTTGTGGTAACATATTTAAGGGAAAAAAACCAAACAAACTGCTGGGGGACCTGCAGTGGAGAGAGGAGTGGGATGTGAGAGAAACACCTATGCAGACACCAAGGTCAGTGAAGAAGGAGAGGGGAGGTGCACTGGAGCAGATATTCCCCTGCAGCCCATAACGGGAAAACAGGCTGACCCCCTGAAGCCCATGGAGCAGATGCCTATCTGCAGTCCATGGAGGACCCCACATCAGAGCAGCTGGCTGCGCCTGAAAAAGGCCGTGACTGAGAGAAAAGCCCTCACTGGAGCAGTTTGTTTCTGAAGGACTGCAGCCTGTGAAAAGGACCTATGCTGGAGCAGTTCGTGAGGAACTGAAGCCCATGGGAAGGACTCATGTTGGAGAAGTTCATGGAGGACTGTCTCCTCTGGGAGGTATGCCACACTGGAACAGCAGAGGAAGGAGCAGCAGAAACAACCTGTGATGAACTAACCACAACCCCCATTCCCAGTACACCTGTGCAGCTGATGGGGAGGAGGTAGAGAAATTGGAGTAGAGCTGAGTCCAGGAAGAGGGAGGGAGTAGGAGAAAGGTGTTTTTAAGATCTGTTTTTATCCCTCATTATCTTACTCTGATTTGATTGATAACAACTTAAATTGATGGGTTTTTTCCTCAAGTCAAGTCTGTCTTTTGCCCATGACCATAACTGGTGAGTGATCCCTCCCTGTCGTCTTTCATTATCTTTCCTGCTTCCCATCCCCAACGCAGCAAGTGGCTGCATTGTGATTTGTTGCTGGCTGGGTCTAAACCACAACATGAACCTTTACTTAATATGACTAGATTTTACTTCCAGTTATCTTGATCCCCCTTTTTTAAAAGACCTCAAACATTCTGCTTTTAAAAACTAGTTTCAACAACATTTAGAGTTATAAACTGTTTCTTTGGCTGAACTCCACTTTTTTTTTTTTATAAATTCCTTAACACTGTAGCCCCAAGCCTTTGTTTCTTGCTGTGATGCACGGAAAAGACTCCACAACCGATGGGGTTGTAAAGTAGGTATGTTTATTCGATGTCGGGTGCGTGGGGGATCGCTCCGCCACAAAACATGCACACCTAGGTGATGATTCTTGCACCTATATGCTACAAAGCTCTACATATTCATGAGACGCCTATACATATTCAACTCTTTCCCCGCTCGCTATGCTAATGAGTTCCGGAGGTCATTTCCATATGTCCCGCCTTGATCTCCTCCTTCTTGCACCTGCGCAGTACTTTCTGGTGGTCGTGGGCTGGGGTCTCAAGGATGAAGTAAGACACCCTCCTCTTCATAAACTTTTCAACTCCATCTCTTGCGCATGCTCTCTTGTCTCTTGGCATCCTCCCGAACCGCAGAGCCAGTTTCCACTGATTTAGGCCATAAATTTCGTGTTTATCAGAATACTCCTCTGTGCTTATCAGGCTTCAGGAGGCCCCGTTGCAGGTGGCTTCCCTTACACAAGACTCTTAAGATACATTGCTTTAGTTTAAAGAATCGCTATCCTGTTAACCCTTAAGTGTTAGTCTTCTATCCCAATCCCCCCTATATCATTCCCCCCTTTTCTTTCCAGTCAGTAAATTCTTTTACTGTCTATATTAATTTCTTATATCTTTTCATATTTTTCCAAATTTCATCTGTTGTCTTACATTGTAACATAAAATACAACAGACAAAATGGTACTTAGCAAAGACAAAGCCAGGATTATTATAACAGGATGAATCATCTTATCAATACTATTTAGAATCTCCAATCCTGTTCTCAAAACTCCAGTTAAATCCCTTTTTGTTCGTTTTTGGAAAACTACCCTTTTGTGTAACCAAGTGGTCCACCCTTTGTACGATGTCTGCAAATAAGGAGAACAGGTTGATTTGATTTCTGAAATATTATTTAGCATTACTAATTCAACCTGTTTTAAAGACCATTCTGGATCGAATAACATTTGTTGTTGACCTGTGTTTTTTATTATATATGGACCAATTTCGTAGATGTTGGGTTTCAAATTAAGTACTGGCTTGGTCTTTGTTGTGATAGGTTTACCTGTTGTGGTAGGCCTTTCTGTAGATATTTTGAATCTGAATGCAAGCGCGATATCACCACGGTCCCAGAGACACATCCCATGAACGGTTTGTTTTAATGTAAAATTAAGCCGACAGCCTAAACCTTTGCAAGTGCAGATCTTTAAAGAGTTTCCTATGGGAGGGATTCCGGTAGGTGTTCTTATAGGACGAATTCTGATGACATTTTCTGTAGAATTCTCTGTACAAGGAATCCCTTCTATGATTGGTTTTGTCTCTCTATAAGTTGTCCCATTAACCATTCGGCATGCTACCTGGATCTGATCTCCTACATTTCCTTGGAGCTGGTAAACTCCCTGTTCCATATCTTTTCTCCATTCTTGTGGTATATATACCTGAGTCCCGTGCATTACCAGGGTAGTCAAATTTAAATCCCTTAAAGCAGAGTTGTTTCTCGTATCATCAGTATATTTCAGATAAGCTTGAGTCCATGGCCAAGTCCATCCAATATTAGTTTGGTCGGAAGTACTTTTCTCGATGAGGTGGCTGGGGTTTTTGTCAGCATTTTCTTTCACAGAGGCAGGCCTGATGTTGCCACAAGGCCCCCTAAGCCACCCACTATTAATTTGGCTACGAACTCCTTCCCATTTCTGAATTATAATTAGGATCGCGAGAAAAGTAATTTTCCAGGTTGTACTTGCGTGACCTTCTGTTGCAGTTTGAGGAAAAAAAAAACCTGTTCGGGAGGTTTTGTTTTGAACTGACCAATTGGACTATTCCCTTCCATGTTACGTTTTAGCACCTCATTGGTTGTAAAGTTTCTCGCGCGCGTCTGTCCCTTTAAGAGGCGCGTACCACGGGGTTTGTTGTTGCTCTTTCACGGTTCTTGGGTCTTTTCGCTCTCCGGGACACTTTCGGCTTTGCACGCCGAGGGGCGCCGCAGGCTTGCAGCTTCGCTCCGGGAAGAGGCTTTTCCAGACTCGCAGCTTGGCTCTGGGTACCTTACAGGCTGTCTCTCCTCGGCTCGGACCCTGCCCGCCTGCCTGCCTGCTTGCGGCTACGGCTCCCCCGCGCTGCCGGAGTGGAGCGGAGCTGTGTGCCGGGGAAGCCGCCCCCCGCGCCGCCTGGGACAGACTCCTCTGCCGCCAGCGCTGCCTTCTCTCTGCTTTTCTTCTACAAACCGCATGACCAGACTGGTAGGAACAGCACTTTGCACGTTGAAGTCCCGCGTTCATAATAGCCGCGGCTACTTTGTTTCCACTCCACGAGAGCGCACACGTGGCGGACGCCATTTTGGACTCTGCCGCGGTTTGATTTTATTTTTCCTTTCCTCACCCATGTTTAACCCTCGCTTCTCCATTCCGTATAAACCCTCAGATTTTGCATTGGTTTTTCCCTGTATAGTATATATTTTGTTCTAGTTTTATTAAATTTTGTTTCAGTTTTCCAAACTTTCAGAGGTCTCACAAAATCTTTTCTTCCTTTTCCTATCGCTGCTTTTTAACCCTTTCTCTCCTGGTGCAGGGGAAAAGGGGTTTTAAAGATAGGAGAGGGCACGTCCCCGTGATTGGCTTGCCTGAGCCAACCGGTGACACCTTCCATGGCGATCTCTGTGTCTTTTTCACTCTAGTATGGTGAATCCAAGCATTCTGTTCCTTAATCTTGACTGCAGCGAAGGTAGTGAGAAGTACTTGGAATGGTCCTTCCCACTGTGGCTCCAACGTTTTCTCTGCAAGAGACTTCACATATACATAATCTCCAGGTTGTATATTATGTACAGGTCCATCTAAGCCCCTACTTCGAGTCCCAACCACACATTTCTTAATTTTGTCAAGTTGCTTTCCTAATGCCACCATGTAAGAGGTCATGATTTCATCCCCAACTTGTGAGGATGTCCCTTTCTGTATTCCATAGGGCCGCCCATATAGGATTTCGAAAGGGCTCAGCCCTTCTTTCACCCTCGGCCTGGTTCGTATACGCAAGAGGGCCAGAGGGAGAGACTGAGGCCAGGGCAGGTTAGTTTCCTGTCCTAGTTTCACAATTTGCTGTTTGATCAAGTGGTTCATCTTTTCCACCTGGCCACTCGACTGAGGGTGATATGGGGTATGAAGCTGCCAGTCAATACCCAAATGCCGACTAATCTGTTATACTACTTTGGATATAAAATGTGGTCCCCTGTCAGAAGATATGGTTGCTGGGACCCCAAAGCGTGGTATTATTTCCTGAATTAATGTTCTAGTTACTTCCCGAGCTTTAGCTGTCCTGGTAGGAAATGCTTCTGGCCAGCCTGAAAAGGTATCTGTTAGTACTAATAAGTGCCGATACCCTCCTTTTCTTGGGAGTTCCGTAAAATCAATTTGCCATTGTTGTCCAGGTTCATTACCTTTTCCAATTTGACCCATTTCTGGTTTGGGAACAATTTTGGGAGATCACACTGTTGCGTTACTTGTCTCATAGTGGTATACAAGTTCCTAGCACCAATATCTTTAATTAATTGTTTATACAAAGCTTCTGCCCCCCAATGTCTCTTCCTGTGTTCTTCCCTTATCAAAGACCATGTTAGATACAAGGGAATGATTATTTTCCCTTGCAGGGTATAGGCCCATCCTTCCTTATTATATGACCCATCTAGGTCCATAATAAGCTTCTGATCCTCCTTAGTATATTCTGGCTTACCTTCTAGGGAGAGTCGCCCATCTGGGATTAAGGTTCCCTCCGTTTTTACCTTACTCCTGGCTGCTTGTTTTGCCTCTCTGTCTGCCAGCTCATTTCCTCTTTCCAATTCCGAGTTCACTTTCTGGTGTGCCTTGATATGTATGATTGCTATTTTCTTAGGGAGTTGGACTGCTTCCAACAGCTTCAGGATTTCTTCTGCATGCTTGATGTTTTTGCTCTGTGAGTTTAACAGTCCTCTCTCCTTCCAGATGGTTCCATGTGCATGCACAACCCCAAAAGCATATTTTGAGCCCGTATAGATATTTACAGCTTTGTCTCGGGCCAATTCCAAGGCACGGGTCAGAGCAATTACTTCTGCCTTTTGGGCCGATGTATTCATGGATAAAGGTCCTGATTCTATTACTTCTTGGCTGGTGGTAATAGCATATCTGGTATGTCTTTTACCACTCAAGACGTAGCTACTCCCGTCCGTGAACCAGTTTTCCTTGCCTTCCATAGGGCTGTCTCTCAGGTCCAGGCGGCTTGAATATGTACTGCAGACACAGTGTGAGATATTAATACAGTCATTTACTATGGCCGTAACTGCTCGCAAGCATCCAGGCCATCCCCTTGCAGTTGTGTCTTGTGTTAATATTCCCAGAGCAATGCCCTGCTTCTCGTGAGAAAAAAGGAAAAATGGCTTACTCACATCTGGGAGTCCTAAGGCCGGAGCTGACATCAGGGCCTTTTTCAGTGTCTCAAACGCCCGTACAGCTTCCTTATTCCACTGAAGGCGTTTCTGTTCAAGGATTGTTAGTGCATATAAGGGTTTAACCAGTAGTCCATAGTTGTAAATCCATAATCAGCACCACCCAGTCATTCCCAGAAACGTTCGTAACTCCTTCACTGTCTGTGGCCTCGGAGTTTGACATATTGCTTCCTTTTGGGCTTGTCCCAGTGTCCTTTGCGCAGCACTGATTTCATAGCCCAGGTAAATCACCTCACGTTTCATTATCTGAGCCTTCTTCTGTGATACTCGGTATCCTTGGAGCCCCAAGAAATTTAATAGACTCACCATCCAGGCCATGCAAGCGTCTTTTGTCTTAGTGGCTATCAGAATGTCATCCATGTACTGCAACAGCTTTCCCTCCTCAGGCGGGGCTTCCCAGGACTCAAGATCTTTTGCAAGCTGATTACCGAATATGGTGGGGCTATTCTTGAATCCTTGTGGCAACACCATCCAAGTGAGTTGAGTTTTACGTCCACTTTTTGGATTTTCCCATTCAAATGCAAATATTTTCCGGCTAGCTTCATGGAGAGGCAGGCAAAAGAAGGCATCCTTCAAATCTAAAACAGTAAACCAGGTTAGTTCAGGCGTCAATACAGTTAACAAGGTATATGGATTTGCTACCACCGGGTAGAGATCTTCTGTTATTCTATTTACAGCCCGCAAGTCCTGGACCACCCTATACGTTCCGTCAGACTTACGGACGGGTAATGTGTTAAAATTGTACTCACATTCTTTTAGTAGTCCCAATCGTAAGAATTTCTCTATCACTGGCCGGATTCCTTCCCTGTCTTCCCTCTTCAGGGGGTATTGCTTAATTCTTACTGGTTGTCATCCTTCTTTAAGTTTGATCTCGACAAATGGAGCATTCCTTGCCCTTCCAGGCATGTCAGTGGCCCATACTCCGGGGTATACTTGGCTCATCACTTCTTCGTCTGTATTTCCCTGAGCTGGAACACTTGCTAAAGATAAGCTCATTATTTGTATATACTGTTGGTCATTTACCTCCAGAGTAATTTCCCCTTTTTCAAATTTGATTACCGCTCTCAATTGTTCCAATAAGTCCCTTCCCAATAATGCTTTTGGGGAATTGGGCATGTATAAAAACTTAAGGATACCCCATTGCTTCTCAAGTTTGTATCTCAGTGGTTCACAAAAGTACGCCTTTTCACTCTGGCCAGTTGCCCCCTTCACAAAGATATCATCATCTCCTAAAGGTATCAAGGCTTGATTTAAAATCGAATATGTTGCTCCTGTATCAACCATAAATTCAACCTTCTTTTGCTCTTTCCCTAGCTTCATTATAACCAGTGGATCCACTAGGGTAGATTCCCCAGGTCCCCGTCAATCCTCTTCTACATGTGCTATTGTTTGTCTTCCTTGACCACTTCGTCTCATTCCCTTACGATTTCTCCCTTCTGGGCACTCATGTTTTCAATGGCCATGCCTTTTGCATCGTGCACATTGGTCCTTGTCTAATCGGGGTGCCCCTTTCTTGGGCTGTCACCTTCTTCTTCCCTAGCTACCGCTACCAACCTCCTTTGTCCTCGTCTATAATCTTCTTCCCTGTTACTGAACACCCTCCAGGCTTCATCCAATAACACTTCTATATTTCTGCTTTCCATGGGACGCAGATTCTGAAGTTTTTATCTAATGTCCCCTGTGGATTGTCCTAAAAATAAAGAGACTAACTGCTGCATACCCACTTCATCGCCGGGATCCAGTGGTGTACTGCGGCGCATCACTTCCCTCAATCGTTCTAGGAATTCCGATGGTGACTCTGATGGTCCCTGTTTAACAGCATATAAAGCTGACCAATTGATGGTCCTGGGGATGGCTCGCTCCATCCCTTTTGAAATCCATCTTTGATATACCTGCAATTTTTCTCGGTTGTTTTTATCATTGGGGTTCCACTTAGGGTCCTGGAAGGGGAGGTAGTCCTTAACATCAGATTTTGATGTTCCCCCAAACAGACTCGTGCTTTCTCCAAGCTGGTCTTCCGCCAACTTTGTCGCAGTTCTCAGAATCAACTGCTTCTCACTCTCAGTCATATATTCCAAAAGTAATTGCATATCGCCCCAATCAGGATTATGTTGTTTTATAATAAATTGAAAATGCTTCATTACACTTACTGGATCATTCCGGTAATCCCTAGCAACCTTTTTCCAAGCTTCCAAGTCGCTAGTAGAAAAAGGTGCTTTTATTAGCATCCGATCTCCATCAGGTCCCACTGCTTCCCGAAGTGGCGCTTGTAGCACCGATCGATTCTGTGTTCGGGAAGAAATGAGACTCTCCAGAGGGGAAAGGGCACCATCAGAGTCGATACCCCGTTCTTTTCTTTGAGGGGGAGGTTGATATACGTCTATTAATTCCGGTTCCTCTACCGGGGGTTCTTGTTCTGAAGCCTGATGAACCTTATGACTTTTAACACATCGTTGCCCAATGCTACAGGCTGAGCAACACCTCTTTAGTTTCCCATCAAGTTCCCGGTTGTTTTCTCTTTCCAGGGCCAGGACTAAGGGGTCCTGGGGTGGTACCAACCCACAGCCCCTCTGCCATTCTGGGTGGTTTCGTAGGGTAAAGAACATGTCAGCGTACCCAACCTCGTCCCACTTCTCCTCTCTCCTTAAAAATAGCATTAGCTGTAACATTGTATTATAATCCGTCGTCCCGTTTAGTGGTCATTTCGCCCCGTTCTCTAACTTATAAAGACGCCACCACTGATTAAAATACTTAATAAGTTTTTGCTTACTCTCCGAGCCCCCTGCTCCAGCAAGATCTTTCCAGTGTGCAAGTGCACATCCAAGGGGGCTTTTCTTTAAGACTTCCTTATTTTGGGTGTTACCCATCTTATAAACATATAGCAAATATACTTTAGACACCAATTATATTTTATAAATAGTCACATTTACACACCTCACACTTTCTTTTTATGTTGGTGACAACTTTTATCACAATTTAGGCCCCGATAACGTATTTAGGTTGTAAGCCCCCTGGATTGCTATCTCCTGGTCGGACACCCCCCTGCCCGCACAAACAAAATCTATGCGACCCTACCTGTGTCCGGTCAGACACCCCCCTGCCCGTATGGACAGGGCCTATGCGACTGAGCCCCTATACCCAGTCGGACACCCTCCCGCCCGCACAGACAGGGCCTATGTGATCGAGCCCTTCTCTTTTGCGTAGGGTGTCCCCCTACGGCTTACCGGCCTCCCGGGTCGTTTTATTGATCTTCCTACCCCAAGGTCCTTTGTCACCCAAAAAAAATCCAAAACCTTTATAGATACAACAATTGTTATAACTGTAATTATAACACTTATCCTCAGCACAAACTACATAAGCCTTATTTGATATCAATCACTTTGTCCGTCTCCGGCCGTACCCCTCGTGGGATATCGGAACCGCGGATCAGGACTCCACACTCGCTTCGCAGCAGGGCTGTGTCTCAGCCTCTCAGTTCACACACACACACACACACACACACACACACACACACCAGCAGGACTTCCTTAACACATTCACTCTAAGGACAACTTAACACCTTCTGTACCATGAACAGATTCACTTGCACTCACATTCACACAGTCACCTTTTAACACTTATTCCCAGCACAATCAAGTATTTAACACACATACACAATGCCCGGGCTTTTACAGATATTCTGTTATCGCTCCAGTTGGTATCCTCTCAGCAGCTGCAAAAAGAGCTCTAAAGAGGCTCCGCTTACCCTTCTCCTGCTTCTTATACAGTCATTAGCAGGTCCGTCCTGGCTCCCGAATCGGGATGCAGCGGTAACCTCGGGTTTGCTCGATCTACCCCCAAGATCGCTAGCGGCCGCCCTATCGGTCGGCAAACCCCTCTTACTACATAGGATATCCTCACCACCTAGGATATCCTCGCCAGGGGAACTACGCTATACGCCAGACGTCTCTGCCCGATTTACTAGCAGCCCCGGCCAGGCGCGGGCGTCCTCTGCGACTTACTGGCTCCTTTCCTGCAGCCTTAGGTCGTAGTGTGCTGCGACTTATGGGCCCCTTTCTCTTTAAACATACCGTTTCATCCGCAGCCTCAGGTCGTGGTCTGCTCCCGCGGTGAGTGGCTGGGAGCGGAGGCTCCTCCGAGGAAGGTGCTCGGGGCATGCCCAGGGGCATCCGCTCCACAGTCGATCCTGCAGCCGAATAGAGCGCCTCCTGCTTGGCTCGCCAAATTGATGCGCAGAAAAGACTCCACAACCGATGGGGTTGTAAAGTAGGTATGTTTATTCGACGTCGGGTGCGTGGGGGATCGCTCCGCCACAAAACATGCACACCTAGGTGATGATTCTCGCACCTATATGCTACAAAGCTCTACATATTCATGAGACGCCTATACATATTCAACTCTTTCCCCGCTCGCTATGCTAATGAGTTCCGGAGGTCATTTCCATATGTCCCGCCTTGATCTCCTCCTTCTTGCGCCTGCGCAGTACTTTCTGGTGGTCGTGGGCTGGGGTCTCAAGGATGAAGTAAGACACCCTCCTCTTCATAAACTTTTCAACTCCATCTCTTGCGCATGCTCTCTTGTCTCTTGGCATCCTCCCGAACCGCAGAGCCAGTTTCCACTGATTTAGGCCATAAATTTCGTGTTTATCAGAATACTCCTCTGTGCTTATCAGGCTTCAGGAGGCCCCGTTGCAGGTGGCTTCCCTTACACAAGACTCTTAAGATACATTGCTTTAGTTTAAAGAATCGCTATCCTGTTAACCCTTAAGTGTTAGTCTTCTATCCCAATCCCCCCTATATCAGCTGCAGTGCTGAAAGTAAGAATTCTAACCCAGACATCCTACTCTTTTTCTTACCACTGAGTTTTTACCTTCTTTGAGGAAAAAGAGATGTCTTTTTTTTTTTTATGTTATTTTATCAGAATGGAAGTGGTTTACTTATACCTATCAGTATATCTCATTAAAGTATCTTATCTGCAAATAGTTATGACTAAAGTATTTCCTCATGCATAAACATTTTGACATAAATTAAGTGGGAAAGATAAATGATAATAACCTATTATTGATCATAATTTTAATGCCATATTTCAGAGACTGAGAAAATTAGAACCATACTACAGAATTACTAAGCATTAAAATAACATAATATTAAATTTTGCATTCTATTAAAAATATAAAAATAAATGAGAATTATTCAATATATCCTATTCCCAGATCTATCCAAACCATATTATGGCTTCTCCTTCCTTATCTTCTAACATTAATAATTATTTACTATGCTGGTAAAGCTAGGAGTCACCCATGGAAGTTTAACATTAGGTTGTGTTTTGTCCCAGAATATCACTCAGTAGGGACCCTAGTGAGGAACTGTGAGTCAAAAAGAGACTTTTTGCACCATGACATGGGAACTGTGACAGAACCACACCTATCCACACACTACTCCATCTATTTGTTTGCAAAATAGCATATTGAGAAAGCAGTCCTTGTCAAAAGCAACTGAATCGAGGACAAAGATTTATTTGAGTACAGTACTAAAAGGGTCTTGTCGTATGCCTTTGTACAGCTACAGTGATCTAGAAAAAAAAAAGTTCTCAGACTGAAGTCCTGTAAGAAAAACTCAGGAGATCTAAAAGTTTACTGGTGAATGGCTGTCTTCCTCCCGCGGTACACTCAATGGTATTTAAGTTACCCTCACTCTAGCTGGGCAGCCAGTCTTGTGCTACATTAATAAGTTGAATCAATCACAGAAAGGTCCAGCAAACAATAAAGCTGGTACAAAGAAGGGGCGAAACCGCATAGCTGAAAGCAGAGCAAGGATCCAGGACACCCCTATCCAGCAGTTGCAGTTACTAGATTGGCTCAGCTGTTCTTTTACGTTCACTGTAATGCATTGATCTGAATTTTTTCAAAAATGTTTTTTTAATTCTCTGTCCTTATTCTAAAAATACATTAATGAAGCAGTCACTGACATTTCTAGAAACAAGTAATCAATAAATGCGATTCCTTCCCCTCATGTATCTTCAGTTTTTACGCCTATCAAGAAGGCTTTTATCAATTAGATTTTTTTTCTGTCCTTTGGAAAATTTATTAGGAGCTCTTTTTACACAGGCAAATCAGTCACCAGCTGATAAGGAGTACTGCTCTCCTACTAACTTTCATGGATCATTTAGCAAAGCGGAGGTTTTTGGAAAGTGTAACAAGAAAAAAACATCCCTAAGTACATGAGGTGCACAACTACTCTGGGAGTGAGGAATAGGAAAACAAGTAACTCTCCACTGTTTGCTCCAGTCTTCCAAATCTCAGAATTTTTTTTCTAAAACTGGTCAGAATGGTGCAAGCATATGCTTATAGTCCTCTCAGACTATTTCTCCACAGGGAAGTGAGGAAGTGGCGAGTCCTAAGGAGTAGAATTGGCTCAGAAAAAGATTTATCTAGTGCTGCAGCTTGTGCAAATGAGAAGGAAGAATGATATGATCAGGAATGGGGATAGAGGAGACTTTCAGTAGTGGTGAGCTATAGGATGAATTCATCACATCTCTTGGAAGCATACAAGTTTCAATGCCAAGCTTTATATCAGCTCATGAATTTCTTTGACCCAGAACTAAAAACCTACTATTAATTTTTTTATATCTTGAAGTTAAGAGATGAAAGTCCAAATCAGCCCAATTAATTCCCTTAAAGAAATTTGCACACTGTGAACTGAATCCATCATGAAAGAAACTGCTATTTATCTTACAACATAATCTGCATCCTTCTCAGGAGACCTGTATAAGTTAATGAACATGAATATGTTTAGATTGCTTAAAAATCAGGTTGAAGATAACTTATTTTGCCTTAGTACAAGAATTAACAGGAGCATTACTTTGAAAGTACATATCATTCTAGTTTCTCTATATTATAAGGACCAAACCTGTTGTGATGGGTTGCAGTGAAAGAACTTTTATTAAATGAAAGATGCCAAAACATTGATTTAAGAATAATTCTCAAACTACTTACAGGTATTACATTGACAAAAAAGCTATACATACCAGATTGCCAAACTGAGCCACACATGGCTAGCAAACCCTTCAAAGTAGCTCCTTTACTGAAGCTACTTCAACTAACCAGTTATGACAGGGAATGCTCAGGAACAGAGAATGCTATGTAGCCCAAACCCCTGGCTACAGGAGAAGTAGAATCAGCAGAATTTTGTGAAACTGGTATTGCAGATTCCCCTGGAAGTCAGCTGCATGCCCAGCTGATCTCCATTCTGCAGTGAAGCAGTGGGATCTCTGATAAATCACTACCCTCTTCTGGAAATTGGTTACTCCAGAGTGTCTAGATTTACTTCTTGCAAGTGCATGACAAGAATGTTACAGCTCTCTGTCATACAAACATAGTATGTAAATCTCTCAGGTTAGGAAGTTGGTCCACCTTTATATCAAATCTATATGTTTTATAAATGAACACTTATCCTGAAATCTACTGAGGTCACTAGAGGGGCTCCCTTATTTGGCTTCAGGGAACCAGCAATCCGGAGCAACAGCTTGAAAAAAAAAAAAACCAAACCAGAATAGCAGAAGTGACAGTCACTAAGTGGTGAGTTACTGAACAAACAAAAGGCCAAGCTTCTAACTGTGAATGAAAAACATGGGAAAATACAGGAATTTTGTCACGGAGATAAGATGGAAATACACACATAATAATGATCCAACATACAAAGAGTTATTACAAACAAAATGGTTTCTTTCAGTGAAGAGCATCCAGAATGGTTACATGCTTTTAAGACACAGAAGATCCACTAGTTTAATTTCAGCTAATCTTGTATCCCCATAAAGTTTGCAAGTTAAGAAGCACAAGAAATCTTCAAATTCTTGAAAATACTAGATTAGTTCTTGCTTGTTACCTTACTGCCTAATGAGACATTAATTTTTTATAAGAATGTAAATGAAAAAATATTAAGGTGCCTAACGATGAGTACCAATTAGTTACAAGTATCAGATATTTATTGAATGGCTCTTGTTAAACTGGTTAGTAACTCATGCAAGATAACAAATCACTCCTGGATTACCATTCTGAAAATGTGGAACAGACCACTGATCCTAATATTTCAGAGCAATTAACCCCTGCTTCTCCTTGAATTAACCAAGTTCATGAATTTTGTTGAAATACATTATTCCACCTGGCTGTTTTTTTTTTCTTGTTGGAAAGAAAACTTGCTGTTGGAAACACACGATCAAGAAAACTGTAAGAGTAAAATAATTCTCCCAGTAAAGTAAGGACAATGATTTAAAATTAAAAAAGCATTTATCTGCATAGGCTGACACAATCATTTTGTCCACACACTAAGCCAATTTAGACCATGTGAGAGCTGCATAGCTTCAGTTAAGGACTGCTGAAGGCAAGGTATATTAACGGCCTTAGTAATGATGTTAACACTGAGCTTGTATCCCTTGTAACACTGGTATCTAGCTGGCTTGGAGTGTGAGCATAAGACTGAGTATACATTAAAAAAAAATTCTTCTCACAGTCACTAGTCACAAATGACTAGATCTGTGTTTACCGGTAAGTAGATTCAAGCAGTCAGTTCTGCAGGATAGAATGGTAAAAATTCCACGAAGAAATGGAAAACAAACAAGTTTCTCCACATGAAGCATTTTAGCTGAGCTCTGTTTTAAAGTGCCTTAGCGGACACCTATGACAAGCATTTATTGGTATTCACATTTGGTTTCACACATGCTTCCCTGATTGCTGCACACTGCAGGATACATGTAAAGCCTTGTCACTGAGAATTAAGAAATGAAAGAAGAGATGTGATTTGACTTTAAAATGTCACAGTTTTTCAAAAGAAAAATGGGGGTCATCAAGCCCAGATTTCTAACTTTGCAACACATAATCCTTGCCACAATCCAAGCATTTTTATGGTAACTGGTTCTAGGATAGCACTTGTTTCTAACAAGCTATTTCATAATTTCAGTAAGAAATGTTTTTCCTTCTCATCCTATCTTAAAACCATATGGCACAAAATGTCTTACAACCTTCGTTAGTTTGCTATGAATAGCCTTAATTGGCCTACAGCTTCTGCCAAATCACTTGAAAAAGGGAGTCAAAAGCGTGGTATGCTGCTGAACAGGATGACCAACTCCCTTGCGCTTTTATCTAGTCGAAATATTTAGAAAAAAATTGTGTTAAAATACTCCAGTTATCTCACCACTTTCTAGTTATTCACTCTTGATAATATGCTCATTCCTTTAATCAATTCTGCCTTCATATTAGTTGTATTCACTAAAGAATATAAACTTTTATTAGTGGTTATCAAAGCAAAGTATTCTCTTCAGTAGGCAACTGAAATTGCTAAAGAACAATGAGAAAAGATAAGGACTTTATAGTTTTATATTTATATATATAAACACATACATACATACATATAAAGTACATATAAAAACTAGAAGTGAAGTCAGAATTTAATGGAAATCAATGGCATCTAATTTATTGTATGACTTCAGTCATGAAACTCAGATTTTTAAGATATTTTAGAGGAATTAGGCCCATGAAACTCATAGAAATTAAGAAGAATTCTAGCACTTACCTTCACTAGACTCTTTAGAAAATCTTGTCCCCAGATCTATAATATAACAGTGAAGACCTGAATTGTTTTACACCTTTCACTGTTCTGCTCCAGACCTTAGGGTACACTCTAATTCACTGCTGGTAAATGCCACCTGCAAAATGTGTCGATATGGCCCTGGCAAGATAACCCATTCAGGATAGTCTTATTTTAAGGAGCAAATTAATTTTTTAAAAGCTATATAGTGTCTGGTTAGCTGGTGGAAGAAAACAGCTGAATAACTAATGTACACAATCACTGGAAACTAATCCCTATATGTGAGCCTTTTCAGTGACCAAAACTGGATAGAGTAGTCCTAACATTGCTCACACCTTACTCAGGGCTCAACTGGAACTTCAAACCTGCAGCAACTTCCAATTTTCTGTCATCTCCAAAATGAAAAGGAGAGAGGAAAAAAAAACCCCCATCTTCATTTTTGACTAATTCTTCACCACAATGGAGGATACAGATCTGAAATAAGAATGAATCCCCAACACTCCAGATTTATTGTCTCTCTAGACATAAAACACAACACAGTAGGCTTTTGCTTTGCAACTGAAAGCAGATTTTAGAATTCTGAAAAGACTTCTCAGGTCTCCAAATTATTTTTGGTACTGTATCATTGATCTGCAAAATCATCCCTTTTGATTGAAATTAAAGCTTAGATCAGTTGCATCATGGAAATAAATTGCTATTTAAATGAGGAAAGTCCAAGAGAGATGGGGTTTAGTTTAGAAGAGAAGACTCAAGGAAGATCTTATCAAATGTTTATCTATGTGAGTGGTGTATAGAATCAGGACCACAGAGTGATTTGAGTTGAATGGAACCTTCAAAGTTCATCCAGTCCAAACGCACCATCCCCATACCCCAGGCAGGGACTCGTTCACTAGACCTGGTTGCTCAAAATGCCATCCAACCTGACCTTAAACATGTCAAATGACAAAGCATTCACATCTCTGGGCAACCTGTTCCAGCATCTCATCACCCTCATTGCGAAAAATTTCTTCCTTATGTCCTAAATCTACCCACTTTCAGTTTAAAACCATTGCCCTTTGTCCTGTCACTACAGTCCTTGAGGAAAAGCCTCTCTCTGTCTTTCTTATTGGCCCCTGTTATATACTAAACGGGTGTAATAAGGTCTTCCAGAGCCTTTTCTTCTCCAGGCTGAGCAACCCCAACTCTCTCAGTGTTTTTTCATAGGAGACATGTTCCCAGTCCTCTGGATCATGTTTGTGGCCCTCCTCTGGACCCACTCCAACAGGTCCATGTCTTTCCCGTGCTGAGGACTCCAGAGTGGGATGCAGTCCTCCAGATGGGGTCTCACCTGAGCGGAGGGGCACAATCATCTACCTGAACCTGCTGGTCACGCTTCTTTTTATGTGTTCCAGGATGCAGTTGGCTTTCTGGGCTGCAAGCACACATTGCTAGCTCATGTCAAATTTTTCATCTACCAGCATCCCCAAGTCCTTCTCCACAGGGCTGCTCTCAATCCCTTCATCCCTCAGGCTACACTGATATGGGGATTGCCCACACCCTGGTACAGGATTTCATTTAGCCTACTGCTTTCACATAGGCCTACTGCTTAAGCCTGTCAGAGTCTCTCAGGATGGTATCCCTTCCCTCTTGTGTATCAACAGCACCACTCAGTTTGGTGTCATATGCAAACTTGGTGAGGGTGCACTCAATTCCACTGTATATGAAGATGGAGCCAGACTTTTCTCAGTGGTATTCGAAGGACGGACAAGAGGCAATGGGCACAAACTGAAATACAAGAAATACTATTTCACTTAAGAAAAACGTTTTTATGGTGAAGGTGGTCAAACACTGGAACAGGTTACATAGAGATGTTGCAGTGTCTCCATCCTTGGAGATATTCAGAAAAGGGCAAGACAAGTAACCAGCTTCAGCTAACCCTGCTTTGAGCCAGGGGAGATTGGACAGATGATCTCACAAGATTCCTTTCATGACATCAAAGAAACACTCTCACACAGAGCAAGAATTTGGCTGCTAGTTTGGTGTAGAGAATCTCAGACCTCAGGAACAGAGGCCAGGAGTAATTCCATTTGCTTACACAATCCTTAAAGCTGCTACACTTTGTATGTTAATTTTATGTTTACATAGCGTCAGATATTTTTCCAACCCACACAGATAATTGTTTCTTGGAACAAGAACAAAATATATTTTGATGACCTTGAAACTGAGATAACGTATTTGTAGCTATTTTAATGCCAATATCTTCAAGTCATAGATTTTTAAATATATATACATTTTATATACTTTTTTTTAACCTTATCTAATATCTTGCAATTCTCCCTTTTTCACCTGGCCAGTAAAATCTGGTTTATCTTGTACACAGTGTATCTTCTAGCTTTACTATCATTCCATTCAGAAATTGTTTTCCTGTAGGCCTTCCATAGAAATTCTTGCGGGCACATTTTTCACAGGCAAAACCAGCAGCTAAGGAAGCAATCATCAAGAAAAATTATTGTCCATTAGGTTACAATTTCCAGCGATGCCTTTGGAAATTCCCTTGCATATAGTTGCATGAGAGCTGCAGATGAATGTCAAGAGGTATGCATACCAACACCTGTACTGGTACTACTCTGCATATTGGCAAACCTTAAGAGGTTTACTTCTTACCAGCAATGCCAAAAGGTCACTCTGAATATGCATCTGGCAAGCAGTTAACTTATCTACCGCTATACATGCATTTGATAACACAAAGTCCTAGAAGTCAGAATAGTACCATTGAAATCCATGGAGATAAGCTGACATAAAACAGTGTAAACCTCATTATAAGAAAATTAACATATCCTTTCAACAATTTTTTTAATGTTCAGATGAATCCAAACCAGATCCCAGAGAATTCAGCAATGACACTGAATTCTGTGCTGACACCTAATGGATAGAATGGATATTTAGATAAACATGATCTGCTTGGGAAGAGTCAACACAGCCTCTGTAAAGGTACATCTGGCTTTAAAATTTCTTGCATGTCTCTGAAGGGGTGAAAAAACACATATCTAATAAAGTCTCTCCCCAACAACTTTTATGAGAGCTAAACAATCATAGGACAAGAGGGAAAGTTCTTGCATAGAAAAATAACAAGTTAAATATTAGGAAACAACACATAAGACTGAAACCATCAGTTTTCCCAGTGGAAGTTCATTAGTAAAAGTCCTGCAGAATTCTGTGTTGGAACCTATCCTACCCCATCTATATTCATGGAAGAGGAAGTGTTGAGCAATAAGGTGAGGAGCTCTGCTTGATACTGCAAAGCAATCAGAGTTTTTAAGTAAGGGAGTAAACTATGAAGAACTACAGAAGGACCTTAGAATACGCAGTGACTGGGCAATAAAATGGCAGATAAAATTCAGTGCCGGTAAGTGTGAAGTCGTGCAGGTGGAGAAAAATAATCCTAACTATCATCAATAGTTTATTATCACTACTCAGAACTGAGGTCTTGAGGAACTATGAACTCCATATGCAGTCAAAAATGCAAATCAAATTGTAGGGATTCTCAGGAACAGAACAGAGAACAACTCAAGACCACCACTGCACCACTTTACAAGCTTATGGTTCATCCATATTTTGAAATGTATGTGCAGTCCTGCCTCTCATCTCAGAAATAATACAATTTAAATAAAAAAGTTTCAAAGAAAAGCAACTAGAATGATAAAAGTTACAGAACACCTCCTGTTCAAGGAATGACTAGGTGGGCTAGCTAGTACTCTTTGGACTGAAGATTATTCTTCAGAAGAATAAGAACTGTTAACTTTGCCTTCCAATACATAAATCTTGGGTCCCATCAAATTTAACTAGTAGTCTCCAGGTCCAAAGCTAACAGAAAAAGAGGTAATTCTTTTCACAAAAGAATAATACTTTTGTGTTTCCGTGAATACTTCAGAGAAGCGTTATTGTATGATTGCCTGGTTCTTACTCTTCCACAGGCAGCCATTTATGACCACTTTTTTCCTAAGACAAAATTTACTGTCAAAAAGATGGGTAAGGGTACAGAGACATTAAGTTCCATAGCCACACACATAAAGCAATCATGGACATTTCACTCTAAGGAAATAAGTATTTAATCTCTGGATCAAATGCTGCTTCTTGCATTTCCTCTTCTACTGCTCAAAAGACTGCAGAAAATCTACTGCAAGATGAGGCAGCTGCAACCCGTTTGGAGACAAGGTACTTGGCTGGATGGACTCTTAGCTGCAAGCAGGACAACCATTCTTTGGCTCAGAGGGTAAAAGATACTGGAGACCTAGTACAGCACTAGTTTATTGGACAGAGGAGGATAACTAGGATAATTGTTGCCTCACATGAACTTGCAGTAGTGGCTGTGAAAATGAATGTTTCCAGCTGCAAATAGGATTGAAAGACAAAAATCACAGACAGAGATTAATTTCTAATGGCTACGCATCATTATTGATAGCTGAGCAAAAAATTAAATAGAGAGGAAATGAGCACTTCAGAAACAGTAGCTGCAGCAGGGGGACAGGTGAGCACAACTAACAGTTGTTTAGTAGCTAAGGCAACTGATGTTAGAATCAGATGTTCAGATGTTAAAAATGCTGGTATCAAGTACTGTGCTTAAGTCTCCAGGTTGACAATATAATGAATCTGTTCCTTTGTGCCTTAATTTGTTTAAAGTAGATAATATGTTGCCTGCAGTTAAAATTTCTGAGAGAAACAGTCCATACTGTTCTGAAAATCTAGGATTTAGCACATTGTTCAGAACTGTGTATGGATGCAAAATTACATTTCTATTCTGGAGGAAAAAAAAAAATCCTGATGCACTGAAATGCACTACAATATACAGTATTTTGGCTTAGCATAATGACTTCTCCTTGGCTTGTATGCAAGCCTTTTCTCCTTGTTGGAAAAATTCTACTGAAGGTAATATAAGCAGTCGCCCACATTACTAGCTAAAACTATTGAAAGAGAAACTTTTGAGAATTGGCAGAAGATCAAAATACTTTTGCCTTCAGATAATAACAAAGCATTATTTTACTCCCTTTCTTTAAAAGTCTGCAATTGGTACAACTACAGTTACTGAAAAAAACCCACTGAAATGGATGAAACACATTAACCTTTCAGTGTATGAGCAGAATGCAACTGATAGCTTTCGTCGTCCCCCTCTGGACCCACTCCAACAGATTCATGTCTTTCCTGTGCTGAGGACTCCAGAGCTGGATGCAGTCCTTCAGAATGGGGTCTCATCCGAGTGGAGTAGAGGGCACAATCACCCTCCTGGACTTGCTGGCCACGCTTCTTTTTATGCAGCCCAGGATACAGACAGCTATGATGATTGTTCAGTTTATGAAATTAATTACAATATTAAGAAACAAAGCATGATAGTTCAGTGCATTAATCAACTGTTCTAAACTGCTAAATAAAGCAGAGCCAAGGAGAAAGCTGAAGTTTACCACACTTCCTGGTATAGTTGAAAACTGTGCTAATTTGCACTCTCCTACATAAGTAGTTCAAGGGGTAGCATGTACCAGGGACCACTCCCAAAAGCCACTCTAGAGAAAACTGTGTTAGGTTTTGCTCCCTTCTCCACTACATAGCCATCAACAGGCCTTCATGAGACAACCTAATCATAAAACACATTCTCTTTGTTCCCATTTGTGAAACTGCCACTCTGAAATTATACAAAGACTGTATTGAAGCCTTAAACTTTGTCTTAAACAAAATTTCGTCTTAGAGCTACCAAGGCATTACATGTGGTCAGAGGTACTGTGGATATGAATATTTTATGTCACTAGGAGTAGAAAAGAGCCTCTGGCCGTGCTTACTTAGCAATACAGACACAACCAACAAAACAACCTGGCTCCTCCAGCCCAGCTCTCTATGGTCATAGGCATTCGTGAAAGCAGTCCAGAAGAATCCAGAGAACATTTGCTCCATATACAACAAAACACAGAGTACTACCCTATAACAAAAGTAAGACCTATAGATAAATATCAAAGCATGAACTATAATGTTCTACAGGAACGGAGCAGGCAAGATTTAGACAATATATTCCCAATTTACTTAAGATATGCATTACGTTACAGGTATTTCAAGTGACAAGGGTATAATCTAAATAAAGGTGCTATTTAATGGATAGGACTAAAAAGAAAAAAGCACAAAAGTCAAGTGTTAGACACAGTGATGGATATGAACGTTGCAACTACTCTGCCCTTTGATTCTCTTTTCTTTCTTGCTAACATCCCTTATTCCATAAGCAGTCAGAGATATGCTATACACCCTATATTTCAGGAATACCATAGTAATAACATATCTGCACATAAATATAATTATATACATCCCAACCACTTGTCCCCATTCATAGTACCTGCAGAGATTTTATGATTATCAGTTCTTAAGCTAGTGCCAATATGAAGTTGTGTTCATCCTACCTAGCTCCAACAGTATAGATTTGTAATGAGCTTACTTTTGCAGACCTTGATGGGAGAAGATCAGATAATGTTTAAGAGTCTTTTTTCTGTTTATTCTAAGAAATTCACCACTATTCAGAATCAGGATTTTCCTCTGCTCTCTATCAAGAGGCTACAAATCTGAATCATGGTTTAGTCATTAAGCTAACTCCCATTAAACCAACAGAAAGACTCCCTGTTGATACTAAAAGTAAATGTGTCAGATTCACAGTCGATATAATGCAAATATTTTGGATAACCAAACAAAATAAATCAGGAGTTTGTCTTTATATCAGTTTCTTAAAAGACAGCAATACAGGCAGGTAAAAAGACAAGACACTTTCATGGCTAAAGACGGTCATGCATTCCTCTTCTTTGGTATAGCAACATGGTTACAATTTTAAGGACTTTAAGGACTACTTTATTAAACCTGAGTATAAGCTTGCTTTCTTAAACCAAAACTGTAAAAACTGATCAGCTGCATTCACAGCCCATAAACATATTACATAAAGTAAGTCAAAAATATAAGGAGGTCCAGCAAGTTAAAATGTATTTTATTTTCTATGGACTTTTTCAGAATGTGATTACTTTTTCATCATCAATAAATAAAAGTATTTCAAGTTAATAGTTTACAAAGGGTGGCAAACAAGTTAGTTTAACAATACTTGGCCTACACGTGATGATGAAAGGAAGACAACACAAAAATTCCGCAATGGTTGGCATATGGCAATTGTTTATAGGTACTAACGGCACTTTGATAGAATCATAGAACAGTCTGGCTCTGAAGGGACTTTTATAGGTGATCTAGTCTACCCCACCGTCCCGCAACGAGCAGGGACATCTTCAGTGAGTACAGATCGTGACCCTTCAGGTTTCACGCACACAAACACGCTGCCCATCTCCTTCTCTACCTTTCCCCTTTCGTTACTGTTTCCATGGCCCAGTCTCTCGCCCTCCAGATTTTCAGGGTCGAGTGCACCCTACACGCGCCCCCTTAGGGCAGAGTGGCTGCAGCACGCCTGCGAATGCCTCCTCTGCTCTCCAGATGGCAGAGGGTGCTGCCCACCCTAACGCGCAGCCCCGCTATATTGTTCGATGCATCATCAGGGTTAGGGCTCCGAGCACCACCTCCACCGCAGCAGAGAGTCCCGTAGGCCCCGTACTTACAACGGCGCACGGGAGCTTCAGCTGACTACCTGACACCTCACTCCCGGGCGGCGGCACGCTCCCTCAGGCCCACGGTGCGCTTCGCTTCCGCGAGCGGCGCCTGCAGAAGCTGGTCCGCAGCTCCAGGCCTGGAGACACCTCCTCACGCCCCGGAGCTCCCTCATCTTAAACCCAGAGCGGAGCGGAAGCAGCGACGATGAAGAAAGCGCAAGCCCTACAGCTGCAACGGCAACAGGGAACCGCCACCAGGAGCAGAGCCCGCGCTTAGGCCCACCTACGGCGAGGACGGCAACACCTCTGGCCTACGACGGCGGCAAGCCCCGCCCGCTACCCAGCTCCGTGGCCCTCCCCGCCGTGGCCACGGCTCCGGCAGGTTGCGATTGGCTGCAGAACAGCGGGTGAGCGGAGGGCGGAGCGGCTGCCCTGCACCTTTCCCCCGATAAACAATCCATACATTAATACATCGACTTCACAGTGGTTTATGTCAGAAGAGCATTCAACGCGGGTTTGGTTTTTTCGCACCAGAGATGACTCTGTTCTCTCCAAACAGACATAAGCAGCGTTCTGTGTTTTGCCTATAAATGCAGCCAGTAAACGCTACTCAAGCAGAAGGAAATGCAGATACTGTTCTGTTCCACAGTCACCAGTAAGAAAAACAACCACAACACAAGAACACGCTGTCTGATTTTTAACTGCTGTGCACACGATGCAGTAGAACAGCTATAGTTTGCTCATTGGATGAGTCTCTTGTCACTTCACTTCAGGTAGGAGTTTATTTGTGCTCTCAACGTAGCACAAATGGTAAATCTCCACAAAATTGGAATGTGTAACTCATTGTTCAGATGTATGTATTGATGTATTATGTAGACGTATTGCAAGAGTGAGACGGCTTCTTAAACATGATTTTTTAAAATAATACGCTTAATAGATAGGTGATATATGGGGGTGCCTTGTCTTAATTTTCATCTTTCCTTACTGCTCTTCTTTCTCTTTTCCTCACCTCCAGTACTGTAACTTCCTACTTTGCACCACCTCTGTCATTCATCAGCTCATGCAGTATACCAATTCAACTTGCTAACCCAGCAAAAAGGTATTGCATAATTCTGGTTCTGTTGTCCATTATTCCATGAAAGGTGATTAAATCACTGCCAGAATCAATGCAAAATAAAGCAACAGGAGGACATAGCTGGAAGGAAGGTGGATGTGGGAGGAGCAGGACTTAAATTTCTTAATCTTATGCTGTGGAAGAAAAAAACCCCAGGTTGTCTTATCTTTCTCCCTTGAGTAAGCCAGAAAGCCTGGAATTTCTGCATATGAATTTCTGTTGTTTCCCATCCCATTTTTATCTGTTTCCAGGTAATAATGAAGTGCCAGCAGCTGTTTTGGCTGTATGACCTTTATTAGTAGATTGTGGATGCTGAGAGATTAAACGAAAAAAAGGCAAAGGAATGCCTGTTCCTCTTGCTTCGTGCTTTTAGTGCTTTTAGATGAAGTTGTTAACCAAAACTAACTATTGCATGACTATGTAATGGTAAACTTAAACTATAATGTCGTTTATTAGCTTTTGGGTATCTAATGCAGTGACCTAAATAGGAATCATCTAGCCAGGTCTGGAAGAATTGTTAAGTAGACCTGGACAGGTTTCTGAGTTTTTTAAGCTTTCCATTCCTATGTGATTGAGAGGAGAGGGTTTTTCCCCTTCTTGGATAAAAATCTGCGGCTGATATTTGACAGTGTATTGTCTGACAAGTGTAGTTTTCTCATTCATGGTAATTTGTTTTTCTTAAAGCTGTTTAAAGTTACTGACATTCTTAATTTGGATCTGAAGGGAAGCAGAAATTTGCCTTGTGTTCAGTACTAGTCCTGATAAGAGCTAAGTTAATTTAGATGTGCCATTGACTTAGTTCGGTGGTTAAATACGTTCTATATAATGGTTTCTTGAACTTCGAGTAAATGCAAAGTGTTTTATATAATTCAATGCCTGAAACCCTGAAGTTTTTACAAAGGAATAGCACTGCAAATAGCACTCCTAGATACAGAAACTAAGCCCATTAAACCTTATAAATCTTCACAAAAAATGATGTTACGTGTTGAGTTAAATCATGGAATCAGGGAATGATGGATACATAGAGAGTAGGAGGTCCCAATTTAGAAATACATTGTTTCTTGTGTCATGGATAGATCTTACCCTGGATGCGTCCTGCACTGAATTAAGTACCTTTTCTTTAAAAATGTTCCTACAGAAATAATGTCATAGAGTTCAGCAGAGGTAGGCCCAATGATACCAGAGAACGTGTTATGTTACCTTGTAAATACTAGTCTGTACAATAGAGATACAAAAACCTTGGCAGTCTGGGAAAGGAAGGAGAAAAATCTAAACTACAAGTCCACGGTCTGGGAGAGAGACAGAAGAAGACAAAACAGAAGAGAAAGGGCGAGCTAAGCCGTTTGAAGACTGATTGAAACCTGTGTTTCAAGAAAGAACCAACCAACCAAAAAACCTCTCATGTGGCAACAAGAAATCCGTTTCCTATTTTCGTTTAGGGCTAAAAATGTTGTCCTGGTTCTTGACATGCTGCAGAATAGATTCAGCCTGTATTTAGTATTAACCATATGTTCCAGTAAGGATTCGAAGGATCCCGGGGTGATTAAAACCACAGGCACGCACATAAGGAAAACCACAAGCACGCACACAAAGATAACTGGGTTGACTTTATTTACAAACAGACTAACTATAGACATATATATATATATCTACAGACTATTAGAGTTTAGGCTTCTAAAACATTATGACTAAAATTGCTGTCAATACAATTAAGGTAAATAACAATACACCCTGTTAGAATTTAGGCTTCCAAACTATTACAATTAAAGTTACTGCTAATATGATCGAGACAACTAACAATGCACTCTATGGACATTCAAGGGCAGTATAAGCAGCCCCGTCTGTCCAAGTGCAATTCATCATGATGATTTGGGGGGGGAGGAAGAAAGTTACCTCAGTTCATATACATACCGACCCTAGGACAGCAAGTGATGTCCAAATCCACAGCCTCCCCAGCACAGAATGTTTTGGGGATGAGGCGTTGGTAGGTACCGGACCCTTTGCGGGAGTCCCCGCAGAGGTCAGCGTGGTCCCCTTTTTTCCGTATAGCTACCTCGTCTCTGTGCTCAAACAGCACTACCTTTTATAGCAGAGGTTAAAGCCGCCCCTCCCATAACGTGTGGCCAGTACGTATGTGTGGACTGCCCCAAACTCCATCTTTCAATTACATAATCTGTCTTCACACATGCCCAATTTCATTACTGGGGTCACTGTTTGGTGGTCGTTTGACTTCATCTTTACTCTTCTTCCTAGATAAGAGTTTTGTGAACATGGGAAAAAGTCACTATTGTATCAACTCCCCTCCTTTTCCCATCCTTTAGCATCTGATCACAAGGCCCGTGGTTATGAGCTCATCATGGGAGAATCCGCTATCACTTCTCCTGAGAAAGCTCGTTATCTATAGTTTCTTGCAGAGCTTCCAAAACTCCCACTGCCCTGTGGTTTCTTGCAAAGCTCCATGTTCCATCTCGGACCAAACTGTTTAAAGGGGCCGTCTGACACACCATATTAAGTATTGAAATGTATAGAAGATATTACCAGCCTTTCTTATAAATATACGGGGTGTGTTCCCACATATGCCCCCACCCTGCCTGCCCTTCACTCTGCTGTAGTTGCTGTTCATTCCTTGTTCCTTTTTGGAAAACATCAGGAGAAAATTACTCATTCATGAAATTATCTGAAAAATTCTTGTCACCTGAAGTACCTAGATCTCTCTCACAATGTATTGGCTAGTTTGGAGGTAAGGACTTTGTATATTTGTGTGGTTGGATTTTTTAACAACTAGCTTAAAAGATGTGACCAATACACAGTGAGTCTTGAAAGCATATGGAAGACATGGTCAAGAAAGTGTCACTTTTGCATATTGAGTTGGTATAACACTTGGAGGAACTTCTCTTTAATAGTGACTATAATTTCACAAAAACTCAAACATAGCAAATCACAGATGTCTCAGCAGCATCATGAAGATCCCAGGCACTTATCATGGGGATCTTAGGTAGTTGCTTTTGTTTTGGGGTTATCTGGGTTACTTAAGTATTTTTATTGAAAAATGGCATCAGTATATTCAGCAATACTTACTTTTTAAGTTTTTCTGAGTCAGGTGAGCAATTTAAGTCCATGAATTGATCTTGAGAAGTAGAGTTGCTGAAATAAATGTATTTGCTGCTTCCTGCCCCTACCACAAGCACTAAAACAAACCTTTGAATGGCTGCATGCCAAAATAAATCTAAAAATAAATAAATATATTAGAACACAAAAGAATAACCCAAGTGGTTATCTTTCAACTGGATCAGCTTTTCAGTTTGGTTTGTTGTAGAGATGTAACACCTGACATAATGAAGAGATGGAGAGAGAATGTGGAGTTTTGTTCCTGTACCTTCCTTCTCGGTTCCCTTCTCATACCTCACGTCCTCCCTCTCTCATCCGTGACTCCTGGCTACATAGTCCTGCACATTCCCTTGCCTTCTCTCCAGCACTCATCAGACAATTATGTGAGTGTCATAGTTTAACTTCAGTTCATTAACCTAGCAGAGAAGACTCTTCTTTTTCTGGTACTTGTTTTCTGGCAGGTTGACATGTTGCATGAGCTCGCAGAGAAATCCAGAGAACACAAGACTTTGTGCAGCGTAAAAAGTATGTGCATTGGCGACTTCTGATTGGAATCATGGAGGGTGAAAAATAGGAGAAAAGGATTGTCAGCTCCCTTCCTTTCAGTGCTTGTGAGCTGTTAGATCAGGTCATCTCATGATACCACTGTCTCAGGTTGATGAATGCCAATATATAAAGGAGAACTACATTCGTAATTCAGTCTTGCTTCTCTTTTAACTTTATGCTCATCTAAAGTAATATATTCTTGATTTCCAAAGTATGTAAAGGCAGGATTTGTTCACAAAATACCTTTACATGGACAACAGATATCCAGCCATATCCGTTTCTCTTCTCACATCTCTTCTAACCCTCTAAAGAAACAACTTCCTGGTTTATTGAAGTGATGCACAAATGTCAACTTAGTTTGGTTTTTGTGCATTAAGAGGGTATTCAGCCTCTAAGTTCTTTAGAAAAACTCAGTATCTGCTACAAACTCATTTCATATCTATCAGAAGTGTTTAGACTTCATAGCTTATTGCACTCTAAGGTTTGGACCTGCATTTGAATTAACATGTAAAAAAAAAATCTGATTAATGCCTTTGCATAGTGTTCATGCTTCCAAGCTTTAGACAATTATGTAAGTCAGTAAACAATACAAGTTTACTGCATAAATGCATTTCCTTGTTTTTACAGGACAGGAAATTTTAAGGAAAGTGGGCTTAGGGTTGGGAGTTTGCTTAAAAACCTTGTGTAGAGAATCTGTCCATTTGTTTTGTGCTTTTTATATGTGTCATGATGTAACCTTTATAATGCAATCATAACACTGTTTAATTTTTATTCTCTACTTAAATAGCAGACTACAGTTTTTTGGATCTTTTTGTTTCAGGCTCTTCTGTCTTATTTTCTAATAATGATTGGGATAAAATACTTTCACCACCCGTGACAGAATCCTAGAAAAGTCTAAGTGAAGATCAGTAATACCTCTGATCTCCTTTTTTCTCTTTAAAAATGCTGTAGTATGCATTTCTTTTGGATAGGCACTGCCCATCCATCCTGTCCGGAATGTGGGTAATGGTTTAATTCTCTGCTGTCTTGTGATCTTGAGACTGTGTCTTGAGTTTATGCAACTTGCATCTGCACTAGTAATTTGAACAGTCTTAGCATAACATCAGTGGCCTTAGTTGCTGCTGACTTAGGTACCATAACAGACAATAAGAGTATAACTATCAGAACCATAGTTCACTAGGTATGAATAGAATAAAACAGTTGAGTTGGAAGGGACCTACAACAACCAGCAAGTCCAACTGCCTGAACACTTCAGGGCTGACAAAAAGTTAAAGCATGTTATTAATGGCATTATCCAAATGCCTCTTAAACACTGACCAGCAGGGGACATGGACCGCCTCTTTAGGAAGCCTGTTTCAGGGTTTGACCACCCTCTCTGTAAAGAAATGCTTCCTCATGTCAAGTCCGAACCTCTGACGCAGCTTTGAGCCATTCCCACGTGTCCTGGCACTGGAAAAGAGATCAGCACCTTCCTCTCCACTTCCTCTCCTCAGGAAGCTGTAGAGAGCAAAGAGGTCACCCCTCAGCCTTCTTTTCTTCAAACTAGACAAACCCAGTGTCCTCAGTTGCTGTTCCATTTATAACATGAAATAACTTCAAGGCCACCTATTTATAGGAATGGCTTTCGAGCAAAATCACCACAATTATGTGTATTAAGGATTATGCCAATCGGTGTTGTGGCTTGTTAGTTTACTATAGCAGAAATGTAAATAATGAAAGCTGGAGAAAGCAAGCAACAGACTCTCTTATTTTAATTATTTCAAGTACTTGCTACCACTTTTAAATAAAATGAGATTGTTAAAAAAAATCCATCAATGGATGACCTTGAAGTTGCAAGGATGTAGACTTTCAGGCTTAGATTCTAAGTGTGTTCAGTTTTGGCATAAATCCCATTAATGTTTTGGGGAGACTACACTACCTTCAGTAAAGCATCAGACTCCATTAATTCTATCAGTTTGTACTGTATTTTGGAAATACAAAATTAGTTCAGAATAAAGTTGTTTTGAAGTAAGGATTAAGATAAAACTTGGGGAATATAAAATAATACTGTATTCTGCACTTAAGCTTTTAGATTACTGCCCTATGAGGATAGGACTTGATTAAATTCACAGGTATGCACACACCTCGTTTACAGATTAACTCTATACACAAATGTTTTGATAAGATAGCTTATTTCCTTTTTGTTTGCATTTGTTTCTTTGAAATGTATTGGTAATAGGCTTATCTTGTGCTCAGAGTAACACAAGGGGAGAAAACAGATTTTACTTCCTCTGCAAAGTTGTGCTGTTTTTTCTTTTCTGTGGAGTTACAAAACCAATTGCTGTATTAATGCTTTGTGAACTTTGATCTGCCATCCATAGTGTAGTCTATTGCTTTGTCATTGATATCAAAGGCCACAGAAAGCAAAGATAGCTACTTCTATTAATAGTTACTAGTACTACTAACTGACTAAATGCTATAGCAAGATGTGCATCTTTAAGTGGATGTTAACTGTGAGGCCTTTGTATGTTTTCTCTGACTTTCTTAAAGAGTTATTTCTGTACTATTTTTTGCATGTAAAGGCTATTTGTTAAATTTTTCCCCTCTACCAAATATCAACAGTTTCATAGGAGACCGTTTGCATGTTTACCTTGGTACAAATAAAATCCCATTGTTTCAGGTGTAAGATTAAACAATAGTCATGCTTAAATGAAGGATTCAGAAACTTTCCAATTTCCATATGAAGTCCCAATGCTACTGGCATTAGTCATCACTTTTGGCCACTGATTCTATTGCCAAAAACTCTCATTGTACGATGACATCCTAAATTTCCTACATGCCTAACTGTTGGGAAAGTTCTATACCTGTCACCCCCCATTTATATTCCTAGGTAATCTGAAAGTACTGTTAACATAAAGTGAACAAGTTCCTATTGCTGCCTTCATAGGTCTAACACGTGCTGTGAATGGGAGATTAATTTCAGCAACTGAGGTAATATAATAGATTTTTTTGAAATTACAATCAAGAAGTAACCTTTCCCTGACATCTGAGTTAAAAAAAAAAAAAATTCCGCTTTCCTCTGTAGAATGGTTTGATTCAAAAGATTTGTCAAGATTTTGTTTACAGTTGCTATGCTAGTTCATGTCCTAAAATTCTATCTTGAGTGCATTTAGTTTTTCCATTAACATTTCTTACCTACCTCAATATTGACACATCATATTAGATTGATAAAATGTCTTTTAATTCAATATTCTTAAAGATTTAGTGGTGTTGCTTTAAGTTTCTTACTTGAAAACTTGTGAAAATCCTAACATAATCAATACCTTTTCAGAAACTTTAGATGCTTGTCCAGTGAGTGATAGTGAATGGAATGCATTTTACTACAGATCATGCATTTAAATTGTCTTCCTCAGCAACAGAATGAAATAGATTAAATTAAAAGGTACAAAATGCAATAACTTGAACAGTGATATTGAAATGCTGTCACACAGTAGTTAGAGCTGCATTCAAAAGTGAATAGTATAGTTAGGTGAGTGCAGAAGAATTCACAGTGAAGTCTTGAAATATCTATAGAGTCTACATGACTTCACTCACCAATTGAGTTTTTCTCAAGTATTTTGGAAAGATAATTACATGTAACCATAGTACTGCTGCCTCAGTGTGGTGAACTGTTTTACATGCAGCTTCATGCTTCAGTGGCTAGAATGTTTCTCGTACATCACATCTCATTTAAAAATAGCTGTTTATACTATGCTTAGCAGCATAGATATGACCTCAGATATATCTGATAAACTGTGTCAGCTTCTTGTGCATTGATTTACTTTTGGTGTGCCTCTGTTGGCATCACATGTCTCCAGGTAGGCTCTATATATTTATTTAAATTTTTTTAACTCATTGAAACATTAATTTTCAACACCAGCATCCTATGTTCCTGCTAGCTTGTTTCTAAATCTGTATGCCTGTAAGCATTTTGGGAATTGAATACCACTGGTTAACATAGGGGAGAAAGGACTTCTGATGTACGCAGAATGGTTTTCTGGTTTTGCCTTAGGTACCGTACATGTTTGAAATACCTGGTTTGAGTGTAGTTCAGTGGCATCTAAATTTCCACTGTGTTGGTCCTTTATGTAACTGTGTACTGTGCCTTTAAGCACCTCCCTGGCAATAAAAACAATTTTATATCCTGTTATGAATGTCAGCTTTGGTACTATCATTTTGTTATATCAAGATAAAGGACTAGATTATAGCAATTACCAAAAAGTAATTTTAGTATTTTGTCTTTACATACTTCTGTGAAATGTATTTTTATGACTGTATCTGGTTTTTTATGTATGCTCACATAAACACAGGCATAATGCAATTGTTAACTTGCCCAGTGTTTTTCAGTGTAGCAGCACTTCATTGTCTCCTTGTTACTTAGCACATTGTACCAGCTTTCAGAGCTGTTCTCAGGTGGACTATCCTGTCATTAATAGGTCTAAATTAGTAAACTTATTTTAGCCATCTGATTTTCATTGTGGAGATGAGTAACACATCAGGTTTTTAGTCCTAAATTTTTGAAGATCTCTGACAATAAATTACTTGTAAAGGCTTTGTGTTTCCTTTCTACCAGTCCTGTAACTGTCTGAAATAATTCTATCAGCCTCCATTATTTAAAGCTATGGGGAGCATATAGAAAGATAGCAATATAAGCCTTCCAACAAAAAGTTCTGTTGTCTAGTTTCTATTCAGTTGAAATTACTCTCCAGCATGTGTTGTATGTAGAACTCATTCATGGACAATCCATAGAGACCCTAATACATCTGTCCTTGCTCCTCCTGAGATCATGTTTTTCTGGACAGGCAACCAGAAAATTGTGGAATAAGAGAAAACTTTTTAAGATTACTGTCATTTAGTGCACTGAAATTCCTCAGCATGTTCAAACTTCAGTGGCTAAAGCAGACCCATAGGCTTATATTTAGGGCTTTCACCTTCAGTTATAGCTGCTTTTTCACTTGGTCATGTGATTCCATAGATATCTTCAAAGAGGTGAGTTAATGGAGCAAGTTATTCTGAATAAATGTATTTTAGGTAAACTTACATTACTTTTCCTATTCCCACCCCAAAGCAAGAAGATAATTTCTGGGTAAGAAGGAAATTGGTAGTTACAAATGTATAGCAAAGAACAAACTGCGCTTGGCTTGCTGCTGGAAAGGAACCTTACCAAGCTTGAGAAGTTGGCTGACATCATTAAGTTCAGCAAAGACAAATGCAAAGTCCTGTACCCTGAGTAGAATAACCCCCTGCAACAGGTGCAGGATCTGACTCGTTAGGTACCAGCTCTGCAGAAAATTTGAGATTTTGCTGGATAATGAGCTGAACATGAGTGCAGTGTGTGTTTGGCTTCATTAACAAGAGCAAACTGAGAGAAGCAATTATTCCCCTCTACTCAACACTTCTGAGGCAACTAGAACACTGTGTTCCACTTTGGGATTCCCCAGGGAAAGAGAGGTCACGAAACTGGAGAAAGTCCGGAGGAGACCCTCTAAGATGTTATGGGGCAGGAACATAAAACATAAATAGGCTGAGAGATCTGGTTTGATTTACCTTGGAGAAGAGCTGGGGAAGGGGAGCAGGAGGAGAATCTATTTTCTGTCTTTCACTACCTAATGGGGGCATACAGAGAAGATGAAGCCAGACTTGTCACAAATACACAGAGTAAAAGGACAAGAGGCAGCTAGCATTTCCATGAAAACATAGCCAGCTGGATGTAAAGGAAGAATATTTTCCACTGGTTAAGTACCCAGGGAGGACTTCCAAAATATGACTGAACAGAATTGCAGCTTTGCCTGACATTGAAGTTAGAGCTCATTCAAGCAGAAGATTGGACAATGCAGAACATGCAGAGGTCCCTTACAACCTGAATTATTTTATTATTCTAAGATACATGCTAGTTACATACAACTTAGTTACATAGAACTTAGTATTTCAAAACAAAATGGAAAATTTTCTAATACATACTGCCTTTCATTTGAACTGTGCTCTGAAGTTGTAATGTGGATTAGTGGAGTCATACGCAGAACTGCAGTGAAAAATGACAGAGACAATAAGTAGGAGAGAACAATTTTTGACCTCCCCATTTTATAAAATGGAAGTTGTAACACAGAGGCAGTGAATAGAGCAAGAACACTCAAACAAATTTCTGGCAGACCTCTAATTAAAATTGAATTGTTTCTGTCATAACTGCAAGAATATCCTACTACAATCCAATGAACAAAGCTTACACTGTCCTGTGACACAGCCTTTGCTAGACGCTTCGAAAAGACCCTGTGAAGTAGAACCAGAAAGGCTCTGCAGCAAAAATACTGATATAGATATTTTAATATTTTCCTCTAAACTTTTGTTGGAGTCTGAAGGATAGCCATAATGCAAACTTAGGCGTAGTCTTACCTACGAGACAGGAAACTACTCTTTGTGATTTCTCTTTGAATTTTTGTTTTGATACAAATTGGATTTGGACCCAGTAGAAGTACTAGGAAGTACAGGAATTTGCTGGTATTTCAGGTTCCAAGGATACCACAATTTTCTCATTGCTGCTACAACTGCTTTTCCCTGGCTTTGGTTACCACAGGGTCCTTCAGTGCTTTCAGAGAGCCATGTTCTTGTTGCTGCATTCTAGTGAGATACTCTTGCAGGGAAAAAGGAAATGAGCTCTAACAATGTGGTCAACGGCTTGCCAACAAAAGTCATATTGATGGAGATCGGCAGTCTTTCCTGTTAATTCTACCCTGTGTATCTTTGCACTCAAGAAGGTGAAATCTGATTAGGTCAGCTTAGATCTATATATTTTGTGACACCTTCAGGAAAAACCCCAAAAGCTAGGTAAATAAAGTTGTGGATCGGGGGAAGATAGTATAATTTCTCTGGCTTTTGCAAGTCTCAGGCTCATACGGGTATCAAACTTCTGCAGCTGGGTTAACATGTGAGTTAAGTTTGGGATTTGTATAATTTCACTTTCAAGTGATGAAGGCACCTGCTGATTATACAGTTGTTTGAGACATAATTTTAAGACAGACATGCATGTTTGGTACTTGTACTCAATTTATTTTTATGTTTTTAAATTTTCAAATGTTTTTCCTTGCTATCTGCAAAATTGATGGCATAAATGTTAAAGAATTCTGAGATTGGATCTACCTCTCAAGTATGGAAGCAACATGTTAACAAATAAGTAAGCTTGTATTGCCAGTAGCTGTTTGGTACCCACAGCTGCTTTGAAAAAAGATCTGTACCTGCATAGATATAGGCTTATAGAAATACCTTTCTTTTAGTTACAGATGAAATTATCTTAAATGTCTGAACTTCTTTCTGGGATGTTCACCTTTGTTCTGTTTTCAGCCTGGTGTTCACTCAAAACTGTGAGCATTACATGTTACAACTGAGATATATTGTGCTATTGTTGGAATAATCTTGCTTTGCATTATTAGTTTGGCCTTGTCTACACCTTTCTTACCTCTTTCCTTAATGCTTTTTGGGTTTTGTGTGTAATCATAAAATTTCTTCCCACTGCTAATGGTAGCTACAATGGTATTTACAAAGCTGGGCTCTGCTGAATTGATGACATGTCTCTCATGGCTTTTGCAAGTTTAGCTTATAACTATATATAAGGCACAATCGAACTGAGTAGTGTGGCACTACCTGCTCTGTCAAAACTAAAAACCCAAATAGATATTTCTTTCAAATACTCGTTTCCAGGTGAACCTTTCTTTAACTTATCAAATATGTACAGGGTTTTTAAATTATTATTATTGTTAGAAGGTCAGCAGCTTCATACCATTAGGGATCAAACTCTTTCTACCAGCAGCAATTCCTTTAATGTTTTAGATAGTAGGACTGACATTTTCTTTGCTAATAAATAAAGTAGAATTGCATGGAAGAGGAGACTAGTGCAGGAAGTGCTTCACAGCTGACGTAGCATGGTCTTCTTATACATCTGCTTTACCAGCTAACTGCAAGTTCAAGAGCATTGAGTCCTGAATTTTTAGCAATCCTCATGATTATTTCCTGATACTTGGAGTTGTGGTATCTGTATAAGGAGAGAGATTGAGGTTTCATTACAAGACGTGAAAGACTTGTAAGAAAATTGTGCTGCTGTCTGTGCTTTCTTGGGCAGAAAGACTTAGTCTTTATGCTGGCTTTGGAGCATTATATTTCAAAGCAAAAGTTGGAAGAGCACTTAAATGTTCTTATTAGTCCATGGTAAATATAAAACTTGACAGAAAAATACCTGTCATCTTGGAAAGAATGTCTTTTAAAATTTATTTCCTAGCATCTTGTATCACTTCATCATCAAAAGAGTATATAGCCTAGCCTGTCCTGATAGTTACAGTATTGTGGTGGTATGGTCCCCCTGACATCCAAGGCCTGATTAGATCCACCCCCCAGCTTTTTTGCTTTTTCCTGGGCCATATACCAACCTAGGGTAAGTCAGGCACAGATTGCAAAAGACAGCAGACCAGAACACTAAGAAGTCTTCTTGGTGTGCTAGGCCCCTACTTTCTCAAACCTGTTTCCCCTACCACTTGGGAATCAATCACCTCCTGACAGACTAGTACTGTGTACCTGGGTCACATCCATCAGGGCAGTGACATCCAAACTTTGAAAGCCAGCAAATTCTGAAATGTTTTGTCATCTGAGGTGGTCTGGAGTGGAAAAAAACCTGATGGAAGTCAATTATCTTGGACCCTATAAACAGTGACCCTAAAGAAAGACCCTTTGAGCTCTCCTGGATTGCAGCAGGCTGTATCTAGCATCTCTTGAGATGTCTCTCAGGCGCAAACTCAGCAAAAAGGCTAGGATGAAGTCAGACATAAGACGCAGTTATGGTCCATTGAGAATGCCAAAGCATTGTGAGTATTTGCTTTAAACTCGAGAAGGAGGAAATTCTGACTGTAGGCTAGCATCTCTGTCTTTCATCCACCTCTCTACCTATCTCCGTGTTTGAATTCACACATTTGCTTTCACAAGTGTGGGTGTTTATGTATTCCACTGGATCCAAATAACTTTGTCTGTTTGTGTGTTTTGTGGATATACCTATGCATATACACATATATATACTTTGATTTAGGATACCTCATCATGAGTTAGTGTGAAGGTTGTCATCATCAAATCTGAAGTGACTTTGCTGTTTTGATTATAACATATTCTACTGAATCACCTTGTTAATTTCAAATTGGTTAATGATTAATTAATGCTGCTAAAGTTCAACCTTTTGATCTACCTCTCACCATTAATAAATCTTCAAATGATGCTAAATCATGACTGTGTCAAATATTTCCTTTGATGACAAGTATCTAAGATGGAATACTGTAAAAATGCTAGCATCTTCAGAATGTTATAATTTTCCTTTGGAAAAAAAAAAGGGGGGCGGGGGCTGGAAATGAGAGAAACATGATTAGCAACCATTTTAACAAGCATGTTCCCAAAACCAATTTGTTGGATATACATAGATACCTTTGTAATAGGAAGTTCAGCTAATGCTAGGAAAAGATTAACTCTCCTAACACATCTTATGCAAGTCTAAATACCAGTATCTTCATTCCTGTCCTGGTTTAATATAAAACCAGTTCGACTGACATATGAAACAAACCAGTTAATATGTTCCTCCCCCTGCACATCACCGCACCTCATTGGCTGTGGAGCTCCTTGGCAGGACGATGTCTCTGTAAGAAGCTGCATGTGAGAGACCTTGAGACCTGGTGCCCCTGCTGGAAAACGTTGTTACATTTGCAACTGTTGCTACAGCTGCTGCCGGGACTGGCTGCTGCTGACTGGCAATCCTGCTTGCTGCTGCCTGCCACAAATTCCTCCTGATGCTTTGCCCCAGGGGCGTGTCACTGTGCGACCTGCTGTGGCTCTAGCCCCGTCCACCGTCCTGCTGCTACCTGGCCCAGCAGGACCCGGCTGGCTCAGGTCCCTGCATGTACGCCGCACCAGATCCTTGAACCTTGTATACATTTGTTAATATCTAGTTGTTGTTTGTTGTATATAATATTTTTCTGTCTTTATTAAAATAGTTTCAGCTTCCAAAACTTAACTGAGGCCTCGCCCACGTTTTAATCTTTCCCTTTTATCTCTCTACTTAACCCTTTCCTCCTGGAATGGAGAAGGGGCTGATTTGGAGAGACAATTTTTCCCGTGGTTTGGCCCTGCCTCAGCCAAACTGGTGACATTTATAATTGGCATCCCCTGGGCTGAGCTCAAGCAATTTCATAGAAAGAAACATGAAATACCATATAACAATTAGCTCTTGGTGCTTTACAAAAAAATCCCAGATGTCATGAGATATTTGCATTATATTTAATCACCTACATTTGGAGTTTGTTTGGAATTTTGCATTAAATCCCTATGCCTAGAGTATGAAATGATAGTGTAGTGGAAATTGAAGATTATATTAGTGATTTGCAGGTAACAATGAGTTCGGTGTACTTATGCTCTGAATCAGCAGAAAACAATTTTAACAGCAGTAGTGCTAATGCTACATGCTATAAGAAAGTCATGTGTCATACTCTGTTGGCAATCTATAGAAAAAAGCAAAATACAGTATAGCTGTCACAGAGGCACCCACAAACCAGACAGCAGCAGCTATCCAAAAAACATGGACTTAGTGCAACCTAATTTTGTCCGACACTCCGACTGATCAACTTAATTACGGGTTTGGATGTCAGTTGGGAATTATTACTGCACAACAGATTCCTGACCACTTAGAGAACCCACTCTAAGGAAGATGACCCACAGTGTGCACAGCTCACTGACATAAAGGGAGAATCTCCCACTTGGAGATACCAAGAGGGTCACTCACCAACACCGGGGTGAGGATCACTCCATCCCAGGGAGATACACTCGGACAGCATCCCAACCTGAGGGGAGTCCCCAGAAGTCTCCTTGACTGGTGTCCCGATCCAAGGGGAGAGTCTGCCACTGCACTGCCTGCTGCTCCAAGGAAAACTAGCTCCAAACGGTTCTCCGGCAGGGCTCCATTTATACCCTGGTCAAGTGTGAGCTGGGGGTATTTTCAGTCAACACAGCCAGGAGGCAGCTGACAGAGTCCGAGGTGCCAGATAGCCCTGGGGGGGTAGCTCCTGATGTTTATCAGGTGCTGCTGCAGGGCCTGTCTGTTGTGCAAGCTCTGTGCAGGCAGTCAGGGGGGTTGCACTGCCACAGTAGCATAGAATTAGAAAATGATCAATCTGTTTTCACCTCATTTTCTTATAATCCAGAACAATCGGTAAGTGTGGTCAGTAGCTCAAAAGCTATATTTCAGTTCTGTTACAAAAATACCTCCTTTTATTTTTTCATGCTTGGAAAGTGAGGATTGTCTAGGTGATCCATTAGCATTCTTTTCTCTTGCATATTGTAGTGTATATCCATATATTATATTATCTGTAGTTATTTGATAGCAAACCTATTTTTTTATTTACCACAGTATAAATACTTGTCTAAAGTTTCACCAGCTAATCTCAACAGCAAACAAGGACCTGAAAAAGAAGTAGCAAAGTTACATTTTCAGAAAGTAAGACTAAGATTTTGTCTAAAAAAAGACTTAGATCTAAAACTTAAAGATGAAGGTGAAGCTTACGCTAAAATTACTGTCCAGGCTAGTAAGTCATTTCACTGCAATGAGAAATTTTTTTCAAGAATTCTACATATAAATAGTGTATTCTGTTATATTTTGAGGGATTTTCATTGAAATGGACTTCTGGTCTTCCCGTCTTAGTGTATGCAGTGTATTCTGTAAGTCTATGAGCTTAATTGAGTGCAATATAAATTTTGAATAGTTTGTGGTATATAAACTTTTTTCCTGTGTGGTATGAAAATCAACATTCTGTAAGTACAGAAGTAGTTACATAAATAATATTTACACAATTACATAATAAAATTTATATAACATTAAAAGAAATAACTAACCCACACCCTTAATTAAATCCATAGTTGTCACCAGTTGGCTGAGATTTGCCCATTACAAGACGAGCTCTTTCTCGCTAATCAGCCTCCCTCCCGTTCCAGGAGAAAAGGTTAAGAGAAGAGATAAGAAGAAAGAAAAGTTTGTGAGGCCTCTTAAGTTTGGGAAACTAAAACAAGTTTAATAACACTAGAAAAATACTACATACAGAAAAATAAATGGAATATTAACAGGTTTATATGGGATTGGAAAACTGATGTAGCAAGGGTTAAACCGCAATTAGGGAAACAAAAGCGAAAGGAAAAAAATTAGTACCAAGCAGTTCTAAATGGCAGAGATACGTGGTGGGCAGGTCCGGGAGCAGAGCCAGGCTGGGCGGTAGTCATGGAGAGTCCACGTGTAGGCAGAAGTTGAGCCGAACAACAGCGGCCGGGTCGCGGGTGTTAGGAAACGACAGCAGAAGCAGCGGCTGGGGCAGAGAGCAGAGCCGAGCCGCAGCGGCAGCTGTAGTGAGTCCACGTGCAGGCAGGGGCCGGCAGCAGCAAGCAGAGCAGCGAGGATCCCGGCAGCAAAGGAACAGCGGCTCCGAAGTACAGCGGCAGTAGGATCACGGCAGGGAAAGAGGGGGTCTAAGCACCAGCGAGAACAAGGAAAGAAAAGAGAAAGAAAGACAGCTCTGGGGCTGGTGGTGAGAAAAAGCAGAGGCTGGTCTGGAGCCGGCGGAAAGAGCGAGCAAAGAGGATCTGAGCACCTGCGCAGCGAGAGAGAAGAAGTGTTTTGTCCCCGCATGGTTCTTAAAGGGATGGGGAACCCGCCAAAGCTCCACAACCAATGAGATGTGCTAACATAAATGGGAGGAATGCCTCACGATTGGTCATTTGAAATGCCCATCAAAACCAAACCAAGTCGGTTTATTTTAAACCAAGACAGCAATGAACTCAGAAAGTGAATCTGCCGTGATGCCTTGATGATTTTGGAGCAGGCAAAATGATATGTTTTTTTTTAAGCAGGCTAGTTCTAGTTTTTAGCTGAAGGCTTAACTGTAGTCCAGCAAAGCCATTGGCAGAAGTGTGAAGCATACTCTGCTGAGTTAGACTATTTGTAACATGAGGTTACAAGTAACATGAGGTCGCAGGTGTGACTTCTTCATTGGCCATGGGTGTGGCAGTGCCAACTGGGTAGTTTAGGGCAAAGGCTCTAGGCTGCCTTAGCTCCTTTTTTTTTTGTTCCACTGCTGTATGCCAGCTAACACAGCGTGGACAGCTTGGAATAGAATTTATGCAGAGTTGGAGATAAGCCTGGTTCAGGTTAATCACACTAGTCAACAGGTCTCTTGTGAAAAGTTACTGAAACATTGAAGTGTCCCTTACATTGGGCTTGTAACAAAGCTGGGTCTGAACCAAAGCGTTTAACTCACTTTGGTTGGTCTATTAGTCATTCAGCTCATGTGCCACATTCACAAACCTTTGATGTTGTGTGGATAACCAGCTGCCTCTGGACTGCGGATTAAGAAATAATTTTGGAGACCTAAAAAAATGTTTTGCACAGGAAGAAGTGCCTGTTTTTAAAACTCACAGCTTTAGTGCTTTCTTTCAGATGTGGATGTTTCAAATTAAGCTACAGTTATTAAATCTACGAGAAATAGTTGCCTTTTTATCCAGGTAGGTTTATATGACTAAATTCTACTACAACCCTGAGCCATGCAACCAGTGTCATTTGAAGTCCATGGGATTCAGTGATAGACTGCAGGTGAGGCAGAGTTTTGCATTATCAGGAAATGTAGAAAATGTGTGTTCAACTAGCCAACCTTGAATTTTATATTTTAATTTTTTTTTTTAATTTACAGGTAAGGTAATTTTTAAATTACAGGTAAGGCAGGACACATTTTCTGTAATGTGAAAAAATCCAAAAGCAGATCAATAGAAAGATTCTGCAAAAGGTGATCGAGAAATTAATTACCTGCTCTAGAAGGGGAAAAACCCCTACTTTTCGTCAGAACAAAACCAACAGCATAGCCTGAAAATTAATGACTTGATGTCAGAACTGAGCAGTACTAACTGGAAGATATAGCTTATAAAATTTACTGTAGGGGGTAGTCGCATTCAACTGGATGCATTTATAAAGCTTTAGGACTGCTTGCACTTCTCACATCACTCATGAGGTTCAATATTAGTACACTATGTACTTTTGCTACCATTTTCTCTTGAAGGATCTAGAGCTAGCTGTAAACATGAGTTCTGTGAAGAATATTCTTTTTCAGGATTTTCAGAGACCAGTTTTTTATCACGCTTCAAGAGGAGATGATGACTCAAGGTTGCTGGTCTGACAACTTCATATTCATCAGCCTCCTCAGAACACTTTCTCATCCTTCTTTCCACTGAGCATTGGAAAAATTTCTCTTCGACGATCGGAAAAGAAAAAAGTAGTTACTGAACTGCGGTTTCTCTGAATTCATTCATGCTGGCCTTCAGTTATCCAAGTCACATCAGGCTCACTGGTTTCTCATCCTGATTACAGCACCTTACCTCCTAATTTTTGCTAAGTATATAAAAAATTCCCATGTCTCCTTCAAACATGTGGATTCTGCTTGCTTACCATCTTGTTTCTACTTGGCATTTCTCACTAAGACATGACAACACTTCTCTTTTTCTAAATCTTTCTGCAATCTGATTATTCAACTTTGGCAATACTGAGTTTTACCTTCTGCTGAAGAACAATTGAACAATTTGCTCTGCTCATTGCCTTCTGACATCAGGAAAGCATCAAGAATAACATGTATTGTTTTGCCTCAGAGAAAATTGTCATAAGGTGTGAACTTGGAATTCTTATTTTGCTGACTTCTGGCTGGTGATCAAGCATGAAAAAACATCTTTCTTTCCCCTTCCAGTCTTGTGGTCATTTCAAAACCGCAATCAAAACAGCAGTCTCTTGAATCTGTCTTGATTTTATGGTCATCATTTATCACGATGCTATTTAGGTTCATTTTTTTCAGCCACATAAATTACAAAGGCTATGAACAGGTATGCATTCTGTTAAGTGTGTATAGTGTGTTTTCGTTTGGTTGGTTTTTTTAAAGAAATAGCTCTGCTATTGCTATTGCAAGTTAATTGTAGTTCATGCTTTATGATAATGGACACTCTTGCTGATAAGGCAAGGGTAAAAATAAAGGCAGGAGAAAAGATCTTTATGATAGCTCGAGATGAAATTAACTTTGTTCGGGTTAAATAGTTTGTGTTCTCTGTTCAGTCAAGGACTTCAGATAGAGTTTACACATGGTATTTTAGAGTAGAGATAGGAAGTGTTTTTTCTGTTGGCTATTTTAATAGTGCTAACATCTAAACACTCTGAGCTGATTGAAAGGTTAAAATATTAGGAGCAATAGTGTCATATTTGCATTAAAAACCATGTCTCGTCTCTCTTGTTCCTTAATCTGTGAACTGTAAAAGTAAGTCTTCCGGACTTCTGAACTTCAGAACTAGGTAGACTGGTGGAATTCAATTCCATAAGTGAAAATACATGTATGCTGACAAAAAACTCTTCTCTGCTAGGTGAATATAAAAATAAATTTTAATATTTTATAATTAATAGTATATATTTAATTGTTTGAATATATTAATTTAGAATTAATATAATGTTTATTGTTTATATTTGTTATATCTATATTTGTAATTAAAATGTAATATTTAAATTAAATACAGTTTTGAACAAATGTGTTTATAAAGTGAAAGTAGTTGGAAATACCACTTAATATTTAATGAAAACACTTGCTATTCCCTGTAATGGCTGCTGAAGCTCACTGGGTTCACATCACTGCTGCAAAACATGAAACAATTAGTGATTTTTAAGTGTGCCTGTGTGTGTTTATTTTACATAAAATCACTCGCAAAACTGCAGATGAAGAAGAAAATGATCACGTTTGCTGATCTGTGATTCAGTGGTGATATTGAACTCTGTCAAAGACACTCACTAACTTTTATCTTTTTTTCCTTAATTTCTTTTTAAATATCCTCAGTCTGCTTTGAAATAGCAGCTGGATCAATTTCTGGAAAAGAATACCAGTTTGAAGTCTTTTAAATACGGAAGAAAACACAGCTATTTACAGCTTAAGGGTGAGTTTTAAAGATACTCCTTCAGTAGTATTATCTGAAGCAAATCTCAAACAACATTTTAGGGTAGCTGTAATTCATACATGGTGGCCAGATTATGATACTTCTATCCCATATATTCCCATTTAGACAGCAGTCAAAAGGTATTTAACTGTTGACTGTGACCTCTCAACCAAGCAAGCATATTTAAATAAACTGGCTTTTAGCTGATACTTGCTTATTTAGTGAAGTTCTGTACATAACTGATTTTACATTTGCTTAGCACCAATGAGGGTAATAGAATGAGAAAACACAAGTTTACTGACTTCTCTTATAAGTGTCATAGGCTCATCAAAATGGGGAAAGCCTGGAATCTCTGCAGAAACTGTACATCTTGCCATGATAGTTTCATTCCTGTCTGTATTCTGGAGTCAAGCTAGGATCACAGAAAAAGCATACTAATTGTTGAGGCATTATTCTATAATGGTAATTGCTAACATGCTTGATCAGATGTTGGAAATAAGGGGTGAACTTCCTAATAAATATGTACAAGGGGAACACTTGAGTAAACTCAAGGAGTCTGTTTAGTATCCAATCAATCTACATTCATTCTTGTATTTTTATCAGAAAAATCTGGTTTCTCCTTTTCTTGTGGATATAAAAACAAAAAATTTTTGAACAAATGTTCTTCTAAAGTGAATTAAAGGACTTGGAAATACCACTTAATGTTTAACTAAACACTCCTTGCTAAATCAAATATAAACTTGTGACGTGAAAGATGTCTTCAGCAGTTGGATACACTGCTCCTAATGTCATTATAAACATCAGTGATGAGAATCATGCTCATTTTTTAAACTCTTAATTTTGGATATTGGAAAAATGTGAATTTGCTATCTTGCATCAGTATTTTCCTGCAAAGGTAGTAGGTGTTGTACTTTGGATACTTTTACTCTAGTTGGCTTTTGTAGTAAAGACTAGGATACATCACTCTGTTTTTTGCTACGAAACAGTGTCAAGATTGTTTTCACATGGTAGAAGACTTTAGTGGAATCCAACTAATACAAATGTCTGAATGGAAATTCTAATGACACTTTGTCCTTTAGGAAGACTCAGTTTTTTGGAGTGTGGTTAACGGTTTTAAATGTTTGGAAAAAACAGTAGTGAAATATCAAGCATTTTTCAAAAATCTAACTACTTTTTACCTCTTAAAAACCTGAGCTTTTGGGGAAGAAAGAAATACAAACTGTAACTTATGTTCTAGCCTCCCCCTTAGACAAGATATTGGGTTTTCAGGAAAATAAAGATGTGCAATAAGTTAGCATGCTCGTGTTACCGAAAATTCGGAAGAAAAACTCCTTAATACCAATGTAGCATTAAGAAGCAGCATTTTCTTTATCTTATCAGCACTGGGTGCAAGGAGGATCTTTTCCTCAAATCATGCACACCATGTGCTGCCCCAGCCAAAGCTTATATCACCCACAGATTTTCATGGGAAGTCTCCCATATATGGTGGATAATTGACAAAGAAACTGTGTTATCAGAGTTTGTTTCAATCAGTCTTCAAACGGCTTAGCTCGCCCTTTCTCTTCTGTTTTGTCGTCTTCTGTCTCTCCCAGACCACAGACTTGTAGTTTAGATTTTTCTCCTTCCTTTCCCAGACCACCAAGGTTTTCGTGTCTCTATTGTACAGACTAGTATTTACAAGGTAACATAACACTCACATCTGGATGCAAATGTGATGTGATATAGCACTCTTTGTGTATATGATATATGGTGTGTGTATTGTTCTAGTCAAGCCTGTGCCTCCAAATCAGAAGCCAGTTTATGAAACTGATTGGTTAAAAGAAATTATATAGATTTCAGTCCATAGGCCTTGAAGTGTTTTACAAACTAATTCAAATACTTTTTAGATGCATCACTTCATTAATGGTAAGATTTTCAGTAAATGGCAGCTGTCCATTCTAACAACATAGCTGCAATAACTAAACAGCTTCAAAAAAGAAAGTGAATTTGGTTGGCAATGAATAGTTCCAGGAGAAGACTGAAGATAAGAGTATGTTTAACTGTATTGGAATTTAATTAAAATACTCTGTAGCTGAATAGTTACATAGTGGAAAACTATGAACTTACGACCAAGAAAAATGTTACAGAATCTTTTGGTGTGAAATCCCAAGGATTTGTTCAGGATTCATCCAGCAAATGGATGTTTGAATGATGTAGGAAAGAATCTATGATGTTTTTTATAACAGCAAAATCATCAACAGGTAACAAATGAGTCTATTAGCTTGAAGGAATGACTTCAACACTTTGATAAACTCGAGGAGCCTCTAAAAACACAGCAGCCACAGGTACACTTTAAGTCCTAAGCATAAAGGAAACAGACAGATAACAAGCATATTTTCTCTTCTCAGCAGTCCTATTTGAAAAATTTAAGTCTGTCCAGTATTGTGACATGGTGGTGACTTGCTTCCTCTCCCAATTCTGTTCAGTACTATGAAGCTGTGTGTTGCCCTGCCTCTCTCAGTGTATTCACCTTGCTGACAAGACCTCTGCAGTGTGAGAATGACTAGGGGACAAAAGGTGTACTTGTTTGCTCTGGCTAAAAATGTGCCTGATGATATGAAAACCAATTTATTCTCTCTCAGTAAGTAGGTAGATGGTAGAACAGTTAGAGACAGACAGGTATTTCACATGAAAAGTTGGAAATACCAAGGTAAGAGAGTGGGGCAAAAGGCTTTGGGGAGGAAGAGGACAGATTTTTAGTAAAGGGGAAGCTGTTGACTTCAAAAAGTACAAGAATGCACAATCAGTGTTCAGAAACATGGTATCAGTGTTGTTACCAACATTTTTCTCTGCTTTATTCTATAAATAAGCGATAACTTGCAAGGAAGCATGAGTAGGATTCTGGGGAAGAATAGTCTGCCCCATAAGCTGGTGCTGAACCTTGGGGCAGGCATTTAGGCATTTAGCTGTTAGAAGCAGGCAGCAGACTGCATTTCAGGACTGTGCCTGCAGACCTAGAGATGGACCAGCACTCAACATCTTTGCAGAGGTTATAAAATTAATAATATCCAACAGGTGATTTATTAGTCAGATTTTTCAAAGTGTTGGCTTTGAAACAGAGAATTTTCTTCCTCCACAACTTTTTTACAACTCTGCCACAACTTGAGTCACTGTGTTCATTGCATGGCTTTTCTTAGCTGGTTGGGATCACTCGGCATCTGACTCTGCAGGTGTTCTGCTGTTGATTTGCCCACGGTGAAGCTTTCCTCTGATTGGGTAAATTTTTAAGGCACGAGAGCAAGCCATTCGGGTGTACTGTAAGATGAGCCAGTGGGGCAGAAGACTGCTCTGGCTATACAGAGAGCTGTGGCTGCAACTCAGGAAGAAAAGTCTATGGCCTATGGAAGAAGGGGCAGGCCACTCAGGAAGACTATAGCGATTTTGTGAGGCTGTGCAGGGAGAAAATTAGAAAGGCCAAAGCCTTTTTAATCTGGCCACTGCCATAAAAGACAATAAAAAATGTTCCTGTATATACATCAACAGCAAAAGTAGGGCTAAGGGGAATCTCCATCCTCTACTGGATGCAGAGGGAAACAGAGTGACCAAGGATGAGGAAAAGGCTGAGGTACTGAATGCCTTCTTTGCCTCTGTCTTTAATAGTAAGACAGTTGTTCTCTCAGTGCCCAGCCCCTTTGAGCTGGAAGTCAGAGACGAGGTGTGGAATGAAGCCCCCATAATCTAAGAGGAAGTGGTCAGTGACCTATTGCACTGTTTAGATGTGCACAAGTCTATGGGGCTGGAAGGTATCCATCCAAGGGTACTGAGGTCGCTGCTGGAAGTGTTCACCAAGCCACTTTCCATCATTTATCAGCCAACCAGGGAGGTCCCAGTAGACTGGAAGTCAGCAAATGTGAGAGCCATCTACAGGGAGGTCAGAAGGAGGATCCAGGGGAACTACAGGCCTGTCAGTCTAACCTCAGTGCCAGGGAAGGTTATGAAGCAGGACAGTACGTAAAGGACAACCAGGTGATCAGGATTTAAGAAAGGCAGGTCCTGCTTGACTAACCAGGTCTCACCGAATCAGGTGCTGCTGTCTTCTCAAAAATACAGCTTTCCTGAATAGAAAATTGATTCTATAATTCCATCCCAGTGAAACTAGGACAATCACTTTAAAATTCTCTGTGAAACCTGGACCCTCCTATGGATTTTACTTTGCATTTTACTTCTAGTTGTAAAGAGAATGAAGAGGTCCTTCAGGACTCTCTACTTCTGATTGCCCCATGAACTAAGAACAGAAGGAAGTGATGGATGGAACATAGACGTCCAAGATAAAAATGGCTGACCTTTCTGAAAAGGCAGAACAATTCCCTTCATGCAATAGTAGAAGGAAGAATTCCTCACAATGTCAAAACCTGTTGTATATTTACTCATCTTTATTAGCCTATCCTGAAGGCTCTGGATTATAACTTTTGTTCCAAATACTGTAATGAAGGTAACGGTTACTTTTCAGATACGTGTCTGAAACCAAATTCCTCTCTTCTAATACATGTTTTTCCCCTTCCTATCTCCATTAAGGAGGAAGAAAGAGATCTAGATTTTCTACAGCAACTAAAAATTCTTTGTATACCCTTCAGGTTGATGCAACCATAACTAGAAAGGATTTGAAATTTAAAACTATATGTAGAGCTTCATTTAATGAGATTTGGATGCAATGGTGCCTTAGTAAATTAAATCTGAAATGTATGAAGGTCTGTAATACTCAAGCTAATGCTAAAGGAAATTTGTGAAACTACTGTACTTGTAATAAAAAGATGTAGGTGTGCGTGAAACTGATGGCAAATGCAATTGCAGTGGCCATCAAATGCATGTTTTTAGGCTGCCTTCCTAGAAGTTAGACAAGTGGTGGTTAAAGAACAAAAGAAGCAACAGCATATGATCTACTTTAGCAACACAGAAGAGTTCAAGCTGTCACATGAAAACAGCTCTTTACATTCCACATGTGAATGTAGACGCACCAGAAGAAGTATTTATCTCCTAGGACCAGATAAAGATCGTAAGTATAATAAAGGAGGACTCTTTTGAGGACTAAACCATTAGTTCTCCAGGCCTACGTACCATAGACAGATCAAGTAATATAACATCGTTCTTTGTGCTACTAGTCAATTTAGCTTTGGCTTACTTTTTGATTCTTATGTTCCTGAATAATGTAGTAATTTACAGTGTTGAAAGTAACAAATTACCTATAGATTGGATTGGGAACTACATGTATGCTGCTGGTTTTGTTCAGACCCTTTTGATATCAAAGTTTTTCCAGCTAGCAAGTTAAGGTGGTAACACCATGGTGGGGGGGTTTGGGTGGTGTGAGGTGCTGTTTTTTTGTTTGCTTTTGGTTTCATTTTTTTGTATGTTTTTTTAATCTGTGAGTGTAAATAAGCTTTCACATTACATTGCTATTAAAATGCATATGTAAACATTTCCTTCTAGTACAGCACTGTTTCCTGAGTGACCAAAGTAATCTGTTAAATGCTGGTTTCTGGGGGTTGTTTGTTTTTGCTGTAGAAATGTTGCCACCTTTTAGGTGGAGCAAGGTGTACATAAATCCAAGCAAACTGGCAATATACCTTTGCATCTATGATTAAGACTCAAGTTCTTTTTCATGAACCAGGAAATTTGTCTGATGAATCAGCAGTTTATAAAAGTGGGGATAGTTTAAGCCAGTTTAGTGAAGGAGATGGGGAGGGCAGGGAGAAGTGGATGTACCGTTAGCTACATCTCATTTGCTAGGCAGTCTTAGGGTGAACTCCCGGTTGTCTGAGATCATGTTAACATAGCTTAGGAAAAAATCTAGATTTTTCCTTTAGTAATACCTAAAGGTTCTGCTTTATTAGGTTTTTTACAGTTTCAGTAATCATATATGGTCAGAGATAGAAGGAGCTTTATATTTGGCAGTCATACTACAAACAGTATATGGTCTCTATGCAGGGAGAAAAGCTATCGCAAGACACAACTGTATTAGATTTAACTTAAAAGGCATTTCTGAAGAAGGTTGTCTAGAGAAGACCACTTCCAGTTTGATATCAACTGGAGAAGAGACAGCATAGCTGTAAGCTGTTTAGTTATGTTTCCTTATAGTTGCTAATCCAGTACCTCTACACTTCTAGAGCAGCACTGTGCCTAGGTTATTGTCACTTTATTCGTTATGTTATTATGAAGTTATCAGTTTAAATAACTTCAGTTTACTGTTGAAGAAAAATTGAAAAATCATTGAAACTGAATTGAAAAATCATGGATTATTGCTACTGGGAAGCTGAAGAATATTGTTATTTATAAATAAACAGTCCATGTTTGCTTTTGAATTTAACATCCTTAAAACAACGGACCATGTAGCAAATAACTTTCCTTGCAAGTAAAACATTTTCAACACCGCACAGAGAAGGTCAGAGAAAAACACAGAGGACAGAGAGATGATTCGAGACAGCTAACATGGCTTCACGAAGGGCAAGTCCTGCCTGACCAACCTAGTAGTCCTCTGTGATGGACTGACTGCATCAGTGGACAGGGGAAGAGCAACAGATGTCGTCTATCTGGACTTCTGTAAAGCCTTTGATACAGTCCCCCACAACATCCTTCTCTCTAAATTGGAGAGACATGGATTTGATGGGTGGACTCTTCGGTGGATAACGAATTGGTTGAAGGGTCGCCTCCAGAGGGTAGTGGTCAATGCCTTGATGTCCACATGGAGATTGGTGACAAGTGGTGTCCCTCAGAGGTCCATACTGAGACCAGTGCTGTTTAATATCTTCATCAATGACACAGATAGTGGAAATAGTGCATCCTCAGTAAGTCTGCAGATGACACCAAGCTAAGTGGTGCGGTTGACTCACCTGAGAGAAGGGATGCTGTCCAGAGGGACCCAGATAAACTGGAGAAGTGGGCCTGTGTGAACATCATGAAGTTCAATAAAGCCAAGTGCAAGGTACTGGGGATACCGGTAGATGAAAGGTTGGACATGACCCAGCAATGTGCGCTCAGAGCCCACAAGGCCAACAATAACCTGGGCTGCATCAAGAGAAGCATGGCCAGCAGGTCCATGGAGGTGATTCTGTCCCTCTACTCTACTCTGGAGAGACCCCACCTAGAGGACTGCATCCAGCTCTGGAGTCCTCAGCACAAGAAATTTGTGGACATGTTAGATTGGGTCCAGAGGAGGGCCACAAAACTGATCAGAGTGATGGAACACGTCTGCTATGTGGACAGGCTGAGAGAGCTGGGTTTGTTCAGCCTGGAGAAGAGAAGGCTCTGAGGAAATCTTATTGCAGACTTCCAGTACTTAAAGGGGGCTTATAAGAGAGATAGGGACAATCTTTTTAGCAGGGCCTGTTGTGATAATGAAAGAGGTAATGGTTTTAAACTAAAAGAGGGGAGATTCAGACTAGATATAAGGGAGACATTTTTTACAATGAGGGTGATTGAATGAAATACTGGCACAGGTTGCCCAGAGAGGTGGTAGAAGCCCTATCCCTGGAAACGTCTAAGGTCAGCTTGGATGGGGCTCTGGGAAACCTCATCTAGTTGAAGACGTTCCTGCTCACTGCAGTAGGGCTTGGACTAGATGACCTTTGAAGGTCCCTTTCAACCCAAAGCATTCTATGATTCTTTGAAGTGACAGGCTTTTGAGACTGAGGACCAATCTATGTTAAGTAGCTAGTTAAGAAATTGTTTCATCCCTGGCATCTCATTTTGTTGGTCGCTAACATCATGATGATTCACAGATCATACTAGAGTTCTCAAAATGTTAATGCTCAGCTTTACTCATTATTAATAAAGTAGGAAAATAAATGGTAAAGAAGAAATATATTCTGCTAAGAACCAGAGAGCTGGTTGTTCAGAGAGTATTTTGATGTCATTTATACATTCATTAGTAATTTGCTTAACATTACACTGTAAAATAACTGTTGGTAGCAAAGTTTATCAAGTAAATACCATTTACTTAAAAAAATCCAGGAACTTAGGTAATAACACGTTTATTGATCACTTTACCAACTAAAGATACAATTTTATACAGTCAACAGCAGTAACATACTTTATGAGAAGCTATGCTTTAAAAAACGGTGTTTACAATATGTATTTCACTACAACTTTTCAAGCCAAGCTTTTACAGTGCTAATCAAACAACTGCTGTACTTTTTACCTATAACATCAACAAGAATGTTGTAGACAAAGTAGCCTTGCCATTGTTAATGTGGGTTTAGAATTTAACAAGACAAAAGGTTTAAAACATCCATAACATTGTCATTACTTTAACATTCACACTGATAAAGTGATACATTTAATACTTCCTAGCATTAATAAACAGTGTAAAAATATATTGCATATATATATATATAAATTTGTTTCCTTTTCCTGAAAAAACCTAGTACAAACTAGTAGTATATCATCCCCCTTCAAGTTTCTTTTACTTATTTTAAAGATTGAATAGTAGTAATTTTAAATTAACAGAAACAAATATAGGAACTAGAGAAACACTGTTGTGCTTCCCCATAATCTCTTGTCACGGTTACTAAACATATTAACCCCTTGGTAATGGTGGTTTTGTTTTGCTAACACCAGTTAGAATTTTGGCACTGACTGCAGTGGGGATAAGATTTTGCCCAGTGTGCTTTGCACTGATGGTGCCTGGTCCCCTTCATCAAGTGGTTAAAAATTTTTGCTTAGGATATATTTATCTATTATAGTTAGGATTAAGAAGTTTTATGCTCAAGTTGTTCATTTGCAATAATGAAAAAAAGTTCAGTGTTAAATTAGTGAGGAAAAAAAGTAAACTTGTAAGGTTAAATGATCATGTAAAATTTTTACCGTGTTAAAAATTTCACAGTGAACACAGTAGGCTAATACAGCTGAATGTTAACGTTTGCAATGTCTGCAATTGCAAATATTGCAGGTAATTAATAGCACACAGCAGCTTCCTGGTTTTCTGGACCAAGATGAAAGACAAATGAAAATCAGAACAAGAAATAGAAAGATTCACTGAAGGTTTTTATCATGCTGTGCTCTCAGGAAGACTATGTCAAGACCTATCTCCATATCACAGCTATTTAATGATTAAATTTTTATTAGTGCTCTAGAGTAATCAAAGACAATACAGTTTTGCCTCTACATTTTATGATCAGGTCCTGACAGCATGCACATACAGATTTGTGTGAACAAAGAATCAAACCATCTAAACCCAATTGGAAATGGATGTTGTAACAGAAAGGAGAGATAAACAAGATAGCAAAGGAATAAAGCATAATGTGGATGAATAAATGGTTCATGACTGAAGAAAAAACAACCTCAAATATTCAAAAATTATACTTCTGTATAAATATATATTTCTTCTGTAATATTTAAATCTGTGAAACATAAAACCTTGCCAAGAATAAACTTCAATGTACTTATCCAACATTGATAATTTCTCTGCTTTACAAAATGTAAAGACAAATTACTTTGCATTAGAAGCATTATACAGAACATTTTCCCTGCTGCAATAGCTTGCCAAAGCTGATATTTTGAACCCAGCAAAAAGATAAACACAAACACATTTTTTGTTGCATACTTTAACTTATTTTTGTCTATAAACTTACCAGTTCATACTCTACAGTGCTAACCAAAGTAGTTTGCCAACAGGAGTTTATACAGGACAATCAGTAGGTTAATTGACTTTACACAAAGCCTTTGTAAAGAGCTAGTATGTATTTAGCACGAATATTACAGATATAGAGCATTTTAGTTGTATTAATATAATCCCATTTAACAGACCCTAGGCTGCATTATTTCACATTATTTATTTACTTTGCTTACAAATAGCACTTGAGCAAATGCAAGCATACAGACACTCATATGATGTACGCTAGAGCTGAAAATAATTTAACTACTGTGGGAATACAGATTGCCATCTTTTTTATTTGGTTGACCATCCACAATATAGCTCCTGGTCAAAATGTAAGGGTGGATGAAGTACGAGTGTATTTTTAGGGCTACATTTTTAATTAACTTAAACATAACTTTATTCATGCTTGTGATTTGCTCTGAAAAACAGGCAAAGTAATAGAAAAGTCTTGAATAAAGATAACTGAAGAGCAAGTGATAATGCGCGTTATCTTTAAGACCTTTATAAATGCTTATAACAAAACTCACTTTGTACAGTTTCATAAGCTTTACAGTAATTCACAAAAAGAGATGCTGTATAGCTATATTTGAAAATAAATTCATTGGCTTTTTACCTGCAATGGAATATGGTAGGTGCTTAACATTTTTCCAAATCAGGTTAGTCTTGCCACTCATGTACATATATGCCTCAAAGCAGTGCATGTGTGCATGCTCCTGTACATGTGCATGATTATGAAAGAGAATTTATTAAATAAAAAAATCATTTCAGTATTCCAAATGCCTGTCAAAAATACCCAGCAAACAGGCTGGATTTTTTTTCCCTTTTATTTATTATCAGGCTTGCTCTTGTCAAAATCTGCCTAGAGTGGATGATCAATTAGTTTGAATGAAACAAACCATTTCAAACATTTTCTGACAGTAAAGAGTTATATCTTAAACTTGTTTTGAAATCCACCTTACACATAAGAATTCTGAAGCAATATAGCCAAAGTAATATACTGAAAATATGAAAAAATACAAAATACATTACAGTTATTTCTCCCTGCAAAAACAAATTACTTGGACAATTAAGATGTGGAAGGTCTTTCTGCAATATTCTTTAGCTTTCTGAAGCACCATTCTTGGCTGGAACATCTTTCAAAGCATTGCTTTTGAGTTTAATGAGCAAGCATTAATGCAAATAAAGGTGTCTCACTAGTTTCAAGTTTCTGAAGGCTTAAAAAGGACATCCCAGTCCATCATTTCCAGCTTATATTAGGTAAGCCAAATGGGTACTTGGGCGCACAAAATGAGTAACTGAATGTCTAGAGGCTATTTTATGGGCAAACACTCCAAATGCAGGAGGTACGCATGTATCAAGTTGAAGCACTCCAGACTGAGAGTTTCACACAAGTTTGAGATCTGTCATTCTGCTTCAGGTATTTAATTTTATAAAGGCCTATACAGGACTCAAGTCCATAGGCATTATATGACAGACCTGTTTCCTCAACCTTAACATACCATGACTTTGAACTTACTAACTGATGGTGAACAACTGCGTATATACATAGTGTCAACTTGCTTCACGAAGTTGGGGCAAAGTAAAATATAGGGAGTATGTAGGGCATAATTTTAAATGGGTCTTTTGAGAGCACTTAGAGGAAATCTTGCTTTTTCACCCTGACTCTCTCTCTCCTACTTCCTCACTGTGGAGAAACTCTTATTGTCACACCAAGTCTATGTTAGAATCATTGAAGAGTGATTTCCCCAGAAATAAGAACAGGGTAGATGTCTAAAAACATGAAAGCATCAGGATCTTTACCTTCATCTATAAAGGGAGAACTGCAGTATCACCAAATGGCCAAGCTGAACAGCATTGGCTGCAAGACTAGAGTTTGGCCGTAATAAGATTTAAGGTTTGGATCAACATCTATATGGTTGAATTACTTAGCTGGGTCCAGAGAGTATGTGTATACACACACAGACAAACCTGTACAAGTCTTGTGTATTACATTACTTATTACCAACTAATAGACAAGCCAAGAATGCAAGATTCACGCTACAAACAATGCACACAAAGGTGTAATTATTTTGGCACACACGCAAAGCTAACAGTCAGTTAAGAGCACACATACTAGTGCAACACATTACATTTGCTCTATCATGAAGGTAAAGGTTTGTTTCTTGGCCAGGGCAAACAGAGAATTCTCATTTATGGATGACAGGCACATGCCCCCAGAATACATGCATCACTGAAAGGCAGGGTTATGTTTTGAATATCATACATGCAGGTGCAAAGAATTAAAATTTATTTTATAACTATGACAAGCCTGAATGAAAAAGTCTATCAATTACAACTTTAAAGTTTCAGTTTTGGAAAAAGACGCATGAGGATTTTCTCTGCAGATGGTTACAGACAGCTGGGATACCTATCACGTGCAAACCAAACCCACACCAGTCATTTGCCTTTTAGATCTGGCTAATTCCAGCTACCATAAAAAAAAATTAATTGAGGCAATTGAGGGAAAATATAGGTGACTGAAATGCTAATTTATTAACAAAGCTTTATATAATGTCAAGAAGTTGTCAGAGGAATTTTAAATTTAGGTTAGGTCAGTAAAATACATAGAAAGTATCATACTTCAGTCCAAAATATCTTTGAAGGACAATCCCTACACTGATGAAAGACACAAGTTGTGACATGTGAGTAGTTTCAAAATCTACCTTTCCCTTCCCTGAAGTTAAAAGAGATAAGAAATACTGTAGGTTTAAAAAAAAATTATCTTGGCCACTGTTCAACATTTCCTTTGGGATTCCAAATATTAGATTACAATGAATGACAACCATTCACATAGGACTGTTGAAACAATATATGTTTTCTAATGTCTGCTTCTCAGTAACGCTATTGGGATAGCTTTGAGACACCCAAAATAATTTTTGTTTCTGATATTTCCATATTGATAAGATTGTTGTAAAACTCTCACCAAGTAACTAAAGCATATGGAGTGATTAGAGGGAATTAGTAAGCAAGCACTAATAAGAAAACCATGTGACAGGTTAAGCCTCAGTGGAGATACAGGTAAGATTGTGTACTGCCATAGTATTTAAGAGTTTAATTTTAAATGAACAGTGTAATTTGAGTTTGTTCTTTATGCCAGTTATTGCTAAAAGCTACCTGATCATATTTCTTTTGGTAGCATGTTTGGCAGTAATGAAAGCAAACATAACAAGGAACACCAGGGTTTTATAGAAGATATCGCGTAGAAGGGAGCTGCATATTATATGATGCTGAAAATTAGACTGGAAAGTTAGATGGAATACATTGAGATGCCCCAAAAACTGAGACGAGTCTAAAACTTATTAGGTACCAATGTCCTTACTTCAGACATGACATTTAGTTACAGTCTGGAGTACGGTGCACAGGAAGGGCATATACTTTACAAAACTTTCGCTCATCTCTGAGGTACCAGCTTTACTTGTCCTGAGAGTTGAGGGAACAGCAGATGAACAAGAAAATGTACTTCGCCCAAGCAGGCCTGGAACTTATGGCAGACACTCAAGCTAGTATTTAGTCTTTTAATTTCCTACAGATACTAGTGGAAAAATAAGAGCTCAGGTAGTTGGCTGAACCCCTAATACACAACTGCATATGGTGCTTTTTTCATAGGCCTTGTCTTCCTCATCAAGTGTGTAGTAAAAGGGAGAAATCTCTCCAAAGTACTACCTTTCCAGCCACAACTTCCCTTTGTCACTGTCATATCAGAATGCTTCTTTTCATGTGTCTGTGAATTTCAAAACTACCCAACTGTAGATATGAAGAAGAAACAAAAAAATGTGTTCCTCGAAATAAAATACTGTTATCTGAAGCATCTTTTTAGGTCCTTATCCAAAGCATTTCAAAGAACTTTGCATCAGGTCCATACAAAGTGCTTTGGTTCATGGCAGGCATTTTATACTGTACAAGTAATGCAAAGTAAATTCTGGGAAAACACCAGCTCTTCTAAGCAAACAGAATAGCTCAATTTCTAGTCAGTGTCAGCTTGGATTTGTCCGCATTATCAACTTTGCATCCCTTCTATCTTACGAGCGTGCTGGTCTCTCTCACATGGTAAACTAGCAAAACCTAATTATACCTTAAAACCTTCCCAACCAATCACTCCTCCTGTGTAGCAACAGTCTGGCACTACTGACACTCAGTATTTGGGTACTTGAGAAAGCCTGTCACTTGTGCACCTTAAATATCACCTGATGTGCCAGACAAGGAAGCAAGCTAGCAAGAGACAGCCAACAGTGTGCTGAAAGGGCTCTGCTGTCAACTGGACTTCACTCTTCATTCGGGCTGGGTCCAGATCTTTTCAGCTACCAGTGAATTATGAGGCAAGTCTTAAAGCCAATGGGAAGAACAGGGACACTGGTTTTGCTTGTAGCTTAGCTGAAGGATTTACCAAGGGTTAGAGGCTTAATGTTTCTATTCATAAAAAACAGGACTATCATGGAGCCTTAGGTGCACAGGCACCAGTGACATAGGAAAAAGGGTCTCTACGTTTTGACAGTTCACTACCATAATGGAATAACTTAGCCACTGTTGGTAGCGTAGTATGCTATTTTCTGCCTCAGAGCGTGACAGGTCACCAAGGCAACACAGGAGGGGATAATCCTTCGTTTCATGGGAATTTTTCTTCAAGAACAATGGGTAACTCTTGGAAAGGCTTCACAAAGTTGGATGCTTCTTATCCTGAGCATCCTTACATACATCAAAAAATCTTTCCAGGTGACCAGAGGCAACCACAGGAAAAGCCATCTTCACAAGAATGAGTTTTGGCAAACTTCCCTACCTCTTCAAAACAAAAACCAAAATAAATTATAAACAAACAAAAAAAATCTCCAAGTCCACAAGGAAGTGTTTGCCTTTGTTTACTATTGTTGTTTTGGTTTCAGGATGATGTATGGGCTGAAAGGGTCACTGGAGGCAAAGTTACAAGAAAGGCTACAAAACATGAACAATTTAAGGGCAGGAAAACAGTGCTGTTTCCAGACACTGGCCAAATACAGACTGTTGACCTGCATGCCACTTGACAGGACACATTGCTCACTAGATTTTATGTACTCTGAGTGGGATGCCAATAGGGGTGAGGGGAGAGCGATAAATCTATTAACCCTAATTCAGAGTTGAACATGAAAATAAGTGCATGAGCTGTTTTTGAAAGAAAGCAAAGCAGAACTGCTATCACCTATTTTTGAATACTGAAAATCTTATCTTTCATCATTTTAGAGAAGCACAGTAATATACTAGGGTACTTGTTTGGCTCTTGCAGAAAATTGGACCAGCTTTTTCTCTCCTTTTTAACCAAAATAAAAAATGAATTAGTTTTATTCCTATTAAGCTGTTTTGACATTCTGGGCCCCAGGCAGGTCACACTCAGCTGCCTGTACCTTAAGCCTGTGGAATTGATTCTCCTTCTATAGCAGTGGAAAGCCATTCCCATCAATACTATTACTCCCAAATTAGGCAGCAAAAATGAACAGAGAATCAAATCCCTTGGTTTCAAACAAATGTAACATAAAATGTAACCTAGTTATAACAGTATATTTTTGGGGGCAAATTGCACCAAATTACGTGGATATTAATTGTAAATGTCCTTATTCCAAGGGGCCGTAAAATTTCCTTACGTATGTTATAGATTAAAGGGAGTACGTGATAATGTATGTGCATAATAACATTCACTTAATAGCAATCTGATTGGCAGTGTTTAGTCGTAATCAGTATTTTAAAGCATTATTAGCTTAATGCCCCCTTCATTTCAAACGTGAGTCCATGCAAACTTGAAAAGAGACTGCAAAAAGTTTTAATAGGTTTTCTTAGTAATGCATTGCTGCTCACCTCTCAGGTTAGTACAATAGCTTCATCCAAGCTACAGTACACACAGTAACAAGCACAAAGTATAGACAGAAGAAAAGTAAGAGCTGGTATTTTCCACCTCTTTCTGTTGATATTAAATACTTTAGAACCTATATTGTCCTAGAAATAGTTTTTTTTCAGTTTTTCATGAGTGGTCTATGACATTTACAGGCTAGCACCTTGTATATTACAACCACTTACTCTCCAATAGTATACTGTTTAATGTTTTAAGGACAGTGACAGATCCCATAAAACACATTTTTAAAAAGCCCCAAAACAGTAGTCAAATCAAACTGCATAAATAATGGGATATTATTCAGAAAGACTGCTATGAAAGACCCTCTTTTCAAGAGGTTCTCTTCAACAACCTCAGGGCAACTGAACATATAGGAATGTTTGAGATCTTTTGCTTGAATTGACAAAATGTAGTATAACTGCCCTTGGCTTTGGTTTTTTGGGTTGGTTTTTTTTAATGTCTAAAGCTTAACAAAACAATGTATTTTTTGTACTGATATTTTTGCCAATAGACGCATGAGGAATGTAATGAAGTGGCATTGTGCTGCAAGTAGCTCATCAGATGTCAAAATCAGTTCCAGTTCCTGAAAACAACTTCTTGATAACATAGTCATAGCATTCACAATAACCAAAACGTGGGATCCAGCTACATCATTCTTACATTCTCTTTCCCCCTCTCTTTCTCCCTCTGTGTTGTAAACCCTCAGCCTTACTTGCTTCCTTGTACTTTATGATCGTATGTTCCTGCATGCTTATAGCCAGATACATATCCTGAAGCATCCACCAGATCTTCTCGGCCAGCTTTGCCTTTTCCTTTCCCACTGGGATCAAACCTCTCTTTGTGAGAACCCGTGAATTTTGATGTATCTGTAAGGCGTGATACAGTTGGAGATGAAATGGCTTTCTACAGGAAGAAAAAGAAACAAAAAACCCGCATCAGAAGTCAATTATTCTTAATACAGGTATTTGTACATACTCCCAACATTTAAATCTTTGCTAATGATGGAGACAATATAAGTATCTTCCCAATTCCAGCAAAAGGATACAAAAAAATATTTGTTTCTTGCCATTACATATGATGACAATAATCATACAGCCAAGAATAGTGCAAGTTATGTCAAAAACTTTTGGAAGAGACTTTATATATGAGATACTTCTGATTAATAATCAAGTTTTAAACACCAAAGTTATGAAGAAGTCATAGAAAACAACCATGTTCAAAATTCATTACGTCAACATCCAAGCATAAAAGCCTGGTTGCACCATTATGGAAAAAGCAAACCAATACAGCTAGAAATCATTGCTTCAAGAAACAAATTTACTTTAAACTCTAGGATTCATGAGGGAAGTAATAAACTAGAAGGACTGAAAGTTATTTTCAGTGTTAGCAATCTATGAAATGGCATTGAACAAAGACTTTCCTCTACATTGCTTTCCCTGAGTTACATCAGGCTACTTAAAAATCAAAGTTTTGCTGTCATAGAGACAAAGAAAATTTGACTACACAAACAGAAAGAAAAGGCTATTTCACGGACTATAGAAGCATGCTGTTTGCTTGGACTGGGAGCAGTCTTTGATCCTTAAAATCCTTTACATTTTAAAATCAGAAGAGAAATGACACTAAAGGAGAAGGGAAAACACAGAAAGGTTTTTGGATAGTAGTGGAAATGGAGCTAAGATGAACAAAGATGGATAAAATTTGGTTATCTTTCTTATATGCGTCACCCTGTTAGGGTACATTTTAGAGGCAAAGTGACCTGGGCTTTGTTGCAGTGAAGTAAATGTTCTGGGAAACTTATCTTTCATCAAGAACCTCCTTCACCCTCTACCCATCCTGAGACCAAATAAATGCTCATTAATGAAACCTAAGGCACAGGCTTTCAAAGTAACACATAGGTCTTCCATAGGATGACATACAGTAAGTATCTTTTAATGCTGAACATTAAAAGATGGAACACTTGGAAAAGATGCTTGCATCTGTGCCAAGAGGAAGAGGACACCTTGATTCAGTTAGATCGGCAATGAATGTTATAACATGACAGAAGCTACACATTCTCCACACTATTTAAATAAAAGCTGTTTTGAGGGAAGCTGTCCACTTACATAACTACTTAATGGGAATCTCAGGTTGTAAACTTCTGCTTTTCTCCTTCCAAACATACTCAACACATGACATACACAATACTGCTCTGCAGCATTACTTTCACTTAAGTCCCTGAAGGGAAAGGTGTTGTGGAGGACTGAGTTCTGCCACCTGAAACAAAATGACTACTGGAGCATTCATTTCTCAAAATAGCATTGCTGAATGACCTTTAGGGACTTTTACCTTTTAGTCTCAGACTACTATTTGCAGAAGTGGTTATTTTTCTATATTGAAAACCAGAAATGAAGACAATTCATTAGGAAGAAGTATTGTTTCTTAATACATACGTTTTATTATCCACATTGGCCTGCTAGTACCTTATAAGTAGGAAACCTGTATTCACAGTAGAGCAATGAAAAAAAAAAAATACACCCTGTGATCAGTAATTGTGTTAGCAGCGCAGCTAGATAAAAAAAAAAAGGCATAAAAATGTATAAGCTGAGACATCAAAAACAGCAAAGTAAAAATTACCAGCCTGGTGCCCAGCTGAGAATTTATTCTTTCTGTACCTCAGGGTATTAGTCAATTGAACAGGTTGAAAACACAGTTACACAACAGAATGAAAAGCCATGGGAAATTACTCTGACAACCCGTGGAAAACAAAGACACACACTTCCATAAGAGTGTTAGCTGTTACTTGGATCCATTCCCTGGGCACACAGTCTAGTAATTCTGCTTTATTTTAAGTCCTGTGAATCACTTTTTTTTTTTTGTAAGTAAAGGGAAACATGGAGTCTTTTACCACTAACAAAAATTCTCACACAAACCAGTCGGAATAAGCTTTTATATAGTGTAGTGTTTCCTGTTATGCAGTGTTCACGAGTAAGAAACCAGCCACTACCTGAAGACAAACTGTTAGACTGCTTGAATGAACAAAGTCTTCTACCAACCATGATTTTGAAACATGAAGAATCTGTAGAAGTGGGCACATAACTCATATAAATACAGGGGGTCCCCATTTCATTTTCCATCTTAAAACCCATGCAAGTCATAACCGTTGTAGGAGCATACTAAAAGGCTGACTACAGGACAGAATACATGTGGGGAAGTTTCTTATGCTTAAGTCATTATTCTCTCTCCAAATGAACATACGATGCTTCTTACTAAAGCTATTTTCTTTACACTTCTTGTGTGTTCTTAACAAATGTACTAAGAAAATGAAGATCCCATGTATGACTCTCCCCACGTAAGCCAGCAAGTATCTTTCATCATCCCTAACACCAGAAAAAGGTGCTATAAAGGATACAAGAAACCTTATCATATAATCTAAGGACTGAACATTACTCTATGTTTATTTATATAATACTACTGCTAAAAGCCACAGGATGCTACCAGTGACAAAATATGTTTCTACTGTAAACATGGAAATACTCCAAATGCAAGACAGGGCAATATTCAATATAAAGTTAATTAAACTTAACAGTATTCACTTTCCTTGTATTTCATCACCACTACTTTACGGAAAATCAGTTTTCTCTAAATGTGCATACACCCTGCATTCTCCCATGCAGAGAGAAGTCTCAGAAACTCTAGCTGACTGCCTTTTCCTTTACCAAATTCATTCTCAGGACAGAATGTTATGCTGAGAATTTGTAATGGTGAGTTTAATCACTATTTGGAAAAAGAAGGGCTACAGCTTCTGCTCCTCTGTTTCAAACGGGTGGTATCAGTATGAAATTTGCATCAATACTCAAATTACAATAAAAGTAAATACGAATTTTGGTACAGTAACATAATTGTAATAGATATAATAAGATTTGTATGAGCGTGATATGAAAGGTCACTCATCATGGCTTGGCTTTGCGGACGAAGATTTGGGAAGGGCTTTAAAAGTGAGTACACCCTTCAAGCCTGCGCGGTGGATTTTTTAGGTGAGGTGCAGCATGTGCGAGACTGGCCCCACCCTTTACACCTGAGGTTCATCTGCCAGGGCCTAGCGAGCTTGGACAGTGACAGCGAAGTCCTCAGGTCGTAGGTTTGGTTAGAGTATCCTTCTCTTAGATGGATGGCCTTACAGGGCTAAACGAGCTCCATCTGCCCGGGTTTGGAGTTAGAGTTGTCCTTCTCCTAGGATGGTTGCCCGAAGGCTAGTGAGCCCATCCTGCCCGTGGACACACTTTGTCTGACCCTTCAGTTGAGACCTGTCTGGCTTGGGAGACCCTACTGGAGGCATATGCCACCACCAGCATAGCTCTCAACTTCACAAGGGCATGCAAGCTCTTTCCCCACGGCAAGGGGGTGCCCGTGAAAGAGGATATGAAAGGTAATGCATGTATATTAACACACGAGGATTAATAGCATGGCCTGTGTCAATAACAAAGGATGTTCCCAGGAAACTACTCCCAGAACACCATTCCCAGTGGTAAACTCGAGGAATGTGTTATTTATATCAAGACAGGCTGCACTCTGATAAGACCACAACACAGATGACTTATCGTGAAAAGAAAGCACATCCTAACAAGAAGATGATAGCAACATAGTTGCAATGTGCCACATGAGCCTTTTCTTTTCCTGCGCTGACTGGGTTTGAGTTTTGTTTGCTTGGCTTCCCCCACTAATTTCCCTTGATACTTCTCCATTTGAAGTTTACCAGTCATTTGACTTCAGATTTCACTTCAGATTTTCCTCCTGGTGACTCTTTCATAACACTGTTACCTCTTCTGGTGAAGACTTGTGCTAGGACTAACATTAAAACATTCTTCTATAACTCATTCTTCACTTGCTAGAGCCAAGTGTGTTCCCAGTGCAACAGCAATCCAGCTAATGATTGAAATAAAAAAAAAAAAATAGGTCTATGGTTTAGCACACCTTTGAGATAACTCATGCTTATTTAGCAAATAACTTGGGACAATGGTTCAGATCTTTGGCTTTCATATGTACTAATCGAAAGTTGATATGCATATGTGCAGGGAGAAAGAAACATCAGTGTTTTAAGTAAAGGTAAATTAACACCACAGATTAAAAAAATGTAATCTTTTTGTCCTGAAAAACAGTTAAACAAAACCTAAAGACCCAGCACAACAAAAAAAATCACAAATCCAGAGCAAAAACAACAGTAATCCCACATCCTGTGTTCTTTCAGCCCAAGATGGATCAGAAGGCTTCCCCCATCAGAGGAGTCACAACTATATGAAATAAACATAAAGGCAGTAGTTGCAAGGCAAACATTCTTTCTCCAAATTGTTTTTGACTGAGTGAGAACTGCAACCTTGTCCTAAGTTGCACGTGAAGTCACTAGTGCACCCCTTCCCATATGTGACAGCATATTACAATTGAAAGATGGCAATCCCTGTTGGTTTCCTGCTGGCACAATTTCTATTAAATGAGAGGCAAACTTTGTTTTCACAGTATAAAATTCAACCAATTTTAATTCCTTATTATGTTTCTTTAATATGTTTCTTATGATGAATGTGTATCCGTTAAAAAGAAAATGCTACTTCCTTGTTAAGGTCATGTGAACATTACTCAAAAGAGCCAGGTGCAACCTAAGCATCCTGCTAAGGTGCTTTCTTTGATCAAACACAGGAATGGTTTACCTAGGAAGACTGGGGATTCTCTATCCCTAGAGATTATCAAAACTTACAATCATAAAGTCATAGAACAATTTAGGTTGGAAGGAACCTTTGCATATGAGTCCTTATCTAGCATAAACCCCTGCTCACAGCAAGGTTCAAATGAGCTTCCACAGAAACTTTTCCAGTCAAGTCCTGAACACGTCCAAAGATGGAGGTTCCACAAAATCTCAGGGCAACTTGTTCCAATTTTTGATCACACTGAGTGTAAAAAACAAAACAAAACATAAATTCCAACATCTCATCAAAACTACAAAATGCCCATGTTCCAACTTCTGTCTTTCTGAAAGACAGGAAGTGAAAGCTGTAGAGTCTTTTCAAGCCCTGAAACCCTTAACAACAGTGACACATGCCTCCCCTCTCCTTTCTTACAAAAGACACCTCGACAAACTCAGGCAGATTTTGCCTTCTATCTCAAAATACACATGAAACAAAGAGCAGTTTACAGAGCAAATAGAACATTCCATTTCATCAGTTTCGACAATTAGAATAAGTTTCAGAAATGTATGAACAAGCCTTATGGAACTGAAAGGAACTATAATAAAAAGGAATAGAGAACAGAAATCAAGAAAATACATTCTGTCAACACTACTGCAGAAGAATATAGCAGTTCGCTGAAGAAAAAAGATAGCTACTGAAAGCCATGCTGTTGCACTGGCTTGGCCTGTTTGCAGCAGAGAAAATACATCAATGTAGTTCAGTCAGCATGAATTTTATAGGCTTAACAGGATCTCTATCTGAGCTGTGGTGTCAAGGCTTAGAAGACGTATCAGTAGAGACAAAGAGATGAACAGGTCTACAGCACTAACTTCTTCTCACCAGATGATGGTGGCTTATGGCTTTCTTTAGAGTCTCATACTTTTATGCCTCCAGAAAGATTTTTCCTTTCCTAAGCATCCTGGGAAGCTTCATTGTGACACAATCGTGAAAATAGGCTAACAGCGTTAAGACTAAAACATTCCCCATGGTTTCAAGACTCTTCCTCCCGGAACAATGTTGAAGCAAAGAACGAGGAAGACAGTTCAGTGATGCTAAGGTTGTGTCCTTCATTTTCTTTCAGCACTCAGTACCATCCGCTTTACAAAGTGTGCAGTTTCAAACACCAAGCTAATGCCAAAAAAGCATCTGGCACGATGCAACAGGCTGGACAACCGGACCAGTGCAGCACCGCGCAGTGCAGCTGCGTTGCAGCTAGCACAGCCCTTGGTGAGGTCTCGTGAGCTGCGTGCCAGGCAGCTTTGCACAGAATGTGGCGCCATTTCCAAAAAGGATCTCCAGAACCAATTACTGAGAAGAAAATGCAGCAAGAGAAGCTACTGGACTTCAGGAATAGCATACATTCCAAACAGACATGAAGCTGAATGGTTTCTACAGTGAACTCCTGTCTCCGCTAAAACAACTTGCCTGAAGATATTCTCCATCGATTGCCATCACTGACAAAGGTGCAGGTTTGATTCAAAAGCAGTTCCACAGCTTAACCAGAAACTTACTGGCTTGATGCAAAACACCGCAATAAGGTTTTCTAGGGTTTTCTGCCTGAATCACAAATATCCAGAGAGTACAGACACATTCCCTTCCCGCCCTCGCTGTTGCGCCTTCTTAGGAAAGAGTGGATCAAATGGAGTATTGGAGGCAAACGTTACCTAACAAAATGGCACACTGTGAGCGTTACTCCCTCCCACCCTTTTTTTTTTTTTAAACTATCATCTTTTCTCAACTCACATGCTAAATTAAATCAACAATACTAACGTGCTGATGGGAGAGCTGCAAAAATTGGTGATGGCTATTCAGGTTACAACGCTGCTCTCCAAAATAGCCACTAACTCCCTAGCAGTCCCTCCGTGTAGAAGAGCAGCCGTGTGCTGGGAGTGCTCGCACTGCTGAAATGCCAGTGATGGGCAGCAGGTAAGGTGCTACTACTACTCCTTACCAGAAGGGTACGCGCTGTAGCTGTGGTCTTCCCGGCTACACTGTGCCAACTGTGATCCTCCTTCCTCAGTCCTCCTCTGAAACTGAGTCACTTTCTGCATTTGCTTCTTCAGTCACAGAACTTTAGTCTCTAACGGCATTTCTTCCAAGAAAAGGCTGCCATAGAGATTTTTTTATGTAATTAAAATGTTCTGGGAGTTCAACCTGCCAGGTCCAGATCTAACTCCATCAAGGTAAGACCATGTAGAGCCCAGCCTTAAGGGGCAGATCAGGTGCTGCGCACTGAGCATTTACAAGTTTCTTTTCCTTCTCTGCAGCATCAGCCCCAGACTCCAGCTCCCAAGCATTTCAAGAATGCCAGCAACTACAAGTCAAGAGATCTAGCAGCCCGATTGGCACGGCCTTCCACAAAGTTCAAAACAATGTGCTAACCCTTCTCTGAGGAAGAGTTTTACACTCCTGTTAGTGGTGAAGGTGAAACAGCAAGGAAAGATAGTACAGACTCATGGGGGTTTTCTGAAGCTGGGGTGTCGGTGAATCCTCCTTCAACTTAATGTTACAATCAATCTTTAACGAGACCTGTTGGGATTCAGTTGTAAAATAGTCCACTTAAACTTCTAGGTAATGGAAAGAACACAAGAAGAGATCTCTCCATTTGACATTTCCACTGTTCATTTGTGCAGAACCATTTTCTGGAAAGACTATTTCCAATTAGATTTTCATTCACCACTCTACAGGCTGAAATTCAGGAGAATCACAGATTTTAAGTGGATGACCTAAACTGACTATTCAGAATGATGGTAAACACCCCAAGTATCTCCTAAACTACAGGGTAAAAGCTTGCCTCACCTTAGCATTTAAAAGGACAACCAAACTTATGTACACTAGACTTTGTAACTTCCTTTTCATATATAAAGCTTAATGCCAATATTTAAAAAAAAAAGAAAAAAGGAAAAAAGAAAGAAAGAGCAAAAGAAAGAACATTATAATTCTGACAGACTTGGAACAATCAGAAAACGAAGACCAGACCACACAATAATTATTCCCAGATTTGAGATGTTCTAGGATTCACATGGTGTAGTAAACGTATTTTAAGATATCTTTGCTTAAGTCTTTTTGGTATTCCACACATCTTAGAACTCTTTGATGAGGTTCTAAATTTAATTTTCTTCTACTCTTTTTGATTTGGAGTCACCACTCTTCATGAATGTTTCTATATTCTAACCACACACAAGATCTCTCCTTGAATTTTCCTGATCATGCTGCTAGGTCGTACTACACCTCCTAGCAGAAGCAATGACAGTGCCACACAAGAGTACACAGTACTGCACTACTCAGCTGTTGCATAATCTTTGCTCCCACTAAGTTCAGCACAGTTGTTGCCTTCAGGACCACAGAAGCACCACGTGGATTGTGAAGGGAAGCAGGTGAAAACGACAACACTGCAGTAGCACAATGGACAGCTAGAGCAATTAGTCCATTAGATCAGTAACATACCGTTACTCCAGATATAATTGGGGATTTTCCTTCAATTAGTTTATATATTTCTTGAACTGCCTCCTCATCACTCTTGTCTTTAAATCGCTTCTTGGAAAGTTCTTGAAGAGCTTCCTTAAACTGCTCGAAGGTGATAGTTCTGGAAGACTTTCCCCTGTCAAAGCACAGAGATTGAAAGAAATTATAAGAGAGCACAATAAGCATTCCAAGAATAGAATGGTTTCAGTTTACCACAGTGAACAAAGAAAACTGCAGCAGAACAGGAAGAGCCATGCAGCCCATTTATGGTGTCAAATAAAACATACTGCAGGAACACCACTTTCTTTTTTATGTACATCAGTAGGATAGCGCCTTAGAAACTTTCCTTGATGAATGTTCAGAAATTAAGATGAAATAAAGGGACCTGGCCTCCTGTCAGAATGCCTGCCAGTCATCAAATCAAATATAGTTGATCACTTGTAAAACCTGCATGCATAAAAGACAGGAACTTAAGAATCTTAGGTAAGTTTTGTTATTTAATATTTTTTATTCTTCTTTGAATAACTGGTTATGACATATTATTCATAGGTCACTATTCATGTATTTACAAGTAAATTAAGAATAATGCCACTGTGTAAAGCAAACTATTGAAAAGCATTTAAAAACTTGAAATTCCTTCTCTATTAAAGACTGACACATTTTAAAGCAATGCATTTAAATTCAATACCTGTTTTCCTTCTTAAACCATACTTTCACAAAACATCCACAGGTTCATGGAAAACACAATATAGCAGTCTGATAAATCATAACCCCCCCCCCAGCAATTCAGAGCTGAAGACTTGCTGTTGTTTTCACTAATAGGAAGCCCCTATTTCCACACTATTAAATTACTTGCTTTGGTTTACTTCTAGCAGAGAAGATTTTGCTATAGCAGTGTACAGTGCAAAAGCTGACAAGTAGAGTGAGAAATTCACACTTTACAAACATCTACTTATAAAGTCACTCCTGAGGATCTTTTACACCCATCAGGCCAAAGGCCTGATTAATAAAACCCTTAAAAAGAAACTCAGCATTCACTACCAAGATGCGTTTAACCAAAAGAGGACTACTGCAAGTCAGTGTTCTAGCATTTTTTAAATGTTGAGGCAGGAGATAATGAGTGGAGTACACACTGTTTCTTTCTTTTCCCCAATACAAAATTATTTTTAGTGTTCATAATTTTAAAATTCAGGTATAAGGCTACAGCACTAGTGAGATTACTCAGCATTTAAAAAAAAAAACCAGATTTGTCTTTTCTATTAATTGTATCACACACAAACCACACCTTTTCCTGCACTGTTAAATTACAGATTCCCTGATCTTTAGAACAAGAATTTACACACCAAAATAGAGTCATACATTTTAAGCTAAAATTTAACAGATCAAATGAAAAAAATTCAAAAGGATCTTCTGATATTTATGCTGATGTAACCTTAAATAGTACCATCTTTAAGAGCAGATGATGTTTTCCATTGCTTTCAACATTATGAAACAAAGTCAAAGAAAGACTTGAGAGTCCATGTTGCTGGGAAACATGCTAATACACAAGTTCGGTTTGCCACTTAAACATTTCTTTTTTGTGCCAATCTAGAAAGCATTTCAAGCAAATCAGAAAAAACAAACAAAACAGCTACCCACCACACAACCCAGACCAGTCCCTTCAACAGTGACAGCTGTTTATACAGGAATAACAATAGACGAAAGGATAGAGAAAGTACACACTAGCAACAGAAATCTTGGGCTAGAAAAACTATGCATAGAAATCTAATTTTAATTCAAGCATCATAAAGAGCCACTGCAAAGAGCAATTCATCTATCTGTCATTGATATATTTGTGTTCTTCTCTCAGACACCTTTAGAGGTCAAATCCCCCTCAGCTGGACGGTGCCTCCACTAATGAAAGGGGGAACTGAGATTTCTCAAGTTTTGGAGACCAATAGTTAGGAAGTAACTCCTACTTCAATTAATTAAATACCAAATGAACTTTTATACACTATTACAACCATTAATATACTATTCATTACTAGTATCCTTTACTTCCAACACAGCCCAACATGTAGCAAACCCCTACATTCCTCTTTTTGACCAAATTTTGCTCTTTGCAACTACCTATCTGATTTAGATGAAGCATATTCTGGACTATCTCATGAAATTAGCTAGTAAAAGAACATTGTGAGAGTGGAAATGAAGAATACATTCCAGTATTTCATTAACCAGAAAGACACATGGAATAAACTGAAACGAACTACCTGGAATTTGTCCAGGATTCTCATTAATAGGATTAACATCCCTCTTCTGATGAAACACGTCCAAGAACTTTCAACTAGCTCAATAGGTCAGGACTTCATTTTGTTTTGCCTCTCTTTTAGAAAAAGACGGCAGTGGCAATCACTGCAAAGCTTCAGCATAACACCACAATAAGGCCCTTGTTCACTACAGAATCCCAGCCAAATCTGAAGTCTCAAATACAGACCATTCAAATGTAATTTTCTGTACCACACAGCTTACCTGGGAGCCTCCAATCAGGACTGCTACAGTTTAGCTTGTGATCATCAGGATCGTCACAATGGGAATAGGAATAACCGCTTTCAGCAAAAACTGCTGAAGGTCATGTTGACTCCTTTTATTTTTGTTAACACATGTAGAATGTTTGGTTCTGCACTTATCAAATAAAAAAGCATGATTTTTTTTTTGTGCGTGTGTATTAAAAGGAAAAATTTTTATGTGCCAAGCAGAATGTCTCTTTCTGGTCTAAGATATAGGTGTTCCTACCTCTCCCATTTGTTCTTTTCCCCATCACATAAACATAAGGAAAGGAAATAAGGGTTTTTTCCGTCCAACTTAAGGTGTAACCACAAATTGTATACATATATGAACAATGTAGTACTGCTGCTAGACCCAAAAGAAAAAGAAATGTGCATCATGGCAGATATTCTGTACCAGCAAAAAACATTAATTGGAGTGACACTAAAAATAGGATTAGGAGTAAAGGAATTTTTGGAACGACATCCCAAGAAAAAGTTTCCTAAATAAAGCAACTTTAATTTTGAAATTTGTTACTTCCCTCTACATTTGAAAAACATCCTCTCTCCCCTTCCCATCTCTTATGATATTGCCAAACATATTTGAAAAGCATCATAATTAACTCAAAAATTCTAGAGTTGCAAGGTATGCCAAATCTGGTGGAAAACCCGAAGAACATTAACTCTTGATTAACTCACAACACATTCTGTCGCTTTTGGTATGCCATGTATGATAGCGTCTAAATTACTAAGCATCGACGCCATAACCCCTCCTGTCTCTAGAAGCAGTTCTCAAAGAGCTCTGAGCAGCTGCTATCATCACTGTTACTCAGGAGGAAAGCATGCTCCTATCGTTCTCTTCTATCTGTACAGTCATGGGTTGAATGCAGAGCAGAAAACAGACCGAGTAGGTAGAAATGATAGAGGCAAAGTCTCTCAATAAACATACATAGCTCCTGATTTACACACTTAGCCACAGAATAAGCCCCTGCTAGATCCACAAAAATGCCCTCTGGGGAGTACTAGCAAATGAAAAATTGCACATGAGCCAACAATGTCTGCTCGCAGCCCAGAAGGCCAACAATAACCTGGGTTGCATCAAGAGAAGCGTGACCAGCAGGTCAAGGGAGGCGATTCTGCCCCTCTGCCCCACTCTGGAGAGACCCCACCTGGAGGACTGCATCCAGCTCTGGAGTCCTCAGCACAGGAAAGACATGGATCTGTTGGGGTGGGTCCAGAGGAGGGCCACAAAATTGATCAAAGCGATAGAACACCTCTGCTATGAGGCCAGGCTGAGAGAGTTGGGTTTGTTCAGCCTGGAAAAACCTTAGTGTGGCCTTTCAGTACTTAAAGGGGGCTTATAAGAGAGATGGGGACAATCTTTACAGCAGGGCCTGTCGTGATAGTGCAATAGGTAACAGCTTTAAACTGAAAGAGGGGAGATTCAGACTAGATAGAAAGATTTTTTTTTTTACAGTGAGGGTGGTGGAACACTGGCACAGGTTGCCCAGAGAGGTGGTACAAGTCCAATCTCTGGAAACTCCGGGTCAGCTTGGACAGGGCTCTGAGCAACCTGGTCTAGTTGAAGACGTCTCTGCTCACTGCAGGGGGTTGGACTAGATGACGTTTGAAGGTTCCTTCCAACCCAAACCATTCTATGAAAAATGACAATACTATGAACACTGCATGATACCAAGGCAGTCACGCCCTCAGTTTATTTCCACCATTTTTAATGTCTGTTCACGTTCAGGAAGCCCCTTCCTGACACCAGCTTTTCAGAGGTCATGAAGGTAAACTAAAATTAAAAACAAAACCTAAAAAACCCCAGATGAACTACTCCCTTTTTATTAAGCAATTGCCACAAAGAATCAGCTTCTTTGTGTATATTTGTAACTTGTTTCCAGAAGCTCATTATAAGTATCTTGTTTCTCTGGGAACAACAAAACAAATATATTAACTTTCATTTTCCAAGTGTTACAAGTTGAAACAACTTGTCTACAATTAATTATGCCAAGGACAATCTCTCAGTTATTAATACTATTCTCTTAGGTTTAGAACTCATAGACTTAATAGAGACCTAGAAAGAAGATAAAATACCGTACTTTAAAAAAGGAAAAAAAAAGGAAGAAGGAAAAAAGGAAAAAAGATGATGAATGGAATAGAAGGAATGTGTGAGCAGCTACAGACACATGACACAATCAGACCCTGGAAATGCAAATTAAAGCTATATGACCAGAAAATGAGACAAAATGGAAAACAGTAGCAAGAGGGAAGTGGGGAAAGGCTTCTACGAAAACAGACATCATAAGGTTGGCCCCCTCAATTAAAAAAACAAAATATGTGAGGGACAATATAATTTTTTTAAAACCCTGTACTTTATTATGACACCAAGAAACCTGTATCTTTAGGAAGCATATATTCTTATGTGCCATTCTCTTTTAAGCTCTGTTTCTTACAACAGAATTGTTGGAGGAAACATTGTATGCCCAGTACACTCATGAAAGTCGCTTGAATCTATGTCTACCTTTGGAAAGATACTGAACATACGCAAAAAAATTTTAGGAAGCTTCCCATCACTGCCCCTTCCTTTATGGGTCCTCTCCATGTGTAACCACTACAAATGGGGAGATTCTGAACTAAAGCTTGAATTCCTCAGTTTGTTCATCAGTTCATATATGTAAAAGCATCAGTTCTGAGCCTGGACATCAGCATAGTGAACATGCAGATAGTGAACATTTTGGCCCAAAATAGACTGCAATAGCAAGTCATGCAAATATTACTACTAACAGTGTCCGGTGTTCACAAGATTAGAACAATGCAGTGACAAAAGGTACTGTTTCAAATTACTACTTCTATGTTATTTGGACTTGTATACTATTGGGACAAACAGCTGTCTACAGGTTTAGCTGAAAAGAAAAGCTATACAAATACACTCCACATACCCATCACACAAAATCCTTGACCAACATTAGAAATCTTTATCACCATAGCACTGTTGCAGATCAGTGTTAATAGTGCAGTCTCCAAATTAAGTTTTCTGGCTGAATCTCTGAACTACCCAAAGTTATCTCATATTCTCATCCCAAAAGGTCACTTTTCCTTTTAATTTTCTCAGATTGAAGAGGGGAAAGAGGACGTAAAAACACTCAGAGAAGCTTCTATTCTTGCTAGCCTGTCAGAGACGATTACAGCAGAATACACTAACCAGGGCTGTTTTGCCATGGAAGTTGTCATCTACCCACAAAGCTCTAAGTAGTACAGGAAGTCTGACAAGGGTCTGAAGACAGCATAACTAGATGTGGGAGCCCAGCAAATGTTTTTTGCATAAAGTCTTGTACAGGGAGTTTTGATTATAATGTTTATTTAGTCTAAATTCACCATGGACTTGGGTGTCTCAGTCAACCAAGCAGTCAAGTAAAACTCAATACATCATCTCTTGTAAATCATAACAAACAGGATTTTGCGTACTCCCTAGATTTATTCTCTTCCCAAGGCAGTTTCGTTCATTCAGAAGACAGAATGAAGGATTGTGTTGGCCACAGAATGCCTGAGTGGCTTATTTGACACAGTTTCTGACTTACTGGTACAGTAAGTTTAATCAGGCAATTTCTGATTTGCTACTACTGCTCCTACATCCATATAGGTAACTACTGACCAAATAATAAGAAATACTCCTGAATTATCAGAATTAATAATTTAAATTATTCAAATTAACCATATGAAGGTGTCATAACATCGAGAACAAACCATAAGTCGGACTTTTTACCCCATAACCCTAATAAAGGTGTATTTCCTAATGACATTCGAACTTCAGCTGTTTCTATCTTAACAAACAAAAAAAAAGAAGTGGGAAGCATTTCTTCTAAGACATGTTTTTGATTGTTTAGGTTTGCTTTTTTTTTTTTTTTGAAGAGAGGTAATAGATGGATATTGCCCCACAATTCACAGCCAAAAAAAAAGTCCCAAACTAAAGCTAGGTCCCTTGATAGGCTAACCAGGCTGATAGAACCTTGCAGTCTAATGGGGTTTTTAACCTACCCTGTGCAGACCTGTTTCTTGCTATATATCAGTCAAGAACAAAATTACAAATTTAGATATACAATGCAAAAAACTTACAAGCAAAAGATGAGAACACAGTTTCTTGAATGAAACTGAACAATGTATGACTAACCCAAAGCACAGACTTGTGTAAAAATTTGACAAATAAAGCTGAAGGAGAAGGTAAAAGATACTGTAATGCAATTATCCGGTTCTTTGTCTTGCACTATCTAATTGCTATAAAGAAAAGTAGTTGTAAAAGAACCAATTAAAAAAACAAAACTTGAGGTTTCACCTGGCATGAGACTTCTGCCAAATTAATGGGTAGAACTGGGATACTGAAATTAGACATCTGGATGTTGATGCAAGTGGGAGCAAATTAGCAAATGGTTAGGAAAGAAAATATCCTTCCAGAAGACACCCTCAGAAAAATGATCCTAGGAAGAAGATACAACAGAGATCTTCAGCTATGATCACTGGTCACTTCTGGAATGCAGGCACCTTTGAGTAAATGGCTATTTACCAGAAATGGATTCTCTTGAGGGAAAGATTAGGACTGACAAAGATGACATCCAGACGACCTTCATAATTACTGTATAAATATAACTTCTAGCATCTTGGCCAAGTCAGACATAAGGAGTTGGACTGAATGTCTTCATATACACCACAATAACAAGGCAGTGCCATCATTGGTTTTCTCAGCATTCCAGGAGAGCAAAGCAACAAGAGAGGCACAATGCAAAATGCAGTGCAAAATGCTCTCTCTGTATTACAGTCATGATTTGCAGAAACCTCTCTGGAGTCAGGGAGTGGGCAGCAAGGGCAGAACACACATCATTCACTCAGGAACTGAATCTGGAAGTTCCAGTTTCCCTTCAGGTGTATTTTGTCTCATTACTGAGCAAGGGTAAAGCAGAGTGCATCTAGTTCATTCTAAGTATCTGCCACTGTAACAACTTGTGAACTGCCATGCTTTGAAAATTTGAAGCAAGAGGACTTCAACAGCGCGCTAAGCCAGCAATTGATATCTTTATCAGGCTTTATTTTAACCTATATATTTCAGGCTTATCTCATGAAAACTCTCTTCTCCTATATTTAAAGATAATCTATTTCTCCTCTTGGCTTTATTTTTGTAGCATTTCCTTCCTATGTGCTTCACTCAGAGTGAAAATTTATTTCCATTAAAATAAAATCTGAAGTTAAAAAAAAGGCAAACCCAAAAGCTATAAGCCTATCAGTATTGGGGAAGTAACAAAGAGGGGGACTGGAGAAAGAAAACGACTTGGCAAAAACAACGTAGTTGGTAAAAGCTTCCAAAGGAAAGCAAACCCTAGAAGGAATTAAAGGGTTTGAAGAGATTAATGGAACTTAAGGAGGATGAGGAAAAGAGAGAGTTCAAGCTGAAAGTATATCTGATGGTTATATATGGCTTAGAGGAAGAGATGAAATTAGCTTAGAAGAGTAGCAGAATCCACTTGTTTGGGGTTTGGTTTTTTTTTTTTTTAGTTGAAAAGAACAAAAATAATCTTATATTTAAGAATAAAGATCCATATAATGGTTAGCTACTGATAAAAAGCTGCAAAGGAAGTATTTGGAAAACTTTGTGAAGACTGAAGAAAGCACATGCCCCAACTTTGAAGGAGTTTGCAAATGCGTTTCTCGTGACAGGCATGTACCCGAGTCTGAAAAGAGATAGAAACATGCACTACCAAGCAGTCTGGGAACACTTCAACTATTCCTTATTAACTGGTATCATACAAAGAAGAGAGATGTTCTGGCTGTCAATCCCCTGGACTCCACTCAAATAAATGACATGCAACTTACAGAGCATATTGTTCAGTAGCATAGAAATCTACCTTTTGGGTGCACGAAGGCCTGGCACTATTTGTCAGCACAGCTTGGGTGAAAGTTTGACATTAAAGGACACAGCAGTGGGGAGTGACAGCAGCAGGGAAGTTAGCCGAACTAAGAGAAAGATGTGAGAAATGGACAGGAAAAAAAAAAAAAAGGCTGCAGACAGGTCTAAGACCCAGATGGCAGGAGACAAACTAGTGCTGAAGCAGGAATACAGTGCCTCAGAATCAGGTTTCTGCAGATATGTTGGTTTCTTCTGCAGAGGGCTCAATTTACTTGCCCTTCGCTTTGGTTCTTGCCATCTTAAGGAGGTGCACTAGGCTGGGTACGCACATGCAGGTCATAAGGGGAAGGGAGCAGCAACTGTTAACCATAATGTAACAACCTAACACAGTTCACAGCAGCCAGGGACACCACTGAGCAAATCTAAAATATTAAAATCCAAGAGGATGATGTCATAGTGCTCATTAAGCCAGCCTCATACAAATAAATGAAGGCAGTTAAGGACAGCTGAAGATTTACTAACAGTTCTCAATAGCTAATCATTTCATCTGTCAGTCACCCCCAGGCTATGATGAGCTTACTACACAAGCTAGTGACAAGAAGCTATTTTCTTATAACAATAATTAGTATCCTTCAGAGAGCTGAAGAAGCTGATACAGCCACTACAGTTTCAAAAGTTCCTTCTGCTGTTGAAGTGCAGAAGCTTCTGGCAAAGGCATTACAGCTGAGAAGACAGGGCAAAGAACCAACATCACCTGTACTTTCTCTGCCAGTTAAAGCAGTGCACATGAACTCATTGCTTGATAACCCAGTGAAAAAATAGTAGGAAACACAAATAAGGCATCCTTCTAGAGCTCACCAGCAATCTCATATGAGCTGACACACCTCATTGATGTGCCAAGGAAAAAAGCAAAAGCAAAAGCAAAAGCAAAACACCAAACCAAAACAGCAGCTAGGTTTATTCTGATTCACTCTCCCCAGCAGTATGGAAATATTTGATTAATTTAAAAATTTAGTAATTTAAAACAATTTTTAAATGTTTAAAAATATAAATAATTTAAAAAGGAGACCAGTCTACATACAATGAAACAATGTCCAACACAAATTCTGTTTAAAGGAAGCTAGAATACTGCCACAAGCCAACGCTGCATGTCCAAACATCCTCTATGCAAAAGTGAATGCACTTGATCCCAAGCAGCTAATCTACAAAAACTATACAAAATTTTTCCTAAGTATGAAAAGAAAAAGATTCTCAAGGACAGATTTCAGATTATGAGTTATTTTTCAGATCTTCTGTAATATTATTAACCTGAATTTGTAAAAATAGATGACAATCAGAGATAGGAAAAGAGATGTAACCCAATGAACTTCCACATTAGCACCAGTCCCCCCAGCTTTTCGATAGCCAGTAACCTTCCTTGCTGCTTCTCTCCCACACACAGTAGCTATGTTTTGACTGTGTTGACATTCAGGGAAGACAAGTTACCTCTTTTGGTGAGACCTGTTAATCAAAAACAGGACATGGCATTTGATAGAGAAAAATGAAATTTCCACAGAAGAAATCGAACAGTTACATAAGACAGTGCTATTTTTATTAATGAGACTCAAAACAGAAAAGTTCAGTATCTCACTAAGGACTAGATATTGTATGATTATGTGATACAACATCTTACTCGGGTCAGGCAAAATTCGAACACAACTACAAGAGGTCAAAGAACAGTGGCATTATTAAATAGGACTTGACGTAGTAAGACCTTAGCTCATTAAGTCTCAAGATATATTAGAGCTTAAATTTTGCTTTCATTAAGAACTGAATTGGACCTTGAAAGTAAACCATTGCACAAGGAACAGAATAATAATTGAATCCAACTCATTATTATGCAACAGCAGTGAGGATTCAAACTTCTTTCTGGCAACATATCATCCCAAAGTTTTTCTCCTTTGTCCCCGGCTGAAAACCGAAGCAGCCCAGGCGACAATTGCTCCTGGGGCAGTTTTATCACCCCCAGGAGGAAAACAAAACAAATTAAAGTGTTTGAGGTGGGAATGAATGAAGGGCTTAACACACCACTTAGGGCCACAGGCAAAGAAGCAGGCTCGACTAGGGGGAACGAAATTAATTTAATTCAAAACAACGAAAATCGCGAATCATCAACTAAATTAGAGTAGGACAGAGAGAAAGAGAACAGTGAGATCTTAAATATGGATATATATACACTTACCTTCCCTCCACCCCTCCCCTACCTGTCTCCTCACACACGCACTCGCTGCCGGAGGCGGGGAATACAGGAGGGGAGCAGTTCTTTTAACCTCTGGCATGAAGTCCCAGGCTGCTCTGTGGGACAAACTTCCTCTGTACACATGACCCTCTCACCCCACCGCAGGCAGCTCGGCACGGCCCCCGCCGTTCCATGTGTGTGTGGGGAGTGTCCATTGCCTGGGCCAACTTCCCCAGCACCGCGCCAGCCCAGTTCCAAAACTCAAAGTCACTGTATTTCCAGGGGGTATTCTGGGTCTCCACATTCCAGCGGTGCCTCCATTCGTGGCTCTCCAATCTGTCCTCTCTTCCCCTGCCAGTGACCAGTCATTTCTCTGTACAGAGGGTGGGGGCCCCATGTCTCTGCCTGCTGGTCCCTCCTCTCTCCCCCCGCCAGTGATCGAAGTTAAAAGTCTAGTTGCCCCAAGGAAAATCTTTACTGTCCCAGCATATACTGGCAGCAAACTTGTGGCCAAGGTGACTGCTCAGTGGTTCTCTCTTCCCTTTCGTCCTTCTCCTTCCAAACAAAAGAGCACGTCAAACAAAATCTGTTCAGTCCTCCTTATTATAGTGTTATTCGAAGAGACGTTGATTGACAGGGCTTGGGCCAGGGGTGGGTGCGAAATTGGAGCCGGGGGGGGCTGCCTTTGCCAAAGCCAGTTACAGCAGCCTGTAGCCCCTTTCCCCACCCTACCTGAGCATGCCATAACAAAAGACAGCAAACCTTCTTTCATGCCCAAACAAGGGGGGAACAGCCCCCCTTGCCCTGGAGCCGAAATCCTAAACCACGACATCCTCTCAGTTCTTTCTTTAAATTACATTTAAAAAAAAAAACCCAAACTTTTATGAGCTGCTAACTTTTGTGGAATTTCTTTCTTGTTTTCCTCCTGGGATTTTGTGATGTTTCAGCAAAAAGCCTAGCTCCAGGTCTTCCCAATGCCTAATATTGTGAGGGGTTTTAATTCACAGGCAGGATCTTTACAGCTACCAAAATGGCCATTTCACCTATGTTGGGCCAATCCACATCAGAAAAGATTAAAAGAACAATACAAGGTGGTAGCAAGGCAAAGGGTGTTTATTCCAGGGACATTTTAAAACCATTATGAAGCTCACGTAAAACTACAAGTGCAATTTGAACACTTTATTGGTTTTTCCTATAGGAAAGGATGTTTGGAACACTCCGTTCCAGAGAGGCCTCTGATAAAACTCCCATCCTAATTCAGAAGCTACACTGTTCAGCAAAAAGAAAAAAGTTACTGATTGAAGACAAGAAAACTGAAGGGAAAGAGATGGAAAAAGTAACCTTTAATTCACATAGAGCACATTTGCTCTGTTATTCGGGCACTGCAGCTGTTCATTAATGGCCATACTGCCAAGACAATTTGTTGTTAATGTATTTATAGAAACATTTTTTATTGTCTTTTATGGCAGCAAATAGCTTTGGTATGTCCTCACAGTGAATGAAGAGGGGAACACCAAATACACTGAATTCTTCTCATGGCACATAATACAACGCTTTCAAGTTAACTTGAAACTGAAGCATAGTGAAAAACAGGTCAACAAAAGAAATGGGCTGACATTTTTCAGAGATGATGCTGCCATCAGGTGACAAGGCAGTAAAAAACCCAGAAACCAAACCCATAAATAACCATAAACCAAGGCTGCTTCCATTCAAACCAAAGAATATAAGACAATTGTCATGTCAGTGGAATCCTTATTTAAAAACAGTGCTTTAATTTTTTAATGTATCCAAAGAAGTTAATTTGGCTTTGTCTGACTTCATACAGACCCTACATTCTTGGAAAAAGCTCTGCTGCCACATTACCATAAAGTAATGATGCACGTGTCTATTACAGAAGTTACTTCTCTCTGCTCGCTCAAGCATCAATGTCAATTCTAGAAAAATCTTACTGTTCTGCTGCAGAACAGGCACTGAAATAACCCCTGCAAGAATGCAGAGTGATGAGCAGTTTCTAATTACTGAAGACGCAAGACTTTTCATGCAGAAGCTTCTCATGTAGCACGTTCTGCTAACACTTATAGGTCATCTAAAAATATTATTGCTCATGTGTGCCATAGAGGTATGCATAAATTGAGAGGAGAATACTTGCTTTTCTGTTATCCATGCCTTCTAGTTAAGTACCAGTTCTGGACTGTTTCCCTTCTAATTGATTTCTCCAGTAGCAAATTTCTCTTTCCTACAGAAAGAGAATTGGGGCTAGGGGTAGCTGTCAATGCAGATGGGAAGTCTTCAGGCTAAATTATACAGCAACAAAAGCTATTTAATACTTGCATATGAGAAAGGCGGCGCCTCATTCCTTCTACAGATTCACAAGTCTAAAGATAATTCTGTATGTAAGCTATTGCCAACACAGAGAATATTCTTTAATAAGTTCCTCTGCTATGCCCCTATCATTTTTCCTTACCACATCTTGTATAGATATGTAACTTTGCACAGCTTAGGGTAAAAATAGCTAATGCATCTGCCTAATTATTTTGTGCACCTCAAGAGCCATCTCTATGCACTTCCCATCCCAACACAAAGTTGCAGTAATTGACATGGCAACCACCAATCTGAACAAAGAGTCCGCTACCAATTATAAAAAGGAACATTTGCAGACAGCACAATATACCTCACAAGCTGAAAGTGCAGGCCCTTGACATTGTAGAACTGAAGAATTCAATGTAGGAAAAGCAGAGATTGAAGAGAAAAATATAGCGGGTTTGTAAACCAGAATTCTATCCATTTCCTGATAAAAATCCTAAGCTAAAAATCCTAACTAAGATAACTCTACCAGAGAAACTCTGCCAAACAAGTAGTTACAATAAAGCTACATCCAGCTTCAGAAATAAGTCATTTTGGTTCTGAGGCAGTCCCACTTGGAGGGAGAGAGATGGATCCTTTCTCTGTGTCCAAAGAGGGAAACATATTTGACTAATGGGAGTCTGAGTTGTACCACAGGATCTGCAGAACAGTCTGTGCCAATGATGTCTTGGCACTTACTGAAAGCTATAAACAGTCAGTGACCAAATCCTCTATGGGAATCTATCGCCTCCCCTAGATTAAAGGGTTTGTTTATCAGTCTTTAACAGTGCTGACTCACGCGCATCTGAAACCATTCCAAAAGAAATGCCGAAAATTATGACAGTTAACACCAATACAGATATTCTCTCGATTTACATCACACTTCTCTCAATTCAAAGTACTAGCTGTATTTAAAAGATTCAGAAGTTTACAATAAATGGAGGTTTACCCACATAGTTTTCTGTCTTGCGGACATCATAATCATGAACCAAATTGACAAGGAACAATTGGGAAGCCTCCAAGATTTTTGGAATGAATTGTGAAAGCACAGAGGAGACTATGAAAGAGTAAGTGTACATTCTTTTGGAAATCTGTGACTTACTTAGATCAACAGCTACTGAAGGAACCTATCAAGCCAGCACTGGGAAAGATTCTGACAATTTTGGAGATGTCTAACGTAACTTCAGTGACTGAACTAAGGAAGCAGCTAGAGTTACTTAGTATTAGGGGAAATTTCTGCCAAATTTAGCCTGTCTCTTACATCTGCTGTAAAATCTATCAGGGTACAGGACCCCCCTGCATGCCAGAATGAAATTGAAGCTGTCCTTAGATGAGTCCAGTTGAACACTGCTGTAATCAGATACTACTGAATAGTTAATTGCATTTAATAAGATCAAAATACCTTAGAAGCTTTTCCTTCCAAAAAAACTGCTTCACATCAGAAACCTTGAAGAGTACAAACTCCCTTTTAATGCATCTCTTTTACATTCTCTGTCAGGTCACAACTCTCCAGCTTTTGAATACAAACTGAGAAATACGCGCTGCCTTCTTTTGCATTGTACAAAGGGCACTTTCTGTTTCATTTCCAAAGAGAAATTATTACATTATCAATACCTAGCAGCTCTTCGTTACTTACATTCAGAAAATAAGGCTTCATATCTTTTTTTTCCTGAACTACTAACTCACTTCTTTATCTGACATTTTCTTGAAAGCCACTGATCTTACCAATTGAAGCAAGAAAGTCAAATATTACTCCAAACTGTCATTTGCTAACAATATAGTATTTTGGTGCAAGAAGGATATTCAGCATAGTAATATCCAGTCTCACAATGTTTAGTACAGGAAGGTAAGTTTTCTAAATTGTGGCCTGTTAATGGTGCAATTAGTACCAGAGTTCTGAACTCTTACTCCAGTGCATATATCAGAAGACTGTCTTATCTACAAAATTCTTACATAGCCATTTATTTGTGATACAAAATCTTCTGAATGAGGACCACTGATGAATTTCCATGGGAACTAACTCACATCTGGTCTCTTACACTCTACTCGTACTGCCTGTAGGGTAGATCACTGTTCATAAGCAAGTCAAGTATATACTCATAGCCTATAAAGAAAAACTGCAAACTGATTCTTGCAGGAAAACAGGATGACACAAAAACAATAGATTAAGACAATGCCATGTACATATACACTGTCAAGCTCTGTCTGCTGCCTAGCATATACCAGCCTGGCCAGCCTACTGTGGAAACCCCCATAACAAGCAATGGACAAACATCTTTGCAGGGTTGCATGCTGGTTATTTTTATCACAAAACCTCTAAATTAGGTATGTTTATGCAAGTAATTAATTTAAAACTAGTTTAAGTTGTACTGATACTTCTCACCGTAACGATAGCAAAACCAGGAGGAGCTCAACAGCAACTGGGTCAGGCCAATGCTCTGCTTCAATTACTAAACAAAGTCTGATAGGGTAGAACATGACCAAAGCAAGCTTTACACAACTGCTAAACACCTTATCCTATGCCTACACAGGTCAACAAAGCCCTGTGAGACCACAGCTACAAAAAATACTGCTTTGTGCCTTTCTACCCAGCAGCAGAGACATGCTCCCTTTAGAGGCATCAGAAGTCAAATCCTCTCACTCTACAAAGCTCCGAAAAGCCTCATAGATTTTCAAATGGAACTCATTGAAGATGACAAGCAGAAATGTTGGACAGAATTCTTCTGAGTACATGCAAATCAGGCACATTTTATGAGCTTAATTTTCCTAAACAGCAGCATATGACAAGAACACTGTTGAGAGGTTAGTCAATACTATAACTCCTTTAAAAATCACCACGTGCATTGGAGAACTGTGCTATTCAGCGAGTGTTTTCCAAGATTAAGAGATTACACTTGCAGTAAGGACATACAGGAATCCAATCAACACTTGGCACAAGTTATTTGGATAACTGTCTCCAGAAAGTACATCTTGTCATCTTTACCTCAAGGCTTTGACAAATGGAGTTGAAACACTTCCAAAAAGTACAAATGTCATGGTAGATAACGTCAAGTTAGTGTCCCTAACATTAAAGAAATCCAGTTCTCTATGGGTAGCCCTTAAGTCTGATAGCATGTACCTTCACTGTTTACCTCAGGTGAGTGTCACTTCATTTTCCATGTGGACTATGCCTTTCACAGATTAGTACTTAAAGACTTAACTAGAACTTAAGGAAGCCAATGCCTGGGTGACACAGCATAGCATCTAAAAGAGGGGTAAAAGGAACAACCTCCCAAGCATGCATGAGATACTGTATTGTTGGTCACAGAACACCAGACTAAATCAGAAAAAGAATTGTTAAAATCAGACAAACTGTTCAAAATGGCCAGTGTTGACTGACGTTGCAGTCATCTGGATTTGCAGGTCAAACTCAAAACCAGTCTGTTAAATCAGCAAGCAGAGTTCACCTTATCAGTACAGCAGGAGGAAAATCAAAGAGCTTATTTAATTGACTACTCAGTTTCCTCTCTATAGCTTTCTTCATCTGGCTAAAGGAGACCCCATAGGCTGCAGTCTGTTGTCTTGACAAAAAAGAAGATCAAGATAGTTCTGGGCATTTTAGTTCAACAGCTTTCCCAGCTATGCCATTCCCTTCAGCATAATGTAAAGCTCTCCCATTACTCTCATCTGGGGTGAGCTGATGAAGAAAGCAACCTGACTGGAAGAGAAAACCACAGCTCCAGCTTTTCTGTAAAAGTAAATAACTTCTATTCATTTTTACTATAAAGGCTTAGAAAACCAATCATGCCATTTGTGCTCTCTTAATAAAGGATGACCAGCTGGAACACATGGCAAATGTATTGCTACTCCCAAGGAATTACTGAACTGAACACTCTTCACTGTTCGTTTTAAATCAGTACCAGGACTTACTGTGAGTAAAAAATGTTTCATCAGATTATAGTCATTACTCTCAGATATGCATTCACACCACTCATTATCTTTAATTATTAGCGTTAAAAATGTCCTAAACTCAAATCACAGACAGTTCACCACCATTTTCATCTGACACCTATTTCCAGTACAATGCTTGAAAAGCATCAAAATTTATTTTTGCACATAGAAAAGAATATCACCTAACAGAGCAGCTATCAGCTACCATATGGGATTGCATCTATACCACATAGCTACTTTTCAGTATGTTCTCCTATTGTTTTCTTATATTTGAAACCTCTCAACTTACAAAGCACTTCAGATAAAAAATGTCTATAAATGCCAAATTACTCCCTGTTTCCTCCTTTGTCTATCTACAGGCTCTTTGGAAAATACCAACTCATCTGCTCATTTCTTTTGCTAAAAAACCCAAACAACTCACCCCCAAAAAAACCCCACTTACAACATCCTCCCTAGACGCCCTCTTGTAGAGCTGTAAACACTAATCTACACATACTGCTTGCAAACCTGCAAAACCTTCCTTTGACACTATGCCAAATGAGAATAGTATGACACATGCTATTTTACCCACAAGAAAACACTTATCTCCACTTGGATTATAAGCGCCCCAGGCAGCTGTTTCCATACAGCATCCATCACAGGATGAAAATGTAAATAGCTTAAATTAGGAAGTAACTACCTGTTTCAAAGCGAGTCACAGGAAGAATGAGCATAAGCTGTATCAAAACAGGGTTCATTCTGCTCCCCTAGTGCCACAGACTAGCTGGCTGTGCAGCAGCAGTAGTGATTGGACAGGATGGTAAACAGTGTAGCCACCATTTTTCATCTGTCCTATACCACAGAGCCTCATTCTTGCAAAAGTGAACGTGCAGCACCTTTTTGTGAAATACAGATTGCACATGATGAGTAAGAGGTGCCTACCCTCTCCCCCACGATCCTCTTGTATCACTCACACTGCCCTGGGTCAGATAAACTCTCCATTCTCAGCACTGTCAGTTCCATTTAGAAGCTTAACAAACACCACCACACACTGAGTAACAAACACCTGAAGTATCATGAAGCAGATAAATCCAGGGTTAATTAGTACTGCACTGGGAATTACAATGAGTATATCTGGAGATCTTCTATAACTGAGTTTGATTCCAAACAACAAGCACAAACCTATCTTGTTTTCTCATACTGATTTTCAGTTTTCCTGTAATGAACTACTATCACGTTATACTAACACTGTATATCTGTTGTTAGCTGAAAGAAAAACAACTTATCCTTGTACACATTTTTATGATAATATAAAAGCTATCAGCTTCTTCCTCTATAAAAAAAAATACAGCCACTGACAGCAAGACAATTGCTCCTCTCATTAGTTTACTTTCACTTTAAACAATATTTGCAACTGAAGGGCATAGAATAAAGACCCAGGACATCTGGGTAATGAAACAAGTGCTCTCATGTGTCATGAAAGTCACAGCCTGGTGCCAAAGATCACCACTGTTCTGCAGCTGCCGATGCCCATGATCACAACTGGCACCAAGTGGTACAATGCTCTGCTGTATCAGTAGAGACAGAGATGAACAGGTCTACAGCACTAACTCCTTCTCACCAGATGATGGTGGCTTATGGCTTTCTTTAGAGTCTCATACTTTTATGCCTCCAGAAAGATTTTTCCTTTCCTAAGCATCCTGGGAAGCTTCATTGTGACACAATCGTGAAAATAGGCTAACAGCGTTAAGACTAAATCATTCCCCACGCTTTCAAGACTCTTCCTCCTGGAACAATGTTGAAGCAAAGAACGAGGAAGACAGTTCAGTGATGCTAAGGTTGTGTCCTTCATTTTCTTTCAGCACTCAGTACCACCCGCTTTACAAAGCGTGCAGTTTCAAACACCAAGCTAATGCCAAAAAAGCATCTGGCACGATGCAACAGGCTGGACAACCGGACCAGTGCAGCACCGCGCAGTGCAGCTGCGTTGCAGCTAGCACAGCCCTTGGTGAGGTCTCGTGAGCTGCGTGCCAGGCAGCTTTGCACAGAATGTGGCGCCATTTCCAAAAAGGATCTCCAGAACCAATTACTGAGAAGAAAATGCAGCAAGAGAAGCTACTGGACTTCAGGAATAGCATACATTCCAAACAGACATGAAGCTGAATGGTTTCTACAGTGAACTCCTGTCTCCGCTAAAACAACTTGCCTGAAGATATTCTCCATCGATTGCCATCACTGACAAAGGTGCAGGTTTGATTCAAAAGCAGTTCCACAGCTTAACCAGAAACTTACTGGCTTGATGCAAAACACCGCAATAAGGTTTTCTAGGGTTTTCTGCCTGAATCACAAATATCCAGAGAGTACAGACACATTCCCTTCCCGCCCTCGCTGTTGCGCCTTCTTAGGAAAGAGTGGATCAAATGGAGTATTGGAGGCAAACGTTACCTAACAAAATGGCACACTGTGAGCGTTACTCCCTCCCACCCTTTTTTTTTTTTTTAAACTATCATCTTTTCTCAACTCACATGCTAAATTAAATCAACAATACTAACGTGCTGATGGGAGAGCTGCAAAAATCGGTGATGGCTATTCAGGTTACAATGCTGCTCTCCAAAATAGCCACTAACTCCCTAGCAGTCCCTCCGTGTAGAAGAGCAGCCGTGTGCTGGGAGTGCTCGCACTGCTGAAATGCCAGTGATGGGCAGCAGGTAAGGTGCTACTACTACTCCTTACCAGAAGGGTACGCGCTGTAGCTGTGGTCTTCCCGGCTACACTGTGCCAACTGTGATCCTCCTTCCTCAGTCCTCCTCTGAAACTGAGTCACTTTCTGCATTTGCTTCTTCAGTCACAGAACTTTAGTCTCTAACGGCATTTCTTCCAAGAAAAGGCTGCCATAGAGATTTTTTTATGTAATTAAAATGTTCTGGGAGTTCAACCTGCCAGGTCCAGATCTAACTCCATCAAGGTAAGACCATGTAGAGCCCAGCCTTAAGGGGCAGATCAGGTGCTGCGCACTGAGCATTTACAAGTTTCTTTTCCTTCTCTGCAGTATCAGCCCCAGACTCCAGCTCCCAAGCATTTCAAGAATGCCAGCAACTACAAGTCAAGAGATCTAGCAGCCCGATTGGCACGGCCTTCCACAAAGTTCAAAACAATGTGCTAACCCTTCTCTGAGGAAGAGTTTTACACTCCTGTTAGTGGTGAAGGTGAAACAGCAAGGAAAGATAGTACAGACTCATGGGGGTTTTCTGAAGCTGGGGTGTCGGTGAATCCTCCTTCAACTTAATGTTACAATCAATCTTTAACGAGACCTGTTGGGATTCAGTTGTAAAATAGTCTGCTTAAAACTCTAGACAATGGGATGAACACAAGAACTGGGGTCACCCAAGTCAACCCATTGGGTTTTTAAAAAAAAAAAAATGTTAAGGAAAGCTGAAAAACTGCATCAAAGGTGGCATCTCCCAGCATCACATCCTAAGCGAACCACATGTTAATTCTTTTAGTAGCTTTATACACATAAGCAGGTTAAATATAGCTTAGTTTCAATAATTATGATATATTAATCTTGTTTAGAAGATGGAAGACTTTTAGCTCATGTCTTTAATTTAGGAGTCAAAGAACATACAATGTGCACACTTTGTTCCTATAAAATTTCCACTCTAACTTCAGAAGAACAAGTTATATTTCTATTGTCTATATAGGAACAAAAAAACCACTTTTTTTTTCCTGCCACAGTCATCATATACCGTAACCAGTCCCCGACCATTGTGGTGGCCCTCCACTGGGCTTGTTTCAGTGTATCAATCTCTTTCTTGCACAGGGGAGCCCCAGAGTGGGCACAGCACTCCAGATACTGTCTCACAAGCGCCAAACAGAAGGGAAGGATCACTTCCCCGGACCTGCTGGCTACACATTTACTCATGAAGCCCAGGACACAGCTATCCTCCCTTGCTGCCATGAGTCACTCACTGGAAGGACCATGTCTGACTCGCATTCAACTAGTTGCCCATCATGACCTCCTGAGCTGCTTCCAAGACTGTCGGCCAGCTGTTCAGCCCATACCTCACTAATTTGTGATGATGCAAACGGGGCCAAGGCCTTGCCACAATCAAGGTATTCTACACCCCTTTGCCCACAGGGCCCATTATTTCATCATAGAAAGCAATGAGGTGAATCAGGCATGACTTGCCCTCAGCAAATCCATGCTGGCTGCTCCAAATCATCATCTTGTCCTTTGTGTGTTGAGAAAGGGCTTCCAAGAGGAGTTGCCTTACAGCCGTCACAGGGACCGAGGTTATGCTGACTGGCTTGTAGTTACCTGGGTCCTCCTTCTTGACCTTGAGGATGCATGTGATGTTTGCCTTTTTCCAGCCACTGGGAACCTCCCTCAGCTGCCATGGCCTTCTGAAGACGATAGGAAGCAGTTTTGCAATGACAGTGTCCAGCTTCTTCAGCACCCTTGGATGCAGCCTACCTGGTCCCACAGACTTGTGTATGTCTAATTGACTTAAATGATTCTTAACTCCACCTTCCTTTAATGTAGGTACCACTTCAAGCCACAGACTCTGCTAGCAGACTCAGGGACGTGGGAACCCTGAGAGCAAGCCCTGCTGGTTGAAAAGGGAGATAAAAAAAAAGGCACTGAGTATCTCAGCCTTTTCCATGTCCCTTGTCACTAGGCTCCCTGCCACACCAAGCAGCTGGCCCACACCATGGGCTACAGTACTGTGACACGCCCTCCATCATTATTCTTTTACGGATTGAGTACTTTTTAAAGTCAGAGTCCAGATTATGATTATTCTATTGCACACTGATTATTAAGAATTTGACCTGACCTGCAGAGGGCCCAGGTGACTGAAAAGTAGAGGTAACTGCAATTTTAGGTAATAGGAAAGCTATCCTAATTGCTAGAAATTCTGTGTCATGATAAGCTATGCTGATTACTAAAATCTTTCTGTAATAATAAAGCTCTCCTTGTAACTATAAACCTGTGGCCAGTCCTCATTCTACCAAGGATCCTTAAAAGAACCTGCCTGTCCCCATCAGGTAATGTTGGGTGACACTATCGCTCACCTTTTCCCTTTTGTGTGGACACTACATTCCGGCGCAGCTGAGTCTGAGGGGTCTTGTTGATTCTCACCAGCGCCCAGAGTGCCCAGTGCCCATCTGGAACCTCAGGGCCTTGACCACAGCCTGTTTCCCAAAAGAGAGGCCCTTGACCTCCAGGGAGAGGAAGGAGCGCTCTGCAGCACAGGACCTGGATAGAGGGGTCCTCCCTCTGGAGCCAAGGATTCTGATGTGCTAATGGTAGTCCTGTGGACTACTGCTACATCTTAATGGATGCCCATGTTCTGGACAGTATGTCCTGCAGCACGCTGAGACCACCACTGTACAGTCTTCAAGCAGACCCACATAGTCTTGAATGGAATTCCACAGGAGCTCTAGAAATGCATTCAACGTAGTTACAGCATACAGGTTTTGGTACAGGAAAAGAATGAACCTCAGTCTTGCTCTTGTAGCCTTTGTGTAGGAGCGAGGTCAACTAAAAGGCTTTGTTTACAAGTCTCATTGTAAACTGTCAAATATATAAGACCTGCACCATATATTCTATTGCCAGATCACTACCAAATGAGCTAATAAGGCCATGGCTTAATTAACCCCTATCACTTGCCTGTTGTTTTTCTTCCTGTGCGACCAAGCCAACCATTCAACCTTCTGCTGCAGACTAGAAAGCAGCCCACAATTTCACTCAGTTTCAGTGTCCTCCACAACCACATTAACCACAAGCAGAGAGTTTTGTAATTCTATAACATTCTAAAGGAAAAGGAAAAAAAAACAGAGAAAGAAAAAAAAAATCTTCTATCACAGCATACACTAAAATTCTCTTTGCCTGATGTGAAAGTAAGTTTTCCAACCACCCTGCTGAAGCAGTGGTTTCCCCAGGTGGCCATTCAGCACAGACATACTGCCTTGCCCCCCGTCCCCTGCTCCACCCCAAACAGAGAGCACAAAGCATAAGACACACAAATCTCCAAATGCTGAAGTACTATATATATACACTTATCCACAAGCCTCACTTAATCATGCTTTCAACCCTCCCCCTAATATGTTTAGATTAATGTGTCAGTAGTCACACTACAGTTTTTCTGGCTGAAACCTGAACCAAATCTACATGACCTACAGCACGGCTATACAGAGCAGGGCAAACACTATATGGCATACCTGAGTTATCCTAGAACAACTTAAGAAAAGCTTCATATAACTATCTAATCATACAGAAAGCAGTCCAATTAAAATTTCCAAGAGATCGTAAACAGTCCAAAAGTAAACAAAGCACTTTTAAATAATGGTGCAATATGATGAAATTAGGCTGACTTGCAAAAATAAAAGGCAAAAAACACTCTAAAAACCCACAAGACAGGATCTCATACCAGAGCCCTATTTCTGTTCTAAACCTATAGAAGTCCCTGTAGCCCACAAGCAGCATATGCCACAGTGTAACAAATAGCAAACAAGCTGCTATATAATAGTGTATGGTATCATGCAGCATTCTGTATCAGCTGGGAAATGAATCACCCACCACTGTATCTACAGGTTTTCATGTGATGTCTGCTCACAAAAAAAAAAAAAAAGTGGTTTTAGTATGATATTCAGTGTACATCATTAGAGTACCGAAATTATCCATTTTACATGCATGAAACAAGCCTGCATAACAGCAAGTGAATCTAAATCCAACTTCTCATAAGTAATCACTGGTTTACTTTTAGAATTAATGCCTCTTGACAGAAGGGGCATAAGTTGCTTTGGGTTTGTTTTTTTTTTAATAAAAATGCCTTTCAAGGATAAACTGCAAAAGGCAGCATTAGATGTGGCTTCTTGGACAAGAAAGAAAATTGGATCTTAATTTCAATTAAAGTATAGATAATGTGGTAAAGAACACTTTCTGTTGTAACTTACCTACAGTTCTATCTATAACTCCACTACTTCACAATTGGTCTGGGAGAGATTTATTAGCACAGATTATTCTCTGCATACCATTCTATATCCACTTAAAACTTATTTCCTGATGCAGACATATTAAAGTACTCAAGCTAACTGTTATGCCTACTTCATGCATAAAGTGGGATTACACAAATCAGATTCTATGTCACTACTAAAAGAATCTCTCCAGTAGGGAAGTAAAACACAACTTATTACTACTACGTGCTTTATTTATATGTAAAGACCACTTACTATTTACATATTTAAAAAAATTTAAGAGAGGCTCCAGTAAAATCTCTGTTAAATACAAATTACTTCAGAGAAACCTCCTGGAGAGATACTTGTTTTGAATGAATGCAGGTGTCAAAGTACCACTCCTTTCAAATATATTAAGCAAGCAAGAAGTATCGTAACTGTTCAATACAAAGCAAAGACAAGAATTATATTATAGCTGACAAATGGGGAAAGCACGTGCTCATTGTAAAGCGTTATCTTGCCAGCTGCTTAGAGCAAACATCACCCATTTTAATTCTTCCACAGTCTTGCAGCAATGGTGAACTACTGCCGAATTAAGACCCAGCTTATCTCAGATGGAAGCACTCCTGTAGAGTCCTGAATATCCAGACTGTGGGAACTAGGCTGAACAGCTGACTGTGCAAGATGTACTAAGAGTAGAGTGTGGGTGGGACTACTCAGAAGTCAAGGCACAATAAAGCATGTTGTGAAGATTCTCCATGGGAACAAAACCTTCCTTTCTCAAAAAGATGGAAGAGAGTTTTCTGGCCTTTAGAACACATGGCTTCCTCAGCAACAAGAAAACATGTCAAAGCACCGTAAGAAGCCATGGATGGAATTTCAGAGGACAATTATGCTTTCCCTTGATCTTTTACCAAAAATATTTTAGAAGGCAGGGAGTAAGGTATATTTACAAAGCTTCTGTAGATTAACTAGTCTTCAATAACAATCCAGTATAGAACCACAAAAATTTGTTTAAAATTTAACACATAGTAACATCAAAACAAACAAATGTTTCCATGGAGACAACTACCTAAATAAATGCTCACAATGGGTCCAAAGCATGACGTCACCCAGGCTTGCCTGCAACCATAGTAACATGCCAGTGTAAACAGAAATATTTTTATTTTTCTATGTAATAGTGTCATAGAATTAGCAGGGCTTAAACCATATTCTTGCAGTGCTGAGTAGCAACACTTCTAAAATAAGAACAGAGGTATTTATATCAGGGCTATTACTATTACCATATTAACTACATACAAGAATTGAAGCATGTGTATGGCATAGCTAACATATCAAATTTCCCAGAGCAGTTGTTGACCCCAATAAACAAAGAAATTTAAGTTTCTAAGGCATCATGCCAGAATGCTGGTCAGAGATCAGTAACATCTATACTTCTTGGGTATTCTGCTTTCCTTAGTGCAAAACCCTGAAGTTCTTAGACTGCAGTGTCTCACTGTCTTGCTGGATTATGAATAGGAATTCAACCACATGTTGCTTTTCATACCAAATGCAGAATGCTTCTGTGCCATTCTCCTTCTTCACCAATGAGCTTGCTTTCTCCCAGGCCAACAAGATTCACTAAATCCATATTTGCACTCTGCAAGCACAATACAAGACACACAGGCTACAAACTTTTCCAAGCCTGAAAGCCTTAACATAAAAGAAACAGTCAGTCAATGAGGAAAATTTCCTGGAAGGAAGGGAGATGTTTCAGCTACTGAAAAGATACCCATGGAATTTCCATTCTCATGAATACAATCGATTTTCAAATGCTATTGCATGTCTGCAAGTCGTATGTCACTAAATTCAGAAGACATTGTCACTCTTAATTTGCAAAATATAAAAGAAAGATGTCTATACAAGGTTCAAATAGTATGTGAAAAAATGAATGCTTGAAATGATCTAATATTACTAAGATATTTATACTACCATCCTACATTTTAACAGAAGCATGAGTTACAGGGAAATTGAGGTTATAATTACACAAATGGTAAAATACTATTTTTGGTCCCATCATGAAAATTTCACATACAGTAATTTGTGAATACTTTCCTTCTCATAGAATATGATTGTGACTTATACTTGTCTTCAAGTATGGCAGTGAATTTAGGGACCAGTTAAAAAAATTACTTCCTACAAAGTCTTTTCAGGTTTGTTTTTTTTTTTTTAGCAATGATATAAGCAGGTTTTTCAGAGAAGGGATTGCTTTATTTCTGCCATTTAAAGAGAAAAAGCTATCCTGATACCGATTACCAAAAGAGATTTTTACGCAACTTTAAGCAAGGAGCTAGCTTTTTACCCAGTAGTCGTAATGTTACTGTTGTATGCAGTCCAATGAACATATGAACAGTCGAGTCCAACATCTCAAGTTTTGACTGTGAAACTATAAGATACAGTCAGGAAAGCTTAGTATATGATTGTATTTACAGTTATGTACCCTTTTGTTAGTTCTGCTACATTTTTAATGGAATAGATTTTATCCCATAAGATATTGTAAAACTTTGTAATTCACTCTTCACAATTCCTTTTGCTTTTCCAGGTGCAACATGGATAGAAAGATAATGATATGGTATGAGATAGTATGTTTTCATAACAAAAAAAAAATTTTTTTCTACTTGTTATAGGAACAGCAGCGTATCCCAATTAATGCAATATATTAATGCAACCCAAATACTTGGCATAAATGTAGGTGTTTTTCCTCTGATCTCTAGGGATGCAACTTATAAATATTCATACACAGGGCTACTCTCACAAGTGGGCTTTGGCTTTTCATTTCAAGTAATGCCATTGCAAAATTAATAGCTGCTTAATTTCTTTTTTTTTCTGAGCTGAGAATAGAAAGTTTTTAAAATAGAGAAAAAGGGCAGAGAAAGACATCTATATCAATAATTTTTTTAAACACACAACAACTTATATAACAATCCACCAAATTGGAAGGATTTATGAGACCCTTAAGAACCTACAAATTACTGTTAAACAAACATACTTGGCCGGGGGGTGGGGGGGAGATCACCTAATCGACCCCTTTCTTACCAAATAATTCTTTCACGTCTACTAGTGTGCATTCTCTGCATTAGTCCATTCTTTCTTCTTACCCTAAATTACATAAAAATGTTGTGGTTACATGAAGGCCTTCACTGGACCTTTTACGCAAGATTATTAGACAAATTACACTTCAGTCTCACCTGACATCCTCATGCAGAAGGAAAACAGCATTCTACACTTATTTTCTTATTTCTCACAAAGTTTCATCAGAATTTCTTCAACCTTTATAATGACATAACCTTAGATGAACTAATCTCTGAATGACAGACACATAGACCCAGCTTTGAAGAAGTATCACCCAAAAAATCCCCCAACACATATGAAAATGTGGAAGTATACCTACTGAAAGCATGCACATGAAAAAACAGACCTTCTAAGATGGCAAATCTCAGCTACTATAAGTTTTCCCATCTGCCATCTAAGCAATACTAATTTAAAAATAAAATAATTTTAGAAGACTACATAAAAAATACTTTATATGTATATGAACAGGTGAGAAATGAGCAAGTAATTAAAAAACAATTAAAATTCAATTGTTTTCATATTTGATGCAGTGATCTTCTAAACTATTAAATACTAGACAGACAGGAAAAGATGGCATGCTTCTTCCAAGAGAAATGACAACACTTCACCATGGTCATACGAGAAAGGTCTGAGAAACTGCTGAACAGGCACATCCCCACAGAGGAAGAGACAAGAACCCCCAAGCTGAGCTAAGACTGCTGAACAACCACACAGGCATACAGCGACACCCCTTCAGCCTCAGGTCCCTATCAACTCATGCCTCATTCCAGCAGAACATGACTGGATTCCTTCTACCCCAGCAGGCACCAAAACTGATACTTCTTTATATCTGCTAATGTTGCACAATTTATGTCATATCATGGGGTGGTGCTATCACTACCTTGCCTGGATACTGACATGAGAAAGTAGTGCTAAGATTTACTATTTACTGTGATGATAGAAATAGACGAAAGCCAAAGAAATCTGAAAATAAATGCTAGCATTGTTTCTTTCTTGATCTATGATAGACAAACAACCCTACGGCCTAAGCATCCATTTAAAATAAGTTAGTTCACTGATAGTATGCCTAACTCTGGCAACACAACTTCCAAAAAATACTAGTAGGTCCTCAAAGAGAAAGTGGACTGATAGAAAAACAAGAGGATTGGAGCGTGCATATGTAGTCTTTTCAATTGCCTAGGTAAGATCCATGAGGAGAAAAGAAATAAAGAAATCAAATAGGTAATGTCATTCTAACTGTGCGTGTTTACACTGGACAACCTTTCCAGATCAAGGTTCTCTTTGCCCTTCTATGCTTTGATGCACTCTAAAGGTTCAGGGCTTGTAGCAAGTTTCCCCAGCTACCCTTGTAAGCAACTCAGGTTGCATGTCCTCCACAGCATTACACCACAGCAGTTGAGAGCACAAGGCAAATAAATGTTCCTACAAAGCCGCAAGTACAATTAAGGGACCCTCCTCAAAGCATGTCCCTCAACACAATGAGGTGTTAGACAATTTAAACAGTTACTGTGGTAATAAAAAACAGAAAAGCAAGGCTATCAGATCCGATACCATGGGGAGGATGAAGGTGAAAATAATCCAATTATACATATAAAGCAAGAACAAAAAAATAATTTGGGCCTTCATACAGAATATGCCAGAACAGCTGAAAGTCTTCCCTGGGATTTGACAAGTTTCTGGATCAAGCCTGCCTAGCTTTTCAAACTGGGGAGAAAGTTTCACTAAACCTCCAGTGTGCTCACAAGAATAACCGAGTACTATTGAGATAATCCTAACTAATCACAGTCTACATCACAAATTCGCTATCAGCCCAGTGCGGCCCTGTACCTTAAACTTAGGTAGGTGTTGTGCTGGACATCACGACTGTTAGAACAAAGGCTTTTTGTACAAATCACACCTTAGCCTCAGATCTCTGAGGCTGGGTTCTGGCAGGATGTAACACTACATCCTGACTTCATTCAGATATCCTTCAGGAAACTTTTACTGCAGTCAAAAACAAAAAAACCCGTTTCTTATAATAGCCTGCATTTTTCCTGATTACATCATACCTCTTTGTACAGCGTAACACCTGTGACACTGAAGTCAGTTTAAGACAGCGGGACAGAAGCTAAAAGCTGTTTCGTAAAGGAACAAGACAGACACTGATTGTAACAAAAGCATACAGAGCTTCACAACATCTGTAAGCAACAGAAAATAAATTTAGATTATATCTACAAAACATGTTGGGGAGACAAGGAAATTATGGCAGAAAGGAACTTACTTGATTTTACTGAAGACAATATCAACATCTGTGATTGTCACATTCTTCCCATCTATCACATGACAGTCCTTACAAAGCTTTGACCAGTTCTTTCCATGCATTTCTTTTCCTGTGGCTCTTGTATCACCATGGATGGCAAATTTTCTAAAGGCCTCTTCCAGAGCACTTATTTCTCCTGCCATAGCTCCCTCATGGGAGCTGTTTGAATCATAGGATAATCGTTTTGCTGCTCGGTCCTTTGCTGGATCTGAAGGAGACTTTGGAGGAGTCTTATTCACAGGCTTGGTCGACTTCATTTTATTGTCAGCCATTGTGCTACAAAGAAGAGAAGGGTAAACTCATCACCTTAATTTGCATTAGTTTATTTTCTGTTAAGCTACAGGCTACAGTCCAGGTCACAACATATGAAGAACAAGTGGTCTATAGAGTTAACAAGAACTCAGTGCCCTCTACCATCAAATAACAGCCTATACATGGAACTATGCAACTCTCTGCCCACCTAGAAAAAAATTCTAACATATTAAAAGAAAAAAAAAGTCAGAGAAAGAACATCACAAAATAGGGCACAAACCTAATTTCATCAGTCAACAAGAGAACACTTAATGTTTGTTTGTTTTTAAATGGAAATCACCACAGTTACTCTACACTTTTGAATAAAAGTGTGCCCTTTACATTGTAGGAATTACTACCTACTTTTATTTCTGAAGAAAGAACAGCCCTTTATTTTCTGGACTATGGCTTTTTAATTACTTTTTATTGAAAAATGAACTATTTTGAAACTGCAGCAAAAATACAAATGTTACAACCTTTACGTTATATAATGTAAGGGCTAACAATTAAGGAAGCCTCAGAAATGCTTAGGCAAGTCTCTCTTGTTAACAAAATAATTCATTTCAGGTTTATGCCCAAAGAACTGTAGCTGTGGAATTCATTTGGAATGAACGCATCCAGGATGCAGCAGCACTGACAAGGGATGTCATTACGGCAAAGAACAACTTTCTGATTAACCTACGTTCATGTAGGATAGGTTTGCCTTTTAAAAGAAATCTTAAATTGAGCAACAAAACACTGAAGTTATTTTCAGGTGTCTTCAAAAAGAAAAAAGTCCCTAACATGCCAGAAGCATGCCGTAGAAGCCTTTGCCTTCTGCTCATCCATCCACTCTTAGCTTGGCAGAAGAGGCACTGAAAAGCCTAGGGATAGGGTGCACTGCGTGCCTGTCCCAACAGCTACATGCAGACTGTTGCCCAGACTCACATTTGTGGCGGCGCTACAAATTTTAACCCATAAAGAGGTACTTCAGGTATCAGAAGTTTGGTAAATACTGGATAAGGGCTGTAAAGCCCAACATACTCACCTCGTCCATTCTTCTAGAGTCACAGCTGCACATGGTATGTGACTAACATATGCTAAGATTGGTATGTATTTCTAGCTAAGGTTTCATTTCTGCATCAGACGGAAAGTTCTTTTGGCTTATATACTGTACTTCAATACAAACTCCTTAGCAATGGAAACAATTCTAAACTCTACATCTTCTGATATCATTTAACCTCTGTCACTTGAACAAGCAAGGCATACCCATTCCTGCACATTACAGCAGAACTAACCATAACTACCTGTTATGCAGCAGTTACTGTTAAACTTCGTGATTAGAAACAACATTTTATAAAAACTAAAGGACTTTTGTCCTTTACATTTGAGCAAATGCAGCATGGCCAAAGCACTACTGTTCGTTTTGAAAACGCTTCAGTAAATGCTTAAAAACCTTGTTATATCTTAAGCCTGGGGATCCTTCCATTTTGTTTACACTGTCAGCATAAGTTTTGGCCAATATCCAAAACGCTAAATTAAAATTAATAGGACAGGAATCTACCAACTGTAGCCTGAGAGTTATACGTGCACCTGTGAAATAATAAAAAAAAAAAAAAAAGCAACACAGATGGGGGAAGAAAATAGTTTGAAAATTTAAAGCTCCTTAAAAAGTTTAAAATTTAACATATTCCCATTTCTATATCCTTTGCACCCTGCCTTCTCTCCAAAGAAAAGCAATTTTACCTCAACAAACTTTTCTGAAAGTCTCACAACTCTGAAACTCAAAACCAATAAGCAGCCACAGTTAACTGGAAGTTACTGCAAGTATTATAGATGCATACATTTTAACCAAAATAGTGCCTAGATGAGTCTAAACTGTCTGATTCATCATGCTACATACATTCTTTTGCTACCAAAGCACTGGTGAGAGAACAAAAGAAGAAAACAAAAATACTGCTGACACAATCTATGCAAACATTAAAAACATTAAAAATCAGATCATGAAGATCTATGATCTGTCTCCATGTCTGAGGAAGCTTGACTTCCAAAAGTAGAAGTCTCTTTCAATCTTGCACCGTTTCAAATACATTGGAACTGGAAACTACAATCAGAAATTTTCCAAGCTACACTAACTGGCTAGACAAAGACAGGCAGACAGACAGGCAGACAAAAAGTGTATGTCAGCAAAAAGCAAAGTCTGTATTTTAAAATCTGTATAAGATATTAACAACCAAAAAGTTACCTCTGTAAGCAAGTGACAGGTCAAAAGAAGGTGGAGATCTGCTACGGTAAGGTATGTACAGCTCCTGTCATTTTGCAGTTTTATCTTGGCCAAATAAACCTTCCAAGAGATTTTTGTGGATAGCCCCCTCTTGCTCTTAGTAATTCTGTCAAGAAGCTGTACTCAGTGTGAATATCCTTGGAAGATACAACAATTGCACAGTATACAAACTATAAGCAACAAAACGTCTGTGCCACTCTGTCTCATCTGAAATTAGAAAAAAATAACCACATGCCTCCATCTTTAATTATCTCCTGACCAAAATCTTTCTTCAGCCAGTGTCAGTGCCTTGCTGGCCGACTTTGCTTGATCTCGTGTCACCCATAACCGTAACTCAACTTTGCACAGCACAGCAGAAATGTGTTTTAAAAAGCAATCAGTGATTTCAAATAATGAGCTGAAACCCACACTTGAAAGGGTTCTGATTTTCTGAATTGTGTGATTTTAAAAATTTCTACATTATTTTTTGTCTATACTACTGTCTTCAATACGATAGCCGTATCTACTGAAAAATATTTTTACTTACTTTCAGTTGCTAATAAATTAAAGATTTATAAACTTGTTATAGGAAAAATGCTTAAAGGAACATATTTGGCCTTGAGAAAGATAATTCACTTCTAGACTTCTCTCAGACATCAAAAAATGGACTTTATATTGGGGTGTTTCGAGTAGTTCTCGGCCAGGAGGAACACGACACAGATAACAAAAAAGGCTTCACTTTTGAATGGTGAAATCTGGTATGCAGATTCTTTTCAAACAAATCCTCACCACTTCTAAAGCAGAAGGTCAAGGACAGATTAAAACCAGGGCTCTGCTGTGGTTGCCAAAAAATGTCATGGATACTCCTTACTGAACCATAATTACAGTTGATTTGTTAAATTCCCATGTAATGGCATGAAATTTACTGAAAAGAAGCTACCCGGTTTATGAAAATATTAACCTAGCCTCAACCTAAAATTTTGTTTCTCAACACTATGTGTTGGGTTTGGCACGGTTTTGGTAGCAGAAGGGGCTGCTGGTATGGCCCCTGTAAGCGGAAAGCTTCCCACCCCAGCTTCAACTCAGCCCCACCTCTGGCCAAGGCTGAGCCAATCAGCGCCTCTGTGAATAATCATATTTAAGAGAGGAAACTAGTTTGGCAACTTGTTGTGGGAGCTCTCTTTTGGGAGGAGGTAGGGGAAACAGAGAGATGACCATGCAGGAGACAACCATGTGGTCACCCAGGTTAGCGAGGAAGGGGTCAGAAAGACACACCAGAGCAGCCATTTCCTTTTGGCCCATGGCGAGATGGCAGGCTGAGTCCTTGCAGTCCTCAGAGATCACCAGTGGAGAAAAGGTCAGTTTGCAGTCTGTCCAGAAGGGTACACTGGAGCAAAGAGTTGTGGAGAGGCCCATGCTAGAATAGAGAGTCATGGAGAAGCCCAGGCTAGAGCAGGCAGTTTATCCTGAAAAAGGCCGTGACTCTGAGGAAGATTTGCATGGCGGCAGCACATTACTGGGAGAACCGCTGCCAGCAGAAGAACCCCATGCTAGCTGGAGAAGTTCATGCAAGACTGTCTCCTGTGGGATGGATGCCACGTTGCCACAAGGTAGAACTATGAGGAATGTTTCCCTTGAAGAAGAGCGAGAGGCAGAAGCAGCATGGAGCAAACTGGGACTGACCACAACCCTCCATCCTCTACCCCTCCCTGCACTGGGGAAGGGGAGGATGTAGCAAAGCTGGGCCCAGGAGGAAAGGTGTATTTAAGATCCTGTTGTTTCTCTCACTGTCCTACACTGATTCAATTGGTGATTCGGTAGTGGTTTTGTTGTTTAAATTAAATTGATTTTTTTCCCCAAGTCAAGTCTGTCTTTTGCTCATGACCATAATTGGTAAGTGAATCCTCCCTGTCCCTTGTCTCAATTCTTAAGTTTTTTGTTTTATTTTCTCCTACTGGAGTGATAGAGCAGCTGCATGGTGCTTAGCCAGCTGGGTCTAAACCACAACACACTAGAAACAAAGCACTCTGAAGATAAATATATTCATTAATATACTACATTAGAAGGTAAAGAATTGCACAACTCAGGAAAATCAGATTTTTAATGGGGTCAGGTCCTGTAACTTTTTTTAGTGATCAGAGATGACAAAGGAGATCATGCTATGTTGAAGAAATGACCTCTCAAAGAGAAATACAGAATAACCTGTTTGCCAAAAATTCAAGACAAAATGCAGTTTTGAGTTGTCCTTACCCTTTTTTCCCTGGACAATACAATCAGAAGGTGCCTGTTAGCTTCTGCTAGAAAGCAGGGGAGGGGCCACAGCAGGATGATAGGTGGAAGTGACAGAAGAAAGTGATTGCTGTAAAATACAAATTCTAAAATTAAGTAAAACAAAATTAAGCCACTGTTCAAAAGCATGAACTGTGTAGATGCAGACTGTTACAATTACAGCTAACCAGAGAAACACCTTTCACCACCAACCAAAAAGTCTAATATGCACACCCTTAGATAATACTACATTTCCAGAGCAAGCAGAGGCAAGGAAGGTGGACTAGTCACCAATCCCATCCTCTCCAAATACTGTTGGCTCCAACCTAGCAGGTCCACATCACCAAAAGAAGCCATATAATACTTTAAGAGGTATAAGCAGATGCTAGAGTTCAGAAGGGTTTGTGAAAGAACTGTCCCAAAAAACTGGAGTTCCAGAAACCCACAGAATATTTAGACAACTAGGTGTTGCGTTATGTACAGCTACGGTGTGTGACATGTAATACTCCTTTAGGATCATGAAGAAATGGTTCTTGTCCCTTCTCTCACACTGCACTTGGTAAATAATAAAGCACATTACACAGCGATACCTATACAGAGATTAAGCTAGGGATCAAACTGAGCGAGGTCACTTCTAACTCATGCTGAAACAGTCTGAAAGTGCAGATCTGTGTTCTCAGCACATGCCTAACCCATTAGAAAAAAATTTCTCGTATCATCAAACTTCTTTTCAGCCAGAGACTACAATGCCTACTTATCTGCAGACAAAGAGATGGGAGAAATCCCCTAGGTAAAGTCATGTATTAAACTGGGTTCTTCCAAAAATGAGGGGACAAGCAGCTATTGTTTCTGTGAATTCCAGTTACCAATTTTCTATAGCTGCATGAATACCAGGCACATATAAATAAGTCCAGAGCCTCAGTACTGACCAACGGTCCGCTCTACTGACAGATTTATATTAATTTACGCTTTTTCACTAATCCATATCTTCCCCACATGCCAACATAATTCCAGGAATTCTGGTATAGCTTTGATTTAGATTTGGGGGACTTGCTCTTAGAAGTAATCCATCTCTCAGCACCAACATGGAAGACTTGAAGACTCACTAAAAACCCAGCGTATTTTTGCCAACAATTTGAGCAGTTTATGCAACTCTACAGAACATGCCTGTATCCTACCTGCTCAGAATTCACAGGGGCACCTTCCCAGCCCTGCCCCTGAGAACTAATGCATGGCTAGTCCACTCAGGAAGTACTGACAACTTAGTATTTATAACAGACATTAGTATCACTGCCATGTCACAGACAGGGAAACCAAAGGAGAGAGATGAAAAAACATGTCACTTTTGCTGACAGAGTTCAGAACATGAGGACCCTGGGACCTGTACTGTATGCTGCTTTAATTATTAGGCCACATAAAGCAGTTATATGATTGTATGGAGTACTCCGAAGAATAAATGTTCTTTGACTCTATGGACAAAACATAGTCTCACTAGCTGCAAATGTATTAACTCAGTTTATGATCGCCACACCAGAAACTGATTTTCAAAAAACAAACAAACAAACAAAAAAACCAACAGGAAACTATGAAAAGTGTGAATGCCTAGGTTTTTGGGCTATACCATGTATTTTCTCATTACTTTGTCAAGCTTGCTTCTAGCATGATAGGAATATTCTGTCCCAATATAAGTTGAATTGCTTTCATTTGTAGCAACTATTACAAAACCAGTTTTTAATGGAAGTCTCCCTGCAGCATTAACTGCTATGGAAACGAGTAAGAATGTACTTGTCTAAGACAGCACGAAAAACCAAGGACACTACAGTAGATACTTCCTACAACCCCAGATTCAACCCAATTAATAAAAAATGCAGTTTATTTTAAAACCGGCTGTCCTTCAGAATATTTACCAAAAAATAATTGGCTAAAATGAGGTCATAAGTCCTGCGAACTAAGTAAAACTTTCAGTTCAAACTTTTTAATGGTAGAAAGCATTCAAGCACCTAGCAGAGCTCTGTTAAGGAGACTGCTGAGATTGATGAATTTGGAGAAAAGATTCAAAAGCACAGTGACAATTGCAATGCAATAATGGTATTACTAACATCTGCTCTATCCGGTAATGCTCACCTTTGTATATGTCAATCTTATTTCTCACACACAACACCTAGCTCCACTGCAATTTACAATGCAACACTGCAAGAAAGTTATGTCTACACTGAGGATCAGGGTCATCTTCCAGCTAAAATCCAGTCTGCAGTGCAACATTCCTCACCTTGAGCCCAAAGACAGCAACTTGGATAAAACAGCCCTAAAATTGAGTATCTGCTCAAATTCTCAATCTTAGGCCTGATTCGTCCTTAAATTCTTAATCTCTTTTACCATATGCCCCAGACGACTAAGCAGCAAAAATCTACAAATTCTGACCTTAACCTCCTTCTGTTCTGCCACTACTTCTGCTGTTGTTTTTAATGTGAAGTTCAAGGTTCTGCTTTGCTTACAGTCACACCATAGAGCTTTGGCCATAAGGTAGAGTGGAGATGGTACCCTAACTGTATCCTAAATATCCACAAGATATAGTCCAAAACAGAGATTCCCCAGACAGTTTTTCTGCAACCTCCTTGCCACCCAGCAATTAATTCTGTCGTACATTTTATCTCCATGATCTGTTAAGTGAGGAGGGCAAGCAGGTAACCCACAGCACAAACCCTAAACTTAAAACCAAAGATACTGTTCTACTATCTGCAAAATGTCACCATTAGGTTACAAATAAATACCCTTCATTCACTCTATTCCACTTTTGCTAGCCCTTAAGCCAAATGAGCATGCAGGCATTCCAACACTCTTGTGCTTTGTAACAGGTATTCAGACCAAAAAACTCCCTAGCAATTCCCTAGCTTATGGGCAAATTTCATCCAGCTGATCTTCCTTGCACCCTCACCTTCCAAAGGCGAGAAAATATAACAGATTAATATGCAAAAGCATCTATACATCTATTTAGGTGGCCAAGAAAAATAGGACTCTACATTCGGTCAGTCAGATAGCATTTGTCATGCACGTAATCACATCAGACATTTGAATGATTGCTCAAGAAAACGGTAACCAGGAATCTCTCCATTTCACTGAGAACTAGAAATAGAGTAAGGGGAAGGAGAGACAATGGAACCCTTGCAATGCAGTTAACATAGCCAGCAAGTTGAGATATCTGGTATTACCTAAAGGCTTGAAGAACCGTATGTTGTTAATATTAACAATTTTACTTCTGTTTTAATTTCACAATAAGCTTCCTATTTCTGCTTCATTCTTTTATAAATGCATTAGCCTCAACTTCTCCACACCTATATTCTTAGCTCCTCAGCCTAGCCAAACTACGAGCCTTCCTAAAGATATTTCTTAGATGGTCTTAAACCTGAAAGTTCATTAGCTTTTAGAAAATAGGCATACTACAAAGAATTCTGCCCACAGGCACACAATCTAGTTCTTTTATGTTAATTGTTACCTGTTTTTACCTTCAATTCTCCTGCTAATCCATCCTGCACATCAAGTATTGGTAAGCATGCAAGTGCCTAAGGTGTAATTTTAATAAGAATCTGTTTCCGTACTATTGTAAAACTTACCCAGTGTACCACAAATAGTTGCCGTCCAAAATTTTCTTATGATCTTCCAGCCAATCCAAGCAAAACAGAAAGCAACTTTTCAATCAGCATGAGAGGTGCTATTTTTGAGTGAATTGGATTCATAACATGATCAAACTGTGCAATTTGTCTGACTGCATCTGTTTTATTTTAGTACTTAATCTATCTTCCCCATGTTTTAAAATGTTACAGAATTGCAATTAAAGAGAATTTTCATTTATTTTCTGTCTGTAATTATTCATGCCAAATAAAAACAGTGGAGACAAAAGTACAGCAGATGGAATCTCTTTCCCCACATTTTTGCATAAACATTCAAGCTGAGAGAAGGGATAAACAGATGGAGAAATGCAACATCCTCCTAATAAAATGCAATGCTTTAGGCAATGTTCTTAAAACTTCTCTTAAGCTTCCTTCACAGCTATTGGTAGGAACCAGAGTTAAAGCATTTCTCTTCTGCTCTGGGCACATTTCTCCATATGCGATGCTCAAATGAATAAGAGCCATCCATTTTCCCCAGCATATGACACAAAAGGAAAATGAGCAGAAAACACTGCAGACCAAGCAAAGCTAACACAACTGTATCTACATTTAAACCCATCTTTACTTAAAGAAAATAAAATCCTTTCACAGGCTTTACGTGGAATTGTGCGGCTGAACTCCAAGTTCTCTTTAACAATATACGTGTATCTAGCACTATGGACAAGGGCAAGGCTGGCTAGATCATACAGCTACATTAAAACCCTGAGCAGGACACACATAGAGTAATAAAAAGGTGGTTACTCAGGTTGTCCAGTGTTTCTTGTTAGGAAAACTGTATTTCAGATTGCGATGAAGTTACATATGCCATTAAAGGAACAACCTTAGAAAACATACTATCAAGCACAGAGATTATTTCAACTGCTGACAAATGGCTGCTAGTGTTCTAACAACTATTGCTATCTGCCTACATAGTTACTGCTACGGTATCACTTATATACAAAACTAAGTTTAGTTCTTCATAAATTACATTCCTTCATTCCAAAGAACCATTTCATAAAATATCACTGCTTTACATATGCGTAAATGAAGCACCTATAAACAGCCACATATGCCTTTATCGACAATAGTTCTATTAAAACTTTTTTTAAAAGACACACGTTCATCTGACAACACTTAAAACTACAGAAGAACTCTTTATCTAATTAAACAAGTAGCTCTGCAATATACTGTAATACCACTGTGTCACTTACACAAGGCTTCAACTATGAAGACAAAAGCATAAATACAGGCATTCACCACACATTTATGTGCTGGTGAACTCTTAGCGTGCATTTTTTGCCATTACGCGACTATCCTATTTGAGGATTCCACTTACTAAGTATTCATCCCGAGCTCTACTGGGCTGCTGTCATTGGTAGATGAAGAAATAATCTGGACATAAATATTCTGGAATTCTGCACACAAGCAAGGATACAAGCCAGTGTCTTGAACAGCCTTCACAGAATAAAGGGAATCCAACAACAAAAGAGTAGCCTCAACTGTTTAGAAGAGGTATTTTTTCATGGTGTATCAAAAAAAGACTTGGGAATCACAGATCCCGAAAGAGTGGAAGACAACAGCTCTCCACAGTAGTTAGTCATACAATTAGTTTACAGCTCCAAATAACCTGCTGGGCCTATCATCAGTTTAGAATTAGCCGAGTACATGTTCCCCAACTTGTAACATTACAAATGGGGAGTTTGCATAGCCTCATTTCTTCATACACTATACATTGCCTCCTCTTGCCATCCCCATCCAGAGCAGACTACTACTCTGAACTTCCATAAAACCCTTTCAAAATATTTCTGCAAAAGCCATGAGTAATGAAGACCCACTCCATGAAAGGAGATTAGAGATTTTACAGCAAGATCACTTCAAACGCAAGTAAGGTGAGGGGCCTTGTGTACCACCTATAAGTAAAAATATCAAGAGAACCAAATTGATGCTATTGACAGAGATAGAATTAGATCAAAGAAAAATTGAGCTAACAGAGATGTACAGGCCTTGAAAGCACTGTAAGATTTAATAGTCATAAAGCACCACTTATGATCAAAGAACTGGAGATGGTATAAGAGCTACAAGATAATGAGACAAGATCTTCTACCATGAGAGACTTAAGGAATTCCAGCAATGTAATTGGTCAGGTGATTGAAGTCACTTGAGTGAGGTATCCAAATACTTTTGTAGAGAAATTGCATCACATACTAAATGGCTCTTTACTGTCAAAGATATCAAAAAATTCAACAGCTGAAAATTCAGGATATGCCAATGCACATTAGACTTCCTTAGGAACAGACAATCAACCACTGGAAATACTAAAGGTAACTTCCAAGAATAATCTGACTTCTGCACATTAGATTTCATTTAATACAAAAGATAAGCTTAGTCAAGCATGTCTGAAAGATAGACTTCTATCTAATGTGTGTCACTGGTCTCCGGTAACTAACTGAAGTTAACTAATACATAAGTCAGATTAGTCTGTCTAAAGATCCCTTATGTACTTGAAGTCTGCTGCTTCAGCTTTACCTGAAGACAAAAAAATAAACTAACCTATAATTACAGATTTTTTTCAACTACCCACAGCTCAGTACAAAACAGAAGGGGAATACTTTCCTTGCTAAATCATCAATAAGTTCCTTCACAGCTATAAGCTCCAGTAAGATGAACTGTTTGGGTACTGGTCCTTCCAATAGTTAAATCTGATGAGACACGTAGATGCAGATTTGTTTTTGAGAATAAGCAGAGCCCTCAACAAAAGAATGCTTTTGTGAGCAAGACCTCTTAGTATCTGAATTTTCATTGCAAGAATTTCCTTAGCATTGATCCAACAGAACACCACTCCTCAACTGTGCATTTAAGAACTTGTTTGAACTAAGACTGCATCCCTCAGAGATTCAAGCAAAAACACTCACATCCTTGATATTTTTTAAGTTTCTCTGTGCTCATTTTGCTGAATGCTCCAATATTTAAACACAGACACACATGCATATTCTTGAGATTAGCCAAACTTGGAAAGAATTAATTTAATAAGATTATTTAAGAGAGTTGTTCTGCAGATTCATTTTTGTCTTTTCATCTGCCATATAATTCATTGAAGCTTTGGTCCATATACTCTTGGTTTCTAGTTCTTGGTTTTCTATCCAGGACAAGACAAGTCCACATCACACACTCAGGACACTGCGGCAGAGGAAAGGTGAGGAGGAAAAACAGAAGAGGGAACCTTAATTACAACTGGCAAGAGTAAGAACCTAGGCTTCTCCACAACTGCCTTAGAGTCCTGACGCAGTTAAGATCCCCTCTTTAGCAGGAGTAAACTGAATTGCTCACCTACTACACATAGGAACTAAGAGTACAAAAAAACTTTTGTTGTTTTGATGGACATACCACTGTGAGACAAGAAAAATGACCAGCAGAAAATCAGTCTGCTTTGCTCCATCAGCACTTGAGCTACTCAAGACCCTGTCAGAAAGTGTCCTGAAACCTGATCAGGCCATGCGTACCTATCCTGCACCACATGTACAGGCCCCGTGTACTTAAACACCGTATTTATATTGGGGTACTTCACCTATACCATCCTCTCAGTGTACAGTTACTTTCACTATTATTTCAAAGCATTCTGATAAACAGACTACATTGCAATGGGAAATTCCTGCAGTGCTTCTACGTACAGGCAATCTGGGATGGGCAGCATGATGCATTCACTAAGAAATTTCTTTCTGCTGAAGGTGTATTTGTTACTACACAATTTTCGTGGGTTTGGGCACATGAGGGAGATGAGAGGAAGAAAGAGTTAAAGCAGCTTATAGAAAACATTGGGAGAAAGGAATGTGATTTTTCCTGTATAACGCTTTGATTTTGAAATGAAAACTCCATTTAAAAATTTTTTTAACTAACCTTCAATTTAAAGAATGGTAAAAATTAAGTAGCTTGAACACAAAAGGTTTTATATTTGATAGATGTAGATTTTATTTTATTTCAACTTCCAGCATCAGTCAAGTTAAATACATTTAAAAATCCCTCCCAAAAATCAAGCCATTACTCACATCCCAGGAATGTCCTTTGATACCAGAACATCCCTCAGAGAACTGTGCAAGTCTTACACTAAGTTCTACAATTCTCTTTGCTCTAACATCAGAGGAAGAAAATACATAGCTGGATAATGCACATGTGTACTGATATATTCTCCTTAACAACAGCTGCCTTCCATTTTGTACCACTTACAGTGCTTCGTTCTGTATTTTGGATCATAACATTTTGGGGGCAAGGCCCAAGTTTTTGTTCCATGGTTATGTTGCCCCTAACGCATTAGTTGAGGTCCCTGATCACAGCTCCCAGACACTATGGCAATATGAACAGTAAGCAAAATATTTCTTCTGGACTAACTGGCAGAGGCACCTAAAAGCACTTAATGCTCCTAGGAGTCATGCCAGTGTGGCAGAGAAACACTACAGGTGAAAATAATATATCTGCACTTAATTTCAGTTGCACATGGCATAAAAATGGGTTTCGGAGGGAGGAAAAAAACCTTGTATGTTGCTTGCTGAAAAGAGTCCATTTCATTTATGCAAGGGCTGCAAGCAGTCTGCCTGTACAAATAGAAAGGACATGACATCATAGAGTGACTACACCACAGGAAAGACTGTTCTTATAAATTTTTCTTCATACAATGATACAGGCTGGTGAATATCATCACATTTTCACACTAAAGACTTCCATAATTAAAGAATGTAAAGCAAGCAAAAAACCTGGTATTATTTTAATTTGCTTCTTAGCTTATCATCTGAGAGCAAATTTAAAGTTTAAAAAATTGTATGGTTTATTCTCTAAAACATTCTGATATATTAGGTACAATTAATTGCCTCTACCTATAATCAGAATACACTAATCTTCACATAAATTGACATAACTGCCTCCCTCCCTCCTTAAAAGGGCCTTTTTTTTTTTTCTTTTTCCAATTAAGTTCAAGGAACAAGTAGTAAAAATAACTTCTGTCATACAGTTGCCTACAGAAAGTAGTCAGAATGAATATATCTACTATAAAAATTAAAAGACATTATTTTTCACCACAGTCAATCCACAGTTTAAATTTGGCACAGAAACAACTACTTTGCCGGACGTAAACTTCCAGTCATAAAGATCTTTTCTTACATTTACCAGGGTCAAGTGCAAGCATGCAGAAGGTTCCTTTCTGAACCTTATCTGTAATTTGATCCTTACATAGCATGCTGTCTTAGCATTACACTGTACTATCATTTCAAAGTGGACACACACTTTAGCAGTTACAAAGGCACATGACTGGAACCCAGAGAGGTACAAAAGCATTCAAAACAGCATTTTATTTTGGTTTTCAGAAGGATGAGGCTGAGTTGAAGTAGGGCCTGTCAAAAACATAATTTGAAAAAGACACGGCTTATCATTAAAGGATTAAAAAATGGCCATTAACATTTAATAAATAAAATGTATACATTTGATAAACAGCCATGCTATTTTAAACCTGAAACTATGAAAGTGCATAGGCATCTCTCCATTTATCCCCCGTTTTCACAGCACTAGATGAAAAAAAAAAAACCCCCACAAACCTTCATGTTCGTTATCATGCTAACACTTGCCAATCTTCAAAAGCATGCTATTTAATGATACCAGTTGAGAAAACAATGTGTCAGCTCAGTAAAAGTCAGCGAAAACAGTCTCACATCATGTGTTTCATTCCAGGCTGGGGGCTGGTTTTGCTCCTCCTTTTCTTGTTTTAATAAACACAAGGAGTTATGCAATTCTCTGTAAAATCTGAAAGAATTCCACCCCCACTCCCCCATAAACCTGCTCATGTAGACCCTGCAAAACATGAACAGGAAAATTGCTTGTCAGCAGCATCGACTGCAAGTGTCAAAGCTGTCAATGCTGAAGAGACTCTTCATGTGTGTGTTCAGCACCTTGTAGCACATACCCAACTTCCCCGTGGAAGAATTTCACCAGGTACAACAGCTTTTACTCCAGATTGATAAAAATCCTTGCAACCACTGCTGCTTGAGGGGCAGCAGGGGTGGAGGTAGCGTGTTTGTTTTCATATCTAGTTGGGGGGCCAGATTAATGCACAGGATTTTGTGTCATCCTGTTTTTCACCCAAGAGTACTGTACTTGGCTTTATAGCAGCAAGTTTTACGCTGCAGTCCCTAAATAGTCTCCCACACCTGATGCTGGTTTTCATGGAGGACGCCATATAGGAGCTGTTCTCGCCATATAGGAGCTGTTCTCGCCATATAGGAGCTGTTCTCAGAGACAAAGCCCCTTCAGCTAATACTTCGGGCATTTAAAAAAAAAAGGGGGGGCAGAAGAATCGTCTTTACCCATCAATCTCCATAAAAGGGGACCGCTTGCTGTGCACAAGAACACGAAGAAGCAGCTGCAGCAGCGGAGGCCTTGTTGACGTCTCTAGATAACAGCTAAGAGCAGAACATGCGGTGTGTGCGCAAGGTGCATCTTTCCCCCACCTCCTCCGGGAGAACCCGCAGGCAGAGCCGGCTTGCCAGCCGCCCATAGCCAGCCATCGGCATCGCCCTGCTGCTGCCGTGCCGCCGGGAGCCTGCAAACAGCCCCCCGCGGCCCGCACAGGTTGCGGCCACATCGCTCCCCGCCCCGGTGGCGACTGGAGATGCGGATGTCGGGGCCCATTCGGACGGGCAGGCAAAGGACAGCAGCGCTACATCGAGCCCCCTTCCCCGCCAGTCCCTTCCCGGGGGGCTCTCGCGGGAGAGGCAGGAGGGACGCAAAGAGGGGTTATCCTGCGGAGGAAAGCAGCTGCCGCTGCCGCCCTGCTCCGCAGCCCCCCGCGGACGTTACATAACGGCAGCGCGCGGCAAGGGCCAGGCGCCCGCTCGCCCCTCGTGGCGGGGGCCGCCAGTCGCACCGCGGCACGAGGGTCGGGCAGTCGCACCTCCCGCCCACGCGCCGGCGTCTTCCCTTGCGTCTTCGTTAACCGAACTAAAATCGATCAGCCCGCGCGCTAAAAGGGTGGGGAAAGGGCACAAAACCGCAGGCGCGCGCGCATACCGCCGATCCCCAAAGGAGAGGCTTGTCTCGCCCGCCCCGCAAAAGGTGGCTATCACCGGGCCGGCTCTCGAGGGCGGCAGGTCCCGCCAGCCCACCTGACACTCGACCGAGCTCCGCCGCTACCGTGCGAGCCGGCGCCGCTGCTGCAGCAGGCACCGCCCTCCCCGCCCGGGGCATTGGCGAGCGCCCGGCACCGCCTGCCCGCCCCTCCGCCTCTCGCCTCCATAGGCCGGGCGGGCTGTCCGGCGGGCGGCCGCTACCGCCCCCCGTCGGAGCCTGAGGTAATGAGTTAGCGCAGGAGCAGCTGCTGCCTTTGCTGCCTTAAATGCTGTTGCGCTGGCTGGTGCCTCTGCCCGCTCCTCCCTGCTGCGCCCGGGTGCTCGGCAGAGGTGGGCAGGGGCAAGGTGGTGGGGAGGCAGCGCGGCGGGGAGGCGGTTGCTCCCGACCGCGGTGCTCCCGGACGCTCTCCGCGCCGGGAGCTGGGGCGACACGGGAGTCGAGGCCCCGTCCAGCAGATTCCACCATCTCGACATCCTATTCCCCCTTCCCGAGGCAGAAGTAGAGATCAAGGGGTCACCACAGTCTTCTGTGTCCTGACGAGCTTTGGCAGCTTTTTGTCTGGACTGAAATAAAATAATAAAATCATGTAAAGACGGGGCTGGGCAGTTGCAGTAGGCACTTCGTGTTCCTCAACCGCCACTTGCCTAGAGGCATGCCTAAGGTCGCACAGCGGAGAGGTGCCGCCTCTAATGTAATCCGGAGCAATTCCATGCAAAATCTAGAGCTCAGAGACAGTTCGTAAGTCAGCAGAAATCTAATGAACTGTTGTGCATCTTCATTCATGAATTTATAACCAGACTCCAATGACTCAGCAGAGCTCAGTGGACCATAACTCGACAGCTGCTGTGCTGGAATCGAGTTTAAACAATCTACCTGCAGAGGTGAGGGTGAAAAGCAAAAATATCCAGTTAATATGCAGTGGAGTCTCCATTTTTCAAATGTAGGAGAGATACATAGCTAACTTTTTCAAATAGTCATATATCTATACTTGCCTTAAGATGCACATAATAGTTCATGAACTACTATAAAACTAGTTTATAAGCTATTATTTCAGTATCTTAAGGCAATTATTGAAACAACCCAGAATGTCATTAATGCTTTAAGGCCCCTTCATATTTGGGTTGAGTTTTTCTGCACTACCAATGAAGGTTTTGTGGTAGAGTGTGGCAAATGCACTTGTGATGACTCATGAGAGCACAAACCAAAATGATGTTGTATTTTTCTTCCAAGTTTTGTCCTTTGCCATGTGGACACAGGAAAATTTGATGCAGCTTGAGCTGCTTTGAGGCTCTAGTCCCCACCATAAACCTGAGAAACAGCTTAAGACAGGTATAGTTTTAAATCAGAGCCTAGTTTTGACGGCAAAAATGAATGCAATACAGATTAACATGAAATGAAGTATGGTAAATAGTCCAGTGGAAACTATTCTCCTAATGTTTATTGTGGGGTTGGTCCTAGATTATTTTCAGTTAATTCGCCCAACCCAGACAGTTTAGAATATAATTTTCTGCTTCTCGAATAGAATTTTCTGTCATTAACCATGCAATGAATCTTAAAAAATAAGCTGAATCAGAATTACCCAAAACTGATTGTGTGATAGAATTCAGAGAAATTTCACAATTTCTTTGCACTTCATTTAAAAAAAAAAAAGAAGAAGGAAAGAGAAAGGAATAAACTTCATAGAATCATAGAATGGTTTGGGTTGGAAGGAACCTTCAAAGGTCATCTAGTCCAACCCCCTGCAGTGAGCAGAGACGTCTTCAACTAGACCAGGTTGCTCAGAGCCCTGTCCAAGCTGACCCGGAGTTTCCAGAGATTGGACTTGTACCACCTCTCTGGGCAACCTGTGCCAGTGTTCCACCACCCTCACTGTAAAAAAAAAAATCTTTCTATCTAGTCTGAATCTCCCCTCTTTCAGTTTAAAGCTGTTACCTATTGCACTATCACGACAGGCCCTGCTGTAAAGATTGTCCCCATCTCTCTTATAAGCCCCCTTTAAGTACTGAAAGGCCACACTAAGGTTTTTCCAGGCTGAACAAACCCAACTCTCTCAGCCTGGCCTCATAGCAGAGGTGTTCTATCGCTTTGATCAATTTTGTGGCCCTCCTCTGGACCCACTCCAATAGGTCCATGTCTTTCCTGTGCTGAGGACTCCAGAGCTGGATGCAGTCCTCCAGGTGGGGTCTCTCCAGAGTGGGGCAGAGGGGCAGAATCACCTCCCTTGACCTGCTGGTCACGCTTCTCTTGATGCAACCCAGGTTATTGTTGGCCTTCTGGGCTGCGAGCAGACATTGCTGGTTCATCCACCAGTACCCCCAAATCCTTCTCCGCAGGGCTGCTCTCAATCCCTTCCTCCCCCAGCATGTACTGACACCAGGGATTGCCGGTGGACTTGCCAGGTGCAGGATCACACTCTTGGCTTTGTTGATCCTCATGACGTTCACACAGGCCTACATCTGAAGCTTGCCCAGGTCCCTCTGGATGGCATCCCATCCCTCAGGTGTGTCAATTGCACCACTCAATTGGTTTTGTCTGCAAACTTGCTCAGGGTGCACTCGATGTCATTGATGAAGATATTAAAGAGTACTGGTCCTTATACCTCTGAGGGACACCACTTGTCAGCGATTTCCATCTATGCCTTGAGCCATTGACCACTACCCTCTGGATGGAGCCATCCAGCCAATTCCTTATTCACTAAATAGTCCACCTATCAAATCCAATGTCTCCAATTTAGAGAGAGGATGTTGTGCTGGGCCATGTCAAAGGCCTTACAGAATTCTGGATAGATGACATCGGTAGCTCTTCCCTTGTCCATTGATTTAGTCACATTAGGCCACTAGGTTGGTCAGGCAGTACTTGCCCTCAGTGAAGCCATGCTGGCTGTCTTGAATCACTTCTCTGTCCCCCATGTGCCTTAGCATCACTTCTAGGAGGATCTGTTCCACAATCTTCCCAGGCGGAGGTGAGGTTCACAGGTCAGTAGTTCCCAGGCTCCCCCTCTCTGCCCTTTCTAAAAATGGGAACAATGTTTCCCTGGCTGCCACGACTTTTCAAATATCATGATGAGTGGCTTGGCAACTACATTAGCCAGTTCCCTCAGGTCTCTGGGATGCATCTCGTCAGGTCCCATAGACTTATGTATGTTCAGCTTTCTCAGGTGGTCTCAAACCTGATCTTCTCTTACAGTTGGAGGGACTTTGCTCCCCCACTCCTACCTGCCTTGAGGTCCATCCACTCGAAAGGTGTGGGATGAGAGATTGCCTGTGAAGACCAAGGCAAAAGAATCCTTGAGTAACTCAGCCTTTCCCTAGTCTGTTACTGGTTTGCCAGTTGTGTTCATCAGGGGAGTATACTTTCCTTGACCTTCCTTTTCTGGCTGAAATACCTGTAGAAACCCTTCTTATTGTTCTTTTCATCCCTTGCCAAGTTCAGTTCCTTGACCTTCCTGACACATCCGGGCAATCATGCATCCCTACACAACCAGTCAACATCCCTATACTCTTCACAGGATACCTGTCCCTGCTTCCACTGATTGTGCATTTCCTTCTTGCTCTTTAGTTTGACCAGCAGGACTTGACTCATCCATTCCTGTCTCTTGCCTTCCTCTCCCCATTTTTTATGCATGGGGATGGAGAGTTCTTGCACCCTATGGAAAGCAGCATCCTTAAAGCTCTGCCAGCTCTGTTCTGCTCCCTTGTCCCTGAGGGCAGTTTCCCAGCAGGTCCTATTGACTAACTCCTTGAACAGCTGGAGCTTTGTTTTCCTAAATTCAGGGTCCTGACTTTACTCTGACCCATATCCCTCAGGACTGCGAACTCCACCACTGCATGATCAGTGCAGCCCAGCCTGCCTCCAATCTTGACATCTCTGATTAGCTCACTTGTGCTGGTGAACAACAGGTCCAGTATCACATACCCTCTGTGGTAGTGCTGTATATCGCCTAGCTTAAGAAATTATTCTTGATGCACTCCAGGAGGTTCCTGGATTGCCTGCAGCTTGCTGTGCAACTTTTCCAGCAGATGTTGGTGTGGTTGAAGTCCCCCAGCAGGATGGGAGCCTGCAAGTGCAATGACTCTTGTTGGAGGAAGAAGGCTTTGTCAATGGACTCCCCTTTATCAGACAGCCTGTAGTAGGCACCAACCACAAGGTTCCATTTGTTGCCTCGTTCTCTAATTCTTACCCACAAGCTTTCAACCTGCTCATGGCTATTCTTCAGAGACAGCTCTTCACATTCCATCCATTTCTTGACATAGAGGGCAATGCCTCTGGCCATCCTTCCTTGCCAGACCCTTCTGAACAGCCTGTAGCCTTTAATAGCCATACTCCAGTCATGGGACTCATCCCACCAAGTTTCACAAAGAGTAACTAGGTCATAGCTTTCTAGCAGCATGGTGGCTTCCAGCTCCTCTTGTAGGTTGCCCACGCTGCATGCATTGGTGTAGAGACATTTCAACTGGCTGTCAGGCATGTCACCTTTTTAGAGGAACACACCTTAATTCCTGAAAGGTATTTCACCAGTTTCCCTCTTGGTTCCTACTACCTCAGGGGCTCCTGGCTAATCTCTTTAAGTCTTCAAGTGTGCTCCAGCATACCCAGCATATCTTGAAGCAACAGACAAAGGGCCCCCACTAGCACAAACCCTGGCATGTCATCCCACAGCTTGGCATGGCAAGCCTCTTGTTATCCGCTCCCCACTTCAAGTTTAGGTTAAAGCTCTGTCAATCAGCCCCAGTAGCTCATGAGCAAAGACCCTCTTCCCCCTTTGAGAAAGATGAATCCCATCTGACACCAGCAGACCATCCCAGTATTGAGAAACTCAAAATTCTGGCAGTGGTATATGTCATGGAGCCATGTATTAATAGAATGAGTCCGTCCTTTTCTTCCAATATCACTGCCACTTCCAATGCAGCTGGAAGGATGGAGGAAAAAATTGCCTGTGCTCTGGATTCTCTTACCAACTGTCCCAAGGCCCTGAAGTCTCTTTTGATTGCACTTGGACTATGTGTTGCACCTTCATTGTCACCCACATGGAAGAGCAGTAATGGGTAATATTCTGAGGGCTTGTACCTGGCTAGGAGGTTTCCTAGTGATGTCCTTAACCGGGGCCCCAGGGAGGCAGCAGACCTCCCTAAGAGGAGGGTCTGTCTGGCATATTGGACCCCCTCTTCCCTTCAGAGGGGAGTCACTTGCAACTGTAACCTGTCTTTTCTTCCTTGTGGTGGTGGCCATGATATGGAGGGGTACGCCCTTCTGACCTTGGCAACACCTCTGGTGCAGATGGACCACCAGCTACATTACCAGTTGACAGACCTTCCAAATCCAGAGAATCCTGTTTTATGGAGCCACCTGGGGAGGAGAGGTAGGAAAGGAGGGGGTTTGCCTTTCTCCCTGAGTGTAGGCTTGCCTTCATTCACTCCTTTCCTTTAAGTTACTGCCTTCTGCCTGATGAGGGGAGGATACAGGATCCTCTTGATCATGTTATTTTTTTCTGGTGGATATTCCTGTTTCTGTCTCAGGGAGGGCAGAGCACGGTTCCAAGCTTGTTAGAGTTTGTCAGATCCTGTGGTCTGATAGGGGCAAGGCTGCTGCAGCTCCGTGCTTCCACCTCCAGTCAGGTAGTGAGATTAACCATGTATTCCCAATAGGCACATACATACAAACACATTTCTGCAACACATACATACATACACACACATGGACAGCTACACAGATCAGTACAGTCAGAAACACTCAGCACTCGCAGAAGCACAGACAGTACCAATGGCCTCATCTTGTTCCCCTTTGGCTCATCAGGATGAAGGCCCATTAGTTGGAAATATATACATATATATATATATATATATAGTGTGGATTCCTCTGGTAGCTGAACTTAGATCCTCAGTCTATCCCTGGATCCCCAATCTCCCCCACTGCTGTACTATGGACATATGAGCCCCCAAGACCTGCAATCCCACTCCAGTTGCTGGTACAGAGCTCCTCACTCACAAACACATGAACTATTGATCTCTCAGTAGCTACACTTAGACGCGTGGTCCATTCAGTAACTGGCCATGCATCCCAGGTCTCCCCCAGTGCTGACATCTGGGCATGGTAGTCCCCAGACCCCACAGCCCTGCTCCAGCTGCAGGTACAGATTTCCATGCACACAGCAGCATATAAACATACACACTGTGGATTCTTCCAGTAACTGGGCACACACTACCCAGTAGCTTAGACATGCAGTCCATCCAGCTTGGATCCTTATTCTCCCCAGTTGCCTTCCATAGAGAAACACACACATACGCAGTCTCTCAGCTGACCTTCAGATCTTACAGCCTCTTCATCAGCTGGCATAGGCCTCCTGGTCCATTTGGAAGCCAGCTTCTCCAATTTTCTCAATCCCAGAGACAGACCATGTTCCCGAGCCTCTCAAACTCCTTTCCACCTCATTTGGCTTGATATTTGTACTCATGCCAAGTCCAATTGCTTGCACCACAGACACATATGATCCCTGATCCACACTGCAGTTGTTGGCACTTGGTTTTGCTCACTCCATTCTCTCCAGCTGATGACATTGCTGACATGCAAGCCCTATAATCCGTGGTCTGACTCTAGTTGCTGACACTTCAACCTCTGTACAATCACATCCACACAGCGCAGAGAGTCCCCTCATCCAGAAAATAGTTAGAAATAAAATTTAAGAAGAAGGCAGCAGGTGGTAACCAGGTGCAGGGCATGGCCAGACAAGCATGCTGACCAGCAACCTGTTTACACAAGCAACCCCTTCTGTACTCTTAGTTCTCCCTCCATTTACCTATACTTGTTTCTCTCCAAGCCATCATGATCCTTCCCTTTTTCTGCCTTTGGTTTGTCCCCTAAACATGTCGTAAGAAGTCTTGTGCAATACCAAGATTCCCTGAATGTCAGGAGAGGCTCAGACTTCATATTATGAAACATTACTTCACTAAGAGGGTGATCAAACCCTGGAACAGGCTTCCTAGAGAGGCAGTCGATGCTCCATGCCTGTCAGTGTTTAAGAGGCATTTGGACAACACCCTAAATGAAATGTTTTAACTTTTCACCAGCAGTAGTGGTAGTGGTCAGGCAATTGGACTAGATGATTGTTTTAAGTCGCAACTATTCTATTCTATTCTATTCTATTCTATTCTATTCTATTCTATTCTATTCTATTCTATTCTATTCTATTCTATTCTATTCTATTCTATTCTATTCTATTCTATTCTATTCTATTCTATTCTGTTCTGTTCTGTTCTGTTCTATTTCTATTTTTTTCACCCCCTGCATGCCACACTGTGTCCTATATCCCTTAGGCAGTAGCCCCCTTACTCCACTCTGTAAGTTGTTCTGGAAAGCCTTTCCAGACTCATCTGGTGGGTTTCAGACCTGGATGATGTGCATCAGTTCTCCTTTGTGACAGTCCTGAGGGGCACTTATATATGTTCAGGCTCTTCAGATGGTCATGAACCTGATCTTCTCTTGCAGTGGGAGGCACTTTGTTCCCCTGGTTCCTGTCTTTCGATCCATCCACTCAAGAGGTGTGGAAACAGATATTGCCAGTGAAGACTGAGGCAAAAGAACTGTTGAGACCTCAGCTTTTTCGCCATCTGTTGTTTACCAGTTTGCCAGGCTTGTTTATCAGGTCAGATATCCTTTCTTTGATCTTCCTTTTCTGGTTGACATATCTGTAGAAGCCTTTCTCATTATTCTTTGCAACCCTTGCCAAGTTCAGCTCCAAGTGCACCTTGGCCTTCCTGAAACCATCAACCAACATAACCAGGCAATGTCATGGAATCATCTGTTTGTTGTCCAACTGATAGCACCCATATTTCCCACAAACCAAATAAGCACTTTTACAGAATTTTGGTGAAAAATCCTGAGATGGAGTAGATATTGGTTTTAAAGGCTGGTTTTTGGGTTTAGCTGATTCTCAGGATTCTTGTCTTAGCATACTTACTTGCACTTCAGAAACACTTCCTGAAAACTAGTTAAAAGCAAAATAGTTTGCCAAAAAATGTGGAGGCACATTCCAGAAGGAATTAGAGGAGAAATTTAACTACAACCACCCATTGAACAGCTAAGTTAAAGTGTGTTCAGCAGTTTGAAGGTATGTATCACATGAATGTCATAACATCTTTGTGTGGCAACTGTTAGAGTTTATTTCTTCTTCATAGGGAAAGGCACCTGGCAGGTGGTGTACTGTACAGTATGATTGGCAAAGCTCTTGAAGAAGACAAAGTTAAATCCCCAAATGAAGATGTGTTATTTTCAGTTGTGACATTTATTGATACTTATTTAAACAGACTCATCAGAGAAGATCCAGTCGTTTGGTATGAATAGTTCTCATAGCCTTCAGACGGAGTTTGCAAGGCAGAACTGTAATGAGGACCATTTACCTTGACATTTTTCTTAGCATTGTTCTTAAAAGTAGCCTTTGTCCATTACACTCTGTGACCACAGGTATGGGCAAGGAGCTTAGAAGGAAGAATTATTTTTCAAGAGTGTGAAGTAAAATTAGTGAGCCAACAACTTTTGTCAAGAATTGTCCAAGGGAGATCAGAGAATAAAGAAAAGGTTGCTTGCATTTTTTGGTTTGGTTTTGGTTTGGTTTTGGTTTGGTTTTTTTTTAATGAACTGTTTATTGTTGCACTGTATTGTGACCTATTTTGATCCTGATGTGTTTCAACATAGCTGACCTTATTTGCTGGCTCACAAGAAATGCTTAATTTTTCTTGTGTACACACATACTGTCTCTCACAAAATGCCTCTGGGGATATTTGAACACCCAAGATACCAGCCTGACCATCTTTTCTGCTGAGTAGTTGGGGTTAGCAGTGTCTAGAAGTGGATTGCTGAGGAATGTATGTAAAGAGAATTATTTCTCTATGATGATTTTTAAAAAGTCCATCTAACTATCTATTCCTACCTTGTTCCCAACACAAAGCAATGACAAATTCTTTTTTAAAAGCCTTGTAAAAGCATTAGCCTCTCTTCTGCACCAACCCTTGATGGCTTACCCTTCACTTACTCAATTGTTTGGGTTACGTTTAGGAGCCATTATTGACCTCTTTGTTAACATAGCTACTGTTGACATCATTCCTTATCCAACAGAGATAAGGCCTTGTGTTCTGTTGCATCATTACTGGGCAGCTCTCCAAGTCCAAATTGTTCATCTATATTTGAAATATTTGCCTTTTGAGCTTTGTAATGAAACTTGTTTACATGGGGAAGGGAAGGAGAAAAATCCCTGTAAATGAATGCAGTAGTCCCAGTGTAAAAACAGTAATTCAGTGAAATAGTGAGATTGTGTTTTCCAGCTGCTGTTTGTAGATCCCAGTTGCTAGGGTGCTTGATATCACAGAGTATAACCTTGTCCCATGGTTACCGTTTGCATATCTTTGCTTTTCTTGACAACGAGGTTAAAGACTACACACTCATCACTTATCTGATTAGAACTGGCTTGGAAAATTACTGCTAAGAGAAAAAAAATCTTATGCAGCTCATGTAACCATCAGGATGTTGGTTTTCATTAATGAACTGTTAAACCTGTGAATGACTCATTGAAGGGGTGGACATGAAAACCTGCTTTGCTTGCACTAATTTTATTTACTCTAATTAAGGGAAACATGTCCTTTGATGTGATAATTTGCTGCTGTAGGCACAATGTCTTTGCAGGAAAGGGAAGCTTTTACTCTTTAGAACAAGACTGGCTGCTTGCTTCTTGCATTAAAAGAAACAGCCATTTAACCATGTAGTCACTGGTCAACTAGATCATCATCTTGTTGCTCTCACCTGTGCTTGTAGATTGTGTAAGACTTCCCATTCTCAGTTAACTCAAACATGTCTTTGGTACTGAGTAGCCACTGTCAAAATGTGTCCTGGGGGCTGCACAAAGCAAGCAAGCAAGAGTTTTTTCTTGAAAAGTCCCTATGCTGTATTCTTGAAACAAGACTAAAATAAAACCACAACAGAAAGGAAGAATGTAACACACTAACACCTGTGACTAGAGGAAAAGAAAGTAGAGGTTGGAGGAGATGGCAAAAGTTTATTGCTGTTTGTGAGGTACCAACGTGCTCTTTTGGGTTTTTATTTTTCTCTACTTGGTAGTTATGGTCCCCTGTCTTCAGGGGGTCCTCTCCTGACCTCATTAGTCTAGCTGTTGGCTATATCCTAAGCTATGTGGCTGCTTAGTTGCATTTGGCATGCAATTCTTTCTTTTTCTACCTGCAGTCAGGACCAGAACAGCTCACAGGGCTTTAAACTCCCAAAGAAACCTAACTGCTGTTAGTCTGGGATGTAAATCCACTGGCTTATTATAATCACTCAGTGCAGTGACCTGCACAGTACTTGAAAACTTGAAGTGCCAGGACTGTGACTTTTGTGAAGCTGAGAAATATATGTGCAATAGGCCTTTAAAGATAAGCTAGATAGGATGTTTTGATTAAAACTTCTTTAGTGTGTTTCTCAATTTTTCATTCCATTAATGCATTAAGATAAAGAATTTTCATCAGTAAGTTAGCCTTCTTTGAAAGATACTATCTTAAAAAGGACATTCTGACTAACACCTTTCAGTTACCTTGCCATAGCTTCTCTGTTCTTGGAGGCATATTGGCCCCAAATTCCTGTTTTGTGATAAAACAACCCCAGGGTTGTTCTTGGTTTTACATGAGTAGTAAGTGTACTATAAATGGATGTTGAGAATCATTTTGTTGTTATGCCTTCTTGGCTGTGCTCTCTCTTTTCTGCTTATGTCCAAGCATGAGGGCAGGAATGAAAAATTAAGATGCAACTGATCACCTGCTCTGCTTTCAGCAAGTGACTTTTTTCACTTGAGTTAAGGTAGCTAAACTGCTCTATATGGTTAGTATAAAGGACAGCTGGTACGAATCTGTCATACTGAGCACGTTTCAGTTAGAGGGCACCATTGATCCTTATTCATTTATCTGTTCCATTTGCTTAGGCAGCTAAACTATTAGAAAAGAAGAGTTACAAGAATTATAAGCTAGAGCCATAATGTGACCTACATATGAATGCCCAAACAGCATAGTCCCCATTTCAGTAGGGACTGGAAAGGAAAGCTGTTTACTGGACAAATATAGAGTCCAGCTTCCTCTGCTATCAATAACTTAGCAGTCTTCTGTTTTAAACATAAAATGTCTGTAAATGAGCTTCAAACATTCACTTAGCTGCATAAGAATTATAACCATATTGCAATATCATCATCATGGCTTGGCTTCGCGGACGAAGATTTGGGAAGGGCTTTAAACGTGAGTACACCCTTCAAGCCTGCGCGGTGGATTTTTTAGGTGAGGCACAGCGTGAGCGAGACTGGCCCCACCCTTTACACCTGAGGTTCATCTGCCAGGGCCTAGCGAGCTTGGACGGTGACAGCGAAGTCCTCAGGTCGTAGGTTTGGTTAGAGTATCCTTCTCTTAGATGGATGGCCTTACAGGGCTAAACGAGCTCCATCTGCCCGGGTTTGGAGTTAGAGTTGTCCTTCTCCTAGGATGGTTGCCCGAAGGCTAGTGAGCCCATCCTGCCCATGGACACACTTTGTCTGACCCTTCAGTTGAGACCTGTCAGGCTTGGGAGACCCTACCGGAGGCATATGCCACCACCAGCATAGCTCTCAACTTTGCAAGGGCACGCAAGCTCTTTCCCCACGGCAAGGGGGTGCCCATGAAAGAGATATTGCAATATGAAGGTAAATTAAAATGTAAATGGCCAGTGCTGACAGGTGTACTCTTCTCTGGGTAAAAAGCTGGCTGGACGGCTGAGCCCAAAGAGTGGTGGTGAATGGAGTTCAATCCAGTCGGTAGCCAGTCACAGGTGGTGTTCCCCAGCGTTCAGTTTTAGGGTCTGTTCTCTTTAATATCTTTATCAATGATCTGGATGAGGGGATCAAGTGCACCCTCAGTAAGTTTGCAGATGATGCCAACTCGAGCAGGAGTGTTGCTCTGCTTGAGACCTGCTTGAGCATAGGGAGGCTCTACAGAGGGATCTGGACAGGCTGGAATGATGGGTCAAGGTCAATGGTATGAGGTTCAACAAGGCCAAGTGCCGGGTCCTGCATTTGAGCCACAACAACCCCTTACAATGCTACAGGCTTGGGGAAGAGTGGCTGGAGAGATGCCCATCAGAAAAGGACCTGGGGGTGTTGGTCAACAGCTGGCTGAATACAAGTCAGCAATGTGCTCAGGTGGCCAAGGACAACAGCATCCTGGCCGGTGACAGCAATAGTGTGGCCAGCAGGACTAGAGAAGTGATCGTGCCCCTGTACTAGGCAATGTTGAGGCCACACTTTGAATATTGTGTTGAGTTTGGACCCCTTACTACAAGGACACTGAATTGCTGGAGGGTGTCCAGAGAAGAGCAATGAAGTTGATGAAGTGTCTGGAGAACAAGCCTTATGAGGGGCAGCTGAGGGACCTGGGATTGTTTAGCCTGGAGAAAAGGAGGCTGAGGGGAGATCTTATGCCCTTTACAACTACCTGAAAGGCAGTTGTAGTGAAGTGGGTGTTGAAGTCTTCTCCCAAGTAACAAGTGATAGGACAAGAGGAAATGGCCTCAAATTGCACCAGGAGAGGTTTAGATTGGACATGAGGAAAAGTATCTTCACCAAAAGAGTTGTCAAGCACTGGACCAACCTGATGTGCCACTTCAGGCTTAGCTCCAGCGACCTCAATTTTATCTCTTTCCCCCTTCAAGTCTAGTTTAAAGCTCTTTCAATGAGCCCTGCTAACTCCTGGGCAAGAATCCTTCTCCCCCTGTCAGACAGGTGTACCCCATCTGTCACCAGCAGGCCTGGTGTCAGATAAACCAACTCATAATCAAAAAACCTGAATTCTTGCTGGTGACACCAGGCTCAAAGCCAGGTATTGACCAGGTGGGTCTTTCTGCATCTTCCATCATCATTCCCTGCCACGAGGGGAATAGAGAACACTACTTGTGCTCCTGATCCCTTCACCAGTTGTCACAAGGCCCTGAAGTCTCTCTGGATTGCCCTCAGGCTTCTTTTTTGAGTTCATCACTGCCTACCTGAAAAGTGAATAATGGATAATAATCTGAGGAGTGTATCAGGGTGGGAAGCTTTCTTGCCACATCCTTAACCCAAGCCTCAGGGAGGCAGCAGAATTCCCTGTGAAATGGGTTGGATCGGTATAGTGGGCCTTCTGTTCCCTTCAGTGACCTCTTGGATTTTCTTTGTAGAAGTGGTTTTGATGCTGGGCTGGGGCTGACTTAACCTCAGCAACACTTCTGAGCTGGATAAATCATCAGTCTCACTATTGATTGGCTCCACTTGCAGGGCCTCATACCTGTTATTCAAGGGCACTGGGAAGGTGGAGGTGTTGCTGGGGCAACACACCTGTGCGTTGGGCAGGAGCTTGTTGCCATTGCCCCCTGTTTTTCCAGTCATTATGTTCACTTCGATGGAGATTGAGGACAGGGAGTCCTCCAAGTTATGCACCTTGTGTGCCTGTTGGGCCTGTCTCAGGGAAGGTAGGATGTTGTCCCAAGGGTCAATCTCTTCCTCGCACTCCCTGATGCTCTTCAACCAGCTCACCTCCTCCCGGAGCTCTGTCGCTAAGCAGAGCGGTTCCTCTACCTGGGCGCACCTCCCGCAGGGGTGCTCACGGCACTGGTGTCACAGCAGGGCACAGCCGGACACCTGGGGGCTGCCTGCCTCCGCTGGCGCTCCGGCTGGGCAGCTGGGTCGGTCATGGTGCACCTCCCAGAGAGGCCGTGCCCTTCTGCCGGGTGGAGACCGTCCCTCCCCGGTCTGAGCGGGCGGAGCCTCCAGCGCCTTTCTCGCACGCCCCGCCGCGCTCCCCAGGGGTCTCTTTTACCGCTGTGGGCGCGGTCGCCGTTGTCCTGGCAACGCCCTCCCCTCGTCAGCCCCTCCCGCGGGAGCCGCCGGCTGAGGACGGGTTTCTCCGCAATCCTGGAGTTCCCCTGTCACAGGACAAACCTCAGGAAACCTCCTGTACACCGAGATCTATCTCTCCACTTCGGGCTGTGCCGGCTCCGGCGCAGCTCTTGTCGGCGACTCACGTTCATGACTCTTAAAACTACTCCTATGAAAAAGTAGACATTGAAAGAACCATCATCAGAAACGAAGCGGTTCTGCAAGAAGGGTACTGAAGGCTTAAGTTTCCATAGCTTCCCTAAAATCTTTAACCTTAAAACGATCCAGTTCCTTATGAGCAGTGCCGTGTCAAATCATGTGGTAGGTAACACAGGTGTTAACGAGTTCAATTCCAACTGAGCCCACGTCACCATGTCTTACCAGGAATTTTTTTGTCAAACTAACTAAATCTCAGATGTAAGAGAATCCTTACCTGTTCCTGGAGGCTCATGTGTGCCAACAGGAACATTCTGTGAAATTCCCTGGCTTGTCAGTTGGATTTTCTCTTCCCATGCCTGTACAATAATTTTCTTCCTTGCTTTATTGTTGTTTGTAACATTTTTTCTGTTTACAAAGGGTCACGAAAGCACTGGATCTCTGCAGGTTGGCTAGTCTGACCACCTTGGTCAGCTGCAGCTTCGCCTAGCTTAGTCTGGGGAACTTCCAGGGCTGGAGACAGCACACCTTCCTGGCGACCTGATCCAGGGCTACACAGCCCCTCCTAGGGGAAGCTTGTCCTAATGTTTTTCCGAACTTCTAGGAAAAAAATTATAAAACAGGACCTAGGTACTTCACCTTGGAACAAATTCACAGCCCTAAAATAGCATGTAAAAAAAAGCGAAACATTTTTCTACAAATGATGTCCAAAGTTTTAGTTAGCTGTATTTTAAAAAGGAAGAAGAGGAATTTGTTTCACACCAACATTTATCCAACTAAAAAAGGTGAGAATTTGTACTGGGTTGAATATCACATTAATTTTGCCGTGTTCTTGAAGCGAAAATCTGGCATCCTGAAAATGGAAATTCACTTTCTTTTCTTCTATCCCCCACCTGCTGCCTTTTTTAAAAGGATTTTCCAGACACATTCATGGCTATCCATCCAGGACTGGTTGGGAAGAGCATGCAGTCTTCTGTAAGAACTATTTCATTATTTGTGTCCACTGATAAAGGGATTCTCTAGACAGAACTGTATAAATCATGCACAAGCTTCTAAAGCCCTAAAGTGGGCTTAACTGAAGAAATATCTTTGTGCAAAAGCACACTCAATTTTTCTTCTGCATGTGAGATACTTCTCTTCTCCACCTCCTCTTTTTACTCAAAATCTGTGCTCATGCTGCCTTTGACAGGAATGTCACCAATCTGTGCTGCACATTCTTTTTCTTAGAAATGACACAGAAACTGTCAACCTCCTTCAAATCATTATGTGGGAGAAAAGTGTTGCCTTCTTTTTGTAGTCAGTGTTGCCTTTGTGGTTTTGGGCTTTTTTTCAATATTTTAGCTTAAAATGAGTTGTTTGGGGAAGTAATTTTATTACTGATCATTAATATGATGAGGGCATGATGAAGCAGATTATATTCTCTGCTTTGTTGCCTTTGGGAAGGACTTGAGCAGTCAGACTGGCAGCCAAACAGTTTGTTGAACAGCAACTTTACAGTATGACATAATGGGATTTCAAATCACTTCTAAGTTGGGTCAAAGCAAAAAAAAAAAAACCAAAATGATTGACCACAGCGTTCCTTTGAAAGAAGAGGGATTTCCCTGCCTGTCAGGCTGCTGAGGGTTTCTGGCCTGTGGTATGAGTGGGACCATGGCTTTTCCTTCACAGTTAATATAAAAACATTTAAAGAGAGGTTTCCACTTGTAATCTGAAGCACTGCTTCTAGGACAAGCCCTGTAACCCTGTCTGTTCTCACCTAAAACTTGATTTTACTTTATTTATAAGCTTAGTCTTGTGAATAATTTTAGTGCGAGTGAGTAACGGAGGAACTGTGCTAGAAATTAATTAATTCCTCTGAAAATAATGCAGCAACTATTAACACAATATCCATAAATGGATTCCTTGTGACTTCAAAAGTCAAACAGTTGTGGAAATCAAGCTCCTATGAGAAATCTGTAAAACAGCTTTCAACTTTATTGCTAAGCTTTGTGAGTATATTTTAACCTTTTGTTTGATTAGCTAGGTATAACCTCCTAGGAGAAAGTAGCACAGATTTTTATTAGGGCAGATAATATTGCTTTGGGAAGCAGTGTTTTCAAGAGCAGAACACAGCCATTCTGTGTTCTCACATGAAGCTGAAAAGCTTTTTGAGAAGTGCTAATGTCCATGCCATTTTTCATTCTCATTTCAGGCCATGATTTCCAGTACTCCATGGCCTTGGTGTGCTGGTTGCAGCTTTGATTTTGCTCTGCAGTTCAACTCAAAGCTATGGAGCTGTTTTGTACCCTACTGCATTCCAATTTGATCCGAAGAAGGGAGCTGGTGGGGACACTCACTGGCTATATCAGGAATGAAATTCCGTGATAGATGAGTTGAGAGAGTGAATTTGGTCATACACACCAGGCAGGCCCTGGCCTCGTGTAAATGTGTTTTTTCCGTGTTGCTATCAGGGTTTTTTAAATGCATTTAAAAGAGAAGTATATTTGAAATGGCTCAAATAAGACATTTAAGTTTCTTGTTCAAGCACAAATGTAGGTGGCACCATGCAAGAATTGCCTGGTATTCCCCATCTATTCCTGTTCACTAGAATTGCCAGGCTTGTCCTCGTGGCCAGCAGGGAATGGTGTAGGCATCACTGCTATCTTTTGATCTTTGTTTAGGGTTCTCCATAGAGAAATTTCATCTTGACCTTCCTTTAAAATTTTTCGTTGTTTGACAAAGTACTTATTGTAGTTTTATGTGACTTTATAAGTGTCATTTTTATTTCAGTAATCTATCTTGTGGACTCCCAGTCTGAATACAAAGCTTTAAGAATATTTTGATTTCCTGTGTTTGTGGTTAGCTTTATTTAAGTTCTAGGAATATGTGCGTTTGCATTCCAGGTCCTGAATATAAATCTGTATAGACAACCTTCCAAACTGAATGGTTTCCCCAAGAAATTAGTAAGAGCAAGAGTAGCTAAGCCCTGCAAGGGAGGTCTGTCTTTGGAAATAGAGGAGAATTTGACTAAATGAAACACTGAGCACTGAGCTTAGCCCTGCTTTTGCCATCAAGTGTGGAATGAGATCACCTCAAGAAGTCCCTTCCAGCCTAAGTTATTTTACAATTGATCTGAATACACTCTACATTGTTTCTGAAGGGAAATTTAGTTTGTATTGTTGGTAACAATTTTTTTTAGCAGGCTTCGCAATTGATCTCTGCCATTTAAAGATGCAAAGAATTTAAATGAATGGACTAATACTGATTGCAAAATGAGCCAGTGGTGAAACTGAATTTCTTTTACCACTGCTCAGAAGTCTTTAATAATTTTCAAAATGTTTGTTGGTGTGTAAGAGAGTGAGGGATCTGATCAAATTTATTTTGAATCTTTTTCATTTTCCTACCTATTTTAATGAGCTTGGGTATGTGAAACAGAATATTGGAATTTTATATTCTTAAGAATTCCATTTGGTAATTAGTAGCAATTCTTATCACTCTTATACCAGTTGAGCTATTATGCTCCATTTGACCTTGCACAATATTTAAATATCCTATTTTATATGTTTTTAACATTCTGATTGCAGTGTATATTTTAAATAGCCTTCACGGTAATGAAAGCTGTACTTAAGAAGATTTTCTTTTAAATATTATCCTTATTGCTGTATTCCAGTGCGTGTCTTCTGTTGCTTAATGAAGTCATGTGTTTATTTTATTAGCTAGCTTTCTGAACAAATTAGAGATTGTAAGGACCCGTATCATTTAAAACTCATGCTTCAGCTTTCCTATGGTTTATTGTGAATGGTTTGGTTTCTTTTAGTCTTTAATAACACCTGAAAGTGTATACACCTGAAAAATGTTTTCCTCTGTTCCTTTTATATGTTAACAATATTGAGTGTGTTACGACTATAGCTGGAGAAGTTTAATCTATCTTCTCTGACCAGCATAGCTTTTGTTAGCTATGTTCCCACAAACATGTATAAAATGTTTTGGCTTCTGTGAATACTATATAACTTGAGGAGAACAAGAAGTTATGTAATGTAATACAGCAAGCATACAAGTGAAACGGCGTGAGTCCAAACAATTACTTAGTGGTTGGAACTATTTGACAATATTTATGATCTGTTTGTTTGCTATTAGTGATATTCCTGAATAAAATGTAATACATACCAATCCTGAGTATGTATTTTCTGCACAGAACCTTTATACAATATATCCAAACACTTTCATCCACCTTACCATTTATGCATTAGTTCTTCTCAGTTTTTGAAGTCCATCTTCTAAGAACAGGTTTTGATATTCTGCAATGTGTTCTAGATGCAGTGAATTTTGCTGCCCATATTTACAATTGCCTTGTTGTTTGGTATTTAATGAAAGAAAAAATGTAGGTGGAATAAATATTAATTTTAACTCTTTAAAATTAATTATAATTTAAATACAATTATTTTCATTTTAAGGCTTTCCTTAATCCAACTTTCTACAGTTTTAGCCTTTAGTTATGTGGAAAAATGGATTATTTTAACAAGGCTGTAATGACTAATTAAAAGAACTAGATGAAGACTGTCAAAACTCAAAGCTTTGTACTGCTTTTAATTTGTACTACTCTACCAAAGAATTTGAAGGATAGCCATCCAAAACTAGAAGGAGGGAAAATGCAATAACTCTAAATTTCTTCCAAGCAACTGAATTTCCTGGAGAGTGTAAACCGTTCTGTATGCTCAGAACTGGCTGATCTAAGTCTGAGAATTTTTCCGTAGCTTTGGCCATTTCATATCAGTGTTTGTTTTTAGGATATGCATGTGAAATTTTCCTGTGACAAAATGACCAAAAGCTTTTGAAGATCTCATTCACAGTGGCTTGTACAAGGAAGAACAAGTCACACTAAAGGCAACTGCACCAATAGGTCTGTTCTAGACACATACAAAACAGGTACTTGCTTAGCAGTTTACCAGGATTGTCAGGATATATCTCCTTATGTCCACTACAAATGGCATACAGTATAATATTATTTCTCAAATAGTGCAATTTAACCTGTAGACATTTCTTCAGCTTTGTGTGTGTGTGTGTGTGTGTGTGTGTGTGTTTGTTTGTTTGGGTTTTTTTTAAATTTTATTTCTTTATGTGTTTGGTATTCTTTGTTTGGAGGAAGTTATACGCTAGGCTTTGCTAGGTAAAGATTTTTAATTTCCTGTGTAGGGTCTTTGCCTCACAGGAGTGAATTGGGATGGAAACAGTAAGAGGCTGACCACCCCCCAGTTTCTCTTGTGTACACTGTAAATATCCAATGGAAGAACTTGCATTTATGTGGTACGAAGAAAAACATAATGTACTGCACATGCATGGACAGCTAAGAAAATCAAAAGGGAAGAATTAGCTAATCTTGTATTGCTAATTAGAAAATCTTATTTTGACCACATTATTACCTTTACTCTTAAGGCACTGTGCCCATATGTGGGCTCTATTTCCTACCCCATTTTATGACTGTGAAGATGTTACATGGGCCCTAGCTGTAATCACCAGCAACCACAAACTGCACAGTGCTTTTCATAACAAGACTAAGTTTTCAGTAGCTTGTAATTTTGAAATAATTTGGACAGAAATCTTGCTTGAGACATATTTCAGCCACTTATAAAAATCCTTCATAGGTGGAACCTGTGAAAAGGTTTGGCTCTTCCACAGTTTAAGGAGAGGGGATCACTTGCCCGTGTTACACATTTTATAGCTTTTTTGCCTTTGGAAGACTGCATTCATCAGTACTTTGCTGTTTGCGGAAATGAAAAAGAAGTGGAAGTTTCCAGGTACTAGAGTAATACATTTTGTCCAAGCTAGAAGACATTTGCCCTATGATGAGACATCTGTTTCTATATGTTCAGAAGACTTGCTAAAGACTGAACACTGGAGGATGTTCACGGGCTGCAGGGTCTGAACTCGCCTCTGTGATGGCTTGGAATCTTGCATTGCTAATTGCCAACACATGGAGACTTTTCAGTTCTTCATCTTCTCACTGGCACCCTGATGCTATGGGACAGGGAAGTTTAACTGACTTGAATATAGAGCTGAAACCAGTAGAAAGGCAGTGAAACCTGGGAAGAATTGAAGATTCCAGAGGTAGCGTGCACTTCTTTTGCAGTGCAATGGATTATATGTGTATGGAATCCTCTCTCGATTCAGGGGTCAGAACCAAACTCCTAATAATGTTAAGGAGCACAGAAGTGTAGACATGTAAGCTGCTGTCAGCAGAGTCCTGTAATCTTTGGAACTGGGGCTGGGTGGTGACTGAGGCAGGGGCGTTCATGTAGAGGAAGAGAAAGGGAATTCTGCAAGAAAGCAAGTGTTCTCTCTAGTAGATAGGTCCTAAAACTAGCTCCTGGAAACTATCTGTGTTATTTTAAATGGGAAATTTTAAACAAAGTTATTTGGCTCTACACCCATTCTATGTCATTGTGCCTACTTAATAGATGTTAGCAAAAAAAAAACCATGTGCAAAAGCTAGTGAATATTACTTAGTCTGCCATTCTAATCCTGATAAACTATAGAAAGTACTTCAAGCAGTGGGTGTTGTCTTCTGTAAGACTGTCTTCCATAAAAGCCTCATAGACAAGCTGTTTCTGTAGAGGCTGCAGGAGCGGACAGTGAGGTGAATTGCAAACTGTCTGAATGGCTGGGCTCCGAGGGTAGTGATCAGCAGTGTACCCAAATCAGACTGAGCCAAATCATCTGTTTGGAGGCCAGTATCAAGCAGCGTACCCTCCCTGAGGGCGGAGTACATACTGGGTCCAGTCCTGTTTAACATCTTCATTAATGATGTGGCTGATGGAGCAGAGTGTTCTCTCAGCAAATTTGCAGATGACACAAAACTGGGAGGAGTGGCTGAAAGGCCAGAGGTTTATGCTGCCATTCAGCAAGACCTAGACAGATTGGAGAAATGAATTGACAGAAACCTCATGAAGTTCAGTGAAGGAAAGTGCAAAGTCCTGCACCTGGTGAGAAACAACCCCATGCACCAGAACATGCTGGGGACCCTCCAGCTGGAAGCAGCTTGGCAGAAAAGGACCTGGAGGTCCTGGTGGACATCAAGTTGAACATGAACCAGCAGTGTGCCCTTGCTACAAAGAAGGCTAATGTCATCCTAGGCTGCAGTAGGAGGAGTGCTGCCAGCAGGTTGAGTGCCTCTACTCATCACTGGTGAGGTCACACCTGGAGTACTGTTTCCAGCCAGAAGACTGATACATAGGGCTACTGGAGTGGTGCCCAATGACAAGACCAGAAGCACGATCTGAAACACAGGACATGCCACCAGACCATCAGAAACACTTTTTCACTGTGAGAGTGACTGAGCACTGGCGCAGGTTGCCCAAAAGAGTCGTAGAGTCTCCATTCTTGAAGATACTCAAAAGTTATCTGGACGTGATCCTGGGCAACTTGCTGTAGGTGGCCCCAGGGAGCAGGGGCATTGGACCAGATGACCTCCAGACTTCAAACCAACCTCAACCACTCTGTGAGTTTGTGAATGGGGAAGGGAAGGAAGCTAAGAAATGTTGCCAGTACTGGGCACGCTTCCTCTGTTATGGCAGTTGTGGGCAAGCAGTTATGTGCAATTGTCCACAGGCCCTACACTTCAGTGCTATAGTGATAGGTCAGGGAAGTGTAGTATGGTGCTGTGATATGGGGCCCACAAGAATGGGACTGTGGGTCAAAACAGGGCAGACCTTTATCAGTGCTGCTTACTTTAGTTCATTTGAAAAAGTAGAACTGGGCTTGGCAGCCTTGCAGAAGCAAGTGAAGGGAAAGCAGAGAACAGATGTGCAAGTGTGTATTTGCCTGAGTGACAGCAGAAGTACTGAGAAGTGTCTGCACTGTGTCTTCCCAGTGTGGGAACATGATGTTGTCTGGGAGAGCACCACATGCAAGTGAAGAGCCAGCCTAAACCCAGCATAGTGCCAGGACAGTGAGCACTGAAAGCGTTAGGCAGGCATGCTCATGTCCTCAGCAACAGCACTTACCCGGTCAAAAAAACCCTTGTGGAGCCGTATGTATATTTGCCCTGCTCTTCCTATTGATACCTCTATTAGTACTATCTGTACTAATAGAGGCAAACCCACTCCCCTAGCCTCTAGGCAGTGGCGTACTGTGGTGGGCAGAGCACATTCTCTCTGCTCTCATCAGAAAGATGTGCCCAGGTCTCACCTACCTGGTTGGGAATAGTTTTCTAGCAACCACCTAAATTTTTTCACAGTCTATGTATGCCTGATCTGCCAGTGTGCCACCTAAAGAGCTCTTCACTATCTCTGTCTTTGTGTAGGGGGAAGCAGTCAGACAGCTGTTTCAATAGGTTAGTCTATTGAAACCTAGCCATCTTTTTGCATTATTCTCTTGTAAGACAAGTTACCCATTCACCTGAACATTGTAGTAACCCTTCTTTCTCTCTGTGCTACTTGAATTCACCTTTTGATTCACTAAAAAGCCTGAATGGCCATGAAGACTCTTCAGTCTTACTGGAAAACACTGTTTAACACAATCGTAGTGTGTTTTCCTTTTCAATAATCTCACTATGGTTTTGGTTTACTGATATCTAATCCATGTCCTTATGTTTAGTTTCTCTTTCATGGGCACCCCCTTGCCGTGGGGAAAGAGCTTGCGTGCCCTTGCAAAGTTGAGAGCTATGCTGGTGGTGGCATATGCCTCCGGTAGGGTCTCCCAAGCCTGACAGGTCTCAACTGAAGGGTCAGACAAAGTGTGTCCACGGGCAGGATGGGCTCACTAGCCTTCGGGCAACCATCCTAGGAGAAGGACAACTCTAATTCCAAACCCGGGCAGATGGAGCTCGTTTAGCCCTGTAAGGCCATCCATCTAAGAGAAGGATACTCTAACCAAACCTACGACCTGAGGACTTCGCTGTCACCGTCCAAGCTCGCTAGGCCCTGGCAGATGAACCTCAGGTGTAAAGGGTGGGGCCAGTCTCGCTCACGCTGTGCCTCACCTAAAAAATCCACCGCGCAGGCTTGAAGGGTGTACTCACGTTTGCAAAGCCCTGTAGTGACAGGCAAGGGACGAAACGGCAGGTGGAAAGATGTCACTGGAAGCCGCAGAACCAACCCTGCATGCAGGCGGTTCAGGACATTGGTCGCTTGAGACTGACCCGGGAGATGACAGTCTCGTTCGGCAGCATCCTGAATGACCAAGCAGCCTTTTTCAAGGAGAGCACTGCTTGCTCCACATGGAGAGGGGCCTAGAAAAGGTGGCCTAACCAAAGCTCATCTCCCCTTCCAATCCGGTTGGCTAGCCGCGGCCAACAGGCATCTTCTGTTGCGGTCAGCCAAAGACAAAGAGACAAAGGCATACACCTGCCTCCAAAGGTGTGTCCAGATTGACACTCGCATGTTGGAACATCAGAACCATGCTCGATACAGCAGACAGTGGGCGTCCTGAACGCCGTTCTGCTATAATTGCTCACGAACTGTCACAACTCAACATCGACATTGCTGCTCTCAGTGAAGTTCGCCTTCATGAGGAAGGCAGCCTTAAAGAACATGGTGCCGGCTACACGCTGTATTGGTCAGGCAAACCCAAAACCGAAAGTCATCATTCCGGAGTTGGCTTCATGATTAAAAACTCCATCGCCTCTAAACTTGAAAATTTGCCAACAGGTCATTCCGATCGCATTATCTCCTTACGCCTCCCGCTACACAACAAGCAACATGTTGTTCTCTTCAGCATATATGCCCCAACTCTCCAAGCTGACCCTACAGAAAAAGACAAATTCTACACCGATCTGCGCCGCCTTACTCAAAAGGTTCCTGCGGATGATAAGATCATAATCCTTGGTGACTTCAACGCCCGAGTAGGTAAGAACTCTGAAGCCTGGAAAGGAGTACTAGGCAAGCATGGAGTTGGAAACTGCAATGACAACGGTCGCCTCTTGCTAGAGTTTTGTGCTGAGCAGCAGCTTACCATCACCAACACTATCTTCCAGCAGAAAGACAGCCTGAAGACAACCTGGATGCATCCTCGATCTAAACACTGGCACCTCATTGACTATATCTTAGTGCGCCAGAGAAACGTTCGCGGTGTCTGTCACACCCGAGTGATGCCTAGTGCAGAATGACAAACAGACCACCGCCTTGTGCGCTGCAAACTTAACCTCCATTTTAAGCCCAAACCTAAGAGGGGCGGCATTCTGAGGAGGAGGCTCCAAGTTAACAATCTTCAAACAGCTGCAGTGAGAGACAGCTTCCAGGCAAACCTTCAAACTAGGCTTGAAGACCGTCCCATAGACTCTTCTCCTGAAGCGCTTTGGCAACATATTAAAAATAGGATCCTGCAGTCCTCTGAAGAGTTCTTAGGGTTCTCCACAAAGAAAAACAAAGACTGGTTTGATGAAAACAATCCAGAGATCCAGGAATTGCTGGCAAAGAAGAGATCTGCTCACCAAGCACACCTCGCTCAGCCATCTTGCCATGTAAGAAAAGCAGCCTTTCGTCTTGCATGAAGTAAACTCCAACAGAAACTTCGAGACATCCAGAACAAGTGGTGGCTCAACCTAGCAAAAAAGACTCAACTATGTGCAGATTTGGGTGACCACAGAGGATTCTATGAGGCTCTGAAAGCAGTGTACAGACCCACACACCAAGTTCAAAGCCCCCTACTCAGCGCAGATGGCCAAACGCTTCTCACAGATAAAACCTCCATCCTGAATCGATGGTCTGAACACTTTCAAACTCTCTTCAGTGCCAACCGTGTAGTCCAAGACTCAGGAATCCAGCTCATCCCAAAGCAAACGGTGAAAAATGAATTGGATATAGCCCCTACTATGGGAGAGACCCTTAAGGCCATACAGCAGATGAAAACCGGCAAGGCAGCTGGGGTCGACGGAATCCTGCCTGAAATCTGGAAACATGGAGGCCAAACGCTCCATGCTAAATTTCACGAGCTAGTTGTGCGCTGTTGGGAACAAGGCGAACTACCACCAGATCTCCGTGATGCAATCATCATCACCCTGTACAAGAAAAAAGGAGTAAAGTCAGACTGCTCAAACTACCGAGGCATAACTCTGCTCTCCATTGCTGGAAAAATCCTCGCAAGAATACTATTGAACAGATTGGTACCCGCTATCGCAGAAGAACTTCTACCTGAAAGTCAGTGTGGTTTCAGAGCCAACAGAAGTACCACAGACATGGTATTCGTTCTCAGACAACTGCAAGAGAAGTGTAGGGAACAGAACAAGGGTCTCTATGTAACTTTCGTTGATCTCACCAAAGCCTTTGACACTGTGAGCAGAAAAGGTCTGTGGCAGATCTTGGAACGATTAGGATGTCCCCCCAAGTTCCTCAAAATGATTATCCTGTTACATGAGGGGCAGCGCGGCCAAGTCAGATATGGCGATGCGCTCTCTGAGCCCTTCCCAATAGCCAATGGTGTGAAACAAGGTTGTGTTCTCGCACCAACTTTATTCACAGTTTTCTTCAGCATGATGCTCCAAAGGGCCACGGCAGACCTCGACGAACAAGACGGCATTTATATCCGATATCGTACCGATGGGAGCCTCTTCAACCTAAGGCGACTGAAGGCCCACACCAAGACCCTGAATCACCTTGTCTGCGAGCTGCTTTTTGCTGACGATGCCGCCCTTGTTGCCCACACAGAAGCAGCTCTGCAGCGCTTAACATCCTGCTTTGCAGAGGCGGCTGAGCTTTTTGGGCTGGAAGTCAGCTTGAAGAAGACAGTAGTTCTCTACCAACCAGCACCACAAGATGATTACCATCATCCCCACATCACCATTGGCGAGTCAGAGCTTCAGTCAGTCCAGCAGTTCAGCTATCTGGGTAGCATCATCTCCTCAGATGCCACGATTGACAAAGAGATAGACAACAGAATAGCAAAGGCAAACAGAGCTTTCGGAAAACTCCATAAAAGAGTCTGGTGCAATAAACACCTGAAGAAAAGTACAAAGATCAGTGTCTACAGAGCCGTGGTACTGCCTACTCTTCTGTACGGGTCTGAATCATGGGTCATCTACCGCCACCATCTGCGACTCCTCGAACGCTTCCATCAGCACTGCCTCCGCACAATCCTAAACATCCACTGGACTGACTACGTGACTAATGTTGCTGTCCTTGAACAGGCAGACGCCACCATTATTGAGGCCATGTTGCTGAAAACGAAGCTGCGTTGGGCAGGGCACGTCTCCAGGATGGCGGATCACCGCCTCCCTAAGATGGTGTTCTATGGTGAACTTGCCACCGGCTGCAGCAAGAGAAGAGCTCCAAAGAGGAGATATAAGGACTCCCCGAAACAACACCTCAGCCTAGGCCATATTGACCACCATCAGTGGTCCACCCTGGCCTCCAATCGGGAGATTTGGAGACACACCATACATAACGCTGCTGTCTCCTTTGAGAGCACGCGTAGAATCAGGCTCGAGGAGAAAAGACAGCGCAGAAAGAACCGTGCCTCGACTATACCACCCAAGGAGACCCTCTGGTGTGCTCTTTGCAACCGGTCTTGCCTATCCCGCATTGGCCTTTTCAGCCATCAACGCGCTTGCAATAAGCATGGGCAAAGCCCTTCCCAAATCTTCGTCCGCGAAGGCAAGCCATGATGATGATGATGTTTAGTTTTCAATTAATTTGCAGTTTTCTTCAGTTAGTGCCCAAGTTTTGATATTTTATACTGTTCACTTGTAAGGTGTTGCTACATTTCTCAGTCGTGGTTTTATTGTTTGTTATCATCTTCCTCCTCTAAAATGACTTTGTTTCCCAGCTGTGTTGCTTTATATGGACATTCCCATTTCTTGGGCCACAACATTTAACATCCCTCTAGTTATGGCATGGAGCAGGAAATACAATGTTTTGTTTTGTTGTATGATCTTGAAAAAATAATTTTATCTCTCTTTTTTCTCTCTTTATTCTAGATCTTTAATATAAGACTTTGTAAGACTTTAATATAAGACTTCTTTTATTATCCTTTAATGTCTAGGAAATTAAGAAAAAGAAAAAGCAAGAAGAGCAAAAAGAAAGCTATGAGCATATGGAAAAGATTACTATATTCTGGGAGGTTGGCATCATTTCAGTGTTGATACTCATCACTGAAATGACCTGGATTTGACTGTTCAGATAGTCTTCGCTGCACATGGCTCCCTGCACTAAGCACGACTTTCAAGCTTTTGATAGTGGTGGGTCTGCAAGGGTGACCTGTGTAGTAGGAGGTCAGGTACGGCCTGTCTTGGAGGCACCCACAAACCAGACAGCAGCAGCTATCCAAAAAACATGGACTTAGTGCAACCTAATTTTGTCCGACACTCCGACTGATCAACTTAATTACGGGTTTGGATGTCAGTTGGGAATTATTACTGCACAACAGATTCCTGACCACTTAGAGAACCCACTCTAAGGAAGATGACCCACAGTGTGCACAGCTCACTGATATAAAGGGAGAATCTCCCACTTGGAGATACCAAGAGGGTCACTCACCAACACCGGGGTGAGGGTCACTCCATCCCAGGGAGATACACTCGGACAGCATCCCAACCTGAGGGGAGTCCCTGGGAGTCTCCTTGACTGGCATTCCGATCCAAGGGAAGAGTCTGCCACTGCACTGCCTGCTGCTCCAAGGAAAACTAGCTCCAAACGGTTCTCCAGGAGGGCTCCATTTATACCCTGGTCGAGTGTGAGCTGGGGGCATTTTCAGTCAACACAGCCAGGAGGCAGCTGACAGAGTCCGAGGTGCCAGATAGCCCTGGGGGGTAGCTCCTGATGTTTATCAGGTGCTGCTGCAGGGCCTGTCTGTTGTGCAAGCTCTGTGCAGGCAGTCAGGGGGGTTGCTCTGCCAGCCTGGTGCTACTCACAGTTGCCCAGCAACAGACAAGAAGCCAGTTTAGGGCACCTCTTCCAGAACCGTATTTAAGGGTGGTTACCACTAAGAGACATAGGAGGGAGGTGCCAAGCAGAAGGGATGCTGAAGAAAAAGTGACATGCAAGTGCAGAGGGACAGAATGTGGCTGGACAAAACGGGTGGACAAGGAGAGATGCCAGGGCATGCTAAAGCACATGCCTGTCTGAGCCAGGGCTAGAGCAAAGAGCAACCCAAAAAAGGCCTGCAGCAAAGAGCCACTGATAAGAGACAGAGAGGAGACCCAGGGAGAGGTGTGACAGCAAAGGTCTGGTGACTGGTGGCAGAACCCATGCCAGAACAGCTAAGAAACAAGTAGCAGCAAAAGACGAGGAATCGCAATGCACTGACCCCAACCTCCTGCATCGGCTGTCCCCACCACTGGGACAGAATGTAACTTGTGACAAGGGGACTGGAGACCAGAAGCAGGGCCAGGAAAAGTGTCTGGAGGGAAGTTGAGGTGTTTTCACTCAGTGTGTGTTTGTCATTATTTCTCAATATTGGAATCAATAATCAACTTTGTTAATTGCCAGTAAACTACCTTAGGTAAAATTCTACGACTTTAAACTATTTTTTTAACTGTGACACTCCCCCATATAGAGCGCAGTTAGACCTGTTCTTCTATGTTAAAGCAAACCAGGAAAGGTTGCAGACACCTGACTGCCGATACATGCTACTTTTTATTACAGATTTTTGTGTCTAAATGAGCGACATTCAGTGCAGCACCAACTGATGTGGCATTTGAATGTAAGAAAACTTTATTCAAGACCATACAGGAAGGGATAATGATTTTTATTTCAAAGCTCATCTCACTTATGCTCACTCTCTTATATGTCAGCCATTATTTCAGACCTGTTCTTTCATGCTTAAATATTCATAAGCACCAAGGTTTGTGTATCCAAGTGGTCTGGCCAGGCTTATGTCTGGTGATAGAACAAGGAGCACTGCTTACTAAGTTCTCATTGCACCTCCTGGATTATTCTTGATCAGTGTTCACATGCTGGTTCTCTGAGCATACATTTTGTACCTTTGTAAGTTCACAGTGATTGTCATCTTTTGCTTTTTCATCATGTCCTACCTCTCAGAGTCATTAGGTAACATCACTAATTTACTAATTATCCTTTTGCCTCCTTCTCTGAAAATAGTGTCCTTTGTTTTGCTAAACTAGTTATGTGTTGAGATTGTGCTGACCTGCTATACTACACCAGGGTCTGGGGTATGGGTGAGGTGAGAGATATGGCGCAGGGCTCTTTCTGCAGCTCAGTAAGAAAGGCTTAATGACAACCAATGGCTTAATAAAATAGCTGTTTAAATAAGGCAGAATAAATAAGACAGAATAAAAAGAGGAATATAGATAGCAAGTAAATCTTTAGTCCCCTCAGCTGCTGAGCGGCACACTTGCATGCAGCGTTAGGTGGACCCTGGATGTATTTTGTCATGGTACGCTGCCCATATACCATCTGTGGAGAGAAGTTCCTCCTCTTTTGGCCCGTCAAGATACTAAATAACTTTCTTACACGAAAACAACAGTGCTCCTAAAGGTTGTTGACCTGAGAACTTCTTGTTGCACTGTTAGACACAGGCAAGGATGTGCAGATGGCACGGTGGCTGGTGCCAAACAGGAGCTGCCTGCAGGCTGAGGTGACCCTGTGGTCACTGGCCATGCGCAGCCCAGCCCAGCCCAGCCTGATGGCCATACTGGATGACTGTGCAGCACAGCACAGGCAGTGCAGATCTGCACCTGCTCACACGACCTGCAATGTGTTTCATGAGCTCCTCCATGTGCAGTGGTATCCCAGTCGGGATCAACACATTATCTGATCTAGGTGTTACCAGCATTTGCAGCTTGTTTTTGCCTTCTGCTTTCACACACACAGAGTTCTGTTCATGCTTGACTCATACCAGTCTTGACGTTTCTGTTTCTGCAGTACTGTTTGCATGCTGCTTCAGGAAGCACAGTGTGAAATTCTGTCTCTTTCATTCAGTGCTTTTCTTCCCATCAACTCAAAAAATGCACGAGATAATGAGTTTAGCCTCTGGAAGGTTTTACTTGATAAAATACCTATTTGTGAAACTAGATCTCTTTTCAATTAAAATCCACTAAAAATCAAAAATACGCAGCTCCATCAATCAGTTTACCCCATACTTCTGTCTTGCCACCAAAAGAAGCACGAGGGTGGATTATCAGACCGGTGGCCGATTCGGACATGGACATGACATTAACATGGACATGAACAACTGGCAGAAGTGTCCTGAGACAGTCATTATGTAACCCAATTGCTTTTTAGATGCCTTTGGGTGTAACGCAATTATATAAAGAAAGCCAGTGCAAAATTTATTTGCTTTTTTGCTGACTTATTTTGTTTGAAAAAAGTAGTCTGTGTTGCACATCATTGTAAAACTTTGTCAAGTATTTTTCACAAAGATGTCTCTCTATAACGCATGATGCTTTTATTTTTAACCCTTATATTTCATTTTGGTATTTTGCTTAGCACTTTTCCACTTTATCCAATGGGTAGACCAATAGTGCTTTTAAAAAATATTTCCCACTTGTACTCAATAAAGTAATATTATTTTAAGCAAACCATTTATGAATCATTGTCTTACAACGGAATGTAAAAATTCACAGAGCTATCGCTTTTCAAACTGATCTATATAGCTTTGAGTACATTGCAGTCAACTGCTGAAAAGACTTTGTTGTCTTTGGAAACCTGAAGAAGATGCCCCTCTGATTCCAGTTATTCTCACATACCTCTGCCTTATGAGACAAATTAATTTTTCTGACTCACATCATTAGAAGTTCTGCTGCTGTAATAAAAGAGTGTGGGAGCATATCAAACAAATTTCCAATGTTGGAACTAATCTTTTATATATATAACTTAGTACTAATGGGGTTTTTTGTGGCTTTGTTTGTTTGGGGTTTTTTTTCCTCCCCAGCACTTCACGTGGTACAATCAGAGCGCTAGTTATTGTTCTTCTCCTAAATACAATATATATCCAACACAACAGCACAAAGCTGACAAACTATGTTCTGTCTCTTCTGTGGTGTGATTTTAGTGGTCACTTAACCATGAGCATTTAAATGGAATCTGAGGCTATACTAAGAAAAGCCTTATTTCATGCTGGGATCTGGTAAGGCAAACTGTAGCCTTGTTTGTCAGATGTGGTTTTTGTGGCTGCAACCTGTGCACACACACGCACACACACAAAAGTGCGAGGACAAACCATACCTCCAGATGTGAGGCTTTGAATGTCCTCTAGCAATTCATGCCCAATTAAAGCGCAGTTCAACGCCTGATTTCTTTTCCTCGTTACAGCTACCTGCTCATGTTCATTGCTGAAATTCTACACACCTAGAGCAGAAGCAGCAGAGCACGTTTCCAGGTCTCAGGTTTTCCCATTTATAGTCTGATACAAAGTAACCTATTTGTAGCAGAAACCTGCTACAATAAATAAATAAATAAACAATAAATAAAACTGCAGCAACTATTTAGTCTTTGTCCATTGTATGAAAAGATACAAACTATAAATATTTAGAAGTGTTTAAGTGCTGTGGACTTTTGAATGTGCCATCATTAACTACAAAGTCACTTCACATTGTGCTACTCAGTGAACGAAGGACCTGCCTTTAGCCTTTTTTTTAAAGAACTGCCTCTTGTCATAACCTTCACATCACTGTAGGATTCCCTAATAAAGCCTTTTTTTCCTTTTAAGTAGTGCCTTTGTGCTACAATATCTTTATGGCCCTTAGATATCCTTACTGTAAAATGGGCTATCCCAAATTTATGTCTGCAAAACAGATCCAAGGATGTTGGTAGCTGCCCCATGCAAAGTCTGGACAACATACACTACTGGAAACCAAGTTTCTTAAAACTTGATCCAAATTACTGGATCTGCTCCAGAAGTTTAACCTTCTCTAGCTGTTCTGCATTGCCCTACTTTGTTACTTTTCACTTTTTGATAGGGGGTTGGGGAAGAGAATATAATATGGGTTAGAATAGCATTCCATGTGAAAGAGCGAGCACATGATAAGGTACTCCTGAAAAGAGTCTGTGTGCAACAGAGAAGAGTGAGTGGGGTAGGCTGTTTTTACCTTTATAGCTTCTGAAGCTCTGTGTGCTCTGATTGAAGCTCAACTTTTGTTAATGTTGTTTTTTGATGGGAGCTTTGGCAAATAAAAACAAATAAGAAATCCTATCATGGTCAGGCATTGTGAGTGCAATCAAGTTATTTCATTAATACATGTGCACACCTCCTGAACTCTGGCTTCTATATTTGCAGGATCTTATTATTAATTTATATTATTTCAGTGAAATTGGTGAGCAGCACTGATTCCATAAACATAATTAGATTAGTTTCTATGCAAATTTACAGTACAGCACATTGCAAAATACAGAATGTTCCCAGTTAAATTTCCTGTGCATAAGAATGGTCCTTTATGCTTGTGTGACTCTTTGAAATTCTGCCACATTGTTTATACAATAAAATATTTATTGCAATTTTACATATAACAAATGCATTTATACTGCTAGTGGGGGTCTGACAGGTAGCTAGTTTTGCCCTCCTGTAAATGACTGAGACTATACACATAGCTGTACGTGAAATATATACGTATAACATAGTACATATGTAATATTGACATATATGTCAATAGGTAACACATTGACAGTATGTTGCACTTACACATACAATTGCCAATATATTTATGACTATATAACTTGGAAAGTTGTACTTGATTTTCACCAGATGAAAGGCTGGAGCAGACTTGATCTATTTTTAGTTTCTGCAACTATTCCAAGAAGAGGTTAAAAAAAGTGGAACAACAGAAACCCCCTATTTTTCTAAATGGAGTGACTACCTGTCATTTAAAAATTATTCCATCATTTTGATGGATGTTTTAACCAAATTAATACTTTGATTCACACAAATATTCTCATTAAAACTTATGACATTTGAGAAATATAAATGAACTAAAGTGATGTTTTACAATAATAATAATAATGTGATCTTGGCAAAACATTTTGCTACACAGGCCTGATGACTTGAAAAATCTTTTTAATTACTCTTTAATAGTTCTGGCTGAAGATATGATGTAACTTCAGATTCACTGAACACCCAGTGTTCATGAACTCTATCATTTTATTAGTGTTGTATCTCATCTCTCTTAGCCTGGGAACTAAATTTGGCCACTAAGTTTTCCAACTCTGGTGGAACTGGCTTAATGCACTAGCAAAGGAGCTGCCTAAGCAGAAAAGCATTCTCTGTCTGGTAGAGGTCTAGGGAAGGAATGAGGAAAAAGCAAAAAAAAAATTTAAATAACAAAACCTTTGAACAGAATTCACATGAGAATAAAAATTATAGAATAACAGAGACAGGCAGTTAAGTATAGCAACTTGAAAGGAAGCTGTGTCAACTGCAGGAAGCAATTCTGCATCCCTCCCAGAAGACTTTGTCTTGAAATGAAATAAGAACTGACATGTTATCTGACAGAGAGAATGAAGTAGGGAAATATGTACAGTTTCATTTTGAATAGATCTGTGTAATTCTTGTAATGTTAATTAAAATCAGTAATATTCTGGAATTTAGCATGAAATCTGGTTATGCTTTTCATATTGTGAAGCTCTGAAAAGGGAAACTCTAGGGCCAGTTTTTCTACTGTCTGATGGCATCAGCCTAGAGGCAAGAAAGTTCATCCTTAAACTGCATCTTGTAGGAATTTTGCGTTCTGAAAGTCTCTGTGGTACCCAAGGTATGGCCAGTACCTGTTCCTAAACATACTGTTCCATTTCTGGGCATAAGGAAACATGCTCCTGCTGCAGTGGCTTGGGAATGTCTAACAAGAGAGATGACATTTGATCAATCATATTGTCAAATGTTTATTTAGAAGAGCAAAAGAGAATTTAAAATACTAGGTCACACTGATAAATTACCGAGTCAGGTTGCATGTGAACGTAGACCGTGGCCTGTGCCTACAAGAAGAGCTGGTATCCTTCGGCCACAGCTACAGCCTACAAACACAGCTGTACTAACCTCCTGGGGAAATGCAGCTAATCTAAGGATTAAGATAGTGAGATCTCAAGGTCATGGTCAAGGGTTTTTGTTCCTTGTGAGGGAATGGACTTCCAGAGGAGATCAAGCTAATCAAGGGCTGGACTGCTCCCAGGATTTGCCCTGTTCTGTGGCAGAGCACTACTGTCTTACCAGTGTAAAACTGACTAGATTATTTTCAAGGTCACGTTGGATGGGGCTTTGAGCAACCTGATCTAGTTGAAGGTATCCCTGCTCACTGCTGAGGGGTTGGACTAGATGACCTTCGAAGATCCCTTCCAACCCAAAGCATTCTATGATTCTATGATTCTATTTTCTGGACTGAGAAAAATCATTCTTTGTGCAGGGATGAGAGGAGGCTTCTGGGAGCTCTAGGGAATTCATTGTAACAGTGTAATTGTATCATGTAAAGTAAGTGTACTGAGTGCTGCAGAAATCCACAACATAGATGCATGTTGGCTTTCACATTATTTTTTGAATAAACGTCCAAGGCACACATAGCACTCAAGGTAGCATTCTTGAGTTAAAAATGAAAATAAATTAAAGAAGAACTGCCCAATCTCCCACTTTAAAATATGGAAGGAGTTAATTTGCACACAGGATTAAAATGAATCCAAAGTTACATTACTTTATTAAGGTAGTGTGATAATATGGTGGGTTGACCTTGGCTAGCTGTCAGGTGCATACCAAGCCACCCTATCACTCCCCTTCCTCAACATGAGACATGACAAAAGGCTCATGGGTCAAGAAAAGGACAGGGAGATCACTCAGCAATTACTGTCAGGGGCAAAACAGACTTGACTTGGGGAAATTACTTTTATTTATTACCAATTAAACAGAGTAGGGCAGTGAGAAATAAGAACAAACCTAAAAACATCTTCCCTCCATGCCTTCCTTATTCCTGGGTTCAACTTCTCTCCCGACTTCTCTACCTCCTCTCCCTGAGCAGTGCAGGGGGAATGGAGAAAGGGGGTTGCAGTCAGTTCATAACACATTGTCTCTGCCACTCATTCCTCCTCACACTCTTCCCCTACTCCAGCATGGATGTCCCTCCCATGGGAGACAAACTTCTCCAAACTTCTCCCATAGGTTGCTGCTCTTCACAAACTGCTCCAGTGTGGGTCCCTTCCATGGGATGCAGTTCTTCAGGAACAGATTGCTCTAGCAGACCTTTCTCCTATGAGGTCACAGGTCCTTCCAGCAAACCTGCTCCAGCACGGGCTCCTCTTCATGGGGCCACAGGTACTGTCAGGAGCCTGCTCCAGTATGAGTTCTTCATGAGGTCACAGCCTCCTTCAGGGAGCATCCACCTACTCCAGCAAGCCTATTCCAGTGGAACTCCTGTCTGTGCTGGCAGGCTAGGGCTGCATTTCTGAACAGCTATTGGAAATCAATCACAACAAGCTCCACTCAAATGAAGCAAAGCTTTATAAACATGAATTAACCAAGTGTGAAGGGCCAACAAAGGCTGCCCTGCAGTCTCCATGTGGCTCCTCACGCAAAGCAATTTCCCTTCATTCTGCATTGTTTGTGCTGTGGAGATACACTGAAACCAACTGAGTCACAAACAGCTTTAACAGGGGGAGGTGAAGAGAGCAGCTCTCTGGCCTGCACAGGGAACTGTGAGCACAGCCCCTTGCCCACCACCTGGGGCCAGGATAGGGGAGCTGGGCATGTGCCCCTCCCCAGTTTTCGGGGTTTTCCTTCATGTGTCAGTCTGCCTCTCCTTCCCCTGGTGTAAACCAATGCCTTGAGCGAAGGATCCCACCTCAGCCCCGCGCAATGGAAAAAGGGTTGTTGCACGGCACCGTTTCTCATCTCGTGCTCAGCACTGTCACAGTTATCAGACTCTTTTAAGCAGCATCAGGCTCCAAGAGCCGGGGTCAATGCAGACACTGCAGTGACTCCCAGCTCGCGCAAGGTCACTCACAGCTGCCGCAGGCACTGCGAAGCATGACCAGATGGTTCTGTGAGACCCCATGAGGGGCGGCACAGCTGGAACATCCACTCCTGCATCCCTCCCATGGAGTGTCATGACCAGAGGACTGACAAGCACTGCTGGGTGTCCCCAAAGCACTGTGAGAGGCAACCCAGTTCATCGATGGAACAACTGCAGGAACAAGTGATGGGATGAGAGGAAACGGCCTTGGGTTGGCCATGGGCTGTTCTCCACCTAAGAGAATACGTGGGTGTCTCACAGCTTCTCCAACACAAAGTGTCCTAGAAAACCAGGCTCACTCACTTGCGCAACCACACGCAGGGCAGGAAAGAGGGAAAGAGAGAGAAAACCCTGAGCAGGGAACAGAACAGATGACGAAAGAAAAGAGAGAGAGAGAGAAAGAGAGAGAGAGAGAGAGAGAGAGAGAGAGAGAGAGAGAGAGAGAGAGAGAGAGAGAGAGAGAGAGAAGAGAAGAGAGAGAGAGAGAGAAAGAGAGAGAGAGAGAGAAAGAGAGGAGAGACGAGAGAAAGAGAGAGAGAGAAGAGAGAGAAACTGTGATATTGTAGCGGGCCAGAGGGACAGGGAAAGACAGGAGGAAGGAGAGAGGGATACAGAAAACAGGTGATGGACAGGGAGCAGCCAGCCAATCGGATACCATGAACGAGAGAGGTGACAAGGAGCGGATGCCCAAGACAGAGAGCGACAACAAGAGCAACAGAGAGAAGGAGAAGTGGAGCCTGAGAGAAACAACAGGGCCCGAGAGATGAAGCAATAAATAATAGGGAGAGGAAGCAGCACAAAAGGTCAGAGAGAGTTAAGAGATGAAGGGGAGGAGGATGGGGACAGTGAGATACAGATGATTTTTTAACAGCGACAGCAAGAGAATGGTGGACAGAAAGAAAAGGAGGGACAGAAGGATGGAGGGAGGGAGGAGAGGATAGTAAGGCGTGGACATGGAGCAGCGCCTACAAGTGCAGAGAGGAAAAGGACACCAGGGAACAATGCCAGAGAATTGTGGGGGAAGAGACAGATGCAGATCAAGAACAGAGATGAAAAGGAAGAAAAGGCAATTGGCTGCAGGACAGAGATGGAAGGTGAAAAAAAGGAGGGAGGGGGAGCAGGACAAAGCACAGAGAGAAAAAGAAAAGGGAGCAGTAGAATGAGAGAAAAAGAGGGAGCAGGACAGAGGAATAGAGAGGAACAAGGAAATAAACAAAAAAACCCCAAACCCCACAGCTGCACAGAAAGAGTGCGGCCCAGAGGAAATTCTCTCCCCCTCCTCCCAATTCTTCTATTCTTCTATCCAAGGGAACAATTCCAATATACGTTTGTTGTACATTTTTTTAAATCTTAACTGTACAAACAAAGTCAAGTAGGTCAGGAAACAATGACCTCCCCTTTCCAGAGATCTCCCCTCCCCAGTCTCCCTTCCCACAGCTTCTGACAAAGGCACACACACTACAGAGTGGCCTCAGAGAACACGCTGGCTGAGGAGACAAAGCCCGCTGTGCGCTTTGTGAGGAATTCCCAGCCCTAGGCTCCTTGGTGCTCCCCAGCTCACCTCAAACGCTCTTCTGGTTCTAAAGGCCGCCTGCACAGCACCTGAAAAATCAACAAGAAACACTTCACCGAGCTGCCCGAGGAGTCTCTTCTCTGAGATGCCGACCAGCCCCCAAAAGCCTCACCGTCTAAGACCCCTTGTCGGCAGGTAGCTTCGCCCCTCCGAGCCTGCAGGCAGCACCTGCAAAAGCCAAAGCAAAGGCACGTGCTGAGATACTGCCCCAAACCCCAGCCTGCCCACAGTGATCCCCACCTCCTGCTCCTTCACCTGGACCTCTCACCAGCCCAGCCTCTGCCCTTCTCAGGTTGCTACATCGAGGCTCAGGTCCCACCTGTAAAATACAAACAATAAGGGACACTTAAAACTTTGCCAACAATATGACACCTGAAAAAGAACTGTTACTGCAGCCCACTTGCCATCACTCACCTTGCCAGAGTCCCCTCCAGTGCCAATATCTCACTTACCTCATCGCTTCACATGTTCAAAATAAAAAAAACCCAACCCCCAAAATCTATAAGCCAGTCACACAGCAACCAGTCACCTCTTCCCTCTGACACCACGTGCCGGCCTACCTTCTTACAGCACTGTGGTCGCCTCCTCCACACCCTTTGGCCCGCGGCTTGTCCCTCTGCATCTGCAATAACAATATTGAACAACTCACCCAGATGCAGATCAACAGCTTCACAAACCCAGAGGTCTGGTTTCCGTTCAGTAATACCAGTGAAACTCCAATAGTGGCCTGACGCGTAAAGCACAAGAACAAAACATCAAGCTCTACACGTACGAGTCTCAGCACCTTTGAGATCCCACCTGCTTAACCACCACTCAAGCAGCCTCTCCCAGATGGTTTCGATCATCTCCTTGACATCCTCACCTGCTGCTGAGGGCTACAGGCTCCAAGGGGACTGACTGTACAGGCTGTAACTAGACAGTCTGGGCACATCAACACTAAGGATGGACAATTGTTGTTCTTCCCCAGATTGACACTGCTCTGGCTCCAGGCAGAGCAGCTCCAACCCAGGCACACTGAGACTGATCCCGCACAAAACCAAGAAAATACCTTGACCTGGTCTCTGCTTTAGGGCCCCAAACCAGCTCACCCTGTCCACTTTCGGACCTGCCCTGCAGCCGCTCCCCACGGGCGATGCGGAGCTGAGGGGTGGGGGAGCACAGCCCTCGCCCAGCCTCGCACCCCCAGGGTCCCGCAGTCACCGTCGGGAACTCTGGGGAACCGCGGAGGGCCCGGCACCACGCCCCCGCGGAGCGGCACCAGCACAGGCAGGGCCTCGCTTGTTTCGCGCCGTTTGTCTGCGAGCACCACCGGGCCCGCACGCCGAAGCACCCCGGCGGGAAGCCGGGCGCAGCCGCCCTGGAACGCAGCCCCGCCCGCCCCAGGAACTCCTGGTGGCGGCAGCTGCTGGTGCCCTTCCCTGCCCGGGCGGGCACCGGCCCCACGCCGGCTCGAGCCGCTTTCCGACCTGCGCCGGGAGCGGCAAAGGCGGCCCGGCTCCAGCAAGCAGCAGCCGGGGCCGGATACGGGTGTCCCTGCACCGCCCGGCGCCGCTTCTGCCCCCCGCCAGTGCCCGGAGAACAGAAGCCGGACCCGTCCGCGGAGGCTCCTGCCGAGAGTTCCCCAGCCAGGATCCACCGTACCACCCTGCACAACGCGCCCGGCCTCGCGGCCCCTCACCAGCTCGGCGCGGCTCCCGCTGACTCGTGGCTCGAAGAGGAGCAACCGGCCCCGCCGCCGCCGCCAGTCTGCCATAGCGCAGCCGCCCCGGGCCCGCCCCCGCCCCGGGCCCTGCCTGGCTCCGGTCCCTCGGATCGGGGAGGCGCAGACACGGGCCCGGCGGGGCGAGATCGGGGCCAGGAGAACAGAGGCTGTGTCAGCGCGTTCAAAAAGGGACACGGGGGAAAGAGCGGAATTGGCTTGGAGGAACGGACAGGAAAGGATTCTGCGCATCCCCCCAGTTCTGCTGTGCTGAGCCTGCAGCTGGGTGAGCTGTGACTGGCAGCTCAGCCCGGTTCATGCCATCCACCGACTCGGGGGACAGGGCCGACCTTCCTCTGCCTCGTTTCGCTGCAGCCCAGACAGTGACAGCCGCTGCCTCTGTCCCCAACAGCTCCCCGTGGCTACAGCACCTCAGTCCTCTGCATCCAAATGCTGGAGAAAGCTGCTCGTTGTTTCTGCCCATGCCCCCCAGCCCACGACCTGAGGAGAAGATGAAGCACAGGGAACCTCTGGAACAGGGTTTTCCCCACCGCAGTCAGACTCAGTGATGGCTGTACCCACCCCTGCATGCAGCGTCAGGGCTGTGAGAGGGACAGCAGCGAGTCAACAGAGCCTGGCGAGACTGAAAAACAAAATCAGGCAACGTGGATGGCAGGCTGAGGGCAGGTGAGAGGAGAGGCTTTGTGTGAGAGGGGCAGCCATGTCCAGCAAGACGCAACACCTGTCAGCAGACCAGGGCCAGGCAGCTGATCTGCCCCTGAGCGACGTGCCGGTGATCCTGGGGCTTGGTTGAGTCGTTGGCACCTTTGTGCTGTTAGCCCTCTTCTCTCCTCACCCTGCATGTGCACAAGGCTTCCTGGGAGGGCTGGTCACTTCCAGAGGAGACACTGCACCATGTGTCACTGACCACCTGCCATCCAGTGTGCAAAGCCATGACACAGGCAGAGAGGCAGGTCAGGGGGTGTTCCATGTCCTCAGCAGATACTGCAGAGCCCAGGAGGTCCAGTTTTTGCCCTGCGCGGGAGTGCAGCTCTGCAAGCCTTTGGCAGGCAGCACTTTGCTGCCTCCAACACACAGTACTTGGTAGGCTGGATGGGCTGTTCTGCCAAAGTGTCAGGGGAGCAGCTCCGGTCCTCTGGCTGAGAACAGAAAACTGGTAGAGAAAACCAAGGCTTCGGCTTCGAGGAAGTCAGGAATTCCAGGAGAATGCCATGCCCCTAGAATTAAAAAAATAAACAACAAACCCCACACTATTAAACCATCTCCCACCCCTGAATGCTCCAGACAAAAGCACTGTCCTGAAAAAAAAACCACCAAAGCTGTATCTGAGCTTAACTTATACCACAGGTGCAGCTGAACCCCAGCCAGTCCTGAAGCTCTTCCCTCAGACACCTCTGCGTCTCCAAATGCACTGGCCCAAACAGCTCTGGCAGTTCAGAAGCTGCCATTGGCTGAAGGAGCTGCAGAGCTCTGACTCCAGAGACACCCAGGAATGGAATGAGCTACCCGAGCTCAGCCCATGGATCAACTACTCTAGGCCCTGTCCACCCCCCTTCCCGCAATGCCCTGGAGAAGAGCTGGGGCAAACGACTACAAGGCAGAACAGCAGCTAGAGCAGAGAGTCCCCTGTTCATGTTCAGGGCATGCCAAGCACCAAATGGAAGCGACTCGTGGCACCAGAGGCACCGCCAGTGCTGCCAACAGCAGCAGATCCAGCTTGGAGCTGGCTGGAACAGGCAGCGCCTGACACAGGAGCAGCTCCTGGGCTCTGCTCCCAGAACCCACCCCTGCAGCCCCTGCCTCCAGCCCAGCCAACAACAACCTGCCCCACACATCCAGTATGACAGCCCTCAGCTGCAGGGCTGAGAGGGACAGGACTGGATGTCAGGGAAAGGGAGCCACAGCCAGAGAGGGGGCGAGGAGGAGGGGAGAGCGAACCAGGCCAATAGAGCTGGAGCAAAACTAAGAATAGCGATGGGCCCCAGGGCAGAGGGAGGAATTAAAAAAGGGGACAGGGGAATGAGCAAAGAGAGACGAGGACAGACAAAAAAAATCAGAAGGCAGGGACATCTACAAGTGCAGAGAGGAAAAGAACACCAGGGAACAGGCCAGAGAAACCAGAGGATGGAATAGATGGACACAGATCGGGAGAAAGAGATGGGAATGGGAAAAAAAAAAAGCAAGGGGCTCCAGCACAGAGACACGGGATGAAAAAAAAAAAAGCAGAGGGAGCAGTACACAAGAAGAGAGAGGAGCAGTACAGGGGCGGGAAAAAAACAAAAAAACAAAAAAACAAACAAACAAACAAATCACAGCAGCGTGGGAAAAAAAGGGTCAGGGAGAAGGGCAGAGAGGGACATACAAGATGGGCGACAGGGTTCCGAGGGCCCGGGACTCACCACAGCTCTCGCTCCTGCCAGGAGGCTTTGACAGGTCAGACACTTCTTTCTCCTTCTCTCCTCCCTTCCTCTCCCAGAGCTCCTGTCACTGGGCTGTTCTCCACCTATGAGAACACCCAGGCGTCTTGCAGCTCTCAGGATACAACGCTTCCTGGAGGGGCAGCCTCGCTCACTTCTGCATGACACAGCCGTACTGCGCTTTGGGTGACACACACAGACCCTGCGGGGCGTGTTGGTGGTCTGGCCGGCTGTGTACTGCGAAGAAGGGTCCTCCCTCACCCAGAGAGACAGGCGTTCTCTTGCCTGCAGCAGCAGGCAGCTGCCTCTCGATTTCTTCTTCTACACCTTTGTCCAGCCTCTGCAGCTTCAGCCACAGCAGCTCCTGTCCACAGACAGCAAATGCTCTGGGTGCCCCTTTTCCCCCCCACACCATGAAGAGAGCAAGGCCAGGCAGAGACAACGCATGGAAGGCAGGGGCACTCCACGCCATCCCCAGGGGATAGACTGACAGACAACTGCATCCTCAGCATGGCCTCTGGGAGAGGGAAAGAAGAAACAGCACCGTTACGATCATAGATCGCCCCTGGCCGCAGCCCCTGCTTCTATAGGGGCCGCTGAAGACCCACGGAGGGCGAGGCTGCGACATCAGGACAGGGCCTGGGGGCGACCTGGGGCTATAGGACAGGGCTACTGGGGAGGCTCAGGGGGAGCTCTGGCGAGCTAGGGAGGCGCCCGACGTTTGTGCCTGGGGGTTTCTCCTCTTCCTTCTCCTCTTCCCTTCCATCAGGTCCCGGGGACCTGCCCGGGGCTGCCTGGACTCGGCTCGCCTTCAGCGGACCAGGACCCCGCCGCAGCGGGCGCTTTAAGTCTTCCCGGGCCGCCACCCCCGGGAGGCCAGCGGGCAGGAGACACCCCCGCACCTACCGACGGGGCTTAGTCACCTCAGCGACAGTCTCAGCCCTCACCCGCCGCCGCCGCCGCACCGCGCGCCGCCATGTGACACCCGGACACCGGGCAGGCGCCGGAGCGGCCAGATGCAGCGGACACCAGGGGACCGCATCGCTCGCAGAAGGCGGCAGGAAGCGCGAAGCACTTCCGGGACTGGAACCCGCGGGAAACCGCGTGAAACACGCCATGAAACCCCGCCTAGCGCCGCGACGCGGGGCCGCGCCCGCGGCAAAGGGCAGCGCCGCGGCACACGCACCCGAGAGCAGCGCGACTGCCTGGCACCAGGGTTCGGGGAAACTACCACTCCCGGCGTGCTCCGGGAGCCAGCATGGCCGGCAGGAAACCCTGTGCCCGGGACTGCAGCTCCCGGCATGCCGCTGGGGACCTTGATTTACCCCGGCCAGTCCCTACCGCTGCTCCGGGCCGGCCTCGCCGCCCGGCAACGGCTCCCGATAGTCCCCGCTGCCGCCTGCGACACTCTTATGGCTCGAGAGTCCCTTCAGTCCCCCGGCAGTCACCCTCTGTGGGTCCAGAGTCCTCAGGAGAGCCGGCCATGCCTGTCAGTCACCGCGCATGCGCGGCTCCCGGGCAGCTGTACCTAAATTCGTTCAACAGGAGGTGGTAACGAGCAGCGAAACCGCGCGCCACTGCGCTTGCGCGGCTCGCGGGGCGCACTACCGAAATTCGGTGAACCGGGGGCAGCAGCATTCGCGGCTCCCGGGCCGCAGTACCGAAATCCGTTCAGCTGGCGGCGACACTGAGCACAGAAACCGCGCGTTACTGTGCATGTGCGGCTGCCGGGCCGCACTACCGAAACTCGGTGAACCATGGGTGGTAGTGAGCAGCAAAATTGCACGTCGGTGCTGCGCATCCCCTCAGTTCTGCTGTGCTGAGCCTGCAGCTGGGTGAGCTGTGACCGGCAGCTCAGCCCGGTTCATGCCATCCACCGACTCGGGGGACAGGGCCGACCTTCCTCTGCCTCGTTTCGCTGCAGCCCAGACAGTGACAGCCGCTGCCTCTGTCCCCAACAGCCTCCCCGTGGCTACAGCACCTCAGTCCTCTGCATCCAAATGCTGGAGAAAGCTGCTCGTTGTTTCTGCCCATGCCCCCCAGCCCACGACCTGAGGAGAAGATGAAGCACAGGGAACCTCTGGAACAGGGTTTTCCCCACCGCAGTCAGACTCAGTGATGGCTGTACCCACCCCTGCATGCAGCGTCAGGGCTGTGAGAGGGACAGCAGCGAGTCAACAGAGCCTGGCGAGACTGAAAAACAAAATCAGGCAACGTGGGCAGGTCCAGGGAAGTGTGCAGGTAGAAAGGTGCACAGGGGCACACGCACAGGGTTGACCCACCCCAGGGGGGATGCCCGGGATAACCCAGAGATGAGAACTCACCTGGGATAACTTGCCAGAGTTCATCCACTGCAGACAGCCGACCCACTCTGGAGGATGACCACAAAGAGGGTTTCTCTGCATTTCAAAAACCTTCTAGAGCAGAGACATGGACATTGATGGATCAATTTACACAGATCAATATCTGGGGACTAGAGACATGGTTTGTACACATTAACTATTTACTCTCACAAATAACATCTGTTTAGACATAGATAATTTCTTTTATATCTACTGAGACTCACTGCATAGATCATCTATTGATGCTGACATCTCTACTTTCACCAACATCGCTCTAGACTGACAGATTCACACCAATGGTACACCACACATGGATATCATCTCCATGGAGATGACTTATCACATCTGCTTAGACTGACTATGTAATACTCATACTCACTGCATCATCGCCCCTCCAGTGACACTGGGGTGCCCCAAGTGACATCATCATCATCCACATTTGATTCACCCCCAAAGAAGGGCACAAAATGAAGGAAACTGCCCCTACCAGCAGCTCTTTGGTTTACTAATGTCATTTACATATGTAGACATCCTGGCCCCATGTCATCGTGTTCCCCCCAAAAAAAGAAGGGGAGCTCCGCTAGAAACATAAACAGGGCCGGCAGCCCCGCCCCCCCCCCCCCCCCCCCCCCCCAGCCCCTGTCCTGCAGGCTGGCGGCTGCCCCATGGGGTGGGGAGCATGCCAGAGGACAGTGCCATGTCTGTCGCTGAGGCTCAGCTCTGCAATGTTCCCCCTCTGTTCCCACACTAGGACGGGATCCCCAGGGCCACAAACGTCCCCAGTCCCTGTTGGCCCTGCACTCTCCCCCCAGACAGCTGCCACTCCTGCGGGGCACCCACTGCAGACAGAGTCAGGAGCCTCCGGACATGGGGCCAGCCTCTCATGCCCAGTACCATAACACAGCAGCAAACCTATGCTGGGTGCATTGTCTGAGCAGCACGAGATGCTGACAGCAGCGCCTCTGGAAAACAACCACCCCCAACTGTATTTCAGCATGTTAAAAAAGGGTCACAGGAGAAAGCAGAGAACAGGCAGCCATGCAGACAGAGAGAGACCCAGGTCCTGGCTACAGGCTGGTCGCCTCACCCGCACTATGACTAAGCGGCTTCACTCTGTCCTTAAAAAGAAGGGGCAAGCTTGGACTCTCCCTCCACGCACAGGCTCTGAGGAGACTCCCCTGTTATGGCACAGAGGCCCTCTTCCCCTCCTGGGAATTTCAATCTAAGTTGCAGTGCTTTTAAGGGCACCTAAAGCAACCTAAAGGACAAGCACACTCACACCAACAAGGACAAGGACATACACACAGAACCTCCCAGAAGGGAGAGCAAGCTCTGTGCAGCCACTGCCTGGGGAGACAACCCTACTCTTGAAAGGGAGAGGAGATCCTTATACCTGTCCCCTGGGCTGCATGGAGGCCACAGGAGTCTCAACATGCCAAGGGCCTTCGCAGGTGGCCAAGAGACAAAGGCCATGACATTCCCTGACTGCAGGGAGTCACAGCAGCCAGGCTGACAGCAAGCCGAAAGCTGCCGGCGTGGAAAGGAAAGGAAAGAGGAGAGGAGAGGAGAGGAGAGGAGAGGAGAGGAGAGGAGGGGAGGGGAGGGGAGGGGAGGGGAGGGGAGGGGAGGGGAGGGGAGGGGAGGGGAGGGGAGGGGAGGGGAGGGGAGGGGAGGGGAGGGGAGGGGAGGGGAGGGGAGGGGAGGGGAGGGGAGGCGGAAAGGGCCCTTCTCTGCTTGCAGGGTGGCCCAGGCATCCAGAGAGCTCTGGTTTCCCCTTGGGTGCAGAGATGCTGGCTCTCACCCAACAGAGTGAGAGGACCTGGACCCAGCACCTCTCAGCTCCTTCCCAACTGCCCTTCCCAGCTAGACCCAGTGGAGTCCCTCTGTTTCATGCCAGCCAGCCCATGGCACTCCACAGGCTACCCCAGAGCTTGGCTTAACACAGGATGTCTCATGTGACAGGGGTTTGCCATGCACTCTGGGCAGCCAAAGGAGCAAGAGACTGGCAAAAGGCCAATGACAGCCAAAGCAAAGATTGGAGCCCTGATTACAGGGAGGTTGCCCAGTGCAAAGCCAGAGAGGGCACCCCAAAGGTGCCCGCCACGCTCTTACGGGACTGCACCCTGTTGAACACGGAGCTCCCTTTCTTTGTCCAGAGTGCCTTTCTTGGGCCCCCTCTCCAGCCACTACTCTTCTCCATCGCTCTTGACTCGCTGTTCTGCACGACGACTCTTCTTCCTTCGCCAACACTGATGCTGCTGCCAAGGGAGGAGGACACAGTTAGGCCTGAGAAGCACTGGCTCCTAAGTTCTACACCAGGGTAAAGGGTTAGTCTTGTAGTACCATTCCTGTAATTCTGTGTTCCCTCCTCAGCCTGCATCTAGTGCCTTTTTTGTTTCATGCATCCTCCTCTCCTTTCTTTCCTGGCCACCACTTTTCTGTGTCTGTTCCCCTCCATCCCTTTAACTGCAGGAAAACCTCATTCTGAACTCACCATCAATTACTGGTTCATCATTATTCTCCATTCCTCCAGAAATATCATGTCCATGAATTTCTGTTGGACCTGGGCTTCAGAAGCCTAAATAATGGGAAATAGCATTGATAAGTTATTATTTTGAGTCAATTCCTATGTGGATGATGCTTTTTTCAGGAAATGTCCTCTCTATGACCCTCTTTTCATCCTTCCTGCACCGTAGAGCCTAGAGCCAGAACAACTGCAGAAATCAAGGATGCTCGTTCAGCATGGCCTGCTAAAACCTTCGTCCTTTCTCCTACTTTCTGCATCTTGCATCCTCACAGCTTCTCCCACAAAAATGCTGCCAGCGTCTTCTCTAATTACCTCAGATGTTGCCCTCAAACACTCTCATCCTGTACTAACCATCCTCACTATTACTCTGATAAATGATGCAGCTCTCCCCTGTAGCTTTCCCTATCCTCTCAATTACTTCAAACTTGCTCCCGAAAAATACTGTTTCTGTCTCCTTTAAGAAATCTCAGCCTTACCATTGATAATGCTTACCCTGCCCATTTTGAGGGGCCTCAGATTTTCTATAACTATTGTCTGGTAGGTCTCCTCTAATTGACCTCAGCTTTTCACTCCAAAATGCCACCTCTGTCCACCCTACATTACCACAGATTTTTCTACAAAAATGTTTGTTGTGTCCCCTCTAAACTATCCCAGCTTTTCAGCTAAAACTGTCACTTCTGTCCCCTCTAAGTTATCCCAGATTTTCTGTCAAATTACTGCCTCTGTCTTCTCTGAGTTACATCAGACTTTCCCTCAAAAAAGCTCTCTTTTCTCCTCTAAATTACCCCAGATTCAGCCATTCAAAAAAAGTTATTTTCTTTTACGTAATTTACCTCAGGTTTTCTGTCAAATATCTCTTCTGTCCCCCCACAACTTACCTCAGCTTTTCCCTCCAATGTGTTCATTCTGGCCCCTATACCTTGTCTGTCTGTCTGTGTCTGTCTGTCTGTCTGTCTGTCTGTCTGTCTGTCTGTGTCTGAGCGGCGGAGCTGTCCGGCCCGGCCGGTTCCAACTCCGCCGCCGCCGCCGCCTGACGGACCCAAGGCGGGGGAGAGCGGCGTGCGCCGGCTGGGTGTGCGGGGCGCCCCCTTGCGGCGCGGGAGAGCGACCCGCCGGCGCCCGCCCCCCACCGCTTCGTGCCCCTGGGAGCGCTTACGGCCCCGTCAGCGACACACGGGGCATCCGCCCTCCCCTTTATGTCCCCCGGGATCCTGGACCCAGCACCTCTCAGCTCCTTCCCACCTGCCCTTCCCAGCTAGACCCAGTGGAGTCCCCCTGCTCCACGCCAGCCAGCCCACGGCACTCCACAGGCTACCCCGGAGCTCGCCTTAACACAGGAGGTCCTCCCAGTTCCTTCAGTTATTCTCGTACAAAAACTCAAAATAAGCATAATGTGCTCTGATGCGATTTCCCCAGGTTTTCAACTGCATGTGCCCACTTACGGTGATCTTGACGTAAATACGTCTCCACTTTAATCTTTTCCACATTTATGCTGCTCTTTTCCCAGGACAAAAGCCTTGGCAGAATCACTCCTCTGCCAGTGAACATTCCAAAGGGAACTGGAATGTGTGGTCAGAAAGAGCTGGAAATGTTAAGGCAGTAAGGCTGGTTCCCTACACATTTTTAGTACTTCTTTTATAGATCTCCCTGATGTTTCCACCTGCACAGAGGTTCTCATGGTTAGCAGAAAAACGTACATTTTCCTTTCAACAAAGTCCTGGGTCAGACCACAACTGCGTGGGTAATCCCCAGGAATGCTCCCTGACTGGACAACTACAGGGTGGGCAAAACCGCCAGAGGTGGACACCAGCACCCCTGAGTCAGCAGAGCACCAGGGCTGAGGGATCTCTGCCCATTACACCGGCGCAGGACTCTCAGACAGTGCGGGGCTGGCTGCTGGCCCTACCCTTCAGCTTGATCAGGCAGCTAACAGAAGGGGAAACTGAGCACCAAGTCAGTGTGCTTTGAACACCGACGTGGCATTTGAATCGCCGTACTCCATCACCTCTCTCGGCGCAGCAAGTGGGAAAAGCGATTGCACAGAGGCTTTGAAGACCAGGCTGGTAACAGTAGGCAAAGGGCAGGCTGGATTCTACTGCAGCCTCGCGGGTGAGGTGGTGAGCTACCTTGTGATCTCAGCTCCAGGGGACTTGAGACTGCAGTTTCCAAAACTTAAGCCTCAGGAAGAACTCCTGAGCAAGGCAAAGCAGGGCCCCATAGCCAATTCAGTAATTATCTTCTCTAGAGAGTCGTGGCACTTTTACAAGTTATGAGCTGAGGTTTAGTGGAACTGGAAGCTCACATGCAGGCCTTGGGTGCAGCTGCCCAGCTGGAGATCCAGCAATTCAGCATTGCATGTTGGCACGGTGAGTTTACTCTGCTAGTTCAGGGGTGTTCCCGTACTTTATTTCAGGTCGATGCCAGACAGGCTCATCTGTGCTCCTGCAGCTGATGCAGCCCACATAGACAGCTCTGCAGGTGTCAGCAAGGAGGACCAAAACCTGTTTGCACATTGTTCTGGGCAAAGCCTTCACTGCCAGGTGATCCATCAGCATGCGAATTCATCACTGATCACTGCAAAACATCACTCTGCTGCAGCCACACTCTAAAAAGGGACTAGAAATGCTGTTGACAGGGAACAGTCTCAAGGCAGGGGACAGCTTTAGAGCAGGCAGTATGCAGATACCAGTGGAGACACACGATGCTGGGTCCGGCAGAACAGCTGTCTCTCTCCAGTTGTTTTTCTAGGCTTTTCATGGCATTATTTTGTGCCCAGCACCTCTCGAGAAATGCCTGTGCCTGCAGCAGGTGAAAAGGCCTCGGGCCAGGCAGGCTGCCCAGGAAGCTCCTGGCTGTGTTCCAGGGCAGACTGGGAGCATCCTCCCACCCACCACTTGGCACTGCAGCCCCTTACAGCTCCATCGCTGCTCAGAAAGGGGTGGCAGGGGCAGCACAGCCCTGACACCCAGCTCAGGGTCCCCAGGAAGGCAGGCGGCTCAGCCCTCATGCACCCATCCAACCCTCCAGGGTCAAACCGCTGGGGAAAGTTACACAAGTGTTTATACCAGGTCAGCACAGCGGCAATTTGCCTCACTAAAGCCAAAGCCAGCTACTAACAGAGTCTGAACCATCCAAGGGGCACCTCAGTGCTGCAAAGTGCCTCCCCCCACCCGCAGACTAGACGCTGCATCCCCCAGGACTTATAGGGATCCCAGCTGCATTCCCGGGATTCTAGGGGCAGGACTTCTCACTGACAGCACCTCAGGGGCAACTAACAGCACACGGGTGCAGCCCAGCCTGACCTCTTGAGCAAACCCATTAACCTGTATTTATATCCTACTGGAGTTGAACTCTAAAGAAAATATTTTAGTCCCTTTACATGCAAACACACTGTCACTGTACAGGATATGACCAGGAAGTTATTGCTATTTTTCAGTGCTTCTTGGTGCTTTTTAAAAAAACAGCTTATCAAGAAGCACTCCCTTCTCTACCCTTCCTGTGCAACAGTAGGAAAAAACTGTGGAGAAAAAGATTTATGTTACATCTTTCTAGATCTGCTCCTCAAGTCTGCATCCTTCCTCCCCCTGAAACTAGGTTTGTACCTTTCACTGCCTTGAATTCCTGGATACAAAGCACCAGCCAGTCTCAGTATTGCAATATTCTCTTGGATGGCTAAACTGAGCCCTCTGAGATAGTCAAAGTCCTGAAACAAGATTATAAACATAAGCTTAATTTAAAAAAAAATGGCTGGTGAAGGTCATATGCTGCCTTAGAAACCTTTTGAACAAGTATGTTTATTGCAAGGATGAAGTCAATCATTTGACTTTACTTACTATGTTTATTCACGTAGTTTATTTACATACTTTACTGTATTTGTTTACATATAAACATAAACTAGGTTTATTTACATAGTTCTTTACTATCCAAACAGTGGAAGGTGTTTGTGATGAGTCAGTCACAAGACCTGTCATTCCTTTTCTTTCTTGATATATTTTCAGTTGAAGGTATTTCTAAGGCCATGCATCAGTAAACTCAAAAAATCCCCAAAGAACAAGTTATTTGCAAACAAAGGAAAAACACAAAGTTCTTTTGGTGAAAACCAGAGTCAGGGACAGAGAGATGGGCAAAATGGGAAAGATAGGGAAAGAATTGGATGAAAAACACATACTGTCAGGGGAAAACATTGCTACTGTAATCATGCCTGTACACAGACACAGGGGAAGGCTCCTCTTACACACCCACACACACTTCATGAAAAGGGGACTTATTAAGCATCACAAACAATGTAATCTGCTGTTTACAGAACAGTAAATAAATGCTTGAACCAAACCACAGCCTATTTTAATGTAATCCCTGTCTGTGCTGGCAGGCCAGGGCTGCATTTCTGAACAGCTATTGGAAATCAATCACAACAAGCTCCACTCAAATGAAGCAGAGCTTTGTAAATATGAATTAACCAAGTGTGAAGGGCTAACAAAGGCTGCCCTGCAGTCTCCATGTGTCCTCCTCATGCAAAGCAATTTCCCTTCATTCTGCATTAATTGTTTGTGCTGTGGAGATACACTGAAACTGGCTGAGTCACAAACAGCTTTAACAGGGGGAGGTGAAGGGAGCAGCTCTCTGGCCTGCATGGGGAACTGTGAGCACAGCCCCTTGCACCTTGATGGGTGTATTTAAGGGTTTTCCCTGGTGAAGGTGGTCTGTCCTGTTGGGGTGAGACCACCAAAAAAAAAAAAAAAAGTCTTGTGACTTGTCGTTTTGAGTCAGTGTCAGGAGCTCTGCCAAAAAAAAAGGTGAAGTAGCTATCTCAAAAGAGCGAGTCTGTGCACCAGATGGGGAAACAGTGCAGGCACTTGCCAGTGTGAAGCAGAGCTCCTGAGCTCATCTACAATGTCATGTTTGGTTTCTGCTACATCTACCCCAGCCATTCTGCTTTCAAATAAGCAGGAAGACTTGCATCTTGGAAGTCCAGTGTTGTTGCACTTTCCTGGGCTGTGTGCTTGCACTTAGACTGAAATCTCTGCAAGGCAAGACCCAGACTCCTGCATCTGCAGAGCTTCTGCAGATCAGGAAGACGGAAGACTGCTTTGAGTCAGAACCTCAAAAGCCACGAGCACCACCAACACCGTTCCAACAGAATGGGGTGGACAGAAGGAAGGGGAAGTAAACAACAAGGCCAGTATCCAGGGAAATGGCTCTAGTCCAGACCAAGGCTCCATTTAACCTAGTAACCCATAGCTTGTAGCTTTTTTTCCAGTTGGTGCTCTGGCCAAGAAAGGTCATTTTGGCAACTGCAGTTTGAAATTCTGTTCCAGTCCTGGATCTTAAACTGAATTGGTGAAGTTTACTAGAGAAACAGCAACCTTCCCTCTGATCATTCCCTACCATCTGCAACAGCCACTAATTTTTGCATAAGGCACAGCTTCAAAAAAACCCTAGTGCAAATAGCAAGACCACGGTGACAGTAGTGGGCAGTTAAGTAACCAGGAAGACAAAGAGAAAAATATTAAGTCTAGGTTTACCTGATAGTGTATACTGTTAAATAGTACATGCCTAAGAACCATTGAACAAAATGAACATAAATGCAGTATTGAGCATAGTCAAGCAGAAAGGATTCATTCTGAAAAGTTTCAAGGCTTGCTTATTTGGTGTCAGCTTCAGACACACCTCCCTTCCCTCTAGTAGACAGATTTGTTACTCAGAACATAGAAATCAAACTGTCCGCCTTGCAAAATTCGGCCTGACTTCATGTCATTAAGATGCGGCGACTTGGATTGCAATGTTTTGTGGCCAGAAGGGCTAAATAAACCTGTCTGAATTCTTGAATCAAGTGCTTTAACTTCAAGAGAAGACACTGGCAGTGAGAGAAAAAGTCTGCTGCATTGTACCAGCAGGCACTGAGGCAGGGCTGAGCTATGCAATGAGTAGGCGTGATTAGCTCATTTGTCATTAGTTTAAACCAACATGAAGCAGAAAGCAGAAGTCGAAGAATACGGAAATAGCACCCTCCAATTTTGATTAGCCTCTTGTTAAGCTACGGCAGCATTGGCTCACTTAACCGTTCCGCAGGCGCGATTATAGTAACTCCTGTCTCCCTTGGGGGAAGGAAGAGACTGCAAACTGCCACCACCACCATGAAGACATCACATACTCTTGTTCTCACCTTAGTCCTGCTTTACATCAATGCCAGCACAGAATGGCCGACACACACGGTCTGCAAAGAGGACAACTTGGAAATACATTACAAAAGCTGCGGTAAGATTTTTAATATTTCCATTTTCCTTTTAGTTGGGCAATAAAGTTGTTCTTATGCAGTAAGAGAGGTTTATAAGCCAGGCAATGAATGGGAGGGTTACACTCCTAAGCCAGCATTGGGTTTTGCAGCTAGAACATTTTTAGTTCTTCAAATATAGCTGGTTCAGTCGACGCACACACACAGAGATCTAATTGTATTTAGATAGAAGATAATAAAGAGGAAATAACAGAATTCAGAATAAACCCAGGTGTCAAAAATCAAGTTCAGCATGTAAGAGATTACTAGGATTTTTATCTTGAAGTTAGGTTTAAAAAAAAAAAAAAGAGGAACACCCTAGATTTTATCTTTTATTTACCCCGGGACAACACAGACTCTTCAATGCACCGATCTACAATTTCTTTAATGTGTGGCAAGGCTGTGGTGATGTGCTTTCTGTCCTCCCACTTGGTAAGACAAGGGACACAGCTTGACAGTGGAAAGGGATCTGTTCTCCACCATTGCCATGCAGCTTGGCCAGACTTCAGCAGCACTTAAGAGACGTTTCTCAGGGACTGTAGGGTTTTGTTTGTTCTTTAAGAGACATTTCTCAGGGACCATAGGGTTTTTGTTCTTTAAATCCGTAGAGAAGGAAGAAGCCAGTGGCACTGGAATGACTGAAGATGAATTCACTGAATGGTGCCTGCTTTCCACCTCTTGCTTTGCTGGCCTTGTGCCTCTCTTATTGTGCTGATCTGCTTTACAACTGGGACACAGGGAATTAGATTCACAGAGCCTCATTCAAAAGCAATTCATGGCAAATGAGCACCCTAGAGTTTGTTTTTCCAATTCATTCTGATACAAAGGTCTTCCCAGGGGGCTTTTTCTCCCCTGTAGCTTTCATGCACTTTTGCACACCCATTAAAATAAAGCCAGTGAGGGACAAGAGAGGTAAATAAATATTTGTAATGCTATTCTTTACTGGCCTGCTCCCAGGAGACTAAAGCCAGGCTTCACACATTATAAATGGGTATAATGCATTAGAAAAATATTTAAGTAGATACTGAATACAAGCCTTGGTATTCAGTGTATAAGTTAATTCTGTTCCCTCAACAGGTCTCAGTTAGCATGAGATGCCTTGACACAGAAGCACAGGCTACAGTTTGAGTCCGTTTGAATGATGAAATCTGCTGAGCATCAGTCAAACATGGCTTCTTCTATGCACACCACTGGCCTAGCAAACAAAATACATTGGTTTAGAGCTTGTGTGTCACTTTGGTTTGTCACACACAGAAAGGTAAGAGGTACATTATTTCAGGAGGAATTCACAGCTTGAGAAACACAAGCCAGAGATCATACTGGTCAGGTCCGAACACTGAGAGTGTTTTTCTGTTCTCCCGGACACAGCTATAAGAGATGAGAAGATTATATAGATGAAGAAACAATGGAAGAATTAAATCAGATTCCTTGTTTGAAGCCAAATTCCTCTCTCCCTTCCAGCTCTGGGAGATTCAGTTGCTGCAACACAAACAGTTGCTGTCACAATATACTGCCCTGCCTTCTTCCAGAGGCTACCACACATGGAGCATCAGACCAGGGTGCACCATCTGCATCTCTGCTGACCATAGTTTACATAAAGCAGAAAAATATAAGGTGTTTTGGGCTGAATCCAAAAATCTACATGTAGGGGGGATAAATCCAGATACACTAGCCTCATTCCCTTCAGAGAAGGCACTGCTTTTACTGAGCTCACTGTCAAGCTCACAACGGTGCCAAAGGAGCAGCTCACCCTTTCAGGAGAGGGGGAGCTTTGTCCCCACTCTATTTCACTGTAAACCACAACTAGATGGGAGGAGAGAACGTAAGCCTTGATCTTTTCTTCTTCTTGCTCCACTAAAGATTCCAGAGGATGACACATTTTTGGGATACAGTGGCCACAGTGAAGTATCTTGTATGAAATCTTGGGTATAGGATTCCCTGCTGGCTTCAAGTGGGTCAAGATTTCACCTCTGCTGTTGTTACTATAAACTCCGGGATGTTATCAGTGAATCTGGACTGAACCAAGTAAAATTTGAGGAAGTTGGCTAAAATTCTCTGAAGTACTTAATTTTATTTCTGGAGCTGAATGCCCTCTATCTAATAGAATTCTGTCTGAGCTCCTAAAAAGGAGCTAAGTGTTCAGTGTTACTCTGAAGTTTATCAGATCCTCTCCTATAATGCAGTAAAAATCTGACTAAAGACTAAAATATGAGTTAATATAACTGTGAAATGTCAAAGAGAAGCTCAGGTGGATAACTCAAGACAATCAGAGAAAGTGTAAGTAATCTCCTGTACCCAGGAGCAAGTCCCAATGCCCTGTTGCAAGCACTTGCTCTAGCTGCATCCTGCCCCTATAATGCTTAAGATAGAGGCGTGCATCTAGCCCCCGGCCTCACTCCATGGTCTGGATCCTTTAAAAGGATCCCCATTCCCACACAGCCACATCAGACTAAGCATTCAATAACCAGGACCCCCAGGGATGCATCAAAAGACAGAGCTGGACAAGACTCTGTTGATCAATATCATACACTTGTAAAAAATATAAAAGAAATCGGACAAAAATTCTCAGCAACAAGTCCATAACGAGAAACTCAGGCCGAGAGATAGGTGATCTAAAAATAAATAGACAGTATGCTGCCTCCTCTACATAACCAAAGGAGGCATAACACTGAGACAGTCTATAAATAGCAAGACATTTCCCATCAGTGCCACTCAAATGACCACAAATCCCTTTAGAAACCTGGACAGGGATCCTGAGGTACAAAGCAGCACAAGTTAACATCTCTGAATGAGAAAAGAACCGTAACAGGCAAGGCTGTGCAGAGACATGAAAAGAACCTGAATCACAGATGGCTATTCCTATCCCTTTTAATTTCACAGTGATTTTTACAGTAATAACGCTTTTGATCTTTCCAGCTACATTTTCAAAGGCAGTTGTCTGGGAAGGCAATGGTAGTAAGTGCCCCGAGCAGATTCCGGGGCTGTGAGTGTCAGGCGCCGACACCAAAGTGCAATGCAGTGAGAGACTACAAAATGCAACTCTCCAACAAATCTTCCAGCACCTGCTTCCAGACCATTCTTGTAAGCCTAATTGTCTTAATTAGCCATGGAAACATTCTTGCAAAGGAACGTTCAAATGGGGGCCTCTTCATCGGGTAAAGCAGGTGACTACTGCTACAGACACATGAAAAACATTTTCCAACTATTTTTACAGGTCTCTCTTGAAATGTTAGTTGGGCCTACGTCAGCAAATCAGTATTTAAGAACGCCTGCTTTTGTTTCAGTGAGCAAGCCCAGACCAGTATGCTCGGTTGATTAATAAAGATCTGCATTTAGATTAGGACCTGGGAAATGTCAGAGCTGCCTGCTGCCTGAACCTACAGATCCCTTGACAGTGCAGAAAAGGTTGCCAGTAAGGCAGAAGGTTCTTAGAAAGGGTCTGGAGAGCATCAACCATTAAGGAGTTTTTGTTTTTTGTGCAGAGGAGTAAATAATACAGAATTTCAGGGAGATCTTCAGAAGTAGTCAAAGTTTGAAGACGACATCTTGAGAGATACTCCCTAGGCATTATAAAACACTGTTCAGACCACATGGGATTTTTTACAATCACAGACACACAGATTTCCCAGTTCATGTTTGACTTTGGTTTTTCTTCTTTTCTTATCTGAAACAAGGTTAATAGCCATTAGCTGTGGTTTCAGGAGGAGCAATCAATCAATATTCACTTCAGCCTCCAGAACCAGTATGAAACTGCTTGCACCCTTCTTTAAAAGTTTTATACCTGCATATCTACAGATTTAAAAATGGCAATACATCTTTAGGGATATGGGTAACTATTTGCTTTAATTAACAGCTTCTGCTAGACAAAGCAGCAGGGCCCTATGGTCATCTAGAGAATTACTTTTGCATGCCAATGCTCTTCCTAAACAAAGGAACGTCAGACTGAACTTATGTCCACTGAGCTCTGTGCCTGCTTTTATAGCTCTGAGTCACACTTCAATCAGGGTCATTTCTACAAAGCTTTTTTCTGCCCTACATTGTTACAGGAGGAGAGAGCCGCACTCCTGACTTCAGTACAAGCTTGCACTGGATTGCATTAACAGATAGGAAAACTCTCATTTGTATGGCTGTTCTTTAAACTTGTGAGCTCAGATTGGGATCTCCACTAAAATGACCCCTTGAATTCAACGGGGTTATTCTGGTGTAGAATCTGCTCTGTTCAGAGAGCACAGTATAGACACCCTCCTGTTAAAAATTCTCTCAAAGCAGAGGGGATTTTTTAAGCACTTAGAGACTGATAGATGGGTAACATTACAATTTTCTGATGATTTGTCTGTCCAAACTGGATAGTTTCAGTCTTACTAGGGTCCCCCTCACTCTCTCAGCCCATCATATCCTTTCTCCTGCATACTATTGCTTTTTAAATCCTCTTTTTTCTTTTTTAGAAATAGACCTGTAACACCCATTCCTGCACAACTACCAATACCTACATGTAAACAAACCTGCTAAATTATCATCTTTGTAGCACAATTTTACAGCACACTTTCTGTTTTCTGGGTCAACCATAGTTACTAGTCCTTTTTCCTCCCTGGTCACACACTTACATCCTTTAGTTAAAGGATATAAGGAATCCAATAGCTTCAGCTGGCAATGAAAAGTCTGCAAAAAATTCTCACCTCATGCATCTTCAGGGCAAATGTTCTTCTAGACACTTGGTAAAAGAACTTTGTTTTTTTGGCAGACTGATTGAGTCAGATGCTTCTCTTGGACTTACTTACCCATCTCCCTCAAGCAGTCTCCTGCAATTGCTCCTGCTTCTAAATTATTTAAAGACACAGGACGCCAACTCCCCTCTGATCTTTTGTTGCATAGATAGCTAATGGGCAAAGAATCAAAGAACTTGAAAACATTTTTGTTTCCTCTGTCCAAGCCATCCTAGTGTCATAGCCTTGCTGCTCTACTCATCTGGTACAGCTTACTTCTTCCCAGGGAAGGACAGATGTTGATGTGCATATCTCTGGCACCAAATCCTAACAAATGGAAGCTATCACCAGAATCAAGGTAGCACTGATATGAGTGCACGCGCAAATCTTCTTCTAAAGTTTTGGTTCCTCCATGAATTAAAACTGAATTAAACCTGTTTCATTCTCCAGTTCATTAGAGAGGATTAAGCTTTCTTTTCCTATGTGACCTTTTAAGGTGGTTCTGATTTAATTGTACCTTTTCTTTCAGAGAGGAGAGAGTATTTAGCTAAGTTTTAAAATGTAAATGGTAAGGAGGAGCAGGAGACAATTTCATACCTCCAAGGTACCCTGGGAAAAACCTTAGGTTCAGCATCTAGTCTTTGAACCATTAGCAAAATCAATATTAATGCTTTCACTGAGACTAGTAGTGGAGAGAATTAACCTCAGCTGAACTTTTCCCACCATGATTTAAATTTTCCCATCTAATTTACTTCTCAGATGTTTCCTCAGAGTGTTCGTTTCTTCAACAAAGAAATGAATGAATGAAGGTCCTGCACCACAGACTGCCAAAGAGGGTTGTTCATGTGTGACAGCTCCTCCAGCTTATCTCCAGCTGCTAAATCTAAACACATTTTTCCACCTATTGACTTATGCCACATCTTTGGTTGTTGTAGCCACTGAGTCACTAAGGAATCACAAACAGAAGGGGTAACAGCTAGAAAGGCAAGCCATAGGAAAATGTGTTCTTCCCTTTGGAAACAAATAGGAGTAACACCTAGAAAACTGTATATTGCATTACAGTCCAGAAGTACTGTGGACAAGGCAGAACCAACACTGGCTACTGCACACTAAATTTGAGTCTCTATGGAGGGAGAAGTCTAATATACTAAACAAGTGATTCACAGCTATGATAACAGTTCAATAAAAATTTGAGATTAACTTTCTGTATTACATAAAGTAAAAATTAGCAAAAGGCACACTTACTGCAAAGTCAGGAGCAAGAACAAACCACAGCTGGTCATAAGTGCTCCAGTGTAAAAATTTCTGTGTAAGCATAAGAAGTATTGCTAGGCTTTCTTGACATTGCCACACCATCTCATCTAGAGCTGTCATCAAGGCCTCAAAATAGCTCTGGACCTTACAATGCTTGCAGTTTACCAAAGAAAATAGAGGCAGGAGATTAGGTTCTTGCAGTAATTTAACATCCATCAGCAAGAATATCCAGAATAATCTAAGAAAAATCAACACACCTCAGAAAAATGCAAAAAGGACTGCAGCATTATTGAGTCTTGGTCATTGCACCAACTTCAGGGAGGCTTATGGCAACCTAAAACTAGGGAAGAATAGTGGCCATCAAGGACAAGATACCTCAATACCCTGTATAGAACCACCACATATTGAATCCAAAACCTCTGATCTGTCCCATATTTAACTGTATTTAACAGCTGGACTTGATGATCTTAAAGGTCTCTTCCAACCAAAACTATTCTGTGATTCTATACCAGATGCTGCTTTTAGACTCAGGAGAGCTTCCAGGTGACGAAAGCTAGGATCTTGAAAGTTACCACAAAGTAATTCAATGCACCAGTTTCCTCTTCACCTGAAGATGGATGGCTCCTGTCAAATGATGCAGTGGTGATCTGGCAGGCAGGAACCCAGCTAGTTTCCTCAGGCAGCATGCCATTCCAATTATAGCCTACTGCCACAGCCCTGCAGTGGATTTTAACTCATCCTGGGAAAAAGAGAACATTCAGCCTGTTTATACGCTGCTGATTACTGTTCTGTAAAATCCACAATAAAGCCTGCTATCCCAGAGCATGGCAGTCTCTCTCTCTCAGACATAGCTGTCTAAGAGCAGGGCAGTTTCTAGTAATGTTTGGTGCTATTTCTGACACATCTGCAGGTCTGTGGTGAATCCCCAGTCACGCTTGCAAGCACTGAGGTCCGGAGATCTCTGTCTTAAATACAGCAGTATAAGAATGATTAAAAAAAAAAACCACAAAAACACATGAAGAGAGAAGAGACAAATCTGATTAGAAATACAGGCAGTTACTGTGTGCATCTCACTTGTGCAGCACATGGTGTTTTCTTACCAACAAAATAACAAAGACTTTTGCTAATACATTCCCTGCTGGACCCAGGTTAATGCAGCATTGTCTTGTTACACTGCTGAGGGTTATACCGAGACCAAATCTTCAGGCTTCCTTCTACAGCCATGTAAGTTTTGTCAGACAGGAAGCCGAGTTATTCACTCCATTAGGCACCTCCAAGAGCCTCAGGTTTAAGCAGACCTCAGAGAATGCAAGCTGATAGCACTGTTTGCAAAGGGGAATTCCCACAGGCTGTACCCCCAGGACACTAAGGACACATGAATCTTCACTATTCCTTCACCTGCATGTTGCCTAAGCAAGCCAGAAAGGTACAGGAGAGGAAACATACTGTGACTTCTGCAATTGAGGCCAGAGTACCTGTCTGAACTAGGCAAAAGGCTAGAGCTGGGGTGTGTCTGAGGTGAGCATCTTGGGATAAAGCATCCTCATAATTAACTAGACACAGCCAACATGAATCTCACAATTTATTCTGCTCCCCTCTGAACACAGGGTCACTTTGCTCCTCCCAGCTATGTCTGGACATGGCAATGGCACAGAATGAAGGCAGACCCAAAGGGAAATTCGTTAAACTGGAGGTGCTCAGGGAATTCTAGATGTACAACTGGAGAGCTGCTAATTTGCCTGATGCCTTCCTCAGTACCTTACAAGTAGATTCCAGTGTCAAACAAAACCTTGAGCATTCAGATTAATTTATTTAAATAGGCATTAAAGGGAAAATGTCGAATAGAGTCTGAGATCCCAAATAGTTCCTCATTCTTTCCCTCTCCTTTCATCATCTTGAATGTTCCAAGGGCTAATGATTTAATTTTAAGAGCTTTGAAGATGAGGAGTATTGGGTAATTACTAAATACATTTCTTCCTTGTGCTAATTTTCTGCTCTTCTAGCACTAGCCTGTCCTTGTATAACAGGAGCCAGGGGCAGCTATGCCATTCCATTCAATTCTGTGGCTTATGTGCTCCTAAAAAGTGTAATTTTGAAACACCCAAAGCTTACCAATTTGGAGAGTCTTCTCACCACTGCCAGTTACAGATATGGAGTCTTACAAGCAAAGTTTGCCTGCGTGCTGCTCCTGTTCACTCATAGCACTGGTTTTCATGCTTATATGAAATGATGTGATTTTAGAGCAGATTCAGATGAGAGTAAAGCCAGTAGAGGATAGTTAACAGGACTGGGGAAGAGAGAGAAAAGAACGAGACAAAGCCCAGCAAAATTCCTCTAATTCCTCTAATGATGCTTCCCATCTGGCCATGCAGTTTCTGTAATGCCCACTTAGTCATCTAGCGACTCAGGCTGCAAGGGACAGAGCCATTGCGGGTTAACATGTTATCATTCCCAGCGGTCTGTTTCATCTTCCTGCTGGCTCGCTGGGAAAAGCACAGGAAACTGTGGAGTGTAAGGGCAGCCCCAGCTCACAGCCCTGTGGCTTGGTGCACAACCATGTTCAGCAGGAGCATGAGCTGGTGGCCCTACAACTGCAGTAACTGAGGCATGAATGTGTGTTCCCATCTGTTGTCCCTGTTACTGGGGTAATAATCTCCATCAAAGGTACAAGGCTTGCAGCCAGGAGGGTCACATAGCTACACCACTGTAAATATGTCCAAGTTTATTTACCTGTGAACCACCTGCCAAAAACAAGAGCAGGAAAAGGAACTCTAGGAAGAAAAGGTGAGGAACTCATCTGAGCTTCTAGGCTGTACTATGCATGTCTTCTAGAGAAACCCAGCAGATTCATTGCTGTGAGCACCTGGCAATAGTGAGCCAGGCTGAAATCTTGTGCCGTGGTGCCTCTGCAGGTCGTATGCAAGGAAAATCACGTACCAAGCCAACACAGCAATGAATCTCCACTGGGATACCTGGGTAAGGGTGAAATGGGAGGTGGGATGCATGGAGTCAGCTGGAACCATGCTGAGTATGGGGAGATCAGTGGCAAGGTGCCAGTATGTCCCAATTCACAAAGCAGGATTGTAGTATAGAAGCTAGTCTTCAGTAAGAGCTGCACATGCAGTGCTAGATACAGTTGAGAGCTCAGCATTAGCCACAGCATCAAGTTCAAATAACAACTATCAGAGATCTTACAGTGCATTGATTGTTTACAGAAGCCAAAGATCTGCCTCTCAGAGCATTTGCCTGATATTTACAACTGCCTAGAGGGAAACTTCAGTTAAAACCCTGCTCCCAAGCACCTTTGTGCTAGCTGTAAACACGATGCAGCCCAAGCCCTTCTCACTAGATACAGACACACAAAAAATGCCCTCCTCCCCTGCCCCAGAAAGCAGATTTTCACTGATAAGCCTCAATGTGTTTGCAAAATTTCCAGCAAAGTTTTAAGTTTTGTAACATATCAAAGCTGAACTGGAAAAGCAAAACTCTGCAACCAGCTGAAGAGTTTCTAGCTTTAATTATGGAAGACGGAGCAGATGGAAGGGAGTGGGTGGAGGGAAGTCTGGGACCACGCAGACCTGTGCGCTATGAAATGTTGCAGGAAAGTGGAGGGCTGAAGGGCACCCCCATGGATTTTAGGGATTTAATGGTAAATGTTATTGCTCTGCACATGTGAAAGACATAACATATTTTTTTAAGTCTAACCAGCTCACTTCAGATTGAGGCAAACAAGGAAGATAACTATTAAACTGCCACAAGAGAACACACAATGAACTCACAGTTGTGCATCTGAGATGAAACACAAAAATGGCAATTGCCTCGAGTTGCCTTTGCCACTCTGTGGCACCCTACCTTAGTTCATAGTGTACAGCTGAATTTACAGACATCTTCACTTATCAAGTAGTTAAAAACCACTATTTTCTTTGATTTCCTTTTAGCAGCAACCTTTTCTGCCTATGCGTGTCGAAATCCGGACTTCCTGGCTCTATGGCTTTAGCAGCACAGCCAATTGATTTCAGCGGGAGGCCTCTACGTGCACCACAATATCCAAGATTGCAAAGTCATTTCCTGAATTTCCACAGGGGAGTGGCGAGAAAATTAATTGGGGTTTCATTTGCCAGTGGAAAATTTACATTTCTCAGGAACCGAAGAGTAAGAACACAAAATCCAAGTGCTGTAATTCACAAATCTTGCTGGAATTTCTCATGTGAGTGCTTGCATGCTCTCTTCCTCTCTGGGGAAGTGACTTCTCTGGATACACCAGAGTCCTATGCTGCACCACAAGTGATGCAGTAGAAGACACCCATGAAACATACCACCTAGCAAAAGAGCTCAACCCACAGAAAAAAAAAACAAGCAAGCGGGCATGTGACATCCAACCTAAGTCAGCCCTGAGGTCAAGTTCATTGTAAGCAGCCCATGCTTTCCAGAGGAGCTTGGTTTCACGAACATTGCCTTTCCATCCAAACAGTTATTGACGAGAAATTCTGAACTAAAAGTCTACTTCTAGCCCTAATACTGTATTTAATTGTTGAATAAAACACAAGCCTAGTCTCTTTGAAAAGAGAAGAGCTTTGTATATATTGCAGAGCCATATTTGACCATAGCTCCCCCTGGAAATTACAGAGCCAACAGTTTCAGTCATTTGACAACCAGTACTGTTTGTGGGCATCAATGCCCAAGTTGCTCTGAATCTGAGCAGCTGCTTCCTGAACCTTATCGTTACATCACACACAAAACAGAAATGAGAGGGGCTCTTGCAGAAGTCCAGAGGAAAGCGGAAACCAAGCGCTGAGAGGTGGTAGAGACCAGAGGGGAAGCAGGCATAACGGTCATGGAGAAAAGAGAAGTTTGACGCTCTTTCTGGCTGGAACAGGAAACTGCTCTATTAGCTGATTGCAACAGCTTCTGGAGCTGCAATAACAACATGAGAACTGACAGGAAAGGGAGGATGGACAACACTCTGACTCTTGTCACACTTGAGCCGATAAACAACTCCACGTACTAACTTTTTGTCCCAAGCAGATCATGCAACTGCAGAGAGTGCTTTAGTAGTGTGGAGGACAAAATCCAGCATAGGGACACAGAGCTGTGGGAAATAGCAGTGCCTTTTTATCTCCCTCCTTTAATTTACCGGAGCTTAGGGACTTGGGAGATCCTTTGGACCACACTGACAATCCATGTGCTGGCAGAGCCTGACTTAGAGCCTCCAGCTCCTCCCAGCACTTTCACTCATTTCATGCTTCCCTCTAAGCAATCAGGCGTTGGTCACCCAGGCTTGCTTCCTGCCAGCTGCTACATGTGTGGGGCACAGCTGCAAAAATAGGGTCAGACTATGGAGATGCTAGCTCAGCCTCACAGAGGACACAAGTTTCCCCACAGTATCAAAGGGAAACTCTCCAATATGTTATTTTCAATTCAGTGAGAAGATTATACCTCAGGCAACAATAACTTCGAAGCAGAATTCAATCCCCAAGTCTGTGTCTTGTCATGACCAGCTCTATGCAAACCAGAAGCCTGTGGCTGCTTCTGCACACAACCACAGTCGCTCCTCTGGTTTCCACAGAGAAGGAAGCTGGATGGAAGTTCACTGGCTGGAGAGCCACCACAAGGGACAAACCTGTGCTTAAAGCAAACCTTGAGCTTAAGATTGTTTCCAAACTGGCCAAATCTTTTTCTTCCAGCCACAGCTTCTGGAAAAACACTTGCACATGCTGTTGGTCGTGGCAGCCGAGCCATCAGTTGTTGCTGCCAGCTGTCTCCAGAGAGTGACACTTTAGCAGCCTTCAGACACAGCACAGAGCCTTATAGAGGCTAGCAAGGAAGAAGGTGGAAGTGGGGGGAAAGCAATTAGGTTGGTTTTATTAGTTTGTACGTGAGTTTTGGAGCTTGCTGCAGAGAAAGGGCTGCTATAGGAATTACTAAGAGCCACATTCATGTCAGACATCAGCTGTAAGTCTCCCTTTGACCCTAGCTCTACTAAAGTCTCCCAGAAAGGGATAAATGTAGAACATTTCCTGGGGTTAGAAGTATCACATGATAGGCAGGCACAGAAGGAAACACTGCTGGACTTTTCATCCCACTTCAGGATTCAGCTTCACAACAGCCTCGCCAAGCCATCTTGCAATGAAACCAATTAAGTATCATCATAACCACTTGCTCATCACTGCTGAGTAGGGAATGACAATGCGCAGAGCCTGGGAAGAGCAGCTAAGACTTCACTGTTGGAATGAGTATTGACTACCCAGCACTGTGGGGAGCTTGCTTTCCCTGAACTTGGCTCATTTCCCACACAGCGCGTTGTAGCCACATATAGGCTATCATCTGAACGTGCTTCAGGCTGAAGTGGCAGCTATTAAACACAGGGTGTGGCAGCTTTGAGCACATCTTGGAGAATTTTTAAGGATATGTAATCTGGGGGTTTTTTTAAAAAACACTTCTATATTTTATGTTTTCTTTTGTACAGTCAGCATTTCATTAAAAATACAACTTGTTATCCATTTCTGTCTCCAAACAGATCCTCAGCAAGATTTTGCTTTGAGCATCGACCGCTGTTCTGATATCATAACCCACACCTTTAACATCAGAGCTGCAATGGTCCTAAGTAAGTGAATTGCGATTCTCTCTCAACATAAACAGATAATTCATGTGTGAGTGCTGCTATTAAGTAGTAAGCAAGGGTGACAACCTCCTATAAAATATGAATGGGCTTAATTTTTGAGAAATTTCAAAACCTGGGGCAGGGCTATGGACATGTCAGTTCTGTTAACAGCTTGCCTCAGACTGTATTTGTCACCCTAAGCAGGTCATATCAGCCCTCAGGCCCTTATTTCCTCTCCTACCCTTCATTTGTACATATGACAGCCATGGTGGGGGGCTTGTCTTCACAGCTGAGTCCTTCTGTGGAGAGTCTTGTTGAATGGGACAGCTATAGCAGCTGCACTTTTGTCAGCACCAGCAGTGCTCACCAAATTGCCAAGACTGACCCTTGCAGGGAGGAGGCTGAAGGGACTCCTGGACATGCAGAAAAACATGGTGGGAGAGTGCTAGCCCAAGGCAACAGTTATGTCATCAGCCCACTGCTTCTGGTAGCTGAAATCATACCCTTCAGCACTTGACTGATCAACATAAAAGGTCAAAAGCAGAACTGCACTTGAGCTAATGGGCTGTGTGAGCAGTTAGCCATATCTTGCTTTGTGATTCTTGTACAGAAAAGCCACCTTCTTGTGTCCCTGTTGGCCCCAAGCTCACCTAGAGCCTCTACTACCAGCACACAAGTATGAGAGCAATGCTGCATGCTCCTGGTGCTGAAAAATAGGTTTGTGTGTCAAGTGCCTTTTAGCACTTGGGAATGCTTTCTTGCATGCAAAATGTCTCCCTCCTGTGAGACGTGCTGCCGTTGTGCCTGGGGACCATCCCATTTCAGGTGGCTACAAAGTTCAGCAAGCCTGCATAATCCCATTGCAGGCATTCAGATATACTTTTCCAACCACTCAGAGTACAGGACCTCCCTGTAAATCCAGGAGCTTCACTGGCTGTATCTATGGTAGCATGCCAGGCACAGCAGGCAACATCCCAGCACCGCCAAGCTGATGTGCTGGTCCCAGCACAGGCTTGGCTCAGGCCAGCTGCCATTTTCCCAGGTGGAAGGTACAGACCACAGACTGCCTGGAGGCCCATAGGATGTGGTCCCTCTGCTAGGGACAGTAGGAAAGGAAGTTTAGATGTACGGACACAAGATGTACTATGCCAATTGGCCTCAGAGACAAAGAATGGTCATGGGCATAGTTGATTTAATAATAGAGACATATGCTATTATGTCCCCTGTTATATACCTTAAGGGACTTGAAGACCTGTTCCTGAAGCATGGATTTCTATGTACCAGGAGTTCTCAGTGAAGAGAAAACATTCAATGGCTTAAACAGCAGAGGAAAAAGTGGAATCATGTTCAAGTAATAAACCTGTTTACCCTTGCATTTTCTCTGAGCTCTCCTTCTGCTTTGTGTGTAGGACACAGCATCAAGGAACTGTACGTCAGTCTCGCCTTGATCGTAAATGGGAAGACTGTCCTAACCTACTCAGAGGCGCTTTGTGAGCCGGGTCATTCTAAGCTTATTTTCTGTGGAAAGAAGAAAGGAGGTAATTTAGGTAGCACTCTGAGTGTTTGATGACTACTGCATACTCCAAGCAGGATGCACCTGCTGTGCTGTTGAACTGTTCTGTTTATTTCAACAGTACGCGAATGGATGACAGAAACACAGTACAATGGAGACTTTTTCATTTCAGAGCCTGCTTTTTCCCCCCTAACCTGTTTGCTTGCTTGTCTTTTAATCACAGAATATTGCTCACACATGGCATTAAGTCCATAAAAAATAATGGTGGTAATGTGATCCAATAGCAGAGGGGTTCATAGGCTCAAATTATAGCCACGTGGTTGTCACATGGGCAAGAAGTTCTGTAAAAGAAGTGGCCAAGCGAGCAAACAAGCTGTTCTGAACATGTTCCTCACTATTAAGCAAGTAACACTTCCTATCCTTAAAGGCAGTTCTTAACTCACTTTAAGAGGCACTATGCTTGAATAAGAATTATTCTGATGAAGTACTAAATAGCATCCTTTAGAGAATATTAAAGAGAACTAGATCAGTCCTGTGCACAAATTTCTATTCACACATTAAGGCACAAAGCCAAAACCTCCTGGGGTTTCAAAGTCCCTTAGAGTACTTCAGTTAGTAGAAACAATCACCTGTCAGTTTAAGGTTATGATATAAAACCATACTTGGTTCTTTAAATAATACTATACATCTTCATTTAGAAGCATCCCTAAATTAGTGCAAGGACCTCTGCCACACAATTTTTAATACACATCCTCTTGTTCAGTAGCTGATTTATTTTGCAATTAAGTCACAGTGGGAAAGAAGAACTTTCTCAGATTAAGGTGCAAACTGAAAATGTGGTATTTCTTAATTAGTTGACATTTGATTCTGACCCATGTTTTAGGACACAGAATTAAGCTGAAAACCAGTTTGAGGCTATTCATCACAGTCACAATTTACCATATTAGCACAGCTGTAAGTCTGACCTAATACCTGTGCAGGAAGGACAACATTGTGAATGGCCAAGTATACAGCCTAGCCAAGGTACAGAGGAGTAGATAGCCTTTTCGACAGAAGTTTTTCATGCAGAGCCCCTTTCTCCCTGCTGCACAAGCAACATTTCCAACATCTGTCCAGATCTGACCAGAGTTTAAATGTAGTTCCATGCAGAATTTTCTTGCCTTCCACAATGAGGCCAAAAAGTGCCAGTTCCTACCTCTCCCAAAATGAGACTGAACAAAGTTCTGCCACAGGATTTGTTGATCCACTCAAGTGGACAAGAGTAGCAGAAGTTATAAAGAAAAGAGACTTAGAAGAGCCAGATGTGGCAGTCTGGGTATTTGGCGTTTTATTTTTCTTTGCTGTCCTATAATGCTACAGTTTTGCCATGACTGGAAGTACTTTAGGAGACTTAATATAGCTGGAGGATTCATGCTTATAATAATCATATAGTATTTAACATTTATGTTAAGCGAAGGTCACATCTGGCACTGCTCGCTGGAACTCATAAATAGAATTACAAGATCATCGTTGAGCTTTATGCCTATTGCAAAGTCGTTGGCTCAAAGGTTGCAAGAAAATGGGCCATTGCCCATTTAATAACAATAACAACAAAACTGCTAAATTCTTAGTGGTATAACATGAACTCAGCTCTTCCTCTTTTTTAATAGAAAGTGCTGGTTATTCCTCATTTTCTCCAAAGAAAACAGTTACGTAAGATTGAACAGATTTCACAATGCAATCACTAAAATCAGAGAAAAAGACCATTTGGGGTAATATTTCGCAATGTGCCAATCACAGCTTGCAGGCTTGAAACAAAGCTTCCTGACAAAAGAGAGTTGCATCCTCTGTAAGTTTTCTTTCAGGCCAAACTGATAATGGCACCATCGGAGCACTTGCACGATTCCACGTGCACACTCCCAAACCACAGAGAAAACCCCACTTGCTTCAGACCTCCTTTCTTTACATTATCACTCTTTCGGTAGGTGTTACAGTGAGCAAGTTCCTAAAACAGTATTTGAGAGTAAAAGTAGAGAACATAACATGAATTACAGAATTGAGTATCACACCGAGTTTAAGCACATGTTTCTAAGAAAGCAGATACACCACAAAGCCAGGCCTTTGGGCTGATGCACAATGCCCTCTTGCTTAGGCCCTTCATCTCCCTTGTCCCTCCCCAGTAAAGAGAACAGATGTTTCTCACCTGGCTAGGTATTTATGTGCATTTTTCATCACTCAACTATACATCTATAGCTGGCAGTTATTCAGATAATTCGTGCATCCCTCAAACTCACAGGAGTTGTGTGTCAGTTGCATGGGTGCAAGATCATGTCCTAGACAAACTGCAACATGCATCATTTAAGCTCTAAAAAGATGAAAACATAAAAAGGAAGAGGTGGGTGCAGATGTACTGAGCCTTTACATAGTACAAGAGTATGAGAACATATAAAGATTTTCAGTGCAAGGAAGATCTCAGAAAGGAGTGAAAGTTTTATTATAGGTGTTTTGTCAGGATTGAGAGGCATTGTCTATCATGATGTCTATCATTTATCATAATAACTGGTAAACTCAGCAAGTCCATCCTTACACATTTGAAAGCTCTGCTTCAGACTGGAAGCTGCTAGAAGCCTGCTCACTGGCAGGGAAATGGACCAAGTTACTTTTGGTAGAAACAACAGTGAAAAGCTGCTACAACAAATACAATAACATCACCTCGAATCAGTGGTACATTAGAAATGTTTTCCAGGATGCTCTGCAGAAATCACCTTCAGTTAAGTCTTTATAAAAAAGGGCTGAAAATGGAAGGTGGTCTGAAAGCTGATCATCACTGATGACTGGATGCTTGACACATACCACAACTTACCACAGACCAACAAAGCCATAGGGGGATTTAACTGGAAAAATGCACTCGTGATTTATGCTGTCTCCAATATAGTCATAATTTTTGCAGCTACATCTGGGCTTGCTTGAAAAAGACTACAGAATCTTCAATGAGCTAGGCTCAGGTGCTTGTGACAGTACACTTATTGCAGCAGAGGTATTCATTCCTCTTCAATGGAGCAATGTGAAAGTGTAGGAATATATGGAGAAACATGTATATGAAGGATATTGTGATAAAATACAGTCCTTAAAGCCTTGGAGGCTGTTTATACCTCGGAATTATAGCAGAAATCCTCATGTAAGAGGAACATGGAATGGGCTTTGAAAGCCTGATCCAGCCAGCACAGGCACTGGGGAGATTGCCATGGTCTGAAGTGATATGAATGATAAAGTTCAGCAGATCTATTGATCCACATTATTTCCTGGTGGGTCTCAACTAGCTGAAAGTGAAAGCTGCCCTTGTTTTCTTATCAGGACATACTTCAAAAGCTGCATAGTCATTTTCCCCCACCATTGGTGAAAGAAGGAAGGTCACAAGAGTTTTCTAGAGGTCTGGTTACAGAACCACAGAATGGTTGAGGTTGGAAAGGCCCTCTGAAGGTCATTTAGTCCAACTCCCACCTAACCAAGCAGGGCCACCTACAGCCAGTTGCCCACAACCATGTCCAGGCAGGGTTTTTAAATATGTCCAAGGATGGAAACTCTACAACCTCTCTGGGCAATCTCTGCCAGTGCTCAGTCATGCTCACAGTAAAAAAAACACCTAACAAGTATGTTCAGGGGAAACCTTACGCTTTTCCACTACTTGTGGAGGGCAAGCTGTGCAAGAAATTCTTAAATACTGAAACATCTGCAACATTTTTTTCAGTCAAGTCTTCACAGTTTGGCACCAGTAAGCTATGAAAAAGTAGGAGGAACTGCAGAACAGCTTGCTAATTCTGTCCACTAATGCCAAAGGTGCCCTTTCTTCAACAGCAAAGGGCAAGCATGCCTTGCTATTAGGGACATGAAGATTGGAAGGTTGGAACTCCTGGCTCTTTTCCAATCACCAGTATGACTGTGTGATGGCTTTAGTAAATAACTTATCAGTGAACAGTCCCTCAGCAGTGAGCTAGACATGTTCTTTCACTTTAAGGTCATGTTCAGCAAGCAGTCAGAAGTCCACACCCTCAGAAACTCAGCTCAGATTGTTTTTTCTTAAAGTTATCAGAACAGTATTATTCAACTACTGCATCTGCAGGTGTTTAATAGGCCATGCTAAAGGACTTGTGCCTGGCAATCCCCCTCCCTTTCACTTCCCCATTGCAGGATGCGTGCTGACACAGGGACACCCACCCAGCTGTGCAAAGCCATGCCCTGTTCAGCCAGGTCTGCAGGTCCTCCTTGAGCCCAGGCTCTGCCCTGCTTTCCTGGTAAGGCAGTACACATCCCAGCATTTCTCTCAGGAGGGCTGTGCTAGACTGTGTATAGACTGTGTATAGAGCAGTTGCAGTTCCATAACACTTGTTTCTGGAGCACTTTGAAGTTCTATTACAAAACAAACATCTACAATCAGCTGCATGTCTAACCACCCATCACCATTTTTTCAGAACACCTCTACTATGAGGGACCAGTCACACTGGAAATCAAAGAAATCCCACAGGTAAGTTGGCCACAGCTGTACTCCTAGGCAGAAGGGCTTTCTGGATGAGGTATGGTCAGAGGAGTACTAGCAATCATATAGACATATTCCAAGCTCCCCCAGCTCACACACTGGAGCTGATACGGTTTACATGACTAATCCTTTTCAGTATGAAATTAAGTAGCTTCGCTTAGAGCATTAGAGAGCCTCCATTATCCAGAGAGAGATGGATTTTCTTAGGATAGAAGATCCCCTTTACTAGCACTAAGTCATGCAGCCATACAGTTCTTTAATTGGCTCCCCCTCTATTACTCTTAAAATAGCAACAAAAGAAGCAGCTCCAAGGGTCTCCTGAGAGGCCAAGGCTGCAATTCTGCTCACACCTTAGCAGACCGAACAATTTGGAGAAGCTCATTCATCCTCACTGTCTACAAAGGCAATTTAGATAACTACTGCAACTGTATGTGTTCCCCTGTACATATATGGTCTTAGATCTTCTAGGCTGCAACTGAAAGTACAAGTTTTAGGGCCGAGAACAATTTCTCTGGACTTACGGAACATTAAAATAAGAAAGTAATTTCTTGGAAAGGTGAGAAAACAAGCAGTACTCTAGACACTGTGCTGAATTTCCTGGTCATCCATTACAGAAGGCCTTTATAAGCAACCTTCTCCACACTCAGCTGAGTCACCTTCTAGAAGATCAATCAAATCACATTGCAAAGCAACATAGGTCTGAAATGCTGAACACACTACATTGTCTCTTAACTGGGCACAACGTGAAGCTATATTTGACTAGTAAATAACAAAGGATTTTTAGCCACATAGAGAAACTGGATTGAAGGGGAGAAGGCAAGATCTGGATCATCAAGACATCTGGATAAGAATGTGGTGAAGAAAGGGTTATGATCATCACTGCAAAAGTACACAGTTGGGGTGGTCAAACGCTTCTCAGATATACTCACACAGAGAAGCACAGCATGAGCTCTCAGTTCTTTAGCAGCAGACATAAAACCTGTGTCAGAGGCTCAAAGATACGGTCTGGGCCTGCTCAGCATTGGATTGGTCTGGGTGCAGGAAAAGACGACAGGATCAGAACAGGGACAAGGACATGAGCCTCAGAGAGCTGGGCTTGCCAGGATCTGCAGAGATTATAACAAAGATAGCTGGCTTCTGCGAGGATCAAGCCTCCATTAACAGCTACCATCTCCTATGTCTCATTATTCCCTTGGTGATAACAACCACAACCTCCATTTTCCAAGGCTCACACAGGAGGTGGGCCCACTTATGCAAGCTGTTATCCCACCTTTACCAGCCTGCTTCCCTAGACGCTACACCTAGAGATACCATGTAGAGCAATGCCTGTTGATCTCTCACACTGTAGTGCCCAAGCATCCTGCTCTAGGAGCAGCTTTACTAACATACTGTATAAGTGTCCTCAGTAAAGGCTCTAGAGGAATGGAGGAATAGGTCTTTAGACTAAGAGGAAGCTCTAGAAACATCCACATGGACTAGTAAAACTCCGTTCTAGGCAAGTTAGAATTTCTGGCTCCAAATGCAGCTAAGACTAATTTTCACCCATCAGCAAAAAATTATTCTGGAGGAGGAAAAGAATCACTAATAAGCACTGGAAATGAGTTGTTATAAAGTCCCTCCATGAATGAAACTATAAACTTTTGGAGAATTAACATACTCGTGAGAAAGGACATAGGAAGCCTTTTTTGTTAATCAATCAAGTAACACCATCCTTCCATGGCAGCAATAAGGAGCTACTCCACGTGGCACACTGAGTCTTCTGCTCATTGCAGAGAACAGCCTCATCTGAGCAGCCCAAAAGATATTTGCACAGTCTGCACAGCAGTTACAAAGCTGTATTCTCATGAGCACCATGAGCACATTGCCATTGGGCCTCTCTAAATTTGGATGTTACACTTAAGCTGAACCTCTCTGGGAGGTACCGCTTTAGAATCTCCCATGGTAAAAGGCAAATGTCAAGAAATCTGACTCAGTTTAGCTGTGCCTCCTACTCCACAACCAGAAGAATTCTGAGTAGGGCAAAAGCATTCTATGGCTCAAAGCCAGGAGGTTCTCTGCTACCAAGCTCTCCTACCCCAGAAAAAACAAGAAATACTGCAGCACCAGCAATCTAGAGCAAATGAAATCTAGTTCACCTCTTCCTCCAAATCTGTTAAGTGAGCCTTGCCACTCCCTTGCTCAGAACTTCTCCAGGTGGCTGATGAGAGCAGTTTTGACCAATACACAAAAAGCCATGGCAGCTTTAAGGTTGATGATTTTTGCTCTGCAGTGGTATAAGTTCTCAAATCCTGAATTAGTAGTAGTTTTAAGTACACAATGAAATCAAACTACCTCTTGTTTTGTTATATAGGAGTTCAGAGACTGAGTCATCTATACACACACCTCTCCCAAGGTGCTCTTATAAAAAGTCATAACGATACCAATGTACACATTGAACAAGAAAATGCAAGGAAGAGAAGGGCCAGACAACTGAGCACTTCTTCCCCTTCCAGCTACTAAGCAGCATAGGCCATATGGTGTTTGCTCATAAAACACACGAGAATTTATAAAGATCCAAAAGGAATTTTTTTTATGCATCAAAAGATTTCGTCCCCCTTGCACTGTTTTAATTTTGAATTTGTGCTGTCAGCATTGATACCCCTGATGAGTATTTTGGCAGAAAAGATGGGCAATTCCTTTACCAGTTCTGAAACATTTGGACAGGATCTTGATGGGAAAAGTGTTAGATTCTGTTTCTGTGAACAGGACTCCCTTAGAAACAGAAGCAGTTATATACTACTGATGGGCTAACCTCTTGTTTTGTGTTTGTCACATACAGGGAGATTACACGATTTCAGCAAAGCTGACTAATGAAGATCGTGCCACTGTTGGTTGTGCTGATTTTACCGTGAAAAATTATTTAGAATATTATTAGCAACAAACCAATTTCATGAAAGCTACAGGCTACCAAATCTATTCAAGCCAAGTGAGCTGCTTGCCTTCTACAGTGATTCTGAAGGAAATAATCCCCACATGGTGGCTCTGATGCTATTATTCTTTATAATTCACTCTTTTCAAGACATTACTAGACCCTCTAGTGGTCATTTTATCTCTAAACACACTGTAGCCCACTTTTTGCTTCTAATATATAGAGCTGCAACTAGAAAGGTTCTGATACCAACATTCTCATCTTAGGATGAAAATAGCGTGAGACAGAACAGGTAAGAGCCTGAAAAAATGTTTGTTTGTTTTTTTCAGTAAGTTATGGAGGTATCCAATTCTAATTCAGGCTAAAGCTGACTTTCATTTGTGTCACATACTATCCAGTTACAGCACTAACATTTTCAATCTTCCCTGAGGCCTGTCTAGTATAGATTTTGTTATAACCACAGAAGAAATACCACATAGGATGAACATGCCTTTTTTCCAGTCTTCCATGTCCTGTCACTGGAGTTTTCTGGAGTCTACCTGGAATTTTTTTGTTCTTCAATGTCTTTTGAGCAATATGTGAATCATCCTGTACCTAAGCTGTGTGCTCTTCTTACTTCCTAATAAAAAATGAAAGAATAATTTTTTCTCATTTTTCCTCGTGACTCTAGGATCTGCCCAAAGCTTAATATGGGGAAAAGAAGATTAAGGGAAACAAGTTAAATGAGCATTTTTTTAAAAATATGAAGTATCAGTCATGCTGACTTACATTTTGCTAGCAGTTGACAAACCGTTCCTTGCTTTGAGCACGAAGTTGCAGGAGAAGTAAACACAAATTGCACTTCCAGGTGCAAGCACATCCCCAAACCCTCTCATTCCAAGAGCCTTTGCAGCTGGCATAGCTGATGAGTAGGTAGATAACCAAGCACAGGGCAGCACACGGGATTAGGATCTTGGGTTGGAGAGCGTGGAGACCTGTTTGAGAGACTTGAAGTGCAGGGGAAGTATCAGGAGTAGGGATGAGTTCTGATTTGGAAAGGTATGGGCAGGATCAGAGCCACGGGAGGATCCTGAAGCTGAGCACAGGCTTACAAAGGATGGTAGCAAGCACTAGCTGCACGCCTCATCTTGGAGTGTTCAGTATGTACAGGTAGGGCAGCTGTGGCTCACAGCTGGCCACACAGGAGCTCTGACAACATGACCTCCATCCCACATACCCACATGCTGTGGCTCAAACAAATTCCTGAGCAGCAAGAGCATCCCTGCTGCACAGATGACCAACACCACAGAGCAGCCAGCAGCTAATGGCAAGGAATAGTCCCTTGCTTCCCTCCTGAGCAGTGAAATACTCACCTGCCACCCCAAAGGTGAGCAAGTCTTTGAGGTCTGGCTCATATTAGGGAGGTTTACCACTGCTGGACATGAAACAGCAAGCATCACAAAATGAGATAAAGCGTGTTTAATATGCTGCTGTTTCAGCCCATTTCTGTTACACTCCAATGTATTTAAAAAAAGGCTGGAGTCTTCCTCACAGCTTTGGCCATCACTCCCCACATCAAGGTTCAACTCTAAAGCACTGATGCTGTTTTGGAGGCAGTTCATCCAAGTCTCCACCATTGTATTTTAGGTCTTCATAACTAATAAGAACATCATAATACAGACACAAGCTCAGTTTTTTCTCCTCATCTCAGTAGTTCTTCATATTCATCTCTATCCCCATGAATCCCATAAGCCATACCTTGAGGAGAAGATAACAATACTGCATTCAGCAGTGGCACTTGGACAAGAGTCCACTTGCTCAGCTCCATTCCACTGCAACCACACCACAAAAGCATGACTAAAAAAATCAAATTCCTGCCACTGAGCTTCTTGGTCTGTTATCTGATGAAAGACTCTCCAGATGAAAAACAAACCCAGTGCTAGTTTAAGCACTTTCACTTGAAATTGATTCTGTAATAGCTGAGATCCTCTTAGCCAAAAACACCAGGCTTCTTACACCCTGGGGCACACCTGGGCAGGGCCCCAGACCTTCCACAGTGAACAAACCAGCCTTTCCCTCCACATGGTGCTGGGGCTCCCCTAGAGCATCTGTAGCAGAAGCTGCTGCAGGAGGTCTCAGCTGCCCAAAGAGTGGGAATTGAATCTTGAAAGCATCAGACTTCTGGCCCTCGAAATCTTGCATCGCTGACTCTTCACTGCTCAGCTCACACACAGATATTGCAGTTTCACTCCCAGCACCAGCTGAACAACATTTGGCTCCCTATCACAAAAATTACTTGCCCTTTTTTTGCTTGAAATTAAGCTAAAGAACCAAGATCAAGTCTTAAACCCACTCTCCGAGGCTTAAACCAGAGCTTTCTCCATAGCAGGAGAAAAGTACATTTGCCATACTACAGAGCCATGGAGCTTCATTGTCTAAAAAACCTTTCAGGGCTTAGTAGCTCAAGGCCTCAGCTGCCCTCCACTATACAAAGGGCTCTGCCCCTTCAGCCTCGGTTTCTTCCTTGAATTCCTATTTCTAATTGGACACCACTGTGCATGGTCAAACAATAAAACCAGGGCTCATCTTCACTGATCCCAGCACAGCTATGAATTCCCTTGCTGTCCCAGACGGTCTGTGTGTATTTACACTATCACACCAGAGTTCAAATACATTTGGCAGCTACTGCAGTTGTCTTTCTGAAATAGCCTCAAAAAGATTAGTAAGAGCACTTGTAGCAATGGCCAAGCTCTGAACATAGCTCAGCTGTGCCAGGGCAAGAGCAGTATCTTCTGGGCATTTGCAGCCTGAGCAAGGAGGCAGTTTGGTTTTGCCAAAACACGGATCCGCACAATTTCCAGACAGCTCCCTTGAAGTCATGGGAATGAGACACAAGTGACCTGGGCTCTCAGCCTTCACTGGCAAGATTGCCTGAATTAGAAGTGTCTTTATGCTGCTACTTCTGTTATGATTGAAAGATGCTGTTGTTCCCATAAAGATCCATTGTTACATTTCTCTACACCATCTTCTACACTCTCCAGCATAGCCCTACAATAATCCAGAGGAGCCTCCATTTTATTCTTTTGGTAATGCTCTGCAGCATGAGAAAGGGGAGCAAGGGAGCAGGACATCTGAAGGGTGTTAGTCCAACAAAAATTGAGGTTTTTTCTCCCAGAGGACACTGGGAAGATAAAGCATGAAGCTATCTTTACCCTCAGCTCTCATGCAATAGACTATGATGAAGAATGCTAGAACATAGACCTCTCTCTTTAGTGGATTATTCTGAACTAACGTTCCCAGGATTGACAATGCTTCAGTGAGGCAGATAGGACAGGAGTCTGGTACCCAGGAGCTCCCACAGGACTCAGGCAAAACACAGTGATCAGTGCACAGTCAAAGCTGAGATAAAAACAGCTACTACAATGTTTTCTGCAAAGTCATGCACAGCCTGTCCACAGAGACTTTTGTATCTCAGTAGGCAAAGTCCAAGACTAGCAGACATGAACGCATCTTCCAACCACTTATTTACACCAGCACATCCCTAGATCAGCCTGAAGAGGTCCACCCACAAATCCAGCTCACACCCACCCAGCTCCTTATGTGGCTGATACACTGCAGAGACCCTCATTTTCATGCAGCAGCAGGATGGGGTTCCTCTCGGAGGGGAGCTCTCACGTTGATGTGGCACATGCCACAGCGTTCAACCAGCCTAGAGCAGGAAAGCTCTCTTAGACCTCAGGGATGATGAGTGCCTTCCTTACACAGCACAGAGCTGGCTGCAGCAAGTAAAGGACACAAAGTCACATACAGTCCTCTGAGGCAGCAAGGGGAAAAATCTTGCTTGGATGCTCTTCCAGCCTTCCCGATTGCTCCAGTTTTGCTCAATACTCGCACCTCCAGGGGAGCCCCAAAAACATGTACTTCTGGCCTAGCTCTGGCTAGATAATGCAGAGCCATTTAAAAATAAGAATTGTAAAACACGTATTATGAAGCAATCTCTGCAGACTAACACCCACAGGGTTAACTTCCCACTGTCTGCTCTCTTCCTTGCTGCTCAGCATGGCCTCTCCTTCAAGGCAGGGACACTCCATGGTTCTTCAGCACTGCCTTGATCCAGTGAGGGAGACATGTTATCAGCAAGTACATTCAAGCCCAGCTCCCCACTTGCCCTCCTTAGTATAAACACATTAGGAGCTGGACTTAAATGACGCTCTTGTAGGTACCAGCATGCTTGAGTCAGCCTCCCCAGCACAGTGCAAAAAAAAAAAAAAAAAAAGAATACAAGAAGGAACAGAAGCAGTGAGAAAAACAGACATGGAAAGCAAGGCAGAAATAAAGCTGCCTCTGTCTGCTCTTAAGATGTTTTCGTAGAAAGATCCTGCTCATGAGGCTTTTAAAACTTCCTTCTTCCTCTGCCTCTCTCCATAACACTACATGTTTCTCACCATGTTACCTCCTCCCAGAAGCTCTTTAGGTATTTCTTCAGCAAGTGAGACTGGGTGGCAACACCACATTCACCAAGTGAGCCCTGCCCCACCTACCTCCATCCGCCACAAAGCCTGGAGGATCAGAAAGGAGCAATTTGTTTCAGCCAGGAGGCTAATTGCCAACGAGGGGATCTCCAGCTGCTGGAGAAGGGGGTAACCTTGAACAAAGTGATGAGGCAGAGAAGAGGCTCAAGGTGATTTCTGCCAGCAGGTATTCTGTTGGTAGAAGTTGCAGAGCCACTCAGTCTGCCTGGCATGAGCCTCCAAGATGGTATAAAGCATTCCCTGCTAGCCTGGTGATAATGCCTGTACTACCTAGTTATATAAGAAGCATTTGGTTCTCCTAAACCAGGCACTGGTCAGCAAGCTAAATAGCTACTGTTGTCTCACACCACAGTAAAGCAGCCTCACACATACTTAACTTCTTCCAGCCAGCTGCACAGAGGATACTGATACCATGAAGGCAAGAGCAGGGCACTCTCAGACCTGAGCAAGGAACAACCTGAGAAAGGTTCAAACTTCCAACTGCCTTTGATCAGGAAGTGGCTTCCACCAGTGCCAAAATAAATGTTTGCTGATAATCCCATGCCCTCTCTTTGCTTGTGTGACTCTTTTATTAGCTTTCCTATGGTAATTTTACAGCTGGGGCTAGCAGAGTGATAAAATGCACAGATTATTCTTCCCCACTGTTACTGAATTGCTCCTCCCCAATTTAATGCAGCTTTACCTTGCAAAGCCAAATACTTTGATCCACAGTGCTCTCTTAGCCCTTGCAAAGCTTCACCTCCTTCTACTACCTGACAGACTGAGTTTGGAAAACAGGCTGCTCCAGAGTGGGAGGAGAGCGAGTCATAATCAGGTTTCCCTACTGAAAGCTCAAGATGCTCTTTACTAGAGTACCCAATCAAAGATCCCCTTCAACCTTTGGACCACTGCACTGATATACCACCCCACCCCCTCCCTCCCACCAGGGCTCTGCCTGGGCTCCCACAGGACCCCTCAAGTGATGAAACAAATAACTACAGGATCAGGAGCACAGAAAATTGGCATCTCCATGATTTGATTTCTCATCCCACTGTCACTGAAGCAGAAACTTCAGCATCTGTGCAAGACATTTAATTCAGCCCAAAACACAATGCCATAACTTTTATCTGTTCTTTCTACTTGATTTATTCAAGTTATGCATCAGCTATTTCCCATTCTGAAACCAAAGAGAGAAGCCAACAGAAGAAAGGGGCTTTGGTTTGCCTTTATTTCTAAGTTCAAATAGCTCACATCGGAAATTACACTAATGTGCATCACTCAGCTGGAGGCACCTTTGTTGTATCTAGATTAAAAAAAAAAAAAAATCAAAGCTGAACCAATTTCTTAACAGACAGGCTGAATAAACTGTCAGTAGCTTTCTAGTCCCACCATGGAGTTCCTATTGCTTTGCAGCAGGTTGAGAAATTACTACTCAGTCTTTACTGCTGAATTTTATGAAAACAGATTTGCCCCAGAGCTTGTATTTATTATTCACAGGTCCTGAAGGGAACTAGGCATCCCTCACCTCAAAAGCATTGGTGCGGTTCTGCATTGCTCCACCACAGGCTGAAATGCTGCTCAGGAGGTACTACCACACTACCAGGTTTTTCCATCATAGCCATTTCAAGATGCTTCTGCCACTCCTGCTTCCTTAGTAGTAACTGTATCCACAGGAAACACCACAGGATAAGATGAAAGTGGGAAGGTTGTGGAACACTGTGAAATACAGACATAAATCCAAAGAACTTGCTGAAGTGGTACAACAAAGGGCAGATTAGAAAGCTGGTCTGCCGTATTACAGAAGTGATTATATTTTGTACCATCTACAGCAAAAAAAAAAACCCAAATCCATGCTGTTACTGGAAACTCTGCAAAGATAAATGGTTTCCTCAGAGAGGGAAAATGCTACCTGTAAGGTCCTGAACATCTCCAAGTGCTCCTGAGAGTCCGTTGAAGCAGCTGAAGCACTTCAGGAAGTGCTGCTGAAGGCCCACCCCAGCTGCACTGGGGGCCATCACAAACACAGCATCCAGGGCAGAGCAAAGCACCGAGGCCCCTGGATCTGTGCATGCCCATCCCCTCCTTCACAACCACATGAGATTCACCCTCCTCTGCTGCATGCCTGTTCACAAAACCACAAACAGAAAGCTGCTCGCCTCTGCCTTGTGAAATCTACTGGTTCAACTTCTTAAACGAGCTATGCAAGGGTCATAGGAGTGCTGTAGCCAGGAGCGGGGAAACATGGTGGGTGGCACAGAACCACCCGCCACCCATAGGCAAGGCAGTGCTGGATCCTGCTCAGCCTGGTGGAAACTCAAGTGCACCAGTAAAAATAAGTCTGTAAACGTAACTCTTTGGAGAAACCAAGGTTTCCTCCCAAGCTGAGACCCTATTCTGCTGGCCTTTTCCACAGTACTCCAAGCTCCAGCTCCCCAGTCCCAGGCAAGTCCTTGCTCTCCCACTGACACCCCATCCTGAGGAGGAGCCCAGCTGTGCTGCCCTCACATCACCCTGTCTCAGGAGGTGGTTGCAGCAGCACCCAGCGCAGCCCCAGCAGAGCTGCCTGACTACATCCATGCTGCCTTGTGCAGCACCCCATGTCCTGGGCTAGGTGGTGTTGATAGATCAGGGGCTTAGAGGAGGCAGTGGGTACCCCCCGTGCACCAGGAAATCCAGGCCTGTTGTGAGGAGAAAGCTTTACACCAGTACTACAGGAGGGGGCTTTTCATTTCAAAATGCCTTTTTAACTGTCACCTTTAATTAACATTTTAATGACATTTAAATAGCAGCATTTGGACAATTGGTCTGACCTTACCAAAGTGGATCTGTCCTGCTCCACTATGAATCAAAACATTTTATGTCCTGAGGCCCCACCCTTGGGAGAGGAGGCAAGATCGTGGTTTCTTTTCATCCCGTGCAGATGAAAAATATTGGAGACTTGTGGTGCTGCCATGGAGTGGAAACCCCCTGCCTGGGGCAGCCTCTGCACGCCAGAGGCCGCTCCCGGCTGCCGCGGAACGGGCTGCGGCTGCCTTTGCCCTCCGCAGCCCCGCACCGCCCAGCGCTGTGTCCGAACCCGAGTGCGGGACGCGGCGGCCCTGCTGGCAGCCAAGCGTGGGACACGCCGGCGCCGAGCTGGGACAGCGGTGCTCGGCCATCCAGGCGGTGGCACTGTGGAACTGCTGAGCCTCGACACCAAGCCGGTTGGGTTTTCCCCCTCCTTCCTCCCCACAGGGATCTTTTTCCCTGCCTTGAGGATGGCGATAGACCATTGCAAAGCTTAGCTGAAAAAAACAACCCAGCTCCTTAATTGATTGCACAAATGTTTCTCTCTTGCATCAAGATTTTAAAGGGCTGGCTACCTAAGATGGAGATGTTTACTCCACATAAGGTGATGTTATACAACTTTCGCCCTCCAGCAACTGCCGGAAGTGTTCTATTTTAACCCTCTGACACCCGGACCCAGCCCATCCAAAGTCCCTTTCTTAATTTCTTTTAAGCAGCCTACACCCTTAACGCATGGCAATACAGAACACCTACCTAGCTCTGACCCAGGAGACAAACAACAAAAGCGCTTTATCACGAAGGACACGTTATCGCCCCGGCTCCCATTCCCTGAGCAAACAGCAGTGGTGGCCAGGGACAGCAGCAATCCTCTGCCTGTGCCCCGGCTGCCGGACAGTGAAATGGCACAGACGTGCCCTGCTCAGCAGTTTGCACCAAGATTTGCTGAGCCCACAGGACATAGTCTTTCCTGCTGGGACTCAACAGGTCCCTAAGCCCCAGGAAGGAGGCAGCAATGCTGCAAGGTTTGCCAGAACTCATCTGTCGGCACTTTCAAGTCCCAACAAGGCCCCACGGGAGCATGGCTTGTTCGCTGAAGGGAGCTGACTGAACAAGCTGCTGCAGTTCACAGCAGTACATTGACTCTGAACTTGGAATGAAATTCAAAGTGGGAAAAACACAGCCAAAACATCCTGAAATTATCTCCTCTCACACTTTGATAACACAGAATTCAGCTTTCCTCATAGACCTCACCCCCTACTTGCACCACTCACTGCAGTGCGAAGCCCCATCATTCAGGAATTACTGATATTCCTGCAGCTATTTGACTGTTTATTTGCAGGAGAAGTGATGAGGAGAGTATTTCCTGGATTTTTACTTCTCAAACTTGTTTAGCAGCAGTGGGAGACACAGGTGGGAAGAAACTAGCCAGCCATGAGCTGTGAGCTCTCCCTAAGCTGCATCTGGCCATGGTTGAAGGTTCAGCATGGGAACCACTCACCTAGACCAATTCTGCTTTCAGGGCTTCGCAAGTTCACAAACAAGCACTGATCCCTTGAGCAAGGAGGTCCACAAGTGCTCAGCCTGCCTTTTTCAGCTAACAGCTATATGAGTCATAGCAAAGATTGCAGTCTGTGTCTTTTTTTAGTGATTTAAAAGTCCTCATGGCCACTTTTTTCCTCCCAGAAACTTGGCCCTTCTCTATGACAATTGCAGAAACTACAAGCAGAATGAGGCTTTGCAAGCTATGTGCTCTGGGACAGCAGTGCCCAAAATTCCTAGCTAGAGACAGGCCACAAGTTCTTCTCAGCAGGAGTACTACACACCTGACTTTCCCTGAACATCACATACCACACACAGGTTGAACACCTGACCTGTGTACATGCAGTCAGCTCAACACCTCTCAGAAACACTGCCTTTGCTACAGGCTCTTACACAAGCCTATAGCCACCCAGCTTCCCACCAAGGCCATCAGGAGGATGGTCCTGGTCAGGTGGTACCAAGAGCTCCTGTGATTCATTAGAGGAGCTATCCCCAAGCACCAGCTTTTCTGGAAACCAAGCCAATCACCAGCTTTCCTGAGGCCCTGGCAGCCCCTCCTCTCCCACAGAGAGAGCTCCCACCTGGCTTCCTGATACAGGAAGGACCATCATGAAACAGATGGGGCTGCAGTGCCTCAGCTGCTACCTCTGCCATCGCCAGCAGTGTGAGAGTGGCCTACTGACTGCTTTGAAGGGCCCTCCAAACAGGCAAGAAGGACCAGGCTACAAGCCTTATGAATTGCCCCACTGGGCCCTTGTTTGTTGCAGCAAGTCCAGTGTCATACACCAACACAGTGCAAGCGCCTTGAAAATTGAAAGCTTCCAGATAGGCAACCACCTGGATTTTTGTCAAAGCCACTTTCCTGGGACTTTACCATCTAAGGTGATAAATATTGCTGAAGTGCTAATAGCTTAAATATCATCTGTATCCATAGTAAGAGACTATTTCAGCCCATGTTGACAAGGCAGAGCTCCCTCCCCATAGCCAGAGCCACATTAACCCCAGCACAGCGCTACTGTTATCCCTTCTGACCCCAGCAGCCAGCCAACAATGTAGGGAGCGGCGAGTTTCCGTTACAAGCAGATTTGGTAGCTGAATGAGGTGTTACCTCCATCCCTCACAAAGAATGCACAAATTTCTTTTTTCTCCCCCCTGTGAACACAGCAGAGATCAAACAACACAAAGCCATGTATTTGCTCACATTCTCATGTCACCTTTTGAAATTCATACTCTGTTTAAAAGCTGCTGTCCGGGCTTGAAGATGCTTTGGTTATTCCTGCTGCAGGACTTGAAGACACTGCCAGCTGTGGGCCACCGACCCCTTCTCTAGCACAGATACTGCCCTGCAGAGGGGACAGCTGAGCACAGCGTGTGCCTGCTCCCCAGCCACCTCCAGTAACAGGCTGGTGCACTAGCAAACTTGTCAATATCAGCCATTAGTACAGCTGCCCATCCTCTGCAAGCAGATCCACAGCCAGTTCATTAACAGCTCCAGCTGCCAACACAAGACTCAGCAGATTTTTTCCCAATATCAGCCTCAGATCACTGCCTCCTACCTCCTCATGAATGCCCTCTGCAGCTGCACTTCTCTCTCAGGCCATCCCACAGCAAGCAGATCCTACAAAAAAAATATTAAAAATCCCTGTTGGAAGGGTGAGGGGTGCTGGGTTTGTGTCTCCCCAAGTAGCTTGCTTCAGAGTCAAGGAGGAACAGAGAAAAGGGGAGAGCTGGATGTTGTGTTCAGCAGCAGTTAGATATCAGGACAGCCTTCCTCTATCATCAAAAAAGACACCAACAGTTTCACCTGCTCTCCTGAACAGCCAGCTGCTGCCTGCCCTGAGTGTGCTTTTGGGTCAGGGGCTCCACTATTTCCACCTGTCAAGTTCCACTAGCTCATACTCCTACCATAAACAGGGGGCACAGATTCTCCCTCAACCACCAGTTTCAGCAAGGTTTAGTCTATTTACAATTTCACCTTAGTCTATTAGTGCCTGCAGGGAAAGAGCCCATTTCACTGATTAAGGTGGGAATTAGGTTCCTTGACTTTCCAAGCAGCCTTGAAGCATGACTTCCTGCTCTTCAGCACTGCTGCATCCTGCAGGCAGGGGCTGAAGTGACTCCTTCTGCTCACTTTCACAGGAGTGAAAATGGGGAGGACAAATCTGACCCGAAACCCCTTACTCTCTCCTGTGTGGCCCAACATAAGGTCAATTGATGTCTTCCAGAGGTTTAATTCTGTCTTTTGTTGAGATTTTAAGGCTGCTTGGAAAAACATCCCTATTGAGTTTCTGCTCTTCTTCAAGGGAGTTTCTTGAGGCTTGAGAAATACTTGATCGTTTCCCATGAGGGGGAGAAATTAAGTGTGCTTCCTTTCAGGTCTAGGGAGGCATTTCCCCCCCCGCCCCCTTCTCCAGGAATACCAAGAAAGCTATACATGACCTTCTCCAGTTTTGTAGAGACCAAGAGTTATTTCGGGCTGAGTACTGAGTGCTCTCATGACTTTTGTGAAAAAGATTACTGAATGCTTAGGAAAGCATCTCTCCTAAACACTTGGGCACCAAAAGCACTTACTGCATTAGTTTCCTCATTGCTGGGGTGCTCTTTCAGGCTGGTCAAAACCTCTCTGTTAAGATTTAATAATAATAATGACCTGTTTAGTGCATCCCAATAAAAATGGGAACACCCTCTTTTTTCCTGCAACTATGGTACAAAAACTTTAAAAAAAACTGTCATGCTTATTCTCACATTTCACTAACAGCTGACGTAGAAGACACCAAACTGTTTTGTCAATTAACTTGAGCTCAGTAAAATAGGCAAGTAAGCTACATGAAGAGCCTGCTAGATCCCCAGATTATTTCTATTTAAATAAGTGCCTGTGTTGCCAATGAAAAACACTAAACAAGTGATGGTCTCACAAATACTCCCTTAAATAATGTTCAATATTCCAGATCTTGAACTTCATGTAAGTTATTAGCCCTTTTTTATTTCTAGGGGAAGCTGAGGCCAGTAGCACAACTGGGGGTCTCCAACTCTTCCAGATTCCCAGCCCAGCATCCCCACTAGAAACCAGCTGTCCCCTTCCTGTTTCTAACATTTGGATCCTTAAGCAAGAAGTTGCCCCAAGAGTAAGCGAGGAGCCAACCCGTGACTCTGCTGCCCCCACCTTACTTTCACTCATCTCCCTCCTCCAGCAGGAGGAAAGGTGCTGTGCCAGCTTCCCGCCTGCACAGGCTGGAGCAGCACAAGCTCGTAGGCTAGCTTGCGGCTGAAGACCAGAGCTGTCAGGGGCTCTGCCAGCACACACCAGCATCTTTCCCAATTGCTGCCAGAGCAGCCAGCACCAGGTGCAGAGCTTAACCAGTCCAGGTGCAGCTCTTATCCATTGCAGACAGTCCCCAAGATGCTTCGCCCTGAGTCAGCTGCTGGCAGGGCTCCCAGGGATGCAGCCTGCTTTGCACCTTCCATCACAGGGCAGCCCTGGCAGGAGGGAGAGAATGGGCATGCAGTGGTGCCCCTCTGCTCTGGGACAGCATTACACCTTTTTGCTCACATTTGCTTCTGTAGGAGGGAATAAACAGTGTCTAGTAGCAGTTGAATCAAAACAGGATTTGAACCGTTTCATTAAAACATGCACAAGCCCATATGAATGCACTTAGGAGCAGACAACTGGGTTTTATCTGGTTAGTGCTCATCAATTAATTACAGACCAGCATGTCCACACCATGTTTTCTCTGTGATTTAGCCAAGTCAATTTTCCAAAACAACTTTAACCCAGTCACAACTGAATACGTACAAAGATACTTCATTATCTGGGACAGCAGAGTGCAGTGGGAACTCTCAGGCACACCGTGTACATAAGTGCAGCCCTTCCAGACCCACTACAGAAACTTGCTGGGGCTGCTTACAATACCCATTCCCATCCAGCCCTCTCACAGGGACCACTGTGCTCCCCATCCGTGCTGAGGGAAAGGTGTACATGCTTGGGCCTTACTTGCTTCAGGCAGAGGTCAGTGCCTTAAGCCTCAGCAGCTGCAGAAGGTTTGTGCTCAGACGCCAGCCTGCAAAGGGAAGGTAACAGACAGCTGAGGAGCAGTAGCATCTTAAACAGCTGCAGCTGTTTCCCCAGTGAACGTGATTCAGAGCCACAGTGTTCAAGAGCTGAAGCTCAGAACATAGCAACAATTCACGCAAAATATTTTGCTTCTTGTCTTTTTTTTCCTTCTCCCCCACACAGCTTTTTAACCTCTTGGTGCCTATGCCGAGTTCCTCCCTAAAATAGGTTTCAGGGTGGAACATACTTGCCACTTGATCCATGGCTGGCTAAATTTAGCCAAACACAGACTGCCTGTATAAGATGGCTCTCTTGAAATGTCAGTAGTCACACGTAAAGTTGCCAATGTCATCCAGGAAGTGGGACACCACAGCAGTTATATTTCTTACTTAAAATAATAATAAAAAGAAACTTTCATACTCTGTGGAGAGGCAACTATAAATTTGATTTCAAAAAAACAGAGAGAGACAAAAATGACAGTCTTCAGCAAAGCAGCCTTTGAGCCAGAAAAGAACCTTTGTATTTAACATATGTAGAAGAGATTAACTCTTTGAATGTGACTGGAGTCACTGAAAGCTGAAAAAGAGAACAACCAGTTTCACATTACTTTTGGCATTACTTATTGGCAAGTTAAAGTAGAAAACAGACTGGTAGTCTAAAGGAAGGGAAGATGTGGAGAAAAAAGAATGCACCAGCAATCACATACAAGTCCTCCTTCTTAAGTTACCAAGTGTTTGATGTCATCATCTGATTTTGTAAATATGCGACTTCTGAAGAAGATTCAAATCCCCAACTGCTCCTCCATTCAGCAATGCACTGTGATCCATGGAAACAGGTTTCCCAGGATCTTTGCAAGGGTGATAGCACTGGCTGCCAAAGAGCCTTTCTTCTACAGTCCATAGGCAGCTGTTTCTCCCTGTGATCCTTGCAGCATCACAGAGAACCTAGTTCTGATACTGAACGTCAGCCTAGGTCTAAGTATTCCCAAAGTAGTGTTTTTTTAAAAAAAAGCAATTAAAAAGGGCAATTGTCTATAAACTTAAGCAGAAAATTAAAGTTATTTAGAAAATTAAAAATAAACAATACACTTCTTTAAAAATTTCTAGGAAACTGTACCTTCAGAGTCAGAGAAGCTCCTGTAGCTACAGGAAATAATCAGGTCAACTTGTCTCTCCAGGAGATGGCAGGAAGGTACATTAGAAGCAATGTTTCCATCCACCTCATCTCTCACCTCCATCCTTCCTAAAGAGACAGGAAGAGCTGCTAGCAAGGCCAAGTGCAACCTCCTTCCTGGTTGCTGGAGGACCAAATATAAAGGTGATGAAAGTGGTAGATTGCATCCACCACCTGCTTCCTCACTTGACTAAAACAGGCGAGCAACTTGGGACAGGCCTATGGGCAAAGGAGTGCTGAGTTACCCTATTAGCTCCACTTTGTAAATCCAACCCCCCACCTCTACAAACAAATCTGCCCTGGCTCTCTTGGGCCTTATAGCTGTAAATGAGCTCCTCTCTACCAGCACCTGACCTGGTCACCTGCTGTACAGTCAGGCACAGGAGGAACCCCACACTGTGAGCTCAGCTTGGCTAAGCAGAGAAGGACTCTAAATGCGGGTGCAGTTACGGGCTTGTTAGCATACAAAATCTTCATGGTTCCCCCTCAAAGCCTCTAGCAAAGCTAAGCAGAAGCAGAGCTGGGCTGGCCCAGGGCTGCTGAGGTTCTCATCCCAGGACATACAAAAAATACGAGGGGCCTAAAACTTCTATTTCTTCACCTGGGGGAGGTGAAGAAGCATCGCTGGATGTGGGGCTCTGAGAGGAAGTGGGCTGGAGAACAGGCTCACTGTGCCGGCAGAGGCAGTGTCTCATCCCTGACCAATACTTCAGTCAGTAAAATGTGATATTGCGCAATCCTGATAAACACAGTCCCCAGCTTTAATGATGCTTCTGTGGAATACCTTGTTTCATGTCAAATTTAGCTAACTGTCCGGGCAATGCAGAGCTATTTTCAAGGGTAAGATGCCCGAACTTTTCCCCTCAGAGACTGAGGCAAAGGAATGAGAGAAAAGGAACTCTGAAAAACATGTGCATACAGAGAAAGAGAGCAACAGAGCTGTTATTCGATATCATGCAACGTCTTCCCATTTGAAGAGCTGCCTGACTTTTCAGATAGACAAGCTTTTGGCTGTGATGGGATGGCTGTGGGAAGGGATAATGCAGAGTTTTGGACAGCAGTGGGACAAGAACGTGTCTGCTATGCAACCAGCGGTACAGATGCTGCAGTGTTTTGTCATCAGTATTTTACAGAACTTGCTATAAACTGAACTGTTGACCTACTTGCCCAAAGTCATGAGTAATTATCTTCCTATCCAATATAAATTAACAAGATGTGGGTGTCACTGATACTAGGACAGTGTAACTTGCATCATTTCTGGCATTCAGTGATGTGTAAAATAATTGTAAGTACATGCAGAGAATGATTACAGCAGGAAAAAGGGGAAGATGCATAATTAAAACAGGTGGATGGAGCCACCAGCATCAAAATTGTGCTGATTCATCTTCCCCGTATTTTACATTTTAAACTTAAGCTCTTTTCCTTCCCCTGCTAGGTACCCCTAGGGTCAACTGAAGATCCAGCAGATATATAGTTCCACAGTCCCCAAGGCAGCAATATAAAAACATTTACCTTTGTTTTTCAGCTTACTTGCAACTTTTGGAGTCCTGATGACTGTGGCACAAATCAGAAAACTCAACTGAGTCCCTTGGAGATGTTCACCAGAGTAAAAGTTGCAAGCTAAAAGGAACAGAGCATCATTTTTAATTAATTCTTTTTAACTCAAATATCTAGCAATCAGTTGGATGAAAGTCTCTCTTTGTTTAACATTAAACAGCTGCTGTTCCTTTAATGCCTACATAAGCTACTAAGCTGGGTTCCCTGAGGAAGACCTCGAGGAAGAAAAATCTGAAAGAAATATCAGATCTTAAAAACTGGGGCTCTTTTTTCTTTGAGAGGTGTGAGGGTGGGAGGGAGTAGGGAATTCAGAAACATTTTCCAAAGTTTTCAGAGGCTTTGCACAGTTGCACACACTCTTTAAATTCAGGGTTCCTGGATGGAGACTCCCACTTTTCATGGCCAACTGCAGCAGCAGGCTGCACGGATGCATAAACACCCCAACCAGCATGAAGAGATTAAGTCCAATAGGGAAACACATGGCATAGTCTGACCAGATGCTGTCAGATTTGTAGACCTGCAAACTTCCAATAACAAGAAACAGACCCAAAGCATCATCCGGTACCAGAGCTCCCCTGGGTGCTAAAGGTTTCAGAACCTGAGGAAGAGCCTTTGGCTGCAGGACTTCTCCAGTTCATGGTGCAAATATCACTGTCTGTGAAGATGAGAGAGAACTGCTCAAGTCACGGCAGCATTACTCAGGTTACACCGCTGTCTTGGCCAACAGTTGGGTAAAACAACCATCATTTAGTCCAGTGCAAATGTTATCGTCATTAAGCCTGTGCCAAGTGATTTGCTAGTTCAGCTAATCTGAATTGGCTGGGGGTATCCAAGTGCAAAATAAGCACTTTCCCCTCTTTAATTATAGTCTTTATGTTTCATGATTTAGGTTGCTCCTGCCATTGTTTGCAAGAGAGGATGGGGTTGCATAACAGTGTGTAACATGATACAGCTGCAGACGGGGCTGCTCGACCAGCTCGAGCCCAGATAGAGAACAGCTTCTTCTGTTAATCAGCAGCTGAACAACAGCAGGGAAATCTCATTCATCCCTTTTCCACTGGCAGGGGGAAGGAAAGGCCTTCGGGCTGTCCCTTTGCCCTGTTTATATCCAGCATATTACAGCCACCAGCATCTTGGCAACATTCGACAAAATTCTCTCTCGTGGGTCCTGCCTAGGAGAGGAAGCCAAACGGGCTCTGTGTGGAGCGTTGCTTTTGCTAGGAGTGTTGGTGCGTTTATTTGAAGAAAACAAAAAAGTCACCCCAACAATTTTACTTTTCATTCACCAAGTGTCAAAACTGGTAGGTCTCCTTCAGGCTAAAATCCAGCCTGTGTCAGCAGGACTCTTGGGTTTGTCTTTTTTGTTTTGTTTTGCTATGTTTTGTTTTAAGCAAGGCCTCTAGGATCCAGTCCAGCAACTCTTCAGCCACCGTGTTCGGATCCGGGATTAGTCTGTACTCGACCGGATCCTCATTATTCCGAGATAACTTCGGTGGAAAGAAGGAACAGTGTTGCATCAAACAAGCATCAGTGTTTGCTTTACCTGCTACTGGAGCCTACAGGACATTCTGAGATCAGACCCTGGGGCCAAATTTTCTTCTTGCGTTCTTTGGTGTAGTTCCTCTGAAATCACTGCCACCAGATAAGCAATGGAGCATAGCACAACCTTATGCGGACACTTGGACTGAGGGACTTATTTTTAGCTCCAAGTTCTACCTTAAGTGTTGCCTGTTCTAACAATGCAGCACAGCCCCTGGTGGTACCCATGAAATTTTCCTTATCAATCTAAGGTGCTATTCTTGGGTGCCATGATATTAAACTAAATGAGTTTAAAAGCATACAACCACTTTAAAGTGTTGGAGGTGCATGTGGCTGTTCAGGTTAGTTTGCACGGCATCTCGTATCCAAGTGGTTTAACGGGAGAAGCTGCACAGATGTAGCCATTTTTAAAATCAGTGCAGCTTCTGGGGTAAAAACTACACTGCAACTGATCGGCCTCACCGTTCTACCCGAAATAGAAATTTTGAGTATGTTGACTGTTGTTCCAGAATATGAGGTGTAGGGTTTGTCAAATGAAATGAACAGCTGCACATGTTCTTTGCGGTGTAGACACAGACTGGGGAGTTTAGAAGCTGATGAGTGCTGCTAGATATAGCAAGACCACCTGAAAACCCCACGGGTGCAAATCCACAGCCATAGAGATGAGACCTAGAAATCCTTTTCATACGTGGATCCTAGTTCTGTGTGTTGCACTGAGCAATAATGGCAGCTTAGAAAAAGCAGCCCGTTTAACAGAGCCATTTTTTAACCTGGTGCTTGCCCAAACCTGACCCAAGCACATCCCATAGCACTTTGGCTCCCAAGCGCGGATTGCTCTTAAAGCAACTGCTGCCTACTTTAGTCAGGAACATTGCTTACTAAGTATGTTCAGACTTCTGGTTGCCTTGCGCCTGCCTATTATCTGATCTTAAAAAGCTACCCGGCATCCCCCTGCCTGTGAAGGCATTGCAGACGACTACGTGTCAGAATTGCAGCTCTCCACAGATCAAGCTGGTCTGTAGCACATCAGCCTCAGTTCAGGCAGTGAGAGTAGAGATGGTGAGCACAAAAAAACTTCTAAAACCCCACCAGATAAACACGTGACTTCTGTGCCCGTTCAATTTCCTTGGGACTTTCTCAGCATTTTTACCCTAACTGTTTGCAGCAGTGTTGAGATTCAAGATTTCTTTTTGTGGCCCAGGCATCCTAATAGTTCTTCAGCCTGGCTGCAAAACTACATAAACAAGGATGAAATTATGGCCCATGCAAATCATGGCAAAACTCCCACTGATCTGAATGAAGCCAGGCTTTCACCCCCCACCTTCCAAAACGTACAAACCCAGATTTAAAATACATTTGTAAATAGAGCACTAAACCTGTTCTTTCCAGGCTGGATAGAAGAGGGAACATCAAAGACTGCAGCCTTGCTGTTATCATTAAACTTTCACTGAGGCTGGCTGTGATGAAACAACAGTCATAATCCTATGTTCTCATTGAGATGGTTATCAAAATTAGCAAAAGCAGTTAAGTTAAAAGAGGGAGAAAGCTGTGAATGTGTTAGGCTCAGCCCCTGAAACTTTCCTCCCAGAGCTCTCAGAGTGCTTGCTTGTCTGTTTCACTGCAATTCATCTTTCATTTTCCCTTGTTGCTTATGGCCTCCAGTCCTCACTAGGATGCTAGACTCCTTGGCAAAGACTTTCAGGCTGTGTCGGTACCATTCTTCATACTCCACTGGTGATTCACTCATCTGCAGAATTCCCTCCATGTATCTTACTGCTATCCTGGTGCTGCTCCGATACAGCAGTGCACCTCCAGACAGTCTTAAAGATTTTCATTTGGGGAAGAAAACCAGGAGAACTACGCAACATTTGATGAGCATCAGGCTTTCCAGGCAGCATGTGCTGTTCAGGAAATGCTCCTGAGGGAGCAATGTGCTGTACCTTGCCTGCAGATCATCAGCAGCAAGCCATTCAGCAGGGAACTGCATGGTCCCTGCTTGGTAAGAAATGTAAGTCCTCTTAAGTCAACAATGCAGGCAGGGCACCCACAGCATTCTCAGAGTTGAGCAGGCACTAGTACACATCTGGTAGTGAACTTGCAGAAGTTGACACCATGTGTCTTCATTACCACAGCAAAACATTTCACAAATAGAGCTGTCTGAACTCCCTTCAAGTGTTTGGCAAGTCCAGAGCAGTGTCTCTGACCGTGTTCTGCAGGTCTCCTGTGGTCTGCAGAAACTTGATGGAGTTTCAGGGGCTGCGCTGTTGTTACTCTTCTTTGTCCACCCTCTAAACTGCATCTAAAGCTGTTAGAAAAGGCAAGTACTTCCCTAACAGAAATCGAAGCAGGATGGGATGTGGCAGAAGCAAGGAGCAAAAGATGGGGTTAGCACTGAGTGCAGAAAAAAGGAAGAGATATGTTATAGCATGAAGAATAATGAAAAGATCTCTCCAAACTCTCTCTCCAGGGATTTGTCCCATGCTATGAAATCGCTGGAAAAAGCTCTGAGTTAAGCAGATTCCTTTCGCTGAATGCACAAACCTGTACTGTCTCAAGGCTTATAGGAAAAGGCATCCATTAGAGGGCAGCAGGTATCTAACACATGCATCTTACGGGTCCCTTTCTGATACAGGATGTTCCAACCAGCAGAACTCACTGGGCAAAGCAAGAAAACACGTTATTTAGTACTTTAAAAAAATCTCTCATTAAAGAAGCACTGTTAGCCAAGCACCTACCCACAGGCAGTACAGCCACATACCATCCTATGCCAGGAATAAAAGCGTTGTAATGTCTCATCCTGAATGAGCCATCTGCCACCATACCCAGCTATTATCCTGGAGATATAAGAAAGAATTACGTTTCTGGCAAACATCCTGACTTAACAGCTGAATGGATGTCCAGAGTGGAATATTCATCCTACGGTCTGCCCTCAGCCTCAAGCAATGAAAATAGAAAAAGGGGGAGGGGGGGAAGCCCCAAAACACATGAGCTGTGACACTTGTGACCATGAGATTATTTGTTTTGTGAGGAGCAATAAAAGCTGACCCTGCAGCTAGGCATGGTCTCCATTGCTTTATGTCACCTGGTCCTCAGGCAGGTGGCCTGGCTGCCGAAGGTGGGCTGTGCTCGGAGCACTCTACTGGCAGAGCACCCTGAGAGCAAGCAGCAGCATCTTCCTGGGGAGAAAAGGCAGGTCTCCTGCCCCAGCTGAACATGCTTCAGCAGGAGGCACAGTTTCACTGGCAGCTCCTCTCCTTCCCACTGATCTGAAAGTGAAGTCTCTCAGCGAGAATACGGCACAGAGTGGAAATAAAACTGGACTGTCAAGCCAGCAGCCACTCAGCTCCCATCACTGAGAGCAACTCACTCGTCCGCTCACAACATTGCCAAGACTTTTCGGCAGCAAGATCTGAAGGCCAAGATCCTTCACGGATTTGAAGCACAACATGATGTGAGTGATGTCAAGTGACAGACACGCCCAGAGAGAGCTTCTTGGCCATGGGCTAACTCCAGCAGCCGACTGCGCTCTGTGCCAGGAACAAAATGTCTGCAGCCTCCTGGGAATGCCCTGCGCCACTGCAGCACTAGTGCTGGGGAGCCGGCTGTGCTCCCAGGTCCTGGTCCCGTGGCCTGCAGCAGGCCAAAGCAGCATCCTCCTTCCATACCCCAAAATCCCCCACCGAAGCACTTATAGGGAAGCCCCTCCTCCCCCAGCCACCAAAGTGAACAGGCATCAACACACCCTGTCTCCATGGTGCTTCTTCCCTCCCCAGGTGGGCAAACTGGGACTATGGCCATTGTCTGGTGAAAGCCCTGAGTGGAGATCATGCGAGCCCGTGCTGCTTACCCCCAGCTGACATGGCTGCCAGGGTCTTGCAAGGCCATGGCTGTGCCCAGCCCATGTGCATGGCTAACCACAGCAATGTGACCCCCCATGAGCTGCCTGAACGCCCTGCCTTCACACTGCCGGCAGCAACACCTGACATCTACCTAACTTCCCACGATGCTTCTGCATGTCGGGTTTAGGATGCCCATTTGCTTTCCTGTCAGCATTGTCCTTTAACCGAAATAGCTCCTCTTCCTCCTTAGCATTAACCTCCAGGATGTATTTTTAGAGAGCGATCATATCCCTTTCTCAGCCTTCACGGTGCTGCACTAAATAAGCCAAGCTCTTTTAGTCTACTTTTGTAACCTCAACTCTGCAATGCCCTAATCCTCCCGCTGCCTTTCTTTGCACCTGTTCCAGTGTGAATCAATCTTTTTTGAACGTGAATGACCATAACTGCCCCACATTGTGCAGATGGCATGTCACATCGCTTTCTACAACAGAATTAATATTGCCCTCTCTCAAGCACCGGCTCTTTGCATCAGGCAGTCGGAGACATCGCCTCTCTCTTTCCTCATGAGTGCAGAGCCATCTTGAGCACAAACTAGGTCCTGAGAGGACCATAATGTGCTGGGGCAAAATACCACTTGATAACATGATACAAGCCCAGGAGCATCATATTTTAACAACTAGGAAAAATTATTTGGGAGCAATGCTGTGGACTAGAATTTTTACATGTTCAAGAGCCAGAAAAAAATCAAAATCCTTTTTCTGTGACAATCTTAGACTTAAAAACCTGTCAAGTTTAATAATATGGAAAAAACACTGTTAAAGGGCTGTGTGAAAGTTTTATGAAAATCATTCACAGACAGTAAAATTATTCTTAAATCAGAGAAACAAACCAAGATGTGTGCTACAAAGAGCAAACGATGGCCACTGTCCCACGTGCCTTTTGTGCTGTTTCTGAGTGACCGCATTACTGTTGCCATGCGGCTGCTGTGCTTTTTTATCGTCCAGCATCCCCTTCAACACCCACCACGATCAATCCCAGCATTTCCAACTTTCATTCTTCCACACTCTCACTGGTGGAAGGAGCCGGTTTTCTCTCTATACCTGTAGGATCCTGAACATCCATTACTTAGAGCAACTCCAGGGCTTCTCAGCACTCCAGTTTTCTGTGGTGACCAGCTGGGGTTCCCAGGCATACTGTACCAGAGCTCATATCACATCTAACCAGGCAGCTCTGTTCCTTTCTGAGCCCCCCAAACACCAGATGCCTGCACTTGATAAAGGATGATGACTGTTCCAAGTGCTTTCAGCTACCGTCTCTATACTATCTGTCAGGGTGTTTCAAAAGACTGGAAAACTCATGCAATGCATGGACTGTTTTCCAGCGGAGCTGGGGAGGAGAAGGGGTGAGGGAACTTCTGTCCAGTCTCCTTGAGACCTCCCTGCCATAGGAAATGGTCTTAGTGCCACTAAAAAAGTTTTAGGGTAACGGTGCAAATCCACGAATCTTCAGGCCCTTGGAATGCATCATCAACCCAAGCGTTGTTCTTCTCCCATTTGTTTCCTGTAATACACAGGTCTTGTTTGTTCACAAAAGGTGACCCTGGGAAGTGCATGTTGACCTCCTGAGGGGACACCAGTGTCCTGTCCTGCCATGTGGCCATTCCTGTCCAGCCCGCTCTGCTACTTGTCACTAGAGACCACTCTCAGAGCTGTGCAGAGCAGGCAGCAGCTGTGTCTTGTCACTGTCCTCCCCTCCCGCAACTGCCTGCTGCCCTGCTTGTGGGAGCTTAGCTGGTAATGGGAGGGAAGAGCTGGGAGGGAGGTAGAGACAACTGGCAGGGATGAGCAGCAGGGCTGGTACTGGCTGGGAGCAGTGGGAGGGTGGAAATGAGAGGAGCTGAGGCTGGGAGAGGAAGAAGGAAAACATGCTGCTGCAAGTCCTTCCCCCATGGAGTCTGAAGAAAAGAAAGCTGATTGCTGACAAGGAAGATTAGGAGGCTCTCCCTCCCCTGTGCTAGCCCACCCCTGCAGAAAACTGCCACCTGGGTCCTGCCCTGGGACCTGTGACAGATCAGAGAGCTGGACTGGGGTGTGAGAACAGAGGGGCCTCCAGCTTGCTTCAACACAGACAGGCCACCAGCTTCACACACCCAGGCTTCATCTTCCCCCAAATTTCAGCAGGAGGTAGCACCCCTTGAGCCATCCATCACCCCACGGCTTCCTCGGCAAGGGAGGATCTATAAAGGAGAAAGGGGGCAGAAGCAGAGGAGGCACTGGCGAAGGCAGAGAGCAAGTGAGGCCAAGATGGGTCCTTGCCCCCGGAGAATCCCAGCAGACAATTCTGAGACACTCTCCTTAATATAGCACCATCTGCCCAGCTATTTTCTCCTCTGGCTTGCACACAGTGATCTCCACATTACAATCAGCGTGGCTGGCATACTTGAGCAAGCTGCAGCCGAGCGAGGTCAGACAGGGAGCAATCGTGGCAGAGGCACCGCAGCGAGGGCTTCAGCCCTGGCTCACAAAGGCAGCCAGTTCTTCAGGTCCTGAACTGGTTTTTGCTGAAGGCCATGCTGCTCCCTCTTCCCTACTCTGGCCTGTACTACTAGATCAGCCAGCACACGCTGCCTTGCACTGATCTCGGAGCGGTCGGCTCCTGGGGAGCCTGGCCTTGTGCAGCAGGGGCTGGTACGTTGGTACGTGTGGGCACTAGACTTAGAAACAGTTTGGTAGGTCTCATGATCTTGTCACAAGTCACGTCATTCTAAATTTTTTCATTGCACTACGGAGAAGAGCTTCATCCTTCTGCACGAACATCACCGTGCAAAAGAAGCCAGTGAGAAGAATACCACGTTTGTGGTTTTATTTGTATGTCTCTGAGCCTTGCAATTTTGAAGGTAAATTATTTTTTCTCTGATTCAGGGTGGTGGTAGAAGGAATATTAAAAGACAACAAATGTCTGTTCTTGGAGGGTGTGCTTGCCTGCATCTTTTTTATCTTTTCAGTTTTTTTATCTATGCAGGCTTTGCGCTCTCTGATGCAGAACCAGGGCTTCGCCTGTTTCTCTGTTTACCCTACATGTCCCAAAGTTTGAGCTGCCGTGCAAATAATAATTACAAACACTTATATGGCTGAGCAAAAGCCTTCTTTTTCTTTTCTCCAAAATGGGTGGACACAGGGACATACTGGGCAAAGTTCGTGAAACATTTTATACTGTGTGCTGATTGCTCCATGTTTTAGACCGAGTTAGCGCTCCCAAGAGGAGAGGGAATTTGCCAGGGAAGCTCCAGTGAGGAACCAGTGACTTGCCTGGCACAGCGGAGGCCTGTGCTCTCCTTGCAAAGATAGCATGATGTCCATCTACTGAAACCAAACCCCGTGATAAATTTCCTCTCATATGAAGTAATCCTGGAGCACAAATCAAGATTAATTGACATCCGTATGCCTACCACAGCTGCACAAATGGTCAGTACAGCACAAGTGGGGCCTGTTTGCTAACTGTGAAGTAGCGAAGAGCAGACCTTGGATTACTGCGGTCTATAGTAATATATCACTTTCCATAAAAAGAAAAGAACATTGTGCTCTCTTTCCCAACACAGTTTCACCCCAGCTCATCAGTTGCCCAGCAATCACTCTCCTCTCCCAACACTTGCATGGCAGAAGGAGAGGGTTTTAATCCCAGAGAAGTTCTGCTGCGATGAACTAAAGCAAAAGGAGCAGGGAGAAGCAGCTGGGTGCGAGGAAAAGAGGTTTTTGACAGCAGCCAAAAACCCGCACTACTAGGGGAGTTTCCAGTGAAGTCTAAAGGCCATTCTGTCCTTTCCAATAGCTGCGATGTGCTCAGCTGCAACAGGCACGGGGAGAACATCTGACAGAGGGAGCAGACTCCTCTCTCCTCAGACTAATTTCATCTCTCACTGAACACTCAAAGGTGCTGTTGAGTTACTGCTCCATTTCATTTACAGCAGCCTTTTAAGGCACATACGTTATATTCTCGCATTGTGAAACCAGTTGTTTTGCAAACTGGCTGAAGTTTCCAGTCATTTTGCAAAATGCCAGGAGATAGTAAGTATGCACACAATATCCTCACCCTCTGGCTATTACTAACTCCCAAAATCAAAAAGAGGTGCAAAACTATTCTGATGTTCATTTCTACAATCAGGCAATACATTTTGTAATTGCTCCTAGAGCCACTCAGAAACACCTATCCCTTGACAGAGGTAACTGGTATTTTCACAACTGAGCATTGTAACATCAACCATTGCATTTTGATCTTGCTATAACACTTGCCTCTGTCTCATGGCACTCTGGCCCACCACAACTCCATCACCCAAGCTGGCCTCCCCCAAATGAACACCAATCAATCAATCAACTGTCTGAATCAATCCTAAAACTTTCTTTCCATTACCACAGGAAAACTGAAGAAATGGTCACAGAGAAAGAGAGGGCATTTCAAGTGGCCCAAGCATAAAGAACTGGGAGAAATACATCAGTTCCCAGATCCAGGATGGAGACGCCACTGCCTCAGTACATGATCCACAGGGGAGGATCAGGGTCATACGCTGAATGTCAGTCAACAGTGCAATGCTGTTGGGAAAAAGGCAAACAATGTGCTGGATGTATAAACAGGAGAAAAGCCTTCAGGACAAGTGAAATAATCCTTCCACCCAGGACCAGCCAGGCTGGAGCTGGACTGCTCTCCAGTTTTAGACACAACACTTCAACACGAACAAACTGGAAAGAGTCCAGAAGAGAGCTGTGAGATAGACCAGAAGTCTAGAAAACATGATCAGTGATGAAGGAAGGACCAGGAGAACTGCTTCTGCCTGAGAACATCCCAGTCAACACAAAATTGCTGGAAGCCCAGTCACCCTCAGAATGATCTTTTTTTTGACAGCTGCAGTGCACCAGGATGCCCAGGTGCCAGCATTCGTACAAGCAGTGCAACAGCAACGCCAGGCAGCTGGTGAATGTCTCCAACTTTCCATCACTTGGTGTGATGATGGAGAAGAGAAATCAAGCAGGTACAACGTCTGCAATTCTTGTCACTTTGTGAGCAAAATGTGATACAAAGTCAAGGAAAACTGCAATCATTCCATGAAATTATTTTACAGGATGACTAATCCCCATATGAAAATACTGTTTAAAATTACTCTAACCAATTGGGCCACACTGTCGTAATACCTGAGCAACGTGTGATCGCAGGGCCCAGTGGAGACTACCAAGGGAAGCTCGCTTCTTTTGCCAAAGGGCAGAAGGCTCCAAAAGCTGATTTACATTATTTGACCACAGAAACCACAGAAGTCTTTGGCTGAATCGAGATCCAAAATGAAATCTTCTGAGTTCAAGCCCACTGCCTTCTCTGTGCACTGCCCACCTTTCATGCTGTCCTTGTTCCTGTTATCCATCAGCACAAGTAGTGCTGTAACTATACATTGCCCAGTAGGGCAAACTACCTGAGTCCTATAGGGAGTAACGCAGTTTATCCGCCCAAAAGAGGGCTGAACTTAGTCACTTTTGACCTTGCAGGAAATCCAGGCTGCCAGCTGAAGCCATCTCCCACCTCAGTGCCTGCAGGGCAGATGCACATCCACGCAGTCTGTGAGAAAATAATAGGGAAAGCCTTTCCTTGCTGCTGACGTGTAGACAGAAACTGAGCATGGAAATACCAATAAATATAATGAAAAAATACCTGGTTATCACAGTCTTTATTGTACAGGGCAGAAAAGGCCTAGCTGCTTTCTGTTTAAATCTTTGTTTGGCTTGAGGCATGTGTGTACGCAACTTTCATTTCCTCTCCGTCATCCCCGCATTCACCCAAGCACACATTTCCCTGGAAGGGTCTGCCTGGGAGTCTTCAGGGTTGTTTTCTGACTGCGAGAAGCAGCCTCTCTGGTACAAAAAAAAGAGTTGACTGGAGTCAGGCTTTTCCTAGCAGCTCTTCTCTGGTACCAGCTGGACCCTCTCACCAGAACTGCTTCTACATGGCTGCCAGTGCTGCACTGCAGTGCAGTGGTACCAGGCTGGGTTTCTGAGGGGACAGGGATGTATGTAGCTGCAGCAGCGCAGGGCAGCAAGGGCTGCAAAACCCCACCAGGCAAGACAGGGGCATTGGTGGCCGGTGAGTCCTCACCCCAGTGCAGTGCAGCCCTGGCTGTGCTGGCAGGTGAGCCTGGGCTGGGGAGGATAAAGTTAACTCTGCTCTTCAGCGCAGCCTACGGGGTAGATTCATTGCAGTGCAGACACATCCCAAGCTTCTCAGCCTGCCGATCAGTTTCAGGACTTGGCACTGATGCATCCCCAGAGAAATCTGAAAAAATAACTGATTCCATTAAAGTAGCCTATCGGTGTTAACTTCCAAAAGGCTTTTTCCTCCAGTTTATGCTGACAAACACAAAGGCTCTCCCCCCTCCCAGCTGTCGCAATGGTCTCGCTCTGTCAGGACCCATGGTTGCTGAGGCAGAGGTGCGGATTTATGGCACTGGCTTTTCAGAGCATAAGCTGAGCCTCAGAGATCAAGGGTTATGACATTTTTACGGTCTCTCTTCTCTCTAATGGTCTCTCTTCCCTCTCATGGTCTCTCTTCCCTCTTCACCCCACCCCCCCCCACCCCCCCTATATGAATATGAAGCAACCATAAGGAAAAACATCTGGTTTCACTTTTCTTTTCTGCACCACAGTTCCCATCTGACAAAACCTTAAAAACTTGCCAGTGCTCTGCCGAGCTGTGTGTGTCAGCAGCCTGCAAGAAGCCAAGGCTTTTTTGGTGTCATTGCAGGCAAGAGCACCCTGCCCTGGAAGGGCTGGCTCCATCGTTTCTAGAAGGCAAGACTATCTGGAGCTCATCCCACTGATGGGTGCACTGGCAGCCCTTCTCCATTGCTAGAGCAGACTGAAAGGTTGCTGAAAACTGCTCTTCCATCTTGATCTCGTTACAGGCTGCATCTCCAGAGGGAGTCGTGGGCCACTGTGGGGAATGCTGTGAGAGGAGGCAACCCCTGCTGCGGGCAGGGAAAGGGAGCTGCGAGAAGGAGGAGTCCTGCTTCACCTCAGAGTCCTCGGAGAGGTTCCTGCAGGGTGGCAAAATGGGCTCAATTTATCTCTGAACAGCAGCATGCTGAGGAAGGCTTATGCCTACCTCTGTGCTCTGGGCTAGTCTGCACCAGAAAAGAGACAAGCCCCACAATCCAGGTGGAGGCCCCCGACTCACAGGAGATACCCGCACAGCTCCTGGGCCCAGGCGAGACACACGCTGCCAGTCGGGAGAAGTGTGAAAGACCAGAAACTCTGAGGCCAGTCTGGCAAAGGTGGCTAAGTGCCTGTTTCCACAGCTAGACACCAAAAAACACAGCATAATTGGTTCCCTCAGGTTATCTTATTTATCTGAGGAAAGACAAAATTAAAATATTCCCAGGAAAGCATTCTCCCTTATCTACAGGAGAGGAAGGCATCGATGCAACAGGCAGTGTAGTGGCTCTGGAAAACCTCCAGAAATAATCTCCCGCCTCAGGATCTTCCATCTCAGGATCTCCCATCTTCAGAACCTCAGAGGAAGCCAAGTGGACTATTTGGACACACCTCACAAAAGAGGGACAACTGCTAAGATCTGGCCCCAGGGATGTGCTGTTGAGTACCACCAGCTGCCACTGAGACCGTGAGATATGAGGGTGCTTCAGAGGGATGAGGCCCCAGGACTGCCATGGTGATGAAGATCGTATGTTGGGCATTAGAAACAAATCTTAACTGTGGGGCACCCAAATAATGAAACCACCCTCCAAGGACAGTCTCTGAGGGACTGGAACCAAAAGCACTGGTGGAGAAAGATATTGAACACCAAGGCGTGCATGTCTGTTCTGTGCTGTGGGCTGCAAGAGAAGACCCAGGGTGTTGTTTTCCAGTTTCTTTCTTTGTTTTTGACTGCCCTTCTTGACTATGCCAATAAAAAAACACCACTCCCTCCTCTTATTCTTTTTCTTTGTTTACTTAACTTTTTTCCTCATGGCAACTGCATGAAGCTGAAACCATCTGGTATTTCCAAGTAACCAAGGCCATTATTCACTGAAGGCACTGGCCTGGATCCTAATACCTGCTGGTCTCATGCTGAACACAAGTGTCGCATACAGCTGGAAATATCTCCATACAGTACTCCACTCATGTCAAGTCGACCCTAATTCTTACAAGTCCCCTGGGATACAAATAAAAGTACATCGGCACACTGCCAGAGAGGATAGTTGTGCTAGGTACACTTTGTGAGGACAGACAGCAGCAAGAGAGGAGACAGAGTAGAAATACTGTTTTGCACCCTTTTCCGAGGCATGCAAAGGGCAAGCAGGTGACAGGCATCGGTGGTCACTGGTATCTGCAGGGCATGTGATGATGAGCTGAAGAGACCTTACAGCTGAGTGACACCAGGACAATGAGGACTTTCTGGATCATGTCCCAGTGCCCTGAGAATGTTTGAGGAAGAGACTGGAGCATCCCCCTTTCCACATTACCTTTCCAAGCCTTTGTTCTACAAACACTGCTATTCTGACAGTACTCGATCTCTTCATCCTATTTCCCTCTATTCACACAAAGGGCCTGTGTTTCATCGGAACCTTTCTTTAAGGCTAAAGAGGATCATAACTGCCAGGTAACAACACTGATTTTGTGGGTAACAAGGTCAGTGTAAAATCCCTGCTAAGGAGAGGGAGAAGCCTGTGCTTTGCACCTCTCCTTGCCAGAGTCACATAAAAGAAAAGGACAGGGCAGCAAAGAACATGACAAAGTGTAAAATACCATGCTTTTGCTTCTAATCCGCTTCACTGCTATAATCAGAGGAATGAAAAGAAAAAAAACAACCTCAGTGTGAGAACCTGACTACTTCACAACAAAAAAAAAGATAGCCACTAAAATATCTTCTGGGGTTTTTTTCTATTTAAAATACAGTCCAAGTCAGAGATGAGGTGGGGAGGGATGTCCTATTTCCTACCAGCCCCCCAGAGACTTAGACACTTATAACACTCCGTCATCTTTTATTGCCCTTATTCTTCAAACCATGCCTATCCCCGTGTGATTTTACACTGCCCTTCTGCTCTCCTTCCCGTCTATCATACTTTTCCACTTGCTTCCTCCTCTTCTCTGATCCTCTCGTGCATTCCAGCTTCCCTCACTCATCCCAAAGTCTGTTGGAACATCAACATTCCTCCGATGCCTTCAGCCGCTCATCCCACGTGGCTGCCTGCGCCCTGCCAAGGGGCTCCTGTCCTGACTTCAGGGCTGCAGGAGCCTAAACCCACTGCTTCTCATGGCTGTGTCAATGCAGCTGCGCAGAAGAGCAGAAGCTTTGGTGAGAGACTTCAGCCTTGCTATGGGAAGCAAAGAAGGCACAGCGTGAAAGTCCACTGCTGCCAGGAGCTGAAAATCAGTTCAGCTGGTGCTGTGTGTTCAGCTCTCAGCCACAGTCCTTTCTCTCGAGGTTGTGCTGACAGACTACAAAAACAATGGCTGAAAGCACAGCATGAAAGCAAGTGATGGGGAACTTGCCCCAGAAGAAAGAATCCATGAAAAGGAAGGCTTAACCTGTTTTGTTTCAACATCAAGCCCGTGGCAGGGACTTTTCAGGAGAGAAGGCGAAAGGTGTTAATCCAATGCACACCTAATGCTTCTTGATGCATGCGTGTATTTCTCACAGCATTTCCACATAAGTGCTCTCTTTAAGAATCAGTCCTTAATGAGTGGCATTTCATAGGGAGACTCCAGACACCCCCATCTTCTCCAAGACAGGAGATGTGCTGCAAATGAAGACATATGGCAAGCAAATTTTTACCAGGAACTGACTTCTGCCATCATTCTGGATGGCTGCTATGCTGCACTACATTCTTCCTGGCATACTAGAGTGGATAAATATTCTTGGAAAAGTAAGTAGATTTCTGCCATCACAAATGGCTAACAAACACTTTAGGCTGCTGAACACTGGGTCTTCATCTCTTTTTGTCGAGTTGGAGGCCCTGCCCCGGGTAGAACTATGCACACAGCTGGCTTCTCGTGTGTGCAGGTGGGATGAAAGAGCTAGAGAGATAAATAACAGTTGTTAGAAAGCTATGGGCACCCTGCATGGTGAAACCTGTGCTAAGGGCTGCAGACACATGCCCCGTGAAAACTAGCCACCTCTTAAGATCTCTCAAGATTTCCGCTGCCATTTCGTTCAATCTCTTTCAAGTGCCACGTCTACCAGACAAACGAATTCCCTCTGTTCCCCTATGCCAAGTTTCACTCCAGCATGTCAAAACCACTGCCCTACGCTGCAGCATTCCTTTCCAAGTGAACTATTCCCCCTCCCTCCCACGGGTCCTGCTGATGGCAGCTCAAGTTTGTATAACTGCGCACCCTCCTTGATTATAGCGAGAACCAGGATTTCCTGGTATGCCAGAAATGGGTTTACCGCTCCTGCCTGTGTGAAAGGGGTGGGGCAGGAGGCGAAGCAGCCATAGTGTGTTACAGCTCTGGGTCGTGTCTGTGCATCCTTGACATCCTGCCAGGCTATAATAGGAGAGACCTGCAGGGAGCAACATATGTCAAAGTTGGTAATTTTCCTTCCTGCCTTCACTCCTTGAAACTGCCTCGACTGGATCAGCGCCCGCCCAGGTCCTTCTCTGGATAGCCAACGAAGCATGCACAGTGCAGCAGCAGCTGCCAGCTCTGCTCAAAAATGTACAGACTGAAAGGTCACCTGTGAGTGCGCAGCCTTGGTGTGAGCTGTTCCGCACGTCTGCAGCTCGACAATGCTGCTGCGGCTTTGGGAGGCAGCGGCCACCAACTGCAGCGCTGACTAGCCACTCACAATCCACAGCCAGAGGTGCCTCTGAAAACATGCTCCCTGCAGCAGGGAGAACTTGCAGAAGCCTCCCAAACCTCCTCTCATCTTTAAACTGAACCATGCTAATAATGCTTCCTCTCCCTTTCCCTCCCCCAGCAATTCTCAGCTTCCCTGGACAGCCACGGTGTCAGTCCACATCTGGAAAGGGCATCCCTGGACCATTTGCAGCTGGTTCAGAGCCAGATGCAGGAAAAGCTTGACAGCTTCCTTGCGCTGCCTTCCTTCAGACTTCCTCAGTGCGCCGTGCTCACACCAAAACCGCAGATGACTTCAGGTGATGCCTACTCGTGCCCCCTGCCACACCAGGCATTTGGCTGAGGTGCAGCCTTGGCGCTGAGGAGCTGAGCTTGGAGAATTAACTGGTGCACTTATCTGTGGGGTACCCAAATTTGGCCTCCCAGGCAGAATTATCAAAAACCGCACAAAAGAGCCTCAGCCTCTGCAGGTTTGCAGAAGTTCCAATAACTTGTAAAGCATCCAGGTCATTAACTGCTTCTATGGATGTAATTCAGATGCCACATCATTTAAGGCTGTTCCATGTCTCAGCAGGGCCAAGCTGGCTTAAGATTTCTTGTGACAAAAATTGATAAACTCGCCTGCCAGGCAATCTTTGAGCTCCCAGAGTTGTCAAAGCTGATCTGCTTTGCCTGTGCTTTCTCCTGTCTCCCCCCAGCTACTCACAGATGCATGTGGCCCACTTCACACTTTCTACGCCCTTACATGAGTAAGGGATTTGCAGGCTGTTTATTTCTGTGATGTTAATTTCAGGGAAAAGGGGAGCATCGGTATAGGAATCACCTTACTGGTTTCACCACGTTTTCTGCATTGAAATTTGACCTGCATGTGTGAATGTCTTCTTCTGGAATTGCTACCGTAGGTCTCCTTCTCAGAGTGAACTAGATGTACGATATATCTGACATCTGCTTTGAGACGAGATGAACTGCACCTTCAATACATCTGTTTCTTGAGTGGATCTGACATCTTTGTATGGCCAGGTGAATTCCTTCCCCTCACAGTCACCTTCTTCATCTCCACAGTCTGCACTGCCATTCCTCCCTTGCAGCACCAACGCTCACTTTCATCATTTTTCTTCTTTTTATCACTTTGTTTTGGGAGGCCTCAGCTATGGCTCACTCCTTCCTATCCATGTGGTCCTTCTTTCTCCTGCACAGTGTCTCATGGTGTCACTCTCCCCTCTCCCCTCCTTAGAGCCTGTGCTTCTCCATGATTCTCTGGCTTTTTGCCTGTTTTTCTCTGGCATAATGTATCACAATTCCCAATCATCCTGTGCACAGATCCTCACAGTCTCTCCTCCCCATGTCCTCTCTTTATCCCTCTCTCTTCCCCTGGGCAATGGCTTGCTGCTTCTTTGCTGGACCTGGTCCTTTGGGGAAGACCCATGCTAGCTCCCCAAGCTCTGCTTGCGCAGCAGGCTCCAGCACAGCATGCCGTTACCCAGCTTAGCTCCCAGAGAGCCAGCAGCCAAGCAGTGGTGGACAGATCTTCAATGGCAGAAGAAGGAGCTTTGCTGGAAAGATCCTTAGCTGATGTAACTTGTCATTTTAGAAGGGAAAATGGGCCTTGGGATGTGCCGTCCTGACACTCTGCAGTCAATACGCTTCCAGATTGACTGGGCTTCCTTCTGTCTACATTCCCCACCGTGGCCAAGGCCAGGCACATGAATATCCATTGGACATCCCCTGTGTCCTCGACCATGCACAGGGCTCCTCAGCACCCTTTCTCCAGCAGCTGCTGAGTGGGGGGATCCCTTTATGAACTTACACCCATCACACACGGGTGGCACACAGGGTGGGTAAACTGAAACCCTGCTCTGAAACCTGGGAGTGTGATGTTCAGCTGGAAAGCTCAACAGCTTTGGGGCCTGTTCTACCATCTACTGTTGGACTTGATCAGCCGGGGATGGACCTTCTTTTAAAGTAGCCCCTGGCCCCCAGTGCCCCAATGAGCCCTTTCCCTCCTGCTGCTTCAGATCTGGAGAAGGGAACTGCTGGGGAGAGAACGCCTTCAGGCCACAGACCATTTTCCCCTGTGGACGAGGAGATGCTGTGTTTATTACCTCTCTCTGAGAAAATGCAGTTCCCTGAGGTCACTACACTCCGACACTGTCCTTCTGTTGTAACAGCAGCTGACAGATGTTCTTTCAGCTCTTGGGCAGTACGGTAGTGGATACAACAGAGCAAGGAGCTGTACAGGTTGAGAAGAGCTGTCTGTGGCAGATGGCAGTGTTTGGAAAGAGGGTGTTTCCCTAGGCACCACCTGAGAGATGTCTGTCATTTATTTTGGATTTAATCAGGGTACCACTAAGTCTCAGAGTGATAAGGTCAAAAAACCATGTCTCCACATAAGGCACCTAAGTTTGTATGCTCGAACATCTGCTGGTTTACCTCCTGACCAGAAAGAGCTGTGCCTGTTATTTCTTCCTGCTATGGGAGACATTGTGAAGGTCTGCAAACAGCCTTGGCGTAGCCAGAGCAGAAAGTGAGTGCACTCTGGACATCGGTTCTCAGCTCTCAGCATGAGGCTGCCAGTGCTTCTCCACGTTGCACTCATGTACAGCTGCCCTGCTCTCAAGTGAGGGGAGATTCCCCTCAGGGGCAGGCATCAGTGGGATGGGGAAAGGAATGCAGCATCTCCTGCAGACTGAGAAAGCTTGGGTGGTGTTGCACATAGGAAGCTCCTTTAAATGTGTTTCCTCCCACCGTCTGGCCTGTTGTTTTTCAGCCATGCTTGATGCTGGCGCTGGAAAGCTGAACTCCCTGAAAGTGAACTTCCTCTCCTACTATAAACTGACCCTTGGGGGTTGCTATAGTGACTGCAGAGTGGCTGGAGAGCTGTGTAAACACTCCCTCCCGCTTCCTATCACACTGTGCCCGAGAGGCCGAGCCACGGGATGTGCGCAGCAACCTGGATTGTGCAGGCAGTTGTGAAATGCAAACCCAACAATTTCTCTGCTTCCTCCCTGCTTCCCCCGCGGGGAGGCAAACACAGCAGGCTGGTAGCAGGCACGAACATGCCCATCCCTGATGAATTCAAGCACACGGTGAGGTACCGCAGAAACCAAACCCAGACACTCACCTGGGGAGCTTAAGCAAGATGTGGAAATGTATGGTGCAACTGGATCCCCTGCAAGATCTGATTCCCATGGCCTCACTAACTGCTGAGCTTCCAGCTGTGTGGGGGGAGCACTTCAGTACACACATTCTCACAGCTCCTTCCATGTAATTAATTGAAACAATCAACCAAGTGTGAAATCCATTGGTTTCTGGGTCCTCTGTTGCTCACTTTGATGTCAGCTCTTCCTCTTTCATTTTCTTACTCCTTTTTTTCAAAATGCTTTTCATTAAATCCTGTAGCCGACTCTCTGAGTCACTTTCCAAATGCTGACTGTATGCATGACTGTATCCATCTCCATAAAACAGGGTCAGGTATTTCAGCAGCCTGGGTAACACACTGAACCACCCAGGGAGGTGTTTCCCAAGCAAAGCAGGGTATGCATCTGCCAGGCCCCTGCAGATAGTCTTCCAAAATGGCCGGTACTGCTTAGCCAGGGATATTGTGAGAGGAGAGTGAATCTACCCTGCCAGAAGAAGGTAATCAGCTCTGCTCCTGCCTTCTCTGATTTCCAGCACCACCAGACCTTCAGACTAACACCGCCACCAACCCTTTCCCCACTGTCCCCACCCCAGCACCCTGCAGTGCAGGCTGCCCTGCCCTCACCCATGGCACTGCCCGCAGCAGCTGGCCAGGAGCCCGCGCCCTCTCCCCACGCCTGCAGCCAGGCTTGGCACAGGCAGGCAAAAGGGACCTAGCTCTGAGCCACTGTGCTGGGATGCATCTTTTTGGGTTCATGGTGCGAGTGGTGTCTTCAAGAAATAAAATTGCTGTTCCACCACAACAGACATGTGACTGCTTGAAAAAAATGCAAAGCACGTTCATCTCAAAGATTCATAAAAAGGTGCCTCTGCTCTGTGCCATCAGGAGGGCCCGTCCAGAAGTGCCAGGCATCCTGCACAACATTCACCTACGCCAACTACACTTTTGTTTTACTATTGAGAGAATCCTGGCACGACGTTGGACAGACTTATGCATTCCATCTTTATGTGCCTGGGTGTCACTGCCCAAGCTGATTGATAGGAATCTTTGATCAAACACCTATTAGCTATAGAGTTGCAGGCTGACTGGGGGTTCCCTGAATTTCCTTCCTTTCTGCTGTAACTGAGAGCATATACAACCTCTGTCAGCAAAGGTACTGTCAGAGGTGGGAGAGAAAGAGGTTTCTGGAAGAGTGCTTGACTGCAATCCTAAATATGTTCCCATAATCCCAGCCTGTGACTCAGAGCTGAGGGGATGCAGAGGGTCGGTGTGAATCCTTTTTGCCTAATAATCCTCTGATCCTTGGGTGGCAAAAGGAAAGGCAGAGTCTTGGGATGAGGGCTGCGTGTGTGTGTTTGAGGGCGATATCCTGGGAGATTTTCCCCAGGCCTGGGTGTTGCCCAAGGAAACATGAGTAGGTTTCAGTGCTGCTTCACTCCTGAACTCATCGCAGGGAGGACTCTCCAAAGGAAACTCCGCAGATGGGTTTCACTTTTGCTGGCAACACCCATCTCACACATTTAACCCCACTGGCTTTGAGTAGGGGATGCGTATCGTGCCAGCAAGCAAACACTTCATCCTGGAGGGATGAGTGAGCCTGCAAGACAATCCCACAGGATCTGGTGGCACAGCCTGTGGGCTGGCATGGACCCTCACCCTGTCAGTGGCTACAGCACAGGATTAGGCACTGCGCCTGTGTGGCCATGGCAAGTGGGCTCTGGCATCTCTCAAACAGGCTGTGGTCCACGCCCTGGCTTGGGAAGCCCTTCTGTCATTGCCCTCTCCTTCGTGCTCGGCGTGTGGTGAGTCAAAGCAGATCCTGATGTCCTCAGTGTCACCCCGGTCCCACACAGATTGCTGCTGGCCCTGGTCACAGGACAGACCAGCCTGATCTCCTTACAGTGATTATCAATGACCCTTCAGATGGTTTAGTGTCACGAGGAGTCTTTCTACAGGCTCAGATCATGTCCTAGAGCAGCAAGATATGCTTCCCACTCCTTTTGCCATGTTAGAGAGCACATGGGGCTCAGCTCTCTGCCTGGGGCTCCACCTTGCAGCACCCCCAGCTCCCTGCCTCTGCCTCGCTGTATAGCCCATGCACAGCACGTGGGATGCTGCAATATTAGCTGAACTGGGCCGCCTGGTATGGAAAAAGCAGGAGGACACCCAGGTGACTGAGACAGCAGCAATGCACACAGCAACAGCTCAAAACCTTGACATGGCTCTTTGGAAATATTAATATTACTTGGGGGCAAAGGGGACAGGGAGGCGGAGGAACTGTTGTAAACATTTCTTTATTACTACTACATGAAAAAAATACCCCCAAAATAATGCAGCCAGGATTGGCAGCAGTTGCAAGGCTCTTGCCACAGAGGCAGAGGTCTGCGTGAAGCCCCAAGCCAGGCAGAAATTTAATCCAGCTCCCCAGATGTTGCACGAAGGTGTAAAAATGTGAGCTTTGGCACTGGCTCACCATCTGCTTCGAGGTACGTGTAACACAGTAAATACTGTTTGCATGTATTTGCAGATCTAATGGTCAGATAAGTGGTAAGGATGGTATGAGAAAAGGCCTGCTGAGAAACAAGTAACATTAAAAACAGGTATCTTCAATTTTGTTGCTACCGCTACTTTGTATGGAAATAACGCTTATATTAGTTAGACCATAAGTGGTCATCACAGAAGGTAAAAATAATTAAGGAGGAAATAATAGGACGGATGTTATTTAACATTATATTTCTATATCCTCACCTGTGCTCAGGGGTTGCCACTGCACCCACATCAAAGGATGCTTATTGAAAGAGAAAGAAGAGATTATAGAGAGAGATGACAAAAATGGTATTGAAAGAGATGGAAAAGACTGTGGAAAAATCTTCTAATCCATAGGCTCCTCTAGCTTGTTAGAAAAGGTTTATCCCCCAAAAGCCTAGGGGAAGCCGAAACAGCCGGTTGCACAGAAAAGGCTAGAGAAGTATTTCTCTTTGCCCACTCTTATCTCTTCTCCCCAGGGACAACCTCACCATCTTAAACTGGTTTTCTCGCCCTGCAGGGTTAGCCTGCCCCATAACACACCCCGTACCTCAGGAAAGAACCTCCATGCCACCAAGCATAGCTTTGCCAGTTAGCTTTGAGAATTCTATAAGCCCTCAGGTTTCATAACAGATGCTAGTCCCAGAATGATGGTTGGGAAGAAGGTCCCTCTTCAGGCAGCTTAACCCTTAATTGTCTTATGTGAAGTGTGTTGCCTTGGCCTGAAAGCCCTGGGTACTCAGCACTGCTGCCTTGATCTGGCATGGCACTTCTGCCCTCCCAAAAGCATCACATGGGAACAAAAAAACACTTCACTTTGCCCGCATTGCTGTGCCCCTTCATTCTCTGCTGAAGACAAAAGCCTGGAGGAGTTATTTCTGTTTTCTGCGAGATGCTGCTGTCTTTCCACAGACATCTCAGGGCACGGAGCCTGACCCAGCTTTTGGAAAGGGGGTCAGTTGTCAGCAACACACCTGAATGAGCAGTCAGACCCTCTGAAGGGCTGGGAGGCTAGAAAGCAGCACCTCAGTGGGAGCCAGCATAGGATTAAGGTGCAGCATCCTCAGCTTGTTCAGCTTAGTGTAAAAGGCAGAGCCTAAAAATGAGCCTTGTTTGAGACTTCACATGGGAGATGGATAGAGTTACATTTTAACATCTTTGATGCAGGAGTCCAGACAATGCTTCTTGTGATGATGAGGACCAGTATTTTGTCCTCTGCTTAACACAGTGTCAGGAGTCATGGCTCATGAGAGAAATTTATCTGTGCTGCAGCATCACCTACGCTAATAACTGTAAAAGCTCCTTCTCACTTAAGTCTTATTTTGAAAAAACACCCTGCATACAGAAAGGTTTTCTTATGCAACAGGTCTGATAGATCCTACACATTCAAAAAGCATTTCTCTGTGTCTAGCCAAATCCCCAGGGAGAGGATTTTTTTCATCCTTCATACCACTTCAGGGGCTCTAACTGGTGCCTGGCTCATCCTACCCCTTGAAATAGCCACGTTTCCACCGAGGTGGATGGCAGTCAGACTTGTTCCATGCATGTCCCTTATGACAAAAGCAGTCCAGAGTGCAGGGGATACTTTAATGTGTGCTTCTTTTTGCAGCTTTCTTGTGACTGCTGCCCCTTACGCTTGGCTTAGCCTGGCTCCCAAATACCCAGGCCCACTTCTCTTTCTGCTTGGGGACAGTTCCACTTTCTCACTCCTGTCTGCTGGCATGCTGTGAGTGTATTTAGTTTTCCAGCTCTTTACAGGGAAAAAGGTTTAAAGACCATAAGGTGTCTCTGTGGAACTGCACAACGTCAGTACTCATAGGAGGCAGGGAAGCCCTTACTACAAAAGAAAAACCCACTACATTTTTGTTCTTTCTTCTTGAAGGTGTCCCTTTAACAGCACTCAACAGCTGCTAAATGAGATAATCGCCTGTTATCCTCAAGTCACTAATTCAAATGCTAATGGCTCTCAGTGCGTGAGACGTTACTCAGCCATCCGGCACCCCAGGTATGCTTTGCACGAGGAGGATGCTGAAGCGATTAAGCTCCCTTGTGGGATTCTAGAAACACTGGAAAGAAATGCTTCCAGCTGAACTGGAGAGGAAATGATGTCCAAGACAGAAAGGAAAGCTGGGCCGGGGGGAGGCCGGCAGGAAGGATTTGCATGTTTTGATGCCTCAGAGGGGCTCCATCCCCACACCGAGAGACCCTGTGCCCAGCCCAGCCTCGGTGCCAGACAATTCAGCTAGGGCACAGTTTGATCTCCAATAACTACAGTGGTAGTGCTCTGCCAGCCCACACAGAGGTCGTGGATTCACTATTCTAGCGAAACTACTATCCCCACAGTGCAATATCTACTCTCTGCACAGAAACAGAGACACCTCTTCCTAAGGGCCGGGTCACTACCACAAGGTCATTAGCAGCAGAGGAGCGACTCTGCTCCTGGCCAGGTGACACCAGGCTCAGTGACCCTCCAGCCCTGCCACGCAAAGTGCCAATCTGTGGGTACCCTGCTGGGCAAACCCTCTGCTGCTCCTTGCCTCTGTGGCAGGAAAGAGAAGGCAGCAGCAAAATCTTTAAAATCAACACCACTTCTATGGAGCAGAGCTCACAACTAGATCTGTGTGTGTGTGTGCGCAAAATGCAGTTCAGTGCATTCATTTATATTTCACACATGCGATTTCCCCAAAAATCCCCTGGTCTTTACAAAAGCGTGTACTGTCTTTTACATGGTAATAACCACAGGTTGTATAGGTGCCCTGTTAAACTGGTCAGGCTATTACCCGTCAGTGATGTCAACACAAAAGAAGAGCTGGAGTTAGGCCTAAAACTCTTTTATTAGAGAACTGCTGATAATGAGGAGGTAGCCCATTGGCGTCTGTCCTTCCCTCGCCCAGAGACCAGACAACAGCATTATGGGTGATGCTGAAAGAGGAACAGCGGTGCCCTCAGTTTCCACTGCAGGCACTGGTGGGTGTGCCCCACCCACCCCTCTTGTTCTCCAAGATGGGTACCCAGGTCCCAGGAGTGCGGGAAGGGGGGGAAAGGATTACAAAAAAAAAAAAAGGAAAACAGAAAAAACATGACTGGGAGGTTTGAGTTATACAGGGAAATGAGATGTAAGATAATGTCCCCGGACTCGCTAAACTGAGGTGGGTGCAAGAAGAGTGGGTGACAGCCAGCAAGGACCAGAAGAGCCCAGGCAGTGGAGAGGGAAAAGCATCAGCCTGCTTGGAGGGAGCAAGGAGCACAGAAAGTGCATGCTAACTAGGAATGCAGGGATGGCATCTGAAAGGGGGAAAATTGAGGCTGAGCAGCAGGAAAAGCTTCCTGACAGTGAGATGTACTCACTGGAGCCATCCCGTGGGAGAAGACCTGGAGGCCTCATCGCTTGGCATGTGAGGACCAAGCTGGAGGAAAGCTGCAAGTCCTGAAAAGGCCTTATCCAAAGCTCGCTGGAAGTCAACAGTGAAGCTTGCATTAATTATGGGAGGCTTGGCTCAGAGTCGAACTCTACAGCCAGGAACGAGGCTGCAGGGAAGAGGGGAACTCCCAGTAGGTGACTGGGTGGCATCAGGTCTCCAGCATGAGCATCCCCCTCCCCACAGGAGCTGGGAAACTAATCGTGATCAAAATGGGCAAATAGCTGGGGAAATAAATCCCTTCTCCTTTAAGGCAATGTTATCTGCCAGCTGCTCCACACTGGCCAAGGCATGGGCAGAGTCCGGGCTCAGGCTTCTTTAGTCTGGGACCCTGGGAAGGCCAGCTGCCAGAAAAAAAGAGCAATTGCACTTCAGTTAGGGAGTAGGCGTGGGTGCATGGGGAGGGAAGTGAGGAAGAGAGCAAGGGAGCATGCGTGGGAGAGCAAGGGGGAGAGACAGGACATACACACCATCTCTGGATGTGTAGCAAGAAGCACAGCAGGACAGGGCTCAGGACTGGGGGGAGGAGGTGATGGCTGCAGGCAGAAGTTGAGGCAGAGGGGCTCCAGGGATGATGCTGTATCCCTCCTATCAAGAAGAATCCTTGTTCAAAGAAACCCTTGTTAAAAACGGCCAGGGTGCTGACCCTGTCCCCTGAGCTCACTGAGCCACCAGCCCTCCCCATCACAAGAGGCAGGAAGCAATTCCCCCTGTGGGGGGACAAAAGGAGTAATACCCCTGTGCCCCCATCCCTGGACATGGCGCCTGGCCAGCCGTGCCCAGCCAAGCCAGGAGGAGCCTCTCCATCATGGCACACAGAGAGCTACAGCACATGGCTACAGCCCACAGCTGCAGGCCGAGCTCACAAGTACACTGGCATGAGCTGAGCATCATCCCACTGAATCCAGTGGCCTTACTGGGAGCTGGCATCACGACATCACCTCCACAGCATGAAACTGAATTTCAGCCTCTGGTCCCATGCGGGTTCCTCCCACCCCCAACGAAGCATCTGTGTGCCAAGGATATCCACACATTCTCATGGGAGAAAGCCAGGCACGGGCAGTTGAAGCAGTTAACAGGCTACGCACACAGCAGCCCTGGAAGTGCTTGTTGCTTATGCCATCTATCTCCCATCGCTGCTTTTACTGCTCTGTTCCTTTATTCCGATACACCGCCTTCTCTATTTAAGCAGCAAAGCCAGCAGGGCAGGAAATGACAGCCCATGCTATTGCCAAGCCAACAGAAATGGAGCTAAAGTGGAACGCCTAATTGAAGAGTAAAGTACAGCATAAAGAGGTTGCACTCATTTCCAGACCAGGCATTACAAACCCAGGGAATTCAGAGTTAAAGTTATGCTTAAAATAAAATCAAACTTCTTGAGGTGCGGCAATGTGCAACCAAGGCTTGCAAATAGCCTTAATTCTGCCCTGCAGTGACATATAACCATGATTGTGATTAAAATATTTTAGTACTTGTGTTCCTAGACTGGATTACCCTGATAACCGCAATATTTTTTCATATTCCCTTGCTCTGCCCCTCCCCCAACAACCCTGTGCCCCAGATATTGCCACTAGCACAGATTTCACTGCCTATCAGGAAAAAGAGATCGATATCGCAGGTCCTTCACATCTGCAATGCGAGCCCCAGGCTAAGCCTTGCCTTGGAAATACCCTCCCTCCTACTGTGGGATCCACAGCCACCCCTGCCCAAGGCTCTGGAGAGCGCAGAGCGCAGCTTCAGCGTGCACTAAGTGAGCATTTACTCCCGCTGAGAAGAAGGGAAGGGCTTTCCTCACACCTTTTATGCCACTGTCATCTACGCTCCGGTATTTACTTTACAAACCCATTAAAGCCTTGGTTTTAAAATGTAGAGAAAATAAAAGAATGACAAAGAAAAATCATCTGGATAAACGATTATGGCTTTTTGTCAAGGACTCAGGAGCTAATTGAGTCCAGAGCTGTTCCACATTCACATTTACAGGCGAAATAGTACTTACTGAGCTAGAAAAAGTCAGATTAGCATCAAGCATCAGCTCTGCCCTCAGCTATGTAGAGCTAGCTTTGTGGAGTGAGTCGGGGCTCCCATGGTGTAGCAGAGGGCAAAGTTTGGCCCCAAATACTTGAAGACCATTTGGCCCAGGTGCACATGGAAGTGGCTGCTTTGCTCTTCAAGCCAGTCTGAAATGACTCTCCAGAAGTGGTACTTACCTAAAAGTGTGGGTGGCCTGAATTGTCATGATGTGTTAAATATTTGGCTCTAAATCACAGCTGTCCACTTATCTGCATTTTTGCTGTCGGGCAGCAGGAACACCTCTGGAATTAGTCAGCATCAGACACATTAATGAGCTAACAGATATATTATAGTTTACATTTTAGGCTTCTTTGTTCACATAAATGCATACCTCATTTCTGCTGCTCTCCCAGAACAGCCTGTCTTTTCAAACATGTTGACTTTCTAAACATTCTTTTGTTTGGCCTTTGCACAGTTTTCTGTTTCGTGGAGAAGCACCTTGCCCCTGACAGGCTTTCCATGCCTTATGCACAACCCTGAAGAGACCCATCGTGTGAGGGGAAAAGGTCTAGCCTCAGAGAACTTCCTCCTCATTAGCCACAAGCCATCCTCTGCATGCAAGGATCCCAATAACTACTGCAAGCGAAGACATTTGCATAAGGAAAATATTTACAAAGCCCACGTTACAAATCACATCGGCTGGAGGAAAGTGCTTGCACCTTTGCTGTGCAGAAAGAAGGCAATCTGTTGCAGAAAAGGAAATAAAATCTTGTTCTCTGGGGTAACACTCCCATGTCTCACTCACCCCTCTTCTCCACCACCAGTAACCTCTTATAAATCACTGGCACAGCATAAGTCATGATTTAATAACTCGTCGACAACCTGTATGCAATATGGGAGGGCTGCATTGTCAGTATCAATTCTTTGGGACTTGTATGCCTAATGGATGCTAATTGCAAATGATAATCATTTTTTATTAAACCAAACACTAGAGGTTTTACCAGGGTAATGCTCTAGCATGGAAGCAATGGGAGCCAGCTTTTTCATGTGTATGAATAAAACAGTTTTTCATCCACAAAAAATGCTTATTTGCTGACACTGAAGTTTCTTGTGGGAATACATCATTTTCATAATTAAATTTTCATCTGGAAGATTTTTCAGGTCAAAAATGGAATTTCTGGTTAAAATTGTAGCAGAGAGGAACACACAGGAAGCTGGGCTCTGAACCGAGCACAGCCAAGCCTCTCGCTTCCCAAGCACTTGACTTAATTACGGAGCCAACAGCTCACCTGCCATATGGCTGCTCCTCACCTGGTCTTGTTAATTTTTGGCCTCCAGCGCCATTCCCCGGTTCTCCCTCCAGCCCCTTGCAGGAGCTGAAGGTGCAGAGCCATGGGCTGAAATTATCTGCCCACTTGGCAGTTGTATTTGCTGGGACACATCCCTGAGTGGGTGGTTGCCTGAAGCCGGAGAAGCACGGAGGAGCAAGCCCACCACCAGCAGCTGCTCTCACCCACACAACAGGATCTGGGAGAGGATGTCTGGCCATATCTGCCTTACCCTCTGTGAGCAGGAACCCGCCATATCAGCAGAAAGCACCTTTGGTACGGGTGTAAATACATCCCCCTGGGTGGCTGCAGGGCTTTATCTGCTGCGGTGCAAGGAACGGGGAGCACCGAGCTGCCGGTAAGCCTTCCTAACCCCAATGTTCCCATTAGAGCAGCCTGGCTGCTTTTTGCCACCATAATGACACAGAGCTGCAAACCTGGTTTAACCAGCCAGTTTGTGACACTCTTGTGTTCACAGAGTGGTACAGAGTAGCTGGAAGAGGCCAACGAGCCCCTCCATGAGCTCCTCCGCTTTGCATATCTTGGCCAGGCTGCTGCTGCCACAGCGCACAGCCTCACCCTCCGTTCACCTTGAGAAGGGTAAGTCAGAAGTGGTTCAGCTCAGCCACGGCAGTCAAAGGAGTCTGAAACATTGTTGGGAGGGATCAAAATCACATGTGCATGTGTGTGGTTTCACAACACCTCCCTCTCCCCACCACCAGCCACACCAGTGTCCTCAAAGAAAAGCAGAACAGTGGTGCACAGACCCAAAGCTATGCCGTGATGTATTAAAGCCTTGTTTTTCCCACTGCTTGAAGAACTGACCCAGCCCCCTCAAATGTTCCCAGCATATTTGAATTGTGAGTCAGAGACCACAATGGAGATACTTGCCTAGCTTGACAAAGTTTAAGTATCTCCTGCCAAATAGTAATTGCTGATTTTTTGCTCTGTCACCCATGAGTCCTGTTTCCACTGCCTAACCGTGCAAAACATGCTGCCTCACTGAGGAAGTGAGGATTTCTTCTTGGATGCTTACCTGTAGCATCTCCAATTTCTCATGGTCCCTTTCACGCAGAGCACTGCTAACAAACAGGATGGAAACTTGCGGGTATTGAAGGCTCACACCTCTATACCCACAGTGGAAGCAATAAAGACAGAGGATGGAAAGAATAGTAGCAATACTGTAAAGTGAGGTCAGGAGAAAATTAGTCTTTGCAGGCAGAGTCTAACCTTTAAAAGAAATAGTAATTCAAGGCCAAGATTTCCACAGACTGGATTAGCATTTCACTTGGCAAAACATCCTCAGGCTTAGGAGTTAATCTGTGGTGGACCATCACACCCTTCACTATGCCACCACTGCAGTAAACACTGGCAAAAGGGAGCAGCCAGGAGTAGGAAGAACCAGCCGTGTTGTTCACCATAGCTAAAGGCACTGCTTGTCAAGAATTAGCATCCGAAGTGGCAAAATAAGATTTCACTGCTCCTTCTGCTCAGCACTGAGCAGGGCTTTATTTTCTGCCCCCCATTTCACACAGCCCTACCTAGGGAAAAAAAGTAGAATACACTTTTGATTATTATTTTACTATAGATCACACTCATTTCCCATTTTTAAATTTCCCTACACAATCACGAGCACTAGAAACTTTTTTTTTTTAATTAGCCTTTTTTTCTCCTCCTCTTTTTCTTCTGTTGAAAGCCAAGATTCTCATGTGATCTCAGCACTCTGGCAGAGAGGCACAAGAGCTTCAAGGGAATTCCCAAATATCACAGTGCAAGGCTTGATCTATGGTGAGGAGAGTTGGCAGCACCACTGTGCACCTCAGTGCTCCAGCTGTTGCTCCAGCGGTGGAGCTGTGTCAGGAGGACTCCGGGGACCAGCAGCTAAGAAAAAACTCGGACACAAGCAACATTACTTGAGGCCAAGGTCATGTGTGTGCGTACGTGTGTGCATCTGCTTTATTTTAATTTTTTCTTCTTTCCACCACACCTAAGCTTAATATTTCTTCAGAGAACTCATGTTTGTACTTGTACAAAGAAATCCTTCCCATTATCTTCTCCATCGCCTGGCTGCAGCAAAGCGATCTGCCTGCTGCTATCCATCCATCCATCCCTGCCGTCTGGGGTCTGGGACAGCTGGGCTGCCAGGCTGGTGAGACGGGGGAGTTTCCAGGCTCTGAGGTGCAGGAGGAGGAGAGAGACCATGTTGTGCTCTGCTAATCTTGCTCTGCAGGAGCACTGAGTTTCAACTCTTTAGCACTCTCAGTGGGAAGCTTAGGGGTGGGACATGGGGGCAGCAAGAAAAATAACTTCAGGCAAGATTTACTCCCCTCCTTGTTAGTTAATGCTTGCCCAGAAAAGTGATGCAAAGGGAGGTGGAGGTGGTGAATAGATCTGAGTGGACTTCACGTGACACGCTTCAACATCTCTCTGCTCTTAGGAAGAGGGAGTCTTTGACTGAAGCTGTGCCCAAAGCCCTAGACAGTGACCCAGGAGATCTAGGATGTTCTTCCCAGCTCTGTCTCATGCTTGAAATTTCAGGACTGTGGTGTCTTCCTGACAAACCCGAGCCGTGCTAAACTGCAGATAAAATACCAGTGATCTTTTTAAACTTCCCATCCCCCCCAGCACCCACTGCTCTGAGCTGTGCACATGTACTGACCTTTCCCAGCTCCCTCCTGGCGACAGGGTGATTCGCAGCCCAGAACTGCACTCCCTGAATGCCCCACGGGCTTTAGTCTAGCACGGAGGAGGGACTGGAGGTGCGTAAGGGGGAGCAAGAAAGAAAAAGAGGCTTGTTGCACTGTGCAACAAATACGGATCCTAACGTGGATCTTGGGATTCTAAAACAATATGGATCCTCAGCCCTTTCAAATCAATCAGTGAGGGTTTCCAATGCCTTTACTGGGCTTCAGCTGAAAATGGTAAAACCAGTAGCAAGTATCATGACAGCAGGAATAGATTTTACAACCCCAGATGATGGGTCAAACCCTGAACTCAACACTGAACTCACCCGCAGAGGGGATGGCTCCAGGACAGCCACACTGGCAAAGGCACAGGGGGTGAGAGAGGGGTGCTTGTTTTCCCACCCGCTTCCAGTTGGTAGATGACCAGAGTACTTCACATGTCCAAGCTTGTTAATCTGACATCATCTGTGAGCAAAAAAATATGTCCTTTAAAAAACTCCTACACTAGCTAGAGCTATTGATGGGAGATGGACCAAAGCAGCAGGCAAGTGGGGCCACCATAAAGTTGGAGTGAGAGGCCTCAAAGCTCCTTGCCTCACACAGTTCCAAGCTAACCAAGCTTGGAAGGAAAGCTGCTCTTGCAAGGGAGTCTTCTGCAACCAGCTGCATGAGACCACTGTCTGAGCTGAAAGAAAAACCCTGTTGCACAGCCGCAGTAGAGGGTTGGGCCAGCTATCCTGGACAAGTTTTGGAAAGTGTTTCTGGAGGCTGAGCCAACCTCACCGTGCTGCCCCCAAAATGTTTAACATGTGCCCTTCTCAAAAACGGCATTTTGAAGAAATCTGGATTGCAATCTGAATGCAAGCAGCTCCTTCCAGTCCTCCATCCTCAGCGGCAGCACAAGTATATCAAGCGATTCAAGGGGCGTAAACTGGTAGAACCTCAGCCCAATGTCTAGGCTTGCTCCCTGAGCCAAAAAGATGATGGTTGCAAACCCATTGCATCTTCACCTGGAAAGTTTCTCATGCTCTTTGTCGGCACAGTGGCTGCCACCAGGAGCACACCAGAGTCCTCTCCCTGGTCGTGTGCGGCCAGCGAGCCATCGGCTGGGCTGTGAGTTTGTCAGCTGTTACTTAGCAGCCCAGGCTGCTCGTATTACAAAATCTGGAACAGAGATGGAAGCTGAAACCAGAGAAGCTGCAAACAAGGGCTAGCAGCCTCCCACAGCAGAGCAGGACAGGCTGCCTACAGGGAGTACCTCCAGCACTTGGAGAGGACAGATTTTCAGTGCTGGGCACTCAGAAAACCTATGTAAGCACTTGCATTTGCATGATGCGCAGCAACCCCCTGGCTCTGGACACATGCACTGGCCCCTCGTGTCTGGGGCTTCAGAGGCCTAAAAGAGGGGATGCGCTTCTCTCCTGCCGTTGCTAACTCACAGCAGCTGCATGGGAGACAACAGCAAATGCCCTCCCTCCAAGCCACTGCTGGCACCTCCATCCCCAGCAATCTGCCAAGCTGTTACGCCCTTGCACACGGGCTTGGCAGAGCAGCCTACCCAGCCAAGGTAAGGTTTGTATCAGGGGCTAAAGATCAAACTGTACCTATCTCTGAACACACCTTTGTTAGTTTTGGTTGCACCCTTTCAGGTATCACCTGCCTCCCCAGGCAAACAAGTTCCTATCCCGAGTGCCACAAGCCTGCTGCGCTCCTCCGAGGCTGCTTTCACCTGGCAGGTACCTGCACACCGCCTGCATCCCTGGCAGTAGCGAGCACCCAAGAAGGGAGAGCCCCGAGACTAACGCTGCTGCCGTGAGTGTGTTGCAGGGAGCGGAGGAAGGAACTGGAAGCAGACTCATGGTCAGCCTGCTGTTTGGCATCACTGGAAACTGAGTGGAAAGCTGGCACTGACATCCAGCTGCCCCAACAAATATTGCATTCATATGCAGAGCTACAGAGCAAATGATCTGTCAGTTGTTCATCTGGAGAACAGGTTTTGCCAGCCTGGATTAAATGATTACGTTGCCACAGCATGTGCTTCTTGCTGCTTTTGCAGATAAAGGAAGTCAGGCGAAAGTACCACAGAGAGAGGCCTGGGCCTGCAACCCAGGACCAAGCACCTTTATGCTTGGAGGACATTTGGACTCACACGGAAGGCAGGGGACACGGAGCCAGTGGGTTTAAAAGGCAGCATTTTGGTGCTGATGTGCTGAAATCACTAGTGCAAGGAAACACCTCGTTGGAGTACAGGAGGTGTATGCTTGGCCTCACGTTACTGCCTCCAGATGTGCACCAGACTGGCTGTATTTCTGAGCCTTCTGCTCCTTGTTCCCACAAAGCTGAAGGCAGGGTGAGTGCACTTGGAGGTCTAACAGCACATGTGCAGCAGCGACAGGCTCCACCAAAGCCTGTGTCCTGCCTGCGCAAAACCCCCACCGAGCGACTCCCTTAGGATGTAATTGCAGCCGACCTCATTCTGGGCCGTGAGCATATGTCTGGCTATGGACATTACTGAGAGCACACAAGGAAAGAAAAGAAACATAAAGGAGAAAGTGCAAAACAACACTCTTGCAATCCCAGCCCAGTTAGGATAACGGGTGTTTTCCTCAGTAGGAGAAGATTCCTTCGCTGCCGTTGGCAGTCCGGCCAGCTTCTCTGCATTAGTCTTTTGCAAGGCAGAAAAAAGGCTGACACCAGCTTAGCAGGCTCAAAACCACAACATTGCACCAAACCCACAACCCCCAACAGCATCCCCTGAAGCCCTCCAGAACCCATGCAGGCAGAGAGCAGATGCCCAAAAAGCCGACACATCTCTCTGTGGACTCTCCCAGACCGCAGGGGGCCCTGAACCCTTGCACTAGGCACTTTTCTCCACTCTGTAACCTTTGGCAGGTCACTGGAACTTGCCCCATAGCCCTGTCTTTCAGGGGAAGATGCATCTGTGGTGGGGCTGGTGAAGGGCACAGGGATGCAGCCACAGCACGCTGTGGGCAGTGGGAGCCGGAGCCACCGCCCTCTGCCCTGTGTTTCGCAAGATGAACAGTAGCAGCAGTGCTATTGCTTTTGTATTTGCCTTTTCTTTTTTTTCTTTTGTTTCCAGAATGAGTAAACCCACGCATCATCCATAGCTCACCCTTGGGAACTGTACAAACACTGCTCCGGGGGAAGCTTCCTGTGAACAGCCTGCAAGTTGCAGGCTGGCAGATCTCTAAGCCATCCTAAGTAAGGTCTTATCAATGGGAAGCGTCCGGCAGGCCTAAGCAATGCTGAGCTCCCCTCCCCGCGTCAAGTGGCTGTCCAGCTGGGATGGCTCCCACTCAGGCATTTGTGTTCGTGACTTGTGGACAAGTCTTTAAAAGTACATCCCAGTTCATGTACGGATGTGCTCCAGGATACGCAGACATCCACCAGCACATGACCTAGGAGATGGGTTTGAGCTAAAGGGACACTTAGCCTCCCGGTTACAGGAACAAAATAAGCAGCCACTCACGAATGTCTTATGTCTTAGATGGGGCTAGATGGCACTGTAAGTTAGTTAATGGGGCTAGATGGCACTGTACGTTAGTTAATGTGCAAGCCCTTTGCCTCAGGAGATTTCGCTTTGGCATTCCGATCAGTGGAAAACCAGGAAAGCTGGTGTTCCCTAGGGTACATTTTCCAGACCTGGGCCAGTAATTCACACTGACAGCCTGATTCAACACATTTTCTAGGTACCTAGTTAGGAGCATTGTTCAATAATTTAGTCATTCTCTGGAATTTACTTATTTTTTCGAGCAAATAATTTTTGGTTTGCAAGTATTTAAACACATGTTTTTCCCAATACTTGGCCTACATTTTCCCTGCTTTAATTTATCCTATTTCTCCATGTTACCCCCTGTCCCCCACCCGCATTTTTCCCATGCTGGATCTCTCTACCTCTCCCAGGAGAGCAGTGATGAAATGACATCCGGCTCCCAGACCTCCTGGCACATCACAGGATCGGCTCTGTGGGGCAGAGAGCCCTCTGGCCCTGAGCCCCCAAATCGCTTAAGGATGTACAGCTGAGACAGAGCAGGGCAAAGCTGCGGAGGGAGGCGAGAACCGGGCTTGAAGCACAAGCTCCTGGCTGTATTCAGGTCAGAGCATTCAGGTCCCGCAGCCTTGGGCCTCTGCCTGAGCTGGTAAAGAGGTGAACAAGTAAGGATCTGCCCTGATCTCACACCCAGACCTTTCAGAGCCTCAGCACTCAGTGAGCACGCCCAGCTAATGGCACCGTGCCACCCCAAAAGGAATGGCATCCACATGGCTGGGAGAAATGGGGAGGGGGCACATGTCATCCTGGTGCAGCACATCTTCCTCCGAGGCTGGGAAGAAGATGGCCACCTCTTTAAGAGACCTTGTCCATCACTTCTAATACTCAGGTGAGTATCTCTCTGTCATTTTTTAACAAGGGGAGCAGCCCTCTGGAAAACCCCCAACTTTTCCCAGCAGAGAATTCCTTCAGCTTCCTGACAGCTTGGGCCATTCGTGCCTGTGAATCTGCCTCCCCATTCCTCGAGTAGCAGATTACTCACATACATTTGCAATGGCAGCAATTCTGCCAAGCAGCTAAGGAGCAGACTAGGAGGAGGAAAGAAGCAGCATGACAAGGACAGCAGAGGAGGGGAGAGGAGAAACAAAATGTTTCTTCCTCTTCTCCCATGCCCCTTTGGTTTTCAACAGCATTTGCATGGACAAGCTGCAAAACAGCTACACCACATGCTGGAGGTGAAATCCAGCCGTTATCTAGTCAAGAGACTTGGGCAAGCCCGTCTCTCCTCTTTCACCCCCAGGCTAGCAGGATCATCACCCAGCAGCCAGAACACTGACAGCTCCTCTGGGGCTGTGACCAAAAGCCCTCCTAAATACAGATGAAGTTTGGCAACTGGGGAAACCTCTTGCTTGAGCTCCCATCTTTTGAGTGACTGACAAATGCCAGACCCTGGCAGGGCTGACAAGGGCTCAGGGCTGCAAAGTGTCCTGCTTAGAGGCAAGTCACTCAGAGAGGAAAACAAATAGGCGAAAGGTACCCAAAAACCCAGCTCCCGGTTAACAGGTGGCTTACTGCAACAGTTACTCCCTTCTTCCAATAACATGCATGAAAAATCACCATTGTCATTGGAGCAGCAGTGCTTGCAGCCTGTAAGCAGGTCAGACTGCTCCTCAGCGCTGTACACGCGTGTGTCAAACTGTCCATGTCCCGACACGCTGCCAGCTACAAATGCCCCGGCAGGTAACAAAGAGAGAGATTCAAAGCAAGAGCACCTGAGTGATCCAGTAACAGGAAAAAAAAACCCAGGCTGTTTCGGGTCATCTGATGTGTGCACACATTCCCAGACGCTCAGTCTGTCCCCTGTAGCTCAGGGAAATGCTAAATGGGCAGCATGGCCAGGAGAAACTGTGAAGAGGGGGAAAGCAGACAAGGGCCTGGGGGAAAGCAGATGAGAATGTTTTCCAGACAAGTGTTGCTACTGCAATAAGAGATAGGGACACATGTAGGCAGTCCCTGTCCTGGTAATAAATAACAGCTACAAAACTCTTATTAACCTCTGCAAAACATGTTGGTTCTGCCAGTACATCCATCACAAAGCTATCACATGTTAGCACTACGGTACTCAATTCAGCTGCATAGAGGAAGACAGACCAGCCACAGCATCCCATATGCCGGCCGAGGAGAGTCACAATCTCAAAGGACATGTCCTTGTTATAAAAACGATGCTCCCCTCCTGTATCCTCTACCTTAGGGGGCAGCACTGAAAAAGAAGAATAAAATACAAGCATCACTTCAGAGACAGAAACCTCACCATAATGCAAAATACCAAAGAAAGCCTCAGAAATCTTCTCGCTTTCCTTCCTAGGAACAAGCAGGCATGGGGCTAGGCATGAGCACCTGGTCTGGAGCATTAACCCGCAGTCCAGCGCAAGCCTGGCCCTATTCACCAGCTGGGATGGGAAGCGCTGGGCCCATTCTCCTCTCACCGTCCCACCTCCCAGAGGGGAATTCAGGGCAGAAGTGGCCTGGTGCTGGAGAGAACTGCCAGGCTTCCCCACAACCCCAGGGAAATGCTGTCCCATTTCAGGAGAATGGGGAGCAGGGGGAAGCGCATAGGCTGGAGCTCTGATATCTGACACTACACCACGACATAGATTAGACTAGTTAATCATCTCAATTGCTATCCAATAGTAATAATCTATTTATGCAATTTACTCTAAAACGTGCATAGCACTATGGTCTGTTTATAATGCTAATTGGGCGGTCCTGAACCAAACAGCTACCCTGGGTAATGAAGCTGTGTATTCAGGGGGATTTTTTTGGTTGGCTATTAACGGAACTGCGCTAGAATCTGTTTTGCTTAGGTTTTTGCTTCAACAAAGCTTTTCAATCTGACATATTTGGCAGACCAAAAAATGCAGAGCAGTAACCAACACTATACATAATTACCATGTGACACAGTTATTTTTCCAGGGCATCCATGTCTTGTTCCTGTCCTGCGTATTTATTTTTGTACCACTGTGAGGACTTGGATGCTCAGGAAGGATGCTATTTTTAGAATTACTTGACCCCAGAGGTACAGAAATGAGCAGTATGCTGAGATCCGAGGGAAGACCATGGCTTTACTGGGTCATCAGCTCACCCCCACAGCCAGGAGTGCAGGATAAACCAGCATCAAGACAGACCCCAGCAGCCTCCACAGTTTTGTGCTCCACAGAAGCACTTTGCTCTCCCTTAAGGAAAATGGGACATTAGAAGAGTTCTTCCCCCTCCGTCTGCACCATTGATGTCTCTGTTATGGCACACAATGAGAAGGATGTGTTGGGTATGCAGAAGCTATTACCTGCCACTTACTGAGCAAAAGCATAGGGAAAAAGACGGTGCAGCCTCTGCTCTGGCTGTGTCCATCCCACATGTCAATGAACAATAAAAAGAGAGCCCTGAAAAATAAAACCCACTGCTCTAAAAAGCTCCCAGGAGAGGATCTTCAATGGTATCACTTTTTTCCCTGCTTCTTTCTGATCCTTTTTTTTTCACTGTTGAAGTTGACATCTTTTCCTCTTGCTGAACCAGCATTTGCTGACAGCAAACCATCGTCAAAAATTTTCCATCCAGCTCTCAAGTGGATTTCAACACTCAATGCTTGTGCATGCTTATGAGGTTAATGTCAATTGCAGAAACTCATCTACAGGATGTGCCAAAGGGTACCCCCAGCCAGCGAGGAGCAGTGCCTTTGTTTGGAGAAGTTCAGACACTAACAGGTTTCTTTGCCTTAAAACTGGGGTCAGCTCTTCTCCGCTCGCTTACATCTCTAGTGGCAATCCTCCTTAACGCGTTTACTGCCCAATTGACCAGTCACTTGGAAAAAATCTTTCCATGGGGAACACTGCCTTTCGTGACACAGCACATCCCCTTTCAAACACCCTGAAGATGTTTTGATGGTTTTAAAACCAAACATCTCAGAGAGTAGTGTAGCTCTCCCAGTGAACAGCAGTACAGACAGGCCTCAGAAGCTAAATGAGTGAGGCAGGAGCTTGTGGGAGGAGATGGTAATAAATGCCATAGCTAGTTTCTTAATCACCACCCCTAGTGCCTGATAACCATTACCTTGTCACGGCTCCCTCATGCATGGTGGTGACAAAGCAGCTGCCCACCTTTGAAGGACTTTACCCAGCGAAATCTCCCTGTGGATGAACATGCACTGAAGTGTGAGCACACCCAAGTGACTTTTTAAGAAGTGGGAAACGAAAAATCTCCTGCACTGTCAGGGAGCCATCAGGCACAAGGCAGCCTGGGAACAGCAGCCCCAAGCCTGCAGCAGCTGCACTCCAGCAACCCCAAAAGCCGAGCTGAGGTTTTTTGGAGAGCAGGGAGGGACACAGCAAAAACCAGCCCGTTTCCATTCAGAATTTCTGCCTGCAGGGCACTCAAGCCAGAGCTGCCTTAATACTGTTTTAAAGGCAGGCCACTGACAAGCAAGACATCTTTCCCTTCAGAACCCAGCCCTCCTCCACTGAGACACCTCCAGCTGCTGTCCTCAGCTGACGAGGCAGTAATTTCACCAGCAGATGAAGCTGGTTTATGAGGGGGAGGGGGAAGGGAAGGGTTAACCCAAATTCATCAGCCCAGCCACCTTCTTGGCCAGCAGCGCTGAGCACACTCGAGGGGAGGGGTGGGTAGGACGGGACATCCCAGCAGCACGTCCAAGAGAGGATGCCTTTGCTAAAGGACACGGCACTGATTCGGTGCCTCAAGCATCACGGGCAGTTTCAGCTGCAGAGGCCTGAGCCGCTTGGCAGCAGCCGGCCAACATCAGCTGCCTCCTGGAAAAGGGAAAGAAAAAGTACTAAGCTTCGAAATGACAGAGTGAGCAGAGGAATGGGGAGAAAAAAAGGAGGGGGAGGTGGGAAGAGCTGGGCTTGCAGTCTCTGGTTGGGTAACAGGCTAATTTCCCCCTGCCCGACTCCATCTAATTACCCTGTTTCCTCTGAGCTGATTGGAAAGTGGCCTTGTGTCTGGAAAAGGCCCTAAGCATCTTACATGCATCTGTTCCACCTAATCCCTAATAACTAGCGCCTGTGTTTGGGGAGCGGGGGAGGTGGGGGAGGACCAGCGGGAAGGGACAGAAGGGTTTCCCGTGCGTGCTGCTGCTGTGTGGTGCTGGGCAGCGCTGCCCTGCCGCCAGGGCCAGGGGCTTTCGGGGAACTCACGCTGTTCCTCTTCTGCCCGTTTCACAATTTGGAGGCCCTTTTCTCCTTCCCCTTGTAAGGAAAAAAAAAAATTGTTATTTTGTAAAAAAAAAAAAAAAAAAAGAGCCGAGAGAGCCAGGGCTGGGAAGAAGGACACGTTTTGCTGAGCCTCGCTGCAGTTCAGATCTGTTTAAGCCACTTGTTTTCCCCTTGCCCTAATCCTGCATTATCCTTTAGGAATGACGTTCAGTTCCCAAAGGGGGGTGGTAAGTGCTCTCCAGGGCCCTGCATGGTTTGCCCAGGAATTTGGATTGCACTTTTTATGTGCAGCTCTGGGAAGGGGCAGAGGGACCATTTTGCAGCCATTTAGTAGCAAGGCAGGCACATTTTCAGCAAGCTCTTCCTAATGGGACCTAATTCAGCGCAAGGAGAGTGTGGGGATAAACAGCTCCATTTGCCAGTAAAAGGATTGTCACATCTGGAATTTACACAAGTTATGAGGAGCCAGGAGCCACTATTTTGTTTCGCTCGCACCGCGTCATAAAACATGTTAGCACTTTAAAAGCGTGGCAAGGCAGCTGCATGCAGGAAGATGCTGCATGCCCTTGTCCTCCCCTGCCATCAGCATGGGACTGTGGGCTCAGCCCTGCATCTTGCTCAATGCCTTCAACTTTGCTCCAGTCCCTGGGAAGGGAGGCTCCTGGCCTCCAGCACAACCAGCTGGCGGTACCACATCACATCTCCTTGTGACAGCCCTGGGGGACTCCCAGCCAGGAGAGGGACACCTTGCAAGGGACACCAGCCTGCCCCCAGGCTCAGCCCTCCTGGAGGAGGACTCAGTCGCAGATCCTTTAAACTGATTTCAAAAAGGTTGGCTGTGCCTCTGTGGGGTGTTTATTTCCAAGCGCTTTCCACATTTATCCAGCCAATGTTCTGCTGTTTTGCTTTCAGATTTTTGCAGTTGCAAGCCATGAGCGCTCCTTCTGCAAGAACCTCCTCACTCATCCCTCAGCATGCCAGCAATGCCAGAAGTGGTAACAAGTCTCACAGGCTGAGCCGCACCTGGCTCCCACGGGAAGCCCTCATCCTCACCCCAGCAAAGAGCAGTGGGATATGGGTGTCCACAGTCTGGACTCATTCCATCCAGTAATATAAAAAATTAAGGGGAAGAAAGCCGAAGTCAGTGGCATTAGCTGAGATTTTCACTTTTGGCGCTTTGCATCTGCACAGAACCCTTAAGGATGAGCAAGGAAAAACCAAACAGCCCACCTTCCAATTTGTTTTCTCTCTCATTTTGTGCCACCAAGCAGCAGTTACCCAAGAAACCTGCTGCCTGGATGGGAAAACAAGGACAAGCACAGAAGTAATCTCTCGTCCCGCTGTGCCACTTGCAAAACACTGTGCAGAGGTAAAGTCCTGCAGGTTACCGTGTGGAAACCTGGCTGTGATTTATAAGTCCTCCTCATCCTCTCACCAAGGGACAAAGAGCTTCCGTGGGGAGGCTTATATCACCCTGCAGAGGTCCAGCAGCATCACTGCTCACTTTGCTGCCTGCCATCAGGGCAGAAGCCTGGCCTTTGCTAGTCACCTGCCTGGCACATCCAGCGGCGGGTCTGCCATGCGGAGTCCCACCAGCACTCGCATGTGCTATCAGGGAGCAAAGCTCAGGGCAGTGTGAAAGGGGGAGAGTTGGCCACCTTCTGCTGCAGCTCTTGTGACCAGCTGGAAAAGCGAAGTGAAAGAGCATGACGGGAAGCTACGAGGTCGCACTTCACTTGTAGCACTGTCCTCCCAGTTCACAGGCTTTCCTTTTTTTTAAATCACAAAAAAATAAAAATAACACTTTGTTCTCTTGATGAGAAAGATGCACCAGTTGAACTTCATCTTTGCTAGCATGATGCGGAAGACATCCAACATCACACTGACCAAAATTTAAAGCCCCTCAAAGTCTCTTGCTGCAACTCTCCCATGAGCACAGGCTCCTGCCTCTCCAAGATTAGCAGGTGAAAGAAATAAAATATAAAAAAGTGTCTTCAAAGCCTCCAGCTTTAGGTACCAGATAAGTGGCATAAACACTCGAAGTAGTGTGCCCAGAACCACTGGCAGCTTTCTATTAATTCAGCGTGAAGTGCTGTGAGAACAGAGGCCACCTTCCTCCCAGGCTGCAAAGAGGGCTTTGGAGAGGAGTGCTCCAGGTTTGTGAAAGCCATGAACCTGGGGACATGCAAGACCCTCTCAGAGCCTGCTTAGACCCTTTCTTCTCCCCCATTCTTAAAAGAGAGGAAATAAACCCTGAAGAAAGGAGAGAAAATAAGGCCTGAGCCCCTGAGCTGCAGGAGTACGGCTGAAATGGGCAGGCCACAGAAAACACACTGTTTTTTCCCCACCTCTGCCTGCGTTGGTTCATCATGCCTGGGAGAGACTTTGTGCACACCTGGTTCCTGAGACTGACCACCTTCTGGCTGTGGCCACAGGTCTCCCAGTAGCACAGACTTGACTGAATGTGCAAGAGTTGGCATAGAATATAAACAGTAGCAAGCAGGTGGTGTTTTAGGACAAGAAAATACCCAATTGATCAAATTTATAGCCAGAGGTTGTGCTTACAATTACAACTGCAGTCTCGTTCCCTCCTACTTGATATCCCACCCGCTCCCAGTAGGAAGAGACCAGCCGTGCCACAGTTGCTCCAGCCCTCTGAACATTTTGTCACATCCTGGTCATCGCACCCACAGGAAAAAAACAACCCAAGCTGTTCCTCAAAAGACAGACTGGCATGAACTCTGCCCCCAGCTATACCTCCTGATGACAGGAGCTGCAGAGGGGTAAGGAGGAGGAAGATTTGGCTTGAACAGTTCTCTATGACAGAGTCTGGGCAGGAGGACATGGACTTGCACCGAAGTATCAAAGGGAAGCTAGCTACCCAAATACTTCCGACAACCTGGGTTTGCTCAGCTAGTCCAAACTGACCTAGCGTTTACTTGCAGAGATGGGAGAAGACCATGGATGTACGGCCGTCTGCGCTTCCCACAGTTAGAGCCTGGAGCAAGAGCAAGTGACCACAGTTCAGGAGCTCTGTCTACTGGTCCCATACTCTACACAGAGATCTGCATTCAGTCCCTCAGTATCTTGCACTCTGAGATTCCTTTCAAACCCTTTATAAGGGTGTTTAAAAACACAGAGGTCTTTGCATGACAAATTCCACATGCTGCATACACAGACATGATGGTTTTAAAAACTGCTAAAAGAATAAATTCACTGTATCCCAATTCATGCTCTGTATATGGCACAATGCTCCCAGCCTGCATGTATGAAAGAAAATGATAGCTATATTGTATGATAGGGCATAGCATGAAGAGGACCTCTCTTTTCTGCTCTGCTTTCACAGAGGTTCTATCTTCCCAGGATGAACCCTTCATAAATTTTCAGTTTGGGGCTACTGAGCAGATTCATTCTGACACTATTCTCTGGGGAAAGTCTGAAGCTTCCAAAAGATGGGCCATGGCTGCAGCATCAGCACGGTCACAGCCTGCTAAAGGGCATTTGTTATTGCCCATCCCAACTGAGCTGTTTAATTCTTGATAGCAATGGCTTATTTTAATTGTCTGAACTCTGTTAAGGCAGGACCAAATCCCCTTAACTCCTCTAATTCTAGGAGCTGGATTTTCAGCTCGCTTCATGGGCTTTTTTCCTTTCGGTCTTGCACTCTCTTTGCATTAAGTCACATACTGTAGACCATACCTTGGGAAAACCCATGTCTGCAGATCCCTATCTTGGCCAGGCGAAAAGCTGATCTAACTTGGAAGGTGGCCCCACTTTGACAGTATCCCTCCAATCAAAACGCCTCTGTGATGAAGGCATTACACCACTGAACAGGGAGAAGTGAAGCTGAAGCTGCATGAAGCGGGGCTGATCCAGGGCATGGCTGGGGCACTGGGCTCCCCCTGGGAGCCTGGAGATGCCTGACTGGGAGAGGCATCACCTGGCTGGAGACACATGGTCCCCTTTGGTGCTGTCGACGCTCAGCAGTGGGTTAAGAAAAATAATGCCACACCAATGGGCTTCGAGACTGAGTCACTGCTCCTGAAAATCTCAGCTACAAGAGCTTGACCAGGGCTGGGCAGCGAGTGAACTGGCAGAAGCACAAACGGGGCCTCTGTTCTCCCCATTCCCAGCTCTCTTCTTTAGCCACAGGCTCTGTGGCAAAAACTTAACTGCTGCAACTTTATATAACAATTATGTCACCATTAAATTGCAGAGAGCACCTGCAAAATCCAGTTAACTTACTGCACCAAAAAAAAAAAAAAAAGAAAGGAAAAAAAGGCACTTCAGATGAGAAGATAGAACAATGGCATTATTTTCAAGGGTGAAGCCTTTACAGTATATATTTAAATATAACCCCCTCTTTAAGCTATTAACCTGACTTTAATGCAAATCCTTGAGAACTTTACCTAATATTCTGTAATGGGAAAATGTAAATGGGAAATTTCCAAAGCAGAAGGTATTTCGCCCACACCACAAACATTACAGGTGATCCAGCTGAGGGGCTGAGCAGACACAAACCGTACACGCTTCCATTTTCATATGAACTGGTGTAAATCAGGAAGAATTCAACTGGTCATTAAGTGTCGCAGAGATCTAGAGTTCTGCTGTGGCTGTAGCTTATTCAACTATGGCTTTATATTTAAATGCTTTCATGGTATCTTTCACGCTGGGGCTTGGGGGCTCCCAGGCAGCCAGTGATGTGATTAGATAAAAGACCAATTTAAGGGCTGTTTGACTTGTCATCCTTACTTCTTAGTGCCTTGCTTTTGTGGGTGTAAAGCATAATCTTTTGACTAATTAAATACATATGAATATTCTGTTGCCTGTGTAGTGAATATATAATTAGACTCAGGAGAAAGATTATGTGCTCTCTAGCTGATAATAACACTTCAGCATAAAGGTACCCCAGACACCACTAAATGTAATGTATAAGCTTCTGCTAATAACATGCTGCCTCTGGTCTCTAGAGGATTATCTTACTTTGGAGTTCTTACAGGAGCTGTATATTGGAAGGGGCCTGAAACAGATATCCTGTAATTTATGTCCCTGCTTAATGTCTCAGTAAGGAAAGGCAGCCTTTGCTCCAAATTGTAAGGGTTTCTTCTCTTTGTTTTGGGTCTGAAGTTAATGCATATGATATTCATGCAGTGGGAGGCTGTAAGGAACCTCGTGGTGGTTTCACGTAATAAAGCATATTCTGTTGCCCAAGCTCCATCCTTATTTTTTCACATCCAGGACCACATTTCCCCTTAAGAAACACAAAGAACCCTCATAAATAAATTCCATTAGGCAGGGCCCTGTCTCTCTGCTCCAAAATTAAAGAAGTATGTCTGCTGCTTTATCCTCCCCAAGCACATACTCTGTAAGCAGTGCTACCTCACAGTGCTATTATTTGCTATATCTCATAAATATCGGAGTCCTTTTCCTTTCCTCTACTTGGCACTTTCCCCATCACTTTTAGCTTGCTCGGTTTTGTTTTTGTTGTTGTTTTTTAACAGAGGTTACCTTCCCAGCCACCACATGATTTTTTTCCCCTCATCTGTGGATAGACCAGCTCAGACAACTAGACAAATATTGTGGGGAATTGACCCTTAAATATCAGGTTTGCCTGTGTTTTTTCACAGAGGTCTTTATTTCTTTAAACTGTAGGTGATCTCCTTAAGAGCGCAGAGAGATGAGCCTGATGTAGTGAAAGAGGGGGAAAAAGAAGAAACAGAAAAATGCCCTTGGGATGTTTCCTGTGGTAAAACAGAGTAAGGAATATTTCAGGAATGGTAAGAAATATTTCGGGGTAGCTCCAGACAAATGCAAATCCCAATCTTCTGTGAAGCTCAGTGAACTCTGCAAATTGCCCATTTCCTCCAAAAACCCAAACGAGGCAACATGAACATGATTTTGGAAAGAGTAGTGGGGACACTGGCATTTCTCTACCCACTGGCAGTTGTGAGGAAAGTTGGGTGATTTTTCCTAAGATGTCTGTTTTTTCAGAGCAAAGTTTGATGAAAAAGAACAGTGGGCTAGCTACTCAAAATCAGACTCTATCAACTAGCATCAACCAGAGGTTTAGACAAGGAGAGGAAAAATCTTCCTTACCAGAAGTATGGGCTCAGTGTAAGAGATCTGCAAATTCCCTCTCATTTTAAAAAGAAAATGATACCTGGACAGGCCAAGAGATGACAATAGACATGCAGCCTCAGTGTCAGCAATACCCCTGACTCTGCTAGCATTACCCTCTAGGTAACAGAGCAAATCATCAGGTAACGTTGCAGTTCAGTCACTTTTCCATAGGGTCTAGCTCCTTAAATAACTTCCTCCGGCAGGAGGTTTGTTGTTTACATTGTCAATAAGACATGTCCTCTGCTGGCACTGAGAACTGTGCCAGAGAAGACGTAGGACCTATGTCACTGTACTTAATCTCCAGATTTTGTCACACATAACATGCTTCACTGCGGTTCCTTTACTTTACCCCTTGCTCAACACAAAGATGTACCTGGACTTCAGAGTTTCATATCCATGCTTAAACTTCCAGGTTGACATACCTGAAAACCAAGAATGAAGCGTGGATCTCCTTTACAGCCCCAAAAGCAGGCAACTTAGAAAGTTTGGGGATGAAGCGGGAACTTGGTGAGAGAGTGCTGTGAGTTGGTCCCAGCTTATGTCAACCAACTCAGAGTAAAGCTTCTCCAGTCCTGGGGCTGCGGGTAGTCAGGCCAGCCCTAGTGCAAACCCTCTGCAGCACAGCCCCAGCCACAGTGGAGCCACTCCGTGCCATTTACCATGCTCTGTTTGACGGTTGCAGGCACCTGACGTATGCAGGCATCTGCTGGGACCCTTCATTCACTTTTCTCAAAGCCCTTTGAGAAGGAAAACCCAAAGTATCTGCCTACTTAGATGGAAACATACCATGTATCTCAATCAGAGCTGCTGAGGCAGATTGCTAAACTTAATTACCAGTTCCAAGGGCTGAGACTATGAATGACAGGTCAATTCATGCAGTGAGCTAGCAAAGATTGCTTATAAATGCTTTCTAATTGAAAGGATGATAAAACACCTATTAATCACTGAGGAGCTGGAAGAATGAGGTAGTCCTGGGGGTTTTTTACACTACAAAGATCAAGAAGACCTAATCTGTCAGCACTCTGCCGTCATTTTTTACCAGCCGAGTCACTCAGAAGGTTCAGGAAGGGTCCTGACATGGCAGGGGGTGACCAATCTCTACTCCCTCACTCCTATTAAGGAGATGAATACGAATAAGCATTAGCAGTGTGGATGAAGTCTATTTTACTCTGGAGAACATCAGACACTTTTGTGAGTTATGGAAACAAAGAACAAAAATAACCTCTCACACACAGCTCCCTTGGAAAACTGGCTGTGTTGACAAGACGCATCCTTTGCACAGCACCTTTCAGCCCAAAGGATATGGTGGAGGCTAGTGGGCATTAGGAGTCTGGGTACTTAAAGGTCACCTCCAGCAAGACCAATGACCTTCTATATACAAGCAGTTTGAAACTTGGATGCTGGACTTTGCTCCACAGAGACCACTATGTAGTTACCTGTGTACCTGGTTTTCACTGACTAAGGCATTAGGGCAGTCACTCTGGCAGCAGGACACGTCAGTCAGACAGGATGAGAAATGGTCTTAAATTGTCACAGTGGGAAAAGCCACCAGAGCTGCCCTGCAAAAGCCCTGTCTGTAGATGTGAACCAAAAGTTACCTCCTGCAGCATTGAGAGACAACGCTGCTGGGAAGGCACAAAACCAGCCACCACCCATTAGCAGGAACCTCTGCTGCCTTATTTCCACACTGTGTGACCCTGGATGATTTTTTTCAGGTCTCTGTTTCTTTTTCCCTTCCTGCTCTTTCGCTGGTCTTTTTAGACCATAAAGTGTTCAGAGTGAGACTGCCTCTCACAGCGTATTTGCTCTGTGCCTCACACACTGGGTTACAGCCCTTGCTTAAGCCTCTGGTACTGCTGTCATATGGGTAATAATTCACAACACTTGCACACACCACATTGCTGAAATGAAGCCACACTAGGGTTAAGGTTGGGACACGGCCAAGTGACACAAACCACAGAGCACATATAAAGCAAAGTTATGCCAAAGACAGAAGGTTGTCATTTTTACAGCCTTAAGGAGCAGACATCACCTTATGTGTCAGGATGTGCCTTATTTTCCCTTTCTCCCCCACCAGCATCCACACAGATTTCTCACTATGTGGTATTTATTCTCTACATTACAGAGCCTAAGGTTTTCCAGGAGATTGCAGCACTCCTGAAACGGCACTTTAAGTGTTTAACTAGTGACAGATTTACTGTCTCTACTTCGAAAATTGTGTAAATTCTTTACACAAAAAAGAGCATTTCCCATAGAAAAGAGTGTGCCCAGCTGGCATATCTGACTAGAAACTGGCATGAAGGGAGAGAGAAAAACAGTTGTACGAACCAGTGTGTGACAGTAGTTGAATGAAAGTAGTCCAACAATGGCATGATTTGTGGTGCATGTGTTTATGGATTCAAATAATGTAGAAGCCTGTAAAACTGTAAAATCCTGTTCTTTTAATTTCAGATCCCCAAACTCTTGAAAGTCCGGATCAGTCTTGGTCAGCTTGTTCATGTTGTACTTGGTACGGTTTGCCTCAAGCCGAAAGCCTCAGGCTAAGGACAGATGCCCTCCTTCTCAGTCATAGGTACAGGGAGATGTTTTGACTGAAGTGCATGAGGTAAATCAGATCAGCAGCTCTGCCAGTAAATCTTAGAGACATAACTTGTAGAGAAGGGACAGTGATAAGCAACTGTGGGCAAAAACTTCTTCCAGCAGCTGGGCCCAGAAGATATATTAACTAGTAGTGTAGTGCCTGCAATGTCACACTAACATTTAAAACAAAGAGTCTCATTTAGTGCCTGGCCACCAACAAAGGTCCTCTCATGTCTCTCACTTTACAGCACACGTCCCAGACCTGCTCTCCATACACTCTCCACACATTATAATTATGTACCAGATATAGGTGGATGCTACTTTTTTTTTTTTTTTTTTTTAATTTATGTGGTCTCTAAAAGTACTATCCTTGCTGGGCAGGTACCTATGCTGGTATAAAACTGCTTTGTGCTGATGAAGTCTATTATCTTTCTAACTTGGGGGTAAGCCATGCCGCTCTACAGCCATATAAACTGCCACACTCCCATTGTCATGGCGAGGTTTTCTACCCTCTGTTTGGAAAAGTACAGCTGGTGAAGCAGGCCAGTCCACAGGTGTGGTGGTTACACAAAACTTCAATCCACATCCCAGCTAAGGCTCCCTAGCCATTTTCACACACACTCTGCAATCAAGGACACATATCTCACAGGCAGAAGCTTTCTTCCCCCACTCCATGTTCACATTATCAGCAAACATCCTTTGGATCAAACATTGTTGTTTGATCCCAGGAAGAAGCTAGCAGTGACTGCAGTGCTTAGGCAGGTGCTCCAACAGCAGTTCATATGGCTGCACTGCAACTGATCCTTTTTTTTTTTTTTTTTTAATAAAAATAGCATTAATTTTACTGAGTGGGATTTCTTTTCTTAAAACTCTTTCTCAAGCCAGCTGCAGCCTCCGTCTCATCAAGCCACAGCCTGAATTAGCATCCATTCAAATGAACCAGACAGATATCCCAAGTGTTATATTTCATGCTTACTGCAGAGCTGAGCAGATGTGAAGCATGTTTACAGATGCAGAGACATTTTGGGAGTTGCCCTGTTTGATGTCTGGGCTTGTTTTGTACACACTCCTCATATTGCTACAAGTCGTTGAAGGAGGATCCTTCCATGGTGACTTTACTAAATGAAATAAAATGAAGCCTCCTCTGGTTTAAGCCAAGGGTTTAGAGGTTTTGGGTTTTTTTTTTGGCAGTTGCAAGATAGCTCTTTAGCTAATATCTTACTGTGTCATCAGTAATTAGGCATTACAGGAAATCAATCTCGACAGGGATGTAAGATTCAAAACCTGCCAGTAAGCATTAGATAACAATTATTTTTAAACATGAGCTCTTAAAAACGATGCTTATTACTGAAATACAAATTCTGAGTCAAACTCCTGGATAACCTAACGATAATTAATTTTGTCCAAAAGAATAAGCCTAAACCATAGGAATACAGACCACTAGGATAAAGCCTGATCAGAGCACCTCTAGGTTGAGAAGTATGAATAGGCAGCATGACAATTGCTAGGAGGCACGTCAACGCAAAAAAACCCCCTGCTCCTGACAGAAATTTAGGCCAGGAAAATTATGTCAGCCAATAAGGAACAATGTTCCTGTCAGCCTGGAGCTTCAGGATGTCCTTACTGGGTGAACGCCACAAGGACTGCTTTCAAGGCATTTGTTTCCTTCCGTGGTGTTGGCATCAAAAAGCTTTCTCTGGTGGTTACTGTAGCTGAGATTTCCCACCTCAGCAGACAGGAAAACACAGTAAAGCACAGATATCTTGTGTTCATATGTGTATTTCCACATCTCTAGACTCACAAACGCACACAGACACAAATGCAGATAAGGTCACATGTTGAGTGGAAGTGAGGCGGCATCACTCCTCTGAGAACGTGTCTGCACACTAGACATCGGGTTCAGACACTGGGATGATGTAAACTGGGAAGGCTGTGTTTCAGTCCGTAGAGTTAGGCCATTTGATGCTGATCCAAAATATCTGCTTTAAGTATGCAGGCAGGCCATGCCCTCTTAAATCTCAACAGACCCACTAAGTCAGCGGTAGTTTGCAAAGAATCAAATCTACTCTTTTTTCCTTCCACCCGCAGCCTATTAATCCATAAAATTTGGACAACAATGAAAACCCGTTGCAGTTTATTGTCAGATTTTTAGAAGTCCTGCAGACCTTTGGAGTTACTCTCAGCAGTTACATTAGTGAAGTCATACTTGCAACTCAATTCCTGAGATGCAGTGAGCAAACCAAGACTAAAAAAACCTAAGAACCCACAAATCAAGGCCACAAGGACATGCTTATTTCATTGCTCCTGACAGCAAGGCAGTTTAAGCCCTGCTTTCATTTGGGCATGTGTCCTCAGTGATTTTGTAGCTGGGAAGGACCTATTAGATATGTTGAACTGGGGTACTGCCAGTAGCTATTGCTTTCAAGACCTTTAAACACCAAGGAGGGAAGAATGCGTCCATGAAACAGATACTGGACCACATGTGTTTGTGCATGTGTGTGTCAGCCTCAGAAGCAAAAAGGCCTGAATGAGTTCAGTCTGTAAGCTTAGTCCCCTTTGGGAAAAGTCCTCCTCCAGAAACCGTCTACTTTTTTGGAAATACACATTCCTGTTACTCCAGCTCTCCTTGTCTTAAATACTTGGTAATTCCAACATGCAGTGAGATCAGTGTCCACACTGGCATAAAGGATTCCTGCAATTATGGCATGAAAGAGGAATGAAATATCAAGACTGCCCCACAGGTACACAAACCGATCTATAGGAAGGCTTAACGTGCTGCTTAATACTCATGAGTAACAGTGCGCAGGTATCCGGATACCTCTTCATCTTTGCTAAGAATAGTTTTCATTTAATGACTTTATTTAGTCAAAATTCTTCTATAACGTAGAAAGAGGCACTGGAAGACACTTTGAAGCTGAACAGACATCACAATGCTCTGCATACCTGTTTCCATCTTGCATCCATATCCTGTGGTTTCACTTCCACCTCCAAGTTGAAAAGAGACAGGATCAAAGTGGAATATAAACCAGCAGCCCCTCTGCAATCACTGAGATGGGCAGAGAAAGATGTGGGTGGGATGGAGAGCGGCTCAGAGGACGTGTAGCTGACCTCAGTGGTTGCTCTGTGTTGCCTGCTGCACCCCTTGACTCTGCCGCTTCAGACTTTCACCATAGCAGTGGTCCACAGGCCCTTTCACCAGCCCTAACTCCCAGCCACTGTCTGTTGCTATGATTTCAGAGCTACCTGCTCACTCCACAGCTAGCAAAGGAAGCAGCCAGTGGGCTGGAGCAATAGGCAGGTGCCAGTTGTCCTCCCATGGGGTGGGACACGCCCTGCAATCCACATGCAGAGCTCCCTGGGCCAGAGGCATGAGAAGGGACGAAGTCCTACCCCTCGCCCAGCCATGGCAGCGGAGCTCATCTGGGAGGTGCCTGCAGCCAGCTCCCAGGGCTGACCCCTCCACATCCAGCAACAGGGATTTGTCAGATGAATGCTCCCGCCCTAGAGCTCGCTCCCCTTGGCAGCTGCTCAGACCTTGAGTCTAATGACCTTCAGGGCACCATACAAGCCTCATTCATTTTGCTTAACATTTGATTAACTGTTTCTGGGTTTCTCCTATGATTTACCCCGAGATTGAGGCCTCCATGGCAAACAGGATGAGAATCAAACTTAAATTTTATTGCAAAAGACAGCACGGCAGCAAAACAAATACAGTTACTCTACACAATCTGCAACAAAACCAAACAATTCTGAAATGTACACTAGAAAGCAACCTTAAAATTGATGAAATTAAAACCACTGTCAGGGGTCTGCAAAGAGTTGACTGCCTCTGCTTGTATCTTTAGCAAATGAAACACTTCAGACACAGAGCAGAGATATAGCAAAGGGCCACAGGAAAATGCACAATTAATTTTTTTTTTTTTTTTGGTAAAAACACCTGTTATGCTGAGAAGGCATGAAAAGATTGTCTTTTTCTTTTCTCTCTGAGCAACTGCTAGAGCTGCTGCGGAGATATTGCACAATTGTGAACACAAAAGGAGGTGGTTTATCTAGCAGTCAAGCTGTGGTTTCCATGATGAAAGAGTCTTGAGGACTCTGGTGATGGCATGTACATACCAGCTACTCCCTTGTGTGATCCTCTCTGCTGCAACTCATGCATCCTCCCTTTTTTTCCATGTCAGGACTTTGTCCTAAAGTTTCTGAATGCCTTACCCATGGCTTCAGATCCTCTCCCATCACAAAGGGACTCCAAGAGACTGCCTAGCTAAAGGCTCATGTCCTAGTTCCTAGGACAAAGGAGGGGAGGGGAGAGATTCAAGGGATTGTGAAGTGTTCCCTGTCATTTGACAGTTATTAATCATGTTCCAGCTCTCTAAGTGGCTCCAGTTCCTTCATAACTCACTATGTACCTGCAGAACTCCAAGGGTTTCTATGGAGCTACCTAAGGTGAAAGGAAAAAAAAAAATTAGTGAATGCTTCCCAAAGTAATTCAAAATTAATTGGGTAGATTATGCTGTTAAGGCTTGTTGAGCTTTTTGAATAATCCTGAAAATTTTTGTGGACCAAACCAGGGCAGACTTGGCTTTCACAGTCAGCAAGGCTGGAGCACGTTGCATTTCCTGAAAGATAAAAGAGATGATCATTTCACACTGTGCCTGGATTTTGCAGTAACACTAGAGGTATATGAATCATGATGATAAATGTTGCAATGCACAGTGGACTCCTAATTCAAAGTCTCTTTATGAAGTTTTCCTATCTCTTAAGACAGCATGATGTAGCTCTTGGGTAGACCCCAGATGGTGGAAACTCACTTCAGGACAAACCCAACTGAGACAAGTCCTCTCTTTCCAGGCATGCAGCGCAAACACTGCTCCAGCATGCTCATCCTCCGTGGGTCGGACCTGGTGAGACCTCGGAAGACACCAGTACTACAGTTTTTGTGCCTCAGCCATAGAGAAGGACAATCTGTTGCAGGGCTAACTGTTATTAACCGGGCCATTAACGGTGCCTCCACTGGGCTTTCACCTCTGCAGATTTTCAGTTTGATCCCTGGCCAGTCAAGATGGCATTCAGCACACACACAGCCTGACCGTTCTGGGGGAACCAAGCAAAACCCTGCACCTTCAAAATCTGCAAAGATCTGCATCCATATCTTGTAGCTCTTGCCCAGCCCTGCTTTTCATTAATAGTTTTGGAAAATACCATTACAAGAAGGGAAAATCAAAAGTTTTCTATTCTGCATGATGAAGGTCCCACTTGGGAAATCACCTGCCCTACTGTCCCTGCAAACAAGATTCCAGGCATAAACATCTCACCCCACTGAAAGGAAATACAGGACCCTCTGCTAAACCTGCAGTTCCAGACAAACATAAAGAGCCTTTAATGAAGTAGAGAGGCCAACAATGAACTTCAGCAGCATGAGCAGGCACACTGCTGGGAAGCAGAGGCGAGCAGAGGTAGAAGTCATTTAGCAAGAGTACGCAGCAGGAATTGGAGTGACTCACAGGAGTAGCAGCTTTCATTACTTCCAATCATCGAGAAACGCCCTTGGTCCCCACACCACGGTGTGCCTGCATGTACTGGAGGTGTCTCAGGTTCCAAGTGGCAGAGGCAACCATGGGGCACCTGGGCACACCTGGGACTTCTCCCTGCCCCTTCGATTCCCCAGCAGAGCGGCAGGACTTGCATGTGCACCAAAGGGCTCTCTGCATCCCTGCAGCTTTGGGCAGGTAGCATGGCTGGGGGAGGCAGATGCCCCTGTGGCTGGCGGCTCAGGGGTGCACTGGCAAGGGCATCAAGGTCTGCGTATTGCTGAGAAGATGATTGATCTTATTCCATCTTCTGTAAGAAGTGAGGTGGTGGGAAGGACAGAGGAGTTCACAAGGCATGTAAGCACCCAGAGGCATTGCCCACTGCTGGGAATCCCCAAACATGGGAGAGGACTTCCTTTGCCAGAAAGATCAGCCAGCTGTTTTCCCAAAGGGCTCTTTGGGGCTACGAGTATCTACACCTAACAAGGAGCATCTCTTAACCTGCTCTGCTTTTTATTAAGGATTTAGTAAGCACTTTCTTAATCTCATTAATGACATCTTTCCTTCATTTCCCAAACTCATGCACTGAAATCAGACTGATCTTAGAAAACATAAAAAAAACCCCAAAAGTGTATCACTCTTTTTGTGGAAAAGCTCAGCATTATTTCCCAGTAATAACTGCAGAATCCTTACGGAAGAAGCCAATTAAGCAATAAAGCGCAATAAAGCACAGTAAAGTACAGCCTGTTACACTATCATAATAATTCACACCTACAGTATTGCTACTAGAATCACACCTGCAGTGTTACATAAAGCCAAAAGCCAGGAACTATTAAAACAAGCTACCCAGTTATTATAATTTGTGCCTGGGGATACACTGCAGAAATTATTAAAAAAATCTGAATTTTGAAAGGGAAACAATCGAGTGGTTTAAGAGTAAAATCAGATGGAGCTTGATTCATTTAGAACTATACAAGGCAAAATGCTGACAAGTAGCCAGTGGGGTGGGGGTCTGCAGCAGAAGGGGAAAGGAGGGGTGAGGTGACACCGTGGCATCTTTGTGGGCCGCTCTCGTGGGGCAGGTACGCAGCTGACCTCAGCTGGAGGACACCACTGGAGTCAACAGAGCTGTTCTGTACGCAGAGCTAACTGCTGGGCTGGAAGTGGTTTGATGGAAAAAACCTAAGTGCTTAGTCAGAGTATCTAGCGTGCATTCCCTTTGAAACATCCCCCAGTGATAACAATCATAATTATACTCCTTTGCTCAGATTGGTTACAGAGGAATTAGGCTGCCATCGTCCATTTCCGCTCTGTGAAGAGTTTCAGCTGAGCTGAAGGCAGGGGACATGGCACTGCTCAGCTGTGTCAGCAGCAGGCCACCCCATCCTAAAGCACTCCCAAACAAGGAAGATGCAGAGACAGTGAAGACACCCTCTCTCATGACATTCCCCAGATCATTCAGAAAACAAAAAAATATGCTGTTTTCTTACACTTACGGCATGAATTGGGCTGGACATTCCCATTTCACTTGGTTATGATCCTAACTGAAGCAGTTGCAGGGTATAAATGAGGAAGTTGAGGGGTGCTCTGGTACCTGGGATGTACCTCTTCCATTCAATATTTTGACAAGCCAGAGAGCAGATGTAGCCTGCTCCTGCTCTAACACCTCGTGGGTTCTGGGGGAGCTGCGTGCCAGTGTTGTTAGTGCACCTGTAACACAGGGTCTGAAGCCATCTCTGGTGTTACAGACAAAATAAAGGCACTGTTCATTCCTGTGCAATGTCTAAGAAACCGTGTTGCCTCCTTTAGCTAGCTGGGACCCTAACAAGCCCCACAGCTTCCCTGTCTCCTCATTGACCTGATAGCCCAAGGCTGGTCACCTTGGTTGGCTATCACATCATCATCCTCCTCCTGCCTGACCAACTCTGCCTCCTCTTTCCTCTCTACCTAAAGAGTTGCCACGGAAATAACCTTCCCCTCCCACTGCTCTGACCTTGTCCCCAGGTGCCCTGGGAGGCGACAAGCACAGCAGATCTGCTGTGTAAAGTCCTCTGCCACCTTCACTGGTAACACTTTAACTCTGAGCAGCCAGCCGGGCAGGCAAGTGGTTAGGGTGGTCCCCATATCACCTCTGCTGACCCAGTCCTTTTCTCCAGCATGGCCCACCAAAGTCTCTTGCACAGTCAGCCTCCTCGCCCTGTTGTAAATCCTGCTGGCGTCCATCCTCCCCTTGTCCTGGATCTCCCCAAGTACCTCTGGGACAGCAGCCAGTGATGGGGAGGACCACCAGCAAAAAGGCACTCGACCTCAAGCCATGTCCCTGCACCCTGGGTGGCTCCTCCAAGGTCTCCAGACCGTGCCAGACAGTCTCCAGGAGTCCACATGCTAAAATATCTGGGGGCTCACCCTCTCCATGAGGAGGTGAACATGGAATCTGGTGGAAACCCTATAAATTACACCCCACAATGTTGCTCAGGGTTACCACTAATTAAACAAACCTTAGCCACTGTGATTTCTACGGAGACCCCGTGGCCCCAGCCTCCATCTGCTTCAGCAAAGGTGCTGAGAAGTTATTGGGGCACTTGGCTGAAAGCTTGGTTGCCTTGCAACATTTTCCGGAAGGACTGTTTGCTTTGACCTGTGGATTTCTGTGTGCAAAACAAAAAACCCAAACCAAAACACAACACAACAAACAAGTAGATAACTTTTAGATACAAACCAATGGCTTTAGGGATCAAGTTGGGGGAAGGGGTGAGAAAAAAGCAGTTGAAGCTGAGGGACTTAAGAAATGCCTGGAGCATGCCCGGAGCTTGTGCTAAAATGAAACAGGGTTAAAATGGGTCACATCTCTTTCTTGTGAATTTGTATTCTACCTGTTTAAGGGGCTTCTTGAAAAGTTGTAACTGCCAAAAGTGTGTTTCACAGCTCAACACTGAAGGGAGGTAAAAGTAATCTCTTCTTTCTCTGCTTTTTTGGTGACATTACATCCCTTTGCAAAGGCACAGTGCTGTACTGTTCAACAACCACACATACAATTAATTCTAAAACCTAGAAATATAGAGGAAGAGGTGAGGGGCACTCTATGTTTTTAAAGAAGCCATTTCTGAGGATGTGGCAAGGGGAAAAAAAATGGAAGGTGGAAAGACACATTTTATATTAGGACCACATGTGAAAAGGGGGAAAAAATTAGGTTTGTGCCAACCAGCATCAAGAATTTTTTATGCTTCTGCTTGGAAGCTGAATCTGCAGCATGCCACGCCACATGCTGATAGCCGTCAGTCCAATAACTAGAGCGTACTAGCAGCACAACACCGCTGCCAGCGGAGAGAGGGGAGCTGGTGAACGAAAAGCAACCTCTTCTCTCCTCAGTACAACCTTTTGGACAGTTCGTGAAAGCCGGTTCAAACTCTGCTGTCATCCAAACTCCAAAGCCATTGAAAAGCTTGCCGTGGCCCCAGGCCAAAGTCCAGTGCTGTATTACCAGTCTCATGTCCTTCTGTCCCTTGCCTACCATTATCCACTTATTTTCTTAGCTTTTTAGAAAAAAAAAAAAGCATCCTTATAGTACATCATCTTAACAAATTCTTGTATATGTCTTGGGCCTTGTTAATTGATTCCACATCCAAAACATAAGACTTTGGGCTATTTTTGTTGTTCAAAGCTGTACGTTGGCCAACATCCTCTGCATATAATTAACCCCCTATTTCCACGGAATCTCTGCATTAACTTATTACAGACTCAGCTGGTAATGAACTCCCGGGAGAAGTCCACATACAAACACTGGCCATTGGCTTTGCTGCCCACGTGGATTAAACAAAAATTAATCTCATCTATTTGGTTATTCATTTGGTGTCTTTAAATTGGAGGCATTTTTCTGCTTCGTTTGATGCACACAAAGAAAGAGGGATCTGGCTACTGAACTTTATCCAGAAACATCCATGTGTGGAGCAGATTAATGGGAACTTTTCATACCCATAATAGCTTTACAGCAGCGAAGTAGAACACACAGTTCTCCCTGGGTGACTGTAATGCTCTGGGAGACAAGGAAAACAAATGTGGCTAGAAGATAGTAATGTTTTGCTCATCAAGCACTGTGTAGTTTAGACATCATTAAAGCGACATGTTTAGAACTGAACCTGGAAGGAAACTGCTGGCAGGGGTGGGGTTTTTTTAATGTTTGGGTTTGGTTTGTTGGTTGGGTTTTTTGGTGGAGCAGCACTGAAGCTTTTGCATACTGAAATAAAAAGAAGGATGTGACAGATAAAGATGTCCCAAAGCAGCTGCTGGCATCAAGTGACCATATGTAAAATGGTGGAAAGGAACTGACAGGTGGGCTTGTAAGGAAAAGCAGCAGCAGGGCTTACTAATGCCCCCTCTACCTGCTTCCCACTGGAAATGGGGACTGCTCAATAAAGAGAGAAGAACAGCTCTTTTTATACCACCTATAACTCAACCTGTAGTGAGCACCTGGCTGGAACCCAAGAGAGCAAGGTCCTGCAGCAGGCTTTGCACTGACCATGGATCCGTCACCTTACTGCTCTGTGCTTCAGTTTCCCCATGGGTTAAGCCAGGGTAAGAGTAACAGTGTCCCCTGGAAAATGCTCTGCTTCCCTACAGCTGAAACCTTGACAGCACCCAGCACCCACCTCCAAACCCGGCACCCCATGATCCTCATCCACTTTAATCTTTACTTTCCCTGTGGTGCTCTGGATGAAAGATATCATCGATTCATCTGCGATGGCACAAAACATGCTATAAAAAGTCCTAATAAACTGCTAGGACCCAGCAATTCCTGTACATTACGTTCACTGTTTAAATTCAAGGAAGAAAAAAAGAAAATTGATCTACAGTAAAGGTAGATGATGCTGTATCAGGCAAGACTAGGACCTCCCGATTTACCAGAGCAGCATCAGCTGGGGTTTTAAAACTCAACCTCTATATGTCAAAAAAGCACAATTTACAGCAGAGCCAGGTTTCCAAAGGTTTATCCACACAGTTGCAAGCCTTACGTAGACACGAGAAAGTTCTACTAGCTCAACAAATAACGTGATATTTGAAGCGAGTTATTTAGGCCAGCTCTGTGAACACGTAATTAATTTTTGGTTTGTTTTAGTTTTGTTTAAAATTGACTTCAAGACTGATTATCCTGGTTTCAGACAAAGCTGTCCACCCAGGGCTTTGTAGCAATTTTAAACTTTGCTTTCTGTAATGGAAAGCAACTTCCAAACAGAGCAGAGGACCAGACAAGTTTTAATTCACACCTTTATTGATTCATGAATTCTTGTGTGGAGCTAATCTTATTTTAGATACAAGCACTCATGCAGGGACTCCAGTAACAAGAGAGCAAGAGCCCACATAATTATTTCCAAACATTTTGTGTGTACACGAGTTCTGTATCACAACACCCACTCTGTATGCCAGTTCTCATGTAATGATTTCACTTGTTGTAATAGATTATTTGGGAATTAAAACCAAAACAAACAGGTATCAAGGCAAAAATATTGCCACGAGGGCATGCTCTTCATCTCTTTCAAAAGTTTGTCTTTTCATCTCAGATATGTAAGGTGAGTTACATTTTAAGACCTAGTTCTAGGAAAAGGAAAACTCCCCTTTTAATTACTATTTGCTAGGTTTCTCACACATCAATTAAACACAAAATTGTCACAAACTCTGAAAAGACATATCCTTTGCTCCCACCCGTGGACGTATTTTCCGGTGCTGACAGCAGCTTATGCTTTGATCTTAGGGCAGAGAGATGAGCTGTCTGGAATCCCAATGCATAATACTCAGGTTTTGTACCATTTGGCACAAAAATGCAGGACACACACACACAAAAAAAAAAAAAAAATCAAAACACACAGCTACAAAATATGTAAATTTTGGGGCACTTTTTGCCCAACGGGAACAGTTTCCTGGTCAACCAGTCACACCAAGGCAAAGGGTGGCATCTCTTACTGCACTCTTGCAGAAGAGGGGCAGTGCTGGGGGGGTTCCCCCAGCATTCCCCAGCTTATGGCATTTCCCTGCTGGATCCATCTCTTCCCAGGAATGATCGCCCATGCATCCAGACACCTCCCACATCCTCAGATCATGAGATCGCTGCCAAACCTGCAGTACACCTTTGTGGGGATTCCTCAATCCCATGGTAACCCCAACAAAGTCCACATGTCCCCTGCAAAGGCCACCTTTTAGGCAGAACTACCACTGTCAGGCTTTCAGAGACCACCAGGTGACACCACCATTTGTGGTGACAGTCTGGAAATGAACTAGGTCTGCAGATGGGCAGCAGGAGGTTAATCTCTCCACCCAGAGCAGGAAGGATGCTCAAGGCCATGAACTTTCTCTGGTCCTCAAAGGAGGATTTTGGACCCGCGGTGGAGCACAGTGATTAACTAGGAAACAACAGCATCCAGGCCTTTGAGTCACTAGCAGTAAGTTTTCTTGTGGTGAGTCAGAGTATCTGCACATCCTCACTTCCTGGAAACCCAAGTACTTAAGCGCGCAATATCCCACTTGAGTGTCATGTTTGTTTCATGGAAATGATTCTCCAAAACATTAGGTTTCTCCCAGCTCCAGTCAATATCTGAAGATGCTCATCACGCTACAGGACATGGCCTGGGGCGGTTTGTTAAAGTCTAACAGGAGGGCATTTTCCCAAATTCCAGAGGAACAGGGTCACACATCAAGTTTCAGACGCCTGCCACATACCTGACAAGGGCTCGGCCATCCCTGCCAGAGGATCAGCAGTTCCCAGAGCCTTCATTCTTGGCTGATCCAGGGAACCAGGAAGCTGCAGGGGCTGCGGCCCTGACAGCACCCGGCTGCATGAATTTGGCAGTCTGGGCTTGTGCTAAGATGTTTGCACTGGTAATAAGAGCCAGCTCAAGGGGGAATCTTTCTTTGGCTACTCCCTTTATCCCAGAGATGTAACTCCACAATGCGCATCTTTCACCACTGCACTCATGCTCCAAGATGATTTCATCTGGGCACTGAAAAGACAGATGAAATACAAATACTCTGATGCTTGTGGAAACAGGTGCAGTAAGAGCTGTAGGTGGCAGGGTAAATAAGTTTAGAGACAGGTTTTTAATCCAGTGACCCAGACAACATTGAATTCCCACATGCTTTCATAAACATGTTTTCATTATAAAATTGAAAGATGCCAGGCTTTATGTTCTCCCTGTAGAATATCACAGGAAATGTGCTGTGCTATCAGACAGGAGCATCACTGGTATTCTGTGCTAACAGTGACTAAAAATTCTGCTCGCTCTTCTGTGATTTTACCCAGAGTAGTTTTGAATTTATGCCTCAGCACATAAGTAACTGGATATTTATAAGCATCCATGGGGCCAGATACATTGAGCCCCTGGACAAGCAGCCCTGAAGAAACAAGTACCCCAAATATCCAGCTGCAGCTCAAGGAGGGATCAAGTTTCTCCCCAACTCCCTTGTCAGGTTATAAAAACTGGGGTTTTTTTAATGTGCGGCCTGGCTTCCCCACCAGCTCTTGTGCCACAGCCTGAACCCATCCACCTCTCCAGGCTGCCATGGTCCAGCTGAGCCCTGCAGCTCCCAGCAAAGCAGTGGCCAGCCACCATGGCCGGCTGCCCCTTTCTGTTGCCAGGACCTGGAAGGGTCACACTGCAGTTTACTAACGGGGCAGAAATGGCAGCTGGATCCCCCTGTGCCTGCCAGAAATGAAAGCAGGGCAGGGAGGTGACCAGGCAGTCATCTACTGAGCGCCGGGGGAGAGGAGAGTTCCCCATTTGCCTGCCCGGCCCCTGGCGCACACAGCAGCCACATTATCTGCAATTCTGAGCATCCCAGGCTCGCCTGGATCATACTGTATCTTTAAAGAGAGACAGGGGTGCAGGAGAGGCTGCCTGCAGCCCCATCTCGGACCCGGCAGGAAAAGGTCAGTGAGCAGGCAGGAGCAAGTGGCTGCAGGAGCACAGGACACTTGAGCCTCACACAGCAAAGACCAGCCTGGCGCAGGCAGTGCCACCCAGCTGGGACAGTCCTCCCACGGCTCCTCAGCTGAGCAATGGACTACATGCAAGACGAGCTCCAGCACCCACAGAACAGCCTTTCCACCAAGCAGCAAGGGAGGGAGGTGGAAAGCAGGGCGAGAGGGACTGTCCACCTGAGGAGTGCTCGGGGGGCAGCTATCTTAAATAAGATAGAGCTGGGCAAAGTAAAATAAGAAAGAACCAAGTAAAAATAAATAGAGCAAAGTAAAAAAAGTTATATAAATACGTTATGAAATAGATGCTTTTTAAATGTAAAATAAAATGAGGTGGGGAGAGTGAAGGAGAAGTAGCCACTTCCTCACTGGCTCCTGCCTCAGCAGCACAGCCCTGTACCAGCTCATGGAAGGACAAGGGTGGGTGTCACAGGGTTTATCCCCACAGGAACATCACCTGATGGCAACCCCTGCCACAGAGCCAGGAGCCTCCTCCAGAGACAGCGGAGCTGGCTGCTACCTGCAGCAGCCCAGGAGGCTGCCCTACACCCTGGCAGGTGGTGAAAGGGCCTCCCCTCTCCCATCATCGCCATTTCACCCTGATTCACACCACCATTTCACAGACAATTCTGGCTGGGATTCAACAGGAACCCAACACCCTGGTCCAAGGCTTGCAGGCCACAGCTCTTCCTGGCAGAGCTGGTGCCACTGGTGCTCCCAGGAAAACGCAGCGGTAGAGGGCTTCCTTTTTCAGTTTGAGCCTTCCCAGATGAGGATGCCTGACATCACCTGTGCAGGTCCCTGCAGGGCACTGCCATCCAGCATGAAATCTTCAGGGAACACAACAGGGTGCAGATGTCCTCTTTCCTGGGCCCGCAGCATCTAAGGCATCAGCTGGTTACCAGCTTCCTTTAAAGGCACTGGTAGGACATGCACAGCAGGGGCAGGCTGCAAAATCTACGAACCCTTGAATTCACCCATGTTTAGGTGTTGTTTCTGACCAGCCACCACTTCAGCAGTTGGCATTCTAGCCTGTGGGTCAGTATGTGCACTTAGAGATCTCTCTGCCAAAACTGGCTGTTATTTCATGTCACTGCAAGTGTGGCCTGTCTGGGAGGATTCCTCCATGGCTGGGGAGGAAGGGAAATGGCAATCTCCCATAGACTTCAAAGGCAAAGCCTCAGCAGGAGTCAGGTACTGACATTCCTTTGGTACCACTTAGAGCTCATCCAAAGTCCTCCAGCCCAGCACAGGCAGGTTATACAAGCTCACCTGCCCATACACAGGCACTGCTGTCAAAGGGACTTTCACCCTATTCGCAACAGAAAGTCTATTTATAAAGCACCAGCTTCCTGTTCCAGCTCCACCAGCAGTGCTCTCAGCCTCCAGAGCCAGGGTGGGATGAGCCAGCCCCTGCAGCTGCCAGGCCACTCCTCGACCCTGCTCCCACTGGAGCTGGAAGGTCAAAAAGCCTGCTGTCCCAAAGTGGCTCCTCTCCCGGGGCCACCAGGCTCTGCACAGCTGCAGCCAAGGTGAGCACGCATTTTGCTTGCCCAACAGCTGGTAACCTGCAGCAGTGGCAAGGTAAACAGCTGGGCTGAGAAAGCTGCTGCTGCTTGCCAAGTGTACATGGTTGCCATAAAAAAACCATGCAAGAATTTCCATCGAGCAAGAGCTGAGCACGAGCTCCCACTTCACCCCAGAGACAACTGTGCCTGCTCCTGTCTCCGCAGAGGAGAATTCCTCCTTGACCAGGGAAGAAAACAGGGAACAGGCATAAGGAAAACAGCACATGGCAGCAATCATGGGAGAGTGGCAAACAGCCATGCGAACTGGTGGTCACAAAGCTGTCCAGCAGCTGCAGAGAGAGAGGAGGGGGGAAATGAGCCAGGAGATGGAGCAGAGGAGGAGGGGAGGAAGCTTTAAAGAGCAGCAGATTGAGGGCAGCCTCTCAAATGAGTCAAAACTCACTGAGAGTGGTCACAGCTCCCTACTTAGCAGGAGGCATCTGCAAAAGAATAAAAGGGAATAAAACCTGGACAAGTAGGAAGTCGAAGTCAATCAGATTCATACATATTTAACAGGGACATTCGTCCGAATAGAGGCCTGCCTGTAGTGTGCTGGAAATGAGTCACGGTGCCTGGGTGGCTCACACAGAAAGCCTCCCCCCCCAGCCAGCACAGGACAAAGGCAGGGACTGCTCGCTGTGCTCTGGGAAAAAGCACCCCTGATGCAAATGGGGAAGACGAAGGAGCAGGTGAGATCCCAGAGAAAGGGCATCTCCTGCAATGGTGAGATGCCAGGGAAAGGGCACAGTCCAGACCCTGACCCAGGGGGGGCAGGACAGACCACACTGCAGCTGAATGAAGGGCTTTGCAGCTGAAACCTCACTGCTGGCACACGCTGCAGGGGACAAGCAGGACTGCTGAGCTGGGGCCAGGAGACAGCATGGCTGCAGAGGGTGGGATAGCCCCAGGAAAAAGCTTGAGCTCTCATTTTCTGGTCCAGAGCTCTTGCTCTCAGAGCAGCAGCATAGCTTTAACAAGACACCTCAGAAAACCAGGGCCAGAATTATGACTGATGTCAGGAGGATGAGGGATGGAGGAATCACATCTCCTTTAGCCTCTCTAGCAATGGCCTGGACCCAGGTATGGACCTGGGTTATAAACCTATTGTCACATACCCCAGTGTGCCATTTCAGACCCAGATTAATGGGAAATCAAGCCTAAGAGAATCACTCCATATCATATGCTTCTGCTCCACCTCTGCCTGACTCTGGCTGAACCAATGCCCTTGTCAGGGCTCTGCAGTTGCATGTCCTGTATTAGAGCTGCTCCACGGGCACCTCTCAGCAACCCCTGGCATCTGATGTGAACCCCATTAGTACAGAAATGGGAAACCCACCTTGGGTACTACTGGCTTGGGAAGTGTCATCACAGGATTCTCCCTGCCTCCTGTCCTCTATCAGCATCCCTATGAAACACAAAACCAATTCCTACCAAGTTAAGTGTCCTGTCTGTCCAGCACAGCCTGTTGTAGGAGTTCTGCAACCCAGGCTATGTCCTCGCTGACACCTGCTCAATCTCAGAGCCCTCCAGGGGTTTGCACAAGCACAACTGGCTGAACTTTCCGACAAGGCAAAGGAACTCAGGCGCTCTCATCCCACAGGAATTACTGCGGCCCTGTTGACATGGAGGCTGCTAGATGGCATTTCCAGAGCACATTTCCCTCTCTCCTAGATGCAGAGGCTCTCCCTTGGGGCAGAAGCAATGGCTTCAGTTCACCCTCTCACTGTGGCAAACAAGCATCAGCCAGACAAGGAGAGGCTCTTATCTGGTGGATAGGAAGCAGGACACAGCTGAAGAAAAAGGGGGAGTGCACCTAAAAGACATGACAGTAGTATGCGATATGTTCCAGAGATATGTGAAAATGACAGTTGTGAAAGAGACAGGAGGGGAAGCAAAAGGAAAAAAAAATTATTTTGGCCCATGTCCAGGGGGAAAGGTTCATTTCTGTCATAAGACTAAACGGTTGAGCCTAGGGAGAAATGCAAACAGCATCAGGTCCTGCTTTCCTAGCAAGAGAGAGCAGAGTCAAAGGCAGAACCACCTTTCCTCTCCCTGTGCATGCCATCTGCCTCAGCCTGACCCAAGGCAGGAGGCTCTCCTCAGCTGCCATCGTAGCAGGGTTTAAGAACAGCAGCAGTCTGGCCATTGCCGCATCACATAGGGAATCAGAAGTACATTTGCCTCAGGCAACAGTAGGCACCAGTTTCCACGCATCAGATATATTACATGGATGCCACACATCCCATTTGGCAACTCCCTCAAGTACTGCAAGCTCCTGGGCAAAAGGACTCCAAACTCTCAGGATCCGGCACAGCACTTGCTGGGCTTGGATCTAGACTTAGACATTTTTGGCCAGCCGTCCCAAATGCTGGGAAGAAAGCACAGTTATTCCCCCTCTCCTCCCTCCTTCCCCTGGACAGAAGGGATATTGGATTGCTCCTCTCCACGAGTGAGGAAGTTCTGCATTGGGAGCTCTGCTGGTCCTGCTCTCCTCCATCCACTAGAAAAAAATTCTCTGTTGGAATCAAAACACATCACAAAATCCAGCTGATTTTGCCAGGACTTCCCTTAAGAAGAAAATCAGAAAAACAAAGAGTTCCAGCAGTGTCAAAACATTTTTCATGTTTGAAATGCAACATAACTGCTTTCTTTATTATTTCAAAACTACTTTCATTTTAATTTTCTGTCCATATTGCATTAGGTAAACTGCAAAACTCCAAATCAAAGATTCCCATTGATCCAAAACATAAAAAGGGAGTTGGGAGTAAAATCACAGAAGATTTTAAAATTTGGCAAATCAAATTCTGAAAAGTGAAAAACCTCTACACAACTAAACTTAAGCCTCAATTTTCACCCTCTTTACAAATGTTAAATATTATTTGAATATTATTCTCAGTCTGTGAAATATCCTGGTGTAGGTAAGCCTTTAGCACCAGGCAGAATGGGGAAAGTGCTGTATTGCATGAAAAGCTGTTATAAAAGCATTACAAGTCCAGTAAGGGGTTCTACCAGAACAGCAGCTAAAATTTTATAAATATATATCATTTTATCACCAAGTATACAACAGAGGAGAAGCTCTCTGTACATCAGGATTGACAGACTCAGGAATTATATCACCCTAAATGACTTTCCCCAGCATCTGTCCTCTAGACCACACGATTTTTCAAAATGGGGAAGCAACTTCAGCATCCGATTAACCATGTCCTCCTGTGCACGTATACAGCTTTATTGGTCTTACAGGTTAAAGAAGGCCAGAATTTGGTCTATGATGTCTATAGCCCGAAAGAACAATTGCAAATCCTTAAAGGAGAGAGGAAAAAAGAGACAAAGCAGTTAGTGAGATTAGAGACAAAAGAAGAATCATAATTTTGACAAAAGTAACGCTATATGTTAACTTGACCCTAAAGAAAACTTTAGATACTGGTTAGCAAGTGCCATGTTGAAATCACTGAACAGTAAAATGAAGCCACTTTGGAGGGGGCAACAGCTTTAAACTTACAGAAAGCAGCTTTACATACCAACCGCAGGCAGCAAGTAAAGAACACTGTGTTTAAGCACAAATTGCAGGAAGGGTATGAGTGGCAAGAGCCATCCTCCACCCTAGAGATTAGAGGAAGACATTGTGACCATCCCTGTGCTGGCCCAGGGAAATCTCTGTGCCCCGGCAAGTCACACCGGCAAGGCACACCCTGCTTTCCGAGGGCTCAGCAGCTGGGCTTGAGACAAACTTCCCAGAATTAGAAGAGCCAGAAATGAAAGGCAAGATCTTGGACCTTGTAACTGGCTGTATCCCACCACATTCTTCACAAATGGGAACTATTAATATTGTTTTACTACAGGTATAGCCTATAGTAAACAGGAAAAAAACCCAAAAGATTTGCTAGCATGTGCTAGAGGAAGAGAGGAGGTGATGGTGATCGGCAGCTTTGGCAGGTGTGTAAATGGTACCAGGCCTGGCAATTTCATTAACCACCTCCCTGTTAAGAAAGCCAGAACTGCAGGGATTCTTATTTAGAGGGGGCTTTCCAACATGCTCTCGGCTCTTATCTTGACCCAGCATTGCACATGGTATTCATCACAGGCCATGACAGAAATTATATCAGCATCAGCAGCAACCAGAGTAGCAAAATATTCTGCATGGGGGGAAAAAACCCAAAACAACAACCCACCAGTGTTTGCTGTGAATAACATCAGTTGTTCTATGGATTCCACCTTCCCATTGTGGTTATTTGGCTCTGAGCCAATGAAAGTGCTTTCAGAATCAGCTGGAAAGAGGTCAGCATCCAGATGTATTTGACAGGAGTAAAAACCTATGTAAGCCCTATGTTTCTTGTCTAAAAGTCACCACCCCAAAATAGCTTGTGACCTAGTTATTTTTAGTTAGGGAAGAGCCTGTACCTTGAGTTTGGATCCAAGTCCAAATTCTACTAGAGCTTTGGACTGTTGTTAAGCTAGGATGCTCCATTCTGGCCTAGTTCAGAAACAGGATAACCAGTAAGTTAGGGACATCATTTAAAGCTAGGCTCAGACATTAGGGTGACCCACTTTACAGGTTTAGTTATTGTATTGTCATACAATAAATCAGCAGCTTTACATGAAATAATCATAGAATGATTATAGAAAGGGCAAGCTTGTTTCCTGCTGACAGGAGAATTTAAAAACTGTGCTCATTTCCACATTTCAGGAAAGCTGCATGTTGGTCCCGTGCTACTAGAAAGACTCCTGAGTCTCACCAGTCCTCAGAGGGGACCATTCAAACAGAGAACACGCTTCACTACCTGAAAATCAGAGTGGCAGCTACTATCAGCTCTCTGTGTTAAGGCACTACCAGCACACAGACATATTTACCACCAGGTCATGCACAGATTAAAGCTTGCTCTGTTTTTTCTGTGCATGCAGTTCTGTATTCTTGGATCTGGAAACTCTGTAGGAACTCCAGGATCTCTTAGAAACTACCTGCACATTTTTTTCCTACTTCCTCCCATTTCTGAATGTTCCCTGGAGAACAGGGGCCTTCTTCTTTGCCCCAGCTGGATATTCTTAAAGATTTTATTATAATTTGCTGATTCAGCTTTAACCACAGTGGTACTAACATAATAATTAACACCCATTTCTTGTAAATGCTCTGTTAGTAAATATAGATAATAACAATCTCTTAGTCAGGTAACTAAGGTACTGTGTACACCCCTAGAGCTCTTTTTTAGACAGAAGGGTGAAACACAGCTCCAAATACTCCATTTTAGCTGCTCATGTAACAAACAAGTCCTTCACACATACTTGGCACAAAACATCTGAGTACATATTCACACAAAACAGGAGTGACAGAGTCTATCCCAGTAGATGTATCCAGTCCCCCCCACCCAGGCCTTACCCATCTTCAGACCTGCAGGAGGCAATGCAGGGCTGTGGACATGGTCTGCGGGCAAGGCTGCAGCCTTCTTCTCTCCTCTCTCTCCTTTCTACAACTGAACCTAAGGCTATGCTAGTAAAGGGCTCTCTCTTAAAGGTAAGGCAGTGTCAGCTGGGTTAATTAACAGCACATTAGTCAGCTCTTAAAACTATCTGAAAAGTTTCACCTGATCGGTTAGGAAGACCTTGGATCACCTGTTCCAACAGCAGAGCAAGGGGTACAGGTGCTATCAGCAGAGGATTGGTAGCAGGCATCTGGGATGGCTGTAAGATCTCCAGCCAGCTTAGCAGTTTGAAAATAAATGTCTGTCCTCAGCCTTTTGGAACGGAGCTGGTATATCTTCAGACATCCCTTACATAAATCTCTTGTACCCTCAAGAGATTTATGATAAACACTTGCTCTATCCTTAACCTCCAAAACCTTTTCCACCTGCTGAATAACACAAGATTCTTTGCCCTCACCCAGCCTGTTCAATATCTATATAAAGCCTCTAGAGAAGATTCGGTGGCACCGTGGACTGACTTGTCAGCAGTACACACATGACACCCATCTCCACATCATCTTCACCTCCCATGCAAATAACACCATTACCCAGCTCTTTGAGGCCTTGGCTGAGATCAGCAAATAAATGAACAGAATTTGGCAGAAGCTAACTCACTGAAAGAGCCTGGGCCAACGACAGTATAGGAAAGTATTTTATATTTCCATAATGTCATCCCTTCTCTATTGCTGGCATTAAGCCTAACTGAAAATTTAATGTTCATCTGAACTCATCCATCCTGGAAAGTGTAATAACTGTTGCTGCAAAAACCTCAAACCTTCAGCACTATTTCTGATCAGATGACTTGCTAGATTGAACTTGGCCCTTATGCTTGAATTCTTCAGCCTAGCAGGTTTAGAAATACCCCCCCGTACGAGAACGCTTCAGCCTGTTTACTCAGCAGCACAAAGCCACCAAACAAGCTTAAACTCTGTTCTTTGCTCTGCTGACCACTCAGTCCCAGCTTAAATTCAAGGCTTTGCCCTTATTTTCAAAGCCTTCATGACCTTAGCAAAACCTGGTTTAAGAATATCCACACTTCCACTATTATGTTGAAATCTGATGGTTATATTGCTCTGTAACAAAATAAATACCCCATTTGCAGAGCGTGCACCAGGGACAGAGATTCGCTGCTGCCTAGGACACAACTATGGGTTCCTGAACGCCTGCATGAGACAACCATACATCTCAAAAGTGCAGGACAAAAGAGAAATTCCAGTTTTTCAGCCCAGTCCTCCCGTGTCTATGCTAGCAGTACCAAAACCACCAGTGCAAACAAGTCGTCCATGGCTGATGGACAGGATGAAGTCTGACTTCCAAGGGCATGCTCCAGTGGGGGTTCTCTGGTGCCTAATAAATGGTGAGCTGAGCTGGCAGTACCTTGATGCTTCTGGCACAAACAGGTTCTCTCACGTGCCCATCTGTGTCTCTCTTCCAGTCTTGTAGGAGCTTCACTTTCAGATCTCTGTTTTTGCCAAATTAATTGACCAACAGGCTCATGCTTTCGGGGAGGTGGAGGTAGGGCACACAGAATCACACACACAGACAAACACACACAGCATGAATTCAGGGACATTGTTTTTTGACCTTTTACTAGGACACAGGTATTGGAAAAAGCGCCCTATGTAAAGAATAGAAGAGAAAAAGAGAGAGAGGAATGTCAAAGATGCCTTGTGTTCATTTTCGTGAGCTCATAAAGGAATTGGAGGCAGATACATAAGGTATCGAAGAACATCTGAGGAGTCATTGCTTTCCAGCACACCAGTGACTGTCAGGGACTCAGAACCTAGAGAGACTCACACAAACATTTTCAAATGACAAATGCTCCACTAATGATAACCAGAACTGAAATAAATTTATTTCCTTCTAAAACAAACACAAAGGCTAATTTCAGTTATGAGATGCAAAATAAGACCAAAAGTCTAGAAGATACCATTGAAATACACCTGAATCTATGTCCAATCTACAGCTTGTTTCAAGGTTGCATTTCCATGTTACTTTTGAATTTCCTGACCACTGGTCAGTTGCGATATATCTAATCACGTTTAAATTGCCCCCCAAGGAAAGTAAAACAGAGGTACCTCAATAGGGGATCCAACCAAATGTGTATCTATACAATATTCAGAATAAATACTCTGCAGAATCCTCACGATTCCTCCAGCATTGCATGAACCCCCGCAGCTGGTTTGCCTGGAAGAAAAAACATGCATGTGTGAGCAGGGACCCTGTTCGGAGACATTGGAACAGGTTTATAATACTCCATCCTCGTTTCTTCAGCACAAAAATAAGCCCACTCTGATACATATTTCTGACAACAACTGGCAAAAACTTTGTGCATTTCAAATGCCAGTTGGACAACTTTTCAAAAGGTTAAAAGGTGTGTAAAGGCTGAAGAGCCTGGTCCAAATTATTGCCAAGGATGATAGAAGTTTGCTGAATTTGTGAAACTTACATTACCATGAAATTTCACCACAACAACTGTTCAACTTGACATCTGCCTAATTTCGTACAGACCTTACAAGAAATAAGTGACCAAGCAAACCACCAGAAGAGAAACTTGGTATCACTGGAGAGGTCTACTCAAAGCCTGTGCCATGGTAGGGTTATATCTCGTCAGGCTCTTTCAGTGGTTGATTCTTGCAGCAACACTTGGGTTGGCAGTGCCAGTGAGTCTGCATTTTTAGGTTACAACTGAGAAAACAAGAAAAAAAAAATAGATGCTGATTCAATTATTTGTTAAGGCAGTTAGCATTGGCATATCAGTGCCCAAATTTTAGTGCAAATCAACATCCTCCTCATTCTCTCCCAAAACTCGGCCTTCTTAAACTGACAATTCAGAAAACAGCTAGTGTGCTGCTTCTTTCAGCCTGGTGTCTTCTGCCCTGCTTGCACACGTGCTTTTCCCGTAACAGGCATCAGTAGTAAAGTGGGACTATGTTCCACTGGTGTAGAGCATGAGAACAGCCCCGGGTGGGGCTGCTGGAAGATCAACTCTAAATAAGGTGTCCAGTTTACAATCTAGCAGGGCGAGGAGCAACTGGCTCTCAATGAATAGCTCTCTGTGTTACCATCTCCTGAGGCTGGCTGCCTGGCCAGCCCGCCTCGTCCTTTTCGCTCTCTTGCTCACAGATGTTACTCTTTTCACTAACTTTTTTGCTGTTTCCCAGACTACAAATATAAAGAGGAAGGAAGACAAGGAGTATCCACCCGTAGCTGGTCGGACACTGCAAACAGCCGCAAAATGAACAAGCTGCTAGCTCAATAGAAATAAACCCCTGGTATTTACTGTTACAAGGTAAACTACCTTGCAACTCTAATAAAACCTATTGCAAACCAGGATCCTGCTCCCAGGGACGGTCTTTGTGCCTAGTTATGTCTTTATAAGGAATGTTCTGCTCAAAAACCCCAGATCCGTGGGACACCAGGCGCCTCATCCGTTGTGCGGCCAATGGGACGAGGAGGAAGGGACAGGAGGTGAGCAAAGAGACGCGATTCCCAGAGCGATGCTCTCTCCGGTTTTGTCTTAAACGTCTTCTGTTAAACGATGCCTGCTGGCTCTGCCGAGGAGTTAATTAACAGATCTGTTGATCGCCCGACTGGCTCCCTCGGACGTTACTGCCGACACACAGCCACAACAGCCTCCTCCGCCGCGGCGACGTTTTTGCCCTTGCCGAGCCGTACGGCCACGAGCATCTTCCCCGCGGGTAGCCGAGGCCCGTGCGATAGCGACGGCTACAGCCCGCAACGTCACGGGGACTTCCCCGGGGGTGACCTGACCGGCGGGGGCGGACCCGGCCCCGCAGGGCGCCGCGCACGGCGCAGCGCCCTCTGCTGGCGTGCGGAAGCCCCGTCGCGTGCAGCCGGTGCCCGCCACGGCGGGGACGGGTCTGGCTCTCGGGAGCCGCTGCTGTAGCACCGCGGGCTGCCGGAGCGGTAGAAGGCACATCTGGAACTGCCCTATGCAGTGTTTAACGGAGCGTCGTGACGTACCATGCCGGTCGGACACAGTCGGACCCGCCGTCTCCGCTCAGCACAGTGGTTCTGCACGGGCTGCAGCGTGGTCAGCGTCTCGCTATCTTCTCCGCTCTGCAAAGCGTTCTCTGGCCAGAGTCACCCTGCCCCAGGAGATCTGTCGCAGAGCCTCCCAAACCTCCAAGAATCCCTTCCCTCTCATAAAGCACACGCCCGTAGCGCCGTGCTCCGCAGTGACTCCTCCTCCGCACCCGCAGCCCACCCGCCGATCTGGGTACCGGCACTGCGATCTGCTGAGTGCCTCTGCCGTCTGCAGCACTTCGAAAAACAAAACAAACAAACAAACAAACCCAACAACACACACACACACACACACACACACACCCCCAAATACAACTCCATCTGAAAAATTCCATCGTTCTCTGCTTCCTCCCTTGCCAAAGCAAAGTGAAAAAGTGATAGAACCAGCCACTTGATCAATCTTTGTCAGGGTTGGGAGCTTCTGGCTCCCGCAGGATTTTTTATAGGAGGAGTCTGTTTCTAGAACCGTTGGCTCTTCTGTGGCTGGATGCTGTTTTCAGGATCTGATTTAAGCCGAACTCCGAAAGACCACAGAGAAAGAAGCAGGGAGCGTGCACTCGACTTCCTGGAAAAGACGCCGGAGAGGTTCTTCAGGCCTCCGGCAGCCACAGTCTGTCCCTGGGCTCTATGGGCCGTCCCAGCAGTTGCCAGCACTGTGGGCTCAGGGGGCATGGGAAGTGGCCTGCAGCTGGCCCGGGGAGCCTGTCTGCTTCCAGCAGTGAAATGCACAGTGTTTTCAATTAATGGCCTGTTCAGCAGCCACATCGTAGTCTGTGAGACATGCTAAGTGTTGTTAGCAGACTCCTGGTTCAAAATGTTTGGGAGGGACACTGTTCTGTTCCTGCCCTCACAAGGTCTTTGGATCAGGGAGGAATGCCTGGGATGGAGAACACAAAAGGACAGGCTGGACCAAAGTACCCATTACGCCATTGAAAAAAATGAAAATAAGATGTCAACAACTTCTGTGGGCCTGATTGTTTCTTCTCCAACAGATTGTTAGCTTATGTGAATCAGGATAGCTCTGCTGAGTAAACCAAAGAATAGAAAGGGGGAGGAGGAAAGCCTTGGGATCCGAAAGGCACAATATGGGACTTTATCCCCATTGCTTGCTGGCTACTGAGTAAATTAACTCATTGCCACCACCCCCCTGCCTCCAAGAGATAGAGCACTAAGAGTGGTGAAGAGGCATGGGGCGGCAAACAGTAGGACTGCATTTCTGCAAACACCACCAGGCAAGGCCACCTGAAGGATCGTGCCTTAACTCCCTTTCTCTGCACCTCCTGCTCTTGCCCTGCTGCTCAGCTCTATCATGAAAATGAACCGCACAAAGCAAAGCTGATTGAAAACCAGAAATGGTTATTTTCTGAGCCAGGGTGCTTCCCTGCTCTGTTCCACCCTACAGGTACAGGTACAGGCACTCTGGACTAGACACAAGGGAACAGGTATAAAGAAAATACAAGTTCTTCTTTCAGCATCAGTGCCAGCTCGAAGAGTTCATCACACTGCAGCCTGGTGAAACGCTGGGAAATGAAACAGAGTGCAAAAGAGAGGGAAGCTGTACTTGAATTTCAGCAAAGCACTGAACACAGACAAAGCACAGTAAGTGAGTGAGTGATGCAAGTGTGCCTAGTCAGATTTCTCCACTGGACCTCCAAGAGAAAAAGAGGTAAAATATCAAGCACAAAGGGCAGCCTGAGTTCTCCAAACACAAAATCAGGACAAGCCAAATCCTGTCCCATTGCACAACATTAAAGAGTGATTCTGTGCTCTTTTACCTTGTGCTGAGGGAACAGCAATGTTCTGACCTGCAGTGATTTATGTGTAGCAAATTCATGCTCATAAACAAGTGAGAGGAACCAAAATCTCATGCCCTAATTCTTCCAGGCAAAACCAAATCCTTTATGGGCAGCAAGCTTGCTTTGAAGGAGGTCATGTTTATCCTTATTTGAATCCAAAATAACCACCAAACCAAGAGAAACAATGCTCAAAACGCTCTTCTCTTACATTTGCAAATAATGCTACAATAAAAAAATAATTGCTTCACATGCTTTACAAACATTAATTAATTTGGCCTGATGTCTCCCCATCTGGACAGGTGTTACCATCCCCACTGGACATGTGAGCACGCTGAGTAAGACAGAGCTGGCCCTGTTTTTTCCAAGTAGCATCTAATTTTCAGTGCCCTTCTGTGTACAGGCAGCTTCCGGTAGTTTTGGCTAGAGTAAGTGATCGATATTTGTGCAAGACAGATTCTGGGTATCTCAAAGCTACAGGGCTAAAATTAAAGTCCATGCTTGAAAATGTGAACCTCAAGGACTTGCCTGTGGCTGGGCAAGACAGGAAATCTGTTGCAGGATCAGGAAAATAAGCCAAGTCTTCAGATTCCTCGGGGCTTGTCTCCACAAGAAACGTAGAGAAGCAACACAAAATTGCAGCACGCCAGAAACGTTCTCCCCAGGTGGACCCTGCAGTGTTTGCTGCTTCCAAAGAGCAAATTTTAACCCCTCCACAAACTCACCCCTTCCCCACAAACACAGGCAGACCCACTTCTCTCCTACTGCTGAATCCTGTAGCTTGTTGCCACTTTCAAAACTGAAAGGTGATGGTGACAAGAGAAGGATGTGGTGACTCAGGAGGTGGCAATAAGAAAGCCAAGGGTAAAGTTTCACTATGGCTTCAGCAGAAAACTTCCCCATGAAGATGCTTTTGATTTGCAATCAGCAATGCAGTAGTTTACCTGCATTTCCAAGAGGGGTAAGCTACCTCCCACTCAGCACACACAGGCACCATGCCTACTCGTTTTAAGCAGACACAGACGACCTGAATAGCTGCCCCCATTAGCTGGAGCACGGTGCCAGTCCAAAGGAGGGGCTGTGTGGTTCCATGCTAGACATAAGCAGCACGTCTCTTTCCAGCGAAGTCCCCTGAGATAATCCAACAACATCTGCACAGGGGGCTCAGCTACAGCTACACATCCTCCCAAGCTAAGGTGCTGTGGAAAAGGCTTTCCTCCCAGCCTGCAGCTACTATCCCTTCAGCTCTGCTCTGCTGAACAGTGCTTGGATGCTTCTCATATTTTTTCAGTGTGAGTGAGGTAGGTTAGCAGAGGCCTCATATTGAACGTTATAACCTACCCCCCAATGCTAGATGGGAAGTGTTCACCCTACAGCCTGCTCCCTGGATCTGACAGAGCAGGACCCTCCAGCACCAGGAAAGAGCTGGAAGATGGTAACTTCTGCGACAGCCTACAAGAACATCTATGACCTAAGTGAGGGTGACAGTGTCCAAGAAGTTCATACTCTGGCTTGTCACATGTCAGCTTTCTCATGGAGATGAGCCTGGTGCTAATGCATTAGGCTTGGCCAACATTTTAAGTGGTGCAGGCACACTTCGCTGTTATTTAAATTTTCAGATTGGTGTGATACAGCTTAACCAGCAAAAAACCAATGCAGTGTAGGTCTGCAAAACTGGTTGGTCCACAGGCAGACACTGTGTTGCAGTGGGTGCCCTGCAGTGAGGGTGGCAGCTGGCCACAGAGTGACCACCCAGGAAGTGCATTCACTGCAGAGGCAGGCGTAAGGTTGCTTTCATGGTCTTGGCGGACTGGGCAAGATTAGGAACACCAGAACAGGTGTAACACTGTTTTTGCCACTTCAGGTTATGGACATACATCTGTTCAGACTGAAGCAGAGCCTCTTGGTGTAGCTCCTCCTCATCTCTCACACACCCACAGAGACCCTTACACCTGCTGTACCATGATGCCAAATCAAGTGTTTGTGTAGCTGAGCTCTAAAGATTTTTTAAAGGACCTTAGGGTTAAAAAAACCCACCATACATCCTCCCTGAAAAGCACTTCTTTTCTTTTAAGCGGATCATTTCACAGAACTGGCTTAAAGGGCAGCTAGACAAACAGCTGAATCAGCACAGCCAATGAAGCAGTAACCTGGGGCAGCGGAGGAGCCAGCAAGAGCAGCCTTGCTCAGCTGCAAGCAAGAGCAGGATGCCTGACTGTGCCTCAGCTCTACCAATACTTTCCAAAGTGTGTCTTTTGGTTTGGATTGGTTTGTCAGGCTTTTCTCCTTAGGTTTGCTAAGGTATTAGGCTGATGCAATTGCTCTGTCCCTTGGCCTTCCTGTAATCCCTTTCAAATCCACTGTGCGATCTCGGTCAAATCTTTGAGTCCGAACATAGCATGTCCCTCTACATCGGACAGTGTTTGGGTAGAAGACCAAACCCATGTCCTCTGCAAGCAGAAAGGTGGGCAAAAACCAGCTGCCAGCCAGTGCTGCCGGTTAGCTGAGACGTGACTGGGGCCTGTGGTTTCAGAGGGACAGGGAGGGAGCTGAGGTGGTGACCATGATGCTCATCCTGTGAGGCCAGGTGTTATCACTCTGAGTGCTCATCACAGCCTGCTTTAATCCAGACTTTGAAACTTATGGCACGTAAGTTTCAGTATGTGCCTGTGTTTTAAAAACCAGTATCCTGTCAGAGTTCCTTCTGTAAATCATTAAGATGTAGTTAATACTTTAAATTCCATTCAGCGATTTCTGTATCAGGCTATTGTAAGGTTGTCTTAACAACACAAGTATTACAGACGTCCTTAGTGCAGAAAGGATGATAATTAAAATTCTGTGCAGGGGCTCAGATGTACCATTTGTGCAATATGATGCCCAATACTGTATTTATATTGCTAAAATGCCTCTTGGGATAGGAGCTCAACACAGAGATGAACTCCTTCTAACATGAGAGAAGTAACTTGTTATCCAGATAGGTTATTCACTGATCTATAAATCAGAGGGAATAACAATGTGTACTGTGTTCCCGCCTGTTGCCACACACTCCTTCTTGTCATCGCAAGAGGTCTTTAGTACCCTGAAATACAGCTTGACAATAAAAATTAATTGAAAGTGCGCTAGAATCATTAACTTTTGGAGCTTCACAGTTTGCCCATCCTTAAATAACACTGGTTATAAAATCCTGTTTGCACTACATTTCTTTGGCTCTCTGCCATGTAGCACATACAGAAATCAGCAATATGTGCAGTGGGGACTGAGCTGGCTGTAATACCAGTGCACATAATGGACTTTCTTCTTTCGCTCAGCAGCAAAACACTGACTCAGATCTAGAAGCCGGTTATAGTCCCAGTGGCGTTTACTCCGTGTAATTAGCAGTATCAAGTGTGTTGTCTTTTGGGTAGCCTGATTGTTTCCATATGCATGAGTACCTTCGGTAAACGTCGACAGGGCAAGAGGCAGACAGCATTCAAAGCGTGCACAGTGCCACGGGAAGCACGTACATTTTAAATACATTATCTCTACAATTAAGAAGAGTTTATAAATTGTTCATATAAATCTTCCGGAATGGGGCCAGTGGAGAAAGAAAAGACCTTCTTTCCAAGCATGGACTTTTCCAGGGTAACTCCTTGTACCCAGGTCCCTGAGATGGGGCAGACACCTCCCTGCTTGCTGCTGGGAGGGCGGCATGAATCAGTAGCTCATGCGGAGCGGGGAGCCTTGCTCCAAAGCTGGTGTGCGTTTCTCCGGGTGTGAGAGGGCTGTTGGTGCTGTGTTGGGGCCTGGAGGAAGATCAGGCTGGTGCTCGAGGTGGGGCGTGCCCGGGAATGCCGCACTACATTCATCTTAGGGGTAGGTTCTTGCTGAAATCCCAATTACTGAGAGATGGCTGAGGCAGAGCGAGGCCTTGCCTTCGCCATGCCGTTTTTTACCTGGAGGTAAAGTTTCTGACCTGTCCCAAGGTAAGAAAGGAGTGAAGCCGGGCCACTTCAGCCTCACGGCAAGGCAAACCAGGCAAGCTCACCCCCGAAAGGGGTGGTGCTGCTGGCCTCGCCTGCTTCACCACATCACCAGCAGTTACAGCAAGGTTTAGGAAAAACAGAAAAAGTTCCTGAGAGCAGGAAAGACAGGCCCTAATGCCTGTTTTGAGACGAAGGGTATAAAACGGGGTTTGTTTGGGGTTATTTGCCTCTCGTTCTCCCTCTCCCTTCCATGCCCCCAAGGTGGCCATGTCTGACGAGCTCTCTCACCCCGTTCCCCAGGCCTTCACCCTGCAGGCAGCAGCATGGCTGGAGGCCGCGGGGAAGCAGAGCGAGACAGGGAGAGCCATCCACACTAGGGCCTGGCTCCTCCTGCTCCGCACGGTCCTCAGGATCCTCCACACTCCTCTCATTGCAGCCCGGCCTCGCCACCTCACCTCTCGTGGTGTGGCGGTGTGCCTCCCGGCGCGCCTTCTCTTGGGAAAGGCTCTCCCAGGACATTCCCTCGCATGCCCACCTGCAGTAGGTGCCTGAATAAAGGCCCTCTCACGTAACTGTTTCAGTGCTGCCCTGGCGGCCCAGGACAGCCCAGGGCAGCCTCCCCACCACGGTGCCTTTCAAACCCTCCTGCATACGCATCTGCTTTATTGCTTTGCTAAAGATATTGCAGTGTCTGTCCTGTAGCAAACCACCCTTTATCTGTAATGTGGACTCACCGAAGGACAGCGCTTGACCAGGGTGCTACAACTGTCATTTTTACTACAGCAGATATGGCAAAGATTTAACCTTAAAATGTGCCTCGTGATACAGAAAACACATCCCTGCAAAACACCTTTAAACTTGAGCAGCTGCAGCCAGGCTTAGTGTCTGCACCAACCTGCACCAGACAATTTCACCTCCCTTTCTCTGCTACCTCTAGGAACTATCAAAAAAAGCTTCCCAAACAAGTTAAATTAATAAATCTTCACTATTAAAGCGCTGCAGAGCAATGCTTTATGCACAAAATCCAGACAATACAGTCTTCTCTACAGCTCTTCTTGGAAATATCTTGTAGTTGCTGATTTGGATAGGATTTTTGCAAGCCTAGTAAGAAGTAAAAATCCTTTCTGGAAATAGGCATATGCTGCTTATCGACGATTGTGCATTAAACAGCATAGCAGTTTGTTTCAGTTGTGTCTCCTGACATTAGGAATGGGGATGCTACTACTTTAATAATAAGCTATCAAACAGTATTGCAAATAGTCTCTGTTCTTTAATTTCTTGAAAAGCTCAGAAGAGGTAGAAGATGCATTTGCAGCACAGCAGGTGTGTAACTCTTCCCTAGCACATGGCCAGCTATAGAGCCGGCTCACTGTTGTGCAGAAATACCCGAGAAGGGTTCAAAGATGCTTGATGTACTGCTACCAGCTTAGCGCTGGCAGCACGCAGCACAGGACATGCTAATTGAAAGCTTACGTAAATAATAAATATGTTTTAGGGCTCTTTTATGCATGAAACGTTAAGTTAAATGGGAAATATGAACATTTAGTTTAAATTTAATAATTAAAAAAAAGAGATGTACATCATACTCAGTACCTACAACTCTGCTTTAGGAACATTCGTATATATATAGAGAGTATCTTGAAAACCACCTTTTCCGTGGTGAGGGAAATAATATACTGCTTATGTGTCATGTTATTTGAAGTCATTATTAATCTATTACTCAAGTAGTTCTGTAAACGTGGTACAGCACTAAATGTTTTTAGGGTGACATTGACTATTCAGGCCCCCAACTCTGCAGACATAAGCATGTGTGTAACATGTGCTGAAGCGCTTACAGGGACGGAGCAGAAATATGTATCAAGCCCAAACTTGAAAACAGGTGGTTTTAAGTTATACAAGCACAAAGAACAGTGAACAATTTTCTAAGCAGCCACTTTTCCATTCAGAAATTAAACAGCTATTTTTATTCCCATTTCCACCACCCAAAAAAAAAAAGCCCCCAGTGGGCTGAGGAAGCAACACGAAGATCTAAAAGTAATAATTTTAAAACTTAGGCTCCTTCCCACCGTGGGGAAGCGGGGAGGGAAGCCACTTTTTTTCACTTTTTTTCCTTGGGGACTGCCGAGCCAGCAGCAGCCTCTGTCCCGGGGGCCGACAGGTAAAAACACTGCGGAACAGGAGCACTTCCTTGGCTGAAAACCAGGGCACCCTCCCAGGGTGGGCTCTGTGGCACAGCTGCAGAGCAGCTCACTCATGGGCATAGCTGGTATTCTGCAATAACAGAATCAACAAACCCCCTTCCAAAATAGCTTCCATTATCATCTCTCTCAACTTCTGTGGTGGGCCCATGTGTCTCCCATGTGGGAGCCCCATGGGCTCCCCGTGGCCCCAGAAGGTGTTCCCCCTGCTCAGGCCCTTGGGGGCTGGTGCCCACCTCCAGCTCCCAGTGAGGAGGGATGTTGACTCCCCCAGGCTATGTCTGCACCCCCCAAGTAGCAGGAGCCCCCCAGGCTTGTCTGCATCCCTCTCCCAAGCAATGGGGTCCTCCTAAAGCCTGGCGAGCCCTGCAGCTGCCCCTGGCACAAGGCCGGGCACACATGGGCAGCGCCGAGGGTGAGCTGAGGTGAGGTGAGGTGGGGCGTGGGGGTGAATGACTTGACCCCAGCGTGGGGTGAAATCCCTCTGAGCTGCCCAGGGGAAGGGAGTGTCCCTCGCAGTGTAACAGACAGGCGCTGTGAGCAGCAGCCAGGATGCAAAACCAGTCAGGAGCTCTGTCCTCTTACTCACTGACCTGCCCGCCACGCTGCGAGGCAGGGGGAGGTTTTGCAATATCTGGGTAAAGGGACAAGCCCCAGGAGTGTGAGAGGTGGAGAGGAATGGCAAGGTTACATAAAGGAGGTGGACGAGACGGGGAGTAGGACATTCAGTCAGCCAGGCTAATCCGGAGGCGAGGGGATGGCGGAAGAGATGTTAGGAGAGGAAATTCAACGCCTGTGCAAGCGTGGCTGGCAAGCTGGGGAGTGGATGAACAGGGGACAGCCTTGTGCTGCACACTGGATGCGGATGCAGGCTTTGAAGCGGGTGCGTTAAAGGGCTGGACAAAAGACAGAAGCACCATGGCTGCACATACAGGGTGGCGAGAGGGAAGACCTCCTTTCCAGGAGGTTTGCAGTTCCCCCTCCCGTTCCCCACGTGCTGCTGGGGAAACCTGCCCTTCTGCTGCTTGCTAGGAGACAGCATACAGCTTGGTGGCTGCGGCTGTGTGAGCCTTGCTAAATGGAGGCTCCTGCTGCCCTGCTGGTTGCTGCTGTGATCAGGGAGGGAGGAGGAGATGGAGGAGGAGGAGGGAAGGATGTGAAAGTGGGTCAGGAATGTAACTAGACTCTGCCCCCCTTGTTGCAGGCACAGGCGGCGCTGCCTTAGCGATGGAAAGCAGGCATTTCTCTGTTGACGTTCCCCAGCGTACCGGCTGACGGTTACCAGGGCATCCTGAAGGATGTGTTTCCCCGTGACCCTTTGAGAAGAAAAACTTAGTTGCCGCAGTAACCAAGTTTGGCTTGGATGCAATGATGCAGTAAATATTATAGGTGAGTCTTGCAAATGGAGGAGGAGGAAGCTAAAACTGTTATAGGCTGGATAACTCTTGCAGTCAGGTCAGGAAATGTTTAAAAAACGTCCCCAAAAAAGTATTAGTTAAATACTCAACTTTTACATTTCCTGATGCAGTAAAACTCTCAGAATTTATCCCCTATGTTTTGTAAACTACTAAGAAAACAGAGATAGAATTTAACTGCCTTACTGATGCAGCATGAGGTGCAGAGCTCGCCCACAACTCTGCAGCAGCCCTGTGCAGCCCTTTTGCAAGCAAATAATTTTTGTTTGATGGCCTGCATTTTTGACAGTTAAGGGGCACAAAAGAAGATGAATGCTGACTCAAAACCTTAAGTTTGCACCCATCTTCTTTTCAGCACTGTTACTTAGATTAAAAGAGAGAACTCATCAACCCTGCTCCTATCGGAAATGCCCAAACTAAATACATTCAAAGTGGAAAACAAACTAAAAGAACAAGAAAAAATATTCAACTTGAGGCCCAGTCATACATCATTTCTCCCTATTCCCTCCAGCTCTTATTGTCTGATTTCCATCTTCCTCTTATAGAGGAGCAGCCCTTTATTCACAGAGGTAGGAAATCACTTTTTAGAGTTAGAATGAAGAACTGAAGAAACCCCACAGAAGAGAGATGCTGTGATATATTCTTTTCTTCTTTAATTTTCTTCCAGAGTCATGGTTTCTCTAAAGGACTGGTATTCCGAAGAAAAAACGTGTTCCTGTACATGGGACCAGTTTCATGCCCAGCCTGAGGATTGGCAGAGGAGAACTGAGCTGTCAGGCTCACAGGGGTATCAGGAGTGAGGGGATACACCAAGTGTCAGTGCATCCATGCAGCAGATAGGTACACGCCTAGTCAATGGAGGAGGATATGAGTGTACCTTTCGTTAAGGGTACAAAAGTTGCTGGAGCAAACTGTGCAGGCATTCCTTTCACTCCTTTGAATTATCTGTCAAGGAGGTTTGGCTATAAGTAAACATCCCTTCATCTTCTTTCATCTCTGAAAGCTACTCAGTGTTTAAAAGCATCCATGCCCTTTAATTCAAGGACATTCAAGGATACACAATGAATGTTTCTACTTTTTATATAAGATAATTTGTCAAGTTGATTTACCAAATAATTTGCTACTAAAAGCCAAGTTTAATAATAAAAGTTACGTGGATGTAGGCAAACTGTGGTGAAATACAAATAATCTATTGTACTGTTACTCCTGTTTTAAGAAAAAATAGAAACCAGTAAGTTAAGTGCTGTGGGCCACAAAGGTTTTCTTAAAAAGAACTCAGTGAAGGGCCTGGGTGATACCTCCTAGATAAATGTAGCTCATCAGCTCCAGTCATGGAAAATACTTAGATAGTCTCTATGCACAGTTTTAAGATCAGTAATTGCTTAGGTATGTCACACTTACTTTTTGTGGAACAACATTACTTGGTTCCATTGACTCTCCTGGCAATGCAGAACAGTCAGTGGACTCACTCTCTCATGGCATGTTCTCATACGGGCCCCTGCCACTGTGCAGTCCTGCAGAGCTGGGCAGGGTGGGGTCCAACAACTCTCTCTCATTAATGGGTGAAAATGCCAGATTAGAAAGGTTCCTCTTCTGGGACTGCCACACAAAGTCTTAATGGTGCCACCTATTATCAGCATATTTCCATGTGTGTTGAGGCAACCAGGTGAGCTGGGAAGACTAAAGGTCACAGAGGAGAAGCACTTGTGGTAGCAACCATTGCTTCACTTACTGGCAGGGAGGGTCTGAGTTCACTATTACCTAGGCCCGTTTTATGCCACTCTGGATAAAGGACATCTTAAGCCTTAGAGAAAATCCTCCTGTGCTCAGTGTAGAAGCATGATGTTTCCTATCTTTCCCCCCGCCCCTTTCTGTAGGGATGATGTGAGGAAGGAGGTGTGACCAGAAAGCTGCTGCTTTCTAGTTATTCTTGGCGCTAGCAAAGGCCTTTCAATTCAAGGGTAAATGGCAGAGACCTTGACGCCGCTCTAAATCTGTATCAATGTCTTAGAGGTCCCCAGAAGGACCAGATAATATGACAAGGCACGAAGCACAGCTTAGGTATAACAGAGAATTAGACCTGCAACCTGTGGCTGCTTTGAACAGGAGTTGATGGTGGCATCCCAGAGCAGCCCTTTACTGCCAAGCTTTGGGCATGCGCCTAGTCTGCAGTAAGAGGTAGCACAAGTACAGAAAAAGAAACAGGGAAGAGTTCCAGGTCTGATAACTGAGTCTATCTGCAAAAGTGTTTTTGCTTTGGTTTTGCTTTTCCTTGTACACTGGAAAATTAGGAGGAGAAAACCCCCGTTTAAGTAGGGCTTTAACTAGCTCTGTTCAGTTGAGTCGCCTGGTTCTTTGAGGGAAAAATAGATGTATAAATTTTTACCAGATCATGTTAGCAGGTTAGTGTGCCTGGTTTAGTAAAATTATTCTTTTCTGAGTAATTTTTATACGTTTTGGCTTTTAAATCCATCATTTCCAATATAGATAATTCAAAAAAATTTTTTAGCTCATCTTGTTTCCACCCTGCAGGGGAACTGTTTCGCATCCTACTAAAGTGGCTTCAGGCAGAATATAGACTGGGCCCTGTTAAGACAGATTTAAAGATTTAGCCCCATGCTATTTTGGGAATTTATTTCCTTGGTTAATATCTTGTTCTTACCAGACTGACTTGCAGAAACTTCTGTGTAAACAAGATGAAACAATAGCAGCAAAGGTAAGATACCACACCATGCTGAATAGGGACCTCAGAGCCCATTACCATTTTAACGACAGCATTGTTAAGCAAAGTAGTCTCAAGATAGAATCGTTCACTTCATTAAGAAAAACAGGCTATTTATTGGGTGTTTTACCTTTAGCAACCAAAATACAGTGGCATCTGGCTGTCCTTTGAAACCTGTAGTTTCGAAGCTGTTTGCAGCTGGAGACTGTCAGCCACTCACTGTACTTACAGAACAGGTTTAAAAGCAGACACGGTTAACAGGATGTGACATAGACTCTGCAGCACACTGTGTGACACATCCCTGTGCTTTTCTAATAACTTTGAAAGAGGCTGCTTAGGTTTAGAAAGCAGCAGGTCTTCTTAAAGTTTGAATTCAACAAGAAAGCCTTAAGAAAGGTATATACTACGTGTATCTTATTGAGAATTATTTCAGTGAACTTTTGCTTATCAGCACTGAAAAGATGTGTTAAAACCAGTCTGACAACTTTTTTTTTCGTAACACCATGTGCTGGAGGGCCTTGAGAAAACAGTTCTGAAACAATATCAGAGTCGAAATACTGAAATGCTTTGAACAAGAAGAATGTTCATTGAACATCTTTCCCTAGTTTTTGTAGTGTCCCAAACAACAGAAGTCAAGGTATTCGTGATTTATAGCCCCTTTTCCAGTTAGATGCTTCAGAAGGAGCTCTAAAGATTTGCATTTTGCAAGTAAGGACAGGTGGACTTTAAATGCTTAACCTACCCTATTTTTTCTAAATTTTCAGCGGTGAATTTACTGGATCCTGTTTCAAAACATGTATATAAAATTTTTAATTACCCACCCAGCTCCCCTTATCTTAATTCACTGTAATTCAGCCAACACCCATGGGAGAGGCTATGCAGTGACTGGACCATAGGAGATGCAGGCGTTCTGTACTTTGCTGGAAACAGTCGCTGTGGCATAGTCCTGCTTTCTCCAAGTTCCCATTAACTAGAACTCCTCGCAGTGACATTAGGTTTCATTGCCCAAGGCCACACTCTTTGCTCTCCTGCAGAAGGGTTGTGTTTCAGGTCACAGGGCTGAGCAGGGGTCCTCCCACCCAAGCCCAGGGCACACAGTGCCTGACAGATCAGCTCCTCTGCAGCCACCCGGCAGTGCTTGCTCTGCGCTGGAGGTCTGAGGAGAAGACATGGGTAAGGACTATGCAAAGCTCACTAGCTCCCTATTTGGTTCCCCCTTTCCAACTGCAGATTTCTCAGTACTTCCCTTTTGATGGGTAGAAAGCATTTCAGGTCAGAATGGGCTATCCAGCACCCCTGAAAAACAGTCTCATTGTATATGGCTTGCTCTGAAAAATCAGAGCTGCATGGCCCAGAAACATAAAATAGGATTTAGACGAAATCGCAGATGTCATTTTTCAGGATAGGCCTCCTAACACAAAAGATGATGCAAACAAACAGTAGCATCGTGTTAGAGCCAGGCGAATGGGGTTTGAAACACAGCAACTCAAAAAAAAAAATTTTGCTAAAGGGGAAGGGCCCTCCAGTACAGCTGGTCCACAGCGTAAGAATTTAAGAAAAATCAGGACAGCGAGAAAAATGTACATGGTGTGTTACAGAAATGTAGGGCCCAACTATAGAAGTGTACATGACTTGCTGGGGATGCAGCCCAGCAGGGAACAGTAAAGGAAGAATCTTCTCTACTTCTAGGGCTGTTTTGAAGAGCTGTTGCTGGTGGTGCTTCCTCCTCAGCATTCCCAGGAGCTGCGCCTGTGTCTGCTTCAGTAAGTTGAGAAGAGATGGTGTGTCCTGGTATTGGCAGGACCATTTACACATCCGTCTTGGTAACTTCTTTGAAGTCTTGGGTAATGGCAGACAAGAGTCTCTGTAGAGATGACTTTTGCAACACAGGAAACACCTGTACACCCTCCTCAAATTATTTCTCCGCGTGACAAATGCACACCAGCTCTGCTATGCCACAAAGCCTTTTCACCCTAAAAGTTAGGGTCAGGAGCGACCTCACAAAAAGCAATGGACAAGGCAAAATCCTTCCCTTAAACCTTCCCTTTTCTCACCTCATACTTTATGTTCTGACTCTTTGCTTTTTTCTTCTGTATTCTTCAACCCACAGCTTGCCTTCCTAAAAGCATCCACCCATCATTCCCTATATTTATTTCTGTGCCTGTTCCTGCATTGTCAAGGATTTGATTTTTTTAATTACCCATAAGAGTAGAGCAGAGGTCCAGCTCCAGACTGGTTTGCATTCAGAAGCTGTAAAAGCAGAACTGTATTGGTCAGTGATGTTTTCTCAGAGCAGGGCTCAAGAAACTAGTTTTGGAGGATGGAGCAAACATTGGATAATTCCGGAACAGCTTTATAAGCATTTAGACCTGTCAGTTACACCGCTTCATTTTCTTGCTGATGAATGTGCCCAGTGTGACACTGAGTTTGTTTTACGAGAAAATCAAAGTAACTTGGAATGAAAATCCTTGCCATTAAAAAAAAAAAAAAAAAAAAAAAAAAAAAAATTAATTGCCCCGAATCATGTACACAGCTTTGATACCAAAGGCACTGTTCCTTAATCTGGTATCTCAATTTACTAACAGCTGGGTTTAATTTTGTTTTTAAAGTAACTGAAATGCACATGCAGATTTAGGGTTAGGTTGGTTCTGGAGGGAGGAACAAAGTAATTATTGCATTGCATCTTCATGGTCCTCTAACTCGTCCTTTAAAATCAAAAATTCTCCACCAAAGCAACAGGCTATATAAGCTGCACAACAGATGTATATATTGTACTTTTTATTAATCTGAAGCTGAGCCATTCATCCTTACACCATTTTGTCCCCAGATCCTCTGACAGCCTTGCATTGGGTCAGACACCCATTTTCCAAAGAATGTTCTAGACAGCACTGTGTGGGTGATATTATAATTCTGTGTATTCCTACAATGGAGCAGTGTGTCTGAGTAATGGGATCAGGAATTGTGCTTTGGAGAGTTAATGTGAATGCCAAATGATAAATAAATGGTGAAATGAAAATTAGGCCCCAAAGAACGGAAAGCATTGTAATGAGACCACATTTTTCTTTCTAACTGTGGGCCCTCTGAAGTCTGCAGAAAGGGTTTATGGGTGAGACAGGACCAGCAGAGAGCATGCAGGACCATCACTGGGAGCAGATCACCAGAGTTCCGAGAAGTCACAAAAAGCACGGCTATTTGATGGTCAGGGTAATAATGCATAGAACTGTGTGATGTTCAGAAGCATTTAGCAAACATCTTCTGATATTACTGGATTGTTCAAGATGTTTGCAGGTCACATTTACAAGTGAGCATCTGTAATCTGGTGTTCTTTATGTGAAATATTTTTAACAGCTCTTTTGCTGTTGTCTGCACACTGACTCCTTCCCACAGTACCAGGAAACTGTATTCCGTTCAGAGAGAGCTGGCTCCATCCTTTCACTTCTCATGCACAAAGGCTATAGCGGAATATCTCTTTAGGGGATCATTTGTTATCCCTGTTTCCAAATCCTTATTATAGGTGCCTGATAATCAAAGAAAACGTTACTAATCATATACATTTTCAAATTATCTACATAAACAGTTCTTAACTTATGTCACTCCTCTTTAAAGTTGCAATCTAATTCTTCATTATTTATTGGTATCCCTGAAAGGATTTTCTTTTGTGTTCGTAGCAACCTTCCTATCTCCCTTTATCACAGTGGACTCCCCACTTTTCCCAACTGTTTAGAATTCATTGGAATAATTTACCTTGTTTTCTTAGTAATAGTTTTTCAAGTGTTTCACACATGCTGTGCATATTTTTCAAACTGTAGAGGATTCTAAAATGAATATTTCTTACCAAGTTTCACTTTTAAACTAACTTCCTGGTACTATTCAGAGAAGAGATGATTGGCAAGTAGATTTGCTCTGGAATTTTTCCACAAATTTCTGAAATGCATTTTTACTTATACATCCTGATTTTTTCACTTTAACGTTTCAGTGCTGATTAAGCCCTTCTGGGGAGGGTTTGTTGAGTCAAAGGTGACTCAATTCAATATCCCAGTAGTTTGAGCAGTTACCTGAGATGCAGAAAAGTGTTTCTATTCATCTTCATCCATTTTCATCAGAGTTCACCAACTAGTTATATGCATTAAGCTATTATTATTTTAACTGAATGACTGTGGTTCGGCATCTAATTCATATTCACGTGCTGAAGTTTCAGGGTTGCTCAGCCACTGTAGAAGCAATGAACATGCTCCACATCTCTGAAAATCAGGCTGTGTAGGTGCCTAGAAAATACAGAATCAAAGATCTAAATACAGGCATCCTAACTGGGGAAAAAATAACCTGCTTTTTTTTTTTTTAATTGATTGAATATGGATGAGTCTTGGTTACTAGCAGAAGCAGAACATAAGATGGATCTCTTGCTCATTCAGACGTGGTAAATCTGATACGTACATTGTGATGTCTGGCAAATGTCATAATTTTTCTATTTAAAAACTAAAATGTAATTGCTAATTCTATAGTCTGATTTTCAACATGTTTGTTTCATTTTCATCATTCTAAAAAAAAGGTAGTGTTATATTCTGTAAAATTTGGGGTGAAACAGCTGACAGTGTGAGTTGTTACATCATGTGCTTTACTGATCCTGAAAGCTTAGTTCAGGCCCTCCTAATTACGTGAAGTTTCCTTTTCTCACATAGCCCTAGGATAATTGGATGGTATGGCAGTCCAAAGCCTTTGGGATGCTAAAATAATCATATATTAACCCTATAAACATACTTCTGCTTTGATGTTATCGCCACTAGCTGCTAGCTGAATATTTACAGTTCCCTTGTGATCAACTTTTGTATGATAAGAGTGATAGCAATGATAGAGAGGATGAAAATGGTTGCAAGACACTGGACATGTGTTTTTTGTTCATAGGAAGAAAATACACCAATTTTTAGAAAGCAATGTGGAGCACATCATGTAATTAAAGCTTTTGGTCCCTGTTTCATTACTGCAGGCAAATGGAGCTTGCGCTGGGTGGTGGGGAGCAGCCACAGGAACTGGTTGTGGCTCTCCAGCTGAGATAAGTTTATGCTGTTCCCTTGGCAAATCATTGTCTTTAAATTCCTCAACGCTTTGTTCAAAGTACAGCTGTGTTTCAATAATAACTTATTTCTGTGCAATTCCAGTTCAGTGGTTTTTTATTACATATGCTGCTAACATTTTCACACGAGTATTACAGCTGTACAGCAGTTCCCTGCAGTCAGCACTAGCCCAAAATCATGCCAGGAGTTGTCTGTTAGTTTCTGTGTTACCAAACTTTTGTATACTGAGCTATTACACATCACTCTCGTCTTCCTTTCTCTTCATTCCACTGATGTCCCAGCTCTCCAAAACTCTCTGTTTTTATGGTTAGCCCCAACTTGCTGCCACAAGATTTTGCTGTAGTTCCTATGTACACACAATATTATCCAAGTACCAAGGTTTTACAAGAGCTGTCCATTTCCACCCAGGAAATCTGAGCCTGCTCATTCTTTTCCAGCGGGTTTGGGTAATGCGGTGCTCATCATGACAGGACTGATGATACCAGCTCTACTGAATCACTGCGTGCAGGTAGGCACAGGGAATATTTCCTCTCTTCTGCTGTGTCAGTAACCCAAAGTCTAGACCAGAAACATCATCTCTGGATCTGTCTTTTTATACCAAGAAAAGTGTGTTGTGTCCATTGGCTGGCAGGTCTCGGCTTTTACAGCTAATGCAAAAACATCAGGCAGGATTTTTACTGATTAAGTCTGTGCCCAGAGAATGACAGACTAGATCTTCTGAGGTGAATCATCCCCACTTACAGCAGAAACCACAGTTCAGAATTTCTTGTCACTTGGGAGACTATTTGCTATGCAGTACTTCGTTGCATGTAAGCAAAGTTCCTGAAATACCAGGTGAAAACGAACAGGAAACAAAAGCAGAGCTTACGTTTCAGTCAGAGACCATCCGTGCTACCTTCTAGCCTTATTTAGAGGAGTGCCATGTGTGTATAGGGGATAAGTGATTGTGGAGGACATGGTGTCCTCCAACAGATGGTATTTTTACATGTGGACCACTGCTCAGAAGGCTCTGAGGTGAATTAATCACATTCATTTCATGTGTATTTCAAAACAGGCTTTGCATCCAGATCTCTAGAGGTGGAAAGCGAGTCCTCCAATTCACTGTGCTACTGGACGCCTTAGCAGTGTTCTCAGCCCCTTTCTTGAATTGCCTTCTGTATAATTCTCATTCTAGTGATGTTAGACTACCCTCAGACTTTGGCTTGGTTTTTTGGTTTCTTTACATTTCACCGTTTTAAAAATAATTTTGCTGAACTATTCAGGCTGCTCTTTGGCACTCTAAGAATTACCTTCAGCCACTTCTGAGAGGAAAAGGTCATGGAGTAGACCAGACAGCTTAACAAAACAAACCCAGAAGGTCTATGTGAAGTGAGTACATAAGATTGTTCAGAAAATTATTAGAGAAATCTTATTTGCAGTTGCCATTCAGTCAAAATTCATAGCTGAGAAGATTATTCTACCGGTGAGTTTAGGGAGCACAGCAGTCTATTGTCAGTTCACAAGAGGCTGCAGGAAAATATTGCATGACTGTGAGGATTTCAGGATGTTTTTATAAACACTAATCCCAATTGATTTAACCCTTTACTGCAAACACATGGGCCACTGATTGCCAGCTGAAAAAATGGAGTTAAAATGTTTTATGGTCTTTCTAGTTACTCGGAGTTCTTTTGAGGAAGAGGCTGACGTCTGTGCCCTGTTCTTAGAAAACATTTGTTTCACGAGCAGAGATTTCCATTCAGTGAATCATTTCAGGTAACAGCTCTCTTACGCTCATTTTAGTAATAGTGGTTTGGGGTTTGTTCTTTTTTTTTCCTTTTCAAGTTTCATTTTAGGTAGAGCACAGTCCTATCTGACCACTAAAGAAATTGAAAAGAAAAAAAAACCCAAACAATTAGTAGCACATCTACCCTGTCTACCAAATCTTTCCTCTCTAGATTCTCATTAAGAGAGTTTCCACCATCTTTGTATTGCAGAGAAGGAAACAAGATTATGGAATATGTTATCTATTATACAAGTTGGAGACAGGAATGCAGAAAAATATATTGAAAATACTTTCTTCTCAGGAATTCTTTATTTATGAAGGAAGATAAGTGAATGTTGAACGATAAATGAAGCCAAAAGTGTCAATATTAGGGCTTAAATGCTTTATTCATATTTTCCTAATATTGAGACACTTTGTGACTATTGAGTTTCTTTTTGCAGAAGCAAGTGTTTTCTTATTGAAAGCTTCAGGAATAATCTAACACATGTCCCTATCTTATGGTCCTCTGGTCCACAAAGCTATCTCCTTCTGCCAGGAGAAACCTTCTGCTGACAGTTTTTTGCTATTGTTGAGGAAGTCATTTATTACGTCTGTAGAAGAATTCCTTTTACCGCTCTTAATCGTGTCTCTGTTACGGACACTCTGCTCACACAGCATGGCTGTTCCGACAAGCAAAGAGCTCTCCTTGCGAGGTTACACCTCTGTACACTGCAGCAGAGGTGTATCTACCCCCGATACAATGTACATCAGCAAAACTGAAGTGCTTTTGCTGGCGTGGCTTACCTTACCACAGTCTGAACAACACGAGCTGTGCGGGTGGAAGTACAGTTTTGACTGTGTAACTGCGAACAGTCGCTGCTTTTGGTAGCGCAGCTCTGTTTTATCCTCAGTGGCAGATCGCACCCCTTTGTACATCTAACAGGTGTGAGCAGGCCTGCAAAACTTATGGACGACCTGCCCCAAGACAGTTTGGCCTCTGGTTTATGGAGGCACAAAGCACAACTGAAGTAGTACAAAAGCACAAGCCACCCTTTTCATGCTCATTTACCTGAGCCCTACTGTTTTCTTCTGCTTCCCCCTTGATTCTTTGTCTACTGCATCCACTGGCTGTTTTTCCCTGGTAGTTCGGTTCCTCTCTTCTCTCCCCCAAGTCCTGTCACTGCAGCCTCTCCCAAGTTGCATTAATCTCTGCCCTTGGAAGTTGCCCTGTTTTTTTCCTTCCCTGCAGGGTAACTGCTCCCTTGCATGCTTTCTTCATGACTGCTGCCTCACTTCCTATTTCTTCACTTCTCTGGTGCTTGCTGGTCCTCTCTGCCTGTTTTCTGCTGCTTTGTGGGTGCATCTCAAAGCATTGTCTATCGTATTTTCCCTGGGCTTGTTGGGGTTTCCTTCTTCCCCACCCCCTTTTCTACTTACACTCTTTAAGCTGTGGCATGAAGAAAATAAAAATGCAGGATGGAAAAATTAAGAGAAATGCCCTAAGAGCAAAATCTGCAAGAGTAGGGACCAAGCTCCCAACAGAAGCTGTTGCATTCCCCATAACTGAAGATATTTAAAACTAAACCAAGGCAGTACTGAAAATTATATAGCAAAGAGCGATACTGTGGCAGCCTCGGGGAATGAATAGCAGGTATTTTCCATCTCAAGCCTATAATACCGAAGATAGTGAGGAATGCTGCAGCTGGACGTTGCTGCCTTGAGCTGCCGATGTCTCTGCTGGTGCTACAGCAGCCCTTCGAACAACTGAACACGGAAGAACTCACTGCTAGTGTAAGCATTTATTTTGTTTGCAAGAGGTTTCAGAATCAGCTCTCCCTAGCAAATGGGACATGGCAAAACACACCGCTGGCTTACTGCCAGCGTTCAGGAGGGAAAATAAACACATTTAAGCTAACAAACAATTACATATAGGAGGCTGGGAGGTCACTAAGAATGAAACGTGTCATGTTCAGTACCAAATCGCAAGCTGGAGCACTGTCAGTCACCAAATCACTGACTTCTTTTGGCACACCTGTGTTTTTTGCAATACCTGGCAACAAAATCTTCTGGGCAACAATGCAGAGTTTTAAAAGAAGTGAAAGTATTGCAGTGGTGGTTTTACTTACCGTTGTTCTCTTTCCTGCTCCATCTTTAGACAGACATGCTCGCACGTGGGCTATACAACCCATTTCTGAGGCTGTACATTAGTGATCACAGAACTGTTTGAGAATGTGAATGTCAGATATTGCCGCTAGTTTTTTCATGCTATGTTTTTAAACAGTCTGAGGAATAAGCAGGCTGTGCTGTTCCAAAATTTGCAAAGTGATTAAGTATGCAGGGGGAATCTTAGTTCTATCCATTTAAAATATACTGTTTTTTAAAAATCCTCCTCTTTTAAGAATTTTGGTTACTAAAACTGTAATAACACTCTTTTGTGCCCCTGTTGTTTGTTTGGTTACAAGACTAAAAGACATGTCAGTTGCTTACTCACTTTAGCCCTTCTCTACAGTTACCACTATATATAGGGTATGGGTATAGGTATACAATGGTATACCTTATATACCTAAAAGAATAGGTTTCCATTGTTGATCTTCCCCAGAAGGGGGTTAGAAACTTTGGTCATTGCTAAAATAGTTTAGGGGAATAGCTTATGCTACTTTTTAGACCCAGAAAATCAGGGCTGGGGAAGGGACTAGTTCATCAGGCTGGTCCAGTCTCAGCAGCAGGGCTGCTCTGCATCGCATTGCTCTTCTGGAGACTCCCACGGTGAAAGGAGAGGAGGAGATGGGCCAGCAGTTACTGCAGCCAGATGCCCTATGGGCTGTGATCTATGGGGGAAAAAAGGTGGTCTGTGTTTCAGAAAGACTGTCTTTACGTTTCCAGATGGGTCCTTAGAGAAGAGGTGGTCTTCGCTGGCTGAGCGAGTCAGCTTGAGGTCTGTTTTGCTCTGTTGAAACAGCTCAGAGCAAAGAGGGAGTAAATACTTAGCTCGCGATCTTTTATTTTTGCTGTGTATTATCACTAAAATACTGTCTGCTGAGAACGGGCCGTAAAGCAGAGTGGATGGCTTGGTACCTGGAGAACTACACCAGGGTAAAGATGGGTTTTATCTCCGCCTTTGATACTGCTAGGCTGGTGAGATGTGAGGGAAATTGGCTTAAGCACACTGTGTTACCGGAGCCTTCCACTCACTAAAGGTTTATGTTAAGATAGGTTTAGACTGCAGCTTCAGCCTTGACTTTCTGATGATCCAAAGCTGCCCATGGAGATAATGGGTGGGGTTGCTGCAGGAGCAAATTCCATGGCTCTGCTCCCTCAGTCCCCTGCTGCCTGATTTCCAGAGGCTAAGGTAGCTGAGCACAGTGCAAAACAGGAATGCTGTGTCATCCGACCAATGCTCTGAGAGAGTTTGCGGCTAGTCTTACATGGTGGGATCTTTTGTGTAGTTTTCTACATTCTCCATTTTTAGGAAACATATTTAATTTAACTTTTCCTCTTTTATCCCGTAAAAGCAAAACCAAAACCCCAATCCATGAGAAGACCCAGCAATGACATGTTTGCTCATTTAAAGAAATACCTGGTTGAAATGTAAAGGAAATTCAAGCATTTCTTTGGTCTTAGGTCTCTTGTATAAAGACTTATTTCTCAAAGCCCTCAGAACTGTATTCTCTGATCCTCCAAGCAGGCTTTTCCCTGCCTTAGTATGTCAGCCGAGTTCTGCCTCTTGGCACAAGCGAGGACATTGGGGAAAGGATGGCGCAAGAGGGCTGTGGATGCTGTGGACAGGCAACAGACTCATGCAGTGGGCAGTGGACGGGGCCTCCAGTGCCTCTGACACCCGCTGTGGTTGGACAGCCACGCGGCAGGGCCAGGGAGCTGGCTCCTGGCTGCTGTCCTCACCCCGCAGTCGTGAGGGGTTCGAGAGTCAGTGCCCAATGCTGCCTCTTACAGCATGTAAAAACTCCTGGTTACAAAGAGAACTGCCTTACACCAAACTGTTTTGGCTGGAAGGGAATTTTAAGCACTGCAAGGAATTAAAGTACCTTCTGAATACCATGATCTACAGCAGAGACATTGATAATGTCTAATAAGATGGGGGCGGGGGTGGGTGGGGGTGGGGATGTGTGGAGAGAAAAGATTTTCTGGCTAACCTTTACCTTCTCTTTCAATGCCAACATTGGCTTTAGCCTCTGCGCTTTAAGCCACTGTTGTATCCTCAAGTCGCAGCCTTCATATAAGCTACACATCCTGGTTTTCTTCTCTCTTTTAACACCTTAATCAGCATCTCTGATATTTGAATTGTGGGTGGGGGCAGAGTTGTCCCTTTGCTGAGACCGTAGCAGGTGGCTTTTATGTTACCAACATGGGAATGTCACCCAGAGGTTTTAATGAAATTGCTAATACACGGAATACCTTCATAAAACTACTGTTTTATTTGTACTATTGTTCATCGCACTTAACATCCCTGTGTAGGATCAGAGAGGCATGTGAGGGTTCTACAGAAGTTAGAGAAAGTCTTCTTGCCCCTTAGCATATTTACTATCCCCGCTGAGTGTCGATGTTGTGATATCCAGAAAATACACAAACCACGTGCAGTGTCAGGAAAAAAAGACTTAATACTCCAACCGTCACAAGCAGAGTTATCACAGAGGAGATGGGACAAAACACAGCAATGCAGATGGCAGCAAACACAGAGCAAAAGGGGTAGCTGTACCATGTAGGCAGTGTAGCAATGTTTTGGGAGAGTCATCTTACTCATACAAGTGTTTTTTATTAGACAGAAATTATCTCTACTTTCTCTTTCACTGGAATTAAAAAAAAAAAAAAATTGCTCAAAAATTTCACATTCAGTCTTAGACCACAGTGGGTTTTGACTGCTCTGATGCATTATAAAAGTTGGAAAGATGGAAAGTTTGAAAATGCAGTTATTTTAATTTCTCTTGCCCTGCGATAGTCCAGAACTAGAATTCATTCCTACACTGTTAAGGACACACCAGTTTTTACTAGTTCAAAAACCCTGGTAGTTTTTTGGGTTTTTTGGGTTTTTTTTCCAGTTATTACATAAATGCAATGAAAAATTATCTACGCATTTTCTCCAAGCATTAAAATCCTTAATTTTTTTTCCCAGTGCAAGCTTTACAATACCTACATTATTTTCATTTCCATGTTTCTGGAGCAGATTTCAGATGCTGAATTGAACGGCACTTGTCTATCCGCTGGCTGAACTTCCCACATGGAAGGCTGTCCAAGCACAACCAAAGTCAGAAAATACACCCAGGGTGATGGAAATTGCCGTGCAGAGCGGGTCCAAAATGCCTCCAAGACTGTCCTAGCGATATTAGCCACAAGTCAATGAGACAGGTGTTGCCAGCCTCCAAAGATAATCGTACAGGAATTCGCACTGGTTTCAGTTACAGCAATTTCTGTAAATGTCTGTGCACTCTAGGCCTGCGGTTGTGAACCCGTAGGCCTGATCTCCACGGCTTTATACGTATGTGCTAAGCAAATCGCAGCAGTCTTCCACTGTGAGAACATGTTTTAAGGGCTGAGGCTGAGACGGACCAGAACTGTTCAGGTTTCTGTTTAATTGGATGCCTGGCCACAGGAGTAAAGAGGTAAAGACACGAGCTGGCCACAGAGCTGTTGAATTTGCCCACCGTTCCCCACAGCAGGCTGGCAGGTGCACTGGAGATGGAGAGGAAAAGGTTAAAGATGCCTCACAAGAACTTATTTCTAATGACTTCCCTTGATTGTGTTTTGGTAGAATAAGAACCTTGTAACAGAACAATCAGAAGGCGCTTTCTAATGTTGTGGGCTAAACTATTGTATAGCTGTTCGGTCAGTCAGCAACTCCGCTTTAACAGAGCTTAATGGTATTGACATTGATACACATGTACCACCACACAAAATTCAGCTGACGAAAATTCAGCCGACGAAAATTCAGCCAGCAAGAAACCTCCACATCAACCACATGTAAGTTAAAGCTGCAGTGTGCCTTTCAGTTTTGCAATGCTGGCGTTTCCAGGTTCCAGATCACCAGACCTGCTTCTTGGAGCTCAGAAGGGAAGGGGTTTATTCCAGACATGAAGCATGGCTCATGTCTTTGAGCCACGTCCTGCATTATTCCTGACTTGTGCTTTTACCCAGCACGTGAAAAGAATACTGCAAAGGAAGTCTATAACGACACTTTACAGACAAAACACTGTGAGGAGAGCTGGTTGAGGGCTTACTGCCACAGAGCTGGAATTTAGCTTTCCTTTCCACACAAATCCCTTCTCAATCAGGAGACAGGCTACTGGGTGAGCTGGTACAAACCCTTTGCCTATAGGCCAGGATTCGATTTCTTTAAAAAAAACAGCCTGCGACTTCAAGTTCCATCTCACCAGTACAGCTTTAAAAGGCCTAGTTTTAGTAGCCTTAGAAATAGTGTAAATAGCCATTTCCTTGAAGTGTAATCTGGTTCCTCCCATGCTCATGATGGTACTCCTCACATGCAGTTTTGGTTGACTTTTTGTTTTTTCCCCATTGAGCTTTCAGGATGGAGTATTTCCAGATATTTTATTTTTATGTGCTATTATTTTTTGTCCCATAACTTTAAACTGCTACTGGCTTTAAAGTGAAATCCCCACGACTCTGAACACCTTTCCATCACTTGTTGAGTCTTGTACATCTTTGAACCCCCACTGCAGCGAAAGCAATGCACGGCTCCATCGTGCAGTGCCATGTACAGTTTGTAACTACCTGTATTGGCCAATGACCTAACTTTGCCTTTGATTAGATACAGCATTTGGACCTTCTGGGCCCTGGACCACTGATGTCCTGGGTCTTGTTCAATTTGACATCCTTTAGGTTTCCTCAGCCAGATGGACTGACCCCAGCAGGCACCCAAAAGGCTCAAGGACGAAAAGTTTTCTCAGGAAACCAACAACAGAATACAGAAGCTGACTCTGCAGGCAGAGCGGCGGTGTGGTGCCTGCGACCGCTGTAGCTGCTGAGGCGCGGAGCTGGGAGGAGGGTGCACAGACATCTCCACGGCCAGCGCAGAGCCCCGATGACTTCCTAGAGCCGGCTGCCGGCAGCGCGGCACCGCCACCGGCCATCGGCCGCCGGCTCCGGCCCAGCACCGGCCAGGGACAGCCGCCGGCTGCCGGGGGCCACGGCCCGGAGGGCAGCCGCCAGCCGGCCAGGTCCACCCGGGAGAGCCCCGGGGCGCAGCGGGAGGGCGCGGGGCGCCGCGTGGCACCTGGTCGCCCCCCCTTCTCCCCCCCCGCCCCGGCCGGGGGCATCCCGCGGCTGCGCTGCAGGCGGCAGGGGCCGGTGCACGACGGCCGGGCGGAGGAGCGGGTGTGTGGGGGGGTAAGCGGTGCTCGGTGCTGTCCCGGGGCCGCCCCTCTCCGCGAGGAGCCGAGCAGGAGATGCTGTTTGCAACAGGCGGCCACCCCGTAGCGCGTCCCCGGGAGAGGAGCCGGGGCGACACGTGATGTGTCTCCTTATCAGGGTGCGCGGGGCGCGCGGGGGCGGGCAGGGGGCGGGCGCGCCCGCGGAGCGCGGCGCGGCGCGGCGGGGTCCCTAACCGAGCCCATCTCTACCCCAGGGAGCGCGGAGGACGGGAAGTTAGCGCGGAGTTGATGAACTTTGCACATCCACAGAAACGCCATTTTGATTCCTTTTCCGGAACAAGTTTGCGGCTCCCTCCCGTGCGCGCTCCCCCCGGCGCGCCCCCGCGCCCCCCCGGCGGCCCATCCTCCCGGCATGTCGCGGCGCAAGCAGCCCAGCCCCAGCAAAGTCCGACGTAAGTACCGCGGGGCTGCCGTCCGCCGTGCCGCGCTCCCGCACAAAGGGAAGGGCAGGAGCGAGCCGTAACTCCGCAGAGAGCGCTCTCTTTTCTTTTCTTTCCCCGTTCTTTTTCTTAAGCGGTGACGGGGAGAGGAGAAGGAAAAATAAACTTCTGGGAGGGGGCAGGCGCGGGGTTGAGGGCGTTGCAGCATGTCGGCTGGTCGCGCGACTTCTTTAAAAAATAAAACGCTCATTAGGGGGAAAAAAGTTTCCTTTAAAAAAAAAAGAGGAAAAAAGTTTGGCTGGCAGCGGTGGAGATGATGATGAGTTCGTGCAGCCTCCCTCTTCCCTTCCCCCGCTCCTCCCTCTCCTCTCTTCCCTCCGCGGCTCCTGGGTTTTTTTTTTTTTTTGTCGTTCCCCCCCCCCCCCCCCCCCTTCCCTGTTGCAGACTTTCTACCAACCAGCGGCACCAGCCGCGGCGTTTTGCCTTCAGGACCTGATGCTCATCCATATTAAACCGTCTGAGCTCAGGAATCCGGCCAGATCATCCCCCCCTCCTGCTGCAAAGTTTATTTTTAACCAGCCACCGCCACAATTTGGATGGGGCTGCGAGGAAGCAACATCTTCTAGCCCAGCTCGCCCCGCTCCCGAGCCCTCAGCCTTTTAACTTTCCCTTCGGGCTGATTTTCCTGCCGCCGGCGGCGGCGGGTCCCGCGGCGGCCCCTGCCCGCTTCTCCCGGACGGGAGGGCCGCGCCGGAGCCGGGAAGTTGGGATGAAGACGCTCCTTCGCAGGTAGAGCTGGCTGGCGCCGCGCATCTCTCCGCCGACTTTCCGCTCCCTCCCCGGCGGGGCCGACCGGCCGTGCCTGCCCTTCCTCGGCACCCCCGTACCTCTCCTCCCTCCTCTCTCCCCCTCTTATATTACTTTATTTATTTTTTACCTCTTTCCTCCTTTTTCTCCACCCCCACTCCCCCCCCGCCCGGTAGGGACGTGCGTGTCCTTTCCCCTCCAGGCCTGCGCGTCGGCGGGGGGGGGAGCCAGGCCCGGGGGGGGGGGGGGACCGGCTGCCCCCCGCGGGTCCCCCCCGTCCCGCTGTCTTTGTGCGGTGCCAGGGACACATCCCTGCGCGGCGGGGCCAGCGGCGGGCAGGGACGCCCGGGCGGCCTCAGCACTACAGGAAGGAGCCGGGGCAGCATCCGAGGCGGAGGGAGGGGGGGGGTCTGGCCCGGGGCCGCCATCGCCCTCTTCACTCCTTGTCTTGGGGGGGGCGTGGGGCGCGGTGGAGACCCCAGCGCAGCGGCGGCGTTTCGGGCGTAAACAAAGTTTGGGGCGGCGCGACTGCCGCCCCCCTTCGCTAGCACTTGGTGCCCGGTGCGGAGGGGAGCCGGCCGCGACCCGTCTCTCAGGCGACTGCGTTCCCATCGCCGTTGCTACGGGCCGGGACACCCCCCGGCGGCTCCGCGGGGCCCGCGCCAAGGATGCAAGGCAGATCCTCCCGCACGGTTAATAACGCACGGGCTTGGGAGGAGGGGGAGAGAGGGGGTTCTTCTTCCCCCACCATCCGCTGACGGTGCCGGGGGCGCGGGCCGGGCCGGGCCGGGCGCGGCTGTTGCCGGGCAGAGCCAGGCCGGGCCGGGCCGGGCCGAGGGGAGCGCGGCGCGCCGAGATGCTGCAACTTTTTTTTTCAGCAGAGGAGGGAGGGCAGTGGATTGAACTTTGTCATGTCGCAGATAAGTTTCCTCTGGCTTCTTCTCCCTGCGCTTCTCCCCCGCCTCCCCTCCGCACGCACGCTTGATTTTTTTTCTTTATTTTATTCCCTGCTTTTTTCTTTTTTTTTTCCTTTTTTTTGATTTTCTCCTTTTCACTTCTTGGCTGCAATATCTTCGCTCGCTCGGCATCCTCGCCGGGTTTCGCAGGAGGAGAGGAGAACTTCTCCTGGTTCAGCACATGGCCCGGCCCAGCCCGCTGCGCTGCGCACCCCGCGCAGGGCCAGGCACCTCCGTGCCCCGCCGCCCTCCCACGGCCGGGCCGGGGTGTCCGGCCCGGAGCTGATGCTCTGGTCCTGCCTGCTGACGAGCCAGCATCCTGCCCGGGAGCCACTGAACTGATTTCTCCAGGGGAGCGGGGGTGTGGGGATGGGGGTGGAGGGATGGGGCGGGGAACGGAACCAACCATCCAGTTTTAACCCCGGCTCCCTCTTTTGCCTCTTTCCTGTTGTGGATCAGACCAAGTGTGGTTACGTGTTTGTGAAAGTAATTGAACGGCTGGTTCAGTGGGATTGGGGACAGTGGTCTAAGAGAGACAGCAAATGCAGTTGATGTTTCTTACCATTCCAACATCCCGCCCTGTGCCTTGGGAGAATAAATTGCTTATTAACAACAAAAGCAGTTGCTAAATAACACCATCTCGACCCCCCCGCAGTGCACAGTAGACAGCTGTTGTGATGGCTGAAGTTTTTTCGTTGAGGTCTGTCGTTTTGACACAAGCACCGAGTTTTGTTACCGCAGTTCCTGTTTTCCACAGGGTCATCGTGCGTGAAAGGGATGCAGTGACTCAGGGTCAGGCCAGCCATATTTGTTTTAGGTTTTAATTTTCCCTTTGAAGACTTAAGGGTATATAGTCTTCTCTTGGTGCGCCTGCATAATGCTGATTAGCCTTACCGGGAGATGGGTACATCCAGGGAAGAATAGGCCCTTTTGTTTGTTAGAAACCCAGAAGCAGCATGAATCCATCATCCAATCAATCAGAGTAGCAGGGCTCTGCCTCACCTGCCGCAGGCACACATCCAGTCTCCTCTCTTGCTACAGGGCAGCCGCAGTCTGCCTGGTGCGGCCTCTTTTGCTCCCTCACCTTCCTACTCCCAGCACCCATATTTGAAACGGAATTTGTCTCATGTAGCTGGAAAAACAGCATCCTTTAAGTACAATCGAGTGAACTCTTCTTCTGCTCTAATTTCACAGGCACTTTCCGTTTGTCAAACTGTTGTTTGTCCATCAGTAGTGACTATTTCTGTAGCCATTCTTACACATTTCTTTTAATAACATAACAACCCTAAACAATATATATACTTTATTTTGGGGGGAGAGGGTTGGTATTAATACAGAATATAACAGGGTGTTTGCCCTACTAGTTTGGTTTGGTTGGTTCACCGGACCTAGGTGTTGAAACTTTATGTTCTTGCAGGTTTCAGTGTAGTGAAACACCTTATTCTGCCTCAGCTGACCCAGGTTGTGTGCCCCTTCTCAACTCTTTCCAATGTTCAGTGTTCCTTTGACCAAATGGCTTTTGTTTTTGATTCTGAGGGTCAGGAGATTCTTGAAGTTTCAAAACTGGGAAAGCTGAACGTCACCATTATCTGTAGCAATGTCTATAATCTCCTTTGGTACCAAAGGCAAGTGCAGTGTTTCCCAAGGCATACAAACACTGACTTCTGTAGTGTTTTCGCCTGTCCTTAAGGGTTTTATCACTTTGCCTATGTGGAAGTCACACTGCAGTCGTAACAGTAGCTTGGGTTTAGCCTGTGAAAGTTTCTGCTTAAGCAGAAATAGTTTGGATTGCTCTCAGTTGGATTTCTCATTTAAATAAATTCATGTACTTACATTGTGCAGATTAAAAACATATAGGTAAGTCCCTTTGGTTATATTCATTATCCCTTGTAAAAGTAGGTGCTGCTTAGAAGGTCATAGGATAAGTGTTGCTAAGCAGCTAAACAGAAGGATGCTAAAATTAACCTGAGTGTTTTTGTAAGGGATTCACTTTTTAAGTTGCAATAATTTTTTTATTGACTAAAAATACATTTTTTTAAATAGTAAAACATCTGAAAAAAAATACTTAGATATGTGAATAAATCTTTCCAGGGAACTGTGTCAAGCGTTCAAGTTATCTACATAAAGGAGTAATTCCACCCTCCCTCAGCCTGCCTCAGTTTTACCAGCACTGGGCCCTTGATTTGTGCCCTTTGCAATGTCCTTCCAGAGTTGAGCATCTGATGTGTGTTGGATAGCAGCCTGTAGGGACAGTCTTGGGAAAAAAGAAACTGCAAAGGTTCCCCAAGAACAGGCAGAAAACAAGTAAATCCTGTTAGTCTGAAATCTGTGTGTGTGCAGAAAAGGTCCCTTTTAACTTTCTGATGAACGATGCCTGAGTTTGGAAATCTGTGTTTTAGGTGTACTCTCTTAAAACAGGTGAAATCATCTCTTCTTCCTTCAGCACAGTAAGGGTTGGTTTAGAGCGAGTGTGTTATTGGACCATGTTACTGGACCAGTTTGAGATGGCTGCCTTGATGGTGTGGTAGCTTCTTTCTTGGGAGATAATTGTCTGTAGAGGAGGATGGTGGGTGCAGCCTTGGTTCTCCTGAGGACAGTGAGAATGCCTGTTGCTCTGTGTCTTTTTCTTTCACCTCCATTGTGAATTCAAGCAAGACGGTCAGTCATGGGATTACACTTTTTCAAGAGTATTCTGCAGCTTGGAAAAGGGCCAGGAACTGCTTCGTGTGTTTTTGAGTACAACTTCATCATGGATGGAGTGCTCAGGTACCCTGCAGCTTTGCTGGAAAGCTTCTCGAGAAGCAGATGTAAACTTTGGGGACGGGAAGGAATTGCCCTCTGTGACCATGCAACAGCTTGTTTCTTATTTTTGGGTGGGAGATCTGACTTGTTGTTCCACAGTTCAAGCAGATTTTTTAGGGGGAGGTGTGTGAGGAGTCCTTTTGTTGGGTATGTAGTTTGTTTTGGTTTGATTTTTTAATATCTTGCGTAAACCAGCAGCTATGGGAGCTGTGCCCCGCTCCCCCTGATTTAGAAGCATTTTTCTAGGCAGTGATTTCAGAGCTAGGACTTGGGTTTCTTTGGAAATGCCACTCTCTGGTGATACACTGAGAAGTTAGTTGTTTCTGTGGAGCCAGGAAGATCTTGAAACCTGCAGAGCTCTGCCAGGCCAGCTTTGATTATCAGCCTTTGATTACAAATGAAAATAGGTGAGGTTGGCTGAGGTGGGAAGTGCTGGCTCTGTTCTGGGGTACTTCTGAACAGGAATTTCAGGAGCATTGACTCTTTGTTCTTCTTTGGTGCAAGAAATCTGATGATGGCTTATCTTTGATGTCTGCCAGTCATGATGTTTTTCCCACCTGGAGGTGTTCCCTCCACCCCACCCTACTCCACTTTGAATAGCAACATTTGAGAGTCAGTGACTTCAGAGTCCAGGCTTCCAAGGCAGCACCTCTTCCCTCAGCATTTTACTCGGAGCAGGGTGACAAAACTTACTTAGAACTTGTGCTAATGCTTTGTTATGAAACGTTAAAAGTACTAATAATTGCCAGCTGGGGCACATGCTGCGGACTCCTGTTGGGTGGCTTGTTCGTGTTCTGCTGAAAAAGGTTCAGAACAAGGAAGTGGGCCAATGCAAAAGGAAGAGTCGGTGGGATGCTTGGCTCATGGCTGTGGTGTGTTAAACCTGTTAGAGCAGGTCAGAAAGGAATTGTCCTAATGTAACTGAGCAGCACCTGGACCTGTGCTTCCTTTAGAAACAGCACAGGCCTTCTGGTGTATCCTGCTTTTTTTTTTTTTATAGTGGCATTGCAGCTTTCAGGTTGGCCAGCCTAGCAATCAATAAAGGAGGTTGCCTTTGAATAGGTGCTTTACACAAAAGAAGTAGTTGATGGGTGGAGACTGTTTATTCAGAGTGATTCAACTAAGTAAGGCTAAGAGAATCTGAATACCTCTTTGGAGAGGTGGAGAAACCAGCTGTTTTAACCACAGGATTCACCGCAGAGTCCTAGCCATCCATCTGCAGGGGTGCTACAGCGAGGGAAAGAAAAGCTGTCAGAATCCCCCGGGCGTTGTTAGGCTCCTGGGCTGAAATAGGTATTCCAAGGACCATTAGGGAGGGGGGCCTTTCAGACCTTGATTACCTTCCCCAGCCACTTTTCCATCTTCCCTTAGAAGCATGTGGAATGCAGTGTTCACATTGCACTGTTTTCCTGCACCTAACCTTCCCCAGCAAAAATGTTTTGTTTAATCTTAATTATTTACTGTTTTAATCTCAAGATTTGGAGACATCCTTTTCCCCTTTGAAGAAGACACCCCCTCATTCTGGTATCTGAAGCTTCTTTGGAGATCCATTGGCATGAGGGACATTATTTGTGTAGAGGTCTCAAAAAGTGTGGAAGAGGTGCTTGCATGTAGTGGATGAGTGATTTCCCGGTATAATTTCTGTCAGCTCTGAAAAACTGAATTTAACTTTTAAGTCACTCTGGGTAAAACATATTTTAAGCATCTTGGACATTTTCTTTGCTGATGTGCCCGAGTGACTTGCTAATTTGGTTCTGAAAGGGATGTATTTTGTGGTTAATAGTGGAATTGCCAGCCTCAGGTACATGTAAGATTTTTCCGCTTGTCTTCTCCTGGTGGGTATTTCAGCAGATGTTAGCCTGTGCTTTCTTCCAACAGCACAAATGTACTTGTAGGTGTTTCAGGGATGGGTGGCCTGCATCATATGTCCTTGGAAAATGGAGGATGATCAGCCATTGGCAGACCTTTTTTTCATATATTTAGGTATGTACTTCCTCACTGTGGATGAGAGAAGCAAGGTGTTCATGTTGAGGTGTAGCTGGCCTTTGCTTTTATCGTGTACGATGAGCTGGCTTTAATGTGAGCCCTTGTTAGTCCTGCTCTGTACAGCAGGTGATGTCAGTGTTCAGGTGGATCGCTCCCTGGGAGTGCTTTGCGCAGACGCTTGCATCACCGCAGTAAATACCATTGCTGTGTTCAGACCGAACTCCTTTGCACTGCTAGCGTTACGGCTTCCACGAGGGAAAACTGCTCTGGATTTTGCACCAGTAAGCAGCAGTACTTCCTTGTATTTCCTTTAGGGAGCAACATCACTTGATCTGTACAACTCACAGCTTTGGGTAGAGGAGAGAGCCTAGTAAAAGTTCCTCTTTTTGTTACACAAAATGCATTTTCTTCATTAAATTAGGTTCATTGTGTCTTGCAATGTTTGAGAACATGAGAAGCAGTCAGAACATGAATACCTGTGTGCTGTTCTTCATTCATGTGTGCATTTTTTTCTGGTCTTGATGCAGTTGCCTGTGTATCGGGGACAACAGGTGGCTGTGGCCTGTTGCTCATGTACTTGCCAGCTTCTTTCCCCTCCTTCTTCTCAGAAGTGTTATGGTGTCCCAGGCTGGTGTTTGCCTGGGTAGCTTGCAGCACCACTCGCATGTTTTGCCATCTGTACATCCTGATGCTTTTGGATGGAAGGAGGGAGGGCTGCAGGAGGGTAGGGACTTGCTCATTTCAGTGAGACCCTGGAGGCCTGGGAAGTGGAAGCGCATGCCATAGAAGCCGGTTGTGGAGGAGATGTTGCTGGATTACTAAGGGCTTCCATTTGTGAGGTTTGACTATATTTTCCAGGGGAAGAGGTATGAGGGCAATGACAAGTGCTTCTCTACAGTGGTGTAACTTAGGCCTTGTATTTAGGTGATTTGGAGGATACGTTTATTTTGGTCTGTTTTTCCAACAGCTGCAGGTATCATTTGTTCTTCCTCCTTATCAGAAGGTGCAGCCGGGTGTCACGTAGTACATCTTACTACATTTCCAAGTAAGGTTCAAAACTGTGGTCCTTGGCAGTTTCTGGAACAAGTCTCGGAGCAACTTCTAGCCTTCACAGCAGAGAGGTGGCTTTTCTGCTTGGTGAGGTCTCCTGGCAGTCTTTGAACTGTCGGGAGCCTGACTGTTCATGTTGCAGAAAGGTAAAGAGAGCTATATCACAGTACCCCTATTTCCCCCGTGTAAACTCAGTTTATTGTTGTAAACTGTGCTTTTCTTTAAATAGTGAAGAATTTATTTTCATATCAGTGCTACCTACACTTCGTGGCAGAAATCTCTTGGTCCTCTGTCTCCATTCCTCCTTTTTGGGAAATGGCAGCATCTTTTTGCTGAGCGTGAAGTGGTGACCACATTCAACCTAACCAGAGGGTGAATTTCTAGGGGTGAGTGAAATGATCCGTACCTTAGAGTGGATGCTGGTTACCTTGGAGGAAGCCATTCAGGTTAGAAACTCTGCAGGAAGGAACTGGTAGATTCTGTGATCTCTGCAGCCCCACTAACTGCAGTTGAAGCAGTTCCCAAGCTCTACTTGCAAAGCTTTTGGAACTTGTAAGCTCTTTAATCTAGTGACTGAGGATTTTCCATTGTTCCCTTTTCCCTCAGGAAAGAAGAAAAGATAGAAATAACTGGTAAAGTTACTCATCTTAAATGCTCAAGAGCCAGCAAGTGAAAGTTCACCTGTTCACAAACAGTAAATGGGCCAAGCTGAACACAGATCATGCCCTGTTGCTGCTATGTATTTAATAATCAATAGATATGTAAGTAGTGTGTAGAAGTGGAAATGTGGCTTCATTCGAATCAACAGCAAAATTCTTTCAGGCTTCACTGGACTGAGATTTTCTGTGGGGTATATCCAGCTGAAAGCTCTTGAGCTTTCATAGCATGAAAGATGCCAGGAAACTTTGGAAAACTGAAACACTAGCAGTGTCTTTGTGTATTTCTGGTGCTTGGAATTCCTGCAGGTGCAGTTAGGAAGTCAGAGTATCTGTTTTAGGAGCTTATTTGATAAACAGCAAACTGAATGTGTGGTATAGTAGCCCATATTGACTAAATTCTCTCCCGTCTTGTTTTGGGCATCTCTGAAACAGCGTGGCCATTGCTGCATCCATTTTCTGAATCTTAGAGGCTGTGCTTTACTTTCTTGAGTATATTCGCTCTGGTCCGTGGGAGGACTTGTCCTTCCCAGGCTTGTCCTTCCCTTCAGGAAAAGGGGAATGTAGAGAATTCTCCCCGAGGATGGGTCTGGGGCAGAGATGGCCCCCGTGTGTTCGGGGCCGGAGTTTTTATTTGCACCATTGTGTAACAATCTCCATAGAAAAAGGTGTGGGTTAGTAGATTTGCAGCACCACAGACTTGCATGTGGCTGTGGTCTGCCTCTTAGGCAACGTATGCTTGTGTGCATAGTAGATGTGCTGATGCCTGCCTGGGGTTGTCCTGGAGTACAGGATGACCCTTTGCAGAAGGATCTGCTGTTGTCTGACTTTTGATCTTGTGCATTGGCAGCCTCTCCCATGCCTGCACTGCCTGAATTGTCAGACTTGGAGTAAATGTTCCTGTTTGTGTGCTCACTGCCTTCTCAAAATGATTGCTAGAAAGTATTTGGGCCAAAAATAATTTACACTGGACAAGAGGATGCCAACAGCATGTGCAGATGGCATGCTGTTGTTACTGTTCCAACTAGCGACTCACATGGAGCTGTAGAACCCAGGAGCACAGATGTGGATTCGGAGAGACCAGACCGCTGATTAAAAAATGACACCATTTCTGCTAATGGATGTTTGTAAGAGCTGCCTAGTCCCAAGACCCAAGAAATGAACTGATGGGGGTCTTTGTTCAATTCCCAGCATAGGATGCCAAGTGTTATGCTTTGATTTCCTTCACTTTAGGGTCTTCGGGGCAGGGATCAGCGTTCAATTACCGAGTTTTGAAAGGCCACCTAAGACATTGTGGAACTGATCTGATCGGCACTACTTCAGTATAAATGTTTAATTATAACTATCTTATTACCCCATAGCGGAGCCTGCCCAGATACCAAGGTTGAGGCATGCTGGGAACCCACACTGCTGCTGTTGAGGTGTCTGCGCGTAAGCAGAGAACTTTGGTTGCAAGGCAGAATTTGGGCTGCTCTTGTAAGTGCTTATTTGCACAGAAGGGACAAAGATCCTTTTTTTTTTTTTTCCCTCTTTTTTTCTAGGCAGTGTAGGTGCCAAGTGTAGGCATGTATGTGTTCGGGGGTCTGCATCTGGTTGGCTGGTTTGGTAGCAGATACAACTCCTCACTTTAATAGGTGTTTTAAAGCATCACAGTCAGAGCATGTCCTTCTCTGTCCCTTTGCTTTAGGTCTGTATGTAAAAATGACAAACGTCAAGGTTCTAAAATTGAGAAATTAGAACAAGAAGCTGGGAATAGGAGGATGTCACCCCCTCAATATGTCACCTTCCCAAGACTGAAGTGAAGTGCAATTGCTGGCTCTTGCTGTTCACAAAGTAATCTGATTGTCTTGCCTTGAATGACTTGCATTGTCGCTTTAAACTGAGTTCCTAAATCATCCCAGTAGTGATGTATGTATCATTTGTTTACACAACATGAAAGCATATGGAGTGGTAGAAACATCAAGAAATGAGACCTCCAGAGAAGACTCCTGTAGTAATTGGTTTACTTACTTGGATTAAACCAACCCAATTTAAAACACGCAGGCTCGTGTACTAAACTAGTTGCATTTCTCCTCTCCAGGGGGGTCCGTCTGGGAGGTGATCGGTTGCCTTATGGTCATCTGTTCCAGCCAGCTTTATAGGAGCAGTTTGGTGTTACCAAGGTTGGAATAAGCTGCTGTCAGATTTTTTGTCCACAGTGCACAGCAAGCAGAGGTCAAACACCTGTGCAGCCGGTGATACTGTGACTCGTTAAGAATGTACGCAGCAGGTTGCTTTTCAAAACATCTTGTGAAAAGGAGCCTGTGAGAGCAGTGCCATGTAGAGGAGGCATGCATCTTCCTCTGGCATCAGCAAATGGATGCATCCTATCACACTGGACTGCTGAGCAAGTTTAGTCATGTACCGTAATAAGCTCTGGGAAAAGGGATGGGTTCTGCCTCTTGCACTTCGGGAAGATTTGAATGAATTTGACTGGTTTGTCCAGGGAACTCGTGTTTCTGTCTATCACTTTTGTGCTTGGTACAGAGAAGGAAGGAGTCGAGTTGTTTCTTGGCTGAAGGGGGATTTCTTTGTTCTTCAGGATTGTTAACATACTGTACTTAAATTCTTACTCCTTAGAAGAGGTAAAATTAAAAAAATCATGACTCCCAGAATCATCAGTGTGATGATTCAGTAGTGCTGATAGTGGACAGCTCTGCTTGGTTTTGAGACTCCTCTTTGCCAGGATAAACTTGAGTATTCAGGACCCCTTCTTTCGCTTCCAGTCATAGCCTTCAGGCATCCCTATTTATTCTGCCCCAAGAATCATCCTACAGCATCTGCAGGTGTACATTTTAAATGTGCTGTGGTCAGGGTTACCACCGTCCTTATCCTTTTCTTTTTGTCTTAACACAGCTTAGCCTGATTGCTCTCGAGGTATTTTTAAATTTGTTGGGGGTTGTGTGTATGTCAGAGGCAAGTCTAGATCACACCGAGCACTGATCCTGCAGTCGCTCTAACACAGATAATTCTACTTAAGTAGGTTGTTCCATTTAAGTCAAAATACTGGCATGGGCAAAGTTGGGGGAAGTGTTTCGGGACTGGAGCCTGTGTTTAACTTTCAGAAAAAAGTATTCCTGACACAAGCCAGAATCTTTAACCCGTGTGAACTGCAGCTCCAAACTCGTCTCACGACTTCAGTTTCTGACCTGCTTGAGAAGGTATTGCTCAGCCTGAGGAAGTGTCGTAGGTCTCATGGCCTGAGAAGAGTTGGCTTGAAGATAAGCAGTAAGAAACACGGCCATGAACCCAAACTCCTTCAGCAGACGGCGTCCGCAAGAGTTAAACGAAAGCACTCCAGCAGCTCATGTGCTCTCTGTGTGTGCATACTTTCCTAATCTTGACATGGGGTCTGAGCTGCAGGCTCCGAGGGCCTACGTGAAGTTGGCTTGGCTGTCACCTTTTCACTCCCCAGATCTGGCTGCAGCTCAGCACGGGAACGCTCCCCGCTGCCGGGATACCGGCTGCAGATAGCCAGCTGCCCAAACCTGCCCCATGGGGCTGGCTGGGCCAAGAGGTGTCCTGGCACGCCTCGCCTGCCCTCGCACTGCTTCCTGCCCGTGTGGGGAGCAGCAGAGGGAAGAAAAAACTGCTGCGGTGGCCCCTTTCCTGCGCCTGGAAGATGTCTTGCACCCGCCTTGTGCGCTGGGGTTGGTCTGGATGAGCTTTCTGCTGCACTGCTATCATCGTTTGGCTGGGAGAACAGCTGCCTCCGAGGCTGGGTCTGCTTGAAAAACGGGGAACAGCTGTACAGAGAGGGGCCCACGGCCCTCTCTGATGCTGGCGGGCTGTCTGCATGTGGAGAGAGGGAGGACAGAGTACGCGATTTTCTCCGCTAGGTGACAAAGTCCTAAGGGCAACTGGGCCTTGGCTGTCCACGACGAAAAACTACACTTCCTTCAACCCCACAGCAGACCTGTCAGAATTGGCGAGCATTTCTGACCAGAGGCTGGAAATGAAAGCTGCCTTTTTTTTTTTTTTTTTTCACACTTAGGTTTCCTTGAGAGAGGCTGCCCGTGGCCACCTCGCCCCACCCTGGAGACGTTGGGCGGGAGTGGGGGTAGCCGGCCGGAGGGAACATCACCAAAAAGCAGAGCAGAGCGATTTGGCTCTTGGCCTGCACAGGACAGAAGCAGCTGCCTGGATGGCCCCCGGAGCCTCACTGTGTCAGCGTAGCCAGCAACGCCTCACTGGTGTCAGCATAGCCAGCACGCCTTGAAATGAGACACTGGGGCGTGGGGGGGGGGCAGTGGGGAGCAGGGCTTGGGACTGGGTTTAGGGGATGCATAAAACAAACCTCTGTGATTATTCCCTGCCCACCCCACCCCCCGCTCGAAACAGATCTCTGCTCTCTGTAGGAATGGGAAGCTTTTGGATGCGTGAGGTAAGAGTTATGAGAAAGTTCGTAGAACAAGCTACCAAAATCAAGGAGCATAAGGAATATGCATTGTAAATCAGTGTGTGTCTGCAGTGTGTCTGTTTGCTTGGGTTTTAACCTCGTCAGAGAAGTGTGGCTAGGAACAGTTTGTCACTGCTGGATAAATCTGTCAGTGCTGTTCCCTCCTCTCTCCCCTGTGTTGTCTCTGAGAACCTGTCACACCATGACAGATCATACTGTCAGACATCATACTGTGTTTGAAAAGTGTCTGGCTTGCCTTGGGATGCCCTATGAAATACAGCAGAATGTGGTGTCCTGCAGGGAGCATGTTGTGTGTGCTCACTTGGCCTCCTGTGCTCGCTCGAGCAGAGGGAGGGAGTGCACACCACAAGAGCACAGTTGTTCGCAGCTCCCTTCCACTCCCCTGTGTTGTTCCAGAGGGACAGCACTTCGCCTTAGCCCTGGGGTTTACCAAAGCTGCCTTTCCTCACATGTTGGTACCAAGAGTCCCTGGTGGTGAAAGCCCCAGTGTGGTTAAGGGTGGTGGGGCTGTCTGTCTGACCTCTGAGACACAGGATGATGCACAGTGCGACATTACCTATGTGAACTGAGTGAATGTGAGTTCCTCCTAGGGCTTGGGATGGCTCTTCCGATTTAATAGCTAATACAGTAGTTTCTAAAAGTCGCAAGAGAATCTGAGGTGTAGCTGGAGGTGCTGAGGAAAGGGGATACCAGCTTTTCCAGAACTGTGCAGCTCAATCACAGAACGAGGTTGGACTGGACATGAAACTGGATTCCAGGGTGACGTGGTGATTGCAGCCTCCACTGGCTTTGCTTCTTCCCACAGCTGGGGAGTTGATGTTCCCAGTAGGCCTGTGCCAGCACAGTCCTGCTGCTCGTCCTGTGGTGTTACTCCACACAGAGTCATGCTTGAATTGCTAGTAAGTGGTATGCAGGGCACAGACCTCGGCCACGGGGGTAAGCCAGCCTATCCAGGCTTGTTGCGGAGCTGAATCTGCAAAATGCTGTCTCCATCAAGGCAGCATAGTAATAAGTTTCAGAGATTCTGTCTTGAAAAACAAACAGTGTGACAGAGGCGTTTGGGGAGGAGGGTGTTGTGCTCTTCTATAAGGCTCTTACTTTTTGTTAACTCAGGTTAACTTTACGTGTCAGATTAACATTTCCTCTGTCATTGCAGAATTCGTGTAGTAATTCGTGAAAATGACACAGGGCCTCAGGAGTTGTATGAGACCGAGTAAGCATCTATTCACATTCTTTTCAGCTGGGACAGTGGCATGAAGAATTTATTTACTGAAGGTCACAGAGGGAGACCATAACAGAGGCAGAAGAAGAACCTAAACGTCCTAAATCCAATGCTGTGTCTTCACCATTATATCATGCTTCCTGTCTAGGCCCATGAACTCGCATAAAAAACCTTGGTTCATAAACAGATGACATTCAGGTACTACCAGCATTGTAAATTTGGCTGGGGCTAATATATTTGCTATGACTTTCATCTTGAGTGCCTGGTGGAACACCTGTAACTATTTACATTTAACATGAGCTTTTGTGCTCGTGAAAGCAGACAGTTTGACAGCAATGACCTCATCGCACAAAAGCCTGATAAGTGATGAACTTCCAACAAATTCATGACCTGAACTCTGCTGGATGCACATTGAAGGTGACAAGTTAATAGGGCCTGTGGCAGTACCAGGAAGCCTGGCCCTGTGCTGGACTCTTCTGCTGGAGGTGGTCTGCAGATGAGCCTCCATCCACCATCCCTGCCCAGAAGCCTGGCAGGAGGAGTGCCTGTACTCACTGCCTAGGTGAGGGTCTCAGGCAGATGTTTGCTGCGGAAGGGACATGAGCTGTTCCGGAGGTTTCTCATCCTGCTGCTCTGCTCTGACCCCGGGTGAAGGGCTTGGTTTGTGTTGCAGAGAAAGCAGAAGGGTGGATGCGTCTAATGCTTCCCAAGCAGTGCAATTCAGAGTTCACTGTGTGTAAGTTGAATTGCGTGGTAATTAAAACTTCAGTTATGGGCAGCTCTGAGGTTGGACGTGTCTCTGCTGCAGCGTGGTAACTGATGGCTGTCAGACAGGGAAGACAGCTGTGGTATGGTAACCTCTGAAATCACACTGACCTGAATCATGCCAAAGCTGCGGCTTCGGCGACATTTCCTCAGGACTGTCCCATCCTGGATTGAGCAGTTCCTGGTACCTGCTTCTCTGGTGAAACTTGGATTCGGAGCAGGGATTGCCTCTTCCAGCTGGCAGAAATGCCTCTGGATCTGTGGCAGAAGGTTTTTCAGTCCTGTGAAGTAAGTGGTGCTGCAGTTTTTGCCTGTAAACCTGAAAACTAGAGGGAGTCCTTCGTGTATCTAATACCAAGTCAGATCTGATCAATGTGGATTTATCAAAGCAAAGAAAGGCAAAAGGTATAGTCTACCAGCAACGTGCAGCTTCTGGAATCTCTTGAGCCAAAGGGTTTTTTGTAGGGGCAGTACTCATGTTCAAGAACCCTTTTTTCTAAGCTGGTCCAGAGGTGTTTTGAACCTGACACTTGGCATGTTGTGATGACTTTTGCAGTTTAACTATATGCTGTGTTGAAGGGGAGGTGAAAAAACATCTTTCTAAATTTGCCATTTGATGCTTCTGCTTGATACCATTTAGGACTTACACTATGGAAACTAGCGAGCCATGGTTTGCTACTGATGACCTTCTTCGCGCCTTTCAGGATTTTGTGGACCTCTGCTGTATCACCTCTCTGGCCTTCCTCCAGGCTGGAGTCCCGATCCGAGTATCGGTTATTCTACAGAAGTTGTTTTGTGCTTTTGATTACATTGTTCACCGACACTTGTTAAAGCTTCAGTTTGCCTTGTTAACATACATGCCAAAAGTACTTTATTTGCCTACATATTTATTGCTGTAAGACATATACGTGGAACAGGCTTAAAAATCCAGGTGCTGCCAGAATTCTCCTCTTCAGCAGCTTTTTTGGGAAACTTTCTCATTGTTGGCAGGATACAGGTAGAAGATTCTGTTTGGTGAGGGTGTTGCAGGTCTGGCTCAGTTACTTCCGTCCTCATTGCTTGAGAACTGCTTGCTTAAATGGTGCTTTGCTCGCTGCTTTCCCTCCCAAATACACTACTGGTTTCTAAGGGCAGTGTTCCTGTATTCCTCCACATAATTTTTTTCCTTGCCTACAGACGGCACACGCCCTGCGCATCTGAAACCTTAGTAAATGCAACTTACCTGGAGACAAGGGGCATTTTCCGTGACGGTTCTGGGGTTATTTCTTGGAGCTGCACTCAAACCAAGTGATAATACTCACAAAAGCTTTGCCCACCTTCCAATGCCAGCCTGCTTATTTGGGGTGATGACCAGGATTCACCCAGCTGTTAGGTCTGGGCAGGTGTCAGGGGAATTGTATTGAGCTCTCTGAAGTAAGATGTTTGTTGATGTAACTGCACTATGTTCCCATCCCTTCTTTTTGGTAGTCTGCCACCCACTATCCACCTGTATGACTGCTCCATGTTGGTGGATTTGGATATTTTAATTTTTGCAACCAAAGGAATTCCGCTTTAGTGCTAACATACCACTGGTATTTACTTACGTTAGATCACTCCCAGGATGCTTTACAGATTGGTGCCTACAGTGCTACTGAAATGCAGCCACTTCTGAAGTGGAGGCTGAGAAGGGAGACATTTAGATCAGGTCATGCTAACCTGTTTCTTTCTCTGTGTAAAGTGATGCACTTTCTTCAGTACTGACAGAGCCTAAAAAGGAACCTTTGCCTGCCTACCAAGTAGTGCGTGTTACTTGATCTGTGTTCAGCTGGTGAAAAGCTATATTCCAACTTGCCAGACTGGGAACTTAGTGGCAAGGGTAATGCTAGCGATTTCAAACTTTTTCGTAAAGAAAGCTTTTCACAAGGAGAACTCAGCTTTATCTGGGCTACTTACTCCCTTTATTAAGCTCTCGGATTGATGAGATAGGGTGGTCTTAGGAGAAACAAGCCCTGTTCATCGTGTAGGACTGATTTATAATGACAATCTTTCAATGTCACTGTGTATAAATCATTCTAATAAGCTCTTCGGCACTTAGTGCGGGCAATTGCGGTCTCTGTGAATTTGTAGTGTTTGGAAGTAGCAATGGTATCTGTTTGGAGGAAGGAGGCAGGGGCTGTCCTTTTAAACTATCATGTTGTGGTTTTATTGTGCTCATCTTGTATTGCTCTGTTGCTACTCTACACATTTAGTATCCTAAATGAAGATTAGTCTCCTAAAGGCTGATGAGGACCAAGGACCTGGCATGGCACATGCTTTGCAGGTGTCTCTCTTGCTCTTGGGTGGTAGATCAGGAAAACCTAAAAGCTAAAATAAAGTCATAGTGTGTGTGTAAGCAGGAGGAATGTTTATGTTGCTTAATGAGAAGCATTTTCTTAATTGCCTTTTTTCTTAGGTTGCATATCCTAAATATTAAAGACTTTAAACATCTTAAAGGTGTGCCCTAAAGTGCTAGGCAAGAAGCTGATGAGGACTTTTGTATTTGTTCCTCTGTCTTCTGCGTGTTCAGTTTTGGCAGGATCAGTTCTCTCGTCTGACTTGCTATGCAGCTGATGTAGTTGTGCTGGCACAAGGAGGCAGCGGAGAAGACACAGCAGAGGACAGGACTGATTGCAATGCAGATAGAACAGATTTTAAAAGCCCATGCAACCGTCATTAAAAAGACTGGTGCTCAAACCATCACGTCTTTATGGTGAAGCAGGGGCCAGAAGGAAAAGCGGAAGGACTGAGTAGAATGACTCTTTGCCAGTTTATCTTTGCAGGGGCTTCAAATCAGCCTTGGATGAAACAGGAGGCATCGCTTGCTAGGTTGGATCCTAGAATCCATGCAGTGGTGCTGGCCTGATGATGAACTCCTGCATGCAGAGCCTAATTCAAGATCTGCTCCATGTGCAGGGGGTCATTAGCAATAACTGTTTTATCTGTCTTTGTATATAGGAACTGCATCTGCTGTGTTGTTGGGCTTAGGATCTTTGCCAGCACAATAGTTTTGGTTGGTTTTTTTCCTAATTGAATATGCTTCATTTTTAATTTGTGTATTCTTATCTGCATTCTGGCCCCCAGCTTCGTTGAAGGTAAGAGTGAGCGTCCTCTCCACAGCTGCTGTCAGTTCATGAGTATCTCTGAATTGTGATGCCAGTAACTCTAAGAGTGGCAGGCTTATGTTAATAGGGCCACTTTCCCCTGCCCCTCCACCCTTCCAACACCCCCACACCCCTTTTGCTTTTCCACCTTGCCCCTGTCTTTCAGGTACATTGTGGTGTTTGCCTTCAAAGGCTGAATTTAACACCTCTTGCATTTAACTTACCACCACCACCACCACTTCAAGGCAAGTATTCTTCCAGGTATGTGCCTGCAAACAATGCAGAGGGAGACATCTCAGTGGAGATCCGAGTGATGTTTGTTATCTCTTTGAAGCTGCCTTTTTCTTCAGAGCCTTCTGATATTTAGGTAGTTCCTCCCAGCTTTCCCCTTTCTGATGTGTCTTTGCCTGGATAACTAAAACAATTCATAGTGATGTTGAATTAATGACTTCAGAATGGTTTCTTGGCAACCTAAACCCATGTTTGATGTCAAAGGATAAAGCAGCAGCAACACCATCCTAAGGAGGGTGTTTGGGTTTTGTTTTTCGTAATTTGTTTACCCCCTCACCTCTGGGCAGGCTTATTCCTGTGCTGTAGCTCACCTCCTCTTCAGAGGTGCTGATACAAGGGTTTGTGGGGTTCTCTACAAGTCGTATCTCTAAAGTGGTCTGGGTAGCCAGTCCTTTTTCCATGTTTCTGTCTTTCAGCAGTCACCTCACCAACTTTTGTTTTGGTTCCTAAGGGAAGCAACCATAGGCTTTCCCTGACATGGGAGGAACAGCTGAAGAAGGGGAAAGCTTCTGGAGAGGTGTTGACCCTCAGTGCATATGGCACAGAACTGCACACTGTTTGTGTAGAGTCTTGAAAACCTAATTCTCATCTTCCCACCTTACCATAACATTCTCTGATGCAAGCTCTTTATTGCATGCTGTGCAAAAGTTCTGTTGCTTCTGTAAATTTGGTCTCCTTTAGCAGTTCTTCTGCTCCCAAATTAATTTCCATCTTAAGAGAACATCTTGCTTAATTGTGTTTGATATTGTGTAAGGAGATCATGTTCATCATGTAAGATTGTGGTCCAGGTTTTGTTCTGGCTGAACCAATACAAATCTGGTGCAGCTTGGCCAGCATCGGTGCAGCCTCCTTTGTGGAAGAAGTTGGTCTGACCAGCCAGGAGCAGAGTGTCAATCACTGTGCAGACATCAGCTTAAGAAAATGAGAGTGAAGACTGATGTAGGTTTATTGGAATGCCCAGACTGCTTCAGTATGTAACTAAACATATGCTAAAGGCCGAGGAACGTGCAATAACTGCAACAGCACCTTTCCAAGAAAATTGTCTTGTTGCAGAGGAACGTGGACTGTGAAGGGGCTTTATGCAATCTGTACATTTAATACAGGCTCTGTGTAGTTAACATCAGGTACAATAGTCCATTTGTTTTTAGATTTCTGAAGTTATTTTTAATGACTGTTTGGGGGAGTAGCATGTAAAACAGGGCAGCATGTAGAAAATCTAAAACTCAGCCAAAAGACACCTCCTTTTGTGTCTGCGTGTTGCAGCTGTCTATCTCTTGGCAGCAGGCAGCCTGTGTAGAATGTGAGGGTTTAGCACTGAAGCATAGAAGAGTGAATTAAGGAGTTCTGAACTTGAAACATTCTTCTTTTCTAGGGAATGTCAGTCCTCACCATTGCTTAGGTATTTGGAGACTATTGAGAGGGTTGGGTTTTTTTTCTTTCAGTAACTCCTTATAGTCACAATATGATAAACTGAGACAGGTTGCAAACTCTTCAGTTTTCTCAGTTACTTTGCGGTTTAATAACCAGATGAATTGGAGTCAGTTTCACGGATACCCAGCTGGGAGGAAATACAAAGAAGACCGTGCCTGTGTTTTTTTTATGGGGAGGAAAGGAGGAAAGGGGAGATTCTAGTTTTTCACCGTGAAATAGACTTTGTATAAGCCAAATAAATGTTTTGCTTTAGGGATGTCAGCATAGGACGTGTTGTTCTGTCTAAATACAGATAGCATCATAACACCTAGGGCATAGTTACACCTTTAATCTCACTGTGGTACACCTGGAAAGGTAGAGAGGTTTGTGAAATGACCAGTGTAGCAGCTTCCCTTCAACAACTCGACACTAGGAGTATTTGCATTTTGGAGTAAGAAGATGCACGCTTTTGTACCATGCAAGCAAACTGACAGGGGAAAGGTGTAATAACACACTGTGAGGCTTTCCATTAAAACCTGTTTTTAAAAATGCTTTATGCATTCAGTTACACAGGTGTTGTCAGAGAGAAGTCCTTGGTGCCCTGAGGAACAGGGTTTGGGTGATGGCCTCCATCTCCCTTGCAAACTAAATCCTTGCCTTTTGCCCAGCTTTTTGCTATTCCAGCTGGGCTGGGATGTGGTTTTCCTTCCAGCTGAGGTGTTCATACGGCTGTAGTTGTTGAATCTGTGCTGGGCAGGTGGAGGAAAGCCGTCACAGCAATTCTGTATGCTGGTAGTGCTGCCGCCTCGCTGGCGAGGGCTGGGCTGCTCTGACCTCAAAGGTATGGTTAAAGCCATTCAGCTTTTCAGTGCGTGGATGAAACCCGACTTTCCACTCTGTAGAAAAGGTTAAACCTTTCCAAAACACGTGTAGTTTTTGTGTGCAGAGGCCATGTAGTGCTTCAGCAGCTTTCGGCTTTTTTTTTTTTTCGGTTCATAACTTTTGCACAGCTGTTAAGCCCTTGCTCTTTGGGAGGCTGGCATTGAAAGGAGTGGAAATCATCCTGGGGAGAGGAAAAGGACAAGCTAACTGGCACCTGGGGCCTGGCTTTTCCGTTGTACTTCCTCTGTGGGGTGGTGCGGGGCAGCCGGCATGATGTTCTTACAGCAAATGGAGGAAGTTGCTCGAGCAGAAGCAGAGCTTCTGGATCTCCTCTCGCCTGGGGGATGGGGCAGGGTGGTGAAAGAGGGGAAGAAAATAACCAACCTGACAACCCCGATCCCTCAGCTCTGTGCAAAGCTCAACAAACTCTCTGGAAAACAGAATATTTCGAGGAAGCCAGGAGGGGTTGGGGAGCAGAGATAGTTTTGGGCTGCTGGCAACAGGGAAGGTACCACGGGAAGGAGACGGTGAAGGATGGAGGAGGGTGGCCACTCCTCTCCCTGTTGCTGACTAAACAGTTATGTCAGCTGGCTGTCAGCGAGGCCTGGGGATTTGCGATAGAGCTCCTGGAGGGTGGGGGTGACTGTGCGGGGGAAGGGAGGGGAAGGGCCGGCCCTGCCACGGGCAGCAACTGCTGCTCCTGCCTCTCCATTGCAGGGAAGCCCCGTCACGGGTGCTGGACTGTAGCGTGACCCTGGGAAGTTTTTGCAGTGATGCCCAAGCGAAGGGGATGCGTGTGCATCTGCCACCTGTGTTTGTGTAAACAAACATCGATGTGGTGTGTCAAATAGCAACACCAGCTTGCTAGAAGGCTGTCCCGCGTGGGAGAGCGTTCCCATCCAGCCTGACTGGTACCCATGTGCCTTCCTTGCCTGCTGAGTCAGTGCCCGTCGGAGCACGTGCTCCTGCCTCTTTGCTGGGGCAGGAGGAGTGTGCTGCCGTTCGAGCTCGGTGCTGCTGGTGGATGCTCAGGGAGAAGAGGGCAGCCCTACGGGGCAGAGCTGCCTGTTTGACCTACTGCGAGCTCTGGCTGGAGCTCGTGGCGAGGGTGCAAGGTGCAGAGGCAGCAGCAGCGAGGCTTCACCACGCTAACTGCTGGTCTGCCACAGGTAGAGGCTTTCACGTCTAAGCACAAGCCCAGCGCTGCTAGAAAGTAGACAGGGAATTCTGGCAGCTGTTCAAGTTAAGGTTTCCTTTCTTGGCCTGAAGGCAGATGGAGCTCAGGGTAGCCCTTACACAGAGCAGGAGTTATTTATAATGGTTCTTTCAGGTCGGTGATGTTCAAATCCTTTTTTTCTGTTTTCTTGTTTTGTTTTCCATAAATCGTGTGCTGTAAAGTTTGTAACAGCCCGGGAACAGCTGCAGCTTTTCACCCTGTGCTTCTCTCCCCTCCGCCCCTCCAGGAAGAGTAAGTGAAGGATGGGTTGCACGTGAATCACCTCTATACTTATTTCGCTTCTCCTGTCCCAGCAGTGAAGACAGAGAAGGACCCTGTCCTGACAGGCAGAAAGGTTGTGTGTCTCAATCGTTTGAGGTCAACTGAGTTAGCTGAACACAATTTAAAGAAAAAAAAAGCTCCCTTGATGCTCCTTAAGGTACAATCTGCTGTGTCCAAAATCATGTTTATGGCTTTGTAAGACTAGTTAATGTTTTTAAACTGCATCTTAATGAACATTAAGATAGATTTTTTCTAATGTTAATCTTACTCAACAGAGCTGCTATGGTGTAGTGTTAGTGAACCTGTCTGGCTACATGGACAAGCTTGCTGGAGGCTTTAATTAGCAGGACAGCACCAGTCAGTGTTTCTAATGTCTAATTAAGATGATTTGGCTTTTTTCTTTTTTTTTTTTCCAAAGCTGAGTGCACTATGAAAGATGAGCAAAGGCTGTAGAAAAATGTTTATATTGTGATTTGGAAATCTACAGATCTTGCCCAGGACTTGCTTTGTTGTCCCTTTGTGCAGCTCTCATCACCTCAGCGCAGTTCCCGGCTGGGTGTGTTGTCCCTGGCACTCCTTCACAGCACACCTGGATGCTCCTTTATGCACGAGTGAAACGGGCAGCATGATTTTGTAGGGCCTCGCAATCCTTTGCTAAGTGGCCTCACAGTTGAGCTGGGCAGCAGGGCTTGAGTCAGTTTGTTCTCAGCAACGTAGGTGTCTGCTAGCTGGTGTGGGAAGAGCACTAAACTACCTGAGTGACACCTCGGTCTCTGTTTTGCAATTAAACACTCCACTTGCAATCAGCCACAGGAGTGAGTGCCCAAGGGGGTGTTAAAATTGATAGAACCTGGATCCTTAAACATCTGGCTTTTTTCCTGCTTCCTTCAGGTAAAAAGGCTTGTTTGGTGGTTGTGCTTACTTGAGCAGAGGGAAAAAGTCTCCAGGAGGTAGGAAGCCACTCAGAAGTTACTGTTAAGCCAGACGTACATCATCTGCTTTTAAAGCAGTCAGATTGTCCGCGTCTCTATGAAAATGGAGTTCTTTTGAAAGGAGAGGGGTATGTAACTGCTTGAGTGCTTGGGCATGGGGTCTGAAATGCTGAATAACTGCGGTTCTTGATAACTTCACAAGGAACGCTTCTGGAAATGGCTCTTGATGCAATGGCTACAAAGCACTACAAGTGCAGGTAAACAATTCTTTAAATATTTTGGCACACTGAGAAAACTTCAGTGAGTGCTACTTGGAAGCTGAACACTTGACTTCTCGTGGATAAGATCAGTTTAAATAGCTGCGTTTTTCTTCCTTCTGTGTGTGTGAGAGAGGGCAACAGGAGGGCAAGTAAAAAAATCAGAGGAAAAGACCTCTGTTGACTTGGGAGACTTGTTTGACCTTCTGGGCCCCATGCACTTCTCTGTGGTTTGCAGCCAAAGGCTCTCACTTTGGGAGCACCTTGCTTCTTGTGCTCAACTATTTTTTGACACACTGAATGAATGCAGTATGTTAACACTCCTGTAAGTCCCAGAATTGCTTGGCTGCCCCTTGCCCTGCCTGCCTTACTGGCTGAAAAGGTACCATTGTTTGTTCTGCAAACAGTGGGTGATGGTTGTTTCCAAGGTGACTGCCATGTTGTGGCTGCCCTCTAGTACAAAAAAAAAAAAAAAGAAAGAAAGAAAAAAAAAAAGGCTTTAAACACCTGAGAGCATCCCACTATCACCAGAGACGGTGGGAGGGAGGAAAGAGCTGCTTTTTAGAGCTGCCTGGATATTAGAATACAGACAAGAAAATGCCAGTGAGCTAAGAAGGGGCGATGTGTACATTTTGTTTATGTTACAAAACTTTCTCCCTAAATGGTGCCTGGTGCAGCTATTGACACAGGTAATTATTTCTAAGGACATGTCCCTGATGAGAAGAAACTATGGTGAATCTCAATCATACTGATCAACTGTTAGTTGTAGTATGAGTTACAGTAGTAATATTCTGCTTATTCACTTAATTAAGAGGATGTTTTGAAAACCACTCAAGCAGAGTGTATGGACTTCCTGCAGGGGAAAGCGGGGAGAGAATTCTCAGTAGTTCTGCTGGACTTGTAGATTTTCAGATTGTGTTGGAAAACAATTATTTGGGATTAAAGTACACATCCCCCAGAAAGAGAAACCCAGCAGCCAGTTCTTTCAGTGCCTTTGTGTGTTCTTGGGAGGCCTCTGGTACCAGAGCAGCGACCTGATCCAAGTGTCTCGGTGTGGATTAGAAGTGTGGTTTCGGTCCGCTCTCTGTGCTGCCTGCCCATCGGCTGATGCAGCTGTTTGGCATGGGGGGATGACTTTAAAAGAAAAACCAACCAACGCTTTTTTTAATTGATGGTGGATATTGCTAGCAGAACTTTGCCTCCCCCCGATCAGGTTTAGTACAGTTCATACGCAGGTTTCAGTAAACATTAACCACTTTTATCAGGGCTTGCAGAATGCTGAATGGTTAGCAAAGAGCATGCCCTGAGAGAGGCAGAGAAAATGAGCAAGTCCAAGGTCAAAAGGATGGTAGGATTTTCTTTATTAAAACGAGGGGTGGAGCAGGTTCACAGCACTTTGTGGAAAAAGTAGGTCTGCGTGTAAATGTGGTTCTTGTCCTTAGGCTTTCATCCAGGTGAGGGTACGCGGGGGTACTCCCAGGAAGATGCGCGTCTTTAATTCTTTTTCTGCTCTAGTGAGGTGACCAGAACACATCAGCTCTCCCTGTGCTCCTGCTGACTGACAGCCTGAACTCCTAATGACTCAGATCAACCTAGAGCAGAGTATGATCTTTGCTATCACCTGTCGCATCTTTATGTGGGCCTGCCCCTACACAGCATCCACAAAGCTCACTGACTTCAGCAGTGCACAGACAAGCGCAGGCAGCAAGAGATCACCATCTCCTCGCCTCCCCTCCTGGCCTGCATGAAGCATCCTGGTTAGGACGGATGGTTAAGGAGCTGTGGTTTAGCAGTTTGCCTCACCTTCCTTTCTCTTAGGTGACCTGGATCTTTCTTTATTGCTTCGAGGGGTGCAGTGCTGCTAATTTTTCTGCAGAATGAATTGCTGTAGTGATTAAAAAATAGCTGATCAGCTTAGCAATGAAAATGAGGTAATTTGCAGGTAAATTAGTGAAATCATTTCAAGCTGAGGTGTGGGAGGAAAAAACGTTTTGAAAAGAGCATGTGACCTCTCCTAATGAAATTGTTGAAGCATCTGATGCCAGAGTTCAAACTGTTATTTTTAATTGTGCAAATCAACATATCCTGTCCCTCCTAGCTCCATTCAAATAGTACTTTGCAAAAGAAAGAAGCAGCAGCATTCACCTGCATGTTTCCTAGAAAACAGCATAATTGAAAGGTTGTACCTCATTGAAAAAACACAGATTTACTTAAATGATACATCAAACACAGAAGAAATCCAAACCGTCTGTGGCGATGTGACAGTAGTTTGAGGAACACCCTCCGCCACATGCCCCTCAAATAAGAAACGTGTGCTCACAGTTAAAATCTCATCTTGTGGTGACACAGATGATCAGTGCAGGAAATGAGAGGAATCTCATTCAGCAGTTAAGCATTTGTGGGGCGGGGGTGTGAAGAGGTCATGGTGATCAACACACCCACTTAGAAATCTTCAGTCTCCTTTCCGACTTCATTTATACTAACTTTATCGGGGCTGGTGCTGGAAGCATCAGTGCGAGTGGCAAATCCCACCCTGTTCATTCCACCTGGATCGGCTGGAAGATGAAAGAGGGGCAAGAAGAGGCTTTGTTGTTCTTTTAAAATTTTAACTACAGATGTTAGCCGTGCATCTGAAACCATCCACTGTCATGGGAGGTGTGAGGGCTTTGCTCTCATGGCCCGCTGGAGCTGAGCCGTGGGGTGGCCAGGCTGGTGTGTGGAGGAGGGCCAGCACCAGGGCTGACACGGTGGCCCATGCTCTTCCTCTTGCCCTGACTGCGTGGTCCTGGGCTGGCAGAGGGAGAGGAGCTTTAGATGGAGGCTTGCAATTTCAGCTTCCTGGAAGATGCTGTAGTTCTTCTAAATATAAAATATGGACTGTGGTTTGGTCTTAAATATTTGTGGGATTTTACCAAACCCCCACAAACAACAAAGTAAACAGCAGTGAAAAGTGACACATTTTGGGCAGGATTTATTTTTATTTTTCTTTTAAAGGTGATGCGGAGACTTGTATTCTGTGACTTAGTGTTCAAAGGAAAGACATTTCTCACATTGAGAACTTCTTTGTTTGTCTCTTATTCACAAACTTCCCAAAGAGCTTTATTTTACAGGTTTTCAGGAGGCTGGGATGTAATTTTCTTTTAACTCTCCCACAGCTTCCCAGGTGTTTCACCTCCTTCTCCAAATTTAAAACAAAACCAACAAAACTTCCTTTTCTAATAAGTTGATTGCGTGTTGTATTAGAAGCCTTTGTAAAGTCTGTGGAGGGAAACAAAATCGTGTGTGCGCTACTTGAGTTCTAACATACGGTCACATGTACAAAGCATTAGGTATATGGGTAAACTTTTGCCTTGCCTCGGAACTGCCCAAGGAATAAAGTCAGAAAGACAGTTTTAGATTACTCTGATGTCTCTGCAAAAGCATTTGCAGTTTTGTATTTGCTGTAGGTCTCCAGCTGATAACTAATGAAGTAGCTTTTCATACAATTTTATTGAAATTATTTATGTAAATACAGGGCAAACTTTCTTGCAATAGCTATCATTTACAGAGCACAGCTGGTAAACAAAAACATTGCCATTCATTCTCCAGCACCTCAATAGCTTCTGCATGGTTCTCGCTGCTGTAGCCAGCCCTGCGTGCATCCAGCGTTACTGCCTGGCTCCAGCAGACCCACGGGTTCTGTCTGCTCGTAGCACTGAGGTGCAGGAAGGGCTCTCTCTCTCCCTCCTAAAGAACTGCTCCTCCTGCTTTGCCTTTTTTTTGTTTTTTAACCTCTGTGGAAGCATACTTTTGCTGCCAGTCTGTGAGACCTGTTCCCCTTTGAAATTGTTTGGAGAAGGCTCTCAGAAGACTGTTGTGTGCAGTGTGGGCAGAAAGAGTTACATGTGTCCCTTTTTAGATGCCCTTGCAAAGGCTTCAGTGCAAGAGTACTTTCTTAAATCTCTAACACACGAAGGGGCGTGATGATATAGTGAAGGGTCTCATTCTGTCAACCATTACATAATATTTCTGTCCTCTCCCCTGCAGCTGGGCTACCCCTGGCTGAGGAATAGAGTCTTATTGCTCCCAAACTCTAATGGTCAGGTCTGGCTTGCTAGAAATTTTTGTTGGGCGAGATGTGAGAGACCTCAGTGCCCCATGAGCACCAGGAGAGACGGGGGTGGATGCCCCACCACAGCCTCGGGGCAGCCAGCAGTGGTTGGGAAAACTTTATTTCCTATCAGCATGCAGGTGGGCCTCGGTTCATGTCTAGTCTTTTGGAACTTCACTGACTCTCTGCTGAACTTCAGTTACAGCGTGTGATTTGGGGTTTTCTGTGTATTACTGAGCTCAGTAGAACGGAGCAGGTGACAGGGTATTCACTTAGAAGTCATGCTGCTTAGCTGTCGTTTGGGAGCACCTCCCTGTTGACTCGCGTGGGTGTCTCACATATCTTAGGGGCAAGCAGGGTTTGGCTTCAGCGACACAGGTGCCGGGTGGGTTTGGGGCAGGCAGCAGTGGCCAGCATCTTAGTTTCAGGAGCGAGAGTTCCCTAGGCCAGAGCAGACTGTACAGCACACTCCCATCCTGCAGCGGGACCTGGGCATCCATGGACCCCGTCTGGGCTCCTCGGCGTGGGGCTGCTGACCAGAAGGACCATCCAGAGGGGCTGCAGGTGGGCCGGTGGCCGTGATACGTGCCCCCACAGTGTGCAGTGCAGGAGCCTGGGAGGTGGTCTGTGTGCAGGACCAAGGTCACTGCTCTGCCCAGGGTCCTCTCAGTCTTGCTGCTTTCGTGTAGGGTCTTGCAGGCAGAGCATTATGACCTCCTCGCTGGGACCCACACTGTTCAAACTTTTATTACGGGGACTGTCTGTGCTGACATTTAGCTGGCACCAGATGTTGGCTTTTCGTTACCAGTGTGGAGGTGGCGTAGCTAATAACGGCAGGGGTAAGGAACTGGTGAGAAACGGCCTGTCAGACGTGGCTTTCTGTACTGCAGCCTGCGCGATGTCTGCAGCTTCTTCGTGGGCCAGCGTTCACAGAAAACTTTTTTCTTTCCTCCTTCTTCTTTTTCTTCTGTACTCTTGACTGCCCAAGTGTTCTCCAAGCACATGTGTTTTTCAGGTGGCCTTGCTCTTTTGTTGGAGGCTGGCTAATGCAACAGTAACTCTGTGGCGGATTTGGGGTTTTTTCCCTTATATTTTTATATATCTTGTACATAACTTTCCTGTAGATCATACTTCTTCCTCTCAACCTCTTTTGGCCATACCCTCCTCAGAAAATGTCAGCAAGCGATTGTTTCCTTTGCAGGGCTGCGAGCCCTAGACAGAGGCCTTTCCCAGTTTATGAATGCACCATTTGTTGCTGAGGGACAACTGTTCGGTGTAACTGGCTGCATCCCACTCTGCTTGGGACCAGCATGCACTACAGACCAGCTACGCATAAACCAGATTTTTGTGTTAAATGGCACCATTTGTCCACAGCAGCCTGTCTGTCTTTTGTGCGTGCGCGTGCGAGACTTGCAATTTTCAGATGCAAAATATATAAAAACAGCAGTTTTGCAGAAATACATGTTTCTCAGTAAGCATACTGTGCTATTTTAAGGTTTATTTTTCTAAGGAGTTCCTGATGAGTGCTATGTCTCCATATTTTGTGTAGGCGTGCTGAGGCAAACACACATTTTAAAATATTTTATAAAATGGATGCATGGTATAACATTACAAATGTAGTTGTTTTATTGGGGACAGACTCAATTATTAACTTAACTGAAAATACATGTGGCACTTCGAAAGTGTATGCGCTTATTTAGGTTCTACTGTAGGTCATCAACCCACTGTATCCCTCCCTCCCCTCCTTTCCTTGTTAAGCGCCACAAGGCTGTAGACTGTATAGATGTAACCCCTTTACATCTCTAACTACATCTAGGAAACATCATCTGATGTCAGATCTGGTGCTCTTGCTCACTGCCTGCCCCACTTACCCCACTTTCAAGGTCAGCACAAACCAGTGAGTTTGGCCAAAACAGTGCGCACCGCTGCAGGGTCAGGACATGTTGGGAGAAGCTGGAGGGGAGCATGGCCATTGAGCGTGGCTCCCATCCTGGTTGAGATGTAGTCTTTAGGATGTATTTCACAGCACAGGATTCACAGTGCACACATCTGTGGTGCTTGGAGATAATGCAGCACCGTCCTTCTGGCAGACTGGGAGATGTGTGAGGAGGGGCGGAGGCACAGCCAGAGTTAGTGGGCACTGTGCTCTTTGCGTGCCATTTCTCTATCATTTCCCCCTCAGCCCTGAAAAAGCAGCTTTTGGAAAGCATGTCCCTGTTCTCAGTTACGTGAGCACAGGCTGTGAAACAGGGAGGTTGCACAAGGCTCTGGTGCCAGCAGCTGAATCACAGCTTTGGCTTGTAGTCCACGCTGCCCATCTCACTTGTCTCAATGCAAGGAGTTTCTCCTGGGAAGCATAATGGGCTTTTTCCAGAACTCTTCTCTCTCATACCTGTTGAGTCCCCCCCAGCTTCAGTAAGATACTTCCATGCTTCCATTAAGAAATGGGGTAAACTGGAAACCCCTCTACTTTTCCCTCTTAAAGATAGTAGTACTGAGTGGAGAAGATGAGGGTTCCCCATCTCACCCATCTTTGGGAACCTGAGCAGCTCTGAGCATTAGGCAGACTTGCCTGAAATGTAATAATCCATCCACCAAAAAGAAATAATAAAAAAAGTACAGCTTTGCAGTCTTTCTGTGGAGGTTTCCACCCCCAGCCCCCGCCTCACCATGTTCCTTCATATATTCACTGCCCACCATAATGTTACCTGAGGGATAAGGGTAGGAGGGGGATGCTCGTTTTCTTTCAATTGACTTTAGCACGGTTAATAATTGTATCATACTTCAGTCTCTCGCATGACCAAAGGGATTGATTGGATTTGTAACCGGACAGAAGTTTTTCAGGCACATCTTTGTGCCTCAGCATCCCAGCAGATTCAGAGGAGCCAGGTCTGCTGTCTCGGTGACTGCTCATTTGTTAGGAGCTGGCTAGCTTATAGCATGCAGAGACAAAGGCCACCCTGGGCTGAAAAGCCCCCAGAGAAAAGCAGTATAGTAACTACATTTGTAAACAGTGTTCACGTCACAGACCGCATGCGTCTCACGTGCTCTCACTTAATCGCTCCATCTCTCTTGCCCTGCTCCTGCTGCCTTAAAAAGGGATGGCAAAGTAGTTTGGACAAATATATCAAGTGCTAAACTGGTGGTACGATTTTTAAAAAATGAGGAATCTTCACTCAAGCATGTGTTTCCAACACTTTAATCTTTTCTGGACTGCATACTTGCTGGGGGAGTGGAAGGGGATGTTGCAGGCTTGCTTTCCGGTTGTACTTAGAAATCTTTCCCACAGCATGAAAACTCCACAGAAAACGTGAAAAAACCAACTGGAAACAGGAAGTTTCTGATGCCTAGCACTCACTGCTCAGAGGGGTTTGCTGTGTTCCGGAGGTCATGTAGTAATCTCTCTTCTTTGTTGGCTTCTCCAAGTTTATTTTACACATGACAGAGAGGTACGTGTGGGTTACTGAGCTTTTAGGGGTCTCTCAAGTCTGTAGCGTGTTTTTGCCCCTGCTTCTTTTGTTCCTCCACTCCCATGATTAATATGTCTGCTGCTTAAAATGGCTACTGAACCACCACCACCACCAAGTTCTTGCCCACTGGTTACCAACTGCTTAATGCCTGTCAAAAAGGACCTAGCACAGCTCTCTGTCGATGCTTTATTGCTTAGCAGGTATATTTCTGATCTCCAGCCTATCATTAACTCTGTGAATACTGTACATAATGAAGACATAAATCTGCTGTGGTGATATTGGTATGTCCTGATGCTGTGATCACTGATGCTGCCCCCACACTGTTAGATTGTGTAGCATGCAGTCTTCTGCGTGTGTGGTTTTGGGGGGTTTTTTTTGCTTTGTTTTCCCACCCTCTTACCACTTTGTATAGTTCTGGGTTTTTTTTGAGGAGCCGCAGAAGTTGCTAATGTTGGAAAGCAGCAACAAGGTGGGAAGTCTGGCAGTTGAGGGCTGGTGGTCCTGGTGCGTTGATAAGGAAAATTCAGTTCTCTACACTAAAGAATCGTGCATCCTATTTCAGTCTGTGATGGGACCTGGCGTTTTGTTTTCTGGCACCTCCTTCCCCTGTGCCGGTGTTTGTGCTGGAGTGTGATGGAGCGTGAAGGGGAGTCGGAGGAGAGAAGAGGCTGCAGCTTGGGTCTGGTTGGCAAAAAAAAAACCCCCAACAACCTCAACCAAGAGGAGTGTTAACCAGAACATACCACAAAACAGGTTAGGCAGGACACTGAAGCCAGATATGAACCTTCTCCTGTGCTTTAAGGCATCTCCAGTGCACCCTCCTTCCTCTACCCTTTCAGGATTCCCCACCCACCCTGCGGTCATGAAATAGTCCTGCACTGACTGGGTTGAACATGGGGCAGGCAGGTGGTTGCAGCTCTTGCTTCGCTGCTGCCAGCTGTTTCTTAAGAAGCAGAGGGTGCACTTGTCAGTGCCCGTCATCCCGTCGCAGGGGCAGGGCTCTGCACAGCATGTGCCCGCGTTGCTCTTGTGCCCTCTGCCCGGCTGCCCGGCCAGCAGCCCAGCTGGAAAGTAGCAGGGGAGGAAGAACAGCAAGGAGACAGGGAATGCTGGCGGGTGGAGCTCGGAGGACTGATCCTCCACGTAGTTAATCATTACTTGCAGCATAACCTGTTCCTGTTTTCTAGAGGTTTCACTGGCAGCCGCAGCCAGAAGCAGATGAGGAATATGTGACAAACTGCGTCCAAGCAAGATGGTTTGCCTTGCAGCAGCAAGCCCAGCATCTAATACAAGACATCATTTTTCTGTAATGCATTTGTGCCTAATTGTTCAGTAAACATACCATATATAGTCTGGTTCGTGCTCACTGTAACACCCTGCTGCAAGGCAACTTTGCTAGTGCCGCACAGATTCCTTCGCTCCTGGTAAATGGCTGACAAATAGGATGTTACCGTATGAAACATAAATACTCCACACAACTGGGGTTTTTTGCACTCCTGCTCAGAGTGCCTGAAGCATGTGTTTCTGATCATGACACTCTTAAGTCTGGCACTTTGAAAAATGAAGAGGATTATACAGAACAAGGTTCCTTATCAAAGGATGGACTGGGGCCCATGTGTGCATTCTTGCTGCAGAATAAAGGTTCCGCTCCCTCTGTAACCATTGGAAGAAGCTCATATTTATGAATCAATGTTTAGGGGACTTTTATTTTTCTTTCTTTTTTCTCCACTCTCCACTATAAATGCCTGTTGCGTCCTAGGTGATGAGTCCCACGTTAGAGCTGTGAATCACTGAGAACTTTCTCTTTTCATTCCAGCATCTTTCGTAGAATTTCTCCCCTTCCTCTTTCTCTGTGCCTTCTTTTTATTTAGCCCATACCAGCAGGGTCTGAGCATGGCAGAGGACATGAGCAGTGCGGCTGGATTCACAGCGTTCTTAATCAGCTCTTACATATGGTTTGCCTTCAGCTTTCTGCTTTTTTTCTTTTTTTTTTTTTTTTAAATATTGCACAATGACTTCAGTAACATTCTGACTCTGTGCTAGCAGAAGTGGCTCAGGAACAGCAGGTGAAGCCTGCCTACCTAGGCCAGGTTGGGGTATCTGTCTTTTTGAGCCTCTACTTCTTGCCCGCTCCTTGATGTGTGACAAGGCAGCGCAGTGGTGCGGACCTCAGGATAACCTTGCACAGAGCTATCTGCCTGTCGTCTTGGTGATGGCGGTTAGAGCCTGGGTCCAGCAGTGTCTCCTGTACCACTGAGGCGGTTGCTTAATCGGAGAGGGTGCCGATGTGATGCAGATCTGTACAGCTGGATTTTCCTCTAGTGACTTACTCCTTGTTTAGGCAACACTTCCAGAAGGGGAGCCTTGCAGGGGGCAATGTTTGGATGTTACATAAATGGACAGGACAGGCATTTCTCCGACTTGTCGCTCATTGGCCTCGTCAGAGTGAATTATGTCTGACTGCTCGACAGTTAATTGGACCATCCTTCCAATTTCCTAAGCTGATAAGCCCCTCACTGTCTGCTTCAATCAGGCTTCTTTGTTTGAGAAGTAACTAATGCTGCAGAAGAACGGAATAACTACTTTCCTACGTCCTGTAACTAGTGAGGTGCTCTGATCGATAAGTCTATGAAGATTCACCATATTTCTTCAGCAAAATCCTTTCAAGAGACTCACTTGTACCGTAACACCAGTAGCAATTGACAGGTGCTGAAAAGAAGGTACAGCCAGTGTAGTGAATACATACCTTGCCCCTTTTTGAAATAATTGTATTCGTGTTTAAGTTATCCTGTGAGCAGCTTTATTCTGGCAGATCCTAGTAGTCGTGCGGAGTACTGCAGGTGTCTGTAGTTGCCTGTCCATCAGGATTGAGTCTCAGAAATAGCTCCCTTTTACCACACAGCCTTCAGACTGGGACTGTTGTTCTTGATGTGACTGGACGGTGCCTAGCTCAAAGTGGGTGTTGCCAGAAGGTGAGTAATAAATGGTGATTAATCGTCTCTGAGCTATGGATGAGTTTGTGTGAAAAAGCACTTGGCTAAAGGCTGTGCTTCAACAAGCTCACCAAAATCAACCACGCAGGAGACCGTAGTATAACATCCCAAAGCCTGAATATTCCGTTTCTTGATTGCTCTGTTTTGACTTCTGTGGATTTAGTACATCTGATTGGTAGAGAATCAGGAGTCCCTTTGTCTCTGATGTGAAATGATATCAGATACAGATTGCAGATGGGCTGAGCAACACAGAATTGTAAGCACTAAAAGTAAACACCCTTTTGTTAGATTGCTCAGTAATCTTTTTAATGCAAAGGTGTGGTTATGAACCTTGCAGGTTTGCATCCTCATGTTTGTATCATGGAGTCTGTGATATGAATGCCTAGGAAAGATCAAAGATACCAATTCCTGTGTTAATTACATCTTGAAGTTGAAAAGTAATTTTATTCTGCAGAACACCACTTGTCCTTTGCTGTCAAAACTGTAAATAAATAGAAAACCTAAAGCTGTAGTGATTTTTTAAAATAGTTTCCATTCTGAGTTTACATATTGATTTGAGCAATGCCTTGTACCTGTTTGATTTTACAGTTATTTCTAAAACCTTTGAAAAGTAGGATTCCTCACAGAAATCTACCTTCTCCCCCCACCCTTCGTCTATTTTGGCAGCTTTCAGGGCCCTAAGCACACAAAATGAGTGTTTGGAGGATTTGCTGCTTGCACAAGCATTGGAAGCACTGGGCTTTTTTCTTAAAAAGCTTTCCAAAATTGGGTTTGTCTTAGGCATAGAGGATGTAAAGTAAACGAGGAAAAGAAATGGCATTGCATTATGAGCTTGCAGTTGTAGGGTATGACGTACGGTGTAGGTGAAGTGACCTATCAAGAAGTGACCAGCAGTTTGTTTTTTGTTGTACCTTGAAGTTGGTGTTGTTGAGCCCCAGAGTATCTGTGGCATCGCTGGAGGATGAGGACAGGATGTAGACGCTGTTGACTTCAGGTGGACATCCAGGTGTTCAGCTGTTACTCGTTCGTTATGTCAAGAAATGCAGGAACTTGGGTGAGTGAATGCGGGGTCCAGTGAGTAGGGCAGGGCCTGATGGAGAGGCTGAAGGAGGCAACCCCCAGTGGTGGCTGGACCGCCATCCCTTCCTGCCAAGGACACGCCGACAGTCATCAGACCCCAGGCAGTTGATGGCCTTTCATACTGTTGCTGCTTCTATTAGCATTTTGGGACTGACAGTCAAGGTGATGGGCGGAGAATTTGCAAGTGGATTTTAAAGTTTCTGGCAGAGTGTTTGTGCTCTGTATCTTGTCTGACCTGAACCCAGCCTGGTTCAAGACCAGCTAACGGCCACTGATTCAGAGGCCTTGCCATCTACCATGGGATCAGCAAGCTTCAGCCTTTCTGAGCGGAGGTGATGAGGACAGCGCGGGGGGAGGTGTGCATGTCTTAAAGAGCTGAAAAGGAAAATCTGGAAAACAAGCAATTACGCACTATGAAATTCTTGGGAAGAAAGATGCTGCATATGTCATAGTTAATTGCACTCTGCAGGTATGGTAGCAGACTTAGGTGGCTTATGGGAGAGCAGCTAGGTATGGGGCAGGAGAGTCTTAGCAGCCATGAATGGAGAGAGAATGGGAGGAAGCCTGGCTTCGCTGAAGGAGCTGGGAGAACATCAGGGATGGAGAATTTCAGGAAGTGTTCAGCCTCAAAATCAGGGTGACTTGAAAATGAATTAACTGCTCGACCTGTAGTGATCTGTGTGTTCATGTATGTATAGGACCTTAAGCACAGCAAAGTTTGGGGTGAGTCTGGAAAGGGTCCATGTTTCAGGAATGTAGTTCTTCTGGCTTCCAAGATTGGTTTTTGTGTAGACAGCGTGGAAAATTATTTCAAAAACAAGTATTGCAAGACACTTAATGAGATGGGAAACTGGCAGTGCGAAGGCTCTTGGACTTGAGTGATTGTGAGAGAATTGCAGGTTTTTTCTGCTTGCTTTTTACAAGCCAACATTTTCTGACTCATGCACAGCCGCGAGTGGAGTTTATCCTACGGGCCTAAAGTCAGCAACCCAAAAAAGCATTGAAAATCTCCCATGACTTTTGGGATGAGGAGCTGTCACAGCAACTGGGCTTGAGGCAAAAAAGGTACTCACAATGTTTGCTGGCAATTCCAGCAGTGTGGCCTGAGACTTCATCTGCTGAGATGTCAAATGGCCCGCTTTCACTGTTTTGGAGCGGGGGTGACTGGGACTGACCAGACCAGTTTTTAGGGAGCTTAATCAGCTTACTAATTTCCAGGTACACTGGAAGAGTCAACAGGGACAGGAATGGAGAGAGAGTATCAGTAAGTTCCTCTGCATGGAGGAAGCTGGGCTGCCAGGAGGATTTTCAACTGGACATCACCAGGCAGCTTTATTACAGGCCCTGTCTTCTCTTGCAAGCAATTCTTTCAACTTTCAAGCTTAACCATTTGTGCTGAAACACTACAGGTCAGGTGTTTAGCTTCAGGACAAATATATTTTGGCTGAAAGAAAAATAAGTAATAAAAAAAAATTCTTCAGCCATTTGTAAGAACGCAGCTAAAGGAAAAGTAACTGTAGATTTTGGGTTCTTTTTCATGTCCTGTCTTCTCTTACTGGAAAGAATCAAAAAACCACAACAAACCTAGAATTCCTAAAAAAGGTAGAGGGAGTCTGACCTGTTCTTCTAGTCCTCAGAGCCGTAACGGAGGGGTGTTGAGATTTGGGAGGGACAAAGTCGGGGGGAGATTGCAGCTACAGCTATCGATGGAATAAGCTGGCTATTGATCATCATAGCGGATAATCTTTGGCAATGGTGAGTTCTCCAGTATGTTCTGTTCTTAATGTCGGTTGCAATAGGGATGGTAAAAAGGACTGTGTGTGACGCAGTGAGAGCCAGGCATCCCCGCGTCTCTCCTACTCCAGACCAGAGGAAGTCAGTTCAGCTCTGGCAACCTAGTCCTGCATCTGGAGTTAGCAACTGAGCAATCTTTTGTACCTCTGTCTCTGTCTGCTCTTTCTCCTGTGCAAAACACAAGTGCGTGACTGTTTCTCTTGGCCCTGTGATGCACAGGTACAGAATTTCCAGCGGTGGGGTTTGTTGGCATAAGATGAAAACATTGTTCTAGTGGATGTGCTTTACTTTGTAGGCATTTCTGCTCTGTATGGAGGAAGGGTAGCTGGAAAGCTGTCTGGCCAGATTTGCACACCTTGCCAAACACCACTGGTCTCCTAAACAAGAACAAAGGCACAGAAGTTGGTAATACCTGTGCGAGTGATGTAAACGAACTTTCTCATGCAGGGGCTAGTAGCTCTCCCTTGCAGACCACAGCTTGCACTGGGACCTTTGTAGCCTCCGTTGAAGCTGGTGGGTCTCTTCCATGAAATGGACCTGTTAGTGTCAATTCATTAGCAAGACTAAGGCTTTGATTTGTAATGAGCCCTGAAGTGTAATTGGCAGTAGCCTGCTGACTGTACCTCCCCAGCTGCGGTGGGTGCAAGAGGAGGCAGATGAGGCTGGAGTAACGTTTACCTCAGCTTCCAGTCAGGAGGGGTAGCTGGAGCAAAAGGACTGTGCCGCACCTCGGATCTCCACAGTTGGCTTCTCTGGGAGCTTCGGCCATGGAGAGTGGAATACCCCCGATGCTGTGTACACAGGGGGAAGGTGGCTGCTCTCTTTAAAAATATGTGTATGAAAATGGAGCTGGAAGTTACTGCAAAGCTGTGTTTGCAGGTGTCATAGCAAGGAGATTTTCAGAAACCAGACCCAAAAGATGTTACAACAGTGACTATCTCAGGATACTCCCTGACGTTTCTCATTTGCTTTGCTGAAGTGTTAAAAGAACCCCTGCTTTCTGTAGTTAAGGCTAGCAATTAATTACTTCAGGATTTGTTTTGATTATATACAGTGTGTATATATGATATGTATTTTAGTGTGCATTTAGAAAATCCTTTTTTTTTGCTTGATTACGGCAGGAAAGACCGTGGAAACAGTATTTTAAGTTCTTTGACAAGCCACTTAATGGAAGTAATTTATTCACATTAATCACCGCAGAGCAATATTGAATAGCTCTGTCCTCCTCTGTTTCAAGAAACTCCTGAAAATGAAAGAAAAATCGTTTTTGTTTTTTTTTTGTTTGCTACAAGAGAAAAACTGATTTCAAATTGGATTAAACAGTTTAGCAATTCATATTCCATTTCTTGCAAACATCCCCTTACCACCTGGGCCCAACCACTCACTCCCCTCTGCTCTTGCCCACAGAATTACCATGCAGCTGATTTTTAGAGGTGGGTTTGCACGTTCGTTTTAAAAGACGCTGCAGTCTCCATCTCTGGTAATCCACCAGGTGGAAGCAGATGTGTGGGATATCTGTATGTGTGTTTGTACATCTGAGTTTAAACAGAGGGAGTTTCTAAGAGGGAGCGGAGTATGTGCAGAGGCAAGGGAACCCCTTGGCGGTGTAACACCATCAGTAAAGCAAATATTTGCAGTTAAGCACTGGCTGGATTCGTTGGTGGTTTTTTGTTCGTGCATTGGGCTGGGTGACACGGTATTAGCCAATTCTTCTGAGGGATGGTTAGAGGTCAGTTGCCTGGCTGTTGTGGATTACAGTAGGGAGAAGGCTGTCAGGAGGGGATGGGAAGAGTAAGATAGGAAGTGGTTTCTTAGAGATGGGTGCTTTTCTCGTGCTAACAGAAGTTTTGCTCTGTTAGTCTCACGTGTGCTTTTCTGATCTACAAGCTCCTTCGTAGCTCACTGGTGTCTTCTTCCCTTCTGCCTGCCTCTCCATTACCCACACACCATCCCTGTATCTCTCTGCTCTTGCAACAAATGGCGTCTCTGAGGTTTGGGAGATACCGCTTTTGCGTTCATCCTTACAACGATTTGCTTTGAGTGCATCTTTGGAAATATGCTACAAGTGCTGAAATTTGAGTTTGTTTGGTTGAAGGATGGGTGGAGGGCAGGGGAAGGCCACAGAAAGCTTGAGGTAGCTGTAAGCGAAGCACCCCTCTGGCCTACGAATGCTACATGATCTCCTGCAGGCAGGCCTTTGGAAAGGGGCTGTGCTACCCGTGTTTATGCTGCCTGCTACGTTTTGTGTGACAGAGACACTGTGGCTGGGTGCTGCTGCAGGGTTTTGTTTTGTCCTTCTGCAGTTTTTGTTGTTTCTCCATGTACTGTTGCACTAAAATTCGTGTCACTGCCTGACAAACTGTGCTTTAATAACTTAAACTTCACTTGAAGGGCAAAGCCTGGACAGTGAGACATGTCGAGTATACATTGGCTTACATAATTTTCCTTACTGACTTGTACTCTTGGAGCTTTCCTTAATTCTGAGCACGTTACAGAAACAGTCAAATTGCCTGAAAGTGAAGTGTTCCTTTCCAGCTATACCAGTGGTGATATTTGCATTTAAAGTCCAGAGTTGCAAAACTTAGTCCTGTGTTTGTGCTCGGTGGATGTTAGGACAAAGTAAAATGGGGGAAGAACTGAAAGAAACCGTTTGCATCACTTGAGGCCCAGTGGGAGCTCAAGGTCAGGATCTCTCTGAGAATTAATCAGTCACTAGAGAATATGATAATCCAGGAAAATGATGGCATTGCAATAAGTTTTTCCTTTCTTTTATTAGTAGCAGAATCTTTAAAAATAAAAAGAAAGCAGGAGAAAGCCTGGGAGCAGAAGTGGCCTGAAGGGGAAGTGAGCGAGACTAGCTTAGAAATGCAGGGAACGGTGGTCCAGGAGTGCTGCTTCGCTGTGTCTTTGTGTGAAACTCCTTTCTGGCCTGGCAGGGGGGAGAGCGAGATCACAGCCCTGTGAAATCTGGCTCCTGGATGCTGCTTTGAATAAAGTGAAATAGTCTGAGCATTCCGCTTTTCTTGCAGATGGAGGTTTTTAAGCAGGGAGTGCTGGGGCCTGTGGGAAAGCTGCTGTAATCACCAATCTGAAAGCGGCCTGTGGCCTTCCGTGTTTTTTTTAACAAGCTAAAGCGTCACAGAAATCTGCCCAGGCAAACTTGTGGTCCTGCTGTGCCCCAGTGCAATAATTATAATGCAGAAACAGCTGATGGGTCACGTCTCCAGCCCTGTGCAGTGTTATGACTTGCTACCTACATTCCATGTTTAGCTTTGGGCGATCAGATGGTGCAAGCAATGTGAGCTAGCAGCGCCCGAGGACACGCAGCCAGGCAACACGGCCTTTCCCGCTGCAGCCTTGGCTTCTTTTCTCCACTTCTGTCTCATCCCGTCCCTTTAAGGTGATGCATTTTACCAGTCCGGCTCTGTGGAGGGGGTCAGCTGCCTCTGTGGGAGCACGTGTGCCATTCCCACTGTGCCCTATGTTAAGTCCAGCGGCCCAAGGTTTGTAAATACAGTTTGTGAAGTCCCTGAGGACTCCAGGTGAGCTGCTTGTCCTACTTACCAGGAACTCCGGAGCTGTCGTTGGTACATGTTGGCACACAGTGGCAAACTGTTCCAGCGTTGTTGCTGATGGGACTTAATGAAGCATGAGTTGTACTGGAGGGGGTAAATTTTGTCTTTGTGCAAGGGGGAAGAGTCATGTACAAATGTTTACAAGCAAACAAAAAAGTTGAAAATGATGCTTAATTCAGCTGTGTGAAGACTGAGGGAGGCGGAGAGGGAGGGAGGGAGGGAGGGAGGGAGGGGAATATTTTGGACTTGTGTTTGTTTCGTGCTTACCAAAAGTACACCCAGTCCTGGATCTAGGAAAAATTGGATAGGTAAGCAGAAAATACTAACTCACTGCCTGGGACTGCTCTTGCTCTCTTGCTCCCCTCTTCCAGGGATGCTGTGGGAGACGTGGTGCAGACATTTTGACTGTGGTAGTTTATTGTGAACTTATTTTCACTGGGTTTAATTGGAGAACCGAACTTCAGGTAGACTTTTAAATGATAGGAGTGTTCTTTATGGCAGAGGGGTTAGAAGCGAGCTCTGAGCTGGAGAGGGGGAAGCAAGGGAGTGTGGGAGGAGGGAGTCTGGAGATGGCACTGGCTCTGGGTTTGTTCCACTACATCTTTTCATCTTTCCCCGGTACTGCGGCACTGTGGGAGTAGAGTTACTGACAACATTCTTGCTCAGGTCTCTCATCCCTCACTCAAATAGAGGGTGTAATTTGACGATGTCTCAGCTCCCCTGTGTGAGGCTGTTGATAAAACTGTATGTGTGTACGTTTTTAAGTGAAAAACAAAAGAAAAGGCCAAACAAATGCAAATCCCAAACCAGATCAGCTCTGTGATCCCGGATCACCGTGTGGTTGTTCAAATGCCAGGACTGGCATGAGGCCGGAGAGAGAACGTGTGGCCAGAGCTGCAGGGTGAAGTGAGGACTGGCAGTCTGTCCTTCTGAATGACAGCCATGGCTTACATCAGGTTAAATCAGCCTGTACGCTGCAGGCTGAGGCGAAGCAGAGTGGATTAAAACCAGGTTTTCACTTCTAGCCTTGAGTTTCCTCGCAGCTGCAATTCTGTGTCAACTCGTGGGGTACATGATTGCTGCATCTCAGCTGCTGTGGAATGTGAGAGACATCTTCTTATGGGACAGTTCTCACAGTCAGTGTTCACCAAAGATTTCATTATTTGAACTGCTGTGTCCACAACTTTCATAAATAGATTTTGAGTCTGGATTTTTATCTGCTCCTTCTTCATCCATATCAGCTGTTATCGGCCGCAAACAGGTTAACAGTGAGGCCTGCTGGGCTGCTTAATGGGTGGCCGCCAGCCCTGCCTTTGGGCTGATGCAGAACATTTCTATTGGCCAAGGTTATCTCCCTGCTGACCTTGTAGCCTCTCGGTCGCATGGTAATTGTGACAAGGAGGGCTTCTGAAAGACTTAACTGCAGACTGGAATAGCCTTCCTGGTTTTGTGAAAGCCGTGTTTTATTTTCATCACTGCTCTGAACGAGGAAACAAAGTGCCTTGATGTTAAGTTTGCAAATTCAGAGATGGTTGTGTTTGAAGATTCCTTTCTTCTAAAATCCTCTGTGGAGACTTCCTAAATTTAGCAAGAGGCTGCTGTACCTCAACTTGGCTTGAAAGCCTGCTTTTGCTCCAGTACTTCTCAGTTGTTTGCTCACTAAGCACTGGTAGCTGCTGTACGTGACACATGGCATCTGATTTCTTCCTAGCTGTAGCCTTTCATACCAGAATGTCTTTTCCCTTGGTTGCAATTGGTTCGGTTTACTGGACTAAATATGTTTGCATGCTTTTAGGATGAAGAGGGACTTCTGTTAGCTGTGTAACGGAATGAGGCACAAGGATTAATGGGGGGAACGGGGAGAGAGGGAGGAGTCGGGTGGGTTTTCTTTTTTTTTCCTAGAGACAGCAGGCTCCTCCCGTAATGAGGGAGAGCATAGAGCATCGAACCTAAAGACCTTTAAAGTACATGCTGAAATGGATGCTGGGAAGATACAGTACAGTGCTTGGGCACAACTCCAAGGCTTCCAAGGCAAGTAATATTTAAACAAGCTGAACAGCCCCTTTAGGCAAGCAGCAGGAAATCCAGCACTGAGCTTTGTGTTGTTGCATGGTCAGCAGAAGATAAAAGATCAGGCTATGCAGCTGGGGTTCCCTCCTATCACTGGATGGCAAACTGTTAAGAAAAGATAAAAGGACAGAAAGGAACAGGGGGTCATCTTATTGAAAAGCATTCCTTCATATTTTAAGCTGTAGAAGTACTTTGAAATACTCTGGGCCCAATGCGAGTCAGAGACAGTGGCTTGGGCAGCTCTGGTGTTGGAGCTTTTTCATCAGTTGGCTGGCAAAAGATGAATCCATCCCTCTGCTTCGCCAGAGATCAATGTTTAACCTGGGTAGCATTGTGATAACGCATAGGTGTCTTGGTGCGAGCCTCACAGGGAGCTGGGGGTTCCCAGAACTTTTTTGGGAGCAGGGCATGTAGTGGTGGGGCTGCTGCTGACTGGGGGTTCCATTCTGAAATGCCACCAGCATTCAGCTGTATAAGCCTTTCTAGGTCCCATTTTCTGCAGCTAGTCCTTGGCTAGGGACTATTTTAGCAATGAGGAAGAGAATTTAAATGAATGAGATTGCTCGTTCAAGTTGTCTAATCATTATGTACTGTATTCCTCCCCTCCATCCCTCCTCCCTTTTTCCTGCATCACAGCACTGGTGTCTTGGGAAAAAAAATGCTTCAGAGCATTTGTTACCAATTTAGCAGCAAGTACGTGCTCAAATTTGGGATTTCTGGGATCTGTGTGTGCCATATGTAGGGAAAATGGAATATTTGCTAGTTCCAGTAGAAGGGAAGAAACACAAATTTGCTGTTCTTCAGATAGTGTTTCTTTAATCGACTGAGACTTACACTTGTGCAGCCTTTTTGTTTTGGTAAGAGGGTTATCTGTCCTCCCTAGGGTGCCTAATTGCTTATCATGAACTAATCAGTCCCCTGGTTATATGAAGGGATGAAACACTGTGAAGATAGAGCCTGTGACTTCCCCCGGAGGTGTGATGACCCTCCTCATTACCCCACTCTTCAGGGAGCTTGCTCACTGCTATTTTAAAGACCTCCTTACTTCAAAAATTAACTATGTGTAGAGATTTTAGGAAGTTTTAAAGGAGTAAATTTGCTGAGGAACGTTTGAACTTGTCAGCTTTCATATTTTTTGTGGCAGATACGTATTGAATAATGTTTCAAGTTCAGTGTGGAATATGCTGGACGTGTTGCTGCTGCCACTTTTGTTCATGCACGCACCTACCTCTGCTGCTTCCGTGGCAGGCTGGATCCTAACGGATGAGGGAAGGGCCAGTTCCTGTCTGTACCTTGTCACTAAGTAGGGATGGCAAAATCTTCCAGCTTCAGAAACCCCGTTTGAAGTTTAGATGAAGGAATGAGTGAAACAAATCTGGTAACGACTCCCATTTAATTTTTGGTAGAATGATAGTTGCACATTACCATGTGTGAAATGAGTGGGTAGATTAAGAAAAGTTTTTCACCTTACAGTAAAAAATAATTTATTTAGCTGGTGGTTTTACTTGCTTTCTCCTTTTAGTTTCTTGTTTTAACTCATTCAAGTACATGCTTGTCTGTTCTACAGGTGAGACGGCTACCAATTTCTTGAATTCCTCTCTTGTGTCTCTTTATATTGAAGAGTTGAGCTCCAAAAGGCATATAAAACTTAATACAAAACAATAATGTCTGAACCAAAGTGGAAAATAGCTCCTGCCATTTAGTATCTGAGTAAAAGTACAAGTTTTGGTGTTGATTTTTCTTTTTTGTCCTCTACTTTTGCTCTGGATGAACATAATTTTTATATGAAGTTTGGTAGATGGGATCTGTCAGCTGGGTAGAAATGCGGTGCATTCCTTTAAAGAGTTGTAACCTAATCAAAGAACATTACCAGATACTTGTTTTCTTTTGTGGCTCTTTAAAAAAACCACACTTTATTGCTTGTTCACCTCTGGTCGTAGAGGAGATTCTAAGTGACCTCACTGAGATTAATCGAGATACATGTATTGCCACAGTACTGGCTTAAAACTGTTAAGTGAGGTGGTTTCATTTTTAGAATTAAAAGAAAGTGGCTGCGTGGGTGTGTATATGACTAAGAAAATGTTCACATAGAAACATCGCTCCTCAAAAGAAGTATGAATTTCAGTGTCATAGCTCTGATTGTGATGCTAGAATGTTGCTTCGCTACGTGTACATATATGAAGGTGATTAGTGAAGGTTCCACCACCACACTCTTGCTGTCCCACTGCAGAAACTGGGGTGGGTGTGAGTGGTGTGCACAGGCTACTTGGTTGATTTTTTTGTTGTTGTCGTTTGTTTTACTCCATGGTGAACATTTGCAGCTACTACTTTACCCGGAGTCGGGCTGAACCTGTGCATAGTTCATAGTCATTTGTTTCAGGCTAACGTTTTGGTATGTTGTATGTCGGTGGGTGTCAGCAGAAAGAAAGGAGTTTCCCTTCTCCTACATGAATTAGTAGGAAGAATTGTCTGTATCATCTGTTTGGTGGCGATGTGTGAAGTGCTAGCAGTGGAATTGTTTTTTTGGAAGAGGAGGGTGGTTTTGGGCTAGCAGCAGACGTTTTTAGCTGGAGGAATAGCAACTTGAAACTTCACTTGCTGAAGAAACCTGTTCATGATTTTGTCTGTTTCTTTTTTTTTTTCCCCAGCGTTCCTGAAATAAACTTCCTGCAATTCTTTGCAGTGTGCAGGTGTCCAGACTCCCCTTTGCTCATGGTCGCCTGTGCAGCCCGTCAGGCGACTGAAGGCTGTACCTAAAATTCTGCCAGCAGTGCAACACACTGAGTCTTGATAGAATTACGGTGGACACCTTGTGCAGCCACGGGCTGTAGCATCCCCTCCTAGTCCGAACAACTGAGTGTTGCACGTGTGGAGGACTGCCTGGAATAGAAAAAGGAAAGCTGCAGAATTGTGAGCTGCTCCTTGATCCGTGTGGCTGTTGTGCCAAGGAGCATCAAAACTTTGCTGGATGGATCCGACAGCTCGTTGCAGAGTAGAGGGTCAGTCTCATTTGTTATTCGCAGTTATTAACCTTAGTGGATTTTTTTTGTTGTTGTTGTTGGCTTTGTTTTTGTACTGTGTGCATAAGAGGATTGTGGCCTCACAACCAGAATGCTCGTGTTCAGGAAACTTAAGGCTGTTCCTACTGAAGGGCTTTGAAGATCAGCAGGCATTTCCTCCAGGGTTTGCAGCATTGTTGGAGCAGCTAGTCGGTGCAGAAGTCTTCAGGCCTCTGCACCCAACTTTGGTCATTCCTTACCTCACCAGCACGTGGATTATGCTGTTTGCAGACTGTCTAAGCTCCATGATGACCTCCGTGGATTCCTCATAAGCTTTTACAAGGCTGGGCCTGTGTACTTTGTAAAACCCTTTAGAAATGCCTGCTAGGCTTTTAAAGTCCCAGACCAAAGGCTATACTATAAGGAACTTGAAGGTCAGCAGCTGAATGTGGTCGTGGATGAAGGGGGATTTGTGTATGTGTGGTGTGTGTGTATGCAGTTCTTGTTTTGAACATACATCTTTTTTCAAGTAATAGAGATATGTCTTTTCTGAAGCTGCTTGTACTCATCTGATAAAGCTAAGGGACTTCTGAATTCCATAAGAAATTGTTGAATTGGATCTCTGTGCCCGTTTTTTGCATGCGTGTTGCGGTCTGTGAAAATTAACTGATGCTGTTTCATTTTGTCAGTGGCAGGAAGCACCTCCCACAGGTTAGTTTCACTGTGTCTATTTCAAAATACAAAGAAAACTGGTGCTGAAGAATACCCTTGGCAAGTAGCACTGCTGGTTAAAATTTTCCTAGTGGCTTCCCTGTGAGGATCTCAACTTGAGAGATTTGCCAGCACCATCTACTGCTGTAATTAATTTACCTAACTAAACCAAGAAAGAAACTTTATCTTTCAGAACTGCGAGTTCCGCAAACAGCCCTGAAGGCTGCCTGCCCAGCTGGTATAAGCCAGTGGGTGTGCTTGCAAGACTGTGGCAACTGGTTCATCAGTAATGGGAGAGAGACATTTTTCTCAAGGCTGGGTTCTCCCTTCACCTGGAGGAAGCAAGAAACCTCAGTTTGAGTGATTTGTGGTACTCTGGTATATATCTGTATCTATATCTGTATCTATCTATTTATCTAGAATAACCCCAGGTGAATTAAAACAGCCTCATTGTATCTTTTAACTCTGGTTCAAAATAAGAGAACGGCAGCCGATGGTCGTCTGTACTTAGTATCATATGGAGATGATGTAGATGTTGTGTATCTGTTCCTAGTCCTTGGCAGGGTGTAGGAGGTGGTTGACTTGAGACCTGTTTGTGCCTTGTACGGTGCAGGGCAGGGGTTGGCTTTGGCTGGTGGGTCTCCAGAAAGTCTGCCTGGTGTGGAAATGCAAGCTGGGAAGGAGCACTACAGGTTGTCTTCCTCATGAAGAAGCTGTGTAGCCTCTTTGGGTAGTGCAGTTTTAGGCTGACATTACAAATTACCTGGGGTAGATGTGAGAGTGAGGGTCATACAGCGCGCTTCTCAACCCCTTTGCTCCAGCACATCTCTATTTCCTCCCTGTGACACGTGGTTTCCTCTCCTAAAATTTCAAGCTAAAACTCTCTAATTAAAAATCTATTTCAGGGGGTATGTATGTTTCTGAATGTTTTAGACTGTCTTGATTATAGATTTTTTTTTTGTCGTTGTTTGAAGAGTGTGATGGGGGAATAGTTCCTGTGCTGACCAGAAACAGAAGACAGGAAGATAATGATGTTAACAAGGTGGGGGAGAAAAGGAGGTGTTTTTTCAGAAAGAGCCTAGTCACTAAAGCCCGTGGAGCAGAGGAACCCTGCTGATAACACAGATGAAATAGTCTGCCTCTTTCCTAACTTTAGAGGAGTGGAGCTTCGTAATAAATGGCTGCCATGTGGCAGCTGTCTCCCAGCTTCGTGAGCATGGCAGTAGTTAATCTTTTCAGCAAGTCATGCTCCCTGGAAAAGAGCAGTGAGAAGAGCAGCAAACTCTTGAATCATTCTTGCTGCAAAATATTTGCATGTTGAATCTCTTTCTGCTTAAAATGAGTTTGGTAATTTGATGGAGGTTCCCATCTTTAAGTAACATTAAAGTGCAGCTGTGTTGGCTTTTAAATAAAATGTTAGAAATGTGCTGAGATGCTGTGATTCTTTTCCCTCTTTAAAAAAGAGAAAAGTCGTTTTAGTTTTGGAAGGTATATATTCCAGGGTACAAAACGTGCTGCATAAAGAAGGGACTCTCTGTGTTGCTATCCTTGTGTGTTAAGAAATTGGAGGTTGAGCATCTGAGATCATGATTATCCTTAAAAGCCTGAGGCTTTAAAATTAATCTGTTCACTTCAATTGGCTTTGCGTGTTTTGCTGAGCATGTAGTGTTTCTGTCCTTTCTCCACAACCTGGAAAACTAGAACTTTGACTTTAAAAAAGAAAGTTTGAGATTTTTTTGCAGTGAGATTTTTACAGTGCTCGTGATAAAACTGTGATGGTTGACAGTGCTACCACCAGGAAATGAATTTTTAAATTTAAATTAAATTCAGGAAATGAATCATTTTTAAAATGAATTTTAATCACTGTAATAGCAACTCTTTCTTTTCTCATGTTTGGCATCATTTTACTGTGTTGTCTTGCAAAGTGCTTTGTTGTGCTACTTGGTACGGTGCTCCAGGCAGAGAGTGCACTGTCATATCTTGCAGAGACAGCATGGTCAGGCTGCAGAGGATGTGTAGGGGGCTCTGGGTGAGCAAACTGATGCTCTCCCCCATGGGCTTGCCCGTGCAAGGAAATGTGCTAGCATATGGATGCAGTTACAGTGGTGAAACACCATGTGGGACGACGCTACTCCAGAAGGAAAGAGTCTTTTCTGGTTCAGTTTACCCTGTCTCCAGAATGGTTTTTGCAAAGTTGCCCATGCATTCCGGCCCTCTGTGAAGCTCTCTTTAAATCCATACTGGAGGAAGAGGATTGCAACCACGGCGCTGCACAAGAAGCAGGGCACTAGCACAGGAGATCTCTGTGTCTTCCTCAGTGTGATTCATCCTGCCCAACCCGTCCTGCTGTGTACACACAGCTCTGGCTATGTGTGAGGAGCAGGCACGAGGGGGTGAAACATTTGCTCGTTTCTCTCTCCAGAGATTTGTTTTAAATGTTTGCCTTGAGTCCTGGGTCCAAAGCGGCACTTGGCTGAGCTGCTGGCCATCAGTATGAGCGACAGGGATGGGGCAGGCCCTGTCTCCCTCCCTCCTCCCTCCCACCCACCCCAACAGCTGCAGGCACCAATTGCCAGTGAGCAGCCTGGCCGCATGGTTTTGTGGCTTTTTCTTCCTCTCATGGTTGCTGTTCCTTCTTGTTTCCATGATGCTGTGCAGAGGAACAACTGGACGGATTGTCTTCTCTCAGGGTGGATGCCTGGGCGTCTGCGTGGCTAGTTGGTAGGGCACAGGAGCCCCTGTTTTTTCAGTGACACCTGAGGCTATTGATGGCAGGCTGGGGCTGTGCTGCTGCTGCACAGATACCTGCTCTTGGCCCACCTTAAAAGGACAAGATATTCCGTGGTTTAGACTGGCCTTATATTGTTGGGGATGTCAGCATCTCCGTCACAGCTACCCAGCCAAGCGCAGCGTCCCGCTTCACCCACCCCATGTCTCTGCGGCCTCTCCTCAGTTGAAGCTCGGGGTGCTGCTGCAATTCAGACTGTTGGAGAGGAGGTCACTTTTCTTCCCTGTCACTCAGAAATGTTTTCCATCTGGCTCTCCCACGTGCAGTCTGTCTAGCTAACCCCTCGGGCTGTTGGACGAGTATCTTGTTCCTTCAGCACAGTGCTTGCTTAGCTGCGTAGGGTGATGTCCCATCACCTATAGCATCCCCCCGCTCAGGGTTTTAAGTTAACTGAGTTTGGCAGGCAAAGCAAAAATGGAAAAAAATCCCAAACCCACAGAGCTGCATTTTAGATTGTTTCCTCATTTTGCATCCCTCGTCCCCTCTTACTGGTCTGAGACGGCAGCAGCAGCAGAGGTTTGTGTCCTGGTCTTCCCTCAGGCAGGCGTGCCTCCCCTTCTTCGGCCTGTGGGCAGGGAGACAGACGATGGGGGTGCCCACGGGTCCTCGCTTCGGCTTCCACCTGCCCCTCTGCTCTCCTGCTGTGTCCTCGGTCCTTCGGGGCTGCGTGGGTAGCATGGTTTTGGCAGGCAGCGTGGCAGCATGAGGTGACACTGCTTGCCTAACCCATTGCCGCCTTCGCGTGACACCTCCCTCCCTCCTGCCAAGGGAAGATCCTTCAGGACCTACTCCCTCTGGTCCCTGGCTCTGCTCCAGGCTCCCACCCTCTCCCACACTGCATCCCAAGGCCGGCCCCTTGGTGGGATGTGAGCCAGCCCTGGCCCAAGGGAGACGTGGCGGCTGGACCGGGGAAGGCCGATCGGTGTGGGGGGAGGCCGCGGGTCGTGTCCCAAGGAGCACCGCCCTGCTGCGACTGGTGCCAGCCCCGGGGTGGGACGCAAAGGGACTTTCTCGGGTCGCCACTTCATCTAAGGCAAATAAACTGGAGTAAAAGCCAAGAAACACATCAACTTCCTGGAACTCTGCGAGCCATTCGCACAGCTGTCCCCGCTCCCTGAACATATGCAAAGCAGAGCTTATAAGGACAGACAGTATTGCTTTTGTGTCCCTCCTCAGATAGTGGGGAGGGCGCAGGCAAGGGGATGTGCCATGTAAGGCTCAAGGCCCGTCTTGTCCCGTGTTGCCCCTGCCTTGCCATGGTTATGGTTACCGGGGCAGCTGGGCCTCCACCCCATTGGCCTGCTGATGGCTGCACAGGCAGGTGAGGATGAGGATGGAGGGATGTTTGCAGTTGTCTGCACAAAAATGAGTGAAGGGATATCTGCTTACAACCACTTGTTTTACTCTGCTGTTGCCCTGACACTATTTTTTCGCGTGTCTAAGAGTGGTGCTCGTGGCCCCTGAGGTTTGTTAAGCTGCCTTCAAATCTCAGTATCCTTTTTGCTTGAACAAGCTCTCGAAGCTGATTGCAGTTTGGTGACAGAGGCTTCCTGGAGGGCCAGGTGCTTACCCACAAGCTGATACTAACAGCGAGGATGAGGAACAGTTCCTAGATGGTCAGGGGAGGGAAGGGCTAAGGCGTTAGAAAAATCTCAAAATTCATCGGCAGCTGTTGAGTCCAAATGCAGCTGCAGATTACTGCAGCTCTTGTGGTGCCATCCCTGAAAATGGCAGTGCTGATCGGGATCTTGGTGCAGGCGTGGATCAAACCCTCTGAGGTGCCTATCGGGTGTGCTGGGCTTTCCTGTTGGGAGCCTGGGGGATGTCAGGTTTTGCTTTCGCTCTCGGTGCTAGAGCAGCGTGTGCCTCAGTTCTCCTTTCTAGCCTGGCAAGACCACGGGCTCCTGTGTGAGGGCTCTTCCCTCAGCACACAGCACCTGCAGAAGGAGCAAACATGGGTCCCTGGTTCTAGTTAGGCCAAGAAGATGGGTACAAATGCACTGTGTATTCTGGCTGCCTGGTGTCCCCGCGCATTGCTGTGAACCAGTGGGACCACGCAGGTGAATTTCATCCAGGAAACCCCTGCTTTGCTGGTACAGCATCTCACTGTTAAGTTAGCACAGCTTCTTTGTTTTCAATGCATTACATCGTGGTGATTCAGAGCTGTCATTTGCTTAAGGCATTAACTAGGTTCAAATTCTGGTATACTTTATGGAGAGATGCTTTTGGTCATCTGAGCCAAAGTCCTGAGTCATTTGGTCCATAAGTCATGAGAAGGTGATTTCAAAACCTACATAAAAACTAAATGCACACGCATATGCCATCGTGCATGCAAGGACATAAAACAGGAGAAGTAAATATGTTTGAATATTTAAAATTTAGCCTAACTATTAGGTGTTGTAGCAAGACTATACAAAGTAGTCTGGGAATATGGAGGTTGTCTTGTTCTTGTTTGGTGCTTCTTCCCCTGCCCTGCCCACAAACCAGAAGGTGGTCCTTAGCTCAGCTTCAAAGCGTGGCTGTGAGCATGTGCTTCACTCATTTATTCCATGACTGCATACATGTTAGGTGAGAAAAGGGACACAGGTGCTGTGGATGTGTAGGGTTATTTTAGGAAGCAGAGTATTGTACATGTGCTAACGTAGGTGAAACAATTATATTGCTAATAGCTCAGAGAGGTCACAGGAAGATGAGCAGCCTGCCTTTCAGTGCACACAGAGCACCTTTCAAGAGGTGTTGCTCCTTTTGGCTGTTGTCTTTGAGGCTTTGTTTTGTTCGTGTTTTTTTTTTTTTTCCCTAGAAGAAAACATTAATTATAGGTTTATATATTAGTTATAGGTAGAAGTTCAAAACCTTTGGAGTAACATTCTGAGTTTTGTCTGAATGCTGGTTGAAAGAACAACCGCCAGATACTCCCATGCCACTGTCTTTCTTTTCATACTTCTCCTCCTTTCCCTATAGGCTGCTCTGTACTGGTTCTCCAGCAGTGGTGACAGTGAGGTGACGCTGCCAGTATAATTCGCTACCGCTGGGGTGCCGAGTCAGCACCAACACTTCAGTAGCAAGGGCAGAGTTGGTATTAAAAAGGTCAGTGGGAAAAATGTTTTCCTTTGCCTTGAGGCAGTGCTTTGAATAGTGTTAACCCTTTTTTTCTTCCCACACGATGCCTTTTCACCCTCTTTCCTTCCTGCCAGCTTGGATGAAAAATCACATTCAAAGGGTAGTGCGGGAGGTTGTGTGCATCTCTAGGGGAGGGAGTGACGGTTTGTGCTTGGAAGTGTCACCATGCGCCCTGGCAGTAAAATCTGCTCCTTGGCATCAAAGCTGAGCAGGAGAGCAGAGCATCAGAAGCTGTTTGGAGCGCAGTGTAGTGATTCTTAGGTATTATATTCGCAAGAGTAAACGGTAAACTTTGTTTATTCAAATGTGATATCCCTCTTTGAAGTTCTCATCTAATTTTGTATACTAGAAGGTCTGGCCTTCATTTAAATGATCCTTGGGCTTTTTTCTACCATGTAGAATAAAAAACAGTGGGAAAGCCTTGAATAAGCTAATAGTGTTGCTGAGATGGAAATGATGAAGACGGCTCAGGATTCCTGTTTGGGCCTCACGGGAAACAGTGGTTTGAAATGCGTGTGTGGGGGGTTGCACATTCCTAAAACTGTAATTTGTTTCCCCTGCTTCTCCTTCTCCTCCGTGGTCTGTACTACATACTATGGCGAGTTTAATGAAACCAATAAAAGTATTTGGCCGAGAGTGTTAATCTTTCCCTGGCCCAATTAGTGCATGGCTTCTACTTTAACGTTAATGTGGATTTTTTTTTTGGAAGGCAGAACAATGAGCAGCTTTGTGCTACACACCGGGTTTTCCTCCTCCTTGCATGTATTGTGTGTTTCTTCCTATCTATTCCAAAGGGAGAGCTCATGTGCAAAGACAGTGGAGCAAATGGGAGCAGAGGCTTGTACCAGCTGCCAGGGGCTGGGACGTGCCGCTCCATGCCTGTGTAGCTGCCTCTCAACAGGCAAGTCAAGTGACTGTGACTCTGAAGACTCATCATTTCTTCTCCTTTCTTCTTCCTTCCCCTGTGGCCCGTGTTCTCCTTTTTGCTTCATCTGTTATGCTCTTCACCAGAAGGAGAAGCAGCTGTAACTGTTGAGAGTGGTCTTAAAACAAGAAAATTAAATACAAATAAATACACATAAGCGAAGGGGGGAAGTAACTGTTGATGGGCTCAGCTTTAATGTACAGCAGAGTCACACTTTATCCCAAAGGAGGAAATCGGTCTGGCAAGTGTCTTCCTGTACAGACTGCATGGGAAGCAACAAGGCTCTTTTCTTTTTTTTATAGCTCTTTTCTTTCTCACTGACTCTCCCGTTAGCTGGTGAAACGGGGCGTCAGTGGTGGGCCTGTGTCAGAAGCATGAGCTACAGGCCCCTCAGGTTCCTCTGTGGGATCGAAGTTGCCCCAGTTTCCTGGTTTCAGCAACACCATCAAGGACATGTTCCCACAGAAGAGCCAGATCTCTTGGTGTGCCTGTGCAAAGAGGGCTCCTGCGTTGTCTTGTGTGGTCCCATGTCCCCCCTGCCATGTGTTAGTGCTCTCGCTCTGTCACTTGCTCTCTGCTTTTCCTCTGTTTCACCGAGGATGACTGTGACACCAGGAGTTTTCTTCAAAGCAGAAGATGTCTCGAGTGCTTGTGACCACTTCCCTGTTTCCCGGAGGCTTTGGTCCAATCTTGAATGCAACCTGAAGCCACACTGTTTGCCAGGCTGTTTCCTGTTTATCCTCTTTCCTGAAGGTCTTTGTTTTCTTTTGGGGAGAGGGAGGAAGAAGGCTCCATCAGCACAAGCCCCAGGCAGAGGCATTTGGTGTGAGCTGAGAAGGCTTGCAGCCCTGAAGGGAACCTGGCATAGGGCATCTGTGCTGGTCACCGCCTGTCTGATTCCCTGAGTTTCATAGGTGCTGTGGGAAAAAAAAACCACTTCCCCATCCTCAGTGATGCATTTATTTAAAGAAAAAAAAAAAAGAAAAAAAAATGCTGCAAGAGAAATCTCTCAGTATGTTCCTGCCTAAAGGCACTCTGCCATGGGTTTTCCCACAGGAAGGAGTGATTTGGCCCAGTATTCTTATTGTTTCTATATCCTATTGCAAATAGAAAGTTATGCTTCTGAAATCAGTGTGTGGTGCTCGTGCAGTTGTCTTTGTTTCCGTGGTGCATTTTTGCTTCATACAAGAGAGTGGAAAATAAATGTGTAAATAAAAGCGTGCAACAATAATACTTATTTTTTTGCAGAAATTAAGTTGCAATCTTTCAGCTGCTTTCAAAATAGCAAATTTTTAATATATAGATGATTTTAAACACAAGATCTGTGACCTATGCATCTTTGTGTTAGCAGGAAGATGTTTAAATTCAGAAATAAAATATCTGTTGGTGCATAGCAATTGTGAAAGGCTGTAATAGTGTAATACACAGTTTTCTTCTGGAAAGAAGAGCAGAGAGCAAGCAGGCATGTGTTTCAGATCCACTTGGTAAGGTGTGCATGTATGCCTGCCTTTTCTCTTTGTGAGGAACCTTCTCCATTTTCACTATTGCTGGAAGCAGCAGTAGGAATTCTGACTCTTGTTCTCTGGGAAGCTCCTCAGCAATCCTCCAAAAACCTTGGCCAACACAGGAGTCTTCACAGTTACACAATAGATTGACTTTTTCCAGGATGAATCAGTGGTGACATTAATGTTCCAGGTGTTGGCTAAAAGAGGAATTAATAGGTCTGCTTTGGAAGGGAGGGTTGTTTTGTTTGGTTGGGTTTCTTTAAGGACTAAAGCACTTATCTGCATTGTTTTAACAGAAATCTGTCCCAATAATTTAAACTGGTCCTTCTTTTTGGTGGTACTAAGCAGATACAGCAAGGAACTTAGAAGATTTAGGCCAGTCTTGAAAATAACTCTTTTGTGCTTATTCTAGTCAAAATTAAGACAACTACCATCTAAATGGTTAAAAAAAGATCAAGAAAGAAAAAGAAACAGCCTGACTGTTGCTCTTGAATGAGAGGGACCTTTTTGAAAAACAAACACAATAACAGCAAAGTTAAAACGAGGACAAAATAAAGATAAAAAAATAAACAGCTCCCATAATTACTAGAGAAGATACAGTAGGAAGGGTGCTTAGCCTCACCTTGGATTGAGAAATCCCTGTGTGCATCAACCGCTCATGTTTTCTTAGCAGAAAAGTACATAAGTGACTAGGCAAGAGTTACCTGGAGTTGTTCAGGAGTGCATAAAAATAGTCTTTGTGTCTGTTTTTGACAGTGTCTGGTTTTGTCTGTTTTTGAACAAAAACAATTGTTTGTTGAGAAGTTGATGTTATCCAGAGCCTTAGACACGGCTCAGTCGGGTCCTAGGTTTTGTGTCTCACTGTGTCAAATGATCTGTGTGCTGCTTCTAAGAGGGTCGGTGGTTAAACGTAGGAAGTGTGAATCTGTTGCTTTGTCTGGCCTTGCGTGAAACGAGGAACTGCTTGACATAAGTCAGGCCCTTTGTCTCTGCCTTTTCTTATGTGATCTAAAATGTCAGTAGTTGGGATAACGTTGTCATTTATGGTTTGCAAATGCTGTTCGAACAGCATTTGAGGATGAGTTATGTGATTGATTTGCACGTTGTCCTTGAGAACATGGTTTTTTTAGAAGGAAGGAACCCTGTTGAGTTAACCATGGTTTGAAGGCGATGGTCACTGCTTCCTGGAATGTTAAGTTTGCTGGATGCCATTTGGAAGTCTGAGATGATGAAGCACAGAGTGTTCATTTCCATAATGAAATGACTGTTTTCCTTGTGAGGTTATAAAGGTGTATTTCTCCATTAAAAATGTATCGGTGGTTTTCCATTTTTCATATAACCTTTTCCAGAGGCTATTGCCATGGCGGCCGCGAGCAGAGATCTCATCTCTTTCTCATGCGTCGATCCTTCCCCATCACCTCTAAAAATGATATTTAACTGCCCTGTCACTCTCCAGCCAGGACAGGCATCCTTCCTGAAACCCCAGTGATAGCATGATATGTTTATGGTTTCAAGGGTGTGGAGAAATTCTGTCAGCACATATGATGGTTGCTTATGTCTTCAACTCACCTGGAAATTTTGGGCAGTGGGTGTGAGGAACACGCCAAATGGTCCCAGAAATCTCTGTAGTCATTTCACCACTGCTAAAGGAAGAAAAACGTCATCAGGAATTCATATATTGGAGTAAACGTTAATCCTCTGAGAAGGGGGGAGGATTGTGTGTAATGAAGTCGAATTACTTAAATTCTCCAGCTGCAGAATATTCTTCCAACTTCTTAACCAAATGTCATGACCGTCAGTGATACACTCGCTTGCTCTCTCTCTCTCTCTTCCTTCTGGAAACTGGGGGGAGACCAAGCCAGTAAGGGTTTCCTTTCTGTGCTTGCCCAGGTTTTGCCGCTAGCAGAGGCAGCAGCATCTCCCCGCCAGTGCCCAGCCACTGGTGGCAGTGGGCGCTTGGCTGTGCTGGCGCTGTTTACATGCTTCTGTCACCAGACTTACGCACTGGTTGGGGAGCCTCCAACTAAAGGGCTGTAGTCCTACTTTGCTAAAATGGCTTCCAGAAGAACTCACTCCCTTTCTCTTTTTCCTTTCTCCCTCACATAGTGCTAGAGGGTGCTGCTGAAGAAGAGGCCGAAGAGCCAGACGCTACTACACATAGTACACTAAGTGAGGAGACCAGCAACCAAGAGGAGAGCCACAGTCAGTCAGGGGATAAAAATGAAGGTAACTGGTTTGACCAGCTCTGTGTGACTCTCTAAATTAGGGCATTGATTAAGGCTTGTAGAAATATTTCCTACCCATCCATACCCCTTATCTGAGTGAGCAGAAGCACTGCTGCATACATTTCGTTCCCCATCTCTAACCTTTTTCTGTCTGAGAAGTGTAAGATAGGTTGAGCAGAAGCATGGGCACATAAATACTTGACTACCACTGCAGGCTTCCAAACTAAGATTTTCTTGGCTCCCAGTAACTTGGCACCACATTAGTTAGCCTCAAAAAACCACCTGTTTATAATGCTCAAACTTATCTTCTTAAGTCAGTATTATGCACAGATCAAATATTCACAGACAAACGTGTTCCTCCTTGTTTCCCCTCATATCCTCGTGTGTTACAGTGACTTTCTCACAACACACATTAATTAAGATTTTGTGCTCTCCACCAGAGGTGACAGAAAAATAGACTTGCAGGGTGTTCCTGTTTGTTTGGGAGACTTCTTTGGGGAAAAAGAGTGTTCAGTTTGAAAGCATTTTCGTTTTCAAACTCGTAAAGAGGGAAGTGGAAAGCCTTACTGGAGTGTTTGACATGGTATGTTCAGAAACCAGAGATGAGATTTTAGGTGTGTTTTGAATTTGATATCTGAGACAGGAGCATGCCTGCTACATCCTGAATGTGATGGAGAAGTCTGAATCCAAACAGCTTTAGCTGTGGCATTAGTTGTGGGTGTAACACATACACTCCATGGACTAATATGGCTCGGTAGACCAGAGAGTAAAAAAATCTACCCAGTTGCCAGCTGTGGCAGTAAAGAGGCATTTGGAAGGATTTGGGCTTTTTTTTTGGTTGAATTTTTGCTAATTTAGCTTATTCCAATACAGAACTGGCTTAAGCTATGCTAGAAAGAGAACCCAGTACCCTACACTGTGTTGCCGATGCCTTAATTGTGCAGTTCTGCTCACAACACATGCTTGCTTGAATGGTTGTGATTGCCAGAGCGCGCATTCATCAGCGCTGCTCTACCAGTTCATGGTGATCACAGGGTATCACAAATAGAGCCATTTTACAGCAGGAGAGTTTGAGGTAAATCACTTTATAAGCCCCATACTGAATTAAGGTTGAGAATGAAAATGCTATGAATGTCCTGTGAGAAGAAATGTGCACCTATACATTCCAATACGAGGAACTTTTCCTATTACAAGAGCTCCCATTATAGTGGGCAGTGGCCTGTGCTCCGTGGCAGTCCAGCAGTGTGATGCGAGGTACAGGCAGCTGAAAATACTACAGTATTTCATTTTTTTTCTAGATGGCCTAACAGCTTTTCTCTGCGTTGTTGCTTTTAGTTCCAGAGGAGCAGCTGGAAAGCTTAAACAGCTACAAGGCGTCACCAAGTTCACCAATCAGTTTGGACGGAGCAGACTTGTCCTCCATTGACGCCATGATGTCAGCAGTGATGAACGTGGGGAAGATTGCTGAAAATGGTGGGAACTCTCAAAATGTCAAATCTCCCTCAAAGTCTCCTGCACCAAATCGGATTGGCAGGAGGAACCAGGTATGTAAACTCAAATGCAGGGAGTGCAAAGGGGAGACAAAGGAAGTGATAAGACAGAATTATGTTTCTTTGCTTTTTTTATCTATTTTTCCCTCAGCAGGTATTTCTTGTCTCTGCCATTGCTCCTCTGTCTATGTTTTCTGGTGACTTTCCAGAACTTAACTTTAGAAAACTGGGAATCGAAGGGGTCCACTTGCTTGGATTCATACATAAAACCTGTGAGCGTGAGCTCTGATGTCATGCAGTGGTGAGCTGGTCTAGCAGATGCCAGCAGCAGTGGCAAAGCCACCTAAGAATTGCTGCTTCTTCCCTGCTGCATGCTTTCTCCAGGCTCTTGCATTCACCTAATCTGTTGGGGGACCAGTTCATTTCATGAAACTAGGAGAAAAGAAATGGCTCAGAGGGGAGCAGAGCGGTGTGGAAGTGGGCTTATCTCAGCCATCGTGTGGGACCCCTCATGAAGTGCGCGGCTCTCTCCAGGGAAGGTCCAAGTGATATAAGGTTAAAGGTGGTGCTGGAATGAAACACCTGTCAGGACGCTCAGTGCACACAAGTGTAGTACAAGGTGCCCTTACTTCATCCTTAATAAAGCTATGAGGAGTATTGCAGAATGCTTTGTGCAAATCTTGCAGAGCAAATACATGTAGCTTTTATTACGTTTTTTCCATTTACCAGTTGATGGCACCAGTTGATAGCAGTATGGATGTAAACAAGCAAAAGGAGGGAGTCATATCAGTTAAAGCTGTGATTATCCATGTTTTTCTCCTGCTGGGCCAGGCTCTGCCAATGAAGGTGCTGCAAACATCAAGAAATACCCCAAATCCCTGTGTCCATTTGACTTCAGAGCTTGTGTTAAGCACGGAAAATTTGTAGATGAATCAAGATGTAACAGGGACCAGAAAGGTTGAGAGGCGTGACTTGTGATGTTCCTATAGTAGTGCTTGCCAGGTAGCTGCCCAGTTGACAGAGTTACAACTTGTCTTAGGTTTTTTTGCTTGAAAGGAGTTTAAAGCCATTAACTGTAGATGAACATTCTTAAATGGAGAGTACGGGCAACTGCGTTCATGAGATCACATTGTCTAGCCCCTGGCTTTCAGGTTTATTTGCAGTGTCTCCATGCAGGGGCTGCCCTAGTTCCTTGATTTCATCACTTGAAGTGCAGCACTGGTGCTCAGACTCGTCTCGGCAGCAGTGCTGTTACACAGCTCTCCAGTGGTACACCATGTGGTTTAGCTTCAGAGAAGTTTATTAGTGTTAGTGACCTTTATTCCACCTGATACTTCAATGGGCATCGAATCAAAGGAAGCTTGAGAGTAAATGTGACAGGATTAAGAGGGATTCTTACAGCATAAAAATAAACAAATACATTGAAAACATAGTAAATAGCCAATTTGTTTTCAGACTGAAAGATTGTTATCGCCAGAGGGACAAATGGCCGCCTTGCTGAGAAAATAGAAGGGAGATGTGCAATACTAAGTGGCTATCAATGTGCTTAGCAACCTCTAATACAGTGAATTCCCACTTCTAGCGTCCCAGAGTGAAAGCATTGAACTGTTTCAGTGTGTAGCAGTGCACAGATCTCAGATTTTGGTCAGAATGTGCCCCTTACTGTAATTTCAAGGGTAATAACAGTTAGCTAGTTTTCCAGGGCCGACTGCTGTTTCTCATGAGTTGGCAGCAAAACATTTTGCCTTGAACCTTTGTCCCAAAGTCTATGGTTCTCTTTATAGTGCGGACTTTATCTTGGCTCTAGTCTACCCTGTCTAATAAACATATTCTCACATCAAGCAGCATCTATTTTAACTTCTCATTTGCTTTTCTCTTAAAGAAGGTAAAGAATGTGAGAAAGCTATTCCTTTGAGCTGTAGAAAAGCAAACAGACCTAGTGTACAACTCCAGAAGTGTTTGCCATCGGTTGAATACAGAGCGATGGTGCCAGAGGAGAGGAGCTAATGAATTAGCTGCTAATTTTATCTTTCAGTTCAGGAAGTGTGTTTTCACCAGTGTAGCTCCACTGGGGTGGGTGAATGCTGCATTTTAAATGGGTGAGTGGGGGTGGTTTTACAGCAGGGATGCAGGTGTTTTTTGGTCTGGATTGGGTCAGTCAACATCATTACTGTTGGAGCTACCCTGGATTTGCTCGAGCTGTGTTATAGTATGTGGCCTGTACCCTGTGTGACCACTGGAGAAAGTTTGGATTTTAGTTAATAATAAACCCCAGATTCAACACTAATCAGCTCTGGCTGAGCTGTAGTGTGTTTCTGATCTTTCCTTCAAGATGAACCAGTAATTACTCTATCTTCTGTTAATTCGCTGATTCGAAGAGCAGGCAGTCTGGAAAGCAGGCTTAGAAACAGTTGAGTGCATCATGAAGAACTGCAGCCCATGATTTGGGGCGGGGCGGGTTGTGGGGGCAAGATAAAAAGTAGTAGGTTGATAATTTCTCAGAAATACCCTGGGGATTAAACACCATCTAAACTGTCAGCACAGCTGCAGGGATTTTCCTTATGGCACAGTGTGTGTGTTCTCTGTCCCAAGCCAACTTGAACAGGGATGTGGTATGATTGGAGCTGAACACAGACTGGTTGCATATAATAAAATGAAAGTTCTGGAAGTTGGATGGAACAAACGTGTGCCAACGATATGTTTGTGTATAAAAAGCGAGGGGGAAGCACTGGGATAATGCATTTTCATTTCCTGGGGTTTTCAGACTTCATAATGGCAGCCTTGCTTGCTTTCTGATGTTTTGCGAGCAATAGTACCTTAGGCCTTGGCCTGTGTGTGTGGCCTACAGCGATTACCTTTAGGATGGACAGCCCTGAAATACAGTTAGAAAAAGATGTACAAGAGAAACAGTAGGGAGCAGTGGGAGAACCTAATCATTGCAGTCCCGATCCTTGCAGAAGTGAAGTCACAAGTTTTGTTTACTTCAGACAAAATGAAAAAATAGCTCTTCATCCATGTCCACAGGTCTCTGAAGTTAATAGAAAATTATCATGGCCCTATTTTTGAAAACTCGATGTTAGATTTTAATAGGGGACTCTGTAGAACGGTTCCCCAAATCATGTAGGAAGGGATATTGCTTTACTGAGACTTAAAAACCCTTTCTCTAACACTGTGTCAGCATCTTCACTCCTGACATGCCAGAGGATGTGTCACAGAAGACTTGAGTTAGTCATTCTCAGTGTTCTCCAGAAATGCTTGTGTCTGACAATCTGGAAATGGCTTCTTCTGAGATGATGACTTCTGGGACGGCAATGGGGGAAAAGAGTTGTGTAGAGAGAGGAGATGCACAGATACCCTCATAACCCATCAAACCTCTCCCAACTAAAATGCTACTGAGGGTTGGATTTTATTTTTTGCTTGTTTTCATGCTTTTACTAATGATACTTAAAACAGCCAGCAAAGAGGTTCTGTGGAACATGTCCTTTGGCATAAATATGACACTTCCCATCAGCCATGCAGAGATGGATTTTGTACTCTCTCGTCACCAGCAGTGTAGGTAACAGGTGCGGATCTATCTAGCTGGTGAAGATTTGCATCATTCTACAGAAAAATGTAGGTTTAATTTTCAGTGCCAGACCACCTTCCTTTTACTATGCAGGTGTAGGCGTGGAGGCCGTGCCTGGACTCCTTTGTGAGGTGTGTCCTGCTGCAGCCATCCTTGTGGGCAGCTCAGGCAGCGCCTTTGATTCCTGCAAGAGCCCCATTTCATCCTTGGCTGTAAGAGTGGCGGCTCTGCTCAGCATCTCAAGGGCATACTTAAATCAGGCTGAGCTCTCCGGTCAGCTTTATTGTTTGTACTCGTGGTTTGACCGTGGTTACTCCTGATTCTCACCTGGGTGGAGAATAACCGGGTTCATAATGTGTTCTTTTTGAGTCACGTACTCTCCTGCATTGTCACCTCTTTCTTGATGTGATCTCATCGGATCTTGCAAGCTTGAGAAGGGCTGGGCCTGGATGGGATGCTTCCAGGAGAAACACAGGATGCTAAGGGAAATGGTGCTGGTGATTCAGTAAACGCTGCTCTTCCTTCTGAGTCAGCCATGGAGCAGAATATACAGCCCCTAGAAAAGGACACCGAACTAGTGCCTAGCCTTTGAGAGGAGGTGGAAGCCTGACGACTTGTGCATGTTAAAGATCTTTTGGGAAGTGGCATTTCCCCACATACTCTGGCAGTGTTCCGGGAATTACTTTCTGCTCACCTAAATTCCTCCTGGCAGTTTGAGCTGGTCACAATAATTGCCTTCACTTCCTGTCCTAAACAGCTACTGCTGAGCATCCTTGTGCTGTTAGAACAGCTGCTGTACTTCTGCAGTAGTTGAAATGGCCCCTGTTTATGAATTCGGAGGTTTCTGAAACTTCCCTGAGGGGTTTATCAGGATGAGAAGTGTATATGTGCAAGTTGTTCTGTTAGCAGTGGCCTTTTGTACTTATAATGGATTGTATTTTGTCCATGCCCGGAAGTAATAGCTTTTGAGTTCTTTTATATCAATATTCCTTCTGAGTTTTTTGTTGTGTTTTGTTCACAGGAAACAAAAGAAGAGAAGTCTTCCTATACCTGTCCTCTCTGTGAAAAGATTTGCACTACACAGCACCAGCTAACTATGCACATTCGTCAGGTATGCAGAGTACCGGCTCCTGATGTCTTTATTAAGAGTGTCTGGTTTGCCAAGGTGTATTTTTCAGTGGTGAAAAACAATTCCATGTGCAAACCAGAAATGCTTCCATTATAAATTTATTCAATTGTTTTGCTTTTATTTTAGCCTTCCGCTTGTATTTTCTTTAAAAACCCCACAAACCCAACCTGAGCTGGGTAATTTTCCTCCCTTCCTTCCCCAACACTCCTCCCCCTGCCCCAGTGGCTCAAACAAGGATGTATGTCCTGTTCTGCATAGCTTAAGGGATCTCAAGGATCCGGCAAGCCACTTGCATCATGAGGCATAGGTCCTATTCGAGTACAGATCTCTTCACTGGTCATGCAAATTTAGAATCAGGAAGACATAATTTTTAAATCATCTTGGTGCAGAAGAGGCCCTCAGTCTGTCACAGGGTATAATAATTTTGGGAGGCAGAATTAAAAATACACTTTTCTAATGGGTGATGCACTTTTTTGTCAGCTACAGGCCTCTTCTTGCTCCTTTTGAAATATATGCAGGCTTTATAAGGAGGTTGGCCTTCTCTGTGTCAGGAGGTTCTACTTTGGAGGCTAAGGTTGTGGTTCATTGCTGTGAGTGCACTAGATACTTCTTACTTCAGTTGTCCCTCCTGTACCGTAACTGTTACTTAATTTCTTTTTCTTACTCTCCTGGTGTTTTTTGGTTTGGTGGGTTTTTTTTTCTTTTTTGGTGTGTGAAGAAATCTTCAAGTGTCTGAATGCAAGTGAGAAAGTGGTGCATACAGCACAGTAGCCTAATGGCCCTGTTTTGGACTTGTAAAGCATTCTTATGGCCAGAGAAGTCTGCAGGTGTGCTCAGAAGCAGTTTACTTCTGTTTCCTTGCTACACAGTCAGTTGAAATTAATATCTTTAAAGAATGTTTGTTTTAAAGTGTGTGTCTTCTGCCATGAAGTTTGTAATTACATCCTCTCTTTGTTTTCCCCCTTACCCCACCCAACCCCAAACCACTGCACTGCTTAAAGCATCCCAAGGTACCATTTGTCTGATGGGTTGTTGCTGAGTCCTTCCTATCCTCTTCTGCTGCACCCCCAGCAGAAACGCTGCATGCGGCAGGCGCTGAAGGCAGAGCAGGACAGCCACTGGTGCTGGTGCATTAAGGAGTTAAAAATGAAGGCTGGGGGTGGAGTTGAGGGGGGAGGACTGGGGAGGAGAGGTATATACAGGGCACACCTTAATATGAAGTATCGTGCCCAGTGGCTCTGTAAAGAAGTTTATAGTTCTTGCTAATATTTTACTGACACTTCAGAAGGGGCATTCAGTGAAAAAATCTCCTTGCTTTCTGTAGCATAACACTGACACTGGAGGGACAGACCATTCCTGCAGCATCTGTCGAAAGTCTCTGAGCTCAGCCAGCTCCCTTGACCGCCACATGCTGGTGCACTCAGGTGAAAGGCCTTACAAATGTTCTGTATGTGGACAGTCCTTCACCACCAATGGCAACATGCACAGGTGAGTGCTGGTCATGACTCCGGAGTCTGGAAGCGATTTCAGGACGGGTGGCTAGTTTGAGGCCTCGGAAGGGTTTGCAAGCCAACTAAAGATGCTTGGGCAGAAAATATGGACTATCTGTGACCTACAAGTATGGCATGACTCTTACACACAGTACAACTGCTAGGAAGAAGTCAGAATTGAGAAAGATTGTCTAGCTCTCTTGACATATGGCCAAGAGTTATCATGGATATCCAGAAGTATTGCTTTTTTTGTTTTATAAGTATTGTTATTATTATTTTGACAAATAGGATGGATTTTTCTCAGAGGACAAACATATATAGCCAAGCTTTATAGGAGCTTCTAATTTTGTAGCTTCAGATTTGTGGATGCAGGTGGTTATACTAGAACATCCGTGGTGGTGGTGTATGTTACGTAGTTTGGTACCCAAGTGCCATCGTGAAGATGCCTCTTTGGAATAACCGACCTTGTTCTTAAATACATACATCAGTACTTGCTTGTATTGTAGACATTCTCTGTAATCCAAGTTAACAAATGTATTTCATGCAGTTTCCTTTGTACAGATGGAACATGTATAGGATGGAATATATACAGCTGTCAATTGGGGAAACAGAATGTGAAATCATGTGGGTGTACCTTGCCCTCTCTCATCCCCCCATTCAGTATTCATTTATTTTCGTAAGCGAAACACCTCAGAACTGAGGAAGACTCCATGAATTCCCACATAGCTTTAATCCCCTTATCAAAGAGTTTACAGCCTACAAAGAAATAGCAAGACAGGTGGGGAAAGGAGTATAGCTTCTAAGGAAGATGACAAAGAGTGATGGTTACATGCTGGTTCTGTGTGGGAGAGAAAAGATCTTGTTTCCCTGGTTATCACTGGTCATTTTCCAAGGAGTTCACTATAGGTGGAATGATGGGTGATTTCAGTGACTGTAGGAACGATAGCGTTATGCTGGACAAAGAAATAGCACTGTAGCTACTCACAGCTTTACCTTTTCTGTATCATATTGCCCAGGTTAAACAGTTATGTGAAAACAGGAAGAACAGGAGGGAATGCAGTTTTGTACTTCCGTATTTATTTAACTCATACTTGATCGGAACTGGGGAAAGCTGGACAGAAACATGTAAAATGAGAAGCGAAAGACACAAAGACATTCCGAGGAGGTACTGGCCTTGGGCATTGAATAAATCATGTGTCTGACTCACCTGATCAGAGGTGTTGTGAGCCACATGTTTGCCCACCTGGGTCACTACTGCATCTGCCATGAAGACGGCATGGCAACTGCTGATGTGCAGCTGGTGCCACTGTCAGTATCCACTGTCAGAGTTCCACTGTGGGACTCTGGGGTGGTCGGACACTTATGTCCGGGTCCTCTGCCTGGGCTGCTTACTGAAGGACTGCTTGTGGGGTCTGTTTGGCTGTTTGCTCACTAGGCATCTCCTCATCCTCTCCTGGAAGCAGGAAAGGGAGGCTTCCCCTGAGGCTTGACTTCAGGCCTATCAGATGTCGATGTAGTCCCCTTTGCTTATGCAGATTTCCCCGCACAGCAACTCTTACCGTGCTTTAGTGGCAAATTTGCCAGAATTGCTCAGCTCAGTGACTTGCCCAAAAGACATAAGCACAGATCAGAACCTTCTGATGAAAAGATTGTTTGGTTTTAAATTTTTCTCTTAAAAAGTTCTTGCTTGAAGTTACCACTATGGAGTGCTATATTTACTGAAGGCACTAAGAAGGACCTACATTCATGCACAGATACTATTCCTGTTAAAAGTTCTTTCCATCTGGTAGGTTCTTGTCTGCTCTGTAAAACTCCTTGTGCAGGCCCGCTCCGCAGCAGCTCGGTGGGACACTGCAGAAACCCGGTACCGAGCTTGGTGGCACTGCAACAAACAATCCCAGACCTGTGACAGGCAAGACCCTGAGCACACTGAACCAGGCTAGTTCTGCCAAAGGAGGGTTGTGGTTGGCAGGACTGTGACACCAATTTTTTGCAGTGAATAACCTTTTCTTGTTGCTATAACAGACTATAGTAGTGAATCCTGTTGCTGAAGTGGAAAGCATGAATCTGCAAGTAGGCAGATGAGGAGAGATGCAAAGCGAAGTGGAATTTGTTATCTGGTGCTATGACACTCTCCCAATGAAGATGTTTGTTTTGCCCACCAGGTACCTTCTTCCAAAACGGGTATTTCTAGTCTGAGATAGCGTGAAGTAAATTCTTTTGTAGGCATCTCACGGAGCTGTAGCATCAAGCCCAGTGGCCTGCCAGTGCTGTGGCTGAGTGCCTCTCACATCACATTAAAACTGCTTCTGCCTTGGGATCCCGGAACAAGGACCTGCTGACCAGGTCCTGCCTTGTGTGCAACTCCTGCAGTTCGCGGTGGTGCCGAGTCTCTTCTTCTGCACCAGCTGGATGGTAACACAGGTCCATCTTTCTCTGCTTTTGCACACAGTTCCTTTATTGTTTGTTATTCTTGTGCTTTGGTGTCAACGTAGTGACAGATAAATGCCCAAATCAGCAAAGAATAGGATTTCTAATGTGCCCCTGGTAGCGAGCATGGTGTTAACCCTGGAGCATCGCACCAAGTGTGGGATTAGGGAGAGAAGTTGTAGGCTTAGCAGAAAGTTGTGAATGTGCTGCTAAAGAATCATCGTTGCTTGTGAAGGTGCCGGTGGAGCCTCCCTGAGTGTTACTGCATGTACAGCACACAAGCTTGGTGCAGGAGAGAGGAATGAGGGAGGAGTTAGACTGTCAGTATCTGAACAGGGGGGAGAAAATGTATAAGCACATGTTACGTACATCCTCTTGTCTCTTTCTTCCCCTCTGCCTTGTTCTGGCTGTTCTTTAACTGTCTATACTATTTTTTTAATCCAGTCTTTCAAAAAGACCTTTGAAGGGAAAAGGTCCAGTGAAACGGTTTTGTCAAGGGAAATATTGTGCCATAGGAGTGCTTATTACTATTCCGGCAGAAGATGACATTTCGGATCTGTTTTTCCACCTCGTAGCAGCCAGGTCATTACACATTTGGCTGAGCAGAAGGAAGGAGTTTTGGTTACTTTTTTGGGTTAGAAGTTATCAGTGTTGTTACACTGTCAAGTGCTCATCTGCTCCATAGAAAGTAATTTTTCTTCTCCCTCACTTCACTAAGCGAAGGGAGGAAAGGACCCTCCAGAGCTCTTATTTGCTCTTCTTTTGCATGTGGGCAAACCTTTTTTGCAATTGCCAGACTTTCTGTGGAGCAGGAACGTTCTTTTCTGCCCATCTCTCCTCTGGGTAAGTCTAGCTGTGTTGGAATGTCACGTGTACTCTTCACCTGTTAAATTGATGCTGCCCTTCCTGACTCCCACAATACATGCGACATTTCATTTGTAAATGAGTCATACCCTCTCACATAAAGTCCAGTTTCTTTTTGTTGTGCTCCTTGGCTCCTTGTCAACAGTCAAGTTGAATGGGCACAGCAGACAGGGCTGGAGGGGGAAGGTTCTCTCATGCAGCACCATTCAGAAGAAGAGGTTAAAATGTGCTTCCTTTTCTGACCAGGGAGACTCTTGGCCAGGATTTTCAACAGGGGATCATGAGCCCAGGGCATCACAGAGAACTCTCTTAGAGCTGCCAGACTGCTCAGGAGTGGCCTGAGGCTCCTGTGGGGACAGTCGCTGTTGGAGAGAGCAAAGGTTCCTGGAGAGTGCTCTATGTCCAGCACAAAAAGCTGATTTTCTCATTCTTCTGAATGTGCCGTCAAGCTGACTGCCTCTGTGTCAGCACTGCTGCTGCTGTTTGGAAAGGGTTGTTGTCATCTGGTACAGTAACTGAGAGACCCATCAGTGTCTGGTATCAGGACCAGTACTGGAAAGAGCAGGTCGTCATGGAAGTATCAAGCCTTCTAGCATCAGAAGGTGGTTTGGGGATCTGGGGAGTTGTTTTCTTGGAGCTTTTCAGGAGTAACTGTAACTGGAATGGCACTGTGATGATTGGTACATCAGGAAGTTTGCAGTTTAGGATATGCTAATCCTCACACCTTTACTCTAGAGCCACAGATGCTATGGCTTTCTCCTGGTCACAGTAGATTAAAGTTGAATATTCTCAGATCTCCAGCAGAAGCATAAACTATATGGAAGGAGGTGGAGGGGTGGCTGTATGAAGAGCTGGGCATTTCCGAAGTAGTGTCTCCAATCAATTAATTGCAGTTACTAAAGGCTTTCCAAAGGCTTTCCATCTGTACTGTCACAGTAGCTCCCCAGAGATTTTATCTGTGAATAGTGCCAACTCTGAGACACCCTTTTGGGTCTGGAGACTGCCACCATCCAGGAGGTTGCAAGCCTCTTACTCCACCTCTCCGTTGCATCTCCCCAAAATGCAGACAGAGGAGTTTGGCTGCTGCTGTGGGGTTGAGTGATGGGACTGGTTTGTAAGCTTTATCAAGGGACCTCGAGGTAGAGAAGAGACTTCACTTGACTTATTGTGTTGCATTCCAGTATAATGTGCATCAGGCTTCAGGGGGAAGGACAGTGCCTCCATGTGCTCCAGAAGATTTTCTTTTGGAGGGAGGAGACTTTGACAACTTTACAGTGTCTGTGATGGAGGATGGTGTGTGCCTATCGCTTCAAGGTCACATTTTCTTCCCTGCCAAAGATGTGGTCTGCATGCAACTTGAAAATGTTAATAGGATATAAATAAATGTCAGAAGGGAGGCAAAAAGTGACCTTCCTGCCAGTTTCCAGTCAGTAGCCATTAAAGGCTCTGTGGCAAGTCTGGAAAGGCTAAAGGGATAATAAATGTACTTCAGCCGCAGCTTCCCCAGTTTGGTAAGTGAAGATGCAGTGACCATGGCTGATGTTGGCCAGGCTGTCCATATTGGTGTGGAAATGCAAACAAACGGAAGTGTTTCATGTGAAACTAAAACATTACAGGTATCTACCTGCTTACTCTCTAGCCGCTCTTTACTCCATACCTAGTAAAATTCTTCATGATGGCTTTTTATTTACATCCTACTTAGGTACTTGTAGGCTGTTTATGCACCATCTCAGGAACAGGTCTCAGAGTTTGGGGATTTTTTTTTTTTGGCACATGCGGAACACCACATGCAGCAACCACATGCAGAAGTCTTTGAAACTCAGATTGGAAGATCTGGATCGCAGAAGCTATGCTTTGAAGCATGCATACAAAGGGTCCTATCAAAGAAGGTATTTCTTCTTTTAATTAAGAAGGCACTTTCATTCCCAGTCTTATTTTCAGTACTAGAAAATTTTCCCAAACTTCTCTTTTGAATCTGCTATGGAGAGACAAACTGATGTTTTTGTTGTCGGGGTATGATACTATTCTGATGCTCAAATTAAGTCTTTTTTAAACAACACTTTAAGTCTATGAAGAGCATACTCTTGGTGAAGGTTGGGAGATGGCCAGTGGATCCTGGTAAAGGCACAGGGGTTGAGGTGCATATGCTTTAATGATTTCCCCACTCTCTTTAACCTGGATCTGTGTTTCTCGGGCAGGCATGCGTACAGGCTGCCTGTGACTTTGCAAATACCCAGCAGGCAGAGTGTCCTCAAGATTGGGCTGAATACATCCTCTCCCTGCATTCCACCTGTGAACTGCTCCTGCGTTATTTATGGCATTGGCCTGCTTCCTGTGTGGTGTGTGCTTTGTGGGGTGCAGTGCAGTCACAATGCCCAGCCTTCAAGTACAAGTAGGATCTCTGCAGTCGAGCATGTGCAGTCTGGCATTTGCTTAGGATAGGAGTTTTTGGAGGCAGACCATGGCCAAATGTGATGATGAGCTGCTTTTTTTCCAGAAGAGGAGGGGAACTCTCTTATTACAAGATGGTTTGGTTTCTGGTGGTTTGTGGAGGTGGCCAAATGGAAATTTGGTACTGAACATTGTGTAGCTTTGAAAAACTAAGCATACAAGATTTTGAAGCTAAAACCAAATAGCCAAGGAATTTGCCACACTGAAAATGACTGACACTCTGCGTGTGAAAAGGCCCTCTCTTACTGTTCTGCACAATAGAAATGTCTTCTCTGCTCATCTCCTAAGGTACTTTTATTTCAGTGTGGTTATTGGTAGGCAGTGCTCTTAAATGTGAAGGAGCAGGCTGTATTCCAGGCTTTCAAATCCATTCCTTACACATGGAGGATGATTTAACCACTGTCAGCGTGCTAGTGAAAGACAAGCCTCAGCAAATGCAAGTGCCCCAATTCTTGGGCAGGCATAATGAACGCAAAGGACTAATTTCTGCTTCTAGTAATTGATGACTGTGGTTGTAGGAGGCAGGTGACATGTGATAGCTGTTTTGGTTTTCTTTGGAATTAAAAATGTTTCTTACATTTTCACTAATATATTTTGTAAATAAGGAGGGGGAAACAGGTGGAGGGAAGTTTTGTTGGCCTCTCTCCTGTCAGCAGATATATCCAGAGTAAGTATTTGGTGTTCTGCTGGGTCCCCAGATTTTGAAGAAGATTGAAAAAGAAGGAAAGAAAATGTCAGGCTTTTCCAACAACAGTATAGCAGTATCAATCTGTTTCTCTGTATCTTTGATGAGAATTAGAAGACTACAGTACTTTTAGTGGTCCCAGGCAGAGGCTGTGGTCTGTCTCACTGTTTCTGGGTAGCTTGCTCATCTTTCATAAAGACTTTATATAAACTTCTATTTAATTCATATAACGCATAAATGGGGTGCTCCGAAAAACCCCTCCATAGATATCTTTAGTGGTAGGAGTCTCTGAAGGAGCTCTGTGAGCTGTCAGGCTGAAAGGAGATGCCATGGTTTCAGCTGTGCTACATGCTGCTTGCAGCCTTGGACGGTGTCCCCCTTCAGTTATCATTAAAGAACAGCAAAGGAAGTTAACACAAAAACACGAATGCTGAGATCTGATTAGAATCAAGCGAAGCAAGGAAGTGCAGAGTTAAGATTTATACACAGACCTTAATTAGCCCCATTGTTCTTGAGAACTGAAGCGTACACAATGAGGAACATTATACTTGCATCTCCAGAGCTCATCAGCGCCTAAACATAAGAAAGACTCCAGTGTGCTTTTCACTCTAGATTTTGTGTGTATCGCCTGTAAGTGATAGCTGAGTCTGATCTTGTGCATTGCGAGGTGATGGATTTTTACATTTTGGTTTTCTGCAGGCAAAAGAAGAGGACATACCGCTCTCGTTAAGTTCAGGTTTCTGGTGCGACTTATGCCAAGGGCAGGTGGTCTGACACAGCAGAGAGATACCACCCTTCTCACGGGCAACAACGTAAATCTCCTTATAACAGAGCACATTGAGCGTGACTTATTGCACTTTGTTACCTGTGTCACAGTTCAAACGAGCACAAGCCACTTGACAGATTAGACTCGAGTTGCAGAGCGCATGGCAGCACGAGACCTTGAACTTTCTGCTTAAGTACCCTGTCAGGAACATCACCTCCTGTGAAGGTCTGGTTTTGTCAGGGATGTTACCTCCCCTTCTCACCTTGAAGAGCTACAAAATAAATACAAGCCTTATCTTAGCAAGCACTAGAAAATCCAGGCAATCTTTGGTGGGGGGTTGGGGTGCTTTTAGTCGTTTGCCATTAGCCTAACATGAACACGATTCTTGTAGACATCTTAGCGGCCAAGTTTAACAAGTAACGTGTTGTTTCACTGGCATTTCGATCCTTGGTTTGTTTTCTAGCTGGTACTTTGATTGGGTGGTTCTGCGTAGAAAATGCTGGCGGTGAGAAAGTTTGCTGGGAGAGTTTTTATGTTAAGGTAATTTTGCTCAGCCTGTTGTGTATGTTAGTCAGAAATGCTTGCATCGCTTCTTCAGTGAATGTGCATTTACTCTGCTCTTCGTGTTGTCTGGAAAGAGTCCTGGGCCAAGTACCGACGAGAATGAGGAAAAAGTCCATCTCAAACTGCATTTGTGGTTGCTGTCGTTCCACCTTTAATGTACATCTTGCAGCTTTACCTTTTCTCCCCCCAGTATCTAACCTGCCTAACCTGTTCTAGTTCAGCATGCTGGAACCAGCAAACTGCAGAACGTACCCCCGGCAGGGTCAGCAAGTTTTTTGCTCTTTTTTTTCTCCCCTCATTTGAAAATGGGCTACTCGGTAACAGTAGATTGTCAGCATTAGGGGAAACTTCTCTAGCTGTTAAAAAAAAAAAACTGGTGAGGGGAATCTTGGTGTTTGGGCTTAGCCAGGGCCTTTCACTCAGGCTTTTGAGCCTTGATGCTCATCTGCATGATGCAGTCAGCTTAGGCAAAGACACAGCAGTGCCATTGTACAACTGGTGAACAGCACACAAGATGCAAATACTGCTTTCTGTTTCTTGAGGGCATCTGTGGATACCCCAAGTTCATCAGGTCGCTCTCTTCACAGTTTTCTAAAAGCTCTCTGCAGTTTCTTGGTAAATCCTCAGAGTCAGCTCTCCAGTGCTGCATGTGGAAAGATGTCTTGAAACAGAAGAGGTGCACAACTTCTGCGGGGCTCATTTTTGACATCAAACCACCTCAATGTGTCGTCTTTCTTGAAGGGTAAAGAGAGTCAGGCAATCCATATTGCTCGTGGACTGCTCAAAGTGAATTTCACTTGAGGGCGAAAGTTCCCAAACTGCTGCAAGGCAGCACAAGTCATATGGAGACTCCCATTTCCAGCCTTTGTGCTTGACTAGACAGACACATAACAAAATGTGAAACCTTTTCCCAGTGCTTCTCTGCTCGTTGTGGGCACACTGTGAGATCACCGCTGGTAAGGAAGGAGGGCCACATGTTCAGGAACAGGGGAGGAAATGGGCTGAGCACGTGGAACCTCCTTTATTAGGATGCTGTCCCCAGTGCTGGGAAAAGTTTGCAGAGCTCACGGATGCGCAGTGATAACCTCTCACTTCCTTGCCCCTCGAGTTACGTGTTGGCTGCTCACACTGTGGTGTTGCAGAGACCCTGCTGTAATGAAGATGTGCTGCCCTTATCTCATGCAGCTTCCATGCGAGAGTGTGTGTGTGTGCCGGGGGAGGTGTTCGGCTCCATCTGCGCAGCGTCCCTGGCATTGCTGTGGCCATCTATTTTTTCCTCGTTGAGCTGTGTGACGCAGCAAGTTGTTCTGTGCTGTGTGCCATCAGGATTGCTCAACAGTGGAGTGCGGGAGGGAAGCAACTGCCTGAGGGCTTTGCCTGGTGCGTCGAGATAGCTGGGGCTTATGTTTTCTTGGTTGGTAAAGGGGGGCAGTTTTGGGGGGGAGACAGGACATACCTGGGATCGTACCTGTGTACTGTGTTTGCTCTTAAGGGTAAAACTTCCCCCTTCTGATATCCTTTGTATAATTTTTTTTTCTCTCTCTTTTCCCTTTTTCCCCTGATGCTGAAGTTTAACACTGCTTTAATTGCCCTTACCATCTAATAGCACTTCCTCACTTCAGCAATGAAGTAATTGACTATTGTTATATACCATGATAACTAAAGGACGTGCCTGAAAACTACCAGTGTCCAAAAAGATGAAAAAAACCCAGCACTTCAGATTGTCCCAGGTCAGGTTTTTGGTACACTTTTAAAAATCTTATTCCTGCTTAATTTTACTGTTGTTCATAAACTTTTGTCTCCAAGCTTAAGGAAGTACAGGAGCCTCAGAAGGATCTTGTTCAATACTTGTCCCTTATGAAAGAGTTTTCTTACGGCTTGGAAGTCTACTTGCAATATTTGGTGTTGTTAATTTAGGTCTGCTCTGAATTTAATGCAGGCTGCAGGGCAGGCAGTTTGGTGAAGGGATACTGGGAAGCTCACGCTGCATTTCCCCTCCTCTTTTGCCCTCCCTTATGGAAGGGTTGATACGAACTGCAGATGGATGCTCGCTTTTGCTGCCTTTTGGGGAGCTTTGCTTTGGAGGCATGGTTTGAATCACTTCCCTGTCACAGCATCATCAGGCAACTATTTGTCTCCCTTTTTTTCTTTGAGGTGTTCTGACAGTGCTTCTGGTAGGGAACAAGAGTTACTTTGAGCCAAGCTGGAAATGCAATTGTATCCATCTTAGCCTGTTTGAACTTGCTGATTCTGCATAGCAAGTAGTTGCTTAAATGTGAATGCAGCATAATTATTCAGAAATGGTACCCTCCTCTTTGGATTTGTAGATCGTTATCTTTCCTCACGCTTACAGCTTGCCTTTATTCACAGCAAAGCACGATTTTTCTCTAAGATAAAAACACAAAATGCTTTGTGTGCATGTGTGTGTATCATATATCCTTAGTGTCATGTATTGGCAGCTATGTGGCACTACTTAACTTTGCAGACTGTCCTGGTAGCACTGAACATAATCACAGGTGCCTTTTGCAAACTTAGTATACCTGGCTAGTCTTGGTGGACGTAAATAATGATTCCCATGTCATCCTAATGACACTGTCTGCTGCTCCACTGTCAGGCTGCATTTGCCTTGCTGGGAGAACCTCGTGGCACAGGGAGATGGACAGTGCGGCAGCCCACTCTGAACTCGGGGGGATGCTTTCAGCACCTCTGTGCAGCACCCTGGGCTGCAGCAGTGACCAGGGGGAGGCTGAGGGGGCTGCTACACCCATACCCCCACATGCCACCGCCTTCTGCTGTGCGGGGAGGCTGGCCGGGGTCGCCTTAGCCTGGCAAGCAGAGCTCATGAGCTACCAAGGCGTGCCACTGTGCTGGCAGGACACGGTGCTGGGGTGCCGTGGGCAGCACTGGCTTGGGGATCTCCTGCTATGCTGGGTTGCAGACATGCCGCTAAAGTGAGTCAGTGCTTCCCAACCTGATCCTTCCTGGAGCCCAGTTGCCCCACCCTGCTCTTCATGCATTGCAGTGGCTTTCTTAACCAGCGTAGCTATGGACATCTCTCGCTGTTCAGCTTCAGTTTGTTTATGCCATGCTGGTGTTCAATGGTGGTCACCACTAGAATGTTTGGTGGTACTTGACATTTGTTTCGAGATTGCTCCACAGTTGTAAGAGGGCATTTCCAAAATGGTTGGGTTTTTGGTATTTGAATGTCTCTTGACTTGCTGTGAAGTGTGCATGCGTGTCTGAGGGCTTTTTGGGTTATTTGAGAGGTTTTTGGAGGATACAAATAGCAAACAAACCAAGAAGAGAAGGCTGACAGAAACTCATCCAAGTACAGATCGTGTTTTGATTTGCAAAAGTACCCGCACCTTTCTGGTTCCTGTGATTGCAATTGGCAAGGGTTGAGTGGATTGCTCTCTTAAGTGGGTGATATTGGTAATTAGCACTGGAAATGTACTGTCAGTTCTGATTCTGTACATGTTTTAACAAACAAACAACTGATTAAACTCTTTAACCCAAGGGTATAACATTACTGCGCTTCTGACTTATGTTCCAGTCATATTCACGAGACTCTTAAGGAGGGTGTTAGCAGCAGTGTATTAAGGGATTGCTCCCAAAAATGCTGGTGCTTCACTTTCTGTCTGTGCAGGATTTACTTCCCACACATGTCAAATGGCAGAAGCTTCAAAGAACAGTGCCCTGTGTTTTCCTACGTTTCTAGACAGTTTTGGCTGAAGTAACATTTGTTAAGCAAAATGAAACAAAAGCAGTGGCAAAGATGACGTGACATAGAAACTCCTGAAAAGAGACATTGTCAGTGCAACTTTGAAGGCTGTCTTCTCTTACTCTGTGAGCCATTTCTCATTCTGTGGGGCCTAAAGAACGTCATGGTCCAAATTTCAACCTGTTCTGGGTGCATCCTGCACTCTTGTTGGTTTTGATACAGTGGCACAAAGTTGAAGCTTACACAAAACAGACTTTTAGACATGCCTTTTCTTTACTGTAAATTATTGAAAAAGTGGGTTTTTTTGATTCTTTGGAGATTTACTGTTCTTTGAAGGTAACAGTGTAAGTAAAAGATCTCAGGGAAGAAAACGGTGGAAGAGGTAATGTGATTGTATCAGCTAAATTGTTCCTAGGGCATCTGACCAGCTCAGTCCTTCCCAGACTATTTTGGAGAACCTCATAACTCTTCACACAAGAGGGAAAAAAAAGGTGTATTTTAAATAAGGAGAGGATGGAAGGCACTGATTTTTATTCTTAGACTTTGAATGGTTGGATATGTGGCTCCCTTGTCTTTAGGTAAGCATCAGATGTATGAGGATCATCCCCTTGATTTTGGTATCAAACTGCTTAGAAAGGACGAGGGCATTGAGAAGCAGCCATGTGCAGTACGGCAGAGTATAGGGTACATCTAGTGGTAAAGTGGAGAATCTTCGAATAGTATGTGGGATGTGGAGCCAGAACCTGAACTCAATACTGTCAGATGATCTCTCTGGACTGATAATTCCTGGATTCATTGGCCTCCCCACTGTGTTTCCATAGGCGTGGAGACATGAGGGAGGAGGAGGGGGTTGTTTATACATGTGCTGGATCCTGTGCTCAAGAATTAATCTTGATTTAGATGCTGGGACTTTCCCAACCAGGCCTCAGTGAAATTCCTTGCTACTCCCCTCTGGACATGCTGCTCCTTCTAATCAGACCTACCTGGCATAAACCTCTCAACTGAATGCCAGCAATGCTTGTGCTGCCATCTTTATAAGGGAGAGGCTTCACCCTGAACCCTGCTCAGAGGCTGCAGATACACCTTTTTGTTCCACACCTCCCTTTTGCCCAGGCCTCCGAGCCAGGCAGGCCCTTTCTCTTGGGGATGTGGAGCACAACAGCAGCTGTAGAAACCCGGGGTACAGCTGTGGTGTGGTTCTTCACCCCAGAGTTAAGAGGCAAGGGATTCCCACGTGTGCTGTGAGGGATGCTTCTTCTCTAAGAGCCAAAGTGATGCTGATCAGGTTATCTGCATGCAAAGCAGGAGCTCCTGGTTTTGAATTCGGTGGGACCCAGAGCTGAGAGCAGCTGTGTCTTGCAGTTGCCTGTTTCAGGATGCTTTGGGTCCTCATTCTAGCCTTGAGCCAGCCAGTGAAAACCTGCCCACGTTTTGGTTTTGGCATTGAAGCTGTTTTGAGACCTCCAGAAAGCTTATATGATCAACATGCAAATCCTCTCAGCAGTTAGAAAATAGAGCAGCTCCTTTTGAAGAGGCGGTAAGGACCAGGATGTGACCGGCAGGAGCTACATGTCACTTCAGTAGGATGCGTGCCGGTTTTTTTTTCTGTTTCCCCTCCTATGAGTCTCGTCCCTCAGGCACTGATCCAACACCATCCGCAGGGAGAAAAAGGAGTAAAGCACTTGAATTCTGCATTTGTTTATTATTACAAAAGTCTCTTCTTCAATGAAAAATAGTGAAGTATTCACTCACTATGGTTCTGGTGGAATAATCACCCTTCTAAAGTCACACGCTGCGTTACAGGGTGGGGCTGAACACTTTTTCTGCCCATTTGTGTTAAAAAATAAAATAAAGGAAAGAAGCTGGGGGAATTCTTGTGCAGTATCATCTTAGTCATCCTGTTCACGTGATGGTTAGAGGAGAGGAAAGTTGTGACAGGAGAGGGGAAGTGGAAGGTGATTTTCATGGGGAGGATGGAGTGAAAGACAGTCAAGTACTTAAAAAATGTGATTTTGTGGAGAGGGCTGACTGGCACACAGTTATATCGCAGTTGGATCCTCTTGGCTCACCTGTGAAATTCCTTGGGTGAAGAGGAGGGAAGAAATTCCAAGGGGGGATTCTTCACGTACAGCTGTGTTGTGAAAAGCATGGTTTGTAGCCAGCTATCTGCATTTTTAGCATAACAGTTCTTAAACATTAAGGTCTTAGTTCAGAGGTGGATCAGACCTTGTTTGGAAAAGACTTAATTTACTCTTTCCATTTCAGGAGTATTCTTTGCAAATTCTTCTGTATCTCTGTCTGGTCTCATTGTAAATACAGTCCCACCACTTCCTCTGAGAGGTTAATTAAGGCTCACTAGCACGTAGGGCAAGGGAGTCCTCCCTAGAATTAAGCTCGGATTTCTCTCTCCTCCCCTTCATCCTCTGTATCATGGCTGCATTTTGGTCTCCCACCCTCAGTACTGTCCAAGCATATGTGTACTTGCGTGTGTGCTGTGGAGACTAATAACCACCATATGAAGGGCAGGTCTCTACCTTCCCCAGCCTGTCTGCTGTTCCTGGGTTGCTCTGTAGGTCAGCTCAGAGCCACAAATCACTGATTTAAATTAAAAAAAAAAAAAAGGGAAGTTTCATCTGCTCTGGCTCTGACTCTGCTGAGCTGCAGTAGTGGTCACCTCAGAGCTACTGGCACATGTTACTGTAACCTGTGTCTGTGGCTTATTATGGGCATTTCTGTGCATGCCCTTATTTTGCCCTTCTTCTTCTGCACTACCTTCTCACTTAAAGTGTTGAGTATTTATCTTTATGTTTTGGAACTGATGAATGACATATCATTTTCCTTTATTGCTGTAAGATGCTAAAGCCAGGCTGACTTACAAGCCTGGCTTTCGTATTCAAAGTATGCCAGTGTTGTCAGACCAAAATATGTTGTTATAGTCACAATGGGAAAATAACTTCTAAGCGCAGCTTTTTTCCTGTTCTCCTTGTATCTTGGCAGGCTAAACAGTGAGGTCGAGCATTTTCAGCTGTAAGATCTAATCAAGGCAAACTCTTCTAAAGGAGGATAAGGCAACACAAGTACCTCCCCACCCCTAAATTATAGTTAGGTAACTTTTTAAGTAAAAGAAGCCTTGGTGAAGGGAGTGCTTAACTTGAAAAGGCTGTGGATGTGGATGTGACTTGGCATCTGCTGCAGTACAGCCGAGGCTGCATGATAAATGTTTTCTTAAGGCAGAATGACATCCATGTTGCAAAGTAAAAGAGAGAGATGAAGATTGTGTCTATCCTTTGTACAGCTTGGCTTTATCTTCCAGCTTATCTTGGGCTGTAGCTCTACTAAACTTTTTCCTCTCCACCCTTGACTTGATATAGTGAAACTTGCTTAACCTGCCAAAGGAGCAAACCTGCTGGCTGTAACATAGACAGGTTGTGACTCTCCTTGAGGACTCTGGAAGCTCTGCTCTGGTTTTGGATTTGTCTTTTTTCCTTAATGGTCATATGCAGAGATCTATCACAGCAACTGTGATGTTTGACCTACACAGTAAAAGTCAAAGGTGCAGTCAGGGTGTCTTCCTGTTTATAGCTCAATAGCTTGGACTGCTTCCTTTCAAATATGCAAAACTAAAACACGAAGGGATTACCACATTCCTTGCTGTGGGTACGGATGCTGCTCTCACTTCTAGGGCATGGCAAAAGCTGCATGTTGCCGGAAAGAGAACTGCAAGCTGGGGTCAGCTGATGGCTTTAACACCGGGTGTAGCAGAGCCGCGTCAGGGTAGTGCTGCACCCTGTAATGCAGAGCAGGTTTTTTTGTTGTTTGTTTGTTTTCTGGGTGAATGTGATTTAGCCTGAGTGCTGTTGCTCTCCAACTATCTGAAAAGTAACTGGCCAAGTAGTATTTGCTATGCATCAGCCGAGCTGCCAGAGGGTTAAGCACGCAGGCCATGTGTGTGTGCTGGGGTCAGGGGACAGACACAAGCAAAAGCCTCTGTCTCGCTTTCAAGAGCTCATCAAAACTGGAAAGCAGTCTTTATCGCCCCAAAAAAAACCCAGACCACCTTCCAGGTTTTGCTTTGTCTGTACAATTGAATCCTACTTTTTGTTATTCCCAGATGCTTTTTGAGTTTTATCATCAATCATTGTGGACAGAAACCCTCTGAATAAATAACTGTTTCTTATCCCTTATTCATGTGTGAATACAGACAAATGCTCCTCACCCATGGGAAGCTTCAGCTAGCACAAAAAGATCAGTGCCATAGGGGAAGAAAGAAAACTAAAGAAAGTGAGGCAGTACACTACCTGTAGGTGCCTTCCCTGCAGAGTGTGTGAAACCAGATAGTGCTGGATTCATGCAGGTAAAAGAATTAGCTTTGCTGTGGTGGCACAGCTACCAGAGGGCTGAGGCACGGAGTGCACTGCACTCCGGGGACTGTGTCAGTGCTCGACTGCTCCCCAGGTCCTGTCGAACCTGGAGAGAGCCAAACCCTGAGAGCTTCAGCCTCCCTCCTGCTCCCAGCTGGGCAATCAGCAGGGAAAGGGGTCAGACATATTCAGCAATGTTTCCGTGATGCTGTGCCCAACCTGCCGGGCACATCTGCACACAGACACTCTCTCCTCCTTGAACCTCCCACAGTGTGACAGGTGTCACCAGTGTCCGTCCACCATTCGTGTAACCAGTGAGGGTTACTGGAGGGCTGGGGAAGCCACGTTTTTCCTCATGTGGACCTGGTGCCTCACATAGTGTCAGCCTAGTCTGGTGTTGAAAGCAGGCAGGAGCTGATCAGCCATTTTAATCTTGTGTTGGTTCTGTACATGTGGTTCTCTTGGCTTGAGACCATTGCCATATAACATCCTCAGAAGCCCGCCTCTAGTTTGAGATGGTAATTTAGATGCCTTTTTTTTTTTTTTTAAATGGTCAGAGATTGTGAAAGGAAACATTAAAAAAAGGGTTGTGCGAGGAGACAGTCCCAGCAGCTCCAATGGAGTCTGCCCGTGGGTCAGTTTGGTCCAGGGTGTTATCTTGAAGCATCGTGCCCCTGGCATACAAAACTAAAACAGATTTTATATCGTAACACCCAAGGAGTTCTGAGGACATAGGAGACTCATCTAGGTTACAACATTCTCTCATGTTTGAATATGATAGCATGCAGTGAAGTTAAATGGCACTGAGCTGAGCTGTGGGTGTGACTTCTGAAGGATGTGCCCAGATGCCACTAACATTGTCTCCGTTTTGCTGCTTTGAAGTCAGTCGTATGGACCAAGGGCAGCTCTCTCCTGCACTCCCATTTCTAGCTATCAGAAGCAAAACTTTCCATTGCATGTAGGAGCATAAGTTTGATTTTTTTTCAAAAGCACTATGAATTTGAAGTGAGGCTGAAGTTTTTTAAGAAAATGATTTTTCCATTAGAGCTTTGAGTACTCAGAAGCATGGGAAGCAACTCCTTTTATCTAACTGCAGGGAACCAGATGATAGCTTCTTCCTCAGTTTGCAAGTAGGGAAAACCAAAAGGCAGGCGAGTCAGGTGTACAGATACTGCTGAGATTGCTTCCTGAGCCATTCTGTCCCTTTCCCCCTTTCAGTGTCTTAGTGACAAGAAACAGTTGTTTTCCTGGGGAAGTGCAGTTTTGTGGACAGAATATGGCAACAGGGAGTTTTGCAACCCATATCTGCTGCAGCTTAACAGTGTGGCCAGATATAGCTGGAGTTCAAAGTTGCAGTTGCAGTTCAATATTGGGGTGCACCAACGTGTTAAGGGTGAGAAGGAAACAAATGTATTTAAGAAGCGTTGCTCTGACATTGGCTATACAGATTGGTGGGGGAGCCAGCTGGAGATGGGATGCTTTATTACACGGACTTGCCACCTCGGTTTGCCTGCTGACAGTGTCTTCTTGCTCCTCCCGCGCAGGCACATGAAGATTCATGAGAAGGATCCAAACAGCACAGCGAGCACAACTCCCCCATCGCCATTGAAGCGCAGGCGATTATCTTCGAAACGGAAGTTTAGTCACGATGCTGAGATGGACCGAGAGGAGAGGACACCTGCGAAAAAGGTTCTTTGTGGGGCATGAAGCAAAAGACATTCCTGGCTGCCTCCTGAACTGTCACCTATTGACTTCATGGGGGCAGCACAGAAATATTGAAATGTGGTCCTGTTACAGCCCTGTGTATATTTTCAGATGCTATGTGCTTTTCCTGTGTAGCCAACACTGTTGTCAGAGATTGAAAATGGATTTCTAATTTCAGGCATTGAAAGAATTCAATTTTTTCAATTCTTTATTGTTTAAATTTTTGGGTTTGCTTATGATTTATATTAGGTAATTGATGTTGGATGACAAGAGGATGAACTATTCTTTTGCTACAGTAGCTTTTCCCCTAAGTTTTTTTTCCTCTCTCATTTAATTCGTAGTAGTCTTGCAAGACAGTGATTGGAACTTTTAAAAGAATAGTGTTTACTTCAAAAGCAGCAACAGCTTAAGTCTGGTTTTGTCTTGATCCAGAGGAAAAATAAAATAAATATGTAGTACATTTCCCTTTCACAGGAGCATAATCCTGCATTACTGGAGTTGCAAGAACAACTAGAAAATATTTATTGGAAGGCCAGACATTTCCATTAGGGTTTTGTTTATGCCATATTTTAGTGCGTTTCAGTCATTTATACACTGTATGGTGGCTGCCAAACTTAACTCGACCCATTCCACTTCCTAGCTCTAAATGGCAAGTTAGTAGCAAATGGCAAGTTAGTGCCATATCCCTTGTTCTGTGTGTGCTCTTCTCCTTGTAATCAGAAGAGGGCTATAGAAAACATGCAGAAGTTCATTGCTTTCCCCTAGACCACTTGAGTTAGCAGTTGGCAGTATCTCAGTGGCATAAATAATTTAGGCTGACAGCTCTCCTGGCTCTCTGAAGGGAAAGGAATGCTAGCTCCGTGGTGTATAAACACATGGGTTTAGAAGTTGTTCAGGTCACAGTTTCTCATTAGAACTGATGTGTCTGTGACTTCACCACATGCTTCCTCTTGTCCTGAACCCCCTTCTCTGTCGTGCACACATGTGCAGAGCTTCTGTCACTTACCTCTCTGTTGCCAAAATGAGTCATCTCTGGTCACCTGCAGCCCAGTTACGTACAAAGCCCGCTACATTGTTTTTAAGAGCAGAACTTTGAATGGATTGCTTGTTTAGTTCATTGCTTAAAATGTAGTCCGCTTAGGTTTTTTTCCCTCTCTCTGAAGGTTGTCGAGGATGGTCACTCCGGTGAAGGGGATAAGAAGGCTGAGGAGGAAGTTTATCATTGTCCAGTGTGTTTCAAAGAATTTTTTTGCAAGTATGGGCTGGAGTCCCACATGGAGACACATCCAGATAATTCATTGAGGTAAGAAAAAGTCCTGGAAGTGTTTCTGGTCACCAGATGGCTTGAGGGAGCCTGCTGGGGAGGGGCAGGAGCTGTTCAGCCCCCTGCACTGTTAACTGCCCCACTTCGTGATTTTCAACAGGTTTTTAAACGTTTCTGCCTCATATTGTGTCACCAGGGTGCGCTAGGGCTTAATTTTATTACTTTTTGCAAATACAGGAAGTCTGGACAGTTAATAGCTGGGAAACTCTTTACAAGAAATTAAAGCACCCCTTCCTCCCCTGCAAATCATTTTTGTTATATAAAACCATAAAATGCCAGCTCTGCAAAATTTTAACAAGTTAAGCTAAAGATGCTTAAAACATTAAGTAAAACTTGATAAAAGTATTGAGGTACCAACCTATTAAGTTATTCTGCTTGGGGAGAAGGCGGAAGCTGGAAGTAAAGGTTCTGTTGTCTGTCATGGGAGTGAGTGAAGATAGATGAGTTTTTGGTTCCAGATTTTCACTAAACTGTGTTATGCTTTTCTGCCTGTTGAGGTTAGGGAATGATTTGGATTTCGGCTTAAATCAGCTTCTCTTAATAAGGAAAAATCAGTTATTAATTGTTTGGGACTGTGCTTGGGTGTTGTATTTGGTTCAAGTAGTTGCCCCTGGGACCCCTGATACTTTTTTATTTCCTGTTTTTTACCATAGGAAAAAGTAGAGCCAGATACATGAGGATGTAAAAGAGATACTCCAAGCCTAGTTTAAACACACAGAAAAGCTGCTATTTTAGAGAAGGACGTTGTCCATTTGCAAAAGCTTGCCAATGTTTTAAGCTTATTTTGGGACATTGGGCTCTAATGATCTTTTTGGAAGGATGCAGAATTCAGTTTCTGAAGTGTCAACACTCTCCTGAATACAGTTTCTTAATAGAATGGCATGGAGCAGGGCCATCCCATTCTATTAGATGGGATTAATTCTAATACATTGTCCAATTTTTTTTTTTAAGTTAGGAAACCTTGGTAAATAGGTGCAAACCCATTTTTAAAGGCATTTTAAGTGCTGTAGTTATTGGGGAAAGGAGTTGGAAAGCCCTTTCCTAAACTTGGTCCAGCAAGTAGTAGTTAATTAAATGGAGTTTGCTGTAAATGAAGTAAATTTTCATAAAAGAGTGAAACTGAAACAGTTGTTCCCTGGTAAAAGCTCTGCGACACCCACAAAAGCGAGTCTGAGATAATTTTGCCGTACACTTATGCTTTGGAGAAAGTGGCTATCATATTAGGCTTATCCTGGCTTTGGCCTCATTTTGAAGCTTCTATGAAGATGTGACCTCTTTGTGAAGTTACATGCCATGGACCTGAGCAGAGAGGTGAGTTCTCTTGCTTTGAGTAGTGGATAGAAGATAACAGAGTAGATACCCTTCCAGTCTGGCAGCTTCACAGACTGCTGCAGCAAGGCAGAAAGCCATGCTGACCATGCAAACATGCTGTTCCAATTCGTACAGCTCTTCCTCTAGGTTTAGGAGACTTGCTTTTGGATGATATCCTCCTGAAACAGATTTTGCTACCCTTGATTGTGTTGAGCAACGAAGACTAAAATGCGTCCCTAAATCAAAGCCTCGATTATGTGGGCATGAGTGAATGGTGGTGCTGGGATGCTGCTCTTTATGGACTTGTCTAGACCATGGTAAGGGTTTTTTTGTCAAATTCTTGCTTTAGCAATTTAAGACATGCCAGTGGAGATAGGGCAGGACAAGGAAGCAGTGGTTTTCCCCGGTCAGCTAAAATATTCAAATGCAGCTTGTCCTGCCTATCTGGTTTAAAACACACCTTTTGTCTTAGTCTAGACAAGTCAAATGACATTGTCTGCTTGGCCCAACCTAACAGAAAATCCTCTGGTAAGCAGAGCAGTCTGGACTGCTGTTAAGGTCACTCTTTCACCCCAAAAGAAATGGGTTAAAATCCTTGGCAGGCAAGGGCTGTAATTCCAGGTTCCCAGGATTCTACAAGACTGTTTGTAGGATTCGACAAGATGCACTGCCTGTGGCACGCCATTCCAGGTCCTGAGTTCATGTGACTGAAACAATTCCTCTTGCTGAGGCTTAGGGGTGGTTTTTTGAGTGAAAGAAATGAAGAAAGGGGGAATATTTTGCTGGAGTATCAGAGCAGGAGGCACCTGCATATGGGTGTGCTCATGGTGGGGGAGCAAACTGCAAAATGTTAGAAGACGTTCGTCAAGTCCTGGTGTTCCCTTGTTGTAGAAGACAAGGAGGAATAACTCTCCTTAAAGTTCAAAAAAACCGAAAAAGCGTAGCAGCTGTGCTGTGAACAAAGGGCAGGGAGCAGAACACCCTCAGTCTCTTTTTATTGCCAGTATTGTAAAAGTAGAGTCACTTGATCAGGATTTCTGTGCGGCAGAAATCAGATGTTGTACATCCCAGAACCAGATGCTCTGGGTCTGGCAGCGGGTTTGGAGCTACCGCTTTAAGTATCCCAGTGCACACTGTCTTGTCCTGACCAAAAATCAACGATGCTCAGTCTGCCTAACCGTGCCTTTCTTTGTAAACCACAGGGAAACATCTAACTCCTTTTTGCTGCCCCAGGAGTTCATAGTAAACAATTGCAAACCTGGACCCTGGAGCGGTGCACCAGTGGGCATTGCCTTGGTGGAGGTGCCAGCCTTCCTTCAGGGGTGCATCACCAGCGACAGCTTCTGCCTGGCTTCCTTGTGGTCCTCTAGTCCTGCCCTTGTCCGTGCTGTTGTGTACACGCAATCTCCTGCCCCCAGCGCTGCCTGAGCCCCCCTCTGCTAATAAACAGCAAAGGTGAGGCTGTCTGGCAGTCCTCATCAGGGTGTGAGCAGCTGATTTACAGGGTGGGCCGTTACCCTTCCAGGTCCTGTCAAATGAACAGCTCTAACTCGTGGGGTTAGCTGCTCAGAGTCAGATGAAAAGGCAGCCCGCATTGCTGTCCCCGTGCTGCTCCTCCATGTAAAGCCCCAAGCGGGAGCACCTCATTGTTTACAGCAGCAGAATAAACAACCCTTAATCCACTGATTGTGTGAGAGGGGCTCCCGCTTGGGAGAGCATCTCTTGATTATGTAAAATCCTAAATCGTGTATCTTTGTCTCCTAATTACGGTAAGAAGTGCCCCATTCTGGGGAGCAATAATAGGGCTTTGTCCTGCTGACAATGGGCTGTGGCACTGCATCTCCTTCATGCATTAGCCCCCCTGGGCAGTCTCTGTCCCTTTGAAGCCCTGGGCCCTGTACCCTAATTAGTGACATGAGCTTGTCCTAGTGCGGTAGTCTGCAGTCCCCATTAGCAGTGGGAGGTGGCCTGGGGGTGCTTTCTGAGCCCCTTGGCCTCTCTACCTGGATTATTTAAAGACGGTGTCTGTTGCCCTGCAGCCGGGGCCTCAAGTTGTGTCTGAGACTTGATACTATTAGCAGAGAGCGAAAATGCTGTGCAGCCAGTGGGGAAGATGAGAAACCTTGCCGAGCAGAGTTACTTCTCTGGGAGCTTTTGTGGTGGAGGGTTGCTGTCAAACGTGGTAATGTGCTTGTAAGGTCACCTGACAGACAGTTCAGAGCAGCATCAGCAGTGCAAGCAAAGGAGATGTGAGGATTTCAGTACAATGGGACAGGCTTAAAGTAAAATGGGTGGCTTTTACAAAAGAGCATGCACTATAGAATTCCTCTGCTGGGTTTCACCATAGCCAGAGTATACCCTTTATATTTTCTCTCCTTCTCCAGGAGGCTTCTGACAGTGCCGTCTGTACTAACAGGTAAAGGGTTTTTAGTTTTTCCTTCCTCACAGCAGCAAGGAGATGTTTGTGCTGCCTCTCATGCCCGTGTGTGTGTCTTTCCAAGGAGAGGAGCAGGGAGGTGGTGATAACATTGCGGTTACCTCCTTTCTTAGAGACATGTTTCAACATCAGTTCTCAGCAGGGATAGTTGAGCAGTTTGAACATGGTAAAAGCCTGGATCTTAATGAGTGTTATGGAGACTTCCTGATCACATGTGGTTCGGTGTGGCATTGCCTTCAGTTACAGGATTTGGTTTTGCTAACTTTCTATAGGAGACATAAAAAGAAAGAAATAGGTATTTCAGAGTGTGAAAGACACACTGTGCCTCAGTCAGTGAGCTGACCTGGTGACCAGAACCAGTAGCTGCCTGTTGCCGTGAGTGGATTGAGGGTAGATTAATTTTTTTGACCTTTTACAGAGCATGTCCGAACAGTGATATAATATGTTAAGCTTTGTAACTTGCCAAATCCCAGGCATATTTTCACAAGGACAGCAAAAGCAGTTCTCTTGCCCCAGGGTAGTGTGCTTCTGTAGAGCCTCCAGACGAAGAAAACCAAAAGACATTCACAGTCTACCTTGTTCTTCAAAACAGCCTGCCCAGATTTTGCTGAAACTTGTAGTCAAGTTGTCTAGAGGTTAAACGCCACCATGGAAAGCTGCTGTTTTGAACAGTAGAGGTTGCTTACAGGCCTAGCAACAGGAGAGCTCAGGTCCAGGAATGGGAAGTGTCAGGACACCCTGACCACTGGTGTCTGTTGTTGTCTGCCTCCAGTTTTGCCAGGGTAACCACTGTGAGCTCTTGTTTCCAAAAACACTTCCAAGTAGAAAATGCTATTGCTGTGTCTTGGTCCTATCTGGCTTCACTCAAAAAGAGTGGGTGACTTAAATGCCCTAGGAATGGTCTCCTGGACTCTGCAGGTGAATTGTTTCACAGGATGTCACATGCAGCTTGCTTTGCAGACAGCCTGGTCACCAGGTTTCCCCCTTTGCCAGCACATCCCCATTCCTCAGGGCATGGTGTCAGGCAGTGGGATGCTGCAAGGCACCTGGACCTACGTCTCAGCCTTAACCTCAATTTTAGCCAATGCACATGAGCAACCTCACTCAAGTCAAGGCAAGAGGAAGTGGGGTTTTAGTCAAAATTAATCCATCTTCTAGAATATTAGAAGTTTATTGCTCAGTTACTGTTCTTCAGGGCAATTCCACACATCAGCTTTTATTGGAGATAAAACAGCCAAGGAAATACATTAATGTAAATTTAAAGTGTACAGAGATTATATCAATCATTAGCACCAGTAGAAAAGACTAATGCAAGACTAAGTTGTGCACGGAGCAGCAATGTGACTTGAGTAAAATTATGTTGTACCGGGTGGAAAAGAAAGGAAAAAACACCAGAAAGAGCCCCTGAAGTTTCATTCCTGTTTTTGCCAGTGCCTACTTAAGCAACTTTAGGAATTCAGTTTCTACCTTTTCTCTCCTTATATAGCAGGAAATAATCCTGCTGACTTCATTTTTGTGAAGCACGTTGCTTTCTACATGCAGTCAGCCTTTTGTGGGAAGAGGAGGTTAGTGTTGCAGACTTACAAGAGTGAATGAGTTTGAAAACTAAATGTCACTTGCAATTTATATTACTTGGGAGACAAACCCACGGATTCGTGGTGGGGAGGGGAAGTTTTTTCCTAGTAGTTGTTAACTACTAACTAGCATGAATGACAAGTCTTCATGCAACATTGTGAAATTTGATACTACTTTTCCATCTCTGCCACAGCTCTCGGTGTGCACATAGATGAGCCTCATTCCTTGTTAGCACTTCACGATACGAAACATTGTGCTATTTTAATGCAGCTGGATAATTCTGAGGTTGTTGTACCCTACACGATCATTGAGTACTGAGAGAGAGATGGAGAGCACTCCAGCATAGACATGTTCATGGACCTCCTTGACCTTTGCTTTTGGCACATTACCCTTTGGCCCCGAAACTTCCCTTCTTACTCATTGTTTGAGGTTGCACTAGCCAGGATAGTTGAGATAGGAACTGCTGCTAGAGTTTCTGAGTACTAACAGAGTCAGTGCTGCAAGACTTGGTATAGCCAAGGATGGAGGCGCACAAGGGTCCGTTGGCAGCATGGTCGACTCGGCTGACTCTCCTGCTCTGCTCTGCAAGCTGCTTGCTTGGTGTCTTGCTGATAGGAATTAGGAACCTAATCCTGATCTCTGCTGGCAGCATTTTCAGTGCAGGAGCAATTCCATGAGACAGCTGGCAGTGATGAAATCCAGCTCTGCTAAATGCTAGGACCAAAAATACGCTGGGGTACAATGCAACGTTTAATATTGATAAGGCAGAGGAGGGGGTATGCAAGCAAGCTGGTGAATGCACCCTTTTACTGAGCAAATGGAGAAGCAAAATCTGTGGGTCAAGCATCTGACTGGATGCTGGCTTGCAAAGCAGACCAGAACTGCATTTTAAGTGCTTTCTGAAGTTTCTGTTAGAAAAAAGAGATGGGAAACATCTGAAGAGCAGCGCGAGTCCAGTGCTGGCCTAGAAGTGGTTAGTTCCCATCAGGGAGCTCATTGTGCAAGGCGGCTGGGAATCCAGAGCAGCCGGGTAAAAATACCAGCTAGTGAATGGGCACGGGGAGAGACTCTCTCATGTGAAGCTGTGTGGCCTGTCACATGGTGTTGAGTATCTTAGCTCTGCTGCAAGAATAGAAAGTGGGCAAAATGCAAAGCCGACTGTAGAGGAGGGTTTCTCGTAAAAGGGAATGCAGGAGGCAAAGAGAGCTGAACCAAAATAGGTTATTAGCCTGCCTGCCCGATCCTGATGACAGGGTTTGTTTGTATGCAGACGCTGTCAGTGCTGGCTGCTGCTTACTGTGTGAGCAGTCATGTCTGTGCATTGAGCTCAGCTTACCTGCGAGCATACAGGAGAGCAGGGGTGTTCAGCCCTGATTTGGCTGCACCTATTTGTGAGCCCTATTGTCATCAGTGGATGGGTATAGGATAGACCAGCACCTGTAGATATGTTTCTTCTTATGTTACCTGTGAAAAGTGGTGTTGCTTTTTCATCATGATAGACACGTAGATGTATTTTTTTTAACTCTTGCCATTAATTTTAAAAATACACAAGTATTGGCTTCTGTACTTGAAAGATGTGTTAGATGATGGGAAGAGCTTTCCTTTTCTCACCCCAAAGACCCACTTGACTTGGTGTGCACAAATAATGACTTTTATTCTGGATGCAGCGCAGCTTCCATTTTTGGTAGCTGTAGAGGACTGTACTGGTCATGGTTTTTTTTTTCCCCCAGGTATGCTTGCCCTAATTATTAAACCCTTCATTATTATTTATGTTGATCTTCAGCTCTTGCTCCGTGATTCTGTCCAGCCAATTTCTTGACACCTCTAGTTTTTAAAACTTTGACCTCTATTAAGAAAAAAGGTCATGGTGAGAAAATGAACCACTTTCTTTGTGCAAGTGTCTGCAGGCCAGCTCCCGTTTTCCCTTTGTTTGTTCTTAGATGCGTGCTAGTTCTGTTCTGCTAGTAAATGGTGGAGTAATCTGCAGTTCTGCGGGTGTGAAGATGTTTAAGTCCGGCACAGTTAAAATGTGGCTGGTACATGCAGTTCTTTACAGTGTTGGGAAGAAGTGAAGTCTTTCTCCTGATTTTTCTTTGCTCACACGAAGGAAGTTAAACCAAGGCACAGGATGGCTCGTGCTTCTCTGTTAAACCTTACAGCAGGTGACTTCACTTGGTATAATGTGACTGTGTGCCAGTACACTGGCTTGGCCACATGCTGACAAGTTTCTGACACACAACATCATATTAGTCCTGCCCTGGCTCCTACATGGTACTTTTCTTGCCTGGACCACAGTGTGGCTGTAGGAATGCATGTAGTGTTGTGCATCCCTCTATTAATAGAAAGGCTGGCACAGCGGTTTCAGCCTTTGCTGCACCCGAAGGTGGCTTCTTTGAGGGAGAGGATTAAAGGGAGCGATGGAACATGTTGGTAACAAAGTGGGACAGCCAGTGGGGAGGTGGGAGGGAGGAGAAGTGAGAAGAAAAGTCCTGCCTTTGCTGAGGAGGTGAAGCAGAATGCACTGAACTTCTGGTGAGCTGCATCCACCCTGCTATGCACTGGGAAAGGGGAGGGGAGCCCAACAGGGAGCTGGTTCCCAGTGCTACTGTGTTGCTTGTGGTTTCGGCACTGACCCATAGCATTGGGCGAGGTGCAAATAGGAGAGCAGCAGGTCCTTTGGGGTCAGACACGTGGTGATGCTGTGGGGGAAAAAGGCAGGAACAGTCATTGCAGGACAGTGGGAGGACCTATGGGGATCCCCAGGAGGGAGGCAGAAGCAGCATACACAGCACTGTGCTTCTCCATCACTCATCTGCAGCAAGTGGGAGAGATTAGTGCAGCTGTTGGATGTTATTTCCCAGGCCCTGGGTGTGGAGGCCAGAAAGGGGTTTTCATCCAAAAGGAGATCAGTATCTGGGCCTGGGTGGGGTTGCACAGGGACAGAAACCAATTTGCTCTCTCTCATCTTCCTCCCTTTGCCTTGCCCCAAAAGAAGTGAGAGAGAAGCAAAGGAATCCTTTTCTGGAGGGAAATATGTCTGTAACCTGCTAGTTTCTCTTTCATAGGTGGTGAAAGTCCTCGTGTTTTAAACCATCCTTCCTCCGTCCTTCCCTCCTTGCTGGCCTCCTGTGCAGGGCACATGACCAGTGTGGAGGCTGGGAGCCTGCCCCTGTCCCTGCTGCAGACAGGATCGCGGCAGGGAATCGCCCCTTTCTCTTCTGCCCAGTTCTATTGTTTTTAGGTCAGCATAGGATTTTCTTTGCTCATAAGGAGAGCTGCATTAATTCTGCAAACAATGTGAGACAGAAAGGAGAAGAATAATGACGAAGGTAGAAGTTTATATACGGTGTGCGTTAGGGACTTCAGTGGGAGGAGTTGGATGACTTAATAACATAACTGGGCATCGATGACTTCTGTCTCAGGATGTGTTTCATTCTTGGTTTGTTTTCCTTGCTTCTGTTTGTGGCAGTTGCTAAAGAGCACAGACAGGAAAGGAACAAAATGGTACCAAGCTTTTTATTTTAGATAAGGCCTAGAAATGAACACTGTTTTAATTCGTTGGCATCCACAACATGGCCAACATAATGTTAGTGAGCTGCATGAGCGAAAACTTCAGGGTTTTTTGTACTCTTGTGTGGTTTCAGAAGCAGAAGAATGCTAAATGTCTCTTTCCCTTTCCCATCTCCAGTCTTGGTAATGCAGAGCATAGTGTTTGTTTAATTTCTTGGTAACAGAATGATGGATATAAATATTTGGCATTTACATCTTGACTACTGGAATATAAAATTTAGAACGATTGAATGTTTGATTGCGTAACCCTTAATCAAAATCAAGACTGATTAATTTTGCTTAAAATTGGGCTCAGCATTTCCTTGCTAAAATGTCTTTCCTTTTCTTAAAGAAAAAAGCTATTTCCATTGCTGACAAATTTGGAGTTGGCTCAGAGGAGGGTGTAATGCAGGGCAACAGGCATCGCTTATGTAAACTTCCCTTGCATGGGTGCTGCTTGCCATAAAAGTAGCAAATCCTGGCTTGCCTCTTCAACAAGCTGCACAAAGCATCGACTATTTCTTAAAGTCTGTTAAAATGCTTTTATATCCTAATTAGCATTCAGATTTCAAGAATACTGACTTATTTTAGTAAAAAACTTTGTAATGGTGTGTTTTTACACAGAGACCTTGCCTGCATTTTAAAAAAGTAAAATCAGTGCACTCATGTAGTAATAATTAAACCAACTTACCTGGTCTGATACGTTGCCTGAGCACCAAGGTGAGCCTGGTCATTACACTGGTCTCGCAGTTACATTTCGATTTGGCTTTTGTGTTTGGGCAGCTCTGTTTTCCCTCCGTCTTCCTTTGTGCACCTCTGCCAGTGAGCCAGAGCCCTAATGTTGCGTTTGGATCGTACAGGTATGGATGGTTCCGAAACAAAAAGTCCAGGAAGAATGAAGCTCATTTTAAAGCAGTCTGAGCTGCTAAAACCAGGTTTTTTCCTTTTTACTTATAATTGAGTCTCTGTGCTTGGAACTGAACGGCTTTCTTCTCTCTGCTCTGTAATCATATTTATAGAAAAATGGAAAACTGTGGCCAAGGCTAGCAATCACATGATATTATAGCGGCTTTTATTTGCGATATCTGGAAACTTACCTTGCAAGCAGACTGCTTTCATCTCTGCTCAGGTGTTGAGCCACTGCTCTGCCTGTTCTGCTAACAGCCTCAGAACCTGTTCCCACCCCTGTTCTCTGCAGCCCTGCCATCCCTGTTTGACTTGGCACTGCACATGAGCAGACTTGTGAAATTGTAAGGGGGGGCTGGTGTTTTGTTTCGATTTTTTTTTTTTTTTTTGAAGTTCATCCTGAGCAAAGTATTACCATATGTTTCAGATGCTTTATTTGATACGCTGGACTTTTCAGACTTTCCACAACTGCTTAATTTCTTTCTTTAAAGCAATTTAAGCAAGATGAAAAAATGTTCGTATCACCTACGATTCCTTTCTTTTGTTCTTCTTAGACTGCAGTTTTAGACTTAAAAATACTGTAGGCATTGACACTGCCTAAAGATGGAGAACAGTACTGGTGACAAAACAGAGACACTAGTGGTTAGGCTTCCTTAAAAAAAATAATACTTCCAGTTAATGCGTTGTTAGTCACAGCAGCCTACTCCATTTTGGATGAACACGAGCCTCAGTCAATGCAGCGTGATGCTTGCCTTAACTAGTTCAGTTTTGAAGCTTAGTACCTGTATGTTTTTCTTGGAGGAGGTACACATCCATATCTACATCTGCACTGCTGATTGTATTCAAAGCTCAAATCATGTCATTTGGGAGAGACTCGGACTGCCTTCCTTCTTGATGGGAGGGAGAGAGGACTCAACAGAAATGCACACATGCACAAGAAGCCGTTGTGCACACCCTTGGGCGAGCGGGCCGTGTATTTAAATAGCTTGTGTCTGTAGGGAAGACTGACAAGCCCAAGTGAGGTCTGCAGAGCCTGAGAGACCTCCCAAGCAGGGACACCCCTCAGCATCAGGAGCGGCTTCACAACGACCTCCCCTGTCCTTGGCCGGCGGTGCGGGCACAAGGTGCCAGCGCAGTGGCCGGAGCCCACCGGCTGCCTGGGGAGCCTACCTGAAGAGGCGGCTCCAGATGCCTTTCAGGGAGGCTTTTCTCCAGCTGTTTGAATTGCAGCTCTGCGAGCTTTGGCTGCCTCTACAGGTGTGTGCAGAGGAAGGGAGGGCATCCACAAGTCCTTCCCACGCTCCAGCTCCCGTGTGATCCCGTACACTGTGACACCAGGGGGAAGGTGCTGAGCCAGCGCGCAGTGTGTTTATATACCCTGAAATGGCAGCATCCCAAGATGGTGTGATTTTTCTGGATGTTGTTTTTTTCAGCCAGGACCTTCTTTTTGACCAAAAGGTCCTGGGGATACCAGGCACCTCGGGGACCCCAGAGCTGCTTCTAGATGTGCCGAGGTGAGGGTCTTTGTACCTCTGCAGCAGAGGTGGGCCACTGGCGACACTCCCTGAAGTGCAGGCACGTTGCTTGCAAGCCCTCGTTGTCTTTGTGCTGATGTACCAGAAGGAGCATGCCAGAAGCACTGCTTGTTTTCATGCAAAGCGTTTTCATCACCTCTAAGAGGGAATTTTATTTCAGCAGCCTGCAAGTTCTTCAGGTGACCACTCTAACCCTTTAGTGCCCTCCTTCCCTAGCAGTTTTGGTGGTTGTGTGTTTCTGTTTTCACTGAAGGTGAAAGCTTTGCGTCACAGAATAGGTGCTGCCAAGTGAGCTGAGGAGAGCTATAGAGGGTGACACTGGAGGAGCACTGCGTGTTGGCATTCCCTGCCGCCGCCACCAGAGACTGTTGTCAGATTTAGCAGACCTCGCTAAGTGAACGTTGGCTTTGTAAAGGGCATTGGTTCAGTATTTAATGGAATGCAGGAGCTATGCTGGCAATATTTATAAAGGTAGGATGCAAGTGAACTGACAGAGGAGATAAAACAGATTAAACCTCCAACACATAATATTTATGACCCAGCCTCCTGGGTACCGTGGTAACACAAACCATGTTACACCTATTTCACACTTGCTTCTTTTGCTACTCGGAGACTGAGTCCAATTGTTTTGCGGTGACTTGGTTATCTCTTCAGGGAATAAAAAAGGTCTGTGGAAGTTTATGTAGTGATAAAAAGAACAACAATGGGAGTTTGTTAAGGACAGGACAGGGAGGGGGTGGTTTCAGGATTTTGTCAGAAGTCATTTCTAATTGCAGGATGTTTTTTTAATGAGTAGGCACATGTCCTTTTCCTCAATGTGGAGGGCGAAGATGGTATGGGAAGAACTAAGGCAGGGGGAGGCATGTGAAAAACTCCTAGTGCTTCTAATATTTTCACTGACAAAATCTGACTGCTTCCCATTCACTGAGAAGCCTGTAGCATAGCTGCACTTCCAACACCGTTGGTTTTTTAACACAAGCCTTCTTTATGTGAGAAACTTTTGTTTAGCTGAATTTGGGGTTTGAGAACTTAAGAAAAACAAGAAATCATAGCAATAAAGTGTGAGTAGGAAAAGGCATTGCTTCTGCATTTTTGGGGGGCCATACTGGCTGTGAAGGGAGTGTACAAGGGTCAGGGTGTTGAACCTGTTTCAGGTCTTCCTCTTCTGACCCTCCTTGCCTTGAAGGAGCACTAGTTTTCCTTTTAAACCAGTGTATCTTTCATAACAGCTTTGAGAAAAATCAGTGAAAATTTGTGGAGAGGCATCATGGAGAAAATTCATGCACAGGTGTTTGAGTGGTGTGCAGTGGGGTGTCTTGAGCAGTAGTTAAAAAGGTGCTATTCATACATTTGCAGCTGCGTGTTACTTAGGTCTGATTTAGTCTCTCCTTGTCATTGATTTTTTAAAATGTCTTTTATTTTAATAGTTGTTTTTAGTAAAAGTGAGATGGTGTAAAGGCACTGAAATACTTTGCCAAACAATGGGAAGGTTGTCAGAAGGCTGTGGTCTCAGCTACCGCTTTGCTGCCTGCCCACATGGAACACTAGGTTCTCCTGTGCTATAGTCTTTAAACTTCCAGTGAACTTCAGAGCCAGAAACTGGTAGAAAGTGACTGTAATTGAAATGCCTTTCTGTTGTGATAGGTTTTTGACGCCCGGTGGCTTTGTTTTGCGTTTAGCTAGTTCTTGGTATCCTGGGGCGAGAGGCAGGAGGCTGTGCTAAGGCAGGAAGGATGCTGATTCTGAAGCGTGCAGCAGCCAGTAGGTAATTCCTGTGTTATTCCTTTCCTCTCCAGGTGTGACATCTGTTGTATTACCTTTCGTACTCATCGGGGCTTGCTGCGCCACAATGCAGTTATCCACAAGCAGCTTCCCAGAGATCCCATGGGAAAGCCTTTCATCCAGAACAACCCTTCAATTCCAGCAGGCTTCCATGACTTGGGATTCACCGACTTCTCCTGTAGGAAGTTCCCCCGCATTTCTCAGGTACTTTCTGTTCTTCGTAGCTTAAGTACCAGCTGATGGAGCATGTATCCTCTGAAGGCATTGAGAGACTCCTCCTTGATGAGGCAGAAACTGGGTGTGGAATATGTTGTGGAAAGCATATTGCTGCTGTCTGTGTAGGCTTCAAACACTTTCTACCTTTCCTTTTTTCATGTGAACAATATTGGGGCATTCCAGTGGATAGCTATTGGTGTGAAGATTTCCAAAAGTATTTTAAAGGAAAACTTTGGTGATATTAGATCGTTGCCCTTTCCAGCCTGGCCATTAGTTCTCTCCTTCCCAAAACCATCACACATCTAAAATCGAGAGGGAGGACACATGGTAAGGAAGACATTATTTATTTTAGTTTACTGTAACAAGCATGTAATTGTGGTGTGAAATATTTTATCATGAAAAACTTTGGAAAGTCACCTTACTTATAAACAGTGACATCTTTAGTGATATATTCACAAAACACCCCCAGGCACCTTTCCACTATGTTCCTTACGTGAGGTCTGGAGGTTTTGCACCTTTGAGGACAGTGGCTGGGGAAAGGCAGGGAGGCAGTCTGTAAGTATTTTTCTGAAAGCCATAAAGCTTTCTATTGGATGGTGTAATTCCTCCCTCTGACAAACTTTACCTTAGTTTGGCTCTGGATGAAGCTGCTTATCTGTTTGAAAACAAAAAGAAATAAATCAACAGCACAATCCAGCAGGACCGTGCTTATTCAGCATCTGCACTTTTCTTACTCTGCTTGGATTAAAGCATTGATCTCCAGCTCTTCTGGCTGCAGGGTGGTAAGACCTGAAATTTGCTGCTGGTCCAGGGAAGCATGTAGGTCATTCTGTAACTCTAGTAGAGATTTTGTGTAAAAGTTACAAAATTAGGAGAATAGAGAACTTTTTTAACAACCTGGGTTTATTTCTTTTGTAATTAATGGCAGACATTTAAAGTTATTAAAGGATTTAAATGTTGGGACTTTCCTTTTGTAGTAATTTTGCTTGCACCGCAAGGCAAGACGTGTGAAGTATCTGAACAAAGTGTGCAGAGGATATGGAGGTCTTGCCAGCCCTCTACTTAATTTAGCACTTATGCTCTTCTTTGATGTGGAATCTTTGCAACATGTGAGCTCTATGGGTAGCATTTAAACATAGCATTTCGATTCATGACTCTTCAGGGACAGGTATAATAATCCATTTGGGACCTTAGGTTTTTTCTTGGGAGAATAAATGTAATCAGACTTCACTTACCAAAGCCTTTCCACATTGGGCTCTGCGTTTTATCCATTTGCTTTTGGGGGATATTACTTTGGTTGGTTTATGTTGTTTTGCCTTCTTGGATGCCTTTATTTTTTTCTCCTCTCTTCCTAGTTTCTTTGTAGTAGTAAATATAAAGGAGGTAGTTTTGCTGCCCAGCTTACTGAAGTTTGCCCTATAGTCTACTGAGACTGCTGTTCTGTCAGTGAAGTGAGAGGTTTCTGAAAGGGAAGCTCAGGATAGAAAAGTATTTGAGAGTCTGAATAGTCCTCTGAAGGAGTTTGCCTTTGTAGAAGAGAACGTTTGGAGTATCAGCCCTAATTTATACTCACCACTTAGGTGAGTATAGACTATGGAACCGGAGTTTCTCTATGCCGGATAGGTGGTGGCTGCTCTGAACTTTCTTAACTTGGGCAGTGGAAAAGAGAGTGAACTGCTTTCTTTTTTGCAGCAGCATGTGATGCCTTTTCAGTTTGAAATGTCTACTCTAAGTAAGTTTGCGTCTCTTGCAGGTCTGGTGTGAAACGAATTTGCGAAGGTGCATCAGTGACTTCCATCGGTTTATTTGCGAGACGTGTAACAAGGCATTCCCCATGCTTTCAGCGCTCAAACTGCACACGGAAACTCATGGGGTGGATCAGGGAAGAGACAAGCACAAGCCACAGTCCATGACCCCACCCAGTGAGAACCCAGACCAGAAAGCCTTCATGGCATCCTTGGGCCTACAGTACACCAAAGACATCAAACCTGTCAAGCAGGAGGACAATACACAAGATGAGGTCCAAGAAATGCGGCTCAGAGCACTGAAGAGTAACCTACCTCAGGAACCCGGCAGCACTGGTCTGCTCAGCCTCTCTCCTCTGGAAGCTGCCTCTATGGGAGGGTCATTTTCAGTCCTTCCCCCTACAAAAGAGAACATAAAACTCCTCTCGCTGCAGCCTTTCCAGAAGGGTTTTATCATCCAGCCTGACAGCAGTATTGTGGTAAAACCCATCTCCAATGAGTCTGCCATTGAGCTGGCAGACATTCAGCAGATCTTGAAGATGGCTTCTTCTGCTCCTCCTCAGATCAGTCTTCCTCCGCTTTCTAAGGCACCTTCTGTCCCTGTGCAGTCAATTTTCAAGCATATGCCACCGCTGAAGCCAAAGCCTTTGGTAACACCCCGAACAGTCGTCACAACCTCCACACCACCTCCTCTTATCAGTGCCCAGCAAGCCTCCCCTGGCTGCATCAGCCCAAGCCTCCCACCTCCCCCTCTGAGGCTGATCAAGAACTCAGTGGAGGCCTCCTCCAACTCTCATCTCCCCCAGCCAGGAGCCAAATCGAGCCCTTCCTCGCAGTTGCTCCTCCAACCCAAAGTAGAGCCTTTAACTCAGCATGAGATGAAGACGCAACTAGAGCAGGACAGCATCATCGAAGCTCTCCTGCCACTGAGTATGGAAGCCAAGATCAAGCAAGAGGTTACAGAAGGAGACCTCAAAGCCATCATCGCAGGGGCAGCGAACAAGAAAGCCCCAACCATGAGGAAGGTTTTGTACCCCTGCCGTTTCTGTGACCAGGTGTTTGCCTTCTCAGGTGTCCTGAGAGCTCACATTCGTTCTCACTTGGGTATTTCCCCATACCAATGCAACATCTGTGACTACATTGCAGCTGACAAGGCAGCACTAATCCGGCACCTGCGGACGCACAGCGGGGAGAGGCCTTATATCTGTAAAATCTGCCACTACCCATTCACAGTGAAAGCAAATTGTGAGAGGCACCTGCGGAAGAAGCACCTCAAAGTGACCAGGAAGGATATAGAGAAGAACATCGAATATGTCACCAGTAATGCCGCAGAGATGGTGGATGCCTTCTGTTCCCCAGACACTGTGTGCAAACTGTGTGGCGAGGATCTGAAGCATTACCGGGCCCTCCGCATTCACATGAGGACGCACAGTGGCTGCCAGAAGAAGAAGCCATTTGAGTGCAAGGAGTGTGGCACAGCCTTTTCGGCCAAGAGAAACTGCATTCACCATATCCTCAAGCAACACTTGCATGTGCAAGAAAGGGAGATTGAGAATTACATCTTAGCAGTGGACTGCAGTGCCCAGGAAAGCCAGATAGACCCTCCTTTACTGGAGGACAGCACTTATATGGACCACAAGCCCATGACGCCTTTCCTGGAGCCACAGAACGGCTTCTTGCTTGGAACGTCATCTCACGTTCCCATCAAACTTGAACCTGCGGGCAACTTCCCGATGGATTTTGACGAGCCGTTGGATTTCTCTCAGAAGAGCAAAAACCTGAGTGCTGTGCAAGTGAAGCAGGAGAACCTATTTGGCTCTTCTCCCCTGTCCCTCTATGACTGTTCCATGGAGCCCATTGACCTGTCCATCCCCAAAGCCCTGAAGAAGGATAACGATGATGTTCCATGTGAAGCCAGGAATCAAGAACTGGCTGCTTCTGGGAACAGTGATAAAGCTTATAACTGTCTGCAATGTCCTTTGGTTTTTGGTGCCAGTGGGAACTCAGAGAAAAACAGGGCTGTCAGACATCCCCAGCCACTGAAAGGTGCATTGCATTTGACTGTCCCGATCATTTCCCCGGCTCTCCTGGGCAATTCTGCCTTGCTGAGACCCTTGAGGCCTAAACCACCACCGCCACCTCTCTTGCCAAAGCCTCCAGTAACTAAAGAGCTGCCACCGTTGGCTTCCATTGCACAGATCATTTCATCTGTGTCTTCTGCTCCCGCTTTGCTGAAAACAGAGGCCACAGACACCAGTCCCCAGGCAGTGAGCAGCTCTACTGGGTGTGACAATCAGGGAACGCCAAAGCAAAAGGTGACAATCGTGACCGTTGCTCAGAGAGACCCCAGCCTGCCCGGTGACCTGACTCAGGCGAGTGTGATCCAGAGCAGCCTCCCATGGCCGATGCTGGGCGGACTAAGAAAAGAGGTAGAAAGAAAGGAACAAAAAAACAAGCCTAAACTTAGCAGTGGTGTGATCTGGAGTCCAAGCGGCGAGTTTGCCAGCATAGAGAAGATGCTGGCTACCACAGACACTAATAATTCAGCCGTTTCTGCAATCCACTGACAATTTCAAGGAGAAAGCGCAGAAATGGAACAAGTGAGGATGAGAAGGAAGCTGCCGAAGATAAGCTGCTTAGAGGGAAGAGGAACGCTTACCCAGACTGCCTGCAAATATCTCCTGTCCTTACTGTCCTCAGTCTTTCCGTGGGCAAATTCTCTGCAGCGGCACTTGCTCACTCACATAGGTAAGAGCGCCTTGTGCTTATGGTGGACTGGAGCCCCTGAGGGTGTTCCTTGTGGAAGGGGCTCCCCGCGGAGGAGTCTTCCCTCTTGTTCTCTCTGTGATGTCTGAATGGTATTTTATTATTCTGCAAATCCCTAACCACTGCTGTTATACAGTGGCAGTGGGGAGTTCTTCAGTAGTGGAAAAAAATCTCTGCCTTTGACTATCAAGGCGGCAAATGAGACAGCTAAAACCCATTTGACTTCAATGGCATAACTTAGCGTTCCTGGGAAAAGACTCTGTTTTCAGGTGCTTAGTTATTATTGTCTTATCTTGAAGGTGAAACCTGTGTGTTGAGTATTTCATTGTGCCTTATATGGTTTGTTTGGCTGCTTCTGTTGGCTGTTTGTCTCCATCAGTAATGATAAAAGGATCCATAAACATGAGAGCAGTAAGTATAGAATTGAGGCAGGATATAGTATTGAGCATTTTTTTTTCTTGCGGTGGCTCTCATTTCACAGCTCAAAGAAGGAGGATGCGGAGAAACACCATCCCGAGCCTTAGGAAATGTTTTATTAGTGCTAGACGACTAACGTGGGCTTATGCCCTCAGGCATGGAGATGTGTGTGGAATCTTTAATATTGTGCCACTGTGTAAGTAACCTCAAACCTGGGGTAAACAAAAGAAGGAATTGGGGAGGAAGATTTATTCTAGGTTTGGGGTTATGTTTCATTCTTCACTGTAAAGGAAATACTGCATTGAACAGTGTGCTGATTTGAAGTTCACTCCTTTTCCACCCACGCTATAATAAGGTAATTAGCAGATTCTCATCCTGCTAGAAGAGAGAGACAAAGCTCTACTTGCTGTTGCTCCCTTTTAAGTCAGTCCACGTTGTTGATACTATTTGCTTTGTTATGCAATCTCCAGTCCTGGCATAAAGAGTAGACGTTAGGGGTATTTGTAAGAAACATAGGGAACTGAGTACTGCCTCATACAAGGTACCTTAATTTTTTTAAAGGAATTGAGGTTCCTGGACAACTGATTCATGTCTGTGCTAAAGAGGGAAACCTGAAGAGGTGAAAGAGGTTCGCTAGAGGTTTAAAGGGAATCTGAGCTGCGGAGCAGTCCTGTTACAGTCTCTGCTTTGGGTGACGCAAGGTCGTAACTTGCAAGGTGTCAGTGCAACAGTGAGGCGAGTGTTTCTGACCCAGAGACAACCAAATTATTTCATCTTACTAAGCATACAGTTTACTTTCCATGGTGAAGGAGAGCTCTTTATTGTGTCAATTGTTTTCTAACACCCTGCTCTCCAAAAAAAATACATAGTTCTGAAGAACTGTTTCATGCGAGTAGAAAACAATAGAGAGGCTTTTCTCAGACTAAGGGGTTTGACCTGCTTATTGATGGCAGATTTCCAAGGTAGCAGCACTGGTGGAAACCCGTAATGAAGACAGGAAAATGCACTTGGCCATGAGTTACACTGGTAAAAACTTGTTTTCCCTACCACCACAGAGCTTGGAAGGAGAGACCGTCCTTTCAGAGAGCCTGTGCTGCAATCCCTGCAAGCCAGGCAAGCAACTGCAGCCGTAGCAGGGCTGGATCCTCAGTGCAGATTTTTGGTGATCCTGTGGCAGTGGCAATAGTCAGATTCCAGTTGGTGTGCTCTGGTAATGATAATGCTGAGCTCTTTTCTAATCATCATCAGAGCAGTGTTGAGGGAGACTTGTGCTGGAGGACCACCTCACAGCAAGCTTGACTGGCCTTGGGGCCTCTCCTTCAGGTGATGCTAGCACTCTGCTTCGAACTGGGGAATTTGCAGCAGCTGCCCTGTGGCAGCAGTGTGGATGAGGTGTGCTGGAGGGGAGAGGGAAAGGTAAGCGGGGATAGTGGTGGAGATTCAGGCCAAGGAGGTGGTGCCAAAGCAAGTTCTGGGATGCATTCAGGTGGAGCGAGCCCTGTGCTTTGTGGTGAGCGTCAGGTGCTAGTGGCATGGGAAGAGTTTGGCAGCTAAGTGATAGACACAGCAGTTTGTTGGGTTTGTGTTCTGGGTGGATGAGTTGGTTTTCTGATTGAGGCATTTACAGTGTCATAGTGCAACGTACCGTTTCTGCCCCCACCTCTTGCACAGGCAGTGACTTGTTACTCAATAGCTCTGTTTTAATTTCGAATGTTTAAGTAGTAGCTATATATTACCCTCTTTCACAGGCACCCCCTTGCTGTGGGGAAAGAGCTTGCATGCCCTTGTGAAGTTGAGAGCTATGCTGGTGGTGGCATATGCCTCCGGTAGGATCTCCCAAGCCTGACAGGTCTCAACTGAAGGGTCAGACAAAGTGTGTCCATGGGCAGGATGGGCTCACTAGCCTTTGGGCAACCATCCTAGGAGAAGGACAACTCTAACTCCAAACCCGGGCAGATGGAGCTCGTTTAGCCCTGTAAGGCCATCCATCTAAGAGAAGGATACTCTAACCCAACCTACGACCTGAGGACTTCGCTGTCACCGTCCAAGCTCACTAGGCCCTGGCAGATGAACCTCAGGTGTAAAGGGTGGGGCCAGTCTCGCACACGCTGCGCCTCACCTAAAAAATCCACCGTGCAGGCTTGAAGGGTGTACTCACATTTGCAAAGCCCTGTAGCAACAGGCAAGGGACGAAACGGCAATACCACCCAAGGAGACCCTCCGGTGTGCTCTTTGCAACCCGTCTTGCCTATCCCGCATTGGCCTTTTCAGCCATCAGCGCGCTTGCAATAAGCGTGGGCAAAGCCCTTCCCAAATCTTCATCCGCGAAGCCAAGCCATGATATATTACCAGTTTTAAACTGGTAATGAAAAGATTTTTTCAAGCGTGTCTTTCATGTTCAATAAAATTTCAACTTGGAGGACTCCTTCCACACAGTGCCAGGATCATACTTACCTTTTGTGAAAGTGCAAAAACGCACATGATGCCGGTAACCCACATCCATCACACAAGCAGAATTCTCTCTTGTGAAAGCTTCCACCCTGCTTATTCTTGCCTCAGCACCACCATGTGTTTCTTAGTTCAAAAGCATTTCCCCGAATAAGCTTCCTTGCCTATTTTTATTTGATGCAAAGCTCATAAGTGGGGCACTGGGAATTTAGAGTGACTGAGTTTTGTACAGTGTTTAACACAATACAGGGTTCTGTTTGAACATGCTTGAACACTTGCTTTTAAGACTTTCTTTCTCTTGATGTCTTTATTGTTTAATTTACTTTTCTATGGTCAGCTCGGTTTGCCTTTCCTTTTTGCTCTTCTCTCCTGCTCTTGATTCTTTCATTCTCAGAGCAGCGAGATGTGCCCTGCAGGTGGTGCAGTTAATTTGGCTCCTTGCATGGCATGTGCATCAGGCTGGATTCAATATGAAATTAAAATAATGGTCTTTTTTGGCCATTAGTTTGTTATAGATAACCTCAATCTGTTTGCAAAGAGTCACTTGTTTTCAGAGTGATACTGACAGATCTTATTTGGCCCAAGATTGCTTTTTGTAGAAAGTGAGATTTAATGGCAGAGCTGGGTTTTTTGGTCTTGGTTTTGTTTTGTTTTGCTGTTACAACAGGAATGAACTGGACAAGAAAAGATCTGTAAGCAAAATAAAGTAATAAATAAATACAATACAGTTAAACCTAGGCAATGGTCCTGAACGTTTTCTATTGATTGGAGGACACAAGTCATTAAAAAAGGGGCCGGAGGCATTTTTATTTGCTGCGATGACTTAAGTCAGAGTGAAATTTTAGACATCTTTACTTTGCAACATTTGTCCTTACCATGGTGATAATGTGTTTCCTCTAGGACAACAGTGGCAGGAGATATCTTAATTAAGGAAAGATATTCTTACGTGCCATGATTATTCAGATGACCCTTTGTATTGAAAATACAAATGACTGGCTTCCACAAAGTGTCCAGCCTAGACTAGTCCTGCTGACTGCTAACCAAATTCTGCAGGCAGTTCTGAGTCAGTGTGTAGGCACAGAGGTGTTCTAATCCAGGCCATGACCATTCTTCTGGAAAAGGTTAATAAAAAATCCAATCACATTCAACTCGATTGTTTAGGTTACCCTCCAGTGAGTAAGTGTATTTTATCAGAAGAACAGTTGCCTTTAAGAAACAGTACAGGAAGTAGAGAATACAGCTTTTTTTGAATGATCTTTTTTGTGCCTTTAAAGGTGACATTCTTGGAAAGCTGTCTGGTTTCCATTTGGGGATAGGACTGTAACTTGAGGTGGGAGGATTGGAGTTTGCACAGTAAGCAGGATTTTTGTTTGGGTTTTGAGACCTCCAGACATTTGTGTAGAAGGAAGAATATCTTATCTGTTGGAAGTGTTGGTGCGTATGACAAATATTTGGTTGATAGCAAAGTTTTCAAGGCTGAAAATACGAGAAAACTGTGACCTGAGGTGCAGGTTGAATTTCAAGTAATTAATCCCCAGCTAATCCTGTCATTGCATGCTTGAAAAGAAATGTGGAAAGGAATTGGGCTATCATGAAGCAAAAGGATTTCTGCTCAACTTCGAAGTTCTGTTTTGTATTTGAATTGTGAATGAAGCCAAATAAAAGTGCAGAAAGTGGTGGTTTTCGTAACCATAAATTCATAGTGGACTTTAGCAGGCATCTAAAAAGAAGAGTGACCTGAAAGCCTACAAAAAGCAGTGCCTTGGTGCTTCTCAAAAGTTGCACTGACACTGAAAGAAAATTAAGAAACAGCTCCCAAGATGTCTGCGAGATGCAGGGAATCCCTCATACGGGTTGAGATGTTAATCAGAACAGAACTAGCTTTTAGAAGATTAAAGTGAGAAACATACCCACGATGATGTATCAAAGAGGCTGCTGGCTGCAGGGGGGTGGAGGTGGAAAGTATGACGAGAGCTGATCTCCTTTTATGAGTAGCTATTCTCACAGCCTCTTTCTTCATCATGAGGACGTCTTGCAGGACTGCTTTCCTCATTGCCCTGCATGATCCTGGCTTTCCTTTCAGCTCTTCCTGCACTCAGCCCCTTCCCTTGTTCTGGTCATTTAAATGAATTACAGACATGAAAGACTTTGTCCTGTGGGGACATAATGGATTGCTTATTGAGCATATGGGGTTTGATTCCACTGCAGTCAGTGGAAAGATGACGCACGGCTTTGATGGAAGTTGTGTCAAATTCACATGGCTGATGGATGTCTCAGGAGAGAGCCTGCTACCTGAGGAGAAATGTGCTTATCCCCCAGTCTTAAGGGGGAGGATGCAGGTCTCACAGTGGCACATTTTCCCCATCTGTTCAGAAGAGCAAGCCCAATCGGACTGAACACTGCAGACAGGCGAAGCGAAGGACCTGGGGGTGAGCGTAAGCCCTGCCGAGTTAGAGCAGTGGCGCATGCAGCAAGTGCTCGAGTCTCCACTGGCAGCAGCGGGACATGCTGTTCAGGGTGAGCATGTGGGTCTGGCTGCTTCCTGCGGGCTGTTCCTCTTAGTGCTCCATGAGCACGCACAACTGCTGCGTTTGGTTTGCGTGTTAGAGGGTGAGTCCCTGCCTGCTCCCTTTACTGCCTGCTTATGAACCTGCAATCTGCTTTGTGAAGCCGCAGATGCTGTCAGTCTCCAGCCTCACCTGGCGTCAAGCTCCAAAAGTTCACTACCTGCTGGGTAAGGAGCTATTTTTTAACCTGCTTTCAGCTGATCCGCTGGTGGTGTTTCACCTTATACTCATCTGCACTGAAGCTTGCCTGCCATCACATTGCCCCCTGTGTTTTGAGAGCTTAGCAACGGAGGAGTGATTGTCAGATCACACAAGGCTTTGTTGTAGGCAGGCGAGTGGCATTTAGTCAGAAAGGACAAGCTGACACAAAGCTGAGGGTGAGTGCAGTCGCTCAGAGTTTTTCTGTGCTGGCCAAATGGGATGGATGCACGAAGGAAATTCAGCAGATGGTACAAGTCCCTTGCTCAAAAAGTGTTTGCGCAAGGGAGTGGTTTCTGCAAGGTGTTCACACCTCCAGGGTCACTTTGTGTCACTTTGAGTCGGTTTCACAGGAGAGTTGTTGAAATAACAAACCTAAAGGCTGGCTGTATGCGTCAGGGTAGTTAAAATTACAAATGGGTTGTTACTCTCAACCTCAGGGTAGCTGCTGATCAGATTGCACAAAAGTGTGCACAGGATTTTCCTCTTACATTTCCAAGCTCCAGTTTGTTTGGGAAAGTCTCCATCTTCCCACCCTCTCTCATCCTTTCTTCCTCTGTTAACACAGCAGGTTGCCTTGCAGTGATTCACATGTAGAAATACAGGTCTCAGTACCAGTCTGGCATTAAAGTCTGCCATGCTGGGGACGTGTTACGACGTGATTTGATCTTGCCTATCATGAAGAGACTAAGTTGCCTTCTTTCCACGTTAACAGCCTGTAACTTCACAGGGCTGTAGCACAGTATCTGGGCTGTCACATGTGCTCATCCTGCCTATGCAGACAACAGATGGCTCCAGCGTGAGAGAGGAAGACTCCTGTTACAACATGATCCTCTCGCAGAACAGAAGTCTGCAGAAGGGCTCTGGAAGTGCTCACCTCTGGCGATCTGCATGGCAGAACGAAACTAAAATGTCCTACTTGTGTCTATTGAAAACTTTCTGTGTAGTCAGAGGAATCCTAATGCAGTTCAGCTGGTTGGTGGGGTGAGGCAGCAAGCATTTTTAAAGCCGCTCAGATAAGCGCTGCCGTGGCATGTAGGATGGGCAGGACTTTAGTGGAACTGTTGTTCTTAGTAGCTGGCACTGGGCTGGTCAGAGTGGTTCGACCTGCCCCGGGCAGACAGAGCCTTGGGCCACGGTTGGATAACACAAAGCACTTCTTGGCTATACTGGCTCGACCTGTTCCCAACTGTTCATCCCCACAGCTGTAGCTGACCCAGCTGACCAAAAAAAAAAAAAAGGAAAAGGGCAAGGGGAGGGACAAGCAGTTGAGATCAGTTCCCGGATCTGGCAGGCGGTACAGCCCTGAGAGAGCACGTTGTTGCAGAGGAGGTGTGGAGTTGGCAGCACCTCCTGGGAGGTGCTGGGGACAGATGCTGCTGAAATTGGCTTTGCTGTCAAATGCTTTGTGTCTTCAAATAGCAGCTTTAGGTAGCAAGGAGGGAGCCCAGATCCTGTACTGTTAGCGTTACTGCGTGTGCTTTATAGCAAAGCTTAGTGTTTATGACCAGCTTTGCCAAGTGCTGTTTAATCATGATCCAAAATCATTCAACAGCTTTGGACTTGTGGTCTCCCTCCACTGTCCAAGAAAAATGAATTTCAAAATCAGTGGAAGGAAATTAACAATTTGAAACTGTGGCTTAGTTTTTAAAAGGGGTCGTTTATCTTCTAGTGCTGGTTTTAAAAGATGAGTGAGTAGCGTGCTTGGGGCTCACATGGGGAGCCTGTGTGAGGGATGAACTTGGAAGTGAATAGTCGTCCAGATTTCACTATATGCCGGAAGGAAAGGGATTGAAGAGAGGTGCTTGGGTAGTTTTGGTGAGCCATAAACGAAGCAAAGCTTTAAGAGGAGGTGTAAGATAGGAAGTGCAATTCAATAGAGTGTCACTGGGAATGAATTTATAGAGGGTTTCTTTTGGTCTTGTTTTAAACCAAAACAAAAACAGGATGGTGGTTTTGAATAGGATTGAGAGTCGAGGAGTGTGGAGAGAAGGGTAATGGTCTAAAGCATCTGAAGCAAACTGAGGACACGTCACCTGGCTCGCAGTGGTCGGACTGGGGCAGACCTGTAGCGGCAGAGAGGCATACAACAAGGTTGGGGAGCAGCTGAATGAATCGCCTGCTTTCATCACGTTAAAGCAACCCTGCCTTTGTCTCCTTGGAGCTTTCTGAGTGCTCCCTTCTTGCAACAAAATACAGTTGACCAAGAAGAGATGTGGGATGGGAATGGGGTAAGGGATTATCTCTTATGTAATACAGAAAGAGACTTTGCTAAGGAAAGATCCCTTTCTTAAAGAGTCTTGCCCCTAATGTGACAGGGTCAAACACAACTGCTCTGTGCTAACTTGGGCAAATATTGACTAAGTATACTCACAGTGAGTTTTCCGATTAGTGTTTAGCAGCATTCATCTTTGCTCTAGATATCTGCCACTCTGTGATCCCTCCAGAAATCATGTGAGCCATGGGTATAGCAGAGGACTTTTTGTTTTCCCAAACTGTTCTAGCTGTTTGTACCTCTGAACTACATTTGTGGGTATTTCCTAGAGGACAAAGAGCTTGAAAGTGCATTTTCAGTGTCAGGCAAAGCTTAACAGCTGCCCCAGAGCCGTAGCTCAGGACAGAGCAAAAGTCACTCACTGCTGTGGGCTGGCCTGAGTGCTAGAGCTGTTCGGAAGATTCTGAGGAGATGGTGTGTAACCTGCTGATGATTGTATGGCCGGATCTGCATCAAGCTGCCTTTCTTCTAAACGGTGGAACTCACGAGAAGCTGAAAGTCTGAGTTTCCCCGCCGAATGCAGATTTGCACTTGGTAGGACGCTGTCCTGAACACTTCTTTGTGTTGGTGACTTCAGCTGCTCTCTTGTGTCAAAGGGAAAAAGTGAGGATTTTTTTCCAGAACTGGTTTTCTCCTTTTCCCCCAGATATATTCAGTTCCATTTACTGTAAATAGTCCTTTTCTATCCCAAATGTTCTCATTTCAAAAGACATGCAGGTATAACCAAAGCTCCCTCAACTGTGGGCTAATGAAATACTTAACTTGTGTGTGCGCATGTGATGTAATGAAGGAGGCTAGATTTTAGTGTTTAGAGTGTTTACAATAAAAGCGGACAAAGGTAACCTCCAAAAGTTTGCAAGTTAAGTGCAGAGGTTGGAAAGGTGTTTTCCAGTCGGTGGGTGGAAGAGGCAGCACTGTGTGAGTGCGTCCAGTCCCAAATTCACTGGACTGCTACCACCTAGTGGTGCCTGCGTCTGCGGTGAAGGGCAAGACTGGCTGGGGTTTCAGTCGACGTAGAGAAAACTGAGTCGTCGGCTCGTCTGCCTGATAATGCCGACTGCTTGTACAACATCCATTTCCAGTGCTTTGCCTGCTCCAGTCTTGAGCATTATTTATGTGGTGGGTTTTCTAGCACTTCTCTTGGGATGTTTGACAATAAATGCTCGTTTTAAAGTCACAAAGTAGTTTCCATTACAACCCCCTGTTTTATCTTACAACTCCTTAGCATCTCAAGCTCTATTCTCTATTCCACCTTAGTTCCCAGAAAAAAAGAAAACCACAGGAAAACAGAATCAAACCAGCAACTTCCCCACCTTGATCTGTATCTGCTCTTTTATCTGAAGCTTTCCACATTTGGTGTCTCTCTTGGTAATTTGGTTTTTGTATGCAGGAAAGCAGTTCACTCTTTCTTCTTGCCACCTATAAAAGATTAAGTGGAGTCTTCTGACTGGGCTGACTGAAAACTGTGGCTTGAACTGTAAATAGACTTCAGCAAAACAGTCTTTTCTTTCCATAGTTCGAAGGAAAAATTATTTTGGCTATAACTGTATAGTGGTTTCTTTCATGCAAGTGGAAAAGTTTTTGCATTCTCCGATGGAGTCGTTGAGGTTTTGCTTATGAATATATCTCCTGAGAAGTTTGTTTTTTCCCAGGAGCTGACAAGGCAGCAGCTGAGCTACCAGTGGCTGCTTCGCGTTGCCTTCCTCCATGCATCCTTACCTCCCTACTCATCTCCTCTCTCTCCCTTACCTTGCCCATGTTCTTTGACTGCAGTGTCAGAATTGACATCATCAAATAGTGTCACCTTCTTATCTTCTCTTTGGAGCAACGACACAAACTATGGCTGTCCATGACTGCTGCTACGGTTGCTGAAGAAGTGGCGGTGGGTGGGAGCCTTGGCAAGCAGTCCTCTCTGCTCCTGTCCTCTTGACTCACCAAATGTAAATATCCGTGGGATAACAAATGGACTGGAAAGCATTTTACAACCATAGTAAGTGGAGAATGGGAAAGGGGTGAAAGAAATGGCAGGCCTTTCCCGTGCACCCTGCCTTCCTCACCACTTGGATGCGAGTGACTGCTCTGCACCATAAATCAGCAAAGTTCTGGGAACAGGAATTACCTGTCTGAGAGGAGCTTGGCCTCACTGGGGGAATGTTTGCCCAGATCTGAGGGCTCAGTGAAAATCCTCTTCCTTGTGTAAGGTACAAGCTGGAGTTGTATGGCCAGGAGGTTCCTGTTGCTGCAGGTAGGCATGTAAGTAGGGAAAAACCAGTAGCATAGGCCAAGCCTCACCTCTGCGGGAGTGGATGGAGCAGATGCCAGTGCGAGACTACCCTTGCAGCAGTCCGTTGCACTGCGGGAGAAATTCCACACTGGACCTGAGCCTGCCATCTTCCTGACTGTCGTGTATCCCATGTGCCTTCACAGCTGCCCTGCTGCTGTTCCAGTTTGACTACAATAGAGTGAGGCTGATTTTCACACATCCCCAAACAGCTGGGGTTGGTGCAAAGCAGTTTGCTCCTTCATCAGCTGCAAAACCAACTGTGCAGATTGGGGGTAGCCACAGAGCAGCTTGCCTCGCCGGGAACATGCTTTACAATATGCATGAAGGTTCCTAAGGGGCCTGTGAAACTCCTTGACAAAGAAAACAGCAGGTCTGGTTTGTGCAGGTAAGAAGGAAGAGTGCTCACCCAAGCACGTACGCGTGTTGGCACATTCCTGGCTACGTCCCTGCCCGAGTTTTGAGTGTGTTCATTCAGGGGTGGCGGGATGGCTTTGAAGAGAGAGCCTGTGCATGTCCATGCTCCTGGGTATGAAAGGTGATCTTTGGCCTTCCTGGAGGCACATTGTTAAAACTTTGCGTTTGGTTTCCTTGCTGTTGACCTCATCTGTTTGCCTGTGCTGGTCAGGCAGCATTACTTACCTGTGGACCACCAGTCCCCTGGAGTATACCTCTTGTGCACAGGAAAGCGTGACTGTGGGCCACGCAAGAACAGAGTAACAGCAGGGAAGGGCCCAGGGCGCCAAGGCAAGGAAAAATAGGAGATAGATTTTGAGTACAATTCACTGAAGGATGAGTATACTGTAAGAGAAATTATATATTTCTGGAAATATTGGAAGCAGGAGAAGAAAAGGTTAGGGAGAATTAGGCGGAAATTGAAAAATCATGCATGATTACAACATGCTGAGCATAAAAGTTGGGACTTTGCATTTGAGGGTTTTAAGACATTCTGGTTTTGGCTTGCTCTTATCTGAGTGCTACCAGTGTATATTCCCCTTGTTCACTTTGCTTCTGATATTTCCGCTTGAAAAAGCAACTTATTCTGCATCCACTGTCTTCTTTTTGGTTAGCGAAGAGTTACAGAACATCTCTGTAGGTATGATAAAAGAGGAGCTCTCACCACAGTCTCCTCTGCTCTTCACTCCTCTCCATGCTAACAGAGCTCACTAGTTTCCTGCCTCTCTCAGTAATGAACCCTCTCCTTGCAGTGCTTTGCAGGGTCTCTTTGGCCTGACAAAGATCCTTCCCTCGGGGCAGCATTTCCTGACCTCACTGGGCATGGGACAGGGTGGCTTCCACTTCCACAGGACCCAGCTGCCTGAGTGTCACCAGGAGCACCGTGTGTGGGCCTGGCTGCCATTTCTCTGGTTGGGGAGCAGTGCTTCCCCTTAATTATTGTGCATCGGCATTTCAGCTTGAGTTTTAGAAATGACCTCTTCTTGTTTATAATAGCTTTCTTTCTTTTTTTCTTATTTTGCCTTAATATAGCCAAGAGATAATCAATGAGTCAAAACACAGGATTCAAATGGAGGTCCGTACAACACTTGCAGGTGACTCTTGATTTCAGATGCCCACATCCTCATATTCTCTAGCATTATACACAGGTTATGGCTTGGTTGTGTGTTTTAATGGGCAGATAATTAGATGAGCAATGAACATTGTAGAAGGCTTTTGTGTAATCACTGTCTGTGTAAATGAATCTGTTTTGATTAAAAGGTGAGATTATTTTTTTGACAGGACACTCTCCTGCCCTCCACCCCCCCATGAAAAAGCATATCGAGGATTATGCTCTCCAAAGTGTTTGTTCATGATGACTGGAAATGCTGCTAAGCATTGACACTCATTTAATGGCCATTTATTATCACTTGTGTGAGGAGATGGGGTCATGGCAAGTCATGTTGCAAGACTACACTCAGACAACTAAGTGCCCGAGGACTATCTTCTGATCTTCTGTCATTACTCCTGGCTTATGAAAAATCCTGTAATAGGAAATCTAGGTAATTTGGAGACAAGCACATGTACTATGTCAAATGGGGGAACTTAAACTGCTCTGCTGGAGTTTCCAAATCCCTGTGATTACTCACCAGCTCTTGTGCTTGCCGATGAGTGCCGAAATGCTGGATAGGTTGTGTGCTCCCCTGGCTGTGTGCTGACGACAAGAAGGAGGTGGGGTGGAGGACCAAAAGCAAGGAAATTTTTAATTTTCAGAAAGCACAACCTGCAAAGTTTGTGTGCTGGAATGGTTGCTGGAAGGTGGCACTGCAGGTGCAGTTACCTGCCATGCATCATCATCACCTTTGGCCTCCTGATCCAGCCCAGCTTATTTCCTATCCACATGTGCACCATTTGTATAGAGCTCGAAAGGGCAACACTCTAGCCTTGTGTTCTCCTTAAGCACCTTCTCTGGTCTAACTTCTTGGACACATGTTATGTCTTCAGCATCATTAATGCTACAAACTGATAAGGAAGAGGAGAAGGTTGTAAGGCGGACATCTTAGGTGGCTTTGCCTTCTTGTGGAGTAATTGTGAAACAGCAAAGGGTGCTTCCTGTTACTGCATCTTGGCTGTATGTTTTGGTTCCAGCTAGTGTGTCAAAGACCTGCATGTGGATGAACTGCTGCATATTTTGCTTGAATGATATATACCTGACTTGTTAAACTGGCCTCTGTGTTATTGTCTGAACTAACCTTTGACGTTTAATTGTACCAGTTGGTTGCAAGAGACTTTTACATTCCCTTTGAAAAGCATTTCCTGCTACTTAGAAATTGGTTTGATTAGTATGTGGATGTACATTACTTTGATCTATGTCCATATTTTTCATACATGAGTTTATAAATAATACATCCACGTGTCTCTGGAACAGTGTGTTTGTCATAGTAGTGACCTCAACTCTTCTTTGGTGTCTCAGCATTTTGTGTTCTCTGGTAAAAGTGATTATATTAATAATGACTTGAAGAAACTGCCGAGAATGAGAGTGTATTTTGGAAAAGAAAGCACTTTCTCCCAGATTTTTAATCATCCTGTTGATTAGGTTCTGTAGTGGTTTGATCTGTTTTCGGCTGCAAGTTACTGACCTGGGTCACAGATAGGAGAAGAGATGTTGGGACACATGGTCAGAAGTGATGCCCATGGGCAGCCTTACTGCTCATAATAGTGCATCTGCAGAGAGCATCCCACTGAAAGTTTCTCTCTGTTTGCTTGTAGACATCCAGTCAGATGCGGAGACACCAGCTACAGGAAGCGAAGTCTTGGACCTGACCTCCTGCGAGAAGGAACAGCCAGAGGAAGTCGCAGAGCTACCAGAGAGCGAGTGCGGCCCCAAGGAGGAGCGAAAGGCTGAGTCCCCTCCAGCAGAAGAGGATGCCGAAGGAAAAGCGGATGGATATGAAGAGGGCCCTGAGGAAGATTCTGTAAGTAACAAAAGTCTTGACCTCAATTTTGCCAGCAAATTAATGGACTTCAAGCTGGCAGAGAGTGACCAGAGTGCAGGCAGCAGTTCTCAGACTGAAAGGAAACATGCCTGTGATGTTTGTGGCAAAACCTTCAAGTTCGCTGGCACTCTTAGCCGTCACAAAAAGGCCCACACTCATGAGGACAGAAAGGATGAAAGGAGCAGTGAGGATGAAAGCAAAAGCGTTCAGGATGATGCAGGAGCTCCCTCGATGCAGGACTCTGGTCTTGAGCAGGAAGAGTCTCCGATGGACTTGAAGGTAGTGGAGTCTCCTGTGGACTGTGAGGCAACAGGAAAGGAGAATGAAGAGAGCGAAAGCATCTCTGAGGGGGAAGGCACAGAGAGAAAGTCCACTGAGAAGAGCAGTGATGACAGAAAACCAAAGACTGATGGGGCTAAGAGTACTGAAAAAGCAGACAAAAGAAAGAAAGTCTGTACTGTGTGCAACAAGCGTTTCTGGTCTCTGCAAGATCTGACGCGACACATGCGGTCTCACACAGGTAAGAGGAGGCTCGAGGGCAGAACAGATTACAAGCAGGTCTGTCTGCCACTGGACAGAGGCATCTGCTCAGTAGGTGCATGATTGCTGCTAGCGCTTGAGGTTGGAGACACTGCCTCTAGTCCTGCAGGTATCTGCAGGGTGTCTCCTCCACCCCAACCCCTCGTGCTGCCTATAGAGCCTGTTGAGGCAGTGGGAACTGTCACCACTGACTTCTCTTCAATCCCCAAACTGTTTTTCCCCATGCTTGCTTGTGGAGTGTAGAGGTGAGGGCAAGCCTGGGGATTCCCGAGTAGTTACTCTGTCCAGCTTCCAACTCCCTTCTCGTCGTGTGCTCATGACTCTTGCCTCTCTCCAGTGTTTTGACAAGCAGTGGAGGAACCTGGCAGTACATGAGAGAGAGTTGAGAATCTGGTTTTGTCTGATTGTCTCAGCCTGGTACGGGTAATGTGCTGGTAATGTGCTGACCTGCTGCTTGAGTGAAAGGCGAAGCTAGAGGGGCCACCCTGCTTTTCATCCAGCCTTGGGCAAGGAAAGAGGAACACAGGTAGTGAAACACTTGTCTGATGACAGGCTCGGCAGTTAAAACACACAGGATCTCTGTACGTGATATGCAGCAGTGCCTTGCTAATGAGATGGAGCCATGAGCCAGCTCAAAGGTGAATTAATCATTCGTCCTTATTAATGCATCCTTATTAATGATGTGTTCTACCTGTCAGCGAGCTGCTCTGACTTGGGAAAACTGGTGCAGTTCCATGTTTTGTATCTTTTGAAGGTACTGTCTGCTGAAGACAGGATCTTCGTGATTGACAAAATATTTGTTCTGTAATTGACAGTGGTGTTTAGTAAACTCCACCAGAGTGCCTTAACCTCTGATGGACTTGAAGGTAGTGGAGTCTCCTGTGGAACTTTTCACCCTTCTAAATCATAAATATTGACCTAACGAGTGCAAAATTGACCTGTTTTATTCTGGCATTGAGCCACAAGTGAAGCAGGGGACAGGTCCCATTCTTGTGCTTATTTTCATACAAATTCAGAAGCTTTGGGAAGATGCCAATATCTAAAGTACTGAGCTTTACCCATGAAGATTCCCATACCATGTTTTAATTGTTTTCATTGTGTGCTGAGCTCTGTGGGCATCATAATATGCTTCTTTCCTATTTGTTTCTCGTTTGACACTGAAGGATGTTCTGGCACAGAATAGGTGTTGAATAGGAACCTGGGACAGAGCTTTCTTCAAATGTAATAATTGTCAGTACCACCTATCCCCCTGGTTAGATCAATGCATTTTCAGCTGAGGATTTTGCCTTGGTGCTGTGAGCTGACTCTCGTAATCCTTCTCTCCCTCCCACTTGTTCTATTGACAAAACACTGTTTGGTTGTAACATTGCTTATGCTTCTGTTTTAATGGGTTGGTTTTTTTAAAGATAATGGTAAGGTCTTGGAATTTCTTTACTCGGAAGAGTATTTGGAACATGCTGAAGTGTGCAAGAAACCTCTGCCTGCCCACTGAATGGCAGTTGGACTGGAAGTGTTTCCTTCTCCCCGTGCAGGTTGCTTCCCAGCAAGTAGTTATGGGGTGCTCTGGTGCTGCGTACCCCAGCGCAGGGTGAGCTAGGGCTCTGCATCAGCCACAGCCAAGTGCTGGTGGGCAAAGACTGGCAACTGAAATGCTCCCAGAGAGCCCTGCCCTGCACTGACAGCAGATGCCTGAGCAAGGCATGGAGAGAAATGTTTCTAGGAAGAGTCAGGCTTCCCAGGGACAGCTGGACCCACTTGCACATCTCAGCCAGCCACCTCAGGCTGTAGTTGGTTTTCTTTTAATGATCCCAAGCATTACTACAAGTGGGAAATGAGCCTCAAGCGTCTCGTTCTGTATGCTCCCTGGCACAAGAGGGTGTCTTGATGGAATTGCAGCACTGAAAGGCCTTTAATAGGCACAGTCAGAAATGGAGGATGGGCAGACCACACCTCGGGGCACTCTGCTTGGTTGGGACTCGGGGAATTTTGTCTGTGGGGCTGTGGTTGGTTTGTTTCCTGGTGAGCTCATGCTTAGGAAAGTGTTCGAGTATTTCAGGTGCAAGAAGCAGCTCTGAGATCAGAACAGACTGTTGGTTACGGCAGAGGATGTCTGCAGCTGCTTTGCGGCTTCGTGTTGCAAAATAAGAGGAAGAATTTTCTCCTCTGAGTAGCATTTCTGGAATGGGCATGAAGAGGTTTTTCAGGGGCGTTTGCATGTCACTCCTGTCCTAAAGCACCAGTGGGCTGAGGAGCACCAGCAGCTCAGGAAATTAACGTCCCCAGGCGGGTATTTTTCACCCGGTCAGTAAGTTTTCATCCCCTCTAACAGACACCTCCCGTGTCCCATGAATGCCTGACACATCTAGGTCCTTTAGCTGCTCTGGTCCATTCCAAAACGTGGTGATTACTGTCTTCTGCTTCACAGAAAGAGGAGGGGCTGTTGGGGCAGGGTAGTTCCCGACAGGTTCTCTTTGACTTTGGTGATTAACTTCCGCATTTCATCCCTGCCCATCTGCAGCACCTCAGAAAGAGGGACATGTTTTCTCGCGCTCCAATGGTGGGCTGGTTTCACAAAGGCTTTTGAGCTCTAGAGGACAACTGCAAACTTCTTTCAGTTAGACAGGATGCGAACAAGCACCTGGGGCTCGAGGTCTTCCTAAGGGCCATACCAAACTTGTAGGAATCTCTAGATGGTTTTGATTTTTCATTTGTGCCCCAGGGGGTTTATCAGTATTCCTGCTGTGTACCCACAGCTAGTTTGTTAGTACAGAAGAAAAAAATCCACATAAATTCAGCATCCACCTTTGATCTAGGTACTGAGTTTCCAAAGCGCAGAACATCCTACACTGCTGGAAACAAGAGGGAGGCAGATGTGCGACCTTAGACCTGACTTTGTGTTTGAATTCTCTTCTAGGTGAGAGACCTTACAAATGTCAGACCTGCGAACGGACCTTCACTCTGAAACACAGCCTGGTTCGTCACCAGCGCATACACCAGAAAGTCAAAAATGCCCGGAACCATGGGAAGGAGAGCGACAGGGAGGAGACCCAGTCGAGGTGTGGAGAAGACAGCGAAAATGAGTCTAGCCACAGTGGCACCAACCCCATCTCAGAGAGCGAGTGCGATGTCGGTAGCCATACGTCCCTCACGGGAAGCCGGAAAGAGTCCCTGGCCGGAATGGTCAAGGACTCCTCTTGCAGAGAGGAGAGGCCGAGTGGGCGAGGAGCAGGCACCTGCCTTGCAGAGCCCACCAAGAGCACGCAGAAACAGACAGCGACAGAACAGGAGCCTCGGGTCAGCTCCGAGCACGAGAGGCCCTCAGGGTTCATTCAAGACTTGCTGGAGATGCACAACAAAAAGTCTCCCATGAATCACATCCTCGCCACTGCAGACAGCACACCTCAGCTGCTGGGGGTCGAGTGACTGGCGAGGAGGTCAAACCCGTCCCAGCACGCAAATTGAAGCCAGCAGAGCAACCAGAGGATTGTTCAGCAGAGCAACCTGCAGCTGCAGGGAGAGTGTGGCAGAGAGGACGCGGTGCCATATGCCTTTCAGTATAATAATGCAAAGACTACAGTACATACTGATTCGAGTGCCTTACTACTTTATTAGATCTTTTGGTATCCTAGATTTTTTTCAAAAATGATTTCTTTTTTAATATTTTAATGAATTATTTGGAGAGGACCTTTTTCATTTAAGCATTAATGTTACCTTTTGTATTGGTGTGCGTGAGCTTGTTCTTGTATATCTGTGATAGTCGCTGTGTTTGTTCTCTGAGCTGGAAATGGGGCAGTGGGGTGGGAGGCCCTTGGATACCACAGCCAATAACTGGAAGAAAAATGATGTGAATTTCCTATGAACTAGTCGGAGGAAATGCGGAGAAGGTGTTGATGTGGTGGTGTTTTCTCAGTAGATGTTCTTGCGTTTGCCACACGGTGGAGCATGAATCCTGTTCCCGGCCTGAACAACGTGGCAGTTGAAGCGTTCAAAGTGGTTCAAGCCAAAAGCAGGAAACACAACGAATTCCAACCTCATGCTCGTTTCCACTTTTCAGCATTAGAAATGGTCTTCTGAATCCCAGGGGGTTTGTCTGACCGTCATGGACTGAGCGTGTAGACAGAGGAGAGTTACATAGCAACGTAACCTATGGAGATTATGCACCCGCTGTTATATATGTTTGATTTGCTTCAGTATATTATTATTATTATTATTTTATTATTATTTTATAAATCCATCAGTTTGCTTGTCTCTGCAGTCAGCAGAAACCAATGGGCAATATTTGCCCACGCAGATGCATAATGCAGCTTGGCCCCTTCTCGAGACGTTGTTGACTTAACGCTTTCACCAGCTCCTCTTCTTATGTTGCAGCTCTTCTACTGTACCTTAAATTAAATCCTTCCTCTGGCCAGGGTGTCATACGGAGGCCAGTGAGGTATCATCACACCTGTATAGGGAAACATCTCACCTGTGGTGGGTGCAAGCGTGCGCGTGTGGGAGCGTGTGCATGCGTGTGTTGGGGGAGAGGGTGTGAGAACAAGGGGGTTGTGTCGGGCCCTCCAGGTGTGTAGGAAAGGCACCGCAAGTACCAGGTTCACCTTGTCGCAGTCCCATCGGTGACAGCGCGTGTAACTCAGAGAGCAAAGTTACTCCGTCTTCCAGTGGAAAGCAAGAGGGGAACGCGAGCCTGACCATCATCTTGCTACTGTCGTGTTCTAGAGCAAGAAATACTACTGGTGATGAACTACAGATATGAGACGTGTTAAAAATAAATAAAATACATTTAAAAAATTCTTCCTGAGATTTTGGGGTTGATGCTTGAAGACTTGAGGTGTGTGTCTAAATTTCATATCAATAATTTAACCCCTTTAATGCTGGCAGCTGGAATTTCTCCATATGGCTCCTGTTGCCGGCAACAGGTGACGCTCCAGCCCCCAGTATTGAAGGGGTTAAGCAAAATGTATCCTACTGTAGCTGCGCATTTCTAGGAGTGCCCAGCGTTTTTGTTGTCCTTGTGGTTGTCCTTGTCGTTGTCGTTGTTGTTTGTTGATTGTCCGTCAGTCTTGACCTCTGGGACAGACAGAGCCATACTAGCATTGCCGGAGCCTCACTGTGCTGTTCCACCGCTGCAGCCCCCGCCCAGCCCAGTCCGCTCGGTGACCCTCCGTCCCCCTCAGCAGAACCGCTTTTCCTGCTCTCCCCAGACATGGAGGAAGTGGGCCTCGGACCCAGCCTATATTATATAATATATATATATCTATATATAGCTATATCTATATTGAAAACTCTTCAAAAATTTCTGGAGACTGAAATCTCACTGTCCAGGATTCAAAGGAAGAGAAACATTCTCGAGCAATATTCTTGCGGATAGAATAACTAAAAATGGTTGAGGTATATGTGATTTCTATTTTTTTTGGTGGTTTTTTTTTTTTATATAGGGATGTTTGAACCAGATCAGAAATGAAGCTAACACCAGATATAGACAAATTAGTCACAACCAATGATTTATTTGAAACTCTACCCAGGTGCGTCCTACTTAATTACAACCAGTTCACACATCCCTTAAATTGTTACTACTATTATAATTATAATAATAATAATTATTATTATTTTGGGTATTTTTTGGTTTTTGTTATTTGTTGGTTTTGTTTTGGTTTTTGCAACTCTCCACACTAAACCGCGCGATACTGTGGGGGAGAAGCCATGACTAAACTATATGCTGCAGAACAATGTAGCAAGTAATTAATTCCCAGCAGCCTGCCGGGACATCTGCTAGCAATAATCACTATTGATTTAAAGCTTTATTTAGCCTCTATCTATATCCTCGTAGAGTATAAGGTCTTGCCACATTTTATTGACATTTTTATTAGTTGAGTTTGACTGAGAACTGTTGCTGTTGTTGGTTTTTATTTTGTTTCCCCTCCTCCCCCAATATTAAACTGTGAAATTTATAATGTGTTTAAACTATGGGTGAATCTTAGGCTTTAGTTTGCATGTTCAGCTAATTTGTCTCCATACGATTTTTGTTTGAATCTTTTTATTTTTTTTTTCCTCTCTCAGGGCTTTTACAAAAAACAAAAAACATTAAAAAAAAACAAAGTATCTTTTGAAATTCTTTTGCCTGAGTTGCAATGGACATAATATTGAGATAATTCAATCACTACATTGAGCACTTGACTGTGAAAGCGCCAAAAAAAAAAAAAAAGGAAAAAATAATAAAAAAAGAGAGACCCTTGTTTGAGGCTGTTGTGAAATAACTTTGGGGGCTACGTTACAGTCTGATTCCATTTTCAGAATGATTCGTCATCTCTCTCTCTTCTCTCTCTCTCCACGAAGGAAGTTTAATCCTAGTGATTTTATCCCATGCAGGAAACAGTAATAAATGTGCAGAATTCATATTTTTCTAAAGGGAACTTAAACTGCTGCTACGAATTGTGTACAAGACTGGTCTATGCCACATGAACAGAGAATCACACGTTTGTTTTGGTACTTTTATTCCTCTTTTTATTCAGTTGTACAGTACTTCCAAATTCAAAATAAAAAGTTGTTCTGTATCAAACCATCTAAGCAATAAAATGTTATATTTAAAAATTAGAGGTTACAGAATGGACGTGGCTCTTCTTGTGGGTTTGTTGTAACTTGCTTTCAGGCACCTCTGCAAGAGGACGACGTACAGGCTGGAGCTTGCCTGTGCAGATAGCATCACTGTTCTCTGCCTTCGCTTTAACCGAGTTGGAATGGGAGACAGTCACAGTGCTTTGAAAGACGCTATTCATTTTGACCACCATTTTCTGGCCCTGTTGAAACAGTGCTTTTCTCTGGCCGCCGTTCCTTAACGCAACCAAAGACAGCAGGGAAGTACCTTGGTGCTGATTTTCCTGCACAGGAGTTGGGTCAGGGTTCTTTTTCCTTTCGTTAACTGTAGCTCCATGATCACGTATGTGAGCATCCTTCCAGCACATTGTGGTCTTTCAGTTGTTTTCTGTATAAATTCAGTAGGTTTCTGCCAGCCAAGTTTTCTTCTTGCTTGTATGGCTGGGAAATCTTTAGGATGTGTTCAAAAGCCAAGGGCATGTGACAAAAACCGATAAGCTCTTTGGTTTAGCTTGTCAGAGCTGCCTTAACCGCATTCTACCTGCTTTCCTACCAACAAGATGCATTTCACAGGATGGTGAGCCAAAGAATCATACCAGCTGCCTATCCAGCTCTGGAGGCCAGGGAATTGCAGTGAAGCTGAAGCGTCCGCATCCTCCTAAGTCCTGGTGGGATGGTTCTTTCTGGTAGAAAAGTGGATTCAGAATCAGATGTACCTGGGGGCAAACTGCTGCTGCTTCCCCCACCTCCCCCAGCCTCCTGTGCCTTGGTGACAGGTTAACATTCCCCACAGCACTGGTCCCTCATCGCCAAACAGGGACAGGTTAGAAGAAAACCAGGTTAAAAGGAAAGCCAGCCCACTCTGCCCCACACCGAGGATTTCTGATGATGCAGGGCTCTGTGAACTATCTCCAGGTGAGCTGAAGGGGTGGGAACAAGAGTTCTGAGGAAGGAAACCTGCAGAAAAAAGTAATTTTCTTCCCTCTCTCACCCACTGGCCTGAGAAACGTCCCCTCCTCTCATGAGACCGATGAGGAACTCAGTCCAAGGGGTGTGGGGACCTGTCATGAAGTGTAAAATGAAGGGGATGAGTTTATGTGGCCAGGAAGTGATGATGACTAATGACTTACAAAACAGATGACTGGGAAAGCACTTGGTTCTTGGCCATGGAAGGGTACGATCTGTGTGCCCAGCCCTTTCTGCTTCTACCTGAACTGGACCTTGTCCAGTCCCGAGTCAGGAATTGCCCGGTTCCTCTTGCCTTCCATTTATACCGAGGAAGCACAAGGTGTTTCCGCGGCATGGTCAGGCGTGGGGTCAGACACTGGTGGTGTGTGCCCTTGGTCCCGTGAAAAGCTGCAGACTCTCGTCCCATGCTCTGTGTGTTGTCTTGGGGATTATTGGTGGACTGGGGGGCTCAGCACAGAGGAGCGCCCCGGGGCAGGGTTATCTGGTGGTTTAGGATCTCTCCCCAGCCACACCCCCGCAGGTGCAGCCCCTTGTGCTGCCAGCATCATCAGGGGCTTCACCTGGACAGAGAGGCCTCTTTAAAGCAAGGGGAGGGGTGAGAGAGGAATGGATGAGAAGAGGGGTGTTCTGGGGGTGTATCTGAAAGAAGCAGCAGTTCTGTATTGTAAAAAGATATTTATGAAGCCAATTTTTCCAGTGAGGTGTGGGTTTTTTTTTTTTTCTCCCAAAGAAACTGAGTTGATTAACACCTGGGAGAAAGACAGTGGTGAGGCCGCCAGAAGTTGGACTTCTCAAAGACAGTGGGGAAGAGAGACTGATGGCAGCTCCTGTACAGAATGGGATACCTGGCAGATACAGCAGCGTCCACCTTGCTACCACACTGGCTGCATGGTCACCCCAGGTAAGTGATGTGAAACCTGTGCATGTGTCATGCTGTTAATGGGGTGCCTGGCAGAGAAAAAAGCTGATGGAATTCTCTAGCGAAATGAAAACCTTTGGAGTATTCCTAGGTGAGGGGCTGTAGCGCTTTCCTTTTGGGATGCACCTGAAATCACCCTGCAGAGCTGAAACTGAAGAGTTGAGAAGCATTGCTGAGGCTTTCCAAAAGAAAAAAATGCTAATATAGCCTCCTGGTTTGGGTTCTCATGTCCCCTCAACCTGGAAAAAACATGTTCAGAGGAAGCTGGAGGTTTTCTTACATGAAATACTAAGTGGGAAGACACCTCCAGTTCATGAACCTTGCTGCATAATGCTGTAGAGAACCACGCAGTGATCCTCTGATACCTTCTCCTTTGCTGTGCTTGTAGTTTCTTTCTCCTGTGCCAGGTTTGTCTCAGTTTGGCAGGGAAAACTGCCAGGAGTGTATGAGGACTCTGGATGACTGGTGTTCGTAAAATGTTGTTGTGAAAGCTTGCACCTCTTTGGGGCCTTTCGGCAAAGGGCTGTGAAGTAGCTCATGAACATCAGTCAAGGGGAGGCTGTAAACAGGAGGGAAGTTTGCTGGAGAAAAGCTTTTCATCATGAGAGGCCTGATCTGGTTTCCTAATCTGAGAGGCAGAGGTTAGTGTGGTGAAGGGCAGCTCTGCTGCAGGCTGACTCAGCAGTTTTTAGGCTGTAACCACGCAGGGAGTGTGACAGTGCTGCTTGTAAAAACGTGTAAAGGTCAGGAGGTGTCAGCCAGAGGGTCAGGGGCTTCGTTATACTGTGATCCCAGCAGCTAAGACATGAGGAGGAGCAAAATGTGTCTTTTTGCAGCAAGCCTGTGAAGGAGGGATCCAGTGAGAGTGTGTGCATGTGCAGGTGGGACCAGCAGCCCCTGCCCTTGGACAAGGAGTGGGTGCAGGAATGAGATTCATTGCCTTTGGGTAACAAAAGCAATTGGTGTGTCAACCTTTCCTCCACCTCCTGTGTCCTGATATTACAACAGCTTAGATTTGAACTGCATTGATTGTTTTAAACAAGCAGCATCTGACTTCTGATGAACATGCACCCAAAAGGAATACTTACATTTGGTTTTAGGGTGACAGCAGTGCTCATCATCAGCTGTACGCTTGCTTTGACCAATAAATGTTTCCCCCAAGTGTTAGCAACTTGTGCTTTACCACAACCTGTGCTTGGGAATGGAAAAGTGATGGGTAAAACCTGCCTGCACACAAAAACCGTAGCCTCTTTCCTTGTCATCTTCTTCTACTGCAGTGTAGCCCCACTTGGTGCAAAGGGTCCCAGGCAGCAGCTGGGTAGGAGGCAGCACAGGAGGACACTGGGTGTCTTGTACACTGCTGCTGAGCGGGATACAATACCCATACATTTCCTCGCTTTGCTGGTAAATCCATTCTTGGTGACAGGACAACTTAACACACTTCATCCATGGCCTTCACCATGCTTACATGACTGAAGATCTACAGGCTTCCAGGTTACAGACATCAGGTCCTCTATACTCCACCACTGGAGCAAACAGAGCATTAACCCGCTGCTGTAACACAGCCCCCTGTGAGAGTCTGCAACACAGCAGCACGAGTTTGATTTCGATCTCCTGTCTAGATCATTATCTGCTGGAGCTGAAACCACAGAGCCCTTCTAGCCCAGCTACTCAAAACTCAGCACCAGTGCAGAGCTGGTCAGGAAAGCTTGCTAGGTACAGGTACCTACCTGTGTTGTAGGTACAGGACACAAAGGGATCTGGGGAGCTCAGCAACCTGTGCGCCTCATGGCAACACGTTTTGTCGCCGGATGCAAAGCCACATGCTGCTTTTAATGCCTTTGGTTATTTTGAGTGGATGCAGCTCTTGCACAGTTCTGAAGTTTTTTTCTGAACCAAAACATTGTCTTTAGCAGCCATAAAACATCTGCTGAAAAATGAAGGTACTTAATTTGAAAAACACTTAATTAGACCTCAAATTTTAAAGTTATCTTCATCTTCTCTGGGAGCTTAAAATACATCTTAATGCATCTGCTTTTAAGTTTTCCCTTATCTACCCACAGATGCAGTTCACAAACACAGGAGTCTCAGCATCCTTTATTCTTAAGCCTTTTTTGCTTTTATTAGCATTTTTCCCCAGCAACTCTTGCCTCCTTCCCTTTGGGTGCAGCACACCTGCCTGAGCAGCTACTGTTGGTGCTGCTGCCCAGAGCAGCACCACTTGCTTGCTCAGACAGTGCCACGCACCTCCAAGCTGTGAGGATTCAGCCTTGTTATAACCTTGTGCTCCAGCAGCCTCTGAGCACTGTAACAGACCCTTCTCGTGGTGCCTGGAGCATAACAAAAGGTTCTACCTTCTGGAAACGCAGGGGACTGTGGCCCAGTTCTAACAGAGCATGATTCAAGAATTTACTGAACATTTTCCCTCCCTTATACAGAATTTTAATCTTAGTGTTAGACCATTGTCCAAAGCATGGCAGGACACCCCCTTGCTGCTATTCCCATTCCAAATACACTTGTAGAGAAGCAGCATTTTAAGAACAGCATGTTTTCACTCTTGGTGTACTGCTGCCACAGGAAAACAGCAGCAGCACCACACCATACCACACCAGCCCTTTGGTGCCACACTCATGCTTTATTAAAAAAAAGCTACACAATGCTAAGAAAAAAAATCAAGTTTACTTTACAAAAAACCTGCAGTCATTTTCAAGAGATCTGATCTCACTTGTAAATGAAAGTCAGCAGGTAAGAAAGTAAATGTTAATTTAACACTTCAGTTGCAGTACATCACCTCAACTTAATCATCCAAAACAATCATCTGAATCACTTGATTAAAAAAAAATCCCCGGGAAAATTTAGAGATAAATGGAAAAATGTCAGAAGAATTTAGCCCACCTATAAACTCTTGCGGAAACTGAAAGACCTTCCTGGCTTTGCTCCACTGTAAGTTAAGAGCAGCTCCTCTGGGTATTTAAGAAAAGTCTTGGTGTAAAGCTGCTGAATTCTGCCCAGCAAGGGGATGAAACTGGTACAACATGAACCTATGTAGTTACCATTGTGTTACACCAGTGCTGTGTCTTACTGTCTTCATGGAAGTGCAAGTCTCAAGTAACTTCAAAACGCTCCTGAAACGGCCCTCGTGTCACTCCTATGAGGTAGGTAGTGTCCTTCCTTTGAGAGGAGAGGGGAACAGACTGACTGCTGCTCAGCACACCAGGCGTGCTGGAAACAGGACAACAGCCTGTGCTCGTACTTGACTTTCCTGCTGCCTCCCTGAACGCAGAGCTCTTGACTGCCTAGCACCACATTCCAGGAGTGAATAGTGAAGGATGCCTGTGACCCAATCCATGGGTGTTAATGGTTTTGAATGAAGTGGAAGCCCTGCTCCCATTATTTCCACAGCCTGCAACTTAATTATTTTGTATGTGAAGAATAAAGGTGATTCTTCAGCCACTCTTCTTTCCTGCATTAAATGATGCAGGGAAGAACACACAGCTATCACAAAGCAGACAGCACACAGAGGACTACAGCTACCAAATGCAGCTTGAGGGTGGTTGAATTAACACCTTGCTGCCACTGCAGACACAAACTCCAAAGCAGTTTTCCTTACCCTAAAATGCACAGACTTAATGAATCTGTGCTTAATTGGTTAAGGAGCTGTGAGGAAGGACTTAATAATGGTCCTTCACTCTCTGAAGCAGGCCACAGTTTATTTGTGGTCTAAAACCATTTTATCATCTCTTTCTAACAAGGAAGAAGCCCTATTCCACACCTCCTTTCACAGTGCTGGCTCTTCACAGGAGCAGCTCTGTAGCATCATAAGCTTGCTGGAAATTAGCCTGTTATGAATGCTCCGTAATACAAATGTTTGTGCTACCACGTGGAAAAGGGTGGCATGGAGACAGGAAGAACTGCTACTTGTTCCATCTTACAGTTAACCAAACTACACCCTTCTCAACTGATACCACTACTAATGATATCCAGTAGCATACCTGTGACACTAAGCTATCTCTATGTGTGTAAAAATTGAGTAGAAAATTCAAGTACCAAAATAAAGTTGTTAACTGACAGGATAAAGTAACAACTGTTTTCTCCTCTCTGAAGACATCTGAGTGTAGCAGACCAGCTTATTTGCTAGAAATACTGTAAGAGAAGCCCACATTCAGCTACCATGACACACTAGAATGTTATTGCTACATCTCAACTACAGCAAGCTAACAAGAAATGAGGACTTCAAATCTGTTATGTCATTTATCATGGGCAGAAGTGGCCTGTGGCCACTGTCCTTATGAACTGCTGCTGGCTGAGGAAGGTGCCATGAGCCACCCACAGTGAACACCAAGTTGTACGATCAGAGAGCTGGTCTTGGTACAGCCAGACTTTCCCATGGCTGGTTCCTGTGCAAGGTGCTGAACTGTCTCCTCTCCTCTGCCATGCTTAGAACTTAAACATTTGGATGTCAACCACTGAGGGCAGGGAAAAAAAGCTGAAACTTTTGAATGTTTAGTTTGTATTTGCACAGTGCTTCAGCCCTTCAGCTTAAGTCCTGGTCTGTGTAAGATTTCTAAAGGCCTAAATTACTTCAAAACTCAATCAGTAAGGGCTGAACTATTATCTAAACAAATAAAACTAGGATATTACAATTTGGTATCCTCTGTTCTGACCCTTTGTCTCTCTTCCTAGAGTACCACTGTATCTAGAATCACTCCCATCATCACCCTGTCAAGAGTACCTTCCTGTCTCAGGGTAAATCAGTGCGCAATTCAACATCACCTACACCCAGAAGGTGAAAAGAAAATGTCTTGGTTTCAGGTTAGAGACTAAATCCAAGGGAGGGAACATACAAGTTCAGTACATTAGGTGCCACAGTAGCTATAGGGCTTTAGTAGACAAAGCATCTAATACATGAGAAATTAATGCAGGCTTGAAGATAAGCCCATAAACCTACCACGGAACCAGCCAGACTACATCACTGAAGGCAAAGTTGTTCCACACCATGTGAGTAGCAATACCTCTTATGAAGGCAGCATTTAACTGTTTGCCAAGTGATGTGTATGACAACTCAGCAACCTTAACTATGAGAAGCACTCTGCCAGGGCTAGCTATGTAATCAGGAAGGTGAACAATGCATCTTAGCCGCTGTTTCTCCTATTCTTATCTTTTCCACAGCAATAAGTCAAGAATATTTTCACAGTTAACTCTGGCAAAGTGTAGAGTAAAATACTGCCAGCATAGGTAGGTTCAGAGTTTAGATGCTTCAAACAGGCTATGAGATAATGTGCAAGTATTGCTCAGCGTTTGTTGGCTCAGCAACTCAGTCCCTGCAGAGCAAGTGTACATCTGAAAGAGCACTTTCACACTTGAGGATCAGGAAGGGGAGGAAAAGAAACCAAATGTCTCAGATCAATGCCTCTTCCTGCACTCAACAAGCTTCCAGGTAACCTTCAGACACAGGAATCAATGCAGCTGAGATGCAGACAACTTGGGCCTTGTCCGGGTGCCTGATGGCAGCACACAGACACTCTGCACGATCAGCTCCTCTTGTCGAGTTCCTGAGCACAGTGGATGTGGATCAATACCTCCGTACCTGGTAATCATGTGAGCTGTGCCTGCCACAACAGAAAACCCCGTTTTGATTTCAAAGAGCTTTTCTGCTTCAGCACAGACCTAACACGGTTAATAATGGAGATGTGCCTGTGTTACAAGTAGGAAAGACAAGCTAAAAAAAACAAGAGTAGCTCAGACCGATGTACTGAGCAGTGGAAAGAAGCTTGAGATTTAAAAGCTGCCAAGGGTGAATTAACTAGTTTGCCATTTTAAAAGATTATTTGAAGCCAACAGTTCTTCAAATTCAGTTTTGAGTGTGTACAGTAACTGCAAAGTCCTTGCCCCACATAAAGCTTTAGGAAAGTCTCCATTTTGATACATATGACATTCTAGTTTTTGTGAGAGAACCAAGAACTTACTGAAAAGTTGTTCTGGCTTTTTCAATCATTTCTTGAGTAAACACTGCAGAGCTACCGCTATGATCAGACTACCTAAGCTGCTGGCACGACTCAATAACTAACCAGTTAAAAAGTTGGGTATAAAAAAAATTTATGTAGTAATACCAATTCAGCACACAAAGTCCATGCTTCACAAGTCCTGCTGCTGTGTAGGACTCTAACATCTACACAGGTAAGTTCAGGTGTTTAGGTCACTGCATGCCCAGATCAAAACAGCAGCAAAATGTCTACCGCTACAAGCAGCTGTACCCAATTGTGCCTTTAGAATGCAAACTGTGCGGAAATCTGGATGGCCAGTGCCCTGCCATGGAAACGGGACCAGGCACACACCCTTCAGCATGTGCACGTGGCAGAGAATAGTTACTGAGAAACGCGTACAGGGTCTGATGCAGATGAGATACGATCAAGAGAGATTAAGTCACTAGACATTCAAATTAGGGGGAGGAAAGAATCCCTCAGAGGCAGTGCACGGACAGGCCAGCATCACAAAGAACTCTAAAGGCACATATCAGGTAACATGGTTCTGTTAAGACCAACTGCTTACACACGCAGGCACGAATCTTAATGGCTCCCCCCCACCCCCCACAATTAACAAAGAGAAGTGCATGTTCAGCAATATTAACACCATTCAGTTAATCTGTTCAGTCCAAATGTTTAGCAGTATTTTCCTTATAGGGATATGGATTCTCTGCACTACTCCAATCCAAAAAACCCAAACAGGCCAGGTTAGTAAAGGTTCAACTGTTGTACTAGTCAACATTTACTCATCAGAGCCTGCTGATCTCTTCTGTGCCCTCTTGTAGGGCAACCTCCTGGGTGAAGCTTTATCTAGAAGAAAAAAAAAAAAAGATAGTTGCATCAATTGCTACAGCTACTTCAGATTAGATGCTGTATGACTAGGTATTTTTCTCCCTCCCAAATGTGAGCCAAACTGCCCTTCTAATGCAGTGCATCACCACAGAGAAGCCAGGTGAGACAACTCATTAAGACTTTTTAACTATTAGCATCCTCAATAGAAGGTAACAGAAAAGACTCTTCCTATTCTATAACATGCAGCTCCAGGGTAAGGGTTGCTCAATTTGCCAGTTACTAAAATGCCAACACCACCCCATCCAACCTCACCCCCAACCAAAAACCCAAACCCCACACCACCTCCTGATGAAACTGCATGCTCTGCTGTTTAGAAAAAGTTTCCTGTTTGACAATTACATTTTTAGAAAGTTAACATATTGTGCTCATTACTGGTTTGAGCGTACCTGCCTCAAGAATGTGTGATTGCCCCTCCTTTAGACAGCTTTGTCTTGCGTGAACTATTTCTACATTCATACAGATTGACAGCAGAAGATAAGTGTCTTGGCTGCGACACAACACACTTTTTCAGGAAGCATCCACTTGTGACCATGTGCTGTCATTTTATAATCAGATATTGACTTTAGCTGTATGATCACTGGATGCCAAAAGCATCATTCTAAAATTGAGACTTCATGACAGGCCGTAATTGTCCTTTCCAATGACGGTCCTTACGTAGGTAGAATTTCAATCCTTTAGTATTGCAGAGAAACTGCAGTACTTTGTATGACGTGCCAAAGTGATTGCTAAGTGTATCTGCTAACTTAAAAATGCACATTTTCTTAAACAGCACCATCTCCGCTGGTTTCACTGGTTAGAGCATGTGCAAACACAAGGAGCAGCCATCATGCCATTGCAAGCTCATCAGTACAGTATGAACTGTATAAAGCACTTCCACTCTTGGTATCACCAGAGTTTGCCTCACCTCTTCTACTCTGCACTGAAGCCATGGGAAAGCAAAACAGAAGAAACAGCAAGAAAAGTTAGAAATACCCACAAACACACAAATGGAATAAGAAATCAAGTATTTGGTTTACTGTTGGCATTTCAGATATCAAGTGAACTTAAGTCATTTTGGACTTGTGAAGGACAGTAACAACAAAGCAAGTCTTAAGGTGGCTTCTTCTAATGCTTACTTAAAACTCTAGTCTACAGGTAAACTTCCAAACAATTTACAGGAACTTTGAGATGATATTTTGTCCTATTTAAGCCTCCTTTGTGATCTATGTTTTGGGTAGAGATTTTATACTATTGAAAAAGAGTCTACAGCACAATCTTGTAGCAGTCACCGAGGGGTCATTATTGTATCAACCAGCAAGGTTTGTTTTGTTCAAGAACAGACTGCTAATGTAACAGTCTAATCACTAAGCAGAGAGCCTGAGACAATTTTTAACCCCCTAGGAGCAAGACAGCTGTTCCAAGAAACTGGTATCAGCTACTTACTCAGTTACGACTAATTGATGAAGTACGTTTGTTGTGCTCTAGTGCATGGAAGGCAGACTACTTACTTATTTGATTTAAAGTTTCTTGGGGAATCCAGCTCATATCAACATCATTCTGATTTGACGTTCCCATCTCTACTTTCTGTACTGGTCTTTTCCTCTGAAAATTCAAGAAAGAACGAAGATTTTTCTTTCCACAATTTTTAATAGCACAAGTGTTAGAAATAACTAATAATGCTCTATTTAATGAATTGCAATTATTTCACTAAGACTCAAAGTTAAGGCTAGTCAATGTGTGAAGCTGTCTTTGTAGCTTAGCTTTAACTATCTTTACCATTAGCAACTCTTACTAAGCTCCAGTGAGGTCTGGTATCAACAAGCTCAGAGACAAAACACACTACTCACCTTCCTAGATTCCAGTAACTGATGCAGGCCAACAATGACAAGCAGACCAAGGCCAGCGAGGAACATGTACATGAATATCCTTTAAAAAACAGTTTAAGAAACTATTAACTAAAAATCTTAGTGTCTGAGAGTGTTTACAAAGAGGCACAGAAATTAAGTGTAGCTTTGGCCACACGCCCACTTGATCCTTCCCAAGAACTTTTGTAGGGGGTGGGTGGGGAATAAACCCAATAAATATGAAACTGAAGCACTACTGACTTTGATTTCAGGAACTGTAATCCTACCTTCAATTCTGAACAACAGAACATTTGAAAAATGCCATATAAACTGGAAAACTGTTAGAAATAAATATTGACATTTAGTAACTGCAAGAACTTTTGCAATATCACGTTTCAAAGCATTGGGTCACAGGAAATATTTAAATTTATGAGTTTTAACCACTTATAAAACCCTTCAAAATCTCTTATGCTTTTAGTACACTACTGCAACGCAAGTCCTGCTAGGGTAGGAATTTACTGGCAAGAGAGCTTTCAAAGGCCTTGCATATCTTGCTCCATGTCCCACAGAATTCTGTGAATGCAAACAGTATTTTTTTACATCTGTGCATTTTAGGTTGTTTTGAAGAATTCTACCTTAAATAACTGTTGATACTTAGCAAAAGGTGAACATAAATTACATCTAAAATTAATTTGGGGAGCAGGCAGGAGTTCACAGGCAAAGAATCGCTTCCAAGTTGAACATCTTAACTCAGACTTACGACAAAGGAAACCATGGAGTTAAACTAGAGAGGAGAAATAATTGAACATCCCTGGTTTAGGGTAATTATCTATTCACCAGACATTACTCAAACAGGGCCTAATAATTGGAATTCTTTTGAGAACTCCTTTAGCAGAGTATCACACATTTTATGTGACCAGTTGTTCTTTCCTCGATGCTATTCCATCTGAGAAGTAGAAATTCATGCGACAGCCATCTCTGTTGGCTGGCCCCTTCCCAAAGAAAGCTTGCTCAGCAGGCAATTTTACCTGTGGCAGCAGAATTCAAACATTGAGTACCACCTACAACTATTTCTGAAGGTTTATTGTTTGTAACTCACAGGTTCTCTCAAAATCCCATTCCAGTGTTAGAACACCGAAAAGCATATCAGCACAGCACACGCGTGCAACTTACAAGGTGCGTCAGTTGTACTTAGTCTTTAAGACAGGAAAAACCACTCCTGAAAGATACCTGCTACAGACAGGGGGTAGGGCCACAAAGAATGACTGAGAGTTCCTCTCTCATACTATGAATTCATCAGGTCCTATTCCAGGCTTAAGTCCTCTGAGCCAAAACAGATGTCTAAACTGCTCACTGACACAGTACCCACCCTGAAGATCCCTAGTTATTAACACGGACTTTAATTTGGGGAAAAAGCTCGTGTTTTCAGTCTATCAACACTGTACATGCCAAATGCCTGCTACATCACCAGCAAACCCAACATTCAGTCAAAGGAGGACACCAGAACTGTTCTCGTTAGTTCTGTCAGTAACCTGTTCTACCAGTATACCAACTACACTTGACTCTCCAGTCTCCTTACGTTTCTCCATCCAGCCCATCTTCTTTTTCAATGATTGTAACGGTTTGATTGAAGACAGCATCTTGAAACACATTGCCCTAAAATGAAGTTTCCACATAACATTTTAAACTCATACGCAAGTGTTTCTCTCTTCCACATTCTTGTAAAAACTCTAGAAAGCAGTAACTCCTGCATACGAATTGGTTAAGTGTAAGTCTGACTCAACACATAAAAGCACAAACTTTTTGGTGCAAGTACAAAGAACAGTCTTGACAGTAGCAGGAAATTTGCATCTAGCCTTCAAGATGTTATTTCCTGTAATGCGAGACAGTACAAAGGGCTCTTATTAGAGCCATCAAAACACAAAGGTATAGCAGCCTGTTAAACTTTGACTTGCACTAGAAGGGAGAAGAATCCCCTATTTTAATCCGATGTATGCTTTTGGATAGTCTTCCCCCGGAGACTGCAACTACTGGTCAGTTACTGCTCAAAATCAAGTTCACAGATGGGATTCAGGTTGATAGTTATGCTTGTTAGCAAAGCTCAATTTGAAAAACACAGTGAAATTTAAGTTATCCTAAAGAAAGCTTTAGTTTTGGGTTTTTTTAAAAAAAACAGCCACCACTACACAGTTCTAAGGCATTCCAGCTTCCGCTGCTGTGAGAAGTGCAAGGCTAACATACCCAGAACGTGGGGTATAAGCATACATATTGTGAAACATGTAGACATCGCCAAGTTGCCTGCAAACCACAAAGGCATTCACTGTCTGGAGAGGCAATAACTTGACCAAGCAGTTCCTTCTGACATTTCCACATCAACTAGAAAGTTGAAGATGAATGACAACACCAGGCTTACATTTACATCTCTGTAGTTGAGATTGATAACCAGTCCAAAAGGACGACCACCCATAGGCTCAGCAGGGATGAAGGAGTACTCGAATGTGGCTTGTTTCTGTGGTGGAACTACGGTGTTCAGAGGGAGAGCCGTGAAGTTCTGGATATAAAACTGGTAATCTTGAGGATACCGGAAAGAAGCATCGAGAGACTCGACAATGAAATCCTCGGTACCCTTATTGGTGAAGCCCACTAGGAATTTTACGATGTTGTTTGCTGGAAAGTCTAGAACACAACAAATATTCAACCATTAGAAGCTTCATACACCACACGTGGGCCATTTCTGAACAGAGAGTGTCTAGAATAGATCCTAGTTTTTACAGCATCACTGTTCCATGCAGACATTGATACAGTCTGAGCAACAGTGAAGAAGACAGTAGATTAATGAAGGGCTCTTACCTTCACCTTTCACAAATAAGATGGTGGTATCAGCACTCGGTGAGGCTTTAGGTTCTCCTGACGAGTCATCTTCCTCTTTTTCTTCTGTCTAAGACAAGAGACTTTTTTGAAAAATCCTCTAATGAACAGAGAAGCAAAGACCATGCTTGAATCCCATGTGTCACAGCCTGCGACAATGGCAAGCACGAGAACCAGTTCCTGCTGATGCAGGATCAGCACACAGGCTGTTCTCCCTCTGGATATCTAGATGTTAAGTGTTTAGAACTAAACTACTTCTAATAGAAAACAAGCGTTTCCAAAATTACAACCATAGGGCAAACAAGAGTTACTTTCCCTACGGAGGGAGTGTTTGTAGAAGCTTTCTGTTCAAGTGTTACGTATGCCTGGGAATGGTCAGGCTGCTGGAACTAAATCATGGATTCACTTGTTCAAGCTCACCTTTCTGATGATATACCTTTTAATTGACAAACCCAAGTGCTAAGGGCTTTCCACGTGGGGATCATGGGCTCACCACCTCCCCTACCGAATGAAAACGAGGCCAACCGCATTTTGAACTGTCTGAACTAATTGCCTGCGAGTCAGCTATATAATTTGATTTCACCTGAAGTAGCAGACAGCCTACTGGATCCACTGCATATGGACCACAACCCAGGGAAGCCACAAACCAGAGCTGCACACCTGGCACCCTGATTTCAAGATGCTGTAAAAAACCAAAACTGTATCTTCTATTTCAGTGACAAATAAGAGAACTGCCTACAACGTGTCCCGTTTTGTACCCGAGTCATAAACTACTTATTAAAAGCAATTTACATCCAAGGGTTATTTAATAACATTCGGTCGAGAGGGCATACCCATCACACCTCTGCCACTTAGCAAAGCTGCTCAGCCACAGGCTCACAAACTTACCAGCAGCAGTAAAAACCTCATGGAATCAAAGAACAGTTTACCAGGTCTCCATTTCTATTACACAAGTCTTCTCCTCCTAATGAATGTCCCAAAATTCCCGATCTTACACCAGAAATTTGAGGCATTTTCATACCAACTTAAGTACACTGAGTGTCTAGCAAGTGGAATGCTCTACTGCTACAAGCAGATCACATAACTACATGAAGTATTTCACCCTGTCAAGACAAAGTGAGTGACCCCAACCAGCAGAACAGCCATTGGTCTAACAGGAAAACCCTGCAACAAGAGTTGGAGAGCAGGCATGCAGCAAGGGAAAACAGGCTGCCAAAGAAGCTCTTCGGAATCAATGTGAGCTCCACTGAGAACCAAGATTCTGCTGCCCCTTGGAAACAGATCCCAAAGAAGCCAGAATGAAGCAGTCCTGCAGCCCAGCGTCTTTCTCAGTTCAGTGAGATGCAGCTTAAGCAGGAGAGGAACTCTGAGGGGCTCCTATGAGGATTCTGGTTCTTATTTGGTGTACAATTACCAAGTCTGTGGGCTCATCTTCTTCAACTTCAGCTTCATCATCTTCATCTTCAACTACAGTATCTTCCACAGCTTCCTCATCTTCCGTAGCATCTTGAGCTGCAACCAGTAAGCCTGAGCCTACCAAAACAAAACGCAAATAGAAGAAACCCTTTTCAATGTCTAACTAATTAACAGAAAAATGACACTGCAGCACAATTCTCAAACTAACGTTTGAAGAATGTTAACTTCCTGAACTACTCATTTGTGCGCTAGTAAGTTCAAAACCAGAAAGTTCACAGCTGGATAACAAGAAGTCCAGCATTCAAACAGCAATACTTAAATTCACAGAGAGCAAACAACTTGCCTTAAAAGCTATTGTTTAGGTTTTTTTAACATCACCATATTAAAGTTTTTAAAATTTGTTTTGTCATTGCAAACATGAAAATAAAGACATTGCTATTGCCAGGAAATCAATTATTCATGAGTACTGTTTCTTCTGAGAGTAGTAAGTTTAATAATTGGTTAGCATGTCCCTTTCACCTGCTGGTATCAGAACACAGCTAGCTAAAAAGTTATTTTTACACATATTTTCATTCACATTTTAGAATATAAAAGATCTCTTTTAATGACCTTCTCAATATCACATACTACTAAATCCATATGTTCAACAGAACTGGAACACTACTCAGAGAAGAAACCTGATCCAGAGCCAGGCTCCAAGAGCAGTGCAGTCAAACAGTTCACTGCCTTTTTGCTTTTCTGGAGGCAACTCTCATACATCAAACACCAGGCAGATACGATTAATACAAACAGCGGCCACATGACAGAGTTCTGTCTGTTTGTGGTTCAGAGCACATGCCAGCTAGGCTGAGAAGTTTTAAAACATACACACAAAACTACCAATTTTTTTTTCTAAATCTAACATTTTCCAAAAATGGAGCAGTAGAGATAGATGGATGATTGATTTCTACAAGCCTGAAAAAGTTCTACTTGCCATGAGTACACATTTAAAATAAATATTTAAAAACCTTCACAGGGAATAAGAATCCTTGAGCAGGACAAGTACATCCAAGGACCAGTCACCGCTGGAAAAGCAATGGCAGCCCCTCCTGTTGAGTGTCTTTAGAATAACGTGCAATCAAAGACTTTTGCGAAACCACGTGCAATACTGAACCTGAAGACTAACAACAGTGATTGCATTTCCTGCTATTTTAAGCTTACAAGTCTGCAAGTAAAGAGTTTCTAAATTAACCCCTTTGTATACAAACGGGGTTTGGGTAAGTTATAAGCACTGTTCACGACCAACTGCACTGCGAGTCTCTCAGACCCCTGATTTCCGTCTCCTCAGTGGATAGCAGAGAGGCTGATGATGTGGCAGTGGCGGGAAGGGAGCGCTGCCCGCTGCGGTAAGGAACTGGCCGGCTGGAAGAGCTGGCTGCCTTTCTGTCCTCCCAGACGCGGTAGTAGGGAGGCAATTCTCGGATCGTGAGTCAGACAACACCGCGGCGACAACAGAGATCAGCGCTCGGAGGAGTGAAGGACACCGGGGGTGAAGTGAGGGGTGGGAAGACGGGCGGCAGCCAGCGCATCTGCCAGCGGCTCGCTGTGGAGCTAGCACCGCCGGCGACAGGGCAAAGGGAGATGGACCCGCTGCCACAACCTCGAGTGGGTGCTGAGCGGCACCGCCGCGCCCACGCGCTTTCCGAGGCCGATTTCGCGGCGGGGCCCGAGGCCGGTCCCGCGGGCCCTGCCCGACACCGCAAAGCGCGGTTCGCCCTGGCGAAGCCCGGCCCTGCCTGGAGAAGACCGCAGCCCCGGGGGGGCATAAGACCGGGACCAGGCACCGGAGCCCCGCCCCGGGCCGAGCACGGCAGCCCCGGGGGCGGCCCACGTGCGCGGGGCGGCCCGCACTGCTGCTGCCCGCGTACGCCGACATTCAATGAGCAGCACCCACCGTCTCCTTCGCCTCCAAGGGAGCACAGCGAAGGCGGCATCGGGCCCCTCCCATCACCCTCGGACCGTCAAAGGAACCCGCCGCGTGCTCCCCGCGGCAGCCACCGATTCCCCTCCCACGGGCAGCGGCGGTTGCTCGCCTCCGCTCACCGCCCGCTCTCACCTGGGCCGCCGCGGGCGAGCAGAAGGGCAGCAGGGAACACGAGCAGGGCGAGCAGCACCAGCTGCGGCAGACGCCTCATAGCGGCGGGGACAGCAGTAGCCACGACTCCCAACACCCCGCACCGCACCGGTGCCTGTCGCCGCGGGAGGTCTAAATGGCGGCGGCCGCCTCCATCCGGGGCCGCTCCCGCCCCGCGGCCGCGCCCCCGCCCCGCCGCGAGCCGCAGCGGACGTGGCTCCGCCGGGAGGAGGCTGGGCGGTCACGTGATCTTAGAACACGTCTCCCCTCTGCCGGCCTCCGGTGCGCACGCACGACCCCTTCCGCTTCGGGGTAGAGACTGACCCTGCTTCCTGTTTAAAACGGATCGGGGGCAGGGGTGTGCCCTGCTACGCGTAGCGCGCATGCGCGGGGCTTTCTCTCCGCCTTCCCGGTGCGCGGGCGCCAGTTGTGGGGAGGCAGGATGCGGAGCGCCGCGCTGGGCGGGTGCCCTGCCTGGGGTGAATTGCAGCCGGCTAGCCTGGTCGCGGGGAAGGGCCGGTAGCACTTCTCCAGCCCCTCCTACCAGCTGATGGCAGCGGGGCCTATCCTGATGGGAAGGCTGACGTCAGGTGTTTCCAGCCAATCCCTGTGCTGGGACATGGGGCTGGCGCGGGTCCCGCCCCCCTGGCTGTGCGGTCGCGCTCGCCCTCCATGCTTTTCGTCCTTTTGACGCTGCCGTAGGGGCAGCCGGGTGCCTGTGTGCCTGTGTACTGGCTGACGCCTTTCTGCCGTCATGGATTACCGGGTGCTGGCCATGAGCCAGGCCGTGCCCGGGCAGTTCGACGATGCGGAGAGCTCCGACGGGTAGGACGTGGTGGGGGACCTGGCTTCTCGTGGTGCCCTGTGAGGCGAGGCTGGGCGGGCCGCGGTTCCCGCAGGCCCCGTCGGAACCGCCCGTGTGAGGGGCGGTTCGGGCTCGGCAGTCCGCAGGCGCGGGCGGCGAAAAACGATGAGCGGGGAGGGGAACAACCCTGCGGGTCTCCTGGCGGTGGGGTAGGAGGCCCGGCGCGGGAGGGCGGCCGTGCTGCCCCCGTTACAGGGTACGCGGGAGGGAAAGGCCGAGGTACGCTCAGCTTCTTAACTGTGACTCCTGCCTAACCGCTGAAATGGACGGACCCATCTGCAGACGCGGGCTGGCCGAGGCAGTTTCACCTGGGTGTTACTTGATTGTAACTAAGCATGTGAAACAGTGTGAGAGAGCACTGAGTTGCTGAGGACAGCAAATACCTTTGATTCGTTTTGGAATCAAAACACATTTTCTCTGTTGAAAGTATAGAGCTTTTTGTATTTAGTAGGAAGTGAATAAGGAATGGTCTTGTGTTATGGGTTCAAGCCGTTTTCTTTCCATTTTATCATTGATTTAATTACGTGTCAACTGCCTGTGCAGAATCTGCTTTGGGATATATTTATTCTGGCAGAAAAACAAGACAGACAGCAAGATAAGAGTAAGTCAAAAGGATGCATTTCTCCCACAGATTTTTTTTTTCCTTAGGTCTGATTTTTTTTTTTTTTTCATGGAGGTTATACTGGTACCCTGAGTTACTGGCATGCTGGCTCTCTGCTTCCAGAGAGGTTTTGAGTGGCACCTTGTCAGATGGAAATCTGCTGTGGCAGCAGACAAGTGGTTCATGTCTGGTGAAGGAGCCAGGTGGTCTGATCTGGCTGGAGTCAGAGGGTTCCAAATATGTGTAACCACAGAACAAATTAGAAGGCAGTGCTGATGCAGTGAAGAAGGTAATTTAAATGTAGTCCGTCTCTTAAGGGCAGTGACCCCCTCATATACAGGTGCTTAAAGATAGGCGAAGTGAGGAACATCTTGTGGAGAGCTAATCTTGTGAAATCATTTGTTGGGATAAATGTATTGAATTTTTCATTACTGTAACAGTTATTTGTAGTTACATAAACATCTGTATTTGTTTGCAGTGAATTTACACAAGACACAGAAGCAGCTGAAGGTGATGTCGCTGAGAACTACCAGTCATGTGTGTGTGAAGTAGTTAACACTGAGGAAGGAGATGGTGATGATGATGATGAAGAGGAAGATGATGACTGGGACTGGGATGATGAGGTGGGAAGGCTCACGAAGCGCCACAGTGCTGCAGGTGGATGCAATCCACAGGTGTGTTGAAGGCTGTTTGGTGAGCCTGAACATCAAGGGTGTCCAACAGCAAATGGGACTGACCTGGAGGCTTTGTTCTCTGTTAGTATTGCATTGAGCATAAATGCAAATGGAAATCTTCCCTTGGGAGAGTCCCCTTCATTCGAGTCTGTTCCTCTGCCATGCATGTGTGTACATTGTTGCCAGAGTTCCTTTTGATTTCCTTGTCTCAGACTATTGCTGGATTCAATTTGTCACTGTGATTTCCTTCTGTTTCTCACTTTTCTTTCTTTGCCTACCCTGATCTGTACCCATGTTGCTTATTTTTTTATATTTGTCCCCTGTGGTTTTGAGCATTTTCCCCATCCTTTCTATTTAATTTTAAGACTGTACCTGCTTGTCACACCCAGGGTGAAGCAGGTTATGTTTTGGAGTAATACTGGAGGAGGCAAAAGAAAGTGTAAGAGATCGAGGGAGTTGCAAGAAGTGGATTAATTTAGTCTGTGCTGTTGTCATAGAAACTCTGGCATTGTGCAGAATGAAAAGCCCATGTGATGGGAGAACTGGCATTCTCCTTACCCTCAGCATGAGCGCTGGGGGTTCAAAACCTCTTTTTTTCTATCGATACAGATAGAACAGAAGAATTGAGGTAAATTAGAGTAGTGCTGATCACAGCACATTATGTCTGACTCACAGTGTTTGTCCTGGATGATTTATTTTTGCCTTTAGCTAGAGGTTTTTGCTGTCCAGTGTTGGTGAAGTTGTGTTCAGGTACTGTGTTTGGAGAAGACTACCTTTAAGAGTAGGTAGCATCTTGGAAAGCTATATCTGTTTGTTACCTTCTCACTTTTTCTCTCGTTTTCCTCCTTGTTTCTGTCTGCCATTTTCCTTCCTTTAACAGATAGAAAAAAGTGTTAATGAGACATTTGTAGTTCAATTCCCAGACTAAAAATTGCCCTGAATTGGGCTCCTTTTTGAATTTTAACTGATATGTCACATGTATTTTCTTTTCTTGAATTAAGTAAAATCTGATTGTTAATCCATACTCCTTTCCTCACCCTTTCTGGTTTTCTTTTTTATAGTTCTAGGCATAGGCATTTGAGCTTATTTATCCAATGGTATTGTCTGTATTTCAAAGGGCTGTTTAGAGAAGGTAGCTTGTATTAACAAATCCTTTGTTCCAGGCAAACAGACAGACACCTAACTACTATTCAGCAAAGATGTCTACTCCTACAGACAAGGCTCTAAGGAAATTTGAACATAAAATTAATTTAGGTGAGTATAACTGCACTGTCCTTTATGAAAATAGATACCACTCTGTGACATTCTCGGACTAATGCTGCTTACTTTAAGCCAGAACTCACTCAATGAGTTAACCATTGCCAGACAGATCAAAAAATGGCTTTTGCGTACTGCAAGTTGTCTTTAGTCTCCAATAACCAGCTGTCCTATCCCTTTCTGTTCCCCTTCAGAGCCACAGGGCTGACTTGTGTTTGTTGGGGTTTTTTTCTTCACCTTGACTTCTCCAGACCACATAAAAGTACAGTATTTTTTCCATAGCCAGTCTGTAGGAGCAAACGGTCTGGAGGGAGAGTATCAGCTCTGTTGTGATGGTGTTGGTTGTTATCAAAGCTGCTACCACAGCTGAATTTTCTAGACAGTTGTAGTCCCCAGTAGTATTAGAGTGGTGTATTGTGCAACAGTATCTCAGGGGCAGAGTTCCAGTGGTAAGCAAAGAGGCTGCTGTCCTAGCCGGTGTGGTTTGATGTTTATGGTGTGATGGAAAAGGCTGCTCAGCTCAGCCTCTTAGGGCTGGATGTAGCTGTGATCCTTTTGACAGGACCGTAAAGAGGTGGTGTTTCCTTCATAACAAAGTGGTTATGAAATGAAGGCTCAAAAGAGTGGTGCTGGTATATGTAGCCAAATAAAGCAGCTTTTCATTCATCATCATTCATGGCTTGGCTTCGCGGACGAAGATTTGGGAAGGGCTTTGCCCACGCTTATTGCAAGCACGTTGATGGCTGAAAAGGCCAATGCGGGATAGGCAAGACCGGTTGCAAAGAGCACACCGGAGGGTCTCCTTGGGTGGTATAGTCGAGGCACGGTTCTTTCTGCGCTGTCTTTTCTCCTCGAGCTTGATTCTACGCGTGCTCTCAAAGGAGACAGCAGCGTTATGTATGGTGTGTCTCCAAATCTCCCGATTGGAGGCCAGGGTGGACCACTGATGGTGGTCAATATGGCCTAGGCTGAGGTGTTGTTTCAGGGAGTCCTTATATCTCCTCTTTGGAGCTCTTCTCTTGCGGCAGCCGGTGGCAAGTTCACCATAGAACACGATCTTAGGGAGGCGGTGATCCGCCATCCTGGAGACGTGCCCTGCCCAACGCAGCTGCGTTTTCAGCAACATGGCCTCAATACTGGTGACGTCTGCCTGTTCAAGGACAGCAACGTTAGTCACGTAGTCAGTCCAGTGGATGTTTAGGATTGTGCGGAGGCAGCGCTGATGGAAGCGTTCGAGGAGTCGCAGATGGTGGCGGTAGATGACCCATGATTCAGACCCGTACAGAAGAGTAGACAGTACCACGGCTCTGTAGACACTGATCTTTGTACTTTTCTTCAGGTGTTTATTGCACCAGACTCTTTTATGGAGTTTTCCGAAAGCTCTGTTTGCCTTTGCTATTCTGTTGTCTATCTCTTTGTCGATCGTGGCATCTGAGGAGATGATGCTACCCAGATAGCTGAACTGCTGGACTGGCTGAAGCTCTGACTCGCCAATGGTGATGTGGGGATGATGGTAATCATCTTGTGGTGCTGGTTGGTAGAGAACTACTGTCTTCTTTAAGCTGACTTCCAGCCCAAAAAGCTCAGCCGCCTCTGCAAAGCAGGATGTTAAGCGCTGCAGAGCTGCTTCTGTGTGGGCAACAAGGGCGGCATCGTCAGCAAAAAGCAGCTCGCGGACAAGGTGATTCAGGGTCTTGGTGTGGGCCTTCAGTCGCCTTAGGTTGAAAAGGCTCCCATCGGTACGATATCGGATATAAATGCCGTCTTGTTCATCGAGGTCTGCCGTGGCCCTTTGGAGCATCATGCTGAAGAAAACTGTGAATAAAGTTGGTGCGAGAACGCAACCTTGTTTCACACCATTGGCTATTGGGAAGGGCTCAGAGAGTGCATCGCCATATCTGACTTGGCCGCGCTGCCCCTCATGTAACAGGATAATCATTTTGAGGAACTTGGGGGGACATCCTAATCGTTCCAAGATCTGCCACAGACCTTTTCTGCTCACAGTGTCAAAGGCTTTGGTGAGATCAACGAAAGTTACATAGAGACCCTTGTTCTGTTCCCTACACTTCTCTTGCAGTTGTCTGAGAACGAATACCATGTCTGTGGTACTTCTGTTGGCTCTGAAACCACACTGACTTTCAGGCAGAAGTTCTTCTGCGATAGCGGGTACCAATCTGTTCAATAGTATTCTTGCGAGAATTTTTCCAGCAATGGAGAGCAGAGTTATGCCTCGGTAGTTTGAGCAGTCTGACTTTACTCCTTTTTTCTTGTACAGGGTGATGATGATTGCATCACGGAGATCTGGTGGTAGTTCGCCTTGTTCCCAACAGCGCACAACTAGCTCGTGAAATTTAGCATGGAGCGTTTGGCCTCCATGTTTCCAGATTTCAGGCGGGATTCTGTCGACCCCAGCTGCCTTGCCGGTTTTCATCTGCTGTATGGCCTTAAGGGTCTCTCCCATAGTAGGGGCTATATCCAATTCATTTTTCACCGTTTGTTTTGGGATGAGCTGGATTCCTGAGTCTTGGACTACACGGTTGGCACTGAAGAGAGTTTGAAAGTGTTCAGACCATCGATTCAGGATGGAGGTTTTATCTGTGAGAAGCGTTTGGCCATCTGCGCTGAGTAGGGGGCTTTGAACTTGGTGTGTGGGTCCGTACGCTGCTTTCAGAGCCTCATAGAATCCTCTGTGGTCACCCAAATCTGCACATAGTTGAGTCTTTTTTGCTAGGTTGAGCCACCACTTGTTCTGGATGTCTCGAAGTTTCTGTTGGAGTTTACTTCATGCAAGACGAAAGGCTGCTTTTCTTACATGGCAAGATGGTTGAGCGAGGTGTGCTTGGTGAGCAGATCTCTTCTTTGCCAGCAATTCCTGGATCTCTGGATTGTTTTCATCAAACCAGTCTTTGTTCTTCTTTGTGGAGAACCCTAAGAATTCTTCGGAGGACTGCAGGATGCTATTTTTAATATGTTGCCAAAGCGCTTCAGGAGAAGAGTCTATGGGACAGTCTTCAAGCCTAGTTTGAAGGTTTGCCTGGAAGCTGTCTCTCACTGCAGCTGTTTGAAGATTGTTAACTTGGAGCCTCCTCCTCAGAATGCCGCCCCTCTTAGGTTTGGGCTTAAAATGGAGGTTAAGTTTGCAGCGCACAAGGCGGTGGTCTGTTTGACATTCTGCACTAGGCATCACTCGGGTGTGACAGACATCGCGAACATTTCTCTGGCGCACTAAGATATAGTCAATGAGGTGCCAGTGTTTAGATCGAGGATGCATCCAGGTTGTCTTCAGGCTGTCTTTCTGCTGGAAGATAGTGTTGGTGATGGTAAGCTGCTGCTCAGCACAAAACTCTAGCAAGAGGCGACCGTTGTCATTGCAGTTTCCAACTCCATGCTTGCCTAGTACTCCTTTCCAGGCTTCAGAGTTCTTACCTACTCGGGCGTTGAAGTCACCAAGGATTATGATCTTATCATCCGCAGGAACCTTTTGAGTAAGGCGGCGCAGATCGGTGTAGAATTTGTCTTTTTCTGTAGGGTCAGCTTGGAGAGTTGGGGCATATATGCTGAAGAGAACAACATGTTGCTTGTTGTGTAGCGGGAGGCGTAAGGAGATAATGCGATCGGAATGACCTGTTGGCAAATTTTCAAGTTTAGAGGCGATGGAGTTTTTAATCATGAAGCCAACTCCGGAATGATGACTTTCGGTTTTGGGTTTGCCTGACCAATACAGTGTGTAGCCGGCACCATGTTCTTTAAGGCTGCCTTCCTCATGAAGGCGAACTTCACTGAGAGCAGCAATGTCGATGTTGAGTCGTGACAGTTCGTGAGCAATTATAGCAGAATGGCGTTCAGGACGCCCACTGTCTGCTGTATCGAGCATGGTTCTGATGTTCCAACATGCGAGTGTCAATCTGGACACACCTTTGGAGGCAGGTGTATGCCTTTGTCTCTTTGTCTTTGGTTGACCGCAGAAGAAGATGTCCGTTGGCCGCGGCTAGCCAACCGGATTGGAAGGGAGATGAGCTTTGGTTAGGCCACCTTTTCTAGGCCCCTCTCCATGTGGAGCAAGCAGTGCTCTCCTTGAAAAAGGCTGCTTGGTCATTCAGGATGCTGCCGAACGAGTCTGTCATCTCCCGGGTCAGTCTCAAGCGACCAATGTCCTGAACCGCCTGCATGCAGGGTTGGGTCTGCGGCTTCCAGTGACATCTTTCCACCTGCCGTTTCGTCCCTTGCCTGTCGCTACAGGGCTTTGCAAACGTGAGTACACCCTTCAAGCCTGCGCGGTGGATTTTTTAGGTGAGGCGCAGCATGCGCGAGACTGGCCCCACCCTTTACACCTGAGGTTCAACTGCCAGGGCCTAGTGAGCTTGGACGGTGACAGCGAAGTCCTCAGGTCGTAGGTTTGGTTAGAGTATCCTTCTCTTAGATGGATGGCCTTACAGGGCTAATCGAGCTCCATCTGCCCGGGTTTGGAGTTAGAGTTGTCCTTCTCCTAGGATGGTTGCCCGAAGGCTAGTGAGCCCATCCTGCCCGTGGACACACTTTGTCTGACCCTTCAGTTGAGACCTGTCAGGCTTGGGAGACCCTACCGGAGGCATATACTACCACCAGCATAGCTCTCAACTTCACAAGGGCACACAAGCTCTTTCCCCATGGCAAGGGGGTGCCCATGAAAGAGAAAGCAGCTTTTATACATTTAGCAATTAATCAAACACTGTTTCAAATACCATCATGGGGAGAGGATCCAGACTTGCTTATTCTGCTCAGAAAAATGGTACTCAGATGTGATGAGAGAAAGGCAGACAAATTCAACAGTGAGGTGTTAGCTGAAAGGCATTATTTCTGGATGGCATCACACCCCCAAGTCTGTGGGACTGTTTCACCCATCTGTGGTGTTACCTTACAGTCCTGCTTTGAAATGCAGAAAGTGGAGAGCAAGGTTACCTCTGGTGCGTAGCCAAGCTTCTGTGCTCGTTACACAGAGCTCTGTCTCTGTTTTGCTGTAGTACTGTGATATATTGGCTGGCAGCAGGATTGCAGGGGCAATTTCAAACAGGAGAAACTTCTTTGCATTTGTTTTTTTTCATTTCTTCTTATGTGTTTTTCAGAGAAACTAAATTTTGATGACTCTGTTATAAACAGAGTCACAGAAAAGTGTAGACAGAAGGAAGCAGACATGTGAGTATTACTCATCCTATTTTCATTTAAATAATTTGAACCCAGAAGAGTAGTTCTTATCTCCTAACATGATCCTGAGTTTTGAATAAATTTATGAAGAAAATTGAAATTTGTAAGTAGTTTGCATGCAGTTTGCATTTTGCTCTTAAACGTTTTGATTTCCAGATCTGTTCCCTAAATCATTCCAAAGTTTTGATTCTTCTGTCACTGCTGCTGACAGCACATCCAACCACACTGGTGTAACGAGACAGAAGTGATGGGTGTCATTCCACCTGAAGGGACTATTTGATCTCTGATACTCTTTTTTCTAAACAGAGGTCCTTAAACAATTGGACTAAAAAGGTATTGGCAGCCTTTTGAAGGTTCCCTCTGATGATTTGGTGAGGAAAAGGTACTCCTTTTAAATTTTTTTTTTTAATCCTGCAGCTTACAGGCCTAAGTTATTAAGACAGATACCATTTTTCCTGAATGAGCATAATTCAGTGGAGGCAAGAAGTTACCTGTGAAAGCAGGCACTGATGTTTGAGGATTTCTTTTCCCCCCCCCCGGCTCTGCCTGCAGGAGGAAACCTTTACTTGTCTATGATCTGAAAACCTTGAGGTTGTCACTTAGCTGTGATGCAGAATGTCATGTTTTACTCTGTCAAAAGTGCTAAGCCCGTAAGTGGGATTGTATAATTTTGTTTTCACTTTCGATAGGTACCGACTCAAAGACAAGTCAGACAGAGCAACAGTAGAACAGGTAAGACCTTAATTCAAATTTCTCTTTTGATCAGCACAAATAACATGGAATTTTGGGATTGATGATAGAACAGATACTGTAGGAACAGTTTTGTCATGGAATTGTTTCCCTTGCTATCTTGAAGAGACCCATTGTTTCTTTGTTTTTCTTGTATGAAGGTTGTACTTGCTTCCATAAATATTTTGGAGCTCGTTTTTGTGCTTAGCATTTGATTATGTATGCAATGCAGAATGCTATCTTAAGTTTTCATTAAATTCCGAAGAAAATACAAAAATGTTGGGTTTGCTTTTTTCTTTTTGTTTTCTTCAGCAAGACTGAATTGTTACTGGCCCAAGGCCACACAGTGGCTCTATTTCAGTTATGAGAGCTGTATCTGAGGAGAAACCTTGTTTTAACACACTGAATGTAACTGAGGGTGGGAAATCATTCTCTTGTCTCTTCCAGAGTTAATTCAAGGACATGTGCTTAGCTCAAAGTCATCATGTTGCAAGAAAGTGAAATATTGTTCTAGAATCATGGCAGACCTCTGAGTGAATTCTAGCAGAATCCTTAAGAACAGTCTGAGGTCGTGGGTCCTCTAATATGTTACTAAGGCTGGACTCTAGTATTGGGTGTTGTCCTCTGCAGAGACAGCAATTGTGCTGACTTTTCTTTGTTAAATCTGAGGTGTTGGATCCGAGGACCCGAATGATTCTGTTCAAGATGCTGACCAGAGGAGTCATATCAGAAATCAATGGCTGCATCAGTACAGGGAAAGAAGTAAGTTTTATTAGAAATCACGTGATGGTCTTTTCCTCAGCAAGCTGGGTGGAAGCTGGTGGTGCTCAGAAGATGTACTATTTTTGTTGTGTTGCTTGATTGTAGGAGGTAATCCTAAGATAAAAATGCAATTTATGTTAAAGGAAACAAGAATGAAAGATTTCTCAGAAGAATCTTTTCCCCAAGAATGAAAGATTTGTCAGAATACTTAAATTTGTTGATCTTGTTAATTGTATGTTACAGCTGAAATTTTTGGAAAGGGAAACCATGTGAAACAGTGCCTGAAAAAGCGTACAGACCCGGGTAATTCTTTCTTCATGCAAGACTCTTGCATGCAGATCAGACCAGCTCCACATGTCAACAGACGTGGGAGTATCTGAATGATGTAACAAAATTCTGTTTAAAATACTATTAAATCTTCACTGCTTTTACAGAGCTGGCATGTTTGTGTGCTGTTATTATCAAGTAATATTGCAGATAATTAAGACCACAAATCTCCAAGTAAACTAATAAATCAGATTTAGAATCTGATCTGGTTTTCCCTCAAGTCCTTGGATGGCAATTAAAGGCATACTTCTACCCTTGTGGAGGAGTCAGTGTCTGAGATATTTGGACCATGCTTTAGGGCCTAAGTAGCGCACAGGCTTGAATTAACCCTTCACACAAGGGCTTGTTTCAGTCTCCAAAATGTGGATGAGGTGGAGTTTTCTTGTGCTTTGTTGTTTCTGTCCCATATGCATTGTCACATCCCTACCTGGTCTAATGTACTTCCTGTAAGCTGCCTCTGGAGGAAGATTGCCCTTGCGTGCAGTCTCACTCAGCTGGTGCCTCGTAGGGGCTGGGGTGAGCTCACATCTTTTCATCAGAACTTTTCCAGGTGTCAGAAAGAGAAGGTTTTGTTGGTTTAAAGAGCTTTTCTTTAATATTACTCCTTCCCTTTGTAATCTGATAGGCTAACGTGTATCATGCCAGTACTGCTAATGGAGAGAACAGAGCAATAAAAATTTACAAAACCTCTATTCTGATGTTTAAGGATCGAGATAAGTATGTGAGTGGTGAATTCAGGTGAGTTTGACTTCCGCCTGTTTTACTGGGGGTGAAAGGTGGTGAAATGACCAGTGCTAATCCTGCATTGATTGGCTGAGAGTCCCTGTTGTCTTTTATTTCTTTAAATAAAGATTTCGTCATGGATATTGCAAAGGCAACCCAAGAAAAATGGTGAAGACGTGGGCTGAAAAAGAAATGAGGAATTTAATACGGTGATTATTCTTCTAGGTTTTATTCCAGCATGCAGAAGTAACTGAAACTTTAAGTTTATAGGAGGTACTAGATGGTGGCTGTCGCTACCTTTTAGGGTATTCAGGGAAGTGTCTTAAGTCTCCCTGTGGGAGAGAAAAGAAAGGGGAGGGAAGAATAAAGATATTCTTTTGTCTTGGTGCTCACACTCTAAGCTCTTCAGTGTCTGAACTCAGTCTGACGTGACTGAAAACTGAGGAAAAGCTAGAAATAGCAGCTGCTGAGTAACAGCACGCTGTGTGATACAGGTTAATCCAGGATTAACCTGAACTGTGTAAAGATTCTTTGTCCGACACAGGAGTGCTTAGAGAAGGATCAGAGCCAGGATGGCTTTGTATTCATTTTCTAGTTCCTCACAAGTGAGAGTTTCCAGAGTAGAAGGGCTTTTCTTGTGTATTAGGTTTAAAGCAACAGAGCTCCTGTAGGCACCAGTACAATGCAAATAGAGTTTGGTTTTGTATTTTCGTGGCTTTCTTGCTGTGTTACAGGTTGAATACAGCCCAGATACCTTGCCCAGAGCCGATTATGCTAAGAAGTCATGTGCTTGTCATGGGCTTTATTGGTAAAGGTGATAGGTAAGTATCCTCAGGAATTTTTTTTTTCAGAGGTAGCTTTCCACAAATGTTTATTAAAAACAAACAAACGAGCCCTTTGAATTTACTTGCTCTTACTTTATGACTGTGAAACGAACAAGTTATTCTTATATGTGTGTGTGACCTGTAGAATATCCAGACATTTGCCAGCTGCTGCTGCAGACAATCTGCCTGATTCTGAAGCCCCAGCTGTGTGCAAAATGAGTTTGTAAAGTGGCTTAACCAGAGATGAAGGCTGGAAAGGCTTGCTAATTGTACATGAAGATAGCTCATCATTTTGTAGTAGAAACATTAAGGTAGCATGGTCCAAATCAGGATCTCTGGCAAGCATATACCAAGCTTTGCTGCCCTTTGTGCTGGCTCTGTGCACTTAGCTGCTCATGCTGACTTGCTGGGCACACTTAGCAAGCAGAAGGATTAGGAACAGCAGTTAAAGCATTTGCAGCTGGTATGAAGAAGGAAAAGTTGTTCACTTTATGTTTTTTGTGCTGTAATTTCAAGGCCTGCTCCTCTACTGAAGAATGCTCAGTTGTCTGACTCCAAAGTCCGGGAGCTGTACCTGCAAATCATCCAGTACATGAGAAGAATGTACCAAGATGCCAGGCTTGTGCACGCAGATCTCAGTGAATTTAATATGCTGTACGTTTCCAAACTTTGCTCTGAGTTGTGACATCTAAAACATATCCATTGGCAGCCTCTGTGTGAGAGGAGACATCTAGCCTTTAGGTGACTGGTCTCCTTTAGGTGACTGGTCTCCTTTAGGTGACTGGTCTCCTTTAGATGACTGGTCTCCTTTAGGTGACTGTAGCTTATGTAATTAATTATGTAGCTTTTAATCCAGATCTGAGCTTTCTCCATTTAAAAACCAAAGCAAGCTAACAAAGAAAAAAATAAAACCCACAAACAAGTCCCATCACAAACAATAACCTCAATTAGAGAGAAAATTAATAAAAAAATAAATAAGGTATCATTTATTTCTTTTTCTCCCCCTCCCATAACACTGCTTTTTGTATTCATGAGAAGACTATTTCTTTAAAGTTTAATAATGCCACTTATGTAGAGGAGGGAAAGGATTAACCCAAAAAAGCCCTAATGGCCCTAATATGTGAAGTGTATGTTAGAGAAGTATGTTACGGTTGTTTGCTGGTTCTTAAATTTGAAGCAGACTTTGTTCCCTGCCCCTCAATAATCTCCCTTATAGTGGTGTTAGAGTGCAGCTCTGTGTTGGTTTGCAGGTACCACAGTGGGGACGTGTACATCATTGACGTGTCTCAGGCCGTGGAGCATGACCACCCACATGCGCTGGAGTTCCTTCGAAAGGATTGTGCCAATGTTAACGGTGAGTGGGCTGTCCTTCCACTCTTGTTCTGATAGCTGGTTTACTGAGGAACTGTGCTCACCTCTGCTCTTTCAGGTATAGCTGTGGGAGTTGTCAAACCTCTGTTAAAATACTCTCCTAGGTCTCACGACCCCCTCGGGGAGCAGTGTAGTGTACTGAGTTCAGAAGACTGCAGCCCATCTTGCTAGAAACCACCTGCCCAAATTGAGTCACCTGGCTGAATGTCAAATTTACGATAGGTCTGAGATCAGTCACAGTCTGCAGCAGCAACCACCCCAGTCTTAACCTCCCTTACTGGAAGGACTGCACGGACATACTGATGAGTTTCCTTCTGTGAGTGGAATCCACATCTGGAATTCCTGAGCTGGCAAGAAGTTGGAGTGCATTACAAAGTTCACTGCACTTGTCCAGGTCAGCTTAGAGGATCGAGGTGCAGAGTAATTTATTAGAGATGTTACCACTTGCCATAGTGTTTTGATGAACAATATCAATGGTATTTTTCCCTTGAAAATGTGGTTTTCCTGTGTAAGTATGTGTGGTGTGTAAGAGACACCTAATGGTAGGTGAGGTGTTTCAGTGTTTCTTCCTCAGGACCAGAAATCTGTTGCTGCAGGCTGCTTTTGTCCCCCTTTATTTTCAGATTGATTTTTTTCTAATTTTACTGAGGCTTTTGAAAGTCTGTAGAGAAAACTGTGTGTTTTGGTGCCATGTGTTTAGTGAAACCCAGTGTGCTAGTTTTTCCTTATTCCTTTTCTGTTCGTAGATCTCCAGTAACTCCCTTCTGTCTCAGATACTTGCACTCTTTGCTCTTTTTTCATGTCTTTCGGCTTGCTCTCCCCAGATACTCTAGTGCCTCAGGGAGTTGCAGTGGGTTTTGTGTGTATTATTTGTTTTCTGTTGCTGTAACTTTCTCTGTGTAGCCCTAGGGGCTCAAACACATTGCTTTATGCTCTGCCCTAGCTGTGATCATTGCAAAGACTTGTGGTTCCATGGACACAGAGCTGCCTCCAAACTGGATTTTCTTTGTTGTTTTTATGATTAATTTCTCATGGTGAGACATTTTCTGAGAACTTCAGCGGGAAATGCTTATGAAGCAGTCCTCAGTGTCTGTCACTGCCATTTTTCAGTATGGAAGCTTAGCCTCTGAATTTGGTTATAGTTGACTCAAGAAACCCATTCTGAGTGCAGTACTGAGGAAAATGCTAATGTGTCTTCCCTTTTAGGCGGGTCACAGTTAGGCTGTCCTGTGTTTCAGTGGATACTTCTGTTTCTCTTGGGCAAAATTTGAGGTCTCCATTCCTTATTCTTTGAAATAGATTTTTCATCTCAGTCATTGCAAATCCTACCCCTGTCTTAAGTTGTTTACTACTTAACTCTTACTCCACTAAGTCTGGTTCCTGCTGAAATTTATTTGGCTTGTTATTCAGTTATTCTCCTCTTGGTATTTGTGGCATCTGGAAGGTGAGCAGTTTTATTTCAGATGGCCAAGCATTATCTGATAACTAAAGCCAGTATGGTTCAGTATGTGCTGCTGAGACTTTCCCAAGTCACCAGGACCACTGGCTTGCTGTCACTGTCACTTAAACCTCAGAGCTGCATATGTTACACGTAATTACTTACCGGCTTTGTCTCTGCCCTTGTTTCCCGGTAGACTTTTTCCAGAAGCACAATGTTGCAGTGATGACTGTGAGGGAGCTGTTTGAGTTTATTACTGATCCATCTATCACAAGTGAGAACATCGATGACTATCTCTTGAAGGTAAGAACTCACAGCCTTGTTACTTACATAGGAAGACTTGAGCAATACAATCAGATTTAGTTCAAGCTCCTCCATCTCATTTACTCTACATCCTGCTATCAAAGGAAGCTGCTACAAGGCATTATGTTACGCTAGTGCTTCAAAAATGGATACCGGTCTCTTCTGTTTATACCTTTATAGGATGACAACACTTTCATTCTATGTTTTCTCAAAGTCTAATCACAAAAACTCAAATGCCTGCTTCAGATGTTAGTAAACTTGGAATGCTTTAAATCAGCCCGTTCTTTTTGGCGGGGAGAAGCTCTGCAGAAGTATAACTGTGCTTATATAGAGAAAGGGATTGAGGATGCAGATTTGAGCTGGGCAGCCAAGGGAGGAAGGGAATGACTCAGGGCAGTGTTACTCCAAGGTACATGGTCTTGCTAGCCACATATAGCAGCTGGCAGAACACGTCGGTTCTAGGAGAGGGTAAACTTACAGTGGTGCTAGCAGCACCCATGTGTTTCATCTCCAGCTGCCAGTCAGTCCTCTCCTCCCAGTTAGAAGCTTCTTCAAAAAGGGGAGTGGACGGGGATGGGGAAGCTTTTTAAGTTAATGCAAGAGAAATGGGGGCCACATGCCATGCTCAATGGTGATTTGATGTGTCATTCCTGGTCAAGACAACATGTGTTCCAAATACCAGTATGGCGTGGGGATTTCCAGATGTCATGTACTTTCTGCATGCCACACTGGAGCTGAATGGGTCGGAGCTGTGTTGCGTGGTTCCCCTTACATGTGGTCCTCTGCTTGCTCAACACATGAGAGGAGCCAGGGCCCAGACCAAGCACTGCACTGTGGTGTCCTGCAGTCACGCCGGGCCTGCTGTGTGCTGGTCTGGAAGGAGCAGCAGGGTGTTTTCCCATGATTAATAAAGCAAATCTCAGTTAGATGTTGTTACCATCAGGTGTCACTCAAGGCTCTGCTGTAGGGAAAGCTGGAGTGTGTGAGTGTGGTGGTGTGGGATGCGGGGAGAAACATAGATGGGAATGGGTAGTTGGATTAAGTGATGTGATTCTACAGAGTGATCACTTGGCATTGTTTTGTATTTCTTCAGGCAATGGAAATAGCATCAAAAAGAACAGAGGAGGAAAGATCCAGCCAAGATAAAGTGGATGAGGAAGTAAGTGAGGATTTTTGTGGCTTCTATGAAATTGATGAACCCTTCTAAACAATGAGAAATGTTCTAGTTTATTTGGCAAAATGTGCAGTTGATAAGCAAAATGTCATTTGTGATGCTGAGATGTCTTGAACTAGTTGAGATGTGAAGTATTAAGGCATGCCATGTGTAAAAGCAGACAGTGATAAGGTTTTAGAAGGCAAATACTCCAATTCCTAAACCAATATGTTTGCTTTTAGCTAGGTCCCTTAATGTGTATTTTTCCAGTTCAGGTTCAGTTAACAATACAAACCTTTAGGACTCAACTAGGTTAAGAAGTTGGAGGCATGGGAAAAGTTTGTGAGTGGCCTGGTGGTGATCATGCTGAGAAATGAGCCCTGTTAGTCATGATCTATCAATCGTGTAAGTTGCATGCTGAGTCGGCTCCTGGGGAAAAAAAAATACACTGCAGTTCAGATGGTTGTTGATGACTTCTGTGTTCACTTTTAGTTTCTCTGAGCCATGAAATCCTCCATAATTGTTCTGTTCAGGATGTGTAATTAGGAAGAACATCACAAAATATGTAAGTTAGTAATTCTGTGCTTCCTTTCACTCCAGGTGTTTAAGAAGGCTTACATACCTCGAACTCTGACTGAAGTTAAAAACTATGAGAGAGATGTGGATATAATGATGAAATTGAAGGAGGAAGATATGGCATTGAATGTGCAGCAGGATAATGTGAGTAGATATGCTAAGGCACTGCAAAAAAGGAGGAGGGAATATGAATTCTTCTTACTGATAACAGCAAACAGGCATGGAGTACCGAATCTAGTGTCATGCTTTAAAATCATCTGGTCAATACTAATGCTAACTTTGACAGGGGAGGGGGTATTCCTCTTTGCTAGGTTTTTTTTTTCCTGGGCATGAAGATTTAAGACATGTATTTTGATAACATAATTTTCTTTCTGTCTGGGTGTAGATTCTCTACCAGACTGTGACAGGACTGAAGAAGGATTTGTCTGGTGTTCAGACGGTGAGATGGTCTTCTGGAAATGCTTCATTTTAGCTGTTTTCAGGAGATGTGTATGAGTACAGAGAATGCCTCGTCTTGCAGCTGCACCATGAAAGAAGCCTCTTGTCTGCAGAGTGGCCATTTCTGTCCAGTATGGGTCTGGCATGGTGGTGTGTCTGCACACCCCATGAATTGCTTCCATGCACTGTGGCTGATGCCAAGTTGCTTGAGAACACAGTGATAATCTTTGCTATGGCAAGGTGATCCCTGAAGTTAAGGTGGAAAATGTAACTGTTTAAAATTGTGGTATGACGACAAGTTTTGATATGTTCAGGGTAGCTTTGCAATAATTATTGTGTAAAGAACAACCCTGCAGCATAAGGCATAAGATATCATGTCTTACTATATTTGAAGTGTTTGACAGTGGCTCGTTTGTAAAGTACATTGGATAAGAGGTTGGGTACAGATCAGTCTGTAGCAAGGCAGGAGTCCTCCATGGATTGCCCCTCCTCCCTTTCTAAGTGTTACGTAGCAGGGGTGGAGGCTCTGTTTTGAAATGGAAATATCAGTCTCCAGATTTGTTTAAGAATAAGTGAGTTTTCCGATGGATATTTGTGGTTACATTAAAGCCTACGTGCAGTGCCCCCAAGGGAGGTTTGGGTATCATTAAAAATTGGCTTCCACATATGTTAGCAAATTGCTGTTTAACTTGGGGAAGTGAGCTTGGGAGTGCCAGGACAGCTGTGCTGTGAGCTCTGACCTAAAAGAATGTGTCATACATTCTAGAGTCCTTGTTCTTGATTTGGGTTAATCCACTTCTCACTCTTTTTCGTGAGACTCAGTGATGACTGTAGTAAAGGAGATGGCACAAGCTTGCTCAAGGGGTTTTTTGCAGCAGATTTGGTTTTATATGTATGTATATGTGTGTCTATATTGTCTTTAGGCAGCTTTGTTTTGGTCTGATACCATTATCTCTTGGTATATCTTGCAGATTCCTGCACTTCTTGAAAAGGAGGCAGATGAGTCAGAAACAGACTCTGATGATGATGGCAGCTCAGAGAACTCCAATTCAGGCTGTAAAGAATCTGTACACCCCAAAGATAAACCTGCTGAAGTCAGCATAGACAAAAAGGTCAGCTGGCCAGGAACTGTTTATTGTTCCCACCTTAGCCTATGTGACAGGAAAAAACCCCAAACTTAGTTCTGAGTGGTTCTTGCTACTTCTTGTCTGAAACAAGCTATGGGCTCTTCCTGCTGTGGAGAATGAGAGCAGAGAAGGTGAATTTCATTGTGGATGCTTTATCAGTAGTGTTTTTCTGTAGAGGAACATGTAACATAGCTCTCTGTAGCCCAGACAAAACTGAGAGAGAGATCTCTGCAGGGAACTCTAGGGTTACACAGAGCAGAATTTAGTGAAGCCTGGGCAGCTCTTTAGTGCCTCTGGCTATTCTTAACAGGCTTTGGTGTTCAGGTTTGTGGTCATGGTCCCTGACTAACCTCATCTTGCCGAGGGAACTGAGACCACTTGATCTACTGAACTGGAGATTCGGTGACAGTGTTTGTACCACAGTGGCTTTTGCAGTGCCACTCATACAGACTGGCTGGCTTTGCTGGCAAGAGATGTAACACAGTCATGCAAGGGATTATGGTTTGGGCTTTTTAGTTTTGCAAACTGCAGAACAGTATTCTCTGTTCTGGGGAGGCTCTTCTGCAGAGTGTACTCCATGGGCAAGAGCCTTTTGGCAGCCTTGTAGCTGCTGTGCAGAAGATGAAACTTGCTGGGTTTAAGGGTTCAAGATTTGGAGGTTTGCTTTTTAGGCTTTTCTTCATGGAAAAGGTAAGGTAATATATTCTGTATCTGTCAAATACAAATGCGGTGTTCCCCTACAAGACATTTTCTGCCAGTCTAGCGCTCAAAACCTCGATGAGACATCCTGTTGTCATCTTAGGTGTAAACAGCATGAGTTAAGAGTGCCTCTTACTCCCTTTCTTCAAAGGTTGCATGAAACTCAGGTTTTAACTAGTTTAAATTTCACCTTGTCATTACCAGTGTGCAGCTTTTAGCTCCACCCCGGCCTATTTGTCCTTTCTCCTTTCCCCTCACCATCCTATTGATTTTTTTTTTTTTTTTCCTTTCTTCCTCTTGATAACCTTATTTTTATGTGGTATGTTACATTAACAAGTTAGTTAACAATTGACCTGCTCAAAATCTCGAATTCCTTATGCCTTTAAATGAATGGTGTTTGGTTTTTTATAGGAAAGGAAAAAGATGGTTAAAGAAATCCAAAGAGAGAGGAGAAAAACCAAAGTCCCAAAGCATGTGAAGAAACGGAAAGAAAAGACTGCAAAAATGAAGAAAGGCAAATAAAATCAGCTGTGGCTTGGAAAAGGATCATTTGTTGTGGTTTGTTTAGTCACCGTCTGTTCTCTTTCAAAAATTAAAAATCCTTTATTTATATACATACAGTACTATTTCTGAGGGTGCTTTTGTTAATAACATGGTGTAGTTGTTTGAACAGAGCATATGCTGTGGGTTTCTCACAGAAAAGAATGAGTTTAATGCTTGTGCATGTTAAAATCCTTTGTCTGTGCAGGTTAATCTGTTGTTACCTCACATGGATTTGTTCCTGGGGTCTCTCCCCTGTCTCACACTGCATATACACCAGGTTTGGTGTGTTCTAGAGCAGTGATTTGACTCAGACAGGCTCTTGGAGGAGGGGGAATGGCAGTTCAAAGGCCCATGCCTTCTTCACAGTATGGAACAAAATGAGCTAGCTATCCTGGGCAGGCTTTCACAGCCACCCTGGGGATACCCCTGTGGGCCTGGTGCCTTTGCTTGCCTCACTGTGCTTGCATCATCTTTAGTATTTTCTTACTGAAAGCAGAGTTTTGATTTGGGGGGCAGCTGTCCTCAGTACCCTTCTGAAGCAGTCAGGCACATGTACCCAAACAGACCCAAGCCTGACTTTTTAAATTATTTTTTTCCTTGGATCCCACCATAAGGCACTGTTGCTTTTAAGAGTATTATGAACCAACGGTTTTGTGAGCTGGTCACGTGAGTATTTGCCATCAAGGTTAAACACGTGGTTGAATTCAAGGCTGTGAAAGGCTTGCAGCAGGACCTCTCTGGTATGGCTCAGCGTTACCAGTCCCTGTTGTGCTAAGGTGCCGAGCATTACTGGCGAGAAGCTGGCAGAGCTCTGCTCATAAGTGGCCCCCTTGGACTGGGGCAAAGGTGCCGTGCTGAAGACAGACCACCTCTCTTGGCAACCACTTTGGCTGCTGAGGCCAGTCCTGGGAGCAGTGTCCTCCTCATGCTGTAGCACCTCAGCTGTCTGTTCCCGCTGTCTGCAGTGTTAGACCTCCCAGAGCCAGCACAGTGGAAGTCTCCGATTCCAGTAATGTCTTGATATGTACCCCATGTGAGGGGTGGAGCTGAGGCCCTGGGGATTTATGCTTACAGGACATACATCCTCTGCTGACAGAGGACAGCTTTTATCCATCAGTGGATATCCAACAATGATGGGTTGTCCAGGGGCAGAGCGAAGCTTCCTTCTCTCTGCTCCTCCCCTCCCACACCCAGAAGAGATGATGATGGCCAGTTGCACATGTGGTTGCACTCCCTAATTTGACCTTTGCAACCTCTTTGTCTTTGGTTAGAGAGGCGTCGGATTTTTTCATGGGGTTCTGATATGGCCGGTTTGCCCTCTGAGCAGTTGGCATTGGCTTCATCGCAGTGCTGAGGTCTGTGTCAGGCTGGTATTAATCTGTTGCTTCTCCTGTGCTGTAGAATTTATAATGTGTAGTAAGAGAAGCCTTGGAAGATGGAGGAGGCTTGTGGATTTGGTTTCCCCATGCTAAAGCCAGTAAAACCAGCTTTGTCTGTAAAGATATGTCTCCTCAGAGGGTTTTCATTTCTGTTCTGAAATATTTTGATTAAACAATGCAGAACTAGCTGTGGCAGGCTGCACACTTGGGCTTGGCATGTGTGCGCAGGCCAGAGTCTCCCATGGTCCTGGATTCAAAAGAAGCTCGGTGTTTTCCTGAGGACCAAAGTGTCCTGCAGTGTTTGGTCACAGCTAGTGGAGGAGCTAATGATGAAGGGGTGCGAAGGCAAGCGAGGGGTTCCAGAATACTGGATTGCTTTCTACTTCTCCAGCTGAATCTCTGCCTGCGGTTTTCACCTGCCAGACTGTACAGCTGGTTTGAGAATGACACAAAATAGGATGCACAGCTGCAGAACAGGGCAGGTGCTTTGTCTCTCTGTGCCCTTCAGCCTGGGCTTCTCCCCTGAAGACAAGCAAAATGATCGGGGACTGCTGGGGTGGGGGAGTGCATAGGGTCTCTTGTCTGGTTACAGGGACCTCTCCATCTTCACCTCTCCCAACTATGGAAACGAAAGGATTTGGACTCTTGGTGAGTGAAGGGAGAACCTAAAGAAACTGTTCTGTCTCTCTCAGTGAACTTCTGAAATGTTTCACAGTGAACAGCTTCACTGATCGTTCAAATGCCAAAAGCTATCTGAGAATTTATTTTTAACTTTCTAGGGTATTGCTGTAGAAATAAATACACAACTTGTAACTCATTGTTTTCACTGTTGTAATTCTGGTCCTTCAAAAATGCTACTAGACTTTCAAAGTAAAAATGCTGACCCTCTGCCTTAGTATCTCATTACTGTCCTGGTCTTGCTGTGATCTTGTGTTCCTTGTGCTGTTTTTCATATCCTCTAGAGGGAGAAGTAAGTTCTTGTTTACACAATGTTGGAAAGTGTTAATATATGAACTATATGGCTTCCTTAATATATGAAAAGTGCTAATGATGTTTCAATTCTGTATGTAACATTCTGTAAATTCTGGTGGATTTGTACATGGCACCTAGATTTTTTTCTTTCTCCTGATTTGCAGTTCTTGGACAAAGTTTTATACTTTCAGAGGCAATAGGGGCATAATTTCTTCTGGTCCAGGCAGGGTCTGCAGCTATGGCATTAATGCTGGATTTAGGATGAGGGTCTAGTTGGCACATGGCAAACACCAACGAGACTTTTTCTCCCTCCTGTATGCATGAAGCCTCATGGTGAGAATCTAAGAAACAGTAAAGATGCTGCTCTGCAACTGTCCAAATTCATGGGCATAAACACCAATTGTTGGGTAATGCAATATTTAAGTTTTGTCATGACTGGCCGTAAACACAGTTGACAGCTGCTCTTCTGTTTGTTTGTTTGGGGTTTTTTGTTCCCCCTTTCCCCAGTTGTTTATTTTCAAAGGATTGACCTAAGAACAAACATGGCCCTTTTTCCTGACGTGCAACAACATGCCTGCGACCTCTGCAGCCTGTGTGGAACTGCAGGCTCTCCAGAGCAGTGGCATGAATGCTAGACCTAGCCTACAGCACCGAATTTAAACCATCTCTCTAATATCTAGCCCAGAGATCCGTGTCTGCGTTGGAGTTTGCGAAGGCCACAAGGCTGGGATTGTTCAGCAGTGCTGGCAGTTCGCAGGTATTGCTTGGGGGCTTTTTTTGCATGGTTTCTTTTTGTTTAAAGATAGCAGGCTGTGTTGGGCTGCTGCAGAGCAGGATGAAAGACGGGCAGTGACCCTTCTGCTGGCATTAGTGCTGAGTGTGAAGGCCAGGGATGGGACTGAGGAAAGAAAGCTTGGTTCAGAGCTGTCTTCTGGAGAGGCTGCTGGATCCAGAGCGCTCAGCTGGCACTGCTGCTGTTAGCTTTGCTGCTCATCCCTTTCATCTAACCTGAGCCCTTGAAGCTTTGCTTTGTCCTCCACCCTCATCAGGTTTCTCATTCTGTGGTCCTCGGACAGGCATGAGCTTATGGAGTGTAAGTGTGTTTGTGTTGCAGAGCATCGTGTCTCTTTAGACTGCAAACAGGCCTTTACGTGGACTTGAGAGCTATCGCTATGCATAGTAGACCTCCAGTTTGTCAAATGCAAGGGTCTTCAAGGAAATGTAAGGTGGTAACCCAGACCGTGTGAAACGCACTGTACAACTTGCTTTGCTCTAATAGTGGTGAATATGGGAAACAGTTGTTCTTGGAGGTGGTGACAGCTCAAGTGATGGAACCACAGTCTGGATAGACAATGCTAGAGGGGAGAGAGCAGCTGAGGAGGAGGAGAAGGGCCGCTTTGTGGTTCTCCAGCCCCTTTTGCACTGTTGCCCTTTCTGGATGCTGTCTCCAATCTATCTGCCATGCTCTGACTGCCTGTCAGTCCAACCTGACCCCAGCCGCTCGCCTTCACCATAGACTACACACAGCTACACATGGGGCAAAACAAAGAAACAGCAGGGAGAGCTGGAGACTCTTCTCAGGGCAGTTCTGGCTTGTTTGAGAAGTCACTCCCTGTAGGGTGGCAGATTTACAGTGACTTGCCCACCAGGAGCATCATGGGGTGCGATCCATTGTTGAGGATGGGTAGGGACCAGACCAAGGGCTCAGACCTGCTAAAGGCTCAACTCCCAGAGCAACTGGTGGGAGTGGAGTTATATGGCTGGCTTAAAATGGAGCTGAAGAGTTTGCAGCTGTGCAGGGGAGACAGGCACATGGTTTCTTGAATGTGTGGTGGTTTTGGTGTTCCAGCACGTTAGTATTGGTGTAGCAGGAGAGAATGAGTGGTTTCTTCAAAGTTGTTTTCAAAGGATTTAAAAGAACAGTTCAGAAGAGTCAGTTTCATGTGTATTTTCTTTTTCCTGAGCTTCTACTTAAACAAATATAAAACTTTCCCAAGATACTGGCAAGCCCCTGTCAAACATGTTTTATGGACTATATCCCTTCCCGCAAGTGAACCAGGAATTCTCTCTCATTTGTTTCATTTGGGGAAACCCATACCAATGCCCACAGACGCTGCTGCTAAGTGATTTCCACCTAAAGAGAAGTGTAATGGCAGCATACAGTGACCAGCCAGGCCCTTTTTGGGAAGCCCATCACTTACACCAAGTACCCTATGGCTGCTGATGGGTTGTGCTGTGTGGAATTAAAGGATTATTGTTTGTATGGGCTTGAGAATATCTGTGCTGTTTGCATTGCTCTCTGTATGGCTGTGAAACGCAGCTAATGGGTTCTTCTTACCGTCGACTGGTGAGGCTGGGTTGACCTGTTCTTTTGCATTGTACTGACTGGCATGCTGAAAGCGTTAGAAATGGGAGCTGAGAGTAACTAAACTGGCTTGGAGTTAAGGCTTAAATGGAAAAGCAGGACACCTTAATCAAGTCCTGAGAGCCCCTCTTATTGATAGCGCAGCTTGGAGAAATTATGAGCTTTGTACTGAAGGGAAAGGGGACAAGAGAGAGAGAAAAATGAAGTGATGCAACTAAAACTCTTCAAAATAAGGCACAGCTTGCAAAGAGCTGTCAGTGTGTGTTGTGCTGGTAGTTGCACATGCCTTCAGGGTGTCAGGGCATGGTCAGAGCACCCTCAGGCTGGAGCCACTTCTTTGCTGATGCTTTTTGCTGTCTCATAGTTACACTGGCCAGGACTGTGAAGAGATGTAAAGTCCAGGCCAGCACAGTGGCTCTTGCAAAAGCCTCGTGGGTAACCTCTTCTGGGAGGTTGCTTTGTACAGGAGTGGTACAGGCAAAAGACATGGAGATTTGTGTGGGAAAGAAGCTAACAGCAGGCACCTCAAAACCATGACTTGTTCCAAGGGGTTTTACTCCCAGGGCATGGCTCCCAGGCTATTGGCTCTGCCAGCGTTCATCAGGCTGTGTGGGACAAGGGGATTGAGCTGCTTGTGCTCCAGATTAGGCTGTGATGCCTAGCCCTCTCGTTCACTTTGGCAGCTGGGCAGTTTGGTCAGGGACTGTGATGCGATATTGCTGTGCCTAAAAGAAAAAGCTGCAGAGCTCTTCCAGCCTTCGCCAATGGCAAGACCCAAAACCTGAATGAAGCGAATGGCTCCATGGGTGTAGGAGCAGCTGCATCCTTCAGGGCTACAAGGGAGTTGTGTACTCACTACTTACAGCCCCAGTTTGGTTGCTGTCAGCGTTTGTGGGAGAGGTGCATTTAAAAGAGAGGTTTAAAGGAGGATGGATGTTTTGAGTGATGCCTGGAATTCCTCTCATTCATAAGAGGAGGATGGACGGCTTTTGTGGGCAGGAGATGGGCAGCAGGGGAGGTGGTGCTTCCCCAGCTGTTTCAAAATGAGGCTTCTTCCACATCCCTCTCGCAAGTTACACTGAAACCCTTCCAAATGCTACGGGGCCAAATTTTGTTCTCAGCTACACCCATGCAACTGTGCTGAAGTCAGCAATTGTCTGTTTTGCAACCGTCACCTGATGCAATAACTGGAGGGCTGCGTATCTCAAAAGTTTAGATGTGCTTGTGTTCCCAGCACCTTGACAGCAAATACTGCTGGGCGTGAAATTGCTGTTGCCTGAGTAATTGCTGAAGAATAACTGAGGTCAGTGGCATTGTGCGGCTGTAACCAGCTGCTCAGGGCTGGGAACACTCCTGCGATCTCTGAGAGTTCACTGGGACCCCGGAAAGATGGGCCTGTCTCTCCCTCCAGCTGGAATGCCATTTCCCACATCAGACACTCCCTGCAGTAATTACACCCTTTTTAGACTCACCCCTCAGCATTCACTTGCCTAAGCCCTGCCTCAAACTGACATCATTGGAAAGTCCAATAAAAATACAGCAAGCTTTCAAGCCGTCCCAGGGAAGCTGAACACTCTGTTATTAGTAGCAGTGTTTCAATGCAGCTGCTTGCTGATGATTTGCTTAACCTTATCTTGTAACAGGGGGAGTTCAAGTCCCCTCCCAGCAAATCACCATCAGGACAGCAAAGGCCTTGTCTTGTCTTCAGTGACATGCTGGCCCTCAAAGGACTTTGTGTCAGGTCCTTTCTTTTTCTTCTTTTTAACTTTCTTGCAGTACTGAACATTTTCTTCTGGAAGATCCAATTTTAAGCTTCTCAGATGTAAACATATCAACATCATTAAGTCAGCAGTCATCCTGGTTGTTTTTCAAAGCCCTTCTGTGTTCCTCTTTCTTTTTTTTAATTTTCATTTCGAAGTTGATCAGCTCTTTAAAAGCATAAGGATGTGTTCAGAACTTGCATTTGCTCTGGGGGAGAGGAAAGCAAAGGCAGCTTGTTTAATTTTTTAAGTGCCTTTTTTTCGTAATAAAAATTCAAATGTTGAATTGGACCCTCTATAAGGACACAGGAAGTTATCATTATTTTTGTAATAGATAAAGCTGAAAAGTTGAGCCTGAATCAGAGCAAATAGTTGAGGGGTTTTGGTTTTTTTTTTTCCATTATGATCCTGTCTGAACGGGCATACAGCTCATCCTATGACATCAGAGGGGGTTGTGATTTCGGTTTTGTTTGTTTTCAATTTTTGATTTGCATGGGAACAGTCCTCCAGAGAAGAACTTTCCAAACAAGTAACAAGAAAGGAAACTACGTGCAGAAAAAGACAAGGAAGGTATTTGGAAAACTTTGCAGGGAATGATTCCTGTTCTGTAACACCTGATGATGGAAGCATGAGGCTTTGCAATTGTAAACAGAATTTCTTTCCACCCTGCTTGGCAATAGTACTCAATTTTTGGGTGTAACCCTTTCATGTATGCATCTGCACTTCCCATTCCCAGGGCTGGGCATGCCGGGTAAGCCTTTTGATCTCGCCTTCCAGCCTTTGCTTGCATTGTGTTCATTAGAACTTTTTCAACTCCTCTGAAGCAGGGTGTGATGGATGCTCCTGGAGGAGCTGCCCTCTAGATCGCTGTGATTATGCAGAGTTGATGGTTTCTCCCTGACAGGTGCAGGCAAGTTGTTTTAAAAACAAAACAACAACAAAAAAAAATCTTTGTAGTAAAGCGAAACCTACTTGGTGGCAACTGCTTCCTCTGCTGTCGTGCTCAGGTTGGGAAAGCAGAGGCTTTACCTGGCTTCCATTTCTGCCTCTGGCAAAATTATCTCTTTGAATCGCAAATGCCCCACCTCATGCTGGCTCTTGTCATCTGGTACCAGCCATGGCTGCTCCTCCAGAAGCTCCAGCCCCTGGAAGAGCACTCCAGCCCTTAGCAACGTGTGTTTACCTTTTCCTCTCTTCTCTGCAAGTTGGTTTGGTTTAGTTTTCTGTGGTACTGACCTACCGGCTGTGGCAGTCAAGGGGCCTCTCCTGCAGCTTGCAGCAGGCTCTAGGGTGGTGTTAGACCGAATCCTGTATTGTTGCACGCTGAAAGCCCCTGTTCTCCACATAATTCTCCACACCGCGCCCTGGGAGAGGCCACAGACTGTTCAGAAAGGTACTTCTGGTCCTTCCAGCAGCTCCCCCGCACCTGAACTATGGTGGGGTTTGCAAGTGCTCGGCGTGTTAGCAAAACACCATAAGTAAAAACAACTGTCTGTTTTGTTTGTTCGGGTTTTTTTTTTTTCCCCTCCAATTTAAATAGTTTAAAAACTTGTTATAGACCTCAGGCCCCCTTCAAGTCATTACTGTGCCTTCTTGCTGGTTTGGAGACTGTAGCACAACTGTAATCAACCAGAGCAGACACTGCTGAAAGCTGTGAAATGCCATTTTCCATTCCCTGCCATATCATATTAAAGAAACCTTTTCATTTTTGAAGTGCCACACGTGTGCCCTTTCCAGGTCTGGGGCAATAGGAGAGCAATGGCACGCAGGATACTTTGGTATCGGGGAGAGCCAAGTACTTTTCCCATTGGCTCTCTGCAGGTGTATAGGCAGAACTTTGGTTGTCTGTCGTAAGACAACACGAAGCCATTGTCTGCCTACGTGATTTGTGAGGCAATATCAAAAAGCACATTTCTTTAAAAACACATATTCTTGTGAATGTTTACACAGTTTGAAGGGTGGTGGTTTCTGGTTTTTTGGGTGTGCATGCATCGCTACAAGCTGATACTTTCAAAATGTATACTGTGGATTTTTGTTTTTTTATAATGGAGGGAAAACCAAATCACATCCCCAGTCCTCCGTTTGATGCTGAGGAGCTTGGATAGAATCGTACAGTGAAAGAAGGTGACATACTAAGCATACGCAGTAGCTCAGCTTCTTTTTAATCTGTTCTGTGATTTGCCCACACTCAGCAGCATTTTTTTTTTTTGGCTGCCACAGAAGCCAGCGCAGCGCTTCAGGCAAAGGCGTCTCCCAAGCTGCCTTAGTTGATGGAACTAAAGTTGCTTCCTGAGTGTTACTGTCCTGTACGCTGCTGGATGAGCTGGCTCTGCATCCCTGGCCCTCTTGGCCATCTGCAAGTGATTAACTGTGCTCTGAAATGCAACTGCCTGTGCACCGCATCTGGTCAGGGACCTCCACTGTGAGTCGTCCTCACTGGAAGTGAGGCAGAGACTAAAGCCAGCTGAAGAAAAAAAGGATTATTTTTTATGGTCCTTCTTGGTAGTTTTTTCCATTAATACTTTTAATAAAAGATGGAAAACTCTAACTCTCTGAAACATCTGAGCCGCAGCTGTTCCTGGTGGTTGATGGGAGATGATGTGAGTGCTGAGGCGTGTGTTTGCACACCCCCTGTCTGCCACCCCTCTGCTCAGCTGGTTGGGGGTTTGCTGTCTGGTGAAGGGATGGGATCGGGTGCTGGTATGACAGAAATCAGTTAATAGCAGCTATGAACGATTGGGCCAGATTCCACTTCAGTCACAGGGAAGCAGTGCTCACCAGTGGCAAATGCAGCACCAGCAAAGGTGTTGGGCATTCAAACCATTGGTCTGGTGGGAGAAGGAGTCTTTCAGGAGCAGCACATGGACTGCTGTGGAAAGCCTAGCTTAACTGGGAGATGCTGTGCACATGTGGATGCAGGTTTGCTGTCAATGCTTAACTCAGCATCTGGGTGGAGTATAAATCCCATTCTTATGGGTGCTCTGGTGGATCTGTTGTCCCACGTGTCCATTACACCCATAAGTACCCACAATGTGTAATTACTTACAGAGCAAAGTCAGTTAAAGGGAACATTAGTGCTGTGGTAATAAAAGAATTACTGAAAAACAAGCAGCCTTCACCAATTGCTATGAGAGATGTCACCCCCCAGGGAAGGGAAAGTGAGTGCAGCAGCTTAGCCACGGAGGGAAGTCATCAGCAGCGTCTGGCCTGAGCCTGTGCTGTCCAACATACTGTCAATAGTGAGGGAGAGGGGAGCTGAGGAAATCTGTGGGTGATTCTGAGCTGTCAGGGTGAGGAGGTTGAGGGTCGATTGCGAAGGGCTGCAGAAGGACTTTGTGACCCTGACTGGATGAGGAAATAGCGGATAAAACACAGTACAGGTTATGCACCTGCTGAGGAGAGGGGCAACAATCCCAACCTGATGTGTACTGCGATGGGTACCCAGCTGTTGGTGGCCATGCAAGAATGAGGTCTGGGTTATAACGGAACTGTGAAAATCTGTGTGATCCTCGCTTCAAAAAAAGTCAAATTTTTTAAGAAAGAGATGGTGAAGGGAAGGGCCACAGGGTACATCTGTGGCTCTGATGTCTTTTTCAAAAGGCTATTTGAAAAACAAATTTATAAAACTGAAAAAGTACTGAGAAATATGTGTGGGGTAAAGAGAAGTACAGAATAGCTGCTCTGTCAGAATTCCTTCAGTGGTTTAAGGTGCACCAGGTGCTTCAGGCTTACATGGAAAAGGATTGAATAAATTCAGGAAAGGGAATCCACTGCATCTGCATCAAAACAGTCGCTCCTCTGACGCAGCATTGTAACTCCAGGCTCAGTGAGTGCCTGAGGAGGACCTGGGGAAGCACTATTCTGCGCTTGCCCTAAACATGTGCAGCTCCGTAGATGGGTGCCCTTGACCACCCAGTGGAGCCTGGTGCTGAGGCTGAGGGACCAGCCTTGCATTTCTCATTAGATAAACTGGTTCTTGTTCACAGTGCCTGTCACTCAGCTGGGGTATAAAGAAAGGAATCTTTCTCCAACCTGAGAAGTGGATTTAGTATGTGAAATTAACCTTTTAAAGCATTTCCTTCCATATCAGTTGGTAGCGGTGCCTACAGCTCAGACTGGACCATAGGCTGTGTATGCCCATGGCCTTTGGAGCCTCAGGAGACCTGAACAAAATGTGCTGTACCCTTGTTTGTGATGATTCCTGATTTAACAATATGGTATTGGATAGTTCAGGGGCTAATGAGCATTTTGACAGCATTGTTAGTGCTTTGCAGTTGCCCTGGTGGAGTATCACTCCTCCTGCTTTGCCATGGGCAATTCAGTTGGTTGCCTGCACTGATTTTTCCTGACCAGTTCACATGGTTTAAGTTGCAAACACTGGCATGTAACTCGTCTGCAGGCATGAATGTGGGAAAACCAGCACAGGCACTTTTTGCTTACATGGCAGAGGACTTGCTTATGTGCAGCTTAATGGGATTGCTTCTCGTTTTTGGAGGGTGCCAAGCACATAAGATCGTGTGCTACTGCCCACACACGTCATCCTTTCAACACTGTCACACTAGTCTGTGGCAGAAGCGGGCAGCGTGGGGAACATGATGGATTAAATAAATGATGAAATCCATCAGGACTGAACATCTGCTGAGAACTGCTGCTTGCCTTTTTGCTCCAGTGGGAAAGAGGAGGCAAGAGGCAGGAGTAGGACCAGGCTCATGGAAGTGGTATCCCTAATGATTGGTTTTACGCAAAGCCATACGGGTGGGTCACAGTCTTGAGCCTCGTAGCTGAAAGGGTTGGGCTCTCCTGACGTCAGAGACACCATCCTTCTCTGTCCACTCCCGAGTGGGATGATTGTTTTGCTTTTATTGGCACCAGTCAAGAGAGAAACAGGTTGGGACTAGTTATAAAAGGATATGTTCATCTCTACAAAAATTTAATGTACTAGTGAAGAAAATCTTGTAACAGCAACTTAGCTGGGCTGCTTAACAAGCAAGATGTTACTGGGCATGGCAGTGATGGGTGTGGGGTTTGGGGAATGGCAGTGATGGTGTGGGCTTTGGGGAATGGCAGTGATGGTGTGGGGTTTGGGGAATGGCAGTGATGGTGTGGGTTTGGTCGTGGCAGTGATGATGTGGGTTTTTCCTTCTCCCCCCTTTCACCTGCTGTGACACTTGTAATCTCTATAAGCAAGGGACAATGTCTAGCTTGGTTTTGATCTTTCTGCAATATAAAAGTTGTTATTCAGTGATCATTATCAGTATTGGTTACTTGCATTACATTGTCTTTTCAGGTTGAATACACAGTGCATTAAAAGCACACAGTAATAAAAAATAATAAGTAATGGCACTGTAAGCGTATTTTGGCCTGCTCCTCAGCTGCTCTAAATTATTCTGTGTGCACTGAAAACTCCTGATAAAGTATTGCTGTATTACACGGCATAGCAGAAGATATGTTTAAGCAGGTTTAGGAAGAGACATTAATAAATGTGGCCAAGTGACAGGCTATTTGATAAAGTGGTTTGAAATAAAAAGCTTTTGTCAGAGGTATTCAGCAGAATGGGTTTATGAGCTCTGCGCTGCAGAACACGGCAAGAACAGGATAACCCCTTGCAGGCATCCTCCCCGAAGGGCCACAGGGCAGCCTAGAGGGTCTCCAGCTGGGCTGCTCAGCTGTTGGATGCAGCCGCCGCTCAGCCCATTTGGGGCTGAACTGCGGGCAAGAGCTGTGTCTGCCAGCTTGGGCTGCTGCAGCAAGGTACTGGGGAAAGAGGAAAGGCATTACATTGAAAGATCAGGTGTGTTTATAAGGAGAGTGCTTGAAGTAGGCAGCAGGGAGCTTCACTCTTTTCCTGTGCTGATCATGCCCTTCTGAGGGCCAGAGCATGGTCAGAAGTAAGGAAGCATTAATATCAGAGTGTGTCTGAGACATTTGGTATTGGCAGGAGGCATCAACACCTAATGTCATTAACTGCTGCACACCAATCCTGCTGTTTCACATTGCATGCCTTGGCATTGATGGGGGTACGAATTGGGCAGTGAATACTTCCCTGCACTTCTTACCTTTTTCCCTGGCGTGGTATGATAATGAAAGCTCTCGCCTGGCTCTTTCATCTTGTTCCATGTTTTCCTTTGTGGGCATGGAAAAAGAGTGAGGGAGGGGGCAGAGGCTGGAGCAGGAGAGATAAAGCAAGTTTGTTTATGGCTGAGTCAGAGGACAGTCAGATGGAGGGTTATTCTTGTAACTTAATAGCTGCATTAATCACTGGGACTGCAGCTACTCCCACCGAGGGCCAGGAAGGGGCCTCAGTGTCTCTCAATTTTGCTGATACCGAGTAAGTTCTCTGCAAAGGCTCTCTCCAATTAGAGCCTGTTAATAGGCATGCAGGATGCGGGAATTTTTAAAATTATCTTCTATTAAACACAGCCTAACCTCAGTGGGAACAACTGCTTTACATAATTTCAGATTAAGTGAGATTATTTTGTGTAGTAGTGACGTAATCGGAGCATCCCTGGGCAACTGGCTGAGTGGCTCTTTCTGCAAAGGAGATACAGTCTGGTAATGCTAATAATCCCTTGTCGTGTTGCGTATGCTAACATGGGGCTTAGTGGGAGCAACCGGTTTGGTATGGCCCAGGTGAAATCACAGGTCAAACTTAGAGAAGCCTCTGACTGTCTGTGCTCAAACACATGGGTGTCTGGGTGGATATAAATAAGAGGACGGGGGTTCTCCCTTTGGTGTCCTTTAGAGAAGGAAGAGAGAAGATTTCCTCGGTGAACAGTTTACGCCAGCAGAAGGAAGTTCAGCACTTTACCCATCGGGCTTTGGCAGGTGCCTGTCACCGAAGCTTTTTGGGTTCCCAGCTGGATCCATATCCCTTGGTGCTAAGCAGAGGTTTTCTAAAGTAACTGCCTGAGTAACTATAAATCCCGGTGAAAAAAAATGGCACTTGCTGAGGCATCTTTGAAAAGTCTCCTCTTAAAGTGGAGGAACTGAAGTGACAGATTATTCATTTATCTGAATGAGAATAGTACAAGAATAGAGGAAAGTGGTGTAAAAGACCACAAAATCCTGAATTATTTGTATCAGTCCTTCTCTCCTCAGAAATACTGCTGACATTAGACCCCAGGGGCTGCCTCTTCCCATTTTCTGACCCTGGGCACGTTCAGCCTCTGCTGTGGGCAGGGGCCTGTTCAGTGCCTCTAAGATCAGAGCTGCTTTCCTGTACTCCCCGCTGGGTTTCCTGCCAATGCCCACCCAGGGGGCAGGTTGCAGAGCAAGCGCCAGCGGCTCCCCAGTCTGACCCTCCCTCGCCTCTGTGGCTGGAGCTTACCCCCTCCTTCCTGGCACTGCTGATGGCTCCCACCTATCCTTGACTTCCCTCTTTACCTGCCCTGTGTTTGCTGGAGTCAACATAATGTCTGCAAAACGTGCAGCACCCAGGGGTCAGAGCTATTTATCTGATTGCCTAGTGTGTGCTCTTTTTAATATTCCCCCTTTATACAATGGTCACATCTCCCCAGTCTCCTCAAGTCCCACAGGACTTTTTTTCCTCCTTCTTCTCCACCCCTCCTCCAACCTTTTGTTGTTGGCAATGTCATTGCCAAGCTGGGCAATCACTTTCAATCTGGAAGGCAAGCGAATGGTGGGGAAGAGCTGGAGGGTGTGCAAATAAAGGGCAAGCGCTTTCAGCTCTCCGGTGCAGCACCGTGGAGGGCAGAGTCACTGCTGCTGAGGGAAGCCGGCATTCCCTCAAGTTTAGGAAGTGGTAAGCTGGCTGGATCCGTGCTGCAGAGCACTCCCTCTCCACTGGCAGTTGGCTGCGTGAGTTATTTTCAGTCTTTATTGTGGTCGCAGCTTGCTAGACCCGTAAAAATAGCACCTCGTGCTTACGGCAGCGCTGGCTGCTAATTACTCGAAGCCATCCATGGCAGGACAAACCCTGGCAGCCATCCAGACGGCATGCTCCTACCTGTGACCGAGCGTAAAGGATTTATGTTTTATTGATGGCAAAGGGAGGGGAGGGTGGAAGCCGCCAGCCTTCCACACCCATAGCTCTGCGCTCCCCTCGTGGGAGCTGGGAGCTGTGTCGGGGCGGGGGGGGGTGAGAGGCCAACTCTCCCCTCCTGCCCAGGACAGGGCATGCCCTCCGAGCCAGCTTTGGAAACAGCTTGTCCTGGGGGCACTGGGAAAATGACTCCTTCTCTCCTTTTAAAACACAAACAATTCTTAGCACTCTTACAATCATATTCATGGGGTTCTTTTTTTTTGTAAGGAAGTTTTCTTTCTGAAGACAGCTGGGGCTACATGAACAGCAAGCCTGGGCCAAATCTGGAGCCTCTCTGCTCCTTTCCACATGGAATTTCCTCTCCTCAGTTTTCTACTTTCTACGCTCACACCTTCCTAGCCTTGCTGGTTCCCATAGGGTTGATGTTAAACAGTGTTGCTCCAGGTATTTCATAAACAAGGGAGGTGGGCTGAGACCAGTGTAAGCCAGGACATGTACATATAAAGCCCGTAAAACCACACACTATTTGCAAGCAGCAATGTCTGCTATCCAGTGGGCAGCAGCAGTGCAGCAGATCCATCTGTCCTGCACAGCCACTGATATCCACAGGTTTAAATGTGAGATGTGCTTGGCTCGGCGGGTGCAGTTGAACATTTATCTAATCTGCTCTTGTGGCTTTTAGCATCCAGGATCACAGGTTGCAGACAAACACCATCCTCCTTGGACCTTCCAAGCAGGTTGCAGGAGCCTGGGGAGTAGGGCAGGGGCGTCAGCTCTCCCAGGGGATGTGGGAGGGGGCAGAGGGACAGATCCTTACCCTCTTCTCAGGCCTTTTAATTAGCCAGAACTCAAATGAGCTTATTAAGGACTGCAGTAATTTTCATTTCCTATGTTGGGGGCCTGCTTGTACTTCCCAGCTCTCCAGGACATGTGTGAAGACGACAGATACGACAAAAAGGACCAAAAATTGATCATGCTGTAAAAAGAAGGTAAAGTGGTCTTGAGCAGGCTGCACTTCCCCCCAAAAAGGGATTTCCGTGTGGAGATCGTCTATGTAAACAATAAACCTATTTTACCATAAATCAAATATTTCTCCAGGCCTCGTACAAACTGAGCTTATGTGCCAGTCACTGAAATTAGTCTCCAGTCCTTTTACCTCTCAGGAACCCTTAGTGCAACTGTGCAGAAGTGGAAGCACTGAAAATTCTGCCTGCGACATGGATGTATGTTTACATTTGTTAGTCCAAGTTGAGATGTAGGTATAAGAATTACCTAGCTGGTGCCAGAGAGTACCTCATCTTCTGACAAGTCTTCCAGGGTACCATAAGCATGGAATGCAGCTTCACAGGCTATAAAGATGACATTCCTTTCCTTTTCCTTTATTAATCAGAGGAGACCAGGTCAAATGGTCCCTTCTCCGCACCACCCTTGACCCATAAAAGGCTGTGCATGAACAGCTCCTTCCAGCTCTTTCCAGAGCTCAGGAGAGACAGGAGTTTCCTTCCCACTGAGGGGATGACAAACACAATGGAAAATCCTGCTCATTTCGGTCACAGCTCTTTTTATTCTTGGGACCATGCTGCAGGAGGAGCACCACGAGGATTTCTGGTTTGTGGACATGCCCTGTCTTACTCATCCTCTTTTCGGAAGGTAAATTTGCAGTGTGCCAGGCCTCCCTCGGGATGTGCCGGCTGGCCAGGGCGGGCAGGAGAGGGGAAAGACACCTCAGCTCTCTGCTGAGGCAGCACCACTTGAATGGAACATGCCTGAAAAATGCCTCACCACAGAGCTGTTGTTAGCTGCAGCAAGATAAAAGGCATATGTTAGGAAAGCAGTAACTTCCACTGCTGCACGTGCGAGCCAGGAGATGGACAGCATGCATGTGAACGTACTGTGTTTGTTTGAATGCATTAATTTATGTCTGTAGGATCAGATGTTTGTTACTTGTGCAATGCTTAATAACAGATATTGAGACCATCCTAGGTGGCTGTGAGACACACAGCAGGAGTGTAATGTGCTGCAGTATTTTGCTGTGGTTTTCTGCTTTGTTGAAACATATTTTTCAGGGCGTGTATGTACTCTTTCCAAGGTGAGATGCAACATGGAGGGTAGAACTGGTAGCTGGGATGATTTAAGGATAAAAGAGAAATAAGGTTTGTCAAGAGACTAAAAATCTTTTGTCAGATCAAGTAACACAGCTGGAAAGCTAGACAAGCTTTCCACCTCTGAATCCCTTTATCATGTCTCTGCTTTTTCCCACTTGAGCTTTCCCAGCTGGTCCTATACGAGGTACCACTTCTCCCATAGCTGGGCAGCACTGAGGTGCTCCCACACTGCTTGCTAATCCAGGCATAGGGGAGGTTAAACTGCTGGCTTCATAGGCTCATGAGCCAAAGTGATCCTTTGAAGCTGATCTTTTCCTCTTGAAGCCCTCAACCACCCCAGTCATACAGTTGTCTGAAGTAAAACTGGGATTGCCTGGCTTTCCAAAAGTTATGCTTTTAACTCAGCCACAAAATACAGGTTTGATTCAAGATTAGATTTACAAGGGGAGATTGCACAGACTGTCCTGTGCCAGGGACCAATTACGTTATCAGAACAGTTCCCTCTGGTTTTAAGATGCTCATCTCTGTGACTTTCCACAGAGATAGAAAGCTGTAGCCAGCTGTTCTTCGGCTATGGCAGGATGCAGGATAGGGCAGGACTCGGGAAAGGTCTCTGTACAGCTCTTTCAGCCAGGTCATGCTGGCCGATCCCACTGTTCATTGTGCTTGCTGTTTTTCTGCAAGGCAGTGGTTTGCTGATGTCCTGACAGTGTCTGAGGGCTTTCTACCATGACAGGAAGGTGTGGAAGAAATCCCCTTTATCTGGTGCAAAATGGGATTCCTGCAGCTGCAGGGCTGGCAGACCCCAGCTGAACGGGTCTCCCTGCTCCCTCACGCTAGGGGCACAATTTGCGTGTTTGCAGGTGCTGGGAGCTCACACAGGATCCTGGCTCACTGTGAACCTGCTGTGTTTCATGCAGCAGTCAAACCTGCTTTCAGCCTCTCGTCTGCCCATGTCTGCGTTGCTCCTGACGTTCTGAGTTGCCTTCCAAGGCACTGGGGTTTTTGCTGCTAAGGCTCTCCCTGTACCTCAGTTCCACCGGAGTTTAAATCTGTATCACAAGGTCAAACTGCCCTCTGCTAAATGAATAGTACATTCATAGAAAAGCAGGAACACTCCACACAGAAATATGCTGTGTTGCTCCTTCCTGTGAGCAGTGATACCTCTTCTTGCAGGTGTTAAAGAAAGTGGTAACATCAACAGGTCAGGGGAGGGAAGTGCTGTAATTCACACATGGAATCATTTTCTTGAATCCTTTAAGAAGAAGGTAAAAATGTATTTCTACAGAAATCATCTGTATTTAAAACCCGTAGGAAATACCGAAATGGCATCTTCATAAGCCCTCGCTTCCCATCAGGGATTATCCGAAGTGCTTTTGTTGCTGAAGCCAGCCTCGCTTCCCACCACGCTGCCCCCAACACTACGTCTCTCCAGCCTTTTCTGTCTCTCTGCACTGAGTTGGGAGCCTCTTGCCTTCACAGGCGATGCCCTGTGTGACCCCCTCTCTCTGTATCTGCTCTGCATTCCTTCCTTATCTTGCTCTGGCTGCTCCAGATTCCCTGCAGACCATCAACCAGAGGTGTTTGCAGATCCCAGCCTGGTGCCTTCTAACAAAGCTGGCTTTCAGCCTGGCAGTGACTCAGACGGTCTCCTGTTCCAAACCTCCTGTGTATGCAGGAACCCTTTCAACAGCAGCATCTGAAACGTTTCTCTGCCAGGCTCCATGTTTGTATCTGTCTGCCTTATATGATCAATGGTTGTTTTAGGCAGCTATTACGCTTTTCTGAATCTGTTCTAGCTATATTTTGACTAGACTGTGGTGACCTTCAGGCAAGGGCTCTGCTGTGTGTGTTTATACTGCACTAAATACACTGTTGATGCTCAATAAATAAGAACATTATTCACCTCTGACATTACTTCCAGGTGAGGAAACAGCTTAAGAAAAATCTGTGGGGTGAGAATTTTGTCAGTAAAGTCAATGGGAATTCTGCCACAGGGTGTTTTTGAGTACAGCCTTTTGACTATTGTTGTCTTCTTGTAAGTTTATGTTAGTAGTTTGCTTTGTCTTTATTTTTATATAGAACTAATATTGTCTATATGCTTTCTTGCTTTCTTAAGTGTTGCAGATACGAATGACTTCTAGGTCTGTAAATTTGTAAATATTACTACATTTTGCTTGTTAAAATAATGTGAAGCTTAATTTTTTTTCCAATGGGTCACATGGGGCAACAACTCCTCTTTTGGGGTCCATATTCAGCTTCAGGGACGGCAGTCTCCGAAATCTGCTGAACGAGTGTTGCCATAACGCCTGTGCCTAAATACGTGGTGCTGTTGCAAACTGCAGCCCTGTGGAACCCTGTCATTTCTCGACGTGAAAGGCCTCACCCCACACGGTAATTAGCACAAAGCTCCTGTCATAAATCCACTGGCATCCTGAGTGAAGCTGGTGTTCCCTGGGAATGGAGGTTATCTCCTTCTTTTTTCTGCCGGTCCTTTGAACTTCCTGTGGTCAGGGAATCCTTCTGTTTTCAGCTAGAACAATTACGAAACTACCCCTGCTCTCCCGGCCGCAGTTCACATCTAATTAACTTTAACAGGAGTCATAATTTTAAGAGTGATTTCTCAAAAGCGTTATAACTCCAGACAATTAATGCTTGAGAGAGAGCGCGAGACAGGGAGGGGAGGAAAACAGAGGCACTCCTTGGGGCAGGGCACTTCATGAGTATTAAACACATGTGAGTCACTCTTGCCTCCAGTCCCAGCAGTAGTAATACCTTTTGACTAAGTTCTGCGCACCAGATAAAAACTTGTTTGCTGGTGCAAAAATCATACCACGCATGTCAGAACAAGCACCCTGATGGGCTGTTCCCTTCAAAAATGAGGGCACGCAACCGTGGATTTTTCAGTCTGTTGGTGTGAATTTGACGCGGGTTTTTTAGCTGTGGAAACTTGTCAAAGTCTGCAGAAAGAAGGGATAAAGGGAAAGGAAATGCAGACCAATTAATTAATTCATTCATTCATTTGCCCTTCTGGAGCAGGATTCTTATTATGCATGAAATATCTAGTAGTGTATCCAGAATACATCCATCAGCCTTTTTGACAGGCAAAACCTGATCTTCTTGAGGACGTGTGAAATTAGCAAGGAGATTATAGCAACATGGAGCATAAAAATGTCAGGGACCCCCAGGTCTGACTTCTGGTGAATTTATTTAAGGGTAGTTCTGCATACAGTACTGAAGCCTTTGGATATATGAGAGGCATCTTCTTAAGCCAGGGCATCCCACAGACCTCTCACAGAAGCGATGCCAACGAAGCAAAGCATCTCTGCGGGGGAAGGACCCAGCCTTCTGCGAATGTACAGAAAATCAGGTTGTAGGACAGAGAATTGTAGGGAAATCTGCTGCTACTACAGAGTGATCCCTATCTTTAATAGTGGTATGAGGATTCCAGAGGAAACTGGTTTTCTTCTTTTAACCATGAAACTGGCTCAGAGCAAGGTTAGCCAGAGTAGTGTTTAAAACAGAGCCCACCAGCCTACACAAAATCCTTACCAGTGTTCCTGGGAACAGGCTGTTGTTAAAGCAAGGGTGGACTATTCCACTTAAGGGCTGTGTCCACAGAGGGGATGCAGGGTCCTTAGGAGGGTGCGGAGGTGGTGGCGGGAGGGACAGCTGACCTCATGCATCATTACGCTGAATATTATCTGCCATGCGGAGCATGTCTGCACCACAGCTGAGGGTGCAACTGCAGCATGGGTGGACCTTGCTGGGCTTCACTGAGCGGCCCGGCTCCAGTGGTAACTGCAGCAGAACAACAGCAATGCAATAGCAGCATGGAGCTGCCTGAGACCTCGGGCACATACTCTAGTCGTTGTCCTGGCGGCTGGAGTTTTACTGGTGCTGGATCTGGTTGAAGCTATCCCCCAGGCTTCTTGCTGTGCTGTGGTTATGGGTGACCCCACATCAGGGTAGCCAGCCCCAACGATGGGCTGCAGGCTGCTTCTGGTACAGCGCAACCACACATGGGCCCTGCTTGCAGCACTCATCTACTTGGGAAGCAGGCATGTACCTGCCCTTAAAAAACACAAACACTCATGATACAGATACAGGCTGCTTCGACCTTGTGGTAATGCTTCCCCGCTCCTGTGAAATCTGTGATTTCGGTCATTTGGTGCTGCACCTCCTCCAGCTCTTCACACAGCTTCCCTGGAGCAGCCTTCCAGCAGCCCTGTGGAAAACCTCTCATCTGCTCCAGGTGAAGCAACGCAGCAAAATTAATATCTTAGTGAGACGAGAGGCTAGACGTGAACCTATGCAATCCACGGTCTGCTTGGGAAGTGAGCCCTGACCGCCTCAGGAAGAAAAGTCTGACCTACCAAGTAGTGGAGTCTCTTGCATCCTTGGAACTGGGACTTGGGAATTTTGTGCCCTCTGGGAGGGAGCAAGTTGATTTTCTCAATGTAGGAGCCTGGGGACAAACCAGTGGTGTGGACAATCAGGGGTCCAGGAGTGAAACAGGGAGCAAACCACAATGATAGTGTAGATGTCTCCTGAGGATGACTCTTGGTAGTTTTAAAATACACTGTTGTAAGCAGTGAAAATGCATTTTAAACTGTAAATCAGTGTGTTTTCCATTTATTCCTAAGAATTTCGCATTGTTTACTGCTAGTTACATTTCTAATATTAGCATAGCCATTGTCTCCTCTTATTAGCTTGGCTCATCTGGCATCTCTCAGAGATGCCAAAATACAGGGTAGGTTTTTGGGAAGTGTTTCACCTGTACTGTTACCAGGAAAATTGTGACCAGTTCTAGTGTTTTAACATGCTTGACTTGATATCACTAACACTTGGACACATCTATATCCCTTATTCTGCCATTATGGAAACAATGCTGACAGCTACAACTTCTCTTAAAAGCAACAAGAATTAAACAAACAAAAACCCGTAGGGACAGTGTCGTCTTTATCTGCTTGGAAGACAGAAGTATGAGAGTCTCTACTGAGTCTATCAGAACTACTGAATAATGAAGGAGGTGATTTATGCCCTTTGGAATAAAGATATTCCAGGGCAGATATGGTGTGTTCATGCTATCAAACCTTTCTGAGGGGCAGTGGTGAACATGAAAGCTTCGTTATGTGAATGAGAAGAACTGGGTACAAAGATAAACTTTTCCCCATGAGGACAAGAAGTGGTGGAACAGGCAGTGAAGTTGTGTAGACACCACCCTTGGAGGTTTTCAAAACCTTGCTACACAAAGCCCTGAGCAACTTTGTTCTCATAGCTAAAGGGCTTTGATGAGGAGGTTGAACTACAGACCTCCTGATGTCCCTTCCAACTCAAGCCATTCTGTGATTTCTTGTTAAAACTGGGAAGGGAAACTTTATTACTTAAGTCATTTAGTACCTAGAAGCCCCGATGTTGTCCCAGTGATAGCAGGAACTTCCCAGTCTTAGTACTCATGTACAAAAGCCTGGGAAAACTTACGGCCTGATGAGATGAGGCAGGCAAAATTTTACAGCCAAGTATGTCAAACACACACAAGTGTCCCTTCCTCCTCCTGCCCGGCTCTGCTGCCCAGGAGATCCCCTCAGCCGCAGCATCTCGTGCCACTTCCATACACCCTTTGCCCAGCTCAGAGGCAGGTGGAGCGAGCCCCGAAGTGCTCCTGCCTCTCCCAGAACAGCCGAGTTTTGGTTCCTCTTGTTCCTGTCTGTGTCAACAGAGTGCGTTAGCCTCAACAGCACAAGAAAGCGCGCTGCTGTAAATGGTAGTTCAATTCATAATTATTATTTTATTGCTTTCTTGAGATAAAACTGGCATTTTTTCAAGGATGTGGCTGGAGTCCATCCTGGAGGTGAGGCCATATCTGTCATGCAACTGACAGGACTGGACTGACGCTTAGTTTAAACTCATACTACATTTAACAGAGTAGCACGGACAAGTGAAATTTCTGCTTACATTGAAGGAAATCACTTACGCAGTGTGTCACATTGTATTCTACATAGAGTGGTCTTCCAGAACCTGTTTACAGTGTTTTAAGGGCTACTTCAGCACATTTTGTCTCCTGAGGCAGGTGCACAAGGAGGCATTGTTACAGTAAGCTGGTCTTGTTTCCTACAATGCCATTTTGAGGGGATTTCCCAGGAATCCTCACAGCAAATAAAACTAAGGAGAGCTGTCAGTCCCTCAGTGCTGGCATAATAGCTCAGAGCTGTGCCAGCAAGGTTAACTTGAAACGATCCTTGTTCTTCCCTGTTTCCCATCAAAGTCTTTTTTTTTTTTTTTTAATCGATGTTAACCTCACTAGTTCTTATGCTGCCAATCATGCAAAAGACAGGCATTTTTATGAAAAGAGCTGGCTGTGTCCCAAAGGGATTTAAATGATCCTAACAGAGAAGTGGATCTGAGCAGAAAAAGAGGAAATGAAGTGATAATTTTATTTCCTACATATCTGACTCAGACCTGCTTACATAGAGAAGATATTGTAGAAACCCACAGACACATCCAAATCACATGGAGAGTGGGGAAGAAAACATTAATGCAAAGTAACCTCTTTAGCATCTCATATCACATTAAGGCTCTAATCCTCTGGTCTCTTTATCAGACTTTTATAATTACATGAAGCAGAGAATGAGAAGGTGGAATACTAAATACAATTGATTCTGCTGTTTGAACTACAGCGTTCGTGTAGGTGTTTGGGGTAAGGAAGCAAAGCACAGCAGCTCTTGCATGCTGAACAGCAACACTAGAGCAATAATTGAGGACTGAGGAGGAGGAGGAGAATATTTCACTGCAAGGCTGAGTGAAACTTAGGCAGCACTGGGATTTGGTCTAGACAGGAGAACTTCCACATTTACATGGTCACATCATGAAAGCTGAAGTAATCACAGAGGTTTCATGATCCTCAGTGGCTGCCTCATAGTATCCTGGTCCCACTGATGAAAACTACTCAAGAATTAAATGAATTACAGTGATGGTTGTGCTTTTGTAATGGAGGAGAACGCAGTTGTAATAAAAGAGCTCCCAATTCTGTTCAACATGGAATAGAACCATAGAATCACAGAATGGTTTGGGCTGGAAGGGACCTTAAAGACCATCCTGTTCAACCCCCACTGCCATGAGCAGGGACAGCTTCCACTAGACCAGATTGCTCAGAGCCCTGTCCAACCTGGCCTTCAACAGTTACAGGGAGGGGCCATCCACAACCTCTCCGGGCAACCTGTTCCAGTGCCCCACCAGCCTCATGGTGAGAACTTATTCCTTACATCTAATCTAAACCTTCCCTCTTTCAGTTTGAAACTTTTACCCCTCTTCCTATTGCTACACTCCTTGAAAAAGGGGCTCTCCCTGTCTTTCTTATTGGCCCTTTTCAGTACTGAAAGGCCTCACCAAGATCTTCCCAGAGCCTTCTCTTCTCCAGGCTGAACAACCCCAACTCTCTCAACCTGTCCTCATAGCAGAGGGGCTCCAGCCCTCTGATCATCTTTGTGCCCATGACTCAGCTGGAGGGAGGACAAAGGCTAACGTCAACTTCTCACTTCTGAATTTGTCTTTAGAGAGTTATGGGATGTGTGTGTGAGAGAGGAGGCTGCCTCTTTTTTTTTTCCTTCTCACTTGTACTGCAAAGTTAATAGTAACAAAATTCCCCATTAGATGATTGGAATAAAAAACACTCCTAGGAAACTTTCTTAAGTCAAGTTTCATATATCTAAAAAAGAGTTTTTCAGCACAAAGCAATTCTTAATGCTACCTTTACCAAGTAGCCCGAGGTCCCTTTGGTGTGGGGAGCTCTTACTGGCTGGGTGGACAAGCAAGCACAGCTGGAGCACACAACGCTGTGATAACGTCTGGAGCTTGCAGAGAGGGTATCTTGGTAAGGAGGTTTCCAATTCTACCAGCAGATAAATTGCCCTCCGTAGCCTTGTGGTTTTGGAGAACACAATATTCCTGTAAGGAAGACACCTCCACAGTCAGCTGGGAGAAGCAGAGCTTCTGGCACAGTAAATAACTGAATCTTTATCTTCCCTGGTTGTTATCAAAATAGTTGTGGTATGATCCACAGATTGAACATGAACCAACAGGTCTGCTTGCAGAAACTGATGCAAAGTGAGTTAATGGCATTCTTTTGTGTGTATTATATCCAATTCTCCATTGCCCTCCACAGCCTGCAGCCATTATACACCATAAAAGTTCAGCATAGGGGAGATGTGCATGAAAACCCATTTTAAAAGTTTTACCCTTCTCCATTATGTTGGAAAAGATACTTGGGACCTTTATAACTGCTCTGATCTGATATTCCCTCTTACAAGCTAGGAGGTGTTTTTAATTATGGTGGTAAAATTTTGATAAGGCTATCGGTGCCCCTAGCTGATGCCATAACCCAGTTATTTGACATGTTGGGATGACAAGCATCTGTCACAATGTGCAGCCTTGCTAACGGAAGATCCATGCTAATGAGGGGGAACCCTGGGTGTCTACATCATTGGTGTAGCAGCTCTCGTTTGACCCTCCACTCCCATTTCCAAGAGTGATGGTACAAGCAGAAGAAAGGGATGGGTGTCAATAGGTGTCAGTGGGTGTCAACTGTGCTCCTTATCCACTTGTGCTCTCAGATACCTGGGTGTAAATCAGAGCAGCTCCAGTGTGAAGCAAGTGTAAAGATCCCTTGAGAGCTTCCACTGTCCCACTTCTCCTGTTGTACCTCACATGGCTGAGTACCTCACATGGTGGTATCTAACACCAACTATCACAGTGTCTGAATAATGAGGGGGGAGATGCACCTTGCCACAAGTTCATGTTTTATTAAAATAATCCATCCTCACAAATGCATTTTGCACACATGCCATGCAGCTAAAAGGATTTTTGTCCCACTATTAAAGAACAGCCAGTCAGAAATAGCCTTCCATCACTCTCAGCACTGTTATGTATATTGCTCTACATTAACTTCTCAAGCTTCAGCAAATGTCACCAAGTGTTGATGAAACAGAATTGTGAAGCAAGCTTTTAAAGGAACAGAAATAATGTAAAATTAAATAATCGATCTTGTAGTGTCACTGCTGCTGCTGGCAGCAACGTGAAATCAAGTGCTGTGTAGAAATACTGTGTGCGTGCTCTGTCAGTCATGGTGGGACCATGGTGGGAAGAGGATGTCACCTGTCAGTCTCCTCAACCTGAGGCAAAACATGGAGGCATCCTGACACTTTTTGTCTGAGTAGCCAGTCAGGTTTGACAAGGCTGACACATCCCTTACCACACCCTGTGCTTTTGCATGGTCTAGAAGCAATTATGCCATCTGAAGATGCCTGCCTTCCCGCTGAATTCACAGACCTTTTGGTTTTAACCCTACCATCAAGTGGGAGCATAATATTCCAGGAACTGTCTAAAAGGAGCGCAGCTCAGGGACCTGGGAATGGCAGCTCTTGGCAGGCAGTCCTGGGCTCATCTAGTCGCAGGCTGACACTGAGCCTTGTGTCCGTCCTTTCCTGCCCTCCCCAGCCCCTCCAAACCCTCGCTGGGGCATACCTACATTTTAGAATGGATTGTGCTGCAGGGCACTGTAAATCCGCCTATAATTAGGCACCAGTTGAGTGTATTTAAGATATATCTTCTCCATGATGGGGGTATCCTTGAACAAGTTGTCTGAGCCCTCTCGGTTTGTTATTAACAACATTTCAGACCACCTTTACATTCTCTGTAGAGGCGTTGCTGCTGGCCAGCCTCTCTTCCCACACTTGAGAAGAGCTCAGACTGTGGACTCAGGAGTGTTAACCGTGAATTTTCTGGGCAGAGTTCATCCTGAGCGCAGTGAGGAAGAGAAGATTCCCAGGACTGACCTCCACATCCTAATAAACACGGACTTTGTGAGTGCTGCCATGCAGCCTAAGCTGTTGCTTCCAGACAGCCCTTGCCGAGCAGCGGTGGGGCCTTGCAATCACCTTACAAAGACACACAGCCAGATTAGTGGTTTGCCCATGCAAACTTGTCCAAAACCGTGGGTGTCAGGAACACAGGAGTGACATGCCGGTTTACCTGGATGATTCAGTCTCTGTTTGGGATGCCAGACCTGGTTTTCTGTAAGCTACAATAATGGAAATCAGTTATGGAATCATATTCAGATTTGTACTCTGAATGTCAGAGGTCATGGCTTATCAATGTGTTTCAGCTATTTTAAATGTATTTGGTCCCTCTCCATACAAGGAGGGCATTAGAGAGAGGATGTCATTAAATGAGCTCAGAAGATGGTATGTGAAATAGAATGGGCTGGAATCTACTGTTAAAAAGTTGTTAATTAACAAGCCATGGATGGGAATTGCAGTATGCCCTTGGGAATTCAGTCCTTAAGATAAAATGCAGACCTCTCCCTGGTATAGACAGGGACAAACACAGCGTGTTACATTCACCTCAGGTAGTGTCCTGAACAATTAAAGACCCACTACCCAGCAGCCTAAGAGTAAAATTGAGCTTTTGGGTACACCATTTGGAGTTGGGAAGGTTGAGTTACGAAACCTAAAGGGATAGATCATGCCTAGCCCTGGTATTATGTATAAAGGAGCTGCCCTCTGTTTACTAAAGGGGTGTTCAGCTGCAGCCCCTTTATCTCCTTGGAATTGCCTTTTCCTAACACCCTCGTGGTGTTCGCAATTCCAGAGAAGCTGAGTTAGGGTACAGGGCTGCAGCACAGACCTTGGCTCTAGCTTGGTTTAAGGCACCCAGAGGGAATATTACATTTCTTTTAGACTAACTTGCTTAAAGAGAGTCTCCTAAGATCAAGATAGGTTTTACGGATCCATGTCTTAAGAAGCAAAACTCCACCTTCCGCTAAGGGGAAACTCCAGATTACTGTGTTTTATTCTCTCCCACATGGATTTTTTCCTCAGAAGGAACATGAGACTCTGCAGCTTGCAGAGTTTACTGGACATTTGCTCTTGAAAACTCTTTGAATTCAAAGAAAGTCAAGGAACTGAGGATGTGGCATTAGGTACATTAGGACTGGGCCTTTCCAGAAGTAGTGGAGCAAGGTGTAAGCAAGATGGTTCAGTTATGACACTGATATTTTTGTGTGGTTGGTAGAATTTTAAGTAATACCCATGTGACTTGATCCTGATAACCAAGTTCTCCTAGGGTAAGCACTGAAGTAAAACTGACTGTTTCAGCAAATTAAAACATTTGTATTTACTTCTTTCATTTGCCTGTGTGTGAAAACAGCTGAGTTAGGGGCACTAAGCAATTTTCAGTATCAGTTCAGTCTTATCCTCTCCATTTCGGTGGGGCTAATTGTGCAAGCGGGGCCAGCAAAATCCACTTGCTATTTAAGAGCATTTTTCGACTGGCCCAGGTTAACAGTTACTCACGCAGTCTCTGGGTGTATCACAGGCACGACATCTCCATTGCAGATAATTGCGTGTCTCTGGAGCTGAAAGCAGTCCAAGTTGAAAGGTGGGGCTGGTTGGAGGTAGGGCTAAAATGCAGCAAGAACCTCAAACTAGTGTAGTACTTCTGGATTTCTAAATATGTATACATATAAAGGGGCAGCTCTCAAAGGGACTTGCTGAACAAAACACTTTGTGTTCGCGTGTCTAAATACAGGTGCCCAGCTTAATGCATCATCACTCAAACCCCTTGACTTTTGGGCACGCTGGTGGTACTAATACGGTGATCTGTATTTACGTTTTGAAAAGTTTGGACAGGAGTATCAAGGCACAAAGTTCAAGTTTCCCTCGTCCTGCACTTACCTCCTATTCCACAACTGTTTTCTACCTTTTTACTTCCTTCTTTACAACATCAAGCCTATGTATTTGTTTTTCTTACTCATTCTGACTGCTTTTGTGTTCTGCTCCCTAATGACTTTGGAGTGTAACGTCAAATCATCAAATCGTGCAGATGCAATCTGCATTCAAAAAAAGCACCCCAAATCCACATATATACATACACATATATATATGTATGTATGTATGTGTGTGTACGTATATACATGCACTGATAGATAACGATTCAGGTTATATATAGTACAGCATATATATATATATATTACAATATAGAAGTCACTGTATGACTTCACAGGTAGTAGTCAACTTGCATCCTGCCTCTTAGTAGCACTCCACACTGCTCCGGGCCACGCCATTGGGACCGAACAACCCCACATTTGCTTGGAGGAGCTCTTGTGCCTCTGCTATGCTGTGTGCAGCATTGCCTCCAGCAGCAAGGCAGGTTCTCACGTCACCTGTACTGCAGTGCTCCCACACAGCCCCAGCAGCTGCAGTGGCATTGAAGAGAATTGCTCTCGTTCTGTTTTCTCTTGAATAGTTCAGCAAGTCTTGTCCCTCAGTATGTTTGTGTAGTTGTTATTTGCCATCCTGTGGCCTATCACTTCGATTTAAAACACCAGGAAGATGATCAGTGCAGGGAAGGCAGAAATGGGCCCCAGACTTCATGCATGGTGTGGGCTGCGGGAGATCTCCCACAAGTTTAGAAATCTTAGAGCACGAGCATTGTGGCAGAGCATCAGATGACTGATATGGCTGGCTCCCGTACTGTCCTTTGGGAGGAAAGCCTTGGAATTTTTTCAGAAAAGCCTGTCAGGGTTATTCATCAGTGACTGCTGCTGCTGCTTAAAACCTGACCATCTTCTCTCTGCTTTCGAACACCGTGGACAAGCCAGCTGAGGCACTGCCACTGAGAGTAGCTCAGAAATAGGTCCTCTATAGAACCGGCAGTTCCCAACCAACCCTCGAAGCTGACCCAGTGGTCCATTTCCGATGGTGAAGGCACGGCTGGGCATCCTAGAGCAAACTGCTTTGCTGACACCCTGCATGCACACAAATGAGTTAAAACAATATTGTCTCTAGGAACTGGCTTATTTTTTATTAAAGAGCAAGGCTCAACTTTGGGAGCACCAGAAGGGCAGGAATCAAGATAAACTGAAGGGAAAGGGTCAGTTTAAGCCCCCGTTTTTTGATCTCCTCTTTCTCACACACAAATGCTACCAGCGCGTGACACAATTTCACGTGCTAGTGCACAAGTTTCAGGGTTGTTTCAGAAACGCGCTGGGCTTGGAGTACCGATGGCCTTCTCAAAGCGGGACACAATGTATTTTGGACCGGACGACACACACATTTAAGCCGTTTTCTGTCGAGCATGCCAGCTCTGTGATGCGCGGAGGAGGGGGCTGCTGCCAGCGGACTGGACCTATCGATGCCGCCTTGTTCGGGAGCCGGTTGCTCTCCTGAGGCATGAGGATGTTTGGCGCCGTGGGCACCCCTGCCCTGGGCACCCCTATGGCAGCGCTCCCGGGGAGAGCTCAGGCCGGTGTGTATGGTAGCAACCAGGAGAAAATTTTTAACGGGCTCCCAGCTCCATCGGCGGCTCACCAGGGCAGTCCACGCACCAAGGAAAGTGGAAGCACCGGTGCAAGGCAGAGGGAGACCCTGCGGTGCCCGGGCGGCCACCGGGGAGCGACACCGCCGCCCGGAGGCGGAGGCTGAGGCGGGCCGGGCGAGGCGGGGCGGGGGCCGGAGCCGCGGAGAAACCTGAGGCGGCTGCCGAGGCGGCGGCGGCTCCACGCCCAGAAGCGCCGCTTAAAACCGCCGCCGAAAGGTGTGGCCTAGTCTTTCCTCTACCGGCGGTGAGGGGACGGGACGGGACGGGACGGGACGGGACGGGACGGGACTGGATTGAACCGAACCGAACCTCACCTCACTTCACCTTCGCTCTTGCCTCCGCCGCCCGCCCATCACCGCACACCTCTCCCCTGCCCTCACGATCCCCGGCGCTCGGTGGGCTGCGAGGGAGAGGCAGCACCGCCGCGGGCCCTCCCGGGAGTGAATGCCTTTCTGCCGGCCGGGTCTGGGCCAGTGTCCCTGTCGCTTCCCTCCTTGTCCCCTCTGCCCCCGGGCGGCGGCCCCCCGCACTTCCCCGCCATGAGCGTCAACGGCGGCTCGCACCCGCGGATCAACACGCTGGGCCGGATGGCGCGGGCCGACTCGGGCACCGACCTGCGCTACGAGATGAGCTCCCATGTGGTGGGCGGCGGCGGCGGCACCCACAGCCACAAGACCTACTACTACCAGAAGACCTACGGGGGGGACTACGCCTCCGACGGTTACGGGTAGGTGCGGGCCGGGACGGGGGAGCGGGACCCGCCGGCCCCGGCCCCATTTCCTCGGGCCCGCCTCGGGAGAGCTGCCGCTAGCCGCCGGTCTTCCTGGGTGTGCGAGCTTTCAAGTCTTTTTCTTCCTCTCTCAGGAGACTACCTTCTAGAAGGCTTTTAAACGCAAGCAAAGAACTTTTAAATCTTTTTGAATTGAAAACAAACACTTTTGGTAGGGACTCTGCGTGAGGACAGTAACGGGATAAAAAGCGCAACGCTAACCCGAGCGTCTCCCTTCGCACTCTGGCGGCTATGCTGGCTGTACTGACCCAACAGTTCTCTGCTGATAAACTGCCGTTTTGCTGGGTGACGCAGAACAGGCTGTGCTGATGTAGATGGCTTTATACCAGATATACCCAGGGGTGGCCTCTGCTGTCCGCCCCAGCAGTTGATAACTAGGGCTATAAAATGACTTTAACTCATGGAAGTCGTTCTCTTACTCATTTTTCAGTTAGTTTCTAGCTTGTGCAAGGCCCAGGAGTTTAAGGCTGTGATCTCTTAACACAGCGATCCCTGGCATTTATTTGGTGGCCTGGGAGCAAAGATGAGACAAGCAGCATCAGACTGCTTTCCTTCCCTCCACCGGTTCAGCTTCCTACTCTGTTGCTGCGAGCACAGTCAAGGTCTTGTGGGCAAGGTATGGGCTGTGAGTCCTGGTTTGGAGAACACCTGCTTTCATGGATGCAGTTGTACAGGCCATCTGTGCAGATCAGTGCTGGCAAAGATGTTCTGGAGCAAAGTGGTGCTCTGAATGTATGAAAAATAAGTGCAGTGGTCATGAAAGATGCTCCATTAATCCACTTGGCTCACGGGACTGAAAGGCAGGCAGCAGTTCCAGTTAAGAAGGAAACAGCACTGGTGTATAAGACATCTATACCACACACTGCTGGTGACTACTTTGTTTCACACGTGGAATGGCTCTGTTGAACCTGTTGGTCTAGTTATTGATACCACTGACTTAGGAATTGATTCAGAGGTGTTGTCATGTAATTTGTGTTAGAATTTAACCCCTAATTTTACAGACAGTACATCATTATTAGATTGCAGAAGGATAAGAGTTAAACATGCATAGTAAATAAACAGCAGATGAGAACAGGTAGGCTTCATTATATAAAGCAGATCTGTAATGGCTGTAGAGTATTAGGATTACCCTGGAGAGCAGAGTGCTCTGTTCAGGTACCTCAGATCTGTGCTAGAGGAACACAGAATGAAAGACAGAACTTGCATTCTTCCTGTTTTATGTTTATTACTTTGCCTGGTTCCTAATTCTTCATTGGACTTTCGGTTTGGTGTGTGCACAGTTAAATTAGTTACGATGAATTGCAGCTATAACATGTCTACTTATTACAGTAGTGTGAGAATACCTATTTATTGCTATGTAATTAGAACAGTTCAGTACTTTACCATGGGAGAGTGCACGTAAGAGGACTCCAAAATGCTGTGTTGCATTGGTCTGCTAGTGGTGCTCCACTGCAAATACCTTTAGTGTTTGCAAGAGACAGACAGGAAAAATTAATGGCAGAACATGCTACTTCCTGGCTGTTCTCTTTTTCCAGGCTTGACATTGGTGCAACTGTATTGGATTCACTAGAGTGACTTCCCTGTTACTCCTGACTTTCGCAAGAAGAGATATATCTTCCTTTGATTTAGCATCCTTTGGCTTTTGTTATGTAATTTAAACCAGTCCATAGTTTGTTAGGCTCTCCTTTCTTTAGTATTCAGTGGTGGTGTAGCAACAGTGGAAAGGACAGACCAAGAGCTAACAACCTTCTATCAACATCCTTTCATTTGCTCTTTATAACATAATACTCATATGTCCTTTTCGGGAAGGCATATCTGGCAAAGAGTTTTCAGTGAAAGTTCCCATTCACTTTATTGCGAGGCTCCTGCATGGAGCTAAAGACCCCTGTTAATGAGATTCAAAATATATATATATATGTATGTATGTATTTACATATATTTTTTTAACGTGAAAATGTCTGATTAAGTACTTTTTTTTAACGTGAAAATATCTGATTAAGTACTTTTTTTTTTGCAAAACAATATGCATGCTTGCACCTTACTGAGTTGCAAAGGTTTATTTTTAATCAGTGCTGATTTGAATTAAAACGTGTCCCAAAATACACTGTGAGGGTTTTGTTGCCAGCTAATGAAAAAACCAGTTGTGTACATGTGCTGCATGCAGAGAATCCACTAAATCCCATGCAGGTTGTGCTTGCAGGACCAGGGCCACCATCTGTGGCATTGGTTTTAATAATTGCATCCAGCCTGACATCCTCGGTGCCAAAGTTCAGTGGCAGTTACTGAATGTACAGAACTGAGGCATCTTTTGCCAGTGGGGAGGATTACTGTTCCTTAATTGTAAATGCAGCAGAATTCAGGGTCTAGTCTTGTAGGTTTTGGGGCGTATTCTGCCAAACAAGTCTGTGCTGAGTATGACATTACTCACAGAGCAATACGAGGCGCTCCCTACCCTTAGGGCTCAGCAGGGTGCTTCTACAACATTCCCTGTTTCTTCTGGCCTGGGAACTCAGGATGAGCTTGGCTCAGAGTACAGATACTCAGCTTGACAGTGAGTCACATGCTCCTAAACTGCCTGTTCATCAGTCAAATATTTGTCAATGTCCTAGCTGTGGAAAGATAAAATCTGATACGCTGTGAGAGGAAAAAAGTGGCAAGTTGTGCAGTTTTATTTGTTATTGCTGACATTTGAGGAAAAAAATAGCCTAGGATTCATGGTCAGTGTATGATAGGAGAATGAATTAATTTACACAATTCTGCTTAAGAGTTAACATAACTTCTGTGCTTTAAGTTAGAAAAGGAGATAGAGATTCACATTTCATGCCCTGACATTACTTACAGGGACTGACAGACAAAGTAAACATGGAGAAAGCCGTTGTTTTGCCCTTCCCATCAGTCTCACAGGGGTCGTCAGGATGCTGGCCAAGCTGAGCAGTGGTAGGGCTGGTGTGGTAACGTCCCCTTTGAGCTCCTCTGCCACAACATTGCACGGGGGTAAGAGCTGCCCTATGACAAACAAAACCATGAGCAGATGGAGATGGAGGAATGTGTCTGAACCAATGCCGAATACTTGCTGTGCAGCAGAGCCTGCGCTGTGCTTGAGCTGGCCAAGAAACAGGTTTCTGCAACAGCTGGTGACACTGCCATGTCATGAGACGAGGACTGGGTTGTGCCTACCCCACCTCAACTTTCCATGGGAGCGTGCGTGAGATTTCAAGCTAGGCACCTTTGCAGGTGTGAAAGCTGCTGTCAGGCAAGGGACTTTCTGGCTGCTCTCTGTTGGAGGTGTATTTTCATGGTACAGGCTGGAGCCTGCATTTGGCACCTCCCTCTCCCAGAGCCGGAGGTGGGAGAGGCAGCGTGTCCACAGCCTGCTGCACCAGGCAGGTACAGCCTTTAGGAACGGTGCCATTGCTCTCAGTGATTAATATGGCTGGGAAAAAGTGCAAGACTTTCCTGTGAGTAGGGGTGGCAGGGTCCCTTGTGAAACCATGCTTGCTGTAAAGGCACTTGGCCACAAGGACTCTTAAGATTTCACCAGTGACTCTTAGGTTTTTGCACATTTCTGATGGTATTGGGAACCTGATCGTGCAAGATGTGGACATCTTTTGAGCTTTCCTATCATTGTGCCTTAGTCTATGTGCAGACTCGGCAGATGGGACTAGTTTCTCGTGGCTGTGGTGTGCCAAAACTGACCCTAGTAAGAGCAGAGGTGTATGGGAAGAACCCAGTTACAGAACTCCTGATGGTGGCTGATACTTGCATTCACCTTATTTAAGGGTGGTGGGGGAAGCTGGTTAATAATATTTTAATTTCTGGTTGTATTCTTATGGATATTGCGATTCACCACCTTTTGCCAGCGTATACCTATGTGTTTCCAGGGGCGCACACACACACACACACATGGCTGGTAGGGTTGGTGATGGATGGGTGGTGGTTTCGCCCAGTGGTGTGTGCAGGCTATGTGCTGGGAGTGCAGATTCCAGGTCAGGTTTTTCTGCTAACTTGCCTACCCTGGGCATGCCAGGTAATCCCTTGATGAATCTATTGCTTGTTCAAACAAGTTTGTGTGGATCTGGGGGGTGGGGAAGAAGTAGAGGTGGTGCTATTGTTTTGCTCTCGCTGTTGAGTTATGGGAGTCACTCAATACTTTGGACCTGCAAAAGACCTTTTTAAAAGCTTCCTTTACTTTTTTGAATGAAAAAAAAAGCTTTGTGTTTTTCAAAGGCTAAATGTTCCGTGGAGGAATCAGAAAATTTAATGAGGATTATTCTAGTTCGGTTTAAATTGGTTCTTTGGGCCAAGAGTGTCCCCTTTGTGCTTCCAAAGCTTTAAGGAGCTGTGAAGGTGCTGGAAGGCTCTGCAGAGCTGCTGGATATGCTCTGTGTGTCTCCTTCGCCCTGCTTCTGTAGATGCTAATCACCCCCTGGATAATAGAGCAGCCTCTTGATCTCTACTAGAAGGCAGAAACAAGAGCAGGCTCCACATTGCAGACATTTGTGATGGGGCTGTGCAGGTCCTCAGCAGCAGGAGGCAAACGAGGCAGCAGCGGGTAGCTGGCTTCTTCCTTGCCCCTCAGGTTCTGCAGTAGTGATGGCTCGGCTGGGCCTGTACGGGTGCGAGCCGGGTGTTTACAGAGGATAATAGCGTTTATTAAAACCTATCACTTAGGAAATCTTTCATCTGCTTGAGTGAGTCCGTGGCAGCTGTAGTCAGCCCTGCTGTGTTTCAGGGACGTGGGCACTGCTGGGTTTGCCCTGTCTGTCTCACCTCTCATAGCTTGTCACGTGGCCTCCAGTGCGTTTCTTAGTCCCATTCATGAAAAGCAGGAATAGTTATTTCTTGTTTCTGTAGGGCTGGGGCATTGGTGAGGATCACCAGTACTGCTTAACGGTGAAGTGCAGCCCTAGATCAGCAACTGAGGGTTCACTGGTAAGGTAATGGCCCAGTTTGGCTCAGACGGGCTGTATTGCAGCAGGGAGGTGTTGTCTGAGCTACCATCCTGCCCAAACCCTGGTGGCAGCGGGGGTTAGGGGGTCCTCTTGTTCTAGGTGATCAGGAGCACAGTGCAGCGAGGGAACAGTGTGTTCTGCCTTGGCATGCAGCATGTGTGGTGGATCCTGCACAGACTGATGGACACGAGGACGCCATGCCTGTCCTAGGGCTCTTCTGGCGGTAGAGGGATATGTTCTAAGATCCCAAATAAAAGTGATTCTTCTGTGTTTTTAAGTATTCTCATCATATGAAAACAAAGATGCTACACCCATTTGTTTTCCTTTGTTCCAGTAATAGTTAATGACTATTAAAGCTAGGTCATTTTAATAAAGAGCTCAGCTTAATAGTATCGTTTTGAAATTCATGAGCTGTCTTCAAAATAAGTGTCACGGTCTAAAATGTTGAGTTGTAGGGACAAATAAGGTCTGAAGCAGTCCAGGCTGTTTTACTCACCGCGGCTCTGCAGGGTTTACAAAACCAAAGAGGGCTGCAAATACTTGCAAATGCATGTACTGATGAGTAGGAGCCCCTGTGCTCTTGTGTGACAAGTCCTGCTAAAAGACCAAGCCCATGTTCTGCTGGAATGGTTGACAACGTGCGCTGTATTTACAGGGGTACAGTAAACCCAGTGAAGAACCTTTCTGTATTTTCACAGTGTAGTGTGCCTGCAGTGTTTGGTGCAGCAGATATCCTAGTCACAGGTTTAAGCTTTAGATGCTGCCCAAGTTCAAATCAAATCAATTCGTCACCGTAGCAGCAGTGGTTGTTACAGTGACCAAACATTCCTTTAAACTCCTTCAGTATCATGTAAACAAAATCAGTTAAAGCAAGAGAGACATTGACAAAATCCTGTCTATAGTGATCCACTTAATCTGTGTCCTGTGAGGATTTTTGGGGCTCTACATCTTTCTGAGGGATATAAATGTATTTTTAAATAGGATCTCAGTTATATAGTTGTACTTTTGAAAATCCAGCTTTGTTCTTGCCTCCACGTTCTGATGCCATGCAGCATGTTCAGGTATTAGGGTTTGCTTTCAGGTTCTTTGGTCCAGTATTTTTTGTGTTGGATATTGTTTTCTTTGGTTGGCTGTTTCCTTCTGCCTCACAACCGAACGTCTGAACTTCACGACTGAACTTCAATAAGAGGAATATTACACTGAGCCTTTGAAACTGCTTATGAAATACTCTCCTGTCACATGGTTGAAAAGATGTGTCTGTGTGTGATGGTGCTAGTGCCATCTGATGCATCAACCAATGTATGTTGAGGTACTGTCTTGGTAAGTATTTCTGCATTCTAAACTCAGAGATTCATTCATGAGTATTTATACTTCTTGAGTATGTTTGTACAGCTAAATCCTCTTCAGGTGTGAAGTCTTTGAGTCACGCTGATTTGTTAGAGCTATGCTGTCAAACATCAGCTCCTGTTCAAGCATCTGCTGTCTCCGGAAATGCCCTGTAACCCCTCGTAGCTCCGTTTGGTCAGCTGATGGATTTGAAAGCCATTAGCTCACCCAGTGTCATCAGCTGCCTTTGACAGGCCACTACCTTTTCACCCGTTATCCCAGTATTGGTCTCAGTATTTTGACTAGCAAAACAGTTAGTTGTTTAACAACAAACCTGATATTTAGGGTGTTAAAAGTGGCACTGATGTAATACTGTGCTCTTTCCTGGTTTCAGTTCGTATTGCTCCAGCTTCCAACATTTTGGTTATGTCTTTATCTGCTAGATTGGAAAGCCTTAAACGCTTGCTGCTTTCTTCTTGGTCCCCGTGAACTGTAAACAAGGAACTCGTGGATCTTTATTTGAAGATCTAAATAGGCTGTGCTTAAGCCTCCCACTTAAGGCATCTGCTCCTGCTTTTGAAACAGTTTTGTGCACTTACATTAAACCATGTTCAGTTTTCTAACTTTTTTATTATTTGGATAATAATTCTGGATGTGGTATTCAAACATCATTGAGATGAATACAAAATAATTGTAATTTTACTTTTTCTGTCTTTTAAATTGTTTTAGCAGTTTGATTTGTTTGAAAATAGCTTTCTTCGCAATTTCTTAAGAGTGTTAGCTATGGCAGCCATTGTTTAGACTTCCTCTTGGTGTAAAGTGAAGTAGCGCCTTTGAGGTCAGTGAAATTACACTGAAGCCAGTGGGGACACACTGATTTATTACAGTAGAAGTCTAGTCCCCATCTATAGTTCCTTTGGCTTTAGTGGATATCCGGCATTTATAGCAGTCAGGAGATGATTGAAGAAAAAATACCCTTCTGATGTTCTAAAAGGAGTAAATGCCTTGAGAGGTTCCTCTCTCTTCTTTATTATGTTTCATTCATGAGAGTAATTGTGGGTATAATTAAATGTAAATTTTAGATGCAGTCAGATACTTTTAGATCCAAACACAACAGCGAGGCCTAAGGAGAAGGAGTGATTTAGAAAAGGAAGCTGACATGAAGCTTGGCACGAAATCAGACCCATATGTTATTTTTCACAACTGTTTTCTTTAAGCGGTTTCCAAGATACACAGCGGTGCATAGCACAGAGGGGTGCAGTGTCTGCAGCTGAAGGATCACAGTGGAAGCTGGGAGCTGTGTGTGTACAGCTCGCTTGAAGACACCCAGTGATTCTCCAGTCCTGTCTCTGTACCTCTGTTCCCTGGTATTGGGGAAGCTGGTGCAAAGTTGCTCAAACTTTCTTCACAGGTTCAAGAAGAGCTGAAAGGAGAATGGCAGGCTGCCAGAGCACTGACTGCGCACACTGCAGAAGAGCTCTTAAAAATACACTGTTGAACGTTTCTCACCACTGCAGTGGTTTTCCCAAGGACAGTTCTGCTGATTTTTTTATGTTGTCACAATGTCTTTTGCAAAGGATGGTCAGAGTCTGTTGAAGTCAGTGGAAAGGTTTCCTTTCAATCCAGATGACTCGCTGGCTCTGAGCTGGGCAGGTCTGCACCGACAGTCTTTTTCAGTGTTGTGTGGAAGGTGATTTGTAATGGAAAAGGTTACCTGCTGTGAGCACAGGAGTTAGAAAATTAGGCAAGGCTCAGAAGCGTCTTAATTTCTTACCGTCTCTTAGTAGTGGTTTATTTTAGTTTCACTGGCAAGTGCTTGGGTTTGGGAGCTGCCTGGGCTTGCTCAGGAGTTCTGATTCCATTAGCCAGGAATGAATGGTTCCTCACTTGAAGCACCTCACCCACATTTGACTAGTGGTGGCTCGCTTTGGTGGCTGAATCCCAAATGCAGGAAAAGCAGCCTTCAGGAGGGAGGAATGCAGTGGCTTATGTGCAAGACAACGACCCCATTACCAGTCTTGGCTTTTTCCCTCGCTAGTGTGTTCGGTTCTGGAGTTTTACTTGGAACTCCCAAACTCCTGCTTCATTTATCTGTAAAAAGGCATGTCCTCTAACTCCAGGCCTACATCTTTTTTTGTAGTAGCTTGTGCATCTTGCAGTTCCTTCTCAAGATATTGCAGTAGCTTCTTGCATTTCTGCTGATAAGAGGGACTTTCATAAGCATGTGTGGACTCGTGTGCTCACACACTTGTGTTGTGGAGGATCCTGCTTTCATTTTATGCTCTGACATTTGATGGCTGGTGAGATAACACATACAATAATGTCATGCAAAGGCTATGTTCTAATGTTTGACTTTAACAAAGATCACGAGTAACTCATTCTCACTGTAATACTGCCAAAGTTTTGTCTGTCAAAGCTACAAATACCTGTACCAGGAGAAAAACTTTCTCCTTTGTGGCATGGCAGTTTCCACCTCTCCTCTATGCTGTGGTGAAGTCAGACCATGCCTGGCATAACAGAATTAGAGGAAGCGGCATTAAAACTCCACAGTGCAGTCATGCAGAAGGGCCAGATAAAGCATGTGTGTCTCTGCGAAGTGGATTATTCCATGTCACTTGCCTTAGCTGTTCCAAATTTGTGTTTCTCATGTCTCTTCAAAATGTGCTATTACTCTGTACTTACTTCATCTTCTTCCCCACACAGTCAGAATGGGACCTGTACAGTGTCCAGGAGGCAGAACACCATCCAGGAGCTTTTGCAAAACTGTTCGGATTGCCTGATGCGAGCTGAGCTCATCGTACAACCTGTGAGTGCTTGTTCTTATCCAAAGTGATTAGGAACATCCCAGGGAACGAATGCTGCGTTGTTACCTGGACTCACTGGCTCTGCTACTTCATCTCTCTTCTCCTATTTCGGCTGTTTGTGTGAGGCAACTGGGAGTGGAATAGCACACCTTCTTCTTAGGCCTCCCTCTTCCGTCTGCACTCCATGTTCAGTAAAATGGATAGAAATGCATCCATTAAGAACAGGGGGACTTCTGATTTTAAAAAAGCCCCACTGCTCAAACAGATTCTACTGCATCTTTTCAGTTTTAGATCAGCACCACTGCTAGTGACAATGGCTGATAATAAAGTAATGACCACTTATACTCTCCCAGTTTGTCCTGTAGAATATCATCACCATTTTCTGGGCCTTAATAAACCTGAGCCACCATAGGAAAAATCTTCATTACATTCATTTTGTTTTTCCAGATGATTCCTAAAGAAGTATATGAAACTGGATTAAAATACTCTTGACTTTCATCCCAAATTCATACGGATGATGTTTGTTTGTATACTACACTGATAGAAGCCTGTAGTGCCTGCTTGTGGGTCACTCACTGATGCTAGACTCAGTCCTAGTAAACGTGGTTACAGTCAGAGGAGGTGCTGGCTGCTGAGTGCATCCTGCAGATGAGGCCACTCAGATACAAAACCCATTTGCAGTTCTGGCAGTAGATGTGATTTAATGGATGCTTTTGGACCCTCTGTGGACTGCAAGTTCTTTCAGGAGTGAACTCTGTGGTTAGCGGTTCATTTCCTTTTCAGAGATGCAGCACATGTGAGCATGTTTAATAAAAATCAATGCCAGAGTAAATACTGCCTGTCGTTAAGGATTAATATTATTCCAGTGAAGTTAAAAGAAGGTGATGTTTAGTTCCAGCTTGGTGTCACAACATGCATTGCTTATCTTTTTTTCTTTTCTTTCTGAGGGACAAAGTAATGAGGTCCATCAACATTCTATTTGCAAAATCAAGCCACAGCTGTGTTGTTTTATTCAGCATGGCTGTGTCAGGGTGGGGTGAGATCAAAGAGCCGTTCCTACTTGAAACATTGTGACACTGCTGGTCTACTGTGCTGGGAGGGTGCATTGAGAATTTGCCGAAAGTGGGTGATAAGATGGGATGCACCACACCACTGTGGTGTGGCATGGGGCTGGTCGCAGGCAGACAGGGTGCAGTTGGTGTTTTTGCAGGAGAGGGAAGATGTAGAACCTCAGGGAAACCTGTGAAAAATCAGGAGGAAGATTCACCAGCTCCCACTAGGACAGTGTTTGCTGCTTGTCCTCTAAACACAAAAGCATAACGTCGTAGAAACTTAGCACACCGTGTGAAGCCTTGGCTCTGCTGAAATAAACATCAGTCAGGATGTACTGTTCTTTATGGAAAGGTTTCTTTGGTATCATGTTTTAATAATTTTCTTCCATATTTTATTTGTAATAAGGACTTTCCAGTGGCTGTGGATCCTCTGTTAATTGGTCTTCTGCTAGTTAAAACTGGCAATCAGAGACCTAGCAGTTGAAACATATCATGCTTCTTAAAAATAATCAGTCCTCCTAACATGTCTTTTAAAACAACCAAGCTGAAGCTTAGGTGATCAATATTGAATTTAATCTCCCCCTTTTTTTCCTTTTTTTTTTTGTTTGTTTGATTTGTTTATTTTAGGAATTGAAATATGGGGATGGTGTCCAGATTAGAGGGAACAGAGATCTGGAAGAGTGTTTTGCGCAAGCAAATGACCAAATGGATATCCTGGATGGGCTGATCAGAGAGCTGAGGCAGATGGGCCAGCCTTGTGAGATGTATCAGAAAAGGTACTGCCAGGGAAGGGCTGAGGGAGGCAATGCGGGTGATAAGAGTTTGTGTTCACCTTCCCTGGTGTTGCAGGACGTGACAGAAATCAAGGTGGAGCTAAATCTGTTTGGGCCATGCTAGTACGGAGAAGGGCCTTGCAGTAATAGATTTATTACGGAATTTCACACCCTGATTGTCCTCATGAAATTTCAGTCAGTACATTTTTTCCATAGTCTGCGTTTTCAGCACTTTGTTTCAAATACTTGGTGGTCCATTAGGAGAGATGAATTGTGTTTTTTCTGTGTTTTCTGGGTGTTTTCCTCACAGACACTAAGTGGTTCCTTCCCTTTCAGGCTGCTTCAACTTCAGGAGCAAATGCGTGCCCTGTACAAAGCCATCAGTGTTCCTCGCGCCAGGAGGGCCAGCTCCAAAGGTGGTGGTTGCTACACCTCTCAGAGTGGCTCAGGCTGGGATGAGTACACAAAGCGTGTCACAAGTGAATGTTTAAACTGGATGAGGCAGCAGAAGGTAAATCTGTGCAAAACCCGGAGACAATGCGAAGACCTAGTATTGTTTATGAATGTCACCTCACATGCAGTAATGTTTTGGGTGCCAGTAGAAAATGAAAAGTACGCATGAATGCTCATATATTATTCCAAGTTAGTCCTTTTTTTTCCCTAAGTATTGTACATACTGTGAGTTTCCACTGAAATACAAACATGGATTTGGGAACTTGTTTGGCAGAGGAAAAAGTGTGGAAGTTAGATTTGCAAGCTGAGACACAGCTGTTAACAAAAGGCATTGGCATGTTTGCATTAGAGATTATTGTGCTTGAAATTTCCTTCCTTCCCTCGACAGATTTCCTTTACGATGCATGTTCATGTTAACCATTTACACAGACAGACCCAGCTTCACAGATGTAACTGTTGTCCAGTATTTTACAGTTGTTCTCCCGATCTGATCTATCCTAGTTGCAGAGGAGCCAAGAGGTAGAGCTGATTGCCACAGCATGAGGCTTTCAGCAGTCCCTGCTGAAATACACAGGAAAATGCTGAGTTTGCTGCCTGTGGCATTCCCAGAATAAATTTGCCTATGCACTGCTGTTGATGGTGTAACCGGGAGTAGAAAACACATGATGAGAGCCCTTAGTCTGTTTTTGTGATGCTGAAGGGAAAATTGTGTGTTTGTGGTTGGACAGCCCTTTCTGAGAGACGCATAGGGAGGATGAAACAAGGTGGCTGAAGTTATACTTTGCAGACTCGTCATAAATGGAAATTGCACTATTCTTATCTCTCTTTATTAGGTTATTGCTTAGCCGTCCTGTCCCTGTTATCTGGTTATGGTGTTTGCAAACCAGACAAAGAGGGGAGAGCTCTATATGGTTCCCATGCTTTTGTCTGACTGCTGGTCATAGTCTAGTCTTCCAGTGCCCTCCCATAGCTGGCATGTCGTGGAGGAAGCAGGGGAAGTGGACATGCACTCCTGGAGTGTTAGCATGTCTAAGCGTTGTAGCCGGACAGCCACGGCAGATAGGGTTGCTCTGCACATGCTGTGGGAGAGCAGGCTGAACGTCAGACCTGCCACGGCCTGAGGAGTGATGTAGGACAGACACTGGGCATGCTTTCAGCAATGAAAGACAGGGAACGTGCTGCACCTCCCACGTGAGACCCTGGTCAGACACCCTCGCTAAGCAGAGGGAGCAGAAGCAAGTGCTTTATAGCTGTGTTCTCACACAAAACCTGCTGTGAAAGTAAAAGGCTTGCTTGCTTTTTGCCGTTTTCAGTCCCTACGGCACAACTGAGGTGTGGCCAGTAAGCACTTAGCTCCCTGTTGGGCTTTTGAGGGTTTTAGGGGAAATTTGGTTTGAATTTTCTACCGTGCCTTTTCTCCCATCATGCCTTGCTGTGTCCCATTACCTGCTCACATTAGGACTAGGATAATGTTTCCTGTAATAACGTGGTGAGATGTGGGAAGAAGGTCTGAGCTGCTTTGGGTTTCTGCCGGTGCTTTTCTGTTTTCTGTCTGGATGGTTTGCTGGCAGGACAATCAGGTGGTAAGAGGGTTAGTCAAGTTTCCAGTGCAGAGTTAGGGAAAGTGCAGTGAAATCCAGAAAGTCTTTGTTCATGTACTGGCAGCCAGCCACAGCTGCTGCTGTGGCTATAGACTGTTTAGAATGGTTAATTATAACGAGAGCGGTCAAAGTCCTGTAATGTTTAGATGGCTGAATGCAAAATGATTTTATTTCTTGGATCATTTTCAACATGGCCTTTGAACCCCTATGCTTGAGTGTGATTTGGGCTTTATTGTCTTCTGTTGACTCCTAGAGATCTGGCTCCAGTTTGTTAATTACCACATTCGGCCCCAACCGAAGATTAAGATACGTATTTCTTGACTGGGAGCATGCGCAGACAGACATTCAGAGCTAGAATGTGTCTCGTGTTTTACAGCATAAAAGATGATTTGAGTTTGAGGAGCTGAACTGTGAATTCAGTGGCCTTTAGTATCTGAAAATAATGAAACAAAGAACCACAGACAGATAATTTTTGTATTAGTAATTATCCAGGTGTGTTACTGTTTTTCAAAGGCTGTTCCTAGAGATTTTCACTCAGCATCCTACAATGCCTACAAAATGCAAGACAAATTAAACGTTCTGTAACCATTTCAGTTTATCTTCTGTTTTTTCATTTAGTTTGACTGCATTTAACTGAAGTTATAGGGGTTTACATGAGCATAATTAAAATGCAAATCTAGTGTACTGGGCTATAGAACTTGACTGGGTATTTTCACATGAACCATGAGAATAACAATGTTTGATAAAGTCGTAGTTTGTTTTCAGAGTGATAAGAATGTAATTATACTAAAGAACAGATTGGTCCAAAGAAGACAGATGAAAATACTGAGTATGCTTCATCTAGTCGAATTTTAAGCCACTTAAATATTTTCCCTACTTTTTTTCTGCCACATTGGAAGCCTGTCACACAGTTCAAATGACAATTTCAGGAAACTGTAACCCCCTATTCTGAACTTCCCTTTGTTCAATTTTACTCTCTACTGCAGAGTCGTGTTTCCTCCAGTTCAATTCCTGTATGCTCTGATTTGGATAATAATGTTGGAAATGAAAGTACAAGTACTGTCTCTTTCTCTTAGGCTGAAATGGAGCTAGTGAAATGGGGGTTTGATGCAGCATCCATTGAGCAACAAATTGGTGAGCACAGGAGAACGCACAATGCCATTGGAGACTATCGCTGGCACCTGGACAAAGTCAAGACAGATCTGGTAATTACTGTCTGCCCTTCCAGATTGCTTAGTCTAGATTTAAATCATTGGCTTGCCAGTGTTCCACTGCAAAAAAGTATGCTGAATAGCTCAGCTTCTCTTCAGAAAGCACCAATGTCATGATAGCAACCACTTTCAACCCTAATACACTTACTATTTCATGCTTATGTTGTGTTCCACCTCTTTCCCCAGAATTTTAAAAGGAAAATTTAGTAGCTATTTCACGTTTTGTTGTTGTGTACCAAGGCTGGCAAATAAATATTGCAACATTTTTTTGTGAGAAGAATGGCTAAATGATTATTCTCACCTTCTGTCTAGGTATCTTAAAACAAGAAAGTAAAAGGGTAAGGTGGGTGCTTAGATACAGCCTTGAGTAATGGGGGAATGTCTGTGGAAAAATGCTCAAATTCTGGGCTAAGCTTAGAGTTTTTCTTAGGTGTGGATTCTTTTTTCTTTTTTTTGCCCCTCTGAGGCTGCTGTTCACCTCTGGATTTTGTGATTGGAATAAAGAAGTCACTGAGAATGCAGTGGTTAAATTCCTCTCCTATTAGCCCAGCAGCTAAGTAGAGGGGGGAGGTGGCTTACTTCATTCCCACTCTTTTTGGTTAATTGCTCACACAGACAGGATGATCGAGAACTGGATCTAAAGAAAAGGCACTCCATTCTGGAGCTCTGATCTCTCAGCCAGGCTGGAGTGTGGAAGGGGTGTTCCTTGCTTTTCCCTTTCAAATAGGAAAGGTGATATGGCATAAGGTTGTGCAGGTTCCCAGTCATAGAAAAGGGAGTAGAAATTGGAGCCTCCTGCTCAATAGATTTTACTATTTGTACTATTTGATAATCTCCAAAGCTAGCTCTAGGACTAGCTGTCTAGGAGCTTGGTACAGAAAGAGATCCAGTTTTGGGAGCTGCTTTGGTATTACAGGGGTTATGTACAACCTTGCTTAGGTACTAAGCATCCCCGAGGGAAGGAAGTTTGTCCAAGCTTTGGTTTTATCCTTCTTGTGGTGGTCCAGCAGTACAGATCTGCTGCTTGCCTGTGTTTCTTGCAGGCACTTGCAGGTTACCATCTGTAGTTATAACATCATGACACTGACACTGTAAAGGAAATGTCAGCAAATAGGAACTTGTAAAAGGCTCACTGAATAGTTACTGTCTCTGTTTCAGCGGGAGAAGGCTGCGGTTCATCAGCTGGAGGAAGAATATGAAGGATTGCTGGTAAGCATGATGTGTTCAGTTCTGGTACCCTCCGTGACAAGTGCTCTTTTTGTTCTATTAACACTGGAGTGGTAGTCAAGGGACAATTCAGGTTTCAACAGAGTGACAGATGCATCTTTAAATAATTCTATTTAGCAGTAAACTGACAGTGCTTTGTGGCTTCTGTAAGGTTCATTTTGAGTCACGAACTTGAGATTAATTCATGACCTGCTGTATAATTGACTTACCCTCACAGGAAGTTTCTAGTTTACACCCGGGGAAGGGAGTTGGTCACTAAGCAGATGAAGAGTAGAACTCTCCTTAATGGGAGTAAATGTAGTGATGAAGTTAGTCTATATAGAAGCTTAAAAAGTTACTCAAAGGTGAAACTAGAACCAAATTCTATGTAGGCTCTGCATCTTCCCCGCTTCGGATCTTCAGTAAAATACAGTGAGACTCTTGTGCAAATGCTAGATTTAACCCTTGGAATTGGAGGCTGATTCCTGTACACATTTCAAGTGACAGGATGTGTGTTAGGACATGAGGACAGAGGAGGAATCTTTTCATGAAGTGTCTGTCATCTGTGCAAAAGGTGCTGCTGCAACATCAAGGATGTACCATGAGCAGTAAATGCAAGTGATGTGAAATGTTCAGACATCTCTTGTATTTTCCCCCATGCCTTTTTGCTTGCCTGTTGATATGTCTGCTGCACTTGTGTTTGAAATGACTTTCTGAAGCTGCCGACTTCAGGTTTCCGTTATTCTTTAAATCCGGTCACACTGCCCACTGTTCATTGCCAGCAGGCTTTGTAGTTGTATAAACCCAGGCACGTTATCTGCTGTCCATGGACAACAGGTTTTATAGATCTGTGTGTCCTGCTCTTACTTTGGTCTTAAAAAAAAAAGGATATGCTGTGCTCTTGGCTTCCCCTTCTCCATCCAGCAGAGGCATTTCTGTGTCTATAGCTCCTCATTTCCGGAATTCCTTGCAGAAATACTCCTTTGAGAGAATGGATCAGCTCCGACAATTCCAGAACCTCATCCAAGCCACCAGCAGAGAGATCATGTGGATCAATGACTGTGAGGAGGAGGAGCTTCTCTACGACTGGAGTGACAGGAACACTGACATCGCCAGGAAGCAGGAGGCCTTCTCTGTAAGACAGCTCAACTTCCCCATGCTTTCCATGGGCCCTCTTTTGGGATGGTGAGGGAGGAACAGCCTGGCTGAGGGGGATGGGTCTTTCTTCTTCTTTTGAAGCTCCTGGTGATTTTTATCAACATTTTTGGATTAAGAACTGTGAGACAACATTTTAAGTCAAGATTGGACATCTGTTGGAAGATTGTGCTCCCATTCAACCAGATGTCGTGGTTTCTTGGAAGCTGGTCTTACTCATATAGTCCACTGTGGACTATCGCATATAGCTGTCACATATATGGGATATCACATATGTGGCAATCATATAGCTTGTGCACACAGTCATATGTTGGCATGCTAAACTAAGGGTCTTGAATCAAGAAGTTTAGTTCTCCCCATTAGGACCATGTAGGGGTTAGGGGATCCCCATATTTCCCCCTGATTGTCTGTCTCCAGGAGGCAGAGTTATAGCAGAGGGAGCTGCTTTCTGCCTCTGCTTTTGCCAGCAGCACACTGAGTGCATGGGCAGAGGTAGCCTGCACTGCTCCTCCTCTCCTGTGAGTATGTAGGGAAATTGAGCACATGCGTTTCTTTAAGCAGTATTGGTGCTGACCATCAAATTGGAAAAGGAATGAAAGTTCACACTATTAAGGAGATATCTTTTTTTTAATTTCAGTTTTTCTGGGTGTTGCAAGACACAGTCGTTTTTGCTTCCATTGTTCCTAGGAAAGGCAGAACTTTGGGTACTTTGCTTTGTGAAGCAGCAAGTCTAGAGACTAGAATGGGGATTATTTGATTCTGCTGTCTTCATAATCAACTTCAGTATGCTGAATAGAATTACTATGTAGCGTTAGCAGGGATAATTTTACCTTGTCACGAGTATAGGGAAAATTTTAAATAAGTCATCCTGTACAGCATATGTCTGGGGGCTCGATTAATGCTGTGTTTTGGGTGTTTAGAAACGCATGAGTGAACTGGAGCTTAAAGAAAAAGAACTCAACAAGCTAAAGCAAGAAAGTGACCAGCTAGTGCTCAACCAGCACCCTGCTTCAGACAAAATCGAGGTGAGTTAGACCGTGTGTGATTTCACTTGCTCCTTTAGTTGCTACATGGGAGAAGTTCTCAGTGAAAATCTGCGAATGAAGTGCTGCTTTTCAACGTGAGAAGGGTTTGCCTGCCAAACAGCCTGTCCATTTTTATCAGCTCTTTGAACCGCTCTAGTAAATGTTACTACCATCCTCTACAGACTTGGCCATAACAACTGGAGGCTGCTTAAGAGCTCTCATTGCTGTCAGATTTGGCGACAGATGCGTGTAAAAAATATGAGGCTTAGGGATTTCTCAGAGTGTATTGAAATTGCTGTACCTCATTTGAGTTGACTGCAGAGCAGTGGAATTTATGGTAGGAAGGCATGTCGCTGTTCTTCTGCTATCTTAACAGGCATGTTTTGAGGAAAGCCACACCCGTCGTTGAGGGTTTATATTTAATCCAGGTGCGAATACTTCCTGCAGCTGAAATTTGTAGGGCATTTCTACAGCCTAGCCAAGACATTTTTGCTTTCACAGCTTGGTGTACATTTACCTTTCAGTTAGAAAGGCTGCAACAATTTGGGAAACGTGATTTTGTTAGGAAATGCTGTAGTTTTTAGGAGTTTTAAGAGCACATAAGAGCCCCGAAACTAAAAGAAACTAACAGGAAAAAACCCCAATGAGTCCTTCCAGATTTCAGTGTGTTTACTTCGCAAACTGTTACCATGTTGTGTGAAATCACCATTCCTATTTCTTCTGTGGTCACTTTCTGCCTTAAAGGAAAGATCCTTGTAAGCTCCAGCAGTGAAGAAAAGTTATGTGTAATTTTCTAAAGAATATACGAGGGCTACTTGAGAAGTTTGAATTTAAAATTAGCCATCATAAAAAATCATGTTTGACAGTGTTCCTTGATGAAGAAGAACATGACAATTTGCAGTTGAAATATTTTATTTGCACTGTTGTTTGTGCATTTCACCCCTTCTTGTTCATGCACTTCAGGCTTTATGCTGATCAAACAAAATTCGAGTCATGATCAAATTTCTCTCTGCATTCCACAAGCAGGTATTTAACTCATTTCAGTTAGGTAGGTGCTTAGAAGGTGGGGAACTATTTGCATGAGTTACATTATTCTGCTGTGCATGAATTTGCTTTAGCAAATTTTTAATTTGCATTTGTGTGGAGCATAAATAGTTTTGCTTGAGTCTGAGTGCGGGAGAGAGCAGTGTGGTGGTTTGAGTTCTGTATATTACTGTTTTTGTCAGGCCTACATGGATACATTACAAACTCAGTGGAGCTGGATTCTTCAGATCACCAAATGCATTGATGTTCATCTGAAAGAGAATGCGGCTTACTTTCAGGTAAGTAGTGAAGTGGAGAATTCACGCCAATTTTGCTGTGTGTGAATTGCATCACAGATTTTTTTTCTGTACCAAAATGTTTTAAGTCTGTGCACAATTATGCGTAACACACGGTTACCATACTGTAAATGCTACTTTTCTGCCAGATGAGAACTGGGATTTCTCCTGAAAGGAATCTGTTGATTTTTAGCAGACATTTTTAAGAGCTGTGAACAACTGAAATCACAACTTTTCTCCTCCAGTTCTTCGAAGAGGCCCAAGCCACAGAATGCTACCTGAAAAACTTACAAGACTCCATCAGGAAGAAGTTCATCTGTGATAAGAGCATGTCGCTGCAGTCTTTGCTGGAGCAGATCAAAGAGCTGGAGGTAGTGTCACACCCACCTGACAGGCTGTGTTCTGCTTTCCTTGGCAATCAGTTGCCCTCCTCAGATACCAGTGATGATTCATTATGTCTCTATATCACTGTAGTCTCTTTGAAAGAACTTAACTCAGCCTTTTTAGCTAACTATTTGCTCATGATGAATTAGGTACTACAAATCCAAATTGAATATACTGGAGGAAAAAATGGTCAGTGATGTAAAAGGGCAATTCACGAAGTGAGGTTTGAGAGTGTAGTGATTACTTCTCCGTGGTTAGCATTCATGTTATAACAGACTCTTTCCATTTATTCCTGTTTCTTACACATCACTTTCATACAGATCTGCAATGTGGTTAAAAACCTACTTTGCAAGTTTTGCAAACTTTGCAGCTTGCTGGAGCTGCAGAGATACTTAGTTTGGTGTTTCTCTTCTCTTTTTTTAAAACTGCAGGGTGTTTTTTGTTAGCTCCCATTGGAGCCAAAGGAAGTTTTGCCTACCATGAGCTCCAGATGTGTCCCTCTCTTAAACAGTGGGAACTAGTTGTGGTCTCTTTAGAATGGATTTTTTTAACATACAGTTAATCTTTGCAGAATGAACGAGAGAGAATTCTTGAATACAAGAGGCAAGTGCAGAGTTTGGTGAATAAATCCAAGAAGATTGTGCAGCTGAAGCCACGTAACCCAGACTACCGGAGTAACAAGCCCATTATCCTCAAGGCTCTGTGTGACTACAAACAGGATCTGGTATTGTATCCCTTTTTGGCTGGGAATGAGCATCATGTAAACTAGAACATGGCAAATGATTTAGTAAACAAACTGAGCTGAGATGTGTAACCCCTCTGTCTGCTTTTGGTCAGCATTTAAATTCCTTTGACAGAAAAACTCTGACTTTCTTGCAATTATGAATAAACAATCTACGTTCTGGTTGGCTAATAAGTCTTATAAAAACTATTATTATTAGCCCATTAAATAGCATTAGTACTCATAGATAAAATTAGCACAGAAAAGTCGCATTGATTATAGGTTTAAAATTGTTATACAGATGCTTCCCAGCATCTACACCTTTTATTTGGTGCTTGCTCACCTTTGCAATGTTCCTCTAGGTCCTTAGGTCAACTCTTCATCTCACAAAAGGTGAGGAATGTACAGTGAGTCACTGGGATCCCCAGTTTTTTGCTGGTTGGAATACAAAATGGATGGTGGTGGTTTTTCTTCCTCAGTGATGGAGCTGCTTGGGTTTATTTCTATATTTTTACTTAACAGTAGGCTTAGGTGCGTTTCCTGCTTTCATGCGCCTTCTCTTCACTGGTTCCCAATTACCCAGTTTCTTCTCTTCTGTTATCTGTAAATCTTGCTTTACCAGATTCTCTAGGTTGCACTCCTGTAGTGATCAGTAACTGACCACTGTGATTTGTGTTTACAATCTGGTGTTTCTGCTATCCACTCTGCATCTGTGCTCTTCCACACCACATTTTATTGCAGAGTCATAGAATTTCAGCTCACACAGAGTAACTAATTTTTGTTACTATAAACAAAACTAAACAAATTTAGGCAATGTGTACCTGGCTCCTTGGCAATTGCTCTTATTTTAAGCAAGCTAAAAATTCTGCTCAGGTGAAGGTAAACCCAGACAAGCGTGCAGCCCCTGCATGCTCAGATCAATGCAAAGGCCCATGGCCTTTTACTAGTTATGTCAAAAATGGTATTTGCTGGCTGTAGAGGGGTGATGCAGGTAGAGTCCCATCAGGATGAATGGTAGGAGGAGCCTCCTCCTGTTGGATGTGAGTGGGTTATAACCTGCACCATGGCCGCACAGTATCAGGATTTCTGGTAGCTGGGGCTGGTGTTTCTAGTTGTGATGCACTTGCTCCCAGGCCCTTCACAAATACGGATGTGGAACTAAGCATCCTTATGTCTCCAGCTTACTGGTGTGCAGCTGTACGTGGTTGCAGAGCTTACTGTGGCCATGTGTCCACATTCAGTCTTTGACGTTTGTCAGGGCAAGCCGAAAGTCTGATGATCTACCAGACTGGCAACTGCTCAGAGTGTTCTGTCGTTTTCTTGGGTTTTCTTCACATGGAAACCAGGTTCAGGGAGAAGAGATTGATCTGTACTGATGTCTTGCCCCAGTATAAAGCCAAGATAGACACCCAGGCCTGTCAGCTGGGAAACACTCTCGCTTCTGTGATCTAGAAGCATCTTCCTTGTCTGTCTTTCCTAGAATCCCCACCTTACTTAACTAAAAAAAATGTTCTGCGTTCCTTACAGAAAACAGTGCGCAAAGGAGATGAGTGTATCCTGAAAGACAATAACGAGCGCAGCAAGTGGCTGGTGACCGGCCCTGGAGGGGTGGATATGCTGGTGCCATCTGTCAGTCTTATCATCCCACCCCCCAACCCATTAGCAGTGGATCTTGCTACCAAGTGAGTTGCTGACAGGGTTTGGACACCTACCCCTGGGAGTAGATAGAAAAGTTCTCTCAAAATAGCAACGAATCACTAAATCTGGTCTGTGCCTGGACCAAAGTGACCCCCCCACTCTTACAGAGTGGGGGATTAAGGACTTGACCCTCAACTTGAGGAAATTCACTTCAGTGAAGCTTGCTGGGATCTAAAAATATTTAAAACTTAACTTTTAAAGGGTTTTTCTCATCTCTAATAATGGAAGTAATGGATAAATTAATTTCCAAGGTTTTTCTCAAGTAGAGGACAAGTCTTAACACATTTCCCATCTGGTGGATGTTTCTTGAGATGTTTTGTAGCTGTGCTACAAGGACAGATGCGTTTTGACCATGGAATTTCTTTTCTCATCTCAGAATTGAGCAGTACTATGAAGCTATTTTGGCTTTGTGGAACCAGCTGTACATCAACATGAAGAGCCTGGTGTCTTGGCACTATTGTATGATTGACATTGAGAAAATCAGAGCGATGACTATTGCCAAGGTAAGACTCTAGCTGGCCTTACCTGTAGACCAGGGACATCCATGACCTGACCTCCACTGTCCCAAACAGTGCTTGCTGTGTCTTGTGCAGGTCTATGCTCTGCAAAACCACAGGCCTTCCTTTTGCTGGGTTGTACAAGCAGTTATATACAGAGGCTCTTGTATTATTAAAGGAAAAGCAAAAAGCTTTCCCATTCAAACATGGTGTGGATAAACAGGAAGACTAGCTAAGGGGATTCATTGCATACTTGCTGTGCTTGTTCCCACTACGTGTGGGCATGGATAGACAGAGTGACAGGTAGAATTTGAAACTATTATAAGCTATGAAATGACTATAACAAGGATAGATTAGCTCAGAGGGCACTTCTAGCACCATGCTTTTAGAGGCAGCCTGGTTAGGTTTTACTCTAAAATGCAGTCCCTGTGGGGGTTTTTATGTAGGTGTATTGGTTTGTTCCTTAATGATTAACTGGTCATAAACCTTCCCCAATTGCTGCTTTCTTCAAAATTCTCTTCTTCCTCATTTCAGCTGAAAACAATGCGTAAGGAAGATTACCAAAAAATAATAACTGACCTGGAGATCCATTATCAAGAGTTCCTCAGGAATAGCCAAGGCTCAGAGATGTTTGGCGATGAAGACAAGCGGAAGATGCAGACTCAGTTCACTGATGCTCAGAAGCACTACCAGACCCTGATCATACAACTGCCCAATCAGCCACGGCAGCCGCAAACAGGTTCATTTTGGACTGCTGGGTTTTTTTTCTTGGTGGCTGGAGCTGGGGGTGTATTCCTTTTGTGACAATGTTCTCATAAACATATGAATGGAAACACGTTTAAGAATAGTACTGGTGTAAAACAGAACAAAACTGGTCATGCACAGGGAAGAGCATGTTTTATTCTTCCTTCCTTTGGTGTGAATCTGGGAATAGTCCTTCGGAGTTCATGCAGTTTTCTGGGAAAATGAGAGGAATGTAGTCCATCTGATCTGTTTTCAGTTATTAAGAAGCAAAATTTCACTGCTGCATTTGAGGAAGTAAGTTTTTCTTTTTGCAAAGAAGAGAATTCTTTCCTTGAAACAGCTGCATAAGGGCCCAGATCTTCTACCTGTTCTCAGTTCTACAGAGCAACTCAGTGCTTAGGTCACTTGGGCACTACATGGGCTTTCTGTATGTAGATGCTCAGTTCTCTGGCAGTTGACATTTACCCAATCCATTTTACAGTGGTCCCTACTGAGACCTGTCCTGTGGGTTCCTCAAACACCATTATTGTTAATGAGAGAAACCGAGAACTTGAGAAGCAGGAGGCCTGGCTGCTGATGGAGCTTCAGAAACTTCGTCGTCAGATTGAAGCTTCAGAGATTCGGATGGTTCAAAGAGCTCCTCTCGGAGTGGATCAAGGGGCTGTGCATGACTTTTCAGTCAGAATAAAGGATTTAGAGGTAACTGTGGCTGATTTTCTTTGATCATCTCAAGCCCAATGTGACTCTGTGCTGCAGAGCATACTGCAGTTATATTTCTGATCAGCTGGACAAGACACCTTGTGCAGAAAATTCTCAGCTGGAAGCTAACCATGATGATCTGGAGTTTAGCTCCTAAGTAGAAAAAGTTGAATCTTGGATTTTAGAAGTCAAATTCTGTCAGGCAAAGAATATAGGAAGTCAAGTGGATGTGAGCTCATATTAAGCCTTATCCAGATTAAAATTATTATTTAATATATTATTAAAATTATTTTAGTAATTTTTATTAAAATCCTTTTGTAGAGATGCCACTTCACCATCTACCTCTGAAGTGCTGTCTGTAGGATGCAGAGTGGATACATGAGGCTTACAGGCTCTCTGCCACTCCTAGTTCCTAAGACTTGAAGGAGACTGGAGAAGATTAGTGAGAAAAGAGAACAGGTTCATCATATGAGAAATTCCCCTGAGGCAGTGAGGTTGCAAAGGTCTTAAGAGCAGAAGGACTTTGGTATGTCTACTGAGTGCAGTAGGCAGCTGCTTGTGAAGTGCTCTGCTTTCAACAGAGCTGAGTTTCAGAGTGGATGAGGTGCTCAAAAAGAGGAATTACCTGTTGTGGACCATGCAAGAAAGAAACCACCCAGTGTTACTTACCTTGAAGAAAGCAGGATCAGGTGCTGCTTCAGTCCTCAGTCACGCTGGTTAGATAACAGCAGACCAATTGGATAAGGAGACCAATTGCATATGTGCTGCAGAATGATCATTCAGCCACCAAAAATGTGTAAATCAGGCATTCTCTTTCCTTAGGGTGTGCAGAATGACTCTCAGATAATGGCTGAAACCCTCAATAAGCATAAGGACTTGTTGCCTAACTTCAGAGGCTGTGAGAAGTATGTGTACCTGCAGTCAGAGATAAATGCCCTATTTCAGAAACTGGAAAATATTAATGGTGTTTCTGCTGGCTACTTAGACAGGTAAGAAAATAGAGGTTACAGCAATAAATCATTCACTTCCTTTCATAATTCTTAGTCCAGAAACCTGCCTTTTGTTACCAGTAGTGTAAAATTACATCTTCTTTCCAATTGCTGTATGTGTGGGTAGAAACAAACACTTACATTGATTTCTTCTCTTTTCTGGAAAACTTTAATTAAAAAAAGAGGATTGTGGGTATCACTGAAATTTCTTCTGTAAAGTCTAGTCTCTGTAACTAATGATCTGCAGTTAATTAAAAATATCACCTTTCCAGCCCCAGTCCATAACAGATTTGTCTTGTATTTATTTTAGCTTGAATGCACTGAGGTGTCTGCTCCAGATTATTCTACAAACAGAAGATGTGATCAGAGTTTTTGAAGTCAGACTGTCTGAAGAGGAGACTGTTCCTCTGGATCTTGATAAAGTGGAGGCTTATCGGGCTTGTCTGAAGGTGAGAGGCCAAGACCCAAGGACATGGCAAGACAAAATTTGTAGCTGCCAGCACTGGTCTGTTAAACTGGGTGAAACCCTTCTGAAACCACAGGAGATAGAAGTACTTATCTTGTTGTATTTTATGACAGACACACAATGCTTCTGCAAATTATGGAAAGGGATGTATGGGTTACTACTTCTTCCACTCCCTGGTTGTTGCTGCCCTCCACAGCAAAGCCAGTGGTGTGGAAGGTGTTCATAATCCATTTCTGTACAGAATTATCTGTGTTTATGTGTATCACTTACGAAGGTAGATTTGAAGGCAATACCTCCTTTCTTGCAAAAAAGGTTTAATTGTTGTCTTGTCATCTAGTTTGTAACAAGTGAATTTGAGTATTATTGTGTGTCCTGGTTTTGCCAGAGAGTCCATTTCAAATCTTAGTGTGAACTATCCATCCTGTGCAAGGGGAAGAAGGATTTGCTGAGCACAAAGTTGGCTTACTGAATCAGAATTGTCTGACACTGAGATGGTTCTTTCACACACTGAATGACTTTGGGAGAACAGGGACTCTTTCATTCCTTCCCATTCTCGGGAGTAGCAGGTGACACAAAGGAGCACAAAAAAGGTTACCTTTTTATGATGTTAAATGGGAGCTGCAGTTCAGCTGCTGGGAGCTGTTCTCAGCTGGTGTAAATTTGAGCTGCACAGAAAAATTAAGTGCTTGGGCATATTATTGAAGGCTGCAGTCGTCCCTGTGACTGAGGGATGCACGGCAGACCACTGCCTGCACTGCATATGCCATTCAGTGATACCCACAGTATGTGAGTATGTGCATGTAAACAACTGTGTGTTTAAAAAATCAGCTCCATGGAAGATGTTTATAAAAATGTAAACAGGAAAATAAAAATAATCTGTGCGATAACATTTAAAAAACTGCCAGTCCTCAGGCTTGATTCCATAGCTATTGCAAGTGCAGGAATCTTTTATACTTCAGGAAAATTTTCTAGTCAATTGTTTCTAGGAACAAACAAGGTAGGTTCTTTTTTTTGGTAACTGCTCTGCATAGTCCTGAGAAACTGAAATGTTAGCTACAGACTATGACAGCAGAGGGCTTTAGTTTAGCACATTATTTAAGAGTGAGTGTAACTTTAAACATATTGTACATACATACCTTACTGAATTAGAAACAAAATACCTTACTGAATTAAAAACAAAATCTTTAGATCCCAACACATTGTGCATTCTGTTGATGGTTAAATTTGAGTATCCTTTCAAGAATAAAGTGTATGACAGCATTTTGTTCTTCCTCCAGAAAATGAAAGCAGACCTAAACATGAAGAAGTCACTATTGAATGCCCTGGAAAATGAGCTGCAGAAAACACTTCAGATTCACTCGCAGTCTTGCCAGTCATATACTCTGTATGACATGGATGTTGGAAAGTTCAGTGACAAAGTCACCCAGCTGATAGACCGCTGGCAGAGAGCTGATAAGCAGATAGATAACAGGTTTGCTCATACTTCCTAATAGCTGCTTCTTATTGTTATTACTGCTAGGATCATCTTAACAGTGAGTCTAAAAGAACTGATATGCACTGATCACCACTTCCAGAGGACAAATGATGACTTCAGGGCAGTAAGAACAGAGCAAATGGTGAATAGGTTGAACATACTTTAAAAGACATTGTGTAAGACCAAGCAGGAAAATGTAGTTATTCATGTAAATGTATGATTGCTGTGCTAGGGAGTTGTTCTGATAATTTTTTTTTTTATTCTTGCTAACGTTCTTGGATTAAGTAATTCCAGTCAGCAGTTTCCCCCTCAAACAAAGCAACTATGCTTATTCCTGAACACCTGATACCTGAGGGTTAAAAAAACTAACACTAACAATTAATTTAAAAAATCCCCACAATGTTTTTCTAATGCTTTACTGAACTGAAGGCATTCTGATTGTTTGTGGGGGTTTTTGGGGGTGTGGTTTGTTTTGGGTTTACTACAGGGTGAAATCTAGTCCTGCTAATAAGAATTGACAGGTTGCTGGTTGTTTTGGTGGAAATGGAGAACAGGAGTACTGAAATCAGTGAACTTGATTCTTACAACCGCAAGGTTTTATCCGTCCCTCACTTGATTGACAAGAAGTGCCTAACCTCTGTGTATTGCAGAGTTATACAAAAGTGAGGCACTGAAAACCCACATTGAATGGCTAATAGACAGTACAGTTCTCCTTTATTTCAATTTTTTGTTCAGAATCTCTTTTAGAGCTTCCCATAGTTTCACCTGGTTTATTACTGTGTCATTTCTGAAAAATGTTTAAAGATAGAAAAAGGATGCACTTGCCATTTGGACAGTTTTCCGTTTTTTTTTTTCTAGATCATGGGATTTAGAAAGGCAGATCAAACAGCTGAAAACTTACCGAGATCTCTACCAGGCTCTGTGCAAATGGATCTGTGATGCCAAGCGCAGGCAGGATTCTATCGAGTCCACGAAGATGTGCGATTGCAATACCATCATGAGATACCTACATGATCAGAAGGTACGCAGCACCCAAAGGAGTTGTCTTCAGTCATCTGGGTTTTAAATCGTTTAGCTGTTCAGAAAATAGCAGTATCAATGCAGTCTGCAATACAGTGGCCTGTTTTGAATTATAAAGTACATAAACTACCAGAAACCACCACGTGTGTAGAAGGCAGGAGAGAGGAAATATCACCCTCATCACTTTCTGTCAGCCCTGCTGCAGATTATGAACAAAACCTGTTTTGGTTCCTACATGATCACTGACACTTTAACACTTAGAATTAATTTAAGGGACTGTATGATGGTGCAATTTACAGGACAAATTACAGCACAAAAGTAAAAGGCAAGGAACTGCATCTAAGCTAAAGTCCAGGAACTCTCCCTCCCCAGCCCTGGGGGTTGTTCACCTGCTTGGTATTCTGAGAACAACCTGCTCGGTATTCTGAGAACAACTTGCTCATGCACTGGGACCTTATAGTTGTAAAAACTGCACGGCTATGGGTCATTTCAGGTCTCGGTCTCTGAGGTTGCAGTGGTCTCACACTGCAGGTGCCTGCTTGTGGAGCAGTGCGTGCAGGAGGAAACACTGGTAAATCCTGAGGCAGTGCTTCACTGCTGTCTTCTTTTCTTGACAGAACTTGCACAGTGAAATCTGTGGGAAGCGAGACAAAGTTGAGGAGCTTCTCAAGCATGCAGATCAGTGCTCAGCTGCAATTAAGGTACTCGGATTTCAGCATTTTTACGGGGTGTGGTTTTTTCATGGTCAGGTGCACCCCATCTGCTGGCAGGTGAAATGTCAGCTCCATGATGTGTGTGTGCAGAAATTGCTGGGATGAAGCACTTTTGTGTACAAAATATAATGACTACAGTTTGTGTACTTGCCACCTAAAGACTACGGGATGATGCAGGAGATATCAGTGAGAGCTTCTCTTCAAGAGAACCAAAGACTCCTTCTAGCCAGACAAAACTTTCCAGTCCACTTCTTAAAAAAAATAAGAGAGTAGAGAGCAGATTGGTATCTTAGGAGTTAGGTCTGATTAGGATCTGGTCTAGGAGGTAAGACAGACACAGGTTAGCAGGAGGAATGGTATGCAACAGCCAAGAAGATACCCAGGGAATAGTTTTGTGGTCTTTGCATTTTTATGGCACCTTTATATCCATGTTTTCTCCAGCTCAGTCTTCTTTCATGACAAAGATGTTGCTATGCATAACATGGTGTATGTGATATGAAAGAGATGCAGAGACAGTAATTTCTGATGCAGTTTTGGTTGGTAACAGTAACTAGACGAGTTGTTGCGATGAAGCTTTTTTACCTCTCAGTAGCCCTCAACTAGCAGAAACACGCATCTTCCCTGTTTTGTAAAATGTTTTTTTTCTCTTTTTCCCTCTGTCATTCTCCTCCACGAGTCTCCACAGTGCTACTTGAACTGATGAGTTTGTGTTTATGATAGAGGATCATCTGTGCATGGCCAGAGATATAAACAAGGGGAAATGTAGCTTTTTATTAAAAAACCAAAACCAACACCAAATCTTTATTTGCATTTTGTGAAATCCAGATTCCCAGAGACTTCTTTGGCAGTTGCTAAATGAATCGTACCTTTCCCGATTGTTTCACAGGATTATGAACTGCAGGTTGCTTCCTACAGTTCCGGATTAGAAACATTGCTCAACATACCTATCAAGAAGAGTGTGGTTCAGTCTCCTGCAGTGCTAATTCTGCAAGAGGTATCTTTCTTTCCTCCCTATCAATCTTTTGAATACATTTGTTTGTGTGTGTGAGCCATGGTGAGTCATGTTCAGCTGTAGTCTAATAATTCGTGCTGTCACTAGTAACGTGTGCTAAGCACGTAAGCACAAGGAATTAGTGCAGAATAGTCACTGTGCTGTAAAATCATACTCAGGCTCATTTAGACAGTAGATTAGCCCTCAGGAACGTACCTAATTCCTATTCAATGCCCATTGCATACATATTGTGAGAAAGTAAGATTCATGGCCCAGGTGGTTTAGTCACTTTCAACCTGGGGATTTACCACTGTTAAAAGTTTAACTTGGTTTACTTGTGACTCTCAGACAAGAAGAGCATGATGAACCAGGGGATGAAGCCTTGGGTTTAATATCACATCAGCTAGCAGGGGAATAACCTTGAAAAAGGCTTGGGTTTATGAGAAGGGAGAGTTTAAACATTTTGGGTCCCCAGAAAGTCATGTGAATTTGTGAGGGGGAGGATTTGCTTTGTACTTTGTCAGGTGATGTGTTTTCTCCAGTGGATTGGAATCCTTTAAATGACCTGAGACACAGGTATGTTCATATCTAACTCTGTAACAAGCTGCTAACAATTCTCCTTCTTTTCAAGGCTAGCGAGGCTCAGTCTCGCTACATAGAGCTTCTTACAAGATCAGGAGATTATTACAGATTCTTAAGTGAAATGTTAAAGAGCATGGAGGACTTGAAGGTAATCTGACTTTTATTTGCTTTAACTTCTGTTGTTATCACAGGTTAGCAAGCTGTCACTGATCAAAGATTTTTTGCTTAAGTACAGTGCAAAATAGTAAAAAACTAAATCCTGAGCTTAGGGTACCATGAAGGAGGCATATAAGCAGTTTCATGCATCATTTGTCAGAGTGCAGTATCTTGCAAAGTTACCTCCAAGGTGATGATGGCCTTCTTGGAAAATGGAAGGTGCTCACTGAAGCATGCAAGGGTCCTTCTCTGCCCATCACGACCTTGACCTCAGTGAGAGAACTGTTACCTCAGTGCTGAAAACTTGCTCCTCATGATTAAGGGGACACACCTCATTTCAGGCCATGTCTAAAGTGTTTCAAAAGGAGTAACTCCTGGTTTGATACAGCTCGATGGAAACAGAAGCTCATTGAAGAAGTCACCTATATAGAATGAGTCACCTGTTTGAAAACCATGGAGGTTCTAAAGGCTATTTCATACTTTGCTGGTGAACTCTTGGTACATCAGATTTTACTATCTGTATTGCATGTTCCTCTCCTATCAAGTACCATTTCCCCTCTGAAAGGCATTATGCTGATTACTGAATAAGGTTTGACTCTGAATAAATAAGGATTCCAGAATTTGTCTTGATAACATTAAATAAAAAAGGATTTTGAGCTCGCATTGAAGCAGAGAAAGAAATGCTTGTGTCAGTTGTCAGCATGACAAATGTGTGTTGTATTGCCTGTGATGGTTTTGAAACAGTTGTCACAAGTGTTTACATGGTGGTTTTTTTGTTTGTTTGTTTTTCTGCTATTGTTTTGCAGATGAAAAACACCAAAATTGAACTCCTGGAAGAGGAACTCAGGCTTGCCAGGGATTCAAATTCAGAAACAAGCAACAAACATAAATTCCTGGAGCAAAATCTGCAAAAGTATCAGATGGACATTTCTCAGCTCAAGGCAAAGCTGATGAGTTTGGAGGAGATGAAAAGACAAGCTGAAATGGATGGGAATTCTGCTAAGCAAAACCTGGACAAATGCTATGCTCAAATAAAGGATCTAAATGACAGAATAACCAGGCTGACTTATGAGATTGAAGATGAGAAAAGGAAAAGGAAGTTGCTGGAGGATAGATATGAGCAGCAGAAGAATGACTATGACCAGCTGCAGAAAACAAGACAAAACGAGAAAGACAGCCTTGGTTGGCAAAAGTTAGAGTCTGAGAAGGTCATCAAGGAGAAGGAGTACGAGATAGAAAGATTAAGGGTTCTTCTGCAGGATGAAGGCACACGGAAGAGGGAGTATGAAAATGAGCTGGCTAAGGTAAGAAACCAGTTTAGCGAGGAGATGAGTAATTTAAAGAACAAGTATGAAACAGAAATTAATATTAAGAAGACCACAATCCAGCAGATAGCTGCACAGAAAGATGATGATGCAAAAGGCCTCAGAGCCCAGGTTGACAGACTGACAAGAGAAAACAGAGACCTTAAGGATGAGATTGTGAGGCTAAATGATGCCATTCTGCAAACCACAGATCAGCGGCGGAGAGCAGAAGAAGATGCTCTTCAGCACAAGGCTTGCAGTTCTGAGGTGTCACAGCAAAAGCATCAGTTAGAGCTGGAGCTGAAACAGATCATTCAGCTTCGTGGTGAAGACAACTCTAGGTACAAGCAGGCCCTTGAGGAGGCTGCCTCAACTATTCAGGATAAAACTAAGGAGCTGGAAAGGCTAAAGGTTCAGCTTCAGGAAGAGGCCAAAAGCCGATGGGAACTTGAAAATGAATTGGCTAAGGTAAGGAACAGTTATGATGAGGAAATTATTAGTTTAAAGAACAAATATGAAACTGAAATTAATATTACAAAGAACACAATTCACCAGGTCACCATGCAAAAGGAGGAGGACACAAATAATTATAGAACACAGCTTGATAATGCCATGAGAGAAAATAGGAATTTGTGTGAAGAAATTAGGAGACTGAAGAATACAATAAGTCAGACAACAGATAATCTCCGTAAAATAGAAGAGAATGCTCAGCAGCAGAAGGCAGCTGGCTCAGAGCTTTCTCAGAAGAAACAGCAGCTGGAGATTGAGCTTAAACAAGTTATCCAGAGGCACTCTGATGAAAGCATGCGGTACAAACAGTCACTTGATGATGCTTCTAAGACCATTAAGGAAAGAAACAAAGAGATCGAAAGGCTGAGGAAGTTGTTGGATGTAGAAACAAGTCAGAGAAAAGAACTAGAGGATGAGAACAGTCAGTTGAAAAGAGTCCAGTTTGACCTGCAGAAAGCGAACACAAGTGCTACCGAGACAATTACCAAGCTGAGGATCCAAGAGCAGGAACTGGCCAGACTGAAAATTGACTATGAAAGAGTTTCGCAAGAGAAAAAAGGCAGGGATCAAGAAAGCGCAAAGTTCCAGAGCACGGTAAAAGACTTGCAGATCCAGAAACATAAGCTGGAGGAGGAGCTTTGCAGGCAGAATAAAAATCTCATGGAGGAGGCGTCCAGGAGGAAGAAACTGGAGGAGGAGATAGAAGGCATGAGGAGATCTCTCAGAGAGCAATCTGTTAAAATAACTAATCTCACACAGCAGATAGAGGAAGTGTCTATTGTAAAGAAGAGGAATGAAGATGACCTTAGACACCAAAGAGAAGTATTAGATGGTCATGTGAGAGAGAAGCAGAGATACATGGAGGAGATCAGAAAATACACATCTGATATTGAGACTTTACGTCGTCAGTTGGTCCAAGAGCAGGAGCAATTAAAACAGGCTCACCTACGCTACGAGCACTTACAGAAAACCTCTGAGGAGAAAAGCAAAAACTTGAATGAATGCAAAATAGAAATTGAAAGGCTTCAGTCTCTCACCGAGAACCTGACCAAGGAACACTTGTTACTGGAGGAAGAGCTGCGAAATGTTAGATTGGAGTACGATGACCTCAGAATGGTCAGAAGTGAAGTTGATGAGAAAAATACTGCCATTGCTGAACTAAAGAATCAACTTCAGACGAGCAGCAAGCAAACCCTGGAACTTCAGGGGTTGATTAATGATTTACAGAAAGAAAGGGAAAAATTGAGACAGGAAATTGAAAAATTCCAAAAGCAAGCTCTAGAGGTATTCACACATATTTTGATCACAGCTTTATTGTCTCTCAGATATCTATTTAACTGCAGTGTTAATTTGAATCAACTTAATTCACAATTTGCTGTTTAAGTTCACTGCACTTGTGACTAATATCCCCTTTGTGGCCCTTCCACTTGTTCATTTTTAAACAAAAATGGCAGGATTGTCCACTTCTGTAGCCTCTCAGCTCCCTGGGAGCTGTGCCAGGGAGCCATGAGGTCTCTTACCATCTAGCTGAGCCTTGCCCCAGGAGAAACCCTGGGTCTGTGCCAGTCCCCACCAAACCATCCCAGGGGAGGACAAGAGTATGCGGGTACCACCATGCTTTAGCTGTTCCTGCTGGCTGTGCACTTCCCTGGGCTGTTCCAGCCAGGACAGGTTAAAACAGTCCTTTGAGGCTGGCTTGAGTGCTGTCACAAACCTGCAAAACAAAACTGAGCTGCTTAGCTGGGTGAGGTGTTGACTGTGAGTGAGGATTAATGATCATGTTGTCAGCTGTACCTAAGGTACTCAAAGCCTACATTTCATTGAGGGATTTATGTTCCCAAGTCACTAAAGGCATTTGCAAATTTTACTATTGGCCCTTATTTCTTAAACTTGAGGTGACAGCATAAACAAGTTAAAGAAAAGGTTTTTTGTATTTCGTTCTTTCTGCCTGGTTTCTTGTCCAAAGAGCTGTTTAAATATATACAAGTGAGCACTTGTGAAAATTTTCCTGTAATTGCCCTTTATAGTTCTTTTCTCATTCCCATTTTCAGCTATTCTGTCCTTTTTTCCAATTTTTCTTTATTTTAAAAATCTTAATACTGATTTTTTTAAAAATACTAATATTTAGGATTACCTGACATCTGTGCATAGATGTATATCTATATGCATGTATTAGAAATATATAAACTGGTGTTCAGTTTAATATGGACTTCATACAAATGTACATGCTTGCAGGAGTTTGTATGTATACATATATGAAGATATGAAGTGAATTAAAATATAAAGCAACACAGGTAAAATTGTTTGAAGTAACATCTGAAACTAACAGGAAGGTGAAAATTGGGACATATCTTTCCCTTTTATCTGCTTACGAGCAGTCCTTAGCTTACACAGATTCACCCAGGTTGTAGAACTGTGTCAGGGTACATCTGCTGAGCCTCGGACTCTTTCATGAGTCTTGAATGCTCTGTCTATGGGTAAGTGTACTGTGAGAAGGATTTAAAAAGTTAAAGAGCTAAATCAGCAGAAGATCAAGGCTGTGGGTAACAGAATGGAGTCTCCAGCAGTACTAGAGACACTGTCAGTGAAGTGACAACGTACCTTCACTGGTTTCTGCCTATCCATGGTCTTGAATGAGGCACTGCTGTGACTGGAATGTTTTCCAGTGGCAGCTGGCTGCAGGTTAAATGACAGGCTGAAGAGCACTGTAAGTGGGGAGCATATCTCTAACCAGCATAAACTCTAACCATCGTCTCTTGATTTATTTCTTCTTCAAAATTGTAGGCATCCAACAGGATTCAAGAATCCAAAAATCAGTATAGTCACATTATGCAAGAAAGAGAAACCTTGCTGATAAAAATGAGTGCTTTGGAGCAAGACAAAGCCAGGCTGCAGAGATTAGAAGAGGAGCTGAACCGTTTGAAAGTTACCCTGGAATCAGAGTCTCGTCTGAAGCAACGCCTGGAAAGTGAGAAGCAACAAATCCTGAATGACCTCAATCAGTGGAAGAGCCAGCACTCCCGGACAGAGGAATCCATAAGGAAGATCCAGTGTGAGAGAGAAAAGAGTGAGAGGGAGAAGAACTCCCTGAGGAGTGAGATTGAACGGCTGCAGATGGAAATCAAACGGATCGAGGAGAGATATCGTTGCAGGCTGGAAGAGACGGCTGTCAAAAACCAGTCAGAGCTGGAGTCCGAGCGTCTCAGGCTGCAAAGAGAGATTGAGAAACTCAAGCAACGCCCATACGGGTCCCACAGATCTACGCAGACTGAGGAAGACTTTTGTATCGATGCCTCCAAGCTGCTGTTCAGTGGGCTGCGGAAGAAGATTACAGCAATGCAGCTGTATGAGTGTCAGCTGATAGACAAACTCACGCTGGATAAACTGCTGAAGGGGCAGAGGTCAGTGGAAGAAGTTGCGGCTGACATTGAACCCTACCTCAAAGGTGCGGGTGCTATTGCAGGGGTCTCTCTTTCCCCCAGACAGAAATACTCTTTTGTTGAGGCCAAACGGAACCAGCTGCTTACGGCAGAAAACGCAGTCCTGCTCTTAGAAGCCCAGGCAGCAACAGGAGGTGTGATAGACCCACACCGAAATGAGATATTAACCGTGGACAGTGCTATCGCCAGAGACCTGATTGACTTTGATGACAGAGAACAAATCTATACAGCAGAAAAAGCTATTACAGGATTTAAAGATCCTTTCTCTGGCAAAACCGTGCCAGTATCTGAAGCCATCAAGAAAAACTTGGTTGACAGAGATACTGGGATTCGTCTGCTTGAAGCCCAGCTGGCTGTAGGAGGGATCGTTGATCCTGTCAACAGTGTTTTCCTACCCAAAGACATAGCTTTATCTCGTGGGTTGATTGACAAAGACCTGTACAGGATCCTAAACAACTGCCAAGGCACTACGAAGAACTTCATTGATCCCACCACCAAAAAGGCAGTCACTTACATGCAGCTGAAGGAAAAATGCAGGATTGAACCACACACTGGTTTGCTGCTCCTCCCAGTGCAGAAGAGGAGTATGTCATTCCAAGGGATCAGGCAGCCCGTCTCAGCAGATGCACTGCTTGAGGCTGGAATTATTAAGGAATCGACGAGGAATGACTTGGAAAGAGGTGCAATAACAGTGGAAGAAGTGAGTGAGAGAATTATTGATTTCCTTCAGGGCTCTAGCTGTATCGCAGGTATCTACAATGAGGCTACTAAAGAGAAACTGGGTGTTTACCAGGCTATGAAAATAGGTTTGGTTAGGCCAGGGACAGCCCTTGAACTCCTCGAAGCCCAGGCAGCCACAGGGTTCATCGTGGATCCTGTCAGCAACCTGAGGCTGCCTGTTGAGGAAGCTTACAAAAGAGGCCTTGTTGGAATTGAATTTAAAGAGAAGCTTCTCTCTGCTGAAAGAGCTGTCACAGGGTACAAAGACCCAGAAACGGGAAACATCATCTCTCTGTTCCAAGCAATGAACAAAGAGCTCATAGAGAGAGGCCATGGCATTCGTTTGCTGGAGGCCCAGATTGCTACTGGAGGAATCATTGACCCCAAAGAGAGCTACCGGTTGCCAGTAGAGACGGCCTATAAGCGCGGCTACTTCAATGAAGAGCTCAACCAGATCCTTAGTGATCCAAGTGATGACACCAAAGGGTTCTTTGATCCCAACACAGAGGAGAACTTGACCTACTTGCAGCTGAAAGAAAGATGCATAAAGGATGAAGCGACAGGGCTCTGCCTTCTGCCTCTGAGAGAGAAGAAGAAGGTGGTGCACACCTCGCAGAAGAACACCCTTAGGAAGCGTCGGGTTGTCATTGTAGATCCGGAAACAAACAGGGAAATGTCTGTGCAGGAGGCATACAGCAAAGGCCTCATAGATTTTGACACCTATACAGAACTAGCTGAACAGGAGTGTGAGTGGGAAGAAATAACTATTACAGGATCAGATGGTAGCAGCAGAGTAGTCCTTGTTGACAGAAAAACAGGTAGCCAGTATGACATCCAAGATGCCATTGATAAAGGTCTGGTGGAGAGGAAGTTTTTTGACCAGTACCGTTCTGGCAGTTTAAGCCTGACACAGTTCGCGGACATGATTTCCTGCCGTAATGGCACTGACGAGGTGTTTCGGCATGAGTCGGTGACTCGGTCTCCCACAGTGCTGAGTGTCAGGAGTTCTTCACTGATCAGGAGTGGTTCTTTCTCAGAGACCCCGGAAGAGTGTAGTCCTATTGCAGCCATATTTGACACAGAAAACTTGGAGAAAATCTCAATTTCGGAAGCTATACAGCGGGGCATTGTGGATAGCATCACCGGGCAACGGTTACTTGAAGCCCAGGCCTGCACAGGGGGCATAATATGCCCTACCACAGGCCAGAGGCTTTCACTTCAGGAAGCCACCAGTCAAGGCATCATTGATCAGGATATGGCCACACGTCTCAAGCCAGCCCAGAAGGCCTTCATAGGGTTCGAAGGCATAAAGGGTGGACGCAAGAGGATGTCAGCAGCTGAAGCAGTGAAGGAAAAATGGTTGCCTTATGAGGCCGGGCAGCGGTTCCTCGAATTCCAGTACCTCACTGGAGGTCTTGTGGATCCAGAAGTGCGTGGAAGAATAAGTACTGAAGAAGCCATTAGGAATGGATTGATTGATGGTCGCGCTGCCCAGAAACTGCAAGACACAAACAGCTACCCCAAAATTCTGACTTGCCCCAAGACCAAGCTGAAAATATCCTACAAAGATGCAATGAATCGGTCAATGGTGGAAGACATCACTGGGCTTAAGCTCTTGGAAGCAGCCTCCATCTCATCTAAAGGCATATCCAGTCCCTACAATGTCTCCTCGGCCCCTGGCTCTCGCTCTGGCTCTCGCTCTGGCTCACGTTCCGGCTCACGCAGCGGGTCGAGGAGGGGAAGTTTTGATGCATCAGCAAGCTCTTCATATTCATACTCATACTCAACCTTCAGCAGTGGGTCTATTGGGCGCTAATAACAAGCAAGGGAATATGTCTGCATTTAATATTGTTTAGATTATTCTATATCCCGTTTCCTTAAAAAAAAAAAAAACCCAAAACCAAACCAACAAAATAACCCAAAGCAAAACCCTTAGGTCTTTTCTGGGTGTGTTCACTTCTGAAAAAGTTGTAAAATGCTTGAATGCAAATCTATGGAATATAGGTTAGGGGATGTAGAAAGTCCTATTTGCAAGTTTTTAATTGGTCTCTGTATATTTTAAATACTTTGTCATGTGCCTTCAGTTATCTGTAACTGTCAACCCGTAAGCTGATAGCTGTGGTTTGAAAGTCTTGCAGCAGTTAATTTTTTTTCCCACATAGACCTTTTTCAATTTGCTATTATTAAGAAAAAAAAATACTAACAATATGGACAGAAAATGCCTTTAAAATTGGTTTAGAATCCATAGTATAAACATGAAGAGCTCTTGTCTTCCAGATGCTTTACTTCCCTGTATTGTCTTGCCATTTTCTTAAGTACAACTTGGTGAATAAAGGGCTATTATTAGGCTGGGCTTTTGTTTTACTATTACCCATATATTTTTTCAACTGTTTTGCTTGATTTCCCTGTAACAAAAAAATAAATCTAACTGCACCATTTGAGCTATTCTGGGCAATAAACTTTTAAAGTTTTAAAGAATTTGTTGTGTGCTTATTTACCTGTAGCTACAGATATTCTTGGAGGTGCAGATTAGAGAAATAATCCTTTTAAAAAGCAGCAACTACCAGTTTTGTCATAAGTAGTATACAGGCTTGTTATTTTTTCATGATGCTGATACATCATTTTCATGAATGGTGATTTATGGACTGGTGATTCCACACTATAGGTAGAAAGATGAAGGTAGTGCCAGTAACGGAAACTATACCCCTGAAAGCAGCCAGCCTGTTTCTGCAGCAGGTTATAGACTTGGTGAGGACCAGAAGCATGTTTCTTCTGCTCATGATCCGGGTCGCAGCAGCTATGGGGGACTGAGTCAGACTCTCCCTTAGACATCATCAGTGTAGCTTTGGACAACAAGCAGAAGAGACATAGTGAATGGGGCTCAGCCAGTCAGTGTGGTGGCGTGGGAGGCTCTTGGGAAGCCTGAGCAGTCACCTCCAATAATAGCCTCCTATCTCTTCTGCTGGCTCCTAAAAGCCTAGGGTGAGAAAACAGCACGAGTGTGTCAGTTCTTCATTGGCTGTTGGCAGCCTACTGACTCTTACCTGCCCTGAGGCAGAAACCTCCTGAGGTGAGAAACCAGAGCAGCCCTAAATGTCCGCAGTATCAGAGGACACAAAAGTGGTTTTTAAGCCACTGCAGCTGCAATGAATATTCCTTGGCCAAAGCAGAAAACTACTCGTACACATCGAGACTGTCCTGTCCCTGCCCATTTGCTGTGCAGTGAGGATCCCTCTGGGTAGGCACGATGTTCTTAGGGTGAATTCAGTGTGGTTTTAGACCACTACCTGTACAGAGCTCTAATGACACTGCTAATACCAACAGCTGTTAGTATAATTTGCTAGTAGCTGAAACAAATCCTTCCTGTAGGCAGTTGAAAGCATTGCCTGAAGCCCATACTTGCTTTTAGCCAGGTACCATGTAGGAATTCCACCAGTCTATGAATTTTACCCATTGCTACAGATAGAAAGCAGCAGCTGATAGGTATAAATGCTGGTCCCTGCTAATGGTGCTGCTGAAGTTCTGTAGCACGTCCCTTGTCTGCAGTAAGGAACAGCTCGAGGCTTGGTACTGCTGCCTCTGGCTGCTTCCAGCCTGAAAAGCATGTCCATGTCTCCTGAAGATGAGGGCTGTGTATAAAATCCTACTGTATTTAAAGTGTCCTCAGTTACTGGACTAAGAAATGAAACGGGCTGCTGCAAGTTGGTGAGAGAGATCTCAGTAGAAAGTACGTGAGAAGGTGCATTCCACCTCCTGGGAGCCTGCTGGGCTGGGGATGAACATCATGAGGGTAGGGGGAGAGGTGGGGGCTGAAGGGGCTTCGGGGTAAAAACCCCACTGCTGTATTTAACTCCAGGCTGCTTCTGCAGTTTTAAGTAACTGGGGTGTTTCTGGGCTCTGTGGTGGGAGTCACGCTGGTCGTTCCTGAAGGGAAGTGCAGCCCGCCTCAGCTCCGGGCCGGCGCTGAGCCCTGCGCTGAGGCCTGCGCGCCCTTCCCAGCGAGACTGTCCCAGGGCCTGGCAGGTGAGCGCCTCCCGGGGCCTGGGCCGTGCGGATCTGAGCAGGGTGGTTTAGTGGCTGTGCCCGGTGTTTGTGAGCGAGGAAAGCTGAGCCTGGGGTTTGAGGGGTGATAGGCTCGGGTTTGGTACGGAGCAATGTGCTGGGGGAGCAGCAGAGAGCGTGGGGCTGCTGCTGTGGGTTTGGGGCGGAGTGTTCCTAAGCTCAGTGGCCCTTTTGAACCAAAAGTGAAATTAACTTTGTTCATGCATTTTGAAAGAAAGACTGACAACTTCGGGTGATCTCCTCTGCTGAGGCAGCAGTTCCTTGGTGTTGGAAAAAGGCAGAATAAACCTGTCGGTGCAGCCCGTGGCTGTGAGCCCTTCCCTGTGTGGGAGGAGAGCTGGGCCGGGCGGACCCTCAGCAGCCAGTCATCTGCATCTGCTGTCTCCTGCGTCCTCCCGGCACCTGGGGAGAGGTGATGCTCACCCGGTGAATGGCAAATGGGTGCCTAGTAAGCTGACTCGGCTCCTGTGGCTGGGGGGTCAGCTCCCTGCAGAACCGGGCTTTGCTCTGAACAGGGTTGGAATTCATTTCTGAGAGTTTACTGACTGAGTTGATGGTCTTGATGTTGTGAATTTGCTGTCCTTCAGCTTGAGGCTGTGCCATGGCTGCTGCTTAGGACCCAGAGTACGCGAGGCATAGTGTGGTTTGCTCAAGCCGGAGTTGTGTCTGTGTTGTGCTGATTGGAACCACGCACATGCCGTGGTTCACTAATAGTATGTACTTCTGAATATGAAAGAGGAGTGGGGAGATTGACAAAATAGCAACTATGTGACTTTTAGCATAAAATTGTCTGACTTACTACTAAATTGTGTTTACGCAGAGGGTGGGTTTTGGTTGGTTTTTTTTTGGTGGGGCGGGTTTTGCTTAGAATTTGTTCCAATTTCTATACACTTTTATAAGGTAAATCTCGAAGAGTCATTTACTTTGCTGAAATTTCTGTGAGCTGAGGCTGCTTTGAGATGAGCAGAATTTACTCATCATGTGTAACTCTCTCAGAATAATACTGTACTTGAAAATACTTCTTTTATTTGCCCAAACAATGTAAGATGACTCCTGGCCCCTCAAGGCTGGCTGTGTGTAGGATCTCTGCTTCCTCTGGACCTGCATTTGCTGGCCTGGTGGTTAATGACTGTGCACTTGTGATTTGAGAGTAACTCCATTTTTTGTCCTCGCAGTTACATCAAAGGCACAGTTAGTACATAGATAACTGCCTCATACAACAAATAAAAAGCAGTACTGGGGGCTCCATCCATTATCTCTGAGCCCATTTCTGATTTAATAGTTTATCAGCAAAATATTTTATGGTAATTCAGTGGGAGGTTCCGTTAGGAGCTGAACATGCTCAGATGTTTGTGCTGCTGATCCCTGGGTAGACGCCTGTTCGGGGGTAGGTGCCTCATGCAGCCTTTGCTTTGTGTAGTCCAGGTGTGCCTGGTGAAGAGGGAGTGCTGGATGGCACAGTGGCCCCTTTGGAGGATGTGTTTCACCTGGCTGCCAATCTTGGGCAGCTGCAGGTTATCCAGGAGACCTGGATTTTAAAAAAAAAAAAATTGTAGATTTTAAAAAAATCTTTTCTTCAAGTAGGCCAAGAGTAACATACTTGTTTTCATAGGAGGAAAAAAAACCAAAACAAAGTGCTGTAAAGTTGTGTTTGTTTTTTCTTTCACGAGCAACCAAAGATAGAACTGGGGTAGTGCTTGGTTTCTTGGCTGAAAGGGTTTAAATACACAATCCAATTTTCACATGGTTTTATTTTTAAAACTTTATGAATAAATTCAGTTAAATTTTAAAATGTTGTAATAATTTGCATTTAGGAAATATCAGGAAAAGCATTGTACCTGACGTGTTAGTTGTGGATGTTCTGGTAGCTCAACCAAGCTATCAGACTTCCCTTTTCAGTACTACCAGCTGGAAGATACTGATTACAATCTGATAAAGCATTTGCTACCCAAATGCAGAAGGAATTTTGGGTGAAAAGCTGTCCAGATAAAAATCAACGCAGGTGTTAGAGTGACTGGTGGGGGCACAGGGTGGTGAAGTGGGCAGAAGTGTCCAGAATGTAATTCACATTGCAATTGCTGATTTCTTGTAATTTTTGTTTTCTTATAGCAACTCTTGGCATTTCATATTACTTACAGATCCTATCACTTTTTGTTAACTGCACTACAAATGCAAGATAGTGGTTTTTATGGGGGGAATAAAGTTAGAGTATGAGACATGTGACAGGTTAAGTATTATTTGTTATTCCTAGGAGTGACTACGTGGTTGTTCTCCCTAGTCACAGAATTACAGACTGGTTGATGTGGGAAGGGACCTCTGGAGGGCATCTGGTCCAACCGCCTGCTCAAGCAGTGACACCTAGAGGCAGTGGCCCAGGACCATGTCTGAAGCGGGTAAGACATGATTGTGAGACCATTTAATCAGTTTTTCACTTCTACTGACTTTGTTCATCCTGGATGGCTTGAGACTGCGCTCATGAGCCCCAGGTGAAGGAATGGTTTCAGAGTCATACTTAAGGAGAAAGAATATAAATCAGAAATGGTTGGGATACATCAGCGCTTCTGATGGACTGTTGCAACATGATAATACACTGTACATCACAGAGACAGGAGAGCGGGGTCAAGATTTCAGGCCAGAAAATAGTTAAGGATGGTGTGTGAACATGCTGCAGGTTACTAACATTTTCCTGCCTTTGCTATTTATGAATCCTTCCCCCAAGCTGGTGAGCATCACTGTTAGTAACAGCTAATGTGCCTGTAAGGAGCTAAGAAAGGAAAATATTCAGAGACTAGAAAAAGCCTCTCTCCTCCAAAATTCAAATGTGCAATGACCCTAGAGCTGAAATTTGCTCTTGGATCCAAATACTGGTCCCACCAGAGTAACAATGCCTTGTTGGAATCTTAAGTAAATTATGGGGAATTAGAAGTACTTAGATTTGCAGCTATGAGGAGAGAAGCTTTGCCTCCTGGAGATCTAGGATGAAGTTCTGGCTCTACAAAAAGAACAGGGAACTGCCTGCTGATTCCAGTGGGACCAGTTTTTCATCTTAGTCCTTTAATATTTTCAAACAAACTCAATCTTTTAAGCAAATAAGGAATATATTTTTGCACATCCCAACGCTTCATGTGCTGTTGGAGGCTTGCTCAACTTTAAATGTCTGTCCTCCTTGCTGAGGGGACTGGCATGCTGTGGCTCTCTGAAAACACTGCTGTGGTCTGTGGGAGTTTCCATGTGTCCTAGACTAGTACCCTTGCAGCAAAGGGAAGAAACATGCAACAAGAAAAGCAAATTAGTAGAGCATAGCTAGTCTGAACTTGGCATGTTTAAGCAGTACTTGACATACTCTTTCCTTGTGTGTTTCATGTGGGAGAAAATGTGTGTGTCTAATTTCCATATTTACAAATCCATAAAGCAGGAAAATTGCCTGCTCCTCTTCCTGTGAGGAAGAGAAGAGGTGAAGGAGACAACAACACTGAGAACTAGGCAACTTATTTTAATGAACATCTAAGGGAAAAGAAACCACAAGTCTGTGTTATTTGCAGTCAGTCACCTCACCACCCCAGGAACTTCACAGCAAGTTTCCTCTGCTGCCATGTATGATCCACATGAAGTTCAAGCTGTTGCACATCGATATGAAGGGAGGTTTTAAAATTCCCAAACAGTTGCAGCCTGGCTTCGATCTGGCTGCTTACCCGTACAGACACTTTCAGTGGTGTCCACCGTTGTTTCCCAAATATAGGCCTATATTTGTAGGAGAAGGACCTCAGTAGGATTGTGGACTTGTCTGCATGGGATGGGGAGGATTTCTGGTGCTGTGTGTGGTGCCTGCATCTGAAGAACTAATTGTGGAAATAATAAACCTCAAGGAAATACCTTGTGCATTCAGTTTGGAGAGTGTTAAGGTGTGACGTGGTCTCAGCTGGGAGTTTCTAGACTTTTTTTTTTGTCTGTGAAATGGTGTGTTGCTTTTCCCAGGTTGGATGGCCCTGTGTTGTTCCAGTAGTGGCTTTCTATAGCAAGTCAGGGCCACAGAGGGAAGGCAAGTGCTATGACTAGTGTTTTCAGTCTCCAGGGTTGTTCTGGCTGTGGGACATGAATGGGTACAGATCAACCCAGTGATGAAAACAGGTGACTTCCATGATTCAGTGGTTCTCTAAAATGATTTTCATTAAAAGTGGAACAAAACTTACCATAACAAATTATTGCAGTCACAGTGGCTTAAAATTCTGAATGGCAGCAACTTATTCAACCTTCCTGTTACTTTGATGTGTCAAAGTTGGGAGCTTTGTTACAAGTTTAAGCAGCAACTCTGCCAGTTTTTGTTTTGGACTGAGGATGTTTTTGGCCCTCTCGCTATTTGATGATGTGTTACTCTTTTAGGATAGAAGTCCACAAAACTGTAAACCATTTTCTTTTAGGAAGTTACTTAAGAGACTGTACAAATCAAGATTGCTAAAACAAAGATATTTTAAATTTTGTTGTGATAGCTCTCGTAATAAGAGGTACATATGTGTGCATGTATATAATACATAACTATGTAGGTATACATATATAGGTTTTTGTAGTACGTAAAGAGCAACTGCTTACCCAAGCAGGTCACCCATGCCAGCAACTCATAGAAACCCACAGCATGTCTCAGATGTAATAACTTTTAAGGTACAGTTTTGCCTTGCAGATTATCGATCTGTCTGAGCATTTTCCCTGGGGACATGAAAATATTTCCATTTCATTTCCATTTAATTTTAAATGGGATGTTTGGTAGAAGGTTATTCAAACCAGGCTGTTAAACTCAGCACTTTGCATTGATGTGGGAACTGTGGAAATCAGCATGGAAGGAGACGATCTCTGGTGAGCAGAAGGGGATCCAAGGCAGTGGCTCTGGTGGAATGTGTGGCTGAATAAAATTTTACTCTATTTCTTACTTGCCAGAGAATGAAGAGTTAAATAGAGAATCAAAATACTTAGTTAGCGGTACTGAAATCACTCCTCAGAGGAGACAGCACTTCGATGCAGCAGGCTGGTTTCATGCATCCCACCATTGCCCTTTTGCAGTCTGAGAGTGATGCTGCAGCAAACACAGCCCTGTGGTGTTCAGGTAATACTGGAAAGGAATCCTATGTTCCTAGCTGCCCTTCTGTGAAAGGGGAGGAGTGGGATCCATGGGTCCCAGTGACACCCATACTTGAACAGTTTCGCTAGCTTCCCCCGGATTGATCAGGAAATGGCCCAACTGTTCCCATGTGCAAACAGCAGTAAGTCTGCTCACAGATCGACAGTCCTGCAGCTGGTCTGCACCTTGTCCTACCATCACGTAGGAGCATCTGGAAATCCAAGGCTTAGGACTGCATCGTGCTTCCACTGGAATAGAAGTATAGGAGCCTGTCCCTCATAGGTGACTGTGCAGGCAAATCTGCCTTTAATTATAGGTGAGTCCAGGGCAGCAGCAGGAGTGTATTTGCATCTTTTTTCTCTCCATTTTTCTTTTTCTAACCTGAAGTTAGAAGAACAAACACCTTTACTCATCTCTTCACATGCAAATACTCTTTTCAGTCACATGAAGTGTCTAATTCACTGTCATGCAGTTCTGAAAATGCCATAAGCATTCAGGTTAATAAACAGGGAAACAGGACCAGCTTGCCATATGACATGGAAATAGATGCCCATAAGAATGCAAGATCAGTCCAAGATTATACACCCTAAGTACACTTAATGTAAAAACCCATATGAGAGGAATATTGCCAGTGTCCCACTGCAGTGCTGAAATGACAAAAGATGTTTAGCATTCCTAGAATTATTTAATTTCAGCCTTATTTCAAATATGAAATATATTCTTTCCTTTTCTGATATATTTTGCAAATATGTGTATATATATATATATGGACACACATACGTGAAAGGTTTTCTGTAACACACCACCTCTTAGCAGATGTTGCTTCACGGACTCTCATGTTGTCTCCTAAAAGAGAAGTCCTGACTCTCTCTCTTTCACTTCCTGACCCTTTCACCTCACTGCCTTGACTTCTGCTTCTGTCTTAGATCCTTTCCGTACAGCTTTTATAACAAACTGACATAGTCTTCACAAAGATCTCCTGATGTCCTTTATGATAAATGCTTCTCTCTGACTTCCAGGACCTCACTGCTGCTGTGGTAGGTTGTGATCATATACTTTCTCTTTTGTGCGCGTGTGTATTCTTTTCTGCAATCCCTGAAGCAAACTTCATCATTTGCAGAATCAAGATTACTTTTGAAAGAGTGTACAGTGATGTAGACTTTTTTCATATACCTGAACTATTTGGAAAATTGATCATCATGGCTTGGCTTCACGGACGAAGATTTGGGATGGAAAATTGATACTGTGTGGTCATTTGACAGACAAACACAATTAAATAGAATACTTCAACAATCTTACTTGAAAGAAATGTGGTGTTAAATGGACAGATTTGTTGATAAACTTCAGGTTTTTAAAATGGTGAACAGATCATGCTGCGCATTTATTTAGTTATCATGTTATCCGTGGTTAGTCCTGCCTGCATCAGCAGCAAATGCATTGCTTTAGTATTGTCCATTGGTCCCTGATTCGATCCCATATATTAAATAAGATATGGGAAGATGTCAGGGGAGAAGGAGTTTAGTGTGGTGGAGCTCAGCTCTCGCAACCCATCTAACCCAAATGACACATTCTGTGTGTTTCTCATGAGTGCTAGTACTAAAACCCTGCTTTCTTTGGGGTGGATGCACCCTCCCTGGCAGTGTTGAACCCCAGGTTGGACGAGGCTTTGAGCGACCTGCTCTGGTAGAAGGTGGCCCTGCCCACGGCAGGGGCGTGAGACTAGGTGATGTTTAAGGTCCCTTCGAGCCCAAACCATTCTGTGATTCTTTCCGCCTCTGCTTCAGGCTATCCCCGTAAAGCCCTGCCGAGGCCGCAGGGCGTGTCGGGTGGGTCGGACCCGAGGCTGGCCGCGGGCGCTGTCCCCGGTGCTGAACAGCGGCAGGGCCCGACCGGGGAGGAGGCGCGGGCGCGCCCGGCGCTCCCGGTCGCGGAGGTGGCACTGGTGCCCTCGCGATTAACGATGTTTTCTGGGCAGTCCGTCCTTTGGACGCGGATGTGTCGATTGCTTTTGTCGTGCGTGAAACTAATAAAGAGGGATGTCCCGAGGAGGGGCAGGGGAGATGCTGGAACGCGTCAGCCAGTGCTGCAGGGCCTTGTGTCCTCTAGCAACCCAATGATGTCAACAAAACCTGAACCTTAGCAGAGGCAAACCAATTTCACTGAATTTGCCTTTTGTTCCTCCCTCAGACTCTGGTTAGTCATACCGTGAGTCACAGCCATTCACTCTATGATAGCAACCTTTCATCCACAATGACACCATTTTGCATACCAAAGTGTTTTCTGTAGGACATACTAGTTGTATAGTTTATGTAATACTTTTTAACAGTGGTTTGTTCAAATTCTGTGCTTGAATAAGCATAAATTTTCAGTATCTAGAGAACTGATCACACTGCAGAGAGTAGAATTTCAGAGACATTTATTCAGTCTGGAAAACATTTTTAGAACTTGGCCCCTTATTCTAGTGTCTAACTGACATGTGAGTTCTTTTTTAAAAAGCAATCAAACACCTAATTTTCACTCCTAGAGGGGAAAAAAAATTGATTTTTTTGTGTTGTCTTTATTTAATGTCTTAATTCTCCTTATAGGAATCATATGACAGGACAGAGTATATTGAGTATTGTAATGTGTGTCTTGTATAAAATGTTTCCTTTGTCCCTGCTCATTAGATTTTTGTCTTTCCTGCATTATTCTGTGTCACCACCTATTCTTGTTAATTATCCTAGGTCTTATTCACTAGCCAAATTGCACAGCAGCTGGCCTGTCAGCAAAAATAACAGTGAGAAGATAATAATGGAGAGTATGAGTGGATGGGATGATTTTATAGACATTGCTCTGACTTCCACATAGAAAGAAACTAGGGAGGGAGATGGAAAGGCCAAAAGGAATATTTTTAACCTTAATCTTTTTGCCTCCTTTCCCATCTGTAAGATCTCTTCTTGTCTCATTTACCCTCTATTTAAATGCGTATTATGAAAATTATTTATGAAGCACTTAGCTATTCAAGAGGTGAATGCTTTAGAAAAGTTAATGAGCAAATTCTTAGAAGGGTTTAAATAATGTGCAGCAAAGGAGGATCGTACATCAAATGACAGCAGAGGAAACATACATTGATAACAAAATAACTTGACAATCGCTTATATATTCCCAGTAAAACAGCATTGGCATGGAAAGAAACACCAACAACCCATTATAATGAAATTAAAGACTAACAGAATTTGTAGACTCAAAGGAACCAAATTAATGGTCCGTAAGGAACCTTAATTCTGGTATTTCTTGATTCTGATATGCTCAACTTTGCACCTTAAAGAGGTTCTTTTAGTATTTTTTGTGTATGTGACATTTTCATAATTTTCATTTTCATAAAACCTGCCTTTCCTCATTTGCACAAAGAAATTACCCTGGAAAACACTTAAAATGCTTCCTTGTTAACCAAAATTCCAAACCCTTGCAGAATAAACAGACTGCCACAGTTAACGAGATTTCCATATGCCACCCGAAATACTGCCTTAGTGGAATGAAGCTTTGTCTAGTTCATGAACACAGCTATCTCCTGGCCCCTTTCTCAACTGTGAAGTCTGGAAATGTGAGAACTTTTCCCCCAGAGGTTTACGCTTCTGGTATCTCTTGAAAAACCAAATACATATCACAGTACATATACGTCCATGGATTGTCTGTTTTACCCTGTCTGTAGAAAGTCTTTCACGAGGTTTTATAAGGGCAGTCTTTTTACTGCCGTGAAAACAAGGGCACCCAGAGCCATTAAACCCCAGCTAACCCCATCTACTATGTGTCTAGAGCTCTAAAAAATAACAAGATTCAAGGACTGAAAGTGTCTGCTGACATATTGGTGGTAGATATTATAGACAGGAGTAGGCAATGAGTGGTGAAAGTGAAAATAAAACTAGAACACTGCAATCACTGGTGATAAATTCCCAATGGTAGCACACAGCCCGGCAGTTCCTGTAGTTCAGGTGCTGCGAGGTTATCTGGATTGGAAATTCTCTTATAAAGAGGCTGAATGGATTGCGGCCCTTTGCACTGGTAATGTGTTTCCATCCTTTCTGCCCTGGGGTAGAAGCAGCAACCATTATATTTCTAATGGCTAATTAGCCACATCTTGCAGCGTTATATGATGAGATTATTTTTAATGTAATCATCCAAACTGCTGGAAAGCTTTGAGACCTTACTCAGCATACACTGTCATCTGCTGAGCACTAGAAACACAGAGAGACAGCCCTGCCTCAAAGAGCTTATTGCCTAAAATAGGACTTTGTGTTTTCTGTTTTTAAAACCAAGTTCCTTCGTCAATATTGAATCTTGCATGAGTGGCTGAGAGGGCATAAAACAGGGAAGCAGCATACAAAATATACCCAAAACGCAATAGATTTTCTAGTCTTGGGGATGGAAAATCTGGTCTCTCAGACAGTTTCCAAACTAGGAAGGAGACTGCTGCTCCTTCTACATCATGTATCTCATCTACTGTGAAGTTTCTCTCCCTGCAGATGCTATGAGGGCTGTTGTGGGTCATTCTAAGCATGCCTATGGTTATGTACTGCTAACCTGGTGTTTCAGAGAGGAGGATGCTGTGGGGGAAGGCAGGAGAACCTCCGTCTTTGGTAAAAAGGAGTTCTTGCTTTGTCACCCTCTTGAACACGTCGTTGTTCAGGGCAGTCAGCACACACTTCAGAAAACAGCATTAGCAGGTTGGGTTTACAGCGCACCTTGCAATGCAGCCCCAGGTATGCAGCGGGCAGGACACACTGTGCAAAACCGCGATTCCCAAGTGCCATCTAGTGGCTCACTGTTTGTTTTGTGCCGGAAAGTGAAGTTCATCTCCCGGAGATCGGGGGTCAGACCACAGGCCAGAGTCACCGTGGTCAGCCGTGAGACCTCGGTAGCCATCCGCAGCCTGCAATGAGCAGGGCAGGTGCTGTAACCTGGCCTGACTAGAAGACGTGACCGGAACAGGGAAACCCACGTGGGTGTCCCCAGGGATGGGGATGTGAATCACACCTGAGTGTGAAAATGGAAGTGTGTGTGAGAAATAACAATAAAAGACAGTTAGAAATAACTGAGGTTTAGTTTTCTGTTGGCAGGCCCTCCTTTTCCCAGGAAGACAACAGCCCCTAAATCCCCAATTAAGCTGCTAATCAAAACAGAGGTGCTTTTCTGAATTGCTGTTCTTAAATACCTTAAAATTTGACTGCAGACCTCCAAGGGTCTTCAGAGACAGTGAAAATCACTGAAGTGCTTTATTTTCTTAGAAATATAGGAGCAAAATAACTGGGTCAAACTGGATGGGCCAAGATTTCTTGCAAACCAGTTTGGTTCAGATGCAGCATGTGGTTTTGTGTATAGAAAACTGGAGAAAGGAAACCAAACTTCGTTTTCAACCCCATTTTATGGATGCAAACCCAAATGCTTTGTATCTCTGAGTAACAACTTCAAACTGAACTCATTGTTTCCCAAGTGTTGCTGAATTCTATACAGGCTCTTGGTAGCTTTATTGCTGTTTAGAGTTCTCAGTTTGGCACCAGTTCCTTGTGGAAATCATCACTTTGACTACCGATCCTTTTCTGCAGCTGACAAAGGCGTTGTAAGACACTATAAATCAATGTACTACTTCATCTGTTTACAGCTTCAGAAGATCACAAATCATTCTCAGGAATTATAATTTAATTCACTTGCCATTAACTTACGCCTTAAATTTTCTTCTGGATTGTTAACTTGTGGCTGGAATAAACAGACCATTCAGTCCTGGTTCCATTTACGCATATCCGTCAAAATGAGCGAAGCTCTGCAGAAAGATACAAACTGTGAGAAGCAGTTAGATAAGCAGAAATTTTATACTCATTCATAACTTAAAGGCAATGTATAACTGTCTTAACTTGTTCTGTATTATTAATGGGTTTTTCTGTAGTTCGGCTTTCTTGTAGCACTGGTAGTTGAATATATGATGAAATATGTGAGTGACAGAAATACCTTCTTAAGCTCCAGTTGTGTACTTATCTTGCCACTTGCATGTGGTTCATACAGATGTTTAATTAAACATATGTTGATTTATTTTTTCTGGATATACATCCTATTCTGGATATACATCCTATACATCCTATTCTGAATTAGAACAATTGCACTATATGTGAAAACAGACGTTCATCTTGTTGCTCTATCTGTTTTTAATAGTTTGAGGCATGCAGGCACCATGGTGTTGAGGACTAGACAGACTTCTTAATCTTCTAAGACACAAATAAATGATATAACATAAGATAAAAATCCAAAAAGAAAGGAAAAGAACCCACAAAGACCCATAAGCACAGGAATCTTTAAGTCCCATAGAAATAATCCTGTTGATTTAGGTCAAGGTTACACATTCCTGATCTTTACAGCTGAAATTCATTACATGTGGAACATTAAGGGGGAACACCAATTTTTTTGTTGTTGTTGTGATAGATATTTTGGTATTAAACCCAATGGTGTCTCTTGAAATGAGGAATGTGTGAGCACTAAGGAGCCAGAAGGCTAAAGAGGAAGGCTGTTCTTTTCCTAATTCTACTGACATATAAAATCATGCTAAAAAATGGACGTATTCTTGCCTCTCCCACGCAGATATTTTGAATATTCATTCTTTAATCAAAAACCTTATCAAATGAAAGAAACTCTTTCCAGAAAACACTTTCAAAAAGCAAAGTTTTTTCTAGAAAGTTTGCAAAAAAGCCTTCACCTCACCCCAAATGTTTAGAAAAGCAAACTGCAGATGCTTCCTCGAGTTCTAGTCACATGACCCTTAATTTAAAATGTGTTTGTTTTTAAAACACGGCTTATAAATATGCTTGGGGGGAGCTCGACACAGTCATTTAGGAAGCAGAAACTTGAAATGTGGTTGAAATATGGTGGGGAGAAAAATAGATTGCATCACATTAATGACATTGACAGTTATTTCAAATGCAGTTTTCTAATTACTTTCTCTTCAAATGGGATCCTGGAGAGCCAGGGGACAAAGGCAACAAGGCACATGGCCAGCAAATTAATTGGCCTTGCAGTTTGTCATTTATCGATTGTACTTAGCTTTAAGTTTGTGAAACAAACTTGTCTGAGTTAAAGTACTGGAGGGAACAACTGTCAAACTGTTTTTCTGGTGTTCTCATCTCCAGGATGACCAAGGAAAGGTGCTTTTCCTGTATACATCCACTGCTTATAGATGATCAGTTAGTGAACTGACAGGGTTTGGTAGAATAGTGTATTTCACAAAGGGGAATAAAAGAGTGTAACCAGTACAAATCTTAGACTGAGATATTGCAATCTGAGTCCATTTTAATTGTTGCATTGTGAGCCTCAGCAGATAAGGCAGGACACCAGGGTTGAACCTCTCATTGCTGAAGAACTTGCTTTCAGAGCTCTGCTCTGGATCATGGCCAAGCCCCTTGTGAATAAATTGTTGGAGGTTTTCTACAGGCAGTAAAGAGAGGCTACCATAACCACCTCTGTTATTCACCAGCTGATTTACTGGAAACCCAGAGATTTCTGAGACTAGCCAAACATTCTTTCTGGAAAGACATGACATTCCCTAATGCAAAATAATTAAAAAGGCATTACAATTTGTCAAATATTGTATCCAGCGGTGTAAAGAAGTCTTTTTTTGCTATTGTAGAAGTCTGAAAATTCTGCCAAAAAGTTGTTAAAGGTGGTAGGTGTATATGGGAATGGCCCCAAGCATTTAGTCATCCTGAAGATCAGAACCCTGCATGAAATTTTGGCTAGTGAAATGCAGACTGTCTTCCCTTCCCTCATCTTCTTGTTTTCTTTACAGGAGAATGTAGAATCAATAAAAAATTCAATAAAAATTCAGCAGGTGAAAGTAAATTTAATAAAGTTGATATAATGAGTTCTAAGGGATTTTGTTTAGAACTTTCCTCATATTGACAGACAAGAAGGGCACAGACCAACAAATATTTAGTTCATTAAGCACTGAAAATATACTTGGGTTAAGAAGAAGAAAAGTACGTGTTTTACAGCAGATATTGGGATGGTACCTGGAAGTGATATTTAAAATCTAGTCCAGACTTGCTGCCGAGTGCTTATGGATTGCAGACTTTATAAGGAAGAGCATTCCCTGAAAAAGCAAACAGGAAACCGCATTTTGAAGACGATAGCTGAACATATGGAAATTTTCACATTCATGACGTGGAGTGAGGAATGTGTGTTACTAACAGGCAGTGCTGTAGCTGATTCTGTGACTCTGTATCATAACAGACTCCAAAGCATTCTTCTAGCCTAAACTGTAGCAAAGAGCCCATGTTCAAGAGCTGGGTTACAGGAGCTGGGGACACCCACTGTAATGACGTACAGATATGTGTGTTTTGACCTACGATGTTTATTGTCTGAATGTGTTTCTTTTATTTAGTAAGAGGCTATAGGGAAAAGCAAGCAGAAATAGTCACAAATGCCCTGAAGAAGGTCATCTACCAGCAAACACTTGAGATTTCATAAAGGAAAATGCTCAAAATACTAACTTTGAAAACTTTGCTCCTTCACTACTTAAGAGCAAAGCTGGCTTTGATCATACAAGCAGCATTCAAAAGTAAAGTTGGTGTTTTTGGAGCGAAAAGGACTTTCAACAGGGCCTCTCTTAAGGAGGAGAGGAATTTGGAAAAGTCGAGATAAGAGTATCTGTAGAAGGTATAAAAGTTTCCCTTGCAGATGTATGCTCTTATGTGATGTCTGCTTCCGTTCACCTGGCAGCTGTCTCCAAAGAAATAAAACAAATAAGTCACTTAGTTTTTTTAAGGACAGTGGCAAGGCAGTTTGCTACCAAGTGCCCCATTATTCAGTAATAATTGTGATTGCTGCCATCCTTTTGCCTCTAGACCCCATTGTATCTGATGGCTGCAGTCCTGCATGGAAGATTTTGGTGGAGCAGAGATGGACAAAAGGTTTTGTGCTGGCCCAGGCGGCACTGGGTTTTGCACGGCAGTCCCTCTGCTCCTGCCTCAGTTGTCTGTATCGCTGCTAATAGGGTGTCAGAATGAAGGATGCCCTTTGTACTGTTTGGGGTTGCTGTGCGCTGTCACAAGTGTGTTTTATAGAGGCTGATTTTAATTTTGCCACCCAGGAGAGTAATGGTCCCAAGGAAATGAAGACTCTTTCTGCTATTGTTATATATCTGAAGGAAAAATTCTGGCACATAATTGGCTAAAAAATAGTAGTGTGAGTCAATAAACTTCTATTGTGTAGCTTTCTCTGGGTGAACAATACTGTCTTCTAGGGTAGTGTTAAACAATTAGTTCACATATTGTACAAATAAGCACATCCTAGATGGATACATCTGGAGGTAGCAGAAATTATTCCTCTTTGGTGAATCAACCAGCAGTTTTTATTTTTTTCAGTGTTTAGCAGAATACCTCTCTGGGCTCCAGGAGACCTTGTGAACAATTGAAAATACATTAACTTTAGAAGGAAAGCCAGCGGTTTTTCCTCACTCTCAATCCAGAATAATAATATATGACAAAATATCCTGTTCCCACAACTATTACCCCTCCTATCCCAAATGGTGTAATAGCTGTGCAGGATCGATAGACCTCTTCGCAGAGTATGTCCCACCACAGGGCTCCCTGTCCTCTTTCTTTAGTGGAAGTTTTCGGTCTTAAAACATTTCTGCCAGTACAAAGAAGAAGGAGATGAGTCTGTCCACAGGTCCATCAGAAATGAGTCATAAGACCCAAACCTTAGTCTGTGGAAATGCAACTGGCTGTATTGGGGAAAGAAGAATGAAACAGGCAGAAAATCAGCTGTATTTTTTTTGGAATTTCAAGCATCAGCTCCCTCCATAGTGCTATTTAAAGGAAAAACATTGTATTTTTCAACTATATGTGGTGAAAACATTTACAAGAAATATACCTTCATCTTTGAATGGTACTCACTGTTTCACTTAAGTTGTTTGGAGTAGTTCTGTGTAAATTCCTGCAGTTATTTTTATTGTTTTGTGTTACAATAGTGCCTAGAAATCCGAAACATTTTCCTAGATGCTGTTCAAACACGTACTAAAGGACAATCTGTTCCCAGAAGGTTTGCAGGCTAGTTCCTTACCCTGAGAATAGAATTTAATTCCTGAATTTCATTTCTTGGTACATTTGAGTTCTCGTATCTCCAGAAAATTTAATTTTGCTCAGTTCTTATTTCATCCAAATTGCTGCCTAATTAGAACTTAATGTTTTTCGAAGGGGGAATACCAAGGGCATTTTCAAGAAACTTGAAGCATGCAAGATTCTGAGAACTAAGACTCTACAGATGCATGCCTACAGACCCCAGTAGATCTCTCTAAGGCATTAAGGAAAAGTTTAGTATTTTTCCCTTTGTGCAGGGAGATTAGTGGTCCCCAGCTGGGCCGGAGACCATCCATTCTTCACAGCTGGTCATTCTTATGAAACCCCAGGAAATGGCCTGTGTTCTAATGTGTTGAATTTTAAATACAAACTGAACAAAATCCATTTAAACATGATAGTGTAAAAATTGTAATGATACTTTGATGGATCACATTCATGAAGAAGTGACTTCTGTGGGGTAAAAACGTAATACTCTATGCTCACCTCTGGTGTTTATTTTGAAGCGTTGTGGCAAATGTAATGGGAAAACATAAGCATCCCAGATACACTTCTTAACCCAAATGCATGTTTAGTCTTGCTGTTGTTTTTTGTCTTTACATGGGAATGAGATGTCAGCACAGATAAGCACCGAGCTGTTATAACAAGGGGGATTATCAGGGCAGAAGCCAACAATGCCATGAACCAGGAAACCACTGCTTTATTTTCACTGACATTCAATGTATTTGAAGTGGATTGCTCTAGCTGCCTTTCCTGGAAAAGGTGAAGTTTCTTAGGACTGTCAGCCCTCATGGTGAATGGTCAGCGGATTGCTCCAATGAGAGCTCATTATGAGCCTTGTGTGCTTTCTAGCCAGACAGGTCTGGGTAAAAATCAGTCCCAGTCTCTCTGTTCCTCAGGTGCACATTCTCCAGTTGTAGGGACAGTGCCTGGCCAACCTCACTGCAATGTGGTTCTTCTGAGTTTGTGTCTCTGAGGCTTTAAAGCGGATACTAAATTTCTCCTAGTTCCTTCCCAGCTGGTGCTTGGCTTTTTCCAGACTTCTAATTAATTGAGTGCTCTAATCTGGTCAAGACCAAATGACAGTTAAAGTAGAAATTATGTGCTTTGCAAAAAGAACTTGCACAGGCTTTTCTCATGAGCCACGATAGACAGTTACAACAGAGCAAGCATCAGGGGAATATAATCCCAGCTCTCACCTTACTGCTCTAGAAGCTTCTGAGGGCTTCAGTGACTGTGTTTGAGAAAAATGTGCAGAGCTGCTCCTTTTCCTGCTGCTTCACCTGCAGCATTTCTTTCAAGTCCCAGGCCAGCTCTCTTCCTGAGGTTGCATCTACACTTAAAGGAGCCCATTTGTAAATGCTTTTCTTTTCCTGGCTTTTTACTGGGGAGTTTTTACTGTACCAGCCCTTCCTTAGGGATAGCTAGGCAGAGAGCTGGGTTCCAACCATGCTGAATCCTTTTCTTGCACTGTGGCAGAACAGCTCTGCTGGCACCCACTAGTGACGGGTTGGTTTTACTTTGACAGCGTAAGCTGTCAAGGGGATGCTTTAACACATAGTGATTCTTGTAATTGTAAATGGTATTTCTTCAGGAAACATAAATGTAAGAAATATTCTCTAAACAGTGTGAAACTATTTTCTTTTCTTTTTTTTTTTTCCCAAAGCAAGACCAAAACTTAGGTTTTTCAGTATAAAAACCCATCATTCCTGATCTCCCCATCACTGAAGATGCTAAATGGTTGGGCACTAGGAAATAAAAAGGCCTGAGTGAGTTTTACACCTCTAATGTCTCCTTGCCTTCCCTAAAACATGTTTACATAAATGAGTAATAAAATGTGATTTGCATCTCTTTAAGGCAAAAAGTTCCTAATCCTCTACATTTTTCAGCAACTGGATGAAAATGGCCATGTGAAAAGCATAGGGTATGACATATTCAACATTTTTGTTGCAAGTCCACTCACATATTGAAATAAAAATTGAGGCTAGGTGAAACATTTAAAAATGCCACACTGATTTTCCTTGGTATTTGCTTTGGTTTCTTTTGAACTAGTAAGTGAGGACTGTATCAGCCTTTTGATTTATCATCCCATGAGTGTCAGAGGAGACAGCCTGGAGCTTTGGGAAGAACAGCTCCCTTCTCCCAGCCCTGGAACAGTTCTGTTCTTTCACTCCAAGAAAAATACACTGGGCTGAATTTCTGTAGACAATATCTTCTTTTACCTCCGTAGAGTTACAGCTGCTATGAATTTAGCTGTCTTTTTCTGCTCTCCTGTCTCAGGGTTTCTGTAGTGTGATTCACGGTATCTTTTTTCCTGCAAAAAAGGTACCTTATAGAGGTGTAAGGCAAAGGAGTGTGCTGACCACTTGTTCAGAACAAAATCAAAACCCTTCTAAAATACCTTACCCTGGGCATTCTGAAACAAAACCACTGAGAATGGCATCCAGTTACCCTGAGCTTAATGATTTACTTTTTTTTTTCAGTTTCCAGACTGTATTTTATAATACTTGTGACACGATAACAATGCTAATATGTAGATAATTACAAAGCCATGTTGCTTCTTTCCAGATGGAAAAGAGGTGAAAGGAAGGAATTGGAAACAGCAGTATTGTAAGTCCTACAAATTTATGAAAATTATTGTAACAAAATTTAAAAGATGGAGAAATGAAAGGGACGTGTGTGATTTACAGCTTTTTTTCCATGGGGCATAAGTATGAGTTATAGCATACAAATGAACTAAAGTGAGTAAATTATAACATTGAGTTTTGCAGCCTTTCACAGTGGTTCTCTCTGTTAAACTGTACAGGGGAAATTCCTGCTTTCCTTTTATGTTTTGGAGGGGTTTTGTGTGTTGTCATACAGTCTGGTATTAAAGCAAACACTGTGTTCTGATTTCCATCAGTGTGGTTTAATCAGCAGCTGAGTTTTCCTGCAGCACCTAAGAATAACAATACCTCAGGCACCCAAAAATAATTTTGTTTTCTGTGTCTGGCCTGGCTGTGTGGACAGCAGAGGTTATACCCCCAGTGATGGAGGAATATGGCTGTAGGTTAGGAATGGGTATGTTTCTGGCATATGCTGTCAAAACTCTCTAGGAATATATGAAAATTTTAATTCTTTTTATTAATCCTTAAAACACAGGCACACGGCAGTTCCATGCCTGCAGTCTCCCTTTGTATTTTGTGGTATATATACAGCCTTGAGAAGCGCACACCATTCTCCTTGTCCAAAACACTCAGATTACATCATTTGCCTAACCTCCCTTTGGGTACCCCTTCATCTTGGCACCAGTCATTGCAAGGCTTGCTTTGTCTCTGTGCTTGCTCTCTTTGCAGTGGCACTTCTTTGTGGAATGTAGTATCTCTTCAGGGCATAATCAGTCAGGGTGCAAGAGAAGAACACAAGACAGATTACCAGAAAAATCACTGCAATGGTGATATCTTGCTGATAGTCAAGAATCTCCACCATCAGCGTAGCCAGCATCTTATTTTGTTTAATCGTTGTATTTGCTTTTGGAAGTAATGTCTTAATCACAGCGAGCGCGCACTGTACTTCTCTGGTCTTGCTGCAGCACCAGTGGTTGTAGCACTAAGACGTTTGGCATCTTCTCTACCTTTTGGGGAGCCGTGGTTTTCGCATGGATGCTCCGCAGTGCCAATCATGTCTTCCCACTGCTTCTTAGGAGGGACAGCAGGATTTTCTGCCAGTGAAACTGTGTGTTAGGCTGTAATTCAGGTGTTCCATATGGTGGACACAGACCTTTGGGCCTTAGAAAGTCTGTCCTGTGGGTTTGTGCAGGACGCTTGACTGGGAGTTAAAGGTTTTGCCAGTAGAACCCTGGCTCCACAGACATCCTGGAGAGGTTGAGTTTCAGAGTTCTCCCAACTCTGTCATTGCTGTTGGTCTGCAGCTGGAAGAAACCGCCGCCTTTCATGCCACTCTTGAATAGGAATTTGTTCTTTAAAATCTCTTGCTAGAGTCCTGCACATAGATGCATTTATGAAGTAAGAATTTGGGCCTGCCTCTGTCCTTGGACACTACCTGCTATTTGTGGATGGGTGCGAAACAGCCCTATGCTGCTAAACTATGAATGCTATGGTGTTAAACATGGATCTGAACTTTAACGGAGGTGAGAAGTGCAGTACAGAGAGCTGCCTTTGCCTCTCATTCACAATGTGTCATTCTGGATGACCTCTACTTTTGCTGGCCAAAACACTTCAGACCTCCTTTGGTACATTACATTGTTCTTCACTGTTCAGACAACTGGGTTTAATTTTCAACACATAATTATTCTATGCTGTTTTGTGCATTCTCTCGTCATCTCCCCAGAGCTAAATGCATTTTGACAGTTACCACCAAGAAATAAAAAATGTACTATTCTGAGGTTCACTGGATGCAGTACTAGAAAGTGCTGCAAGAATAGAAAGAATCATTCCCTTTCTGCGTAAGCGCTACCATACACTGTATTGACGATTTGGAATATTTAACTGCATGTGTTGCCTGATCCTGTATGCCCCTAGGAATCTTAAAAGTTCAAAGGCCCTGGCTAGAATGTGTATTTGAACATTATTAGCTCTGGTCCACAGGGAGTGGCTTTATAGCCCCAGAGCCTTCTTCAGATACAGGCATTTAAAAAACCTGCTCAACTGCCATAGTTGAACCTTGTCATGTGGCTTTCACAGACACAGATAGAGCTGTTAGTGAGAATGGAGAGCTGCTGCAGCTGCTCAGAACCTCCTGGGACTTTTTCCTACAGTCTTGAGATAGAAATTCTACTTTTGCAAGGACCTGTATATTTCCCTGGTGTTGTAAACAGGCATTAATATAGGTAAGATCTCAGTACTTTGTCTTCTCTTGCTAATATTTTATGAATCAGGACAACAGCCGAAAGAGAGCTGTATTAGAACTGTTACTTCCCCTTTAAATACCTCTTTTGAGTCAGATTTTCAGCTATCTTAAATTAGTGTAATCTCAATGATATGCCAAGGAAACTTCCTCGATCCACTGGCCCTATATATCTAGATATTGCATATTTATAGGGCCCAAGGCCCCATTGACTTTTAAAATAATTTCTAAATGAATCTAAAACACTTGAAAGCAGGGTGCATAATTAGCATATACTTAAGAACGTATTTCTAGCTGTCAGGTTTTTTCAGTATGCTGAACAGGTCTATCAAACATTATAGTCCGTAATAAAATGTTGTAGTCTGACCTAAAATCAGTTTCACAAGTGAGGGAGCTTGCAGAAACCCCTTCTGCAGAGAAGCAAATAGCAGATTTCAGCTGCAGACGGTGCACAATGACCATGCTGAGGGATCAGCCAGGGATCTGAAACCTTGGGAGCATCAGCCTGGTGTCACTCAGGGTTAAAGCTGCTCCCACCAAGGACCAGCTGCAGCTCCTGCATGGCTGGGTAATGTACGTGCAGATTTTTAAAACTGGGAGAGCTGGACTTGCTGTGAATTGAACTGTACACTGTATTACAGACAATAGACATCGCTGTGCTTTTCCTATTAATTGTTTGGAAAATAATGCCTTCCCAGCTCTGCGCTGCAGACAGTGAATGGGTTGGGAAAAGCATTGACTGCCTAAGATTTATATGGGACGTTTTCTAATCCAAATCTATTGCTTTAAATGTTTGTACTTTTTCTTCTCCCCCAGATTCTCAAGTAGACAATCAGGGTGACATAAATTTCCAAATAAAAGCAAAGTGTCCTTTCAGCCTTCCCCCAAATAGCTCTTGGACAAACTCTGAGGGGAAAAGAGTGTTAAGGGTGCTTAAACCTGCACTGACCCCCAAAATGAAGCTTTCCTGGGTTTGCTGCTGCACGGTCTCACTATTCTGGGTGTTTCATAGGAGGTAATTTCTGTGCTGGTTATGACTTGGAAGGGCTGGCTCGCAACCCAGCTTCAATCATATTGGAACACCATGTCACCAGAGGTCCTGGTCCCATGGTATGTGCTCCAACATACAGCTCCCCAGTGCGGAGAGGTTTCTGGCCATTCAGGGAATCTAGACTCAATTTCCATGGTTAAAAATGGCTGCAGGAGCATTTAATTGTGTTGCAGTTGTTGTGCTCTGTATGGTGTGGGGTGGGGGGCGTGGGGGGGCAGGCGGTGCTGGTGGTGCTGGTGTGTGTGTGTGTGTGTCTCACTGCTGTACTGCTAACAGGGCAACTCCGAAAGTTTGATTTGTGGAAAGAAATGATAAATTTCTGTTTAAATTATTGACAGAGAAGGGAAAATGCTTTTCTTCTTTGAAGTTAACTAAAACCAAATGGTATTGTTTCCCCAAGGGAAAAGTAGTTTAATTACGATGCATCCCCTCCCAGAAATCCTTCAAATTATACATACCGTACCCTCTGTTTATATAAATATGAATTACATGATTGTACGCACAGGGTCGTCTGTAGTTCAAATGGAAATGCAGTGCTGCTAGGCAGAGGCTGTGGAGAGATCGAAGGGGTTCTAGGGTCTGCCATTTAACCCTTTTCAAACATGAGGCTTGAAGTGGCTTTGGGCAGATCTGCGGGAAAGCTTTGGCCCGGCATGAAGTGGAGACACCCCAGTATTGCTGGTAGATCTGGATTTCCATGCAGCTTTAAGTGAAGGGAGAAAGGCAGTTATTTCTTATTAATGTGGCGTGTTCTGTTTGTATATGGTTGTTGATGGTGTCAACCAACAGTTTATGCACTGCATTAAATTTGCTTATGTGTTCTCATCCAGCTGTGAAGCTCAGATTTTGCAAGGGATGTTTTCCCGCATGCAGGGCAACAGATCTGTCAGATTGACCTAAGAGTTGTTCTCTTTCAATTTGCCAGTGATTTCTTTTTCACTTCAGCTAACTTAATAGTTGGTTTAAATGTCGTTAGGCCATAAAATGTCCTCTGAAACATTTTTTCCCTGTCATACTATGGTAATTCTGTATGTCAGTGGAAATACAGATTCCTGGCTGGGTATCTATCTATCTTCTAAGCTAAGAGTTTATCAAATTTAATTTTACCACAGGATATTCTGTTATGGTTTTGCTCTTATTTTCTATATCCTTGGACTTCACTTTCTACTGCCTTACATCTCCTGCAGATTCTCTGCAGAAATTTAGACAGAATTGATATAGAGTTCCTTAATTTAGTAGCTCTGGGCAGTCTTACGTACATTGCGTATGAAGTAGGAATGTTCATGACTTGTTTTGTTCCCGACCTGTTCCCCCCCACCCCCCCACCCCCCACCCCACCATTTCATCAGAGTTTTCCCAAAGGTCTTGAAAGCTTTGGGTAGTCTGCAGCTCATTTGATCTCTAAGAATGCCTCCTCTCCACAGAATTTCCCACTTAAATGAACTCTTCTACTGCATATGGAAATTAATCATCATTAGGTATGTGTGGTGTCCCCTAAAGATTGTAAAGATCAGGCTAACGTCTATGTTCTGTCTTCCTGAGACTGAGAGTTAGACTGAAGCCCCAGAAAACTGGTTGACATTGATTCGGAGATGCTTAATGTGGGCAAAGAAGATCTGGCATCCAGCAAGAGCTCCTGAGGCAGTCCTTCAGACAACCTTTTTTTGCAGTGCTGGTGGCAAGCAGGGTGCACAGTTTGTCTGGTGTGTTAAAACATGTAATTCACTCCTCTGCTCTTGAGGGGGGAATCCTTTCCACTGCATCTCCTGCAAAGGTGTTAGGAGAGGTGCCTTGCAGGGGAATAAAGGCTGCAGAGTCAAATGCTCTGAAAACCAGTGACCTGTGCTTTCAGAGTTGCTGTGGACAGTGGAAGGACTTGTATTACTAAAGAGGCTGGCAGGGAGTGTTGGGCAAGTGGCTTCTTCCACTGCTTCTGACCTCTTCACAGCTGCATGTTCCATGGTCGTTCTCTGTTCTTTATGAAAAATAATTTCAGGTGGTATCAAGGGGTGTGTTTTAACATTTCCATTAGCAGCAATTTTGCCAGAGGTACATTCATAATGGCCGGTTACTAAAAAGCAACACTGGCGGATAGAGTTTCAGAAAGCAAACGCTTGAATTAGATACACAGGTATCAGTATTGGATTTGCAGGTATCAGTATCTACTGACCCAACACTATATCCCTCCTGGTCTCACCCCAGGTAATGTTAGAGCCAGCAAGGTCAGTAGGATTTTCCAGTTGAAATGGAAACAGGGCAGTTGTATCACCTGAAATTTGTAGCAGCTCTGCTCATTTGGAGATCGCTTTCAGGTTTTAACAGACAAAGCTGTGTAACTAATACAGGGGGTTTGCTTCCCGAAAGTTTAGTTTTCCAGATGCTTTGTTCATATAGTCCTAAGGATCTTAGCCTCAACATGTTTCCACTGCGCAAAACACCCGGGCTATTTAAAGTGTGCATGGGTCACTGCAAACAGCATCATACTTCTGTTCTTCCCTCTTTTGCTAAAGGCTGTAAGGAATCTGCTGCAGCTTTAAACCAGTTTGAGGCTGCCTAATGGAAGGTGCAAGCTGAGAGCTGCACACTGATTTTAAAAGAACATTGCATTTTGTGACCTTTTGCTCTCCACCTACAGAGTCTGCAGCATCAAATAGGAAGCATGAGTATAAACTGGCCATGAATAATATTAGGCTGGAAATAAGGGGGTTCCCAGTATCAGAGCTCTGGAATTTTGGAACAGCTTTCCAATAGGAGCAACAGGGACAAGAACAAACCGAATAAACACTTAGAAGATGAATCATGATAAATTAATGAACAGGACAGTATGAAATGAGTGTGCCAGAAGTGTAAACTCTGCGGGCAGGCCATGGGATGTGATCACATGGGTTATTTCTCTAGTAAGTAATCAGTGATGCTCGGTGCTTAGCACGGTCAATTTATGCCTAGTTATTGCAGAGCTATTGCAATGTGGACTTGGAGCACAACGGGAGAGATCAAGCCAAGCTGTTATGAGGATATTCTATCAGTTATTGCTGTTTTACTGGAGAACAGGGTCATGGGTAGGGCTGTGATACCTAGCCTAAACCATCATGCAGAAAAGAGTCTGATTATGTGAATTCAGTCAGTGTTACCCAGCATTTTTAGATTGCTACCCTGCTCTAACCTTCCTATTTATGTAATGGCATTGAGCTCGTTTTGCAGCCCAGTGTCCAACCCCCTCTAACACTTCTGGCTGAAACTCATCCTTTCCATGTGTTCCTGCACTCTGAGCTCAGGTGGAGCAGCCATGGTGGTGTTAGCTTAAGTCTGCTGTAATCCAGCACTCCTTCTCCCCTCCACCATCTCCCTGTAAACCATTGTAACCCGCCTGGTTCCTTCCAGCTCTGGTCGGACAAAAATGACAAGATTCTCTTTGGCAGTAAGGAAACGTCAGGAAGAACTAAGGTAGAGGAAGGAGATGTTAGGAAGAACTAATAGCGAGAGAAAGACTCAGCCTTTTAAAAGCACATTCTGGGCATTTCCTAAACATTTTAACATTAGCGCAGTAGCATGCTGAGCCTTAACTCTCATCTCCTTTGTTATTTAACTCTACAGCTTTAATGGAATATTTGCTTAATGAGCCACAGTAGCAGAAGTAATTACTTTTGGCTGGGTATTTATCAACGTTAGTTTAAAGGTTGTTTTGTGCTTTGACAGATTTGTGCATTAATTCAAAGTTTAGTTTGGTTCTGAAAAGTTAATCAATGAAAAAGGCAGTGGGAAGTCCATGTTCATGGACTTTCTTGCTCAGTTTACGAGTAAAAAGGTGAATGTTTTTCCTAGCTGCCAGCACTTAAACCTTAACCTGGGCCGGGAAATCCCCATGATGCTTGGGAAGCCCTTTTGTGGGAGAGAAAAGGAAGTTTTGATTAGTTGTTGTTACTACTATTTGCTTAGTGTAACTTAGCTGAATTAATTCATGCATGTCTTGAACTAAAAAACCACCTTTGTGAAGAGTTGTCATGTTGCAACTGTACTTCACAGCACAGAGAGTTTTGTGCTCTAACTGAAACAGCCGAAGATTTTATTGATGACACTAAATTATAGTCACTATCCTCTGTGTAAAGGAAGTAGTTGATCAAGGATATATCTAATTATTCATTTGTTAGCAGCCTGGTTTGTTCTAACGCTTTTTTGGATCTGAGTTATGGTCAGATAGGGAAGATGATGATGACCATAGGGTGCCTGGGAATACAAAACACTTTCATCACGCTGGCTTCAATATGTTGTCATGTTACAATTATAGTTTATTTATTGTCACGAACCTGCTTAAATATTTGAGAACGAAGTGGTGTGGATATATAAAACTTTGTGCAAGAAAACACAACCTTCGAGATCTCTAAGTGCTGCTGTTGTCATCTGTAGTCCCCTTTGATCCCAACCACATACCCACATAGTAGCTCTGAAGATCTGTGAACCATTTCTCCCTTTCTCACTGTTTCAGATTGTGGCTGATGCTCACTAGAGCAGTTCAGAGCATCTCTTTGAAGAAACAAGGTGGTGACAGTGGCTGATCAAAACCCAAATGCTCAGAAATCTTGGGAGGGAAGAAATGCATATGTCAGACTCCTGTCACAGCTTGAATCTGTTATTGAAGGAAAAATAAACCAATGTTTAGGGCACTGGTTGGGAATCAGAAAAACAGGATTCACCTCTCTACTTCCCATCTAACCATGGAAGGACTGCTTCATTCTCTCTATTCCTTAGTTCTCTGGGTGAAAATGGGTCTTTTCTTTCTCACAGAGGCATCATTAAAAGTTGGGACATCTAGGCACTTTGATGGAAGGAGCTCAGATGGGTGCAACTGGAGACATGAGGTGGGGATGTCCTGTGGTGTGTGGGTGATTCAGCCCCAAGTGATGCCCATTGGTAGGACAGGGGATGGTTGTGTCCTTGCTGCTTGCAACTCCAAAGAGTTACTTCAGTGTCAGAGAAAAGAGTGTGGTAACTTAGCAAATCACAGAGCAGCCATGTGGAAGACAGCATTGACCCTTTGGAGTTATTCTCAGCAACATCAGCTCATCTTAGCATGTAATTATAACACAGTCCTCATCTGAAAGCAGGACTTGCTCCATGGATTATAGAGATTCCCAGCAGGTCTCTCTTTTTTACTTCTGACACGGTAAAGAGGATGTGAGCTGGAAACTCCTGCTCCTCCTGCAGCATTGGCCCAATGATTTACTAACTTGTGGCTTCTGTTAAATGCTCTTGATGGCATCACTCCTACAAAAAGTGTTTCAGGGTATAATATGGACCAATGATGATGCATTTTCAGTGCTGGAATCCTGTGAAGGAAGGGCATTGTCTGATTCTAGAAATCCAGGCTGAGTTCATACTACTGTCAAGTAACTTGGAAAGGAGTATCAGGTATCACTGGTGGGAGGAAAGCACAGAAGTCAACACTGTCATTTTCAAGTTTGTTTCTATAAAATCAACCTGTAATTGACATTATGCAAAACTTTTTGCATCTTCAAATGTGAAACTGAAGGGCAAATACTAAAAAAAAGATCTTTCTAATGATAGGGCTCAATTGTGCAGAGTGTTCCTGGCATTAACCTAATTCAAAGAAAGAGTCTATAATATCTACTTTTATCTTTTGGAAAGGATTCCTCTGTCTGCTGGTGGCACTGTCTGACTGCCTGGATGAAATGATCTTTCAGGCGCTTTGGATCTCAGTTCAGGCAGCCAGCCTGGATCCCTTCCCTCACCAAGCGGAGCTCCCATGGCTGAGGTCACTGCTGAATGACCTGTGTAGGGAAATGAATAGGCTTTCATGTGAACCTTTTGATGGTGCTACCTTTAGGACTGCTCTGTGAAGACCAGGCTGTGCAAACATGTTGATATATGTGGTAAAAATGACTTGTCATTTCTATTTTTAGGGAGGGGATTGAATACTTGTGTGCGCAGTTCAGCCTTGTAGGGCTCTGAATCCAAAACTGAGGCCTCTTGGCCCTTTTGTGATGCAAACAGTAATTCAAAATATACATCTGGCAAGTGCAAAGAGAGAACATCCAACATCTGTCAAATTCTGTTATTTTGCCTTGCTGTTATTAGGCTATTATTAGTATTTAAACTAAATATATCTTCCTGCAGGCTGCTAGCCATAATACCTCATGCAAGTACCCATTCCTCTTATTGCCATGAACTGTTCTGAACATCACATAAGTGAAACTGGAACATCGCTTGGTGGATTGTTATCATATTTTATTGCTTTATTTTAAATGGGGGGAAACAACTTGCCAAATATTGTCATATGGTTTGAAGAAAATGAAATGGATTTCCCTATCGTTTTGGGCAAGGGAAGCGAACAGAGGCTTTTCTGATGGAGATCAGCTGCAGGCATTTGGTTCCACGCTGAGAAGGGCCCATATGCTGCCACTGGTGTATCAGTTTTGTCTTGGGGCTGTAGGACTGTGGAATGACTGGTTATTTTTTCTGTAACTGTCTTTTATAATTAATTATCTGCCTCCTCTATCTCTTCAAAGCTGAGTGAAATAAAGACATAGTAAGAGACTAGAATTACTCTAAGCCAGAAGTTAGCTTAGAAATGTTTCCCTCCCAGGTCAAATGCTGCGTTTCCACTGGGAGCTTTGCCCAGTAGTTAGAAAAAACTGCCCAAACCCTTGGGTAGCCTTTTGAAATGAGTGGTGGTTTTAATGCACATGAGACCCAGGGCTGAGCGTGGTGCTCTTCCCTAGGCTGCCATAAAGGATGCTCATCAAGCAGCCAGCCTGCATCACAGTGTGGCAGGTACTGCAGACCCAAGTGTGTCTGCAGGGCTGTCCTGCCACCCCAGCCCCTGTCAGTGAGCCAGAGCAGCCCTGGTTGCTCTGGCCAGAAAGCTCAGGCAGAGCATCACACTGATGCAACTGCAGCTTCTGTTGCCTGAGCTGTGGTGTTCAGAGTTATACTTTCTGAAGTGACTGGAAATGACCTTTTAATTGCTAGTTTCTGAGGCTGTTGGTTTTTTCACTGGAAGAGTCCCCTGGCTCAGAGTAGAATCAGCTATTTGAAGTTGGCCTTGTGTCAGTACGACAGTGAAGGATCAGTAAAGTGCAGGGACCTTGTTCTGAATGGTGACTATGTGGCACAAAAAAGGGGATGTGGCTCTAGAGCTGTCATAGCAGCTCTCCCCAAAACTCCTCTGAGCTGAGCTGCCTTCTCAGTGCAGGCAGGTACTTCCTACACACCACAGGGACTTGGTTTAAGATAACCCTATCTTCTAGTTGACATTATTTATTTATTGTTTACATATTTATTATAGTACTGAACTTGTTAAATATGAAACAGTAACAATATGTTAGGGCTACTTTTTCTGTCCTGTGCAAGTCACCCTTTTACAGATGAGCGAAGGCCCACATGGACCTGGAGCCAATCAGCTGCCTAAGTCCCTCTTGAATAGTTTGCAGGGGCTGGGGCTGGCAAGGGAAGGTTCTACCTGCTTTTCAGTGCCAGATCGCAAGTTGCACTGGTGGCCCCTCTGTTAATTTGCCAAGGTTTAAAGCTGAACCAATGTTAACAGAAAAGCTTTCTGTTTCCATGTGGCTCTATGAAAAAAGAACAAACACAAATTAATTGCTAAACAAAATGTAAGCCAGAGGTAGGGTCATTAATTCACGTTTATTAATTTAAAGCATTAGGACTTAAATCCAGATCAAATATTTCAAGATGTCTGCATACAGACTCCCCTTACCTCTTCACACCAGGCTGGACACGGTGCCGTGTCTTTCATGCTTGGTATAATCATTACACAACATATGTGGATGTATCTGCGCAGCAGCAGCAGGGCTGAGACAGCACAGGTACCTGCCAACGCAGCTTGTGGGGATTACAGGGGTGCGTTCTCTGCTACTGTTGTTTCCTATGACAGAGATAATAATGGGGACCTATTCCTACTAAAATCACATCTTCACCATATGCAGGCTAAGGTGGACTTTTACCTACATTGGATAATGTATTTCTATATTTACTGACCTTTTGCTTACATCAATCTCAATTTTGCATTAAGAAGTAACTGCCTGCCTTGTTCACCAAGTCTAATTCACAGCATGTATGGTGCAGATTTTTGCTGTTTCCCTTTTATAGTCAGTGATTTACTTTCCTCAGTTTTTAACAGAGAAAGCATTACTAGCAAAAATGAAATGAAAAGCAAATACTGTGAAAAGACTCAGAAAATATAATAATTATATGATATATTAATATTTATTTAATCACTGCTATTTCAGGTCAGTTTCCCTTAATACTTGATACTGTTGACTTCACATAAACTTTAAGCTACAATTGTTCCACAATAAGTGTATCCTTGATAGGGCGGGAGGTGGTGGCCAGGGTTGGAACAGAGTTGGAATTGTTTGTGAAATGTGTCCTGAGGCTTACTTCACATTAACTGTTTGCTTTTGCAAGGATAGCAGTCCAGTTTGCTGTTGAATTAATATTTATAGCTGGTTTTTTAAAGTGGTTTTCTGATCTGGGAAATCATCATTGCGTATTTTTAGATGAGATTTGAGTAAAAGTGGTGGTTTGCTACATGCAAAGAAGATGATGTTACTATTTTTCACTGTCCCTAGCTTGCAGTGGGGAAAGTGAGTTCAACGAGCCAAAGCTAAAACTTGAGCTTTCATAGCAAATACTGGTTTTAGCCTGCTTCGATCTTTGAACTAAGATTGTACTCGACCGCTCTTTCTCATTTCACAAGCAGACCTTGGAAACCAGTACGCTAAAATTAGGAGGCATGTTTGCGTTTTCACCCTCCCTGAGTGTCAGTGCTGCAAATAGCCTGTTCCAGCTATGGTGTTACCTGTACGGCGTAGGGGATATTTTAGAAAGCAAATGATACTCTTATTACTTACAGCTCTTCCACGTTGCTTTAAAAAATACCTGTCTTTTCTTGGCAATGTGAGTGCAAAGACAGAAGCTGCCTTACTGCAGCGTCCTCGCTGACCCTGTGAGTGCAGGAGACTGGTTTGTCGACGGGCGCTTTGGCAGATGATGGTTCAGCTGGAAGGAAGGTGGGAATGCAAAGTGGTAAAAATCTAATGTCTTTGCTGCTTTCAGGAGGTAAAGGGATCACTAGAATAGTAAGTTCTACGTGGTATTCTATAAGTATATTATTAGTCCTGAAAACATTAAATTCAAGGTGTATCATTCTGCTAGAGTTGTGTAATCTTGGTACCTGGGAAGTCACGCACCTAAGAACAACAATGGTTTGCGTGTACCTCCTTGGCATACAGATGAGAGGGCGTATTTTAAGGCACCGTAATGGAATCTCTTTAGGGCTTTTTTTTTTGGTTGGTTGGTCTTTTTATTCTGAAAGCTTCCACCTAAAATTAACTTATCTCTTACCAATTCAGTGGTCGTATGCCTGAACCACTCTTCACAACTTATGTGTAAACAACTGAGAAACTTAATTTGCTTAAATAAGAGTGAGGAATGATTTGCTAAATGAAGACAACCGAAAACCCAGCGAATCATTTTTGACTAGACACAGGTGCCAGCCTTTTAACTGCCACAAAGCCCAAACCCTGGCTCTGCCAGCAGAAGTGAACTGCTGCAGTGACTCATGGCTGGCACCACACTGTACCTTGGGACAGGAGTCCTATGGGGTACGGCTGTGTCGTGTCCACGTGTACAATGTGTTCCCCACAGAGCAGGTGCGGGTGTGTGAATACACACTGCAGCCTGCCTTACGGGGAGGAATTAAATGGGGATTTTTCTGGGGGAGGTAGGAGACCTCTCTGAATTATCAGGGTTTGGGGGGGGGGGGTGGTTTAAAAGAGAAAAAGTTTTATTGCTGACTTGCCAATGAGGGCAAACTTTCCAGGAACAGACCCAAGTTCCTCGGCTGTGCCACCAGATGTCCATCATGAGCAGGAAAAGCCGAGGAGCTCGAACCATCCCAGAAGCCTGTACCACAGCATTTTTGAACACATAACAGTGAAAGGGAAGTCTGAGTGAAAGTACATGTCACCGCAGAGTTTTGGATGGCGATATGCTACAAAGGACTCCTTGGCAAGCAAAAATTCCACTAGTAGCACTACAATGGTCTGTTTAATTAACTCTTAAAACATGCGTGTCAGCCTGCGGCAGCTGCCAGATAGTCTTGTTGCTCCTCCAGAGACCTCGGTTACTCTGCTCTCCTCTGAGGTCTTACAGTCCTTTGCCTTTTCGGTGGCAGGAATATCTGAAATCTGTTGCTGTAGGTGATCTCTATAATAAGACTTAATTCTTTCACCCCTCAGTAGTTCTGCCAAGTGACTTTCCTGGGTCTGACAACGTTGGTGCTCATGTCCCTGCTGCCCCGATTGCATCAAACTCAGATGCCCAAATGCTGCAATTGTTATTACAGATGCTGTTACTGCAGTGGCCCCCTATGCAAACAGCAGTAGTTCAAATATTTTTCTTTCAGAATAAAAAACGTACCAAGTGATACACATTTGAGCATCAGAGAGCAGAAATGCCAGCTGCTGCCCTGGAGTTTAATGCTGTCTGTGCTAAATGTGCACCATCTCTGCCCACCTCCAAGAGGAGCAGGGGATGCTTTGGGACAAGCAGGGTTCATTCTCCAGAGATAACCGTATGATGGGACACTTCCCTCCGCTGTCAAAACAGGAAGTGGAGGCTATAGAGCTCTGCTGGAGGCAGGGACATGAACTACATCTGAATGGGCTCGGAGATGGGAATGCGAATGGCACAGAACTGGCTGCTCTTTTCCCTCACCACCTGCCTGGAAGATGTCCCTCATCAACATCAGGGTTCCTGCGCTTCTTCTCAGCCCTCCAAAGTTCTTCCAATGTGGCTATAAAATGGCCAGAGAGGGACACAGAACAGCTTGTGCACCAGGTCTCCTCCCAGAAGCCCAGGTTTTCCCATTTGGATCCCACACCACCTCACAGAAGGCAAGTGAGTGTTGCTCCTGTTGAATCAAACTAGTCCCATTGCTCTGAGCTGAGAAAAGCAGATAAATGAATCAGCAGTACAAGCATTTCCCTAGACATCATCTTCCCCAGGCCTTAGGGGATGACACAGACTCCTTCATGAATATAATGGGGTCCAGTACAGCAAAAGGAGCATGTTGGGTCCATGCTGTCACATGAACCCCCACTCTCAAATTCTGAGTGTCTTCATAAACTGAGAAAAAAGCAACTTCCCATGATATCTACACTCAAATCTCCTTAAAGATGCCTTTAAATACCCAGTATTACTGTATTCCTTGACTGGTGCAGTTAAAACACCTGCCTGTCACCTCACTTTTCACATCTGTGAGCGCTCGTGTAACTCTACTTCTGAAAATAACCTACTGTTTGAATATTCTCAGCTGTGTCTCTGGGAAACTGGCATGAGCTTATTGCCAGATTCTGATTCTAATAAAGTTAATGGAAATTTTTGCCAGTCACTTCCACTGGTCCACATACTGTTCTCTGGGCCAACTCCTAGGAAATTATCCCTATTCAAAACCAGAGCAATTGCACTGATTTCAGTGGGGCTAGCCTGGAGTTACTTATCTACCCTGAGCAAGATCCATGAAGTGAGAGATCAGCTTATGGAAGACCTGCTTCTCACTCAACCTAACCGCTGTTATCAGAGCTTTTGGATGGTGGGTTATTTTCTTCCTTATGAGAAGGCTGAGATCAGAGCTGCAACCTTAGACCTCTACTGTAGGAACAGGTATGTTCTTTTACAGGAGCATAACATGTTTCATAGCGTGTCAACACAGTCTGTACCTCCTCGGTTGGGCTGGCAGGGGCTACCTGTACTGAGCCATTACTAATGCTCCAAGCTCAGCTTTGCAAGGTGTTCCAGGAAAAAGCTGTAGGGTGACAGAACAGTTTGGGTTGGAAGGGGCCTTCAAAAGTCATCTAGTCCAACCCTCCTGCAGTAATCAGGGACATCTTCAACGTCAATGTTTCCAGGGATGGAAAGAGACCACCTACCTGGGCAACCTGGGCCAGCGTTTCGCACCCTCATTGTAAAGCATTTCTTCCTTCTCTCTAGTTTCAGTTTGTAAGCTTTTTCAGATTTAGAATGGTAGCAATCACCTACTTTCCAGGACACATAACCACATCCTCTACGGGCTGGGAGCAGGAGGGGCAGCCGACATCCTTCTTTGAAAAGAAATCAAGCCAGCAGACTCCAGGTAAGGCGGCCGGTGCCGCTCCAGCGCTGCAACCGGTGACACCCGACGGAGCTGTTGCCTCCTCGACCTGCCCCCGCTGCGCGCCCGCCCCAGCGAGGACGCGCTACCCTGCGCTCGCGCGGCCCCCGCCCCCGAGGAGCGGCCGCCCGCCCCGCGGAGAGGCGGGCGCGATGGTGATTTGCCTTCTCCGCCGGCAGCCGCGCTCCAGCCAGCCCGAGGGGACCGGGCTGCAGCCGCACGAGCCGCTCGCTCGGTCGACTCCTGGGACAGGGGGAAAAGTTTGCTGCGCTTCTTTCCCCTTCTACTCTACCCACGGGCAGACCCCGCGTGGGCTGACCCCGGGCAGGGGCATGGCGAACTGAGCGCCGGGACGGGGGCGGCCCCGCCGCACCTGAGAGCGGCGGAGAGGAGGGGACCGGGGGGGGGGGTGCTGCCACCGCGGTGCCCCGCGGGCCGCCATGCGGCGGAGGCGGCGGGGGCGAGCGCTGAGCCCCTTCGGATCGGGCGATAGCCGCCGCGGCGGGGCAGGGCTGGAGGGCGGCGGGGAGCACCCGGGGATGAGGGGGGGAAGCGGGGACTTCGCCTGCCTCTACCCGGCCGAGCGCCATGCCGCGGCGGCTGGCCTGGCTGTGTTGCTGTGCTGGGCGCTGCTGAGCGGCGCCTGCCGCCTCCGCCGAGTCCCGCACTGCCCGGGGGAGCCGCCGCCGCCCGCCGCCACCTCGGGCTTCCTCTACCGGCGGCTGAAGTCGCACGAGAAGCGGGAGATGCAGCGGGAGATCCTCTCGGTGCTGGGGCTGCCCCACCGCCCCCGGCCACTGCCGCGGGAGCCGCCGGCCCCGCCGCCGGGCCGGCTGCCGGCAGCGCCGCGCTTCATGCTGGACCTTTACCATGCCCTGGCCGAGGGCGCGGAGGGCAGCGCGGGCGCGGAGCGGGGCGGCCGCTCGCTGGCCCCCGCCCCGTCGCCGCTGCCCAGCTCGCAGGACAGCGCCTTCCTCAACGATGCCGACATGGTCATGAGCTTCGTCAACCTGGGTGAGTGCCGGGGTGCGCGGAACTGCCCCCCAGCCCGCCTGCGGGCACCCGCGTCCTGGGGAGGGGAAGCGGGCGGCTGCTCTTCGGGGAGCGCGGCGGGGTCGGGGTGGGGGTCTGCCGGCGGGACCCACCTTGAGCTGGGCAGGTTTCGCCCAGGACGGCAGCTCGCTTCGGCGAAGGGCAAAATCTCCCTCTTGCAAACGGTAAAAAAAAAAAACCAAACCCGAAAGGTGCTCCAGAAAGCAAAACCTGAGGGGGTGGGAGGAGAGGAGTTTTTTTTTTTTTTTTTAACAGCCTTTTTGTTCTTGATGTGGCAATAGCAGTCAAAGCCCGTCCTTCGAGATTAAACTCTTTCTGCTCTGGTTCCTGGGCAGCAGGATCAGAGCTGTGCCGAACCGCAGGTTGTGTTCGCTCCATGCAAGGTCCGGCAGGACACAGGTGCCTTTGGGGCTGGAGCACAGCATGTCCCATGCTACTTATTCTACCTGTCTCCTTTTCCATTTAAGTGCATCTGAGCTGATGTGGTGATGAAGGCGTGACTCCGTGTAGGACATTCTGGGGATTAAGCCTGAGAATGCAATAAGAATCTGTATCAGGTGGAAATCTTGAAATAATTACTGTTAGATGTTAGCCTGCTCTTCAAACAAATCATGCTGTCGGCACAACAGCAATGAGAAGGGCTCTGAGGTGGGCACTGTAGTGGGAAAACCATTAAGCTTTTCACTTGAAGGAGCCCTAAATACTAGATCACAATTGTAAGGAAATGGCATAATTAGATTCAGCCTAATGTGAAAAATGAAAATATTTCAGTTGGCAAATTGCAGTTCTTTTTTTGGGGGGGAATTCCTGTGAAGCTCAAGTGTCTTCGGTGGTCAGCTGAAAACCGGTTTTGCTAAAGCTGCGAGCCAGAACAATGATACCTGTGAACAGCTTGTTTTAAAAATCATACAAATTCCTGTGTGTTTCCTCACCTAAAGCAGTGATGTGTCGCTGCAGCGGTGAATTTCTCTGAACTACCAGCACTGGTAGATGTGTTCAATACCTTTGTACTGCAGTGTGTGTGTTTAGGATGAGAGCTGCTGGTGGAAATTCTGTGGTGGGTTAGAAGTGCCCCCCTTGCACTCAAAAGGCTGTTGAAGGGTCTGTCTGCAATGAAGTGGGGTGACGGCAGCTCTTACCAGCACAGCTGAGTTGCCGAGGGTGCTCAGCCCTCAGAGCAGCGCAGAGCCTGTGGGCTCCAATACAGCATGTGTACCTACCTGTCAGGCTCTCAGCCTCCTTGTTTGAAATTAGCTCCGGGATGTTTCAGTGGTGCTCGTATCTCAGAGCTCTGATGCTTTTGGTTGAGACATCCTGAAATCATCTGTCAATGAAGCCGTCGTGGTCTGTGTCTGGCTCAGACCTTGAGAGGTGGGAATACTGAACAGGTTTTAAGCCCAAAGGGAAACTGCTTCTGTGTTTCTTCCCTTCCAGCCTCCCCAAACCGCTCAGTCCTTTGAATACACGGAGCTGCTGCTGCTGTCTCTGTTCTTTGCCTTGGGGACTTTCAGGACCTATACTTGGAGCTGTGAATTTAAGAAACGCGGTGTCGGCTGCAGCTGTCTGTAAGCAATCCCTGTAGTACATTTTATTTAAAGGATGTGGAGCAAAGTCCTTGAAAGGGGCTGCATGGTTTCCAGAGGAGCCGATTTTGGGGAGAAATGTGAGTATGTAGTGTTTTAGAAGGTATTTAGCCACCTACTTCGTAAAGCACCAGGAAAGCAGTGTGAGACAGTAGACCTGAAAGTAAGTGCTTCTTTTGAAAAAAAATCAACATAACTGTATGATTCAGTTCTGATAATTTGGATCTAGACACTTATGTAACAACCAGGAAAATTATTCGTGTAATGTAGTAAAATAGCACAACTGAAATGCTGGTTATGAGTCTCAGGAAGTATGAATCAACTGCAGAAATTTCTCATCAACTTCCAAGTTCCGAGTCATAAACCATAATGTCATTTACCACGATTGATTGTTACCAGAGCGTTGGCAAATCCACAGGCTGAGACCAAACAGCTGTTTGGCTGTTTTCTGTAGCTCCTCTGACGTGTCAGGTATTTTGGGGGTTCTTTCATGTGTGTATTGACATTTACTGGTGATCTGACAAAGCAGGTTGTCTGATGTAGTCTAGAAAGTGCAGCAAAAAATGGTGGGGTTGCAAGAGCACTGCCTGTTCCAGTAAAGTGTGTGCCAATCAACCTGAAAACCCACAGCTAGAGTTTCCTTGGAAGGAGATGATGCCAGAATTATTATTATTTGGCGTTTTCTGTGTGTGATCGGACCTGTGATAACTTCTGCTTGGTTGAAATCAGGTTCTGATGAGCTATGTCTGTGTTTAACCTTAAAGACTTCCCTTTCCGTTGTTGAAGAGGCAGCTTGCCAGGGAGATGAGGGGCCCTTGCAGTTCTCTCAGGATCAGGGGTGTACAGTGTGACTGGACTCTGACTGGTGCAGGTTGCCCTGGAGACACATGTGGCTGTCCATGTGGGGGTGAGATGCTGAGATTGTTTCTGCTGCAGCCCAGAACCAGGAGAACACTTGATGATTCATCTGGTTGTGCTGCAGAGCATCATCAGCTGTGCTTTGTTTTGTTCTGAAAGTGTGCAGATATTGATATTCTTCTGAAAGGGCGTTTAATTTTTCCAGCCCCGTAGCCCAAAAAGAGTCAGTAGCTTGTAGTGACTGCTGATTTAAATGTGCAGTGCTCCAGCCCTTCTTGACCAACATTCCTTCAACCTGGGGATAGCACGAATGGGTTTTCTTTCTGGGGAAGGCTCTGTTTCCATATGTGCTCAGGGTACAAGTTCTGCTTGTCGAGGTCTTGCAAAGCTGAGGGACTTGGGTGATGTCTCGAATTATTCAGGCAACATAGGCTTGTCCCAGGCTCAGAGGTGACATCCTGGGACATAGTTTCTTTTTCTAAAAAAAAAAAAAGTGAACAAAGGGGGATGCAGGGTCACGGAGGTTCTCCAGGCACAGGAAGTTGCTGCTACAGGGAGGATAAGAAACATCAGTCTTCGAAGTTTAAAGTCTGGGGTTTGTCTCACCTGCCTAGCGATGTCTGCGCTGTAGGATAGACTTGCAAGGTGTGGGCGATGATTCCCAGAGGGACTGACCGTGGGGGAACTTTGCATGTCCAGAGACTCCAGCACTTTGTTTTGTAAAGCACTTGAAGAGCTGTATCAGGGAGTAGAAACAAGTGTTTGTTACCATTACAAGTAAAAATACATACAAGCTTTGAACCAGGTCAGATAATTTATTATCTAAATTTCATTTATCAGGTTAGATACCAAAAAATAATTTGACAGAAAATACCATCTACCCACGGTAAACCTGATCCCTGTTTTGGAAAATGATCCTCAAAGTGCCTATTTCCGGTATTTTCACTAGGATGAGGCACCCAAAACTTGCCTCTTTCCATTTCCCATGTAGGAAGTCTCGAGATAGATCTAGTGCAGATGGAAACGTGCATTTTAGATCTCTCTGTTTGGGATTTATCAGACCAAGACTAATGTGCTCGGGGAACGGCTGTACAGCAGGGCTGGGGTGCCAGGGCAGAGGCATTGTTGGCCAACAGGTGTCCTTGTGAAACCGTCCAGCTCTTCTTGTAGGAACATCCTCGATGTAAATGTAGCACTGGCATGTCTTGATGCAGCACTACTAGGAAAAGAACATCTATTAACACTTCTTGTTTGACTGACGTACCTTCCTCATGGCACCATATGTGGTCATCTACTCTTTCTCCTCGCAAAACAACCCAGGGTTGGTATGGAGATCTGTCTTTGAGACAGTGATGCTGGTTTGACATCTGGACTCAGACAAGGGTCTATATTTTGCTGCCAAGACTGTTTTAGTGAGAGATGTATAGAGTTCCTCACAACAAAACCCTTCTTTGTCTATGCAGGGAGGTGAGGAGACAGCAGGGGCTAGGGCAAATCTCAAGTCTCCCTGCTTTACTCTGGCGCACCAGTGCTGATGTGAAGGGAGCTGCTCTCCAGCCCCTGTTTCACTGGCTGGTGTCTTCAGAGAGTAGTGTGTGCCACATGTAGCAGCAGAAACAAGACTCTCAAAGACTTTGCTGCTTTAACTGTGGCTGGAATTATTCCCTGTATAATATGAAGGGCACTGTGGAGCAACGCTGTGTCAGAACAGGGAAGGAGCTTTGCTGGTCCTCACGCGTGCCCTCCTTTTCTGGCATCCACACTGAGGAAGAAAAGCTATGTGCTTCCCACAAGAAAAAACAAGGAATGCAATGACAGTCTCTGTGGGTTTCTGCTGTCACCTAAACCCGGGGCTGTTGACAGCTGGATAGCTGCACAGTGGAAGTCTGAGCCCATCTAACCCTCCAGAGATAAGGACTGTGAAGTGTGCTCTTGGGGAGTGGTACCTAGTTATCCATGGTGTCCTGCCTTTTCACAGCAGACTGCCAGCATGGATTCACCACACCTCTGTCCTCCTGGAAAGAGGGTTTTCCGCTTCATCACAAGACCCACAAGTCTCTGGGGAGGACTTCAGGCAGAAGGATGAGAGGAAACCCGGCTGTTTGCCAGGCAGTCCTGCAGGCAGCCCCGAGGCTTTTCCACATGATTTGAGTTGGGACCGTGGTGAAAAGCCTCTTTTATTTTCAGATACCAAAAGTCCAGACAATCCCCCTCTTCCTCGCAAAACTTCAAGTATTTGCTGGGGCAAGGGTGCTCCCTTTCAGTGCAGGCGGGCTGCCCAGAGGGCAGGGGGGCAGGGCAGGGCTTGCTGTGCAAATACTCTCTCTCCCCTTGTCTCTAAAGCAGCCACTTACGGAAGTGATGTCTTCCAAATGGGCTTTTCATCTTTTTGGCAGCCGTCACCTACCAGATTTCCTTCTAGGAATGATCTTGCACAAATCCATGGCAAGTTAGGCGCAAGCAGTATGCCTTCGCTCCGCATGGCTTTTCACAGGAGGGGAGCGGCGCTCCAGCATCCTCATGTGCTGTTCTAAAGCAGGTGAATTTTGTCATCTGAAGGATTTGATCAGCCCACCTGTCTTTTTTGCTGGTATTGTGCTTGCTGTCAGGGGATATGAAATTAGGCAACCAAGATGTATCAGGGACATTGCGTGATTATATTGACGGGACCGCACCATTCATACTGTCATCCCACCATCCCATCTGTTTATACTCTTGGCCACATGTTGTAAAGGTCAGAACATCTACTCAGAGGGAATAACTGGCGTGTGCGATGCTGCGAATCCGGCTGTGCTGCCAGCTGGCCGTGTGCAGCCTCGTGCTCTCGGCATGCGAGCAGCGTCCTCCACGTGTGTCCAGAGCAGGCCAATATTAGAAGTCGTGAGGCTGGTGATGGGAATGAATTTACTGACTCTGCCAAGCCTTGTACACCAGGCTTCAATGCCAAGACAGATCCCAAGCGTTGGAGAGCAGCCTCGCGTTTGCTGTTCAACTGATGCAGCTCAAGGTCCTTGTTTATGTCACCTCCTTGAAGTAGTCCTTGCTTGGGAGCTGCCTGCTAGTGTGCAGCTGCCTGAAGACAGGTTAAAAGGAGGGCAAATGATCTTTTAGAAGAACTGAGCTCCTCTGGACTCTGAATTTGAGGGATTGCAGTCATCCTTCTGCCTTTGGTCAGGAGCCCTGTAAGATGCGTTGTTCCTGGAGAAGCTGCGGTTCCACACCTGCACTGCTGAAATGAGTGGGAGGGTGACATTTGTGCAAGCAGTTTATCCAGGACTAAGTGTCATGTGGACCAAGCTACTGGAACCAGGCCCTGTGGTATTAGCAAGACTATTCTCTGTCTTGTGAAAACTTGAAAATTTAGCTCTTAAAGCTCTTAAATTGGGGTGGAACATTGCAGTCTTACATACAGTAACAGCAATGAAAATTGATTATAATTGGAGGAAGTATTGCCAAAGCAGTCTTGATTGATTTGAGTAAAATTTTGTGTTTGTAAATAACTAGGAAGCTGCATTTTTGAAATACAAATGCAGGTGCAGGGCTGGTTTGTTTGGATTTTGGGGTAAAAATAGAAGCAGCGCTTCCTAGTTCTTTTCCTCAGACAAAGTTGAAAACTAAACTGCTTCTTATAAAAAGGTTTTCTTTTGTCAGTTTCTTCCAGCTGAGCGTTGCTTTCATCAGAAATCCCTTGGGCAGCTCTGTCCTGGGTGTCCTGTGCTGAGCTCCTGCAGGGACTTCTTACCGCAGGCTTGCAGCTCCGCCAAGGAGCTGCTGGTCCCTGCTGGGTCTAGCCTGGCGCATCAGGGTGGTGACACTCTCACTTGTCATTTTAAATATAAACTTTTTAAGTTGTGTTTGTGATTAGGAGGAAGGAAGGGGGTGTTTAGGACTTTTCATGTCGTGAAGGCATTGATTCTTCTTAAGTCATCTTGCTTAATTTCTAACTTGTAGGGGGGTTAATGAGAGGTATGATGTTACTCAGGACATAAACTAGCTCATCATGTGTTTCTGCTGTATCTGTTAAGTACAGTCCACACACTAACTGTTTAGCATTTCCTTTGACCATTTACATAGCGCCTGAGAAATAGAAAGCAAATGCTATCGTCTAAATGGAAGAATGGCTTGTACTGAGAGATTCCTGTTTGTTTTAGCAGGCTGCAGTCTCCAGAGCCGGGAGGCTGAGGTTAAGGACCAGGAAGCTGCCTACGCACATGATTCTAGGGGACTGGTGTTGGGTCACACTTAGGTTCTCTGTTTGATGTGGCAATGGTTTTAAACTGAAAGAGAGTAGGTTTAGATTGGATATAGGAAGAAAAATTTTTACAATGAGAGAGGCGAGACACTGGAACATGTTGCCAGAGAAGCTGTGGGTGTCCATCCTTTAAGTGTTCAAAGTCAAGTTGGCCAGGGCTTTAAATGGACTTGATCTAGTGAATGATGTCTTGCCCATGGCAGGGGGTTGAACTGGATGATTTTTGAAGGTTCTTTCCAGCCCAAACCAGCTGTGATTCTAAGTGTGGAGAGGGTATTGGGACTGGGATTCTCCAGACGTGATACGCCGAGGACAAGGGGGACGCGTGTGAAAACTGTTCAGCAGGTTGTTTCTTTCCACCTTTTTCCCAGCCATGGCTGGCAGAGGATTGAGGAGTGGTGCCCGGCCAGACTGCGGTGCTTGCAGCGGGCTTGCTGGCACCACAACCCTGAAGATGGTGTCCACTCCCTGTGCCCCGTGCTTTGCACCCAGAGTGGGTTCCAAGTGTGGTGGCTTGGGAAAGGGCAAGGGGCCGTAGCTGCTGCAGGCTGTTGCAGGAGAGAAAAGCTTAATGTAAGGGACTGAGGCCCTGTGAGATTGCAGGGTGTCCAATATATTGTGCTGGACTTGAGTTCCTAAAACCTGCTTTGGATCAGGGCCAATATTTCCTGAACTTGCATTACTTAGGCTCCAGGCTGAGAACAGCCTTGTAGGGTTGGTAGGTTTTGGGGGTGTGTTTTGGTTTGTTGTTAGTGGGATATTTGGTGATGGCATTAGATCTTCCTTGTTTTGTTGTTAAGACTTGACAGTGCTGCCTGCAGCTCTTTTTGTTTACGTTGCAGTGTTCATCATAGCACAATGACAGAATTGAGTCAGTGGCAGGAACAGTGGGAATTTTGGCAAAAAAGGATAATGTAGACAGAGCCGAAGTGTTCTGCTAACTAAAAACAGTAGCTGTATTTCAGAGAGCTAGACATGACTGTTTTGATCCAATGTGGTGTAATCACAAGAATACATAACTGCTTTCCTGTGAACTTTCCCCTTAAAAATACCAGTGATATCACCTGATGTTTTGCACGAATGCTCAGTATGACCAGGATTTAGAACAGCTGGCTCCATATAAACTTGGAATATTCATAGGTTCAAATATTAGTGTATAAATAAAACATTTTGAAAATGAAAACAGAAACACAGTATTTGAAATATACTCAGCGTGCAGATGTACTTCATGGCTTGAATAGCTTTACAAATCATCAAGACAGTGTTAACACTTGTTCTGAAGTCAAATTTCCCAATAATAAATGAGAAAGTGTTTTCAAACAGTATTCTGAAGATGTGTATTCTGTCTATTTAATGGTTGTTTGCTCTATGAGACGATGTATGAATTGGCTATTTGAAGCCCCCTTTTGAAGAAGATGTATTTGATCAACCAAATCTTACTGGTGGCAAATGGAGAGCCATGCTTTCTTTTCATGCAGGCTGTGCAATATGTTGAACACGTACACCCAAGTGTTCAAGGGGAGGAGTACTGCTGAAACAGAATTCTTAACCTTGTCCCTGACTGCATCACGTTCGCATGGCATCTACGGTTGAGGCTTAGACACGTTTGTGTAAGGGTTAAGGGGTGACATAATGTCTATTGAAGCACAGGCATTTAGCTCCACACTAGGCGACCAGGAGCACTTAAAAAATGAGAACAGATTGGAACCTTGCGGGCAGGTTGTGTAGTTGCAGCTGTAGCTAAGAGGTGTTGGAAGGAGGAAAGGGTCTGCAGCTTCGGTGTGGAAACAGAGGTGTCTTCTTGCATCCTTGTGTCTCCTGGGCTTTCCAGACCACTTGATAGATAAATCTGGGAGTGTAAAGCTGTAAGCAGTCATTTCCAGTCCTCTTACAAGCAATAAAATTGTCCAATGACTGGAGAAAATGTTGAACTGTAACAGGCATGGTACAAGAGCAAAGACTTGTCTGCCTCAGTCCTTGTAGACTCTAATATTGGGTGCGAGCACTAACGGCAGCCTACTTTCATGTTTTTCAAAACTGTGTTAAAAGTATCTGGATTAAGGCTCTGTATCTGGGAATAAAGAAGTGATCAGAGCTTTAATTCCTTGTCTTGCAGAGGCGCAGGCTGCCTCTGGCTGAATCCAGATGAGCAGAGGTCAAAGCAAACAGTCTTTCATTGCAGATGCTCGGCAGGAAAACAGGAGGAGGCATTTTCTCTGTCACTTTCCATGGGCTTCCCATTCATGTTTCTTCTCTTCGTATGCCCATGCTGGTGGTGTGGTCCAGCTCAGCTGTGATAAACATGCTTTTTGGTGCAGGAAGAGGCCTTATAAGTTTTTAATATACCTCCGGCTTCATTGTGATGCCAAGCCCGGTTCCTCAAAACCTTTGCATGCAAACGGTGAAGGCTTCTCTGTGAGCCTTGTCCTGTGTGTGGTGATTTGGTGCAAAATAGCAGGAGTGTAGGGCAAAAATTTAAGCCTGATATGAAATCGGTATCTGAATATCAACACAAAGGTTTGATCTTCAAGTACAGAATCCAGGTGTTCAACTTAAACGACAAAGCTTGGAGAAGAAACCCCTTCTTTTAGAAAAGCAGCATTCTCACTTGCCCACAACCTGCCAGCCTGAGACTGCCTTTCAAGCATGCAGACCCTTTTGCTTAATTATTGTAACATCAAAAGTCTTCAACATGAAAGGGACCAAGCAGTGGCTATGCAAGATAATGACTTGTTTATAAAAATAATTTAACCAGCATATGAAAGGATAACATGCATGTCCTGCCAAAATTCACTGTATGTTCTGCAGGCTTTGGTGATTGTGAATCTCTTGGCTTGCCCTTTCAATTTCTTTTTTTTAACCCACAAAGGAAAAAAGGCAGAGGGGGAAGGGAGTGAAGGAAAAAGGGAGACATGAAAGTTCTTTATTTAAGGAAGTTCCAGCTTATTATGGTGTGGAAGGTAACCTGGAGAGAAAATACATTTGTTTAACACACTGCAATAGTGCTTTTCACTTTGAGATGTCTGTGCATTGTCTCCTGCATGTGATAATTTTTACACTTTAATGATTGTAGCATCTGTCCTGACCAAAATGTTCCGTTCTGCAGGTTGTGTAATGCTCGTTACTTACTAGACAACATAAAGATACATCTCTGTCCCTTAATCAGGACCTCAAAACACTTCGTAAGTGTTAAAGTCTCACAGTGTGCTCTGATGAACGTACGTCGCTACTATACTCATGTTCCAAATGGCTAAGCCGAGGCTTGAAGGGCATGACTGGACCGGGGCTGTGATGAGGTCTTTGAAATTCTTGGAGGAACAGTAGGGTCTACTGGCTGAAACCCATCCTTCCTCAGGTTGCAGCATTAGTTCAGCTGGGACACCACAGGTTCTCACGTGGCTCAGACTTTAGTCCTTCTCACTTGTGAACCTTGCTCATCCCGTGTTGTGCAGTCTGTGCCTCTGTAACCACGCTGCACTAGGGACGTGGCTCCTCAGACATGCCTGTAAACAGCTTGGCATCGGTAACACCTCCAATCTCTGTGGGTGCTCTGCCTGAACAAGAATATCCACCAGATGTGTGTTCGTGTGTGATGTCTACCAGTTGCCCTGAGTGATGTTTTTGCAAGAGAGCAGCTCTTCCTCTTGGGTCTCTGACCAAATGGTGCAGGAGACGCCTGGGTGCTGTGGGTGGTAGCACAAGTGTGTGGGCAGGCTCTACTTTTATGTCTGTGTTGAAGTGTGGCTATTGTTACCTGGGCATAAGCTGGCATCTGTGAGGAGCTGAACAGCAAAAGAGAAAGGGGTCAAAGGCTAGCATGTTGTCTTTTGATACTGTTGGAGAGCCTGCTAAAGGTTTGGTGACTTTTGGTAATGTCCACGATAATGGTCATTTTCATGCCTGCAGGGTGGGAATATCTTTTTGGTAATGTCCATACTGTGGGGAGGCTAATAGTTGGTGTTCTTCTGAGTTCACTGCTGGTTTGATGAGAAACTCTGAATAAAATGCAGTGTAATGGCTGAAGTCAGTATAATGACTCCTTTATGTTTCAGGAACTATTGGAATTGGGGCCGCCTGATACTTTTGCTATCGCTAGTCTCAGTAAAAACAATTTATGGGGTCCCAAAACAGTCCTGTTGCTTCTGGCAGCAAGAGAGCTGGCAGCTCGGACTCACTGAGGCTTGAAGAGATAGTTCATTAATTCATGGCACTTTCCAGAATAAACATGGCAAACCTCCTCTGAAATAAACAGACGGTAAATCCTCCTTGTCACTCAAGACTGCACATTTGTCTTCAGAAAGGGGGCCGTGAAAGAAGCTGTCCATCTCCCAATGAATGAGAAAATAAATAGAAGAAGAATTGTGCATTGTTTCATTCGTTGACATGGTGAAGCTTTGGGGTGGAATAACAAACTTTTCCTCCTGTTTTATCCTGTAAATGTGGACCTAAACCAAGCAGTGCCCACTGGGCAGACTGTCAGATGGTATAAACTGTCATAGCTCTTCGGCAGGGACTCTGGCGGGAACAACAGCCTTTTTTACTCCTGCTGTGACTCCTTTTGGGAAGGTAGATTTCAGCACTTCTTGGCATGGAGTCCTCGGGGATGGGACCCTCTGGTTTCTCTGCAAGACTTCTGGAGGTTGCTACAAGCTGGGGTTGCTTGGAGAGCACAGATGTTTTGTGCAGCTTGTTATTTTCTATGTTGGAGGTTATGAGTCAGATTACTGTTACCAAAATGTTTATGTGAAATCATTTCTGAGTCATATATTTGCATCATATACAACCTGTCTGACAATCAAAACATTCAGCGCTCAGCTAATGATTATACTAAGTTTTCCAACACTCTGCTCCAACAGAACATAATTACACAGTGAAGTGCAGTATATTACTTTGACAGGGTTCTTCATGCGTCTTGTGATGTCAGAACATCATCATTGCTATTATCCAAAATTATCAGAGAAATATGGACTTTGATCCATGAAACAAAGTTAAAAATAGTAAGAGGCAGTCCCTCAGAAACACAGTGCCCTCCAGATGCTCCTGGAAATGAGCCTTTTCTGTCCCCAAGAGAACATTTCAAGAAGTTGCATAATGCTTTTCACCTTGTTCTCTCCAGAGTGATGCCTGATGAGGGTTTATTGGTGAATTATGGGCAGTCGTGGGTATTTGCATGGAGAAATTTTTCGAATACCAGGATTCAGCAGCTGCCCAGGAGGCTGTTTGGTAGTTTCTATATAATACAGTTTATAAGAGGGAACCAAAGTATTTTTAGCAGCGTGGAAGATGTAAACAGTCTGTAAACTACAAATTAATGCACACAGTGTTTATCTGTTGTGTGAATTCTAGTGTAAATAGAGGTCACTTACAAAAATATTCTGAATAACTAGGGCAAACATTTAAGATTATACTACCTTCACGTGCGTGAGAACTAGGGCAGGAGTTTAAAATCAGTAACTCCTCTTTAATTGTTTATCCTAATACAAGAAGGGAAAAGAAAGAACCCTCTGAATCTGTGCTAAGGAAAAATGGTCAAGGAGATAAAAAGTATGTAGGGACATAGGGCTGCTCTTTTGTTTTTAAGCAACTGTCTGTAAAAAAGCGTATGAATTTTGAAACGGAAAAGTGCTTTAGGGCTGAATGTGGTTTGCACTCTTCTGGATTTGGCTTTGGGAGCTTGGTTACAAGTGTGAAGGGCGCTGGCAGGTCTCTTTAAGCATAAAATACTGTTGCATTTCATCGCTCTTACTGAGCTGGCAAAGCACAGAATGCGTTATCATGACATTCTTTATGTTCCTAGTGAAGAAAGTATGGACAATGCAGTAGTGGACTTCCCTGACGGCACGTGTCTGAACCGTGCCTAGAATTAGCCAGCCTGCATTTGGAGCAGTAAAAAGCATCCCCATGCAGTATGAGCGAGCGCCATCTTCACTTAGGCACTCTCCTTGGCCAGCGTCAGTGACAAATACATAATTGGACTATGAGGACCAATATATTGTGAAGTGTAGTGGAAAATGCCAAAAGAAAATTTCAGTTGGATGGAGTCCATTTGTCCTGTGCTAATTTCTAGCCCTGTAAACAAACACAGCTGCTGAGCGTAGAATCACTGCTCAGAGCAGTTAAAAACAGTGATGCATTGCTAGTGAGATCACGGCAGAAAAAATAGGTAACGTATGAGGCTGCAGTAAGGATCAAGACTATCCTCAGCTCTGATTAATTGTTTCTGTGTTTTCATCTATTTATGATGCCGTAGGGTAACTAAAATGTAAAGATGGCTTTTTAATTGCCAGACTGTTCAACTGAGATGGTCAGAGCATTAAGTAGTGACGAGCCAGTTGTCACGAACTTTTGCAAAAGGGACTGAATCAGTGAACGGAGTTTTAATGAGTGTGTATATACATATTATATATTTCTCTTTTTCATACCAATCTGTCGTTGGTTTGGTCATCCAGACGTTGTTGTTAGTTGCTTATATATAAAAAGGATCTGTGCAGGTAGGTTTGCCTGACATTTCATCTTTATTGAAATGTCTTTAGAAGTCCTGCACTAATGAATAGGAGACATGGGCTTCAAACATTAGAAGTCTCGGGGCCAAGCCTGCTAGGTCATTGGCAAAGCAGCAGCACTTACACTGTAATTTGTCTTGTGGCCAGTTATATGTTTGACATCCCTGAGCTGACTAATTGCTCTGGGGAAAAAAATAAGTAAAGAACGATCTTGGTTACTGTAGTAGAAAAGACAGATTCCAACTCCCTCTGTCCCATCACGTCAATTATTCAATGACTACTGCATGGTCATCCCCACACCTAGCAGAGTCGGGCTCCTATGGCTTGCCACAACGCAATTAAGTAATGCGCTTGATGTCATGTTGTGCATCACCTATCATAACTGAGCATTGCAGAGACCTCTTTTCCTCCTTGGCTTTGAGAAAAGGGAATGCTAAAGGTGTTGGATTGTTCAGGTGGAAAGTAGTGGAGAGTGAATGAGATGGAATATGTATCACCAAGAGTGATTTGTTGGAGGGGGGATTGTTGTTAGGAAATTCTCAAGTGCTACATGCTCGTATGTACATAATGCGTGGAGGATGGGTGAGGTAACAAGGTCTACGTGCTCCATGGGAGGGTTTGCTTTAGACAGAGCTGTGGTGGTACCTGTGAAGGCCTTTTGTCGGGCAATTTGCCTGCTCATTGGCCAGCTTGGTTGCATGTGTGTTGCTGGGAGGTTGTGAAGCTGAGACAGAAGTCCTGGCTCCTCACATTTTGCTTTGGGCTCTGTAGTTTGCAAGGCAGGTCTCCATGAGCTCCTGGCTCTCCATCTCTTGTCCTGTCCCAGTGGCCTTGACAATCTGCCTAGAACCTTCAAGAGTGACAGGTTGTCTCCTTCTGTAAATCCACATATGCTTCGTAATATTAAACCTTCTGTGAGAGAGACTTTTCTTTTGAACTGCTTCAGTTTGAAAGTTTCAGACATTTCATAGCCATCTGGGGCTTCGAACTATCTCAGGTGCTTCACTCACGTTCTCCTGCAGCATGTGGTGGTGCCACCCTCTTCAGAAGCCTTTTGGGGCTTGAGAAATGATTGGATGTTTGAATTGCTGCATACTCAACTGTGCTACCTTGACTTTTGTCACGTCTGCAGAACGTGTCCGGGACCCGTCAGTGGCCTAGGTTCTGGAAACTCTCCTTGCCACTACCCCTACTCGACTGTACGCTGGCATGGAGAGTTTAACACTCAAACTGTCAGTCTGGCACTTTCCATAAACACTAAATTGACTCAGAGTGGCTGGGTCTAGTGCTATAAAACATACTGTTCAGGTCTTATTGCCAAGAAAAAAAAATTACCTGTAAATAGCAGACTTACAGCATAGGGGCTTATTTCTGTGCTTATGCTTTTTACATTTCCATTTTTGCACCAGCTTGGCAAGAAGTTAACTTAAATGTCAGAATTATTTTTTTGTAAATATATGCATTATTGAATCTCTTACTCATAAAGCAAATACTACTTTAAACCCACACAAAACAGCTGAAGCTATGTATATTTTCTCACTACTGAATTTGGCTTTTAATAACTTGGAGTCGACTGTCCAAAATAAAGTTAGGAATCAAAGGCACTTTATTTTCCAGCTAGCAACATATATATTCTTAGCTTTGGACTGAATCAGTCTGAGATGGAAGAAACTTAGATTTGTGCTACAGGTATTCTCAGCTTTTAAAAAATAGAGATACCATGATTAAACAAACACATTATTTTTAAATAAGCAAACTTTTCTGAAATCCTACAAAGCTACAGAAAAATATAAAGGACTATTAAGAAACCTTGAAGGCTTTGATATCAAGCAGTGGCTTTCTGACACGTTTCTCCTGCTGCAAGTACAGCCTCATGCGAGTTGCAGAGGCAGCCCTTACCCAGAGAAAAAGCTGTAGTCTACAAAAAGTCCTGTAGATTTCACTGACGCTGTTTGAGGAATAAGGGCAACAAAACCTGCCCGTAGGAAGTACAGAGAAAACAAAACCCGAGGTCAGGAGTTGTGTACCAAGCCGAGGTTGTAATGACCTGGATGGAGATGCTTATTTTCTGACCTGGGATTCATGGCTTGTCTCCATATCATGTGTTTTCATCTCCTACTGCCCTCCTGCCTGTGGGAAGTTACCTGAGGTTGGTATCAATTCCAAAGACAAGGAGGGAAGAGTCACTTCAGACATTCACACAGACCAGAGCTTGTTTCTGAATCCAAAAAACCCTCCTTGCCACAGTCTCTGCCAGTCTCCTGGTGGGATTCACCTTATTGCCATTGTATTGCACCCTGTGTTACAGCTGTCCATTGGTTTTTGCCTCGTCCTCTGCTGCAGGCAGGGCTCCCCCAAGCATGTGGGTGCATTCGGGCTAACTGGGACGCAAAGAAGCAAGGTGGAAGAAGAGGGGAATCCTCAACAGAATTGCGTGCAATCCGCTAACCCAGATTTCTGTTCAAGGCTTTAAGTCAATTACTCAACGATTCAATAGTCTTTGACAGGGTTGCAGGGTATTTGCCTGTTGCTGTGTGTGGCACAAAGGGCACACAGCACTACATCTGCTCTTTCTGGTTGAGTAAACCCAAGCTGTACTCAAATAGGAAAAAAATCTGCGTTCTTTTTGAGGTGGATGGCTGTGAAAGCTGCATCGATTATCTGAGGTTACTATGAAGCACCACTGGGGACAAACTCTGCAGTGCCCACCCCCTACCCCCCTCCCACTTAAAATGTCGTGTACAATTAAAAGCAAACATTGAAAGACCCCACCAGTGTTAGAGCAAATGCTGCAGTTGGTCCTGGGTGGGTCATGTCTACCCAATCTCTTGTGATGGCTATGCATGCCTGACTTCATGGGCACAGAGGAGAGGAGAGGTGCTGGAGCCAGGAAGAGTGAAGCAAACTGGAGGGAGGGGCACATGTGCGGGTCCGTGCTTTTGCCCATGCAGGCAAGTGAATTTGAAGGATGGTGCCTAAGAGACCTCTACAGTTTTCTAAAATAATATTTTCAGCTGGATGAAACCGCAGCTCTTGCTGATGCAGCTTTGTTTACCTCTTATTCCAACTTTCCTGGTTTGCATGATGCAGACCTGTGTAAACACTAGCACTGGTGCCTCATTGCTGTGAGAGCGGAGCTGCCTGGGCAAGACTCACAGGGGCAGGAGGTTTGCCATCTTTATTAGATCAATGGACGAAGCTGGGGAAACAGGCACACTTTCTGTCCTAACAGCCTTTTTGTGTGTGAGATCCCACGAGCATCCCCGAGTGGTGGCCCATATTGCTCCCCAGGTGGCTGCTGGAGTGAGGGGTGAGCCAGCTCTGTCTGACAGTGCCTGGGAGGGAAGTCTGAGGAAATGATGCTGTTCTTGTGATGTCCTCTCCTAGGAAACCTGATGGTAATGTTCTTATTTCTTCTCGGTCAAATGCGGGGTGTGTTGAAAGGCTGCTGAGACTAGGCTGCCTTGGGTCATCTTTAAAGACAAGCCTTAAGGAAAAACTGAAACAACAGATGAATAAGATGATTGTTGTTTAGCTTGTGCCATAAACACTGTTTTCTTTTTAAATACGTTTTTGGAAGGTGAGGGGAAATCAATTACAGTTGAGTTCAAAGCAAGCAGATTGCTTCTTTGATCTCCTTGCTGGTCTTAGCCTTTGCAGGCATTACCTTTGCATGCAGGAGACTGTCAGTAACTCAGTAACTGGGTCCCAGCAGACTCTTGCCCCACGAGGGGCACTGAGGCTTTTTCTCTAGCTGATCTCAGTATCTGATGCTTCACGGGACCACAGGAAAAAGGCTCAGACCATCGATGTAAGTCATGAAACGTGGGGCTGATACGGCACAACTGTGGGGCAAACGAACATGGCAAAACCGATTATCGCCTCCCACTTCATTGCGCTCTGGCAGTACTGACAGGTTTGACACCTCTGGCCTCCTTCCCCAAGTTTCAGGTTCCTGTTTCAGGAGCTGCAGGAGCAGTGGTTAAGTAGGAGAAAGCATATCCCAACCCTTCTCCCAGTTTTTTATGTGGATGCTGTGTTGCACTCTCTTCCCCTCCTGCTCAACAACGTCAGCTTTTTCTGAGGAAAACCTAAGATTTGCAGCCAGGAGGTGCTGGAGGTGTAGCTAGTGAGAGGTGTAGGACACAGGTTCTGTGTCTTGGCTGGTGCGGAAGCATCTGCTTTTGTTGAAATTGACTTTTTGGCCTGACTCATGACATCTATACTGATATAAAAACACATGCATTAGTATTTGTAGGAGCAGTGACTGAACGTCATTTTTCAGTGACTGCCCCAGACACAAGTGTTGGTTTAGATAAAGTTTGTCATTATACCTTATTATGTATATGATAGAGAAAGGACTCAAAAGATCTCCAACTCCATGCAAAATTATTTCAAGAGGTATGTAGCCAGTAGGTACCCTGTATCAGGGTGACTGGGATATTTTTCAAGAAAATGAGACAGTTTCATGATAATGGGGGAGAAACCTAGAGTTTAACTGAAACAGCATTAGCAGATTCTTTGTCTCTTGGAATGCAATCAGTGAGCAGTGAGGGTTGTTAAATAGATATAAAATTTAAGTGACTCTACTCTTAATAAAGCAGCAGCTAAATAAATATTTCAAGAAAACAGCGAAGTCAAATTGCAGTAAATTTTATTATTTAGTGCACTTCTAAGGCCCCAGGGCAGGAATATATCTGCATTCAGGAAAACACTTAAGCACGTGCTTTCCTGAATAGGGATAGTCTCAGGCTTGTACTTAAGTGCCTTCCTGAACGTTGGCCAAAGCCTTCTAAGAGTTTATTTTAAAGACACTCTTCCCTCAATTAAAACGCTCTGTTGAATTTAACAATTAAGGTGTCAGCTTGCTTACTGTCACACAGCAGCTTTGGGTAACAGCAGGCGGTAGCACTATACAATGACTGAGGTCAGGAAGCGAAGACTACTTCATCAGCTGACACTAGGAGAGGAAACTCCATATTTATGGGCCCCTCAATAATTCCCTCTGGTGAGTGCTGGTGGTCTAAAATAAATTGAAGAGCTCTGCCAAGAAGTGGCCCAAAACTGTTTACAGGGTCTGTGTTGGAACCACCCGGAGCTTGAGGCTTTTCCCTGCTGCAGCGGCACTGAGCAGTGCTGGAGCTCTTCCTGGTGCCATTGGTACGTGTGGCTGGACCACAGTCGTCCTGTCAGATGTCTTGTTCTGTTTATGCAGATGTTAAATTTTCATTTGATCACTCCTCACGAGCATCCAGTTGCTCTTTTTCTCACTTTGGTGGCTGCGAGCCAGTTGTGCTAATCAGATGAGATCAAGAAGTGGAGCCATTGCAATGCTGCTTCTCCCCCGCCGGGGTTCTGGCTGGCCTCTGTGGTGCTGAGATGTAGGATGGAGCATTGCTCGCTCCTCCTGTCCTTCCCTGCGTTCAGTGTTTCTTGTTTCCTACCTGGAGGAGCGAGAGCTGCCAGAGCCGTTAGGAAGTTGCTTCGCTGGGAGGGAGAGATGGGATGCAGTCACACTAGTAATGGTGAAAATGAAGCTGTTCTGAAAGGTGTTGCCAAGAAGTCCCTGTGCCCTGAGGAGGTGGCCTTCAAGCATCTCCTGCAGTGCTAGGAGACATAGAAAAGTAAGATTTTTTTTCTAGCAGCTTGGAGACAGACAAGTAACTTCAATAAGAGGATTTCCCTACAGAGTCCACATGAGGTCCTGTGCTTTGGGCATCCCAGAAGCCGTGTTGGTAAAGTGCTGGAAGTGGTGTTGGACTCCTGCATTATAGCAGCCTCAGCTGACCCATGGAGAGGGAAATTCATTCTTTGGTTTTCCTAAGGAGTTGGACTTTAAACAAGGTGTATATGGTTTGAAAGCCTGTTGCATTTTCTTTCTCTCCTCTTAGGTTTAGTGGGCATTTGCCTCATAACCAAAGCAGTTCAGTGTCTTCCTCTTTCCCGCTGCCCAGACTTGGCCCTGTTGTTACCACGATTGTCCTGACTCGCTTGGTTTTATTTTCTTTGCTCCATAATTTGAGATCTGTAATTGCAGGATAGCTCCCAGCAGTCTAAGCCGTTGCCTTTGCATGGGTGTTTTCCTCTGGGTGACTCCTGCTTAGAGTTTTCCTCAGGTTGCAATAACGTTGATTTTTAAATCAGCATTTAATTTCTGAAGTTGATAGGTGTTAGCAGTGGCCAGGCTTTTAAAGGTGAGGCGAGAGCAAGTCTGTGCCATGTTCAAAACCGCTGCTGAAAGATTTTCCTGTACAGATCCTCACGTGCTGTTGTCCCCTCCTTGTCCTTTTGGATGTGGTTTCTAGCTGAGCTTGGGAGGACCTAAGGCTTGCTCTTGGCTCCTCCTGGCAAGGAACAAAGGAGAAAATAATTTTTGTGAAAAAAGTTGAAGAAGGATGTAAGGTTTGATAAGAAAAGACTGCAAATTGGATCACTGATAGGTTGAATTTTCCATTTCATGGAGAATGTGCCAGAATACTATAATAAAATGCATAATGTGTTTCCTCCGCCTTCCCTTTGTAAAACTTGAGAGTCATGGCATATTAACCAAAACCAGATACATCCATCAAATTTCCATACTCTGAAGCAGTATAGGGTGGGGTGAAGCTGGTATTAATAGGTCTATTCATCACAATAAATTTCCTGGTAGATGTGGGTGGTTCGGACTCAGTGAAGAAATGGCTCAGAAGCGATCAGTCTCCACCCAGAGGAGCAGGAATTTTTAGCAGGGAGTGTCCCACATACTGGTAATAAAACATGATGGCTAACTGAAGAGCCTTTTCTTCAAGGGTTTTATTTTAAATTCAGGTAAGCTGAGGTTTATTTAGCACCAAGACTCGTTTCGGTTCCCCAGCTGCTTTCTAATGCAACTCAGTAATCATCGGTCTGCACTCTGTAGGTAAATCTGCATTTGATTAAGAGCTGGCTTCAGGCTGTCATCTTCTCACTTCTGTCCCAGTGCACCATAAAAAGCCCTATAAAATATGGAAGCTCTCGGGGGAGTTGGATTTGCAGCGCTGACCAGCACGAAACCAGCATTTTTGTGAATCTGTGTCATTATGTAAATTGTATATTCTTTTCAGAAATTTATCTAGTTATTCATGGGTTTAAGTTCTATTTCTTTTACAGCGGGGCTTGGAGCTTGTAGTGAGAAGCCTGTGCTGGGCGTTGTACCAGTACATAACAGAGAAGACAGCTCTACCCTTGACAGCTAAGAAGATATGATGGGATAAGGAGTAGCAAAAGGGGTGGAGAACAGAGCAAACAAACACACAGTGATGAACTGATAAATATTAACATTTAACAAATTATTCGAAATACAGTGTTTTATGTATCAGTTACTCAGGAACATGCATTTTACAGTATTTCATATCCCATTATGGAGTTCTTTAGGGAAAAGTAAGGATCAGACAGAATTTGTTTGTTTATACACAGAGTAGTCTGCTGTACCTAATCTTGCTTCCATGTCCCTGGGAGGTATGTGTACACAGAAATAGTTTTTAGGTTGATGAACTGAAACGGAAAATGTGGTATTGGTCATGTCTGGGTTTAGAACTTGGGTACCTGGTCACAAAGGGATGTTTTGAGCTCTCTGCTCGGTGGAGAGCAGAGGGATCAATTCTGTTGTGAAATGATGGACCTCTGTTGACGGTTGGTCTCAGCAGAATATATGGAGTCACCAGCTTTTGGGAGAGCATGGGTGCAGGGGCTCAGGTTGGTCAACTGAACAGGAGGAGAGTGGACAAATCCCTGCTTCAGTGCAAAGCCCAAACACAGACAGAAAGGAACCTTTTCCCTTCAACTGAGTTTTTTGGGAGGATAGCAAGAGTTCCTGTGGGTTCCTGACATGAGGTAAGGGAGGTAAAGGTAACCTAACATCTCCTGCCCGTGCTGTTTGCTGTGGGTGTCTTCAGAGGTCATAGGGCGGGGCTTTGTGTTTGGTGGAATATTCTGCAGGGAAGCTTGTGGATTCCTTGTAGGTGAGGAGCACATTCTTCCTGCATCTCCTAGATGGACGTTCTGACTTTCCTCCTATGAACAGTCATTTTGATGTCCACACTGTGAAATCACTGAGACCAGGTGGGGTGAACAATGGACGAAAGTTGCCCAAGACGCTGGGAAATGAAAATGTGTTCCCATTTCTTACAGTAAAGCTGATGTTTGTCTCAGCTCTGAGTTTCTTTGCTTTGGACTGCCTGCAGCAGTTGAAGGCAGTCCATGCCCTGGTGGAGGAACACTGTGTGTTCAGCTGTGGAGTGGCTCGTAATCTGACCAAGTAATTCTGAGATGGTCACATTTTTGTGGATGAGTGTGGGAGGCTGTGTGACACATTGTACCCTTACTGCCTTGGATTTTATCGTGTAAGCCTCCTGTTTGCTGATTATGTAAATGCTGAAGTTTCATTCTTAGGACCTCATTTCTGCGACTTTCTGTTCTTCACACTGAGGAGAGCAGCCACCTTCACCGCAGTCCAGCCAGTGTTCATGATGTGCCTTCTATGCTGGCTTCGTATGCTCTGTGGTTTGCACTGATGAACTGCTGGCCCTTGGGGATGAGAGACGGTGGGTGCTGGGGCATGTGTGGGCACTGATAGACTTCTCTGAAATAGGAGGCAGTGAGGAATTCAGATGGTAAATCAGGCCCCTGGTGTCAGTGGCAGTGAGAAGAGACCAGTGGTGAGCCAGGCTGGGGTGGAAGAAGTGGCCAGAGGCCGGGATCAGATGCCTGCATTGGTCAAAGATAGAGAGGAGAGGCAAGGACGAAGGGGCTGGTAAAACGGTTGAGTCGGTGAGCAGGAGGCAAGAACATTTCTGCATGGATCCTGGGCAGGTGAGTGAGTGTGGGAGCGAGTGATGTGGCTTACTGGTGTGCTGTGCAGCGGACTGGCCTTCAAGGCTGCGTGTGAGGGTGCCGCTGGTGATAGCTGGTAGAGCATTGCAGAAATGCAGTGGTTTTTCTGGAAGGGATGGTAGGTGGTGATGTTTAAGAAATTCAAAGAGTCGTGAGATGCTGAATTACCCCCGGAGCAATGTTTTGTGGGAGCGGACAAGTTTGCAAAGCAAGTTGCTGTAATTTTGCTGCCGTTGACTTTCAGTGGTGCTCCAGCCTAAGACTCAACCACCCCTGCAAAGACAGGGGAAAAAGCTCTTGGGCTCTGGGTGCCAGGGTTCCTGGCGCAGGTTGTCTTTCACCTGGTCGGATGGGTTGGGTGCCAACCTGGTCTCCTTCACTTCCCAGCACTGGCCTGAGCATCCTTGCCACCAGTGTAAAATTATTTCAAACCTTTCTGCAGCAGACCTGATGGAGGGAAAGGGCTGGGCATGACGTTTCCTTGCCCCTTCTCCTGCAAGTGCTGGGAGCCACCAGCTTGTACTGATTTTGAGGTCCGAGTTGGCAGTGGCTGCCAGCAGCAAGAGATGCAGTTTGACTTGACAGCGATGTTCCTACTTCTCATCCTCAGAGGTGTCCTTCAGATAAGTTCTGGTACATACTGAATTTGGTGGTGTTTAAGTATGAATTGTTGTGAGTTGCATTGATGGATTTCAGCATTATTGTTGGTCAACTTTTAAAAAAATTAACATTTTAGCTCTTTTTAAGAAAAGCTAACGCATTGCAGTTTGGGCTTTTTAAGGACATTATTCATTTTTCTGTTGAATTGGAAATGAAAAAGGGAAGGGGAAGAAAATGAAAAAATTAAGAGTGTCTTTTCCATTAAGGAAGATTCTTTTTTCCATCCTTTTACTGGCATATGTGGTGGATATTTATAAAAGTTTCTTTCATTTTTTAAGAGCCTCCAGCCTTTTTTTTTTTCTTGGAGAAAGTATTTTAAATACGGAAAATATCATTTTTCATTACTTTATTTTGAATGTTTTTTCTTGCTATGATCTCAGTTTACCAATTGGACCTACCTAGTTGGTCTCTTGAACCCATTTTTGTCAGTGGATATCTGCAGAACTGTTGTCCTTTTTTTCCAGGAGTAGGATTATAATGAAAGAACCAGCCAAAGATACAGAGTGGGCAGAGGTTAAACTGTTTATTCCAGACAAATTATGCAGGAAAATGTGCAACTTGTGCACTGTGAAAACACCAGAGGGGAAAAAGATTGTCTTTTGAAGGTTAGCTTGTAGATTGCAAAGAAAATAACCAGGTCACTATTCTTTGGAGCAATTTTTTTGCTTTCCATTAAAAATACTTGAAAAATCCGTTATTTTCATACAGTCAGGCATAAGTATTTCTTTCACGTGATCTTGCCTTTTCATAACTTCTTCTTGTACAGTACTTCAAAAATTCCTTTGCTGTCTTTCTCAGATTTTTATCTCAGAACATGTGTTTTTGTCATTAATTTTGTTCTTATGCATTCATTGTTTTAACAACTTTTGGTTGGCTCTCCGCAGGCTGCGTGTATCTTATCAACAGTCCCTGTTCAGTTTGTCCTACAAATACGATTTCTTCCCCCCCAAAAAGGCTCCCTTTGTAATGCACTGGTGTTATGCTATCGAAGCCATTGCCAAAGGATGTTGTGGAGGCCAGAGGTATGAATGGTTTGAAAAAGGATGGAGATTATAGATCTGTTGGTAACTGTTAAATGTGATGACCTTCATTTCTGAGGAAAGCTGCTAAGCTTCTGAAGGCTGGAGGACTGTGTGCCAAAGTACAGATCCCTCTGTGTTGTGTCTCATCTTGTGTTCATCCCTAAACACTTCTTACTGGCTACCCTTGGAGACAAGATGCTGGGCTGCCTGTGTCTTTGGTCTAGTCTGTTAAGGCTATTTCTACGATCTCATGAATCCAACTTTGTCTGGTTGGGGCTCTCCAGTTTGTGGTACAAGCAGCATGTGGCTCATCAGCAATATGGTGGTGGAAGCCTGTGGGGAAATGCTACCTGTCCCTTGGCTTCATGACTGCAGAGTTCATGCTTTTAAAAGCTGAAGAATAGAGATAACCACCCAGTGAGAAGAGTGACAGTGTTAAACCTAGCATGGGCTCTGAGCTTACACCTAACAGGACATTCATGTGTGTCCTGGATGAAGTCCTAAGTGAATCTGATGAGCACACGAAAGGATTTAGCTCTTGTGTTTTACCTGTATGATGAACCATTACAGTGTTCTACAAAGGTGATTAATTGTGGCTTATTCTTCTCTCCAAAGCACTTTACAGATCACCAGAGACCAAGAAGGCCCCAGAGGTAGCTGTTTGCTCTGCACAGGGCTAAGCTAAGGCACGTGAGTGAGTAAATAACTGTGACTTGCTCAGTGTCACATCACACACCGAAGGATCAGCCTCAGCCCTGCAGCAGCCTTTGGTGTCTGTGTATTTTGATAAGCAATTGAAACACAGGTAGAGCCTTCAGGTTTTGAGCTTGTTGTACGGTGACATCAGTAGACTTTATTGGAAATTGCCCCTTTGCTTGCCTGCTGCTGGTCTTCTTTCCTGGGAGGCTTTGCTGGGGCATTGCCTTAGAGCAGCCTGCCGTCAGGACAGGAGCAGCCTGTCCTGGGCACACAACCACAGCTCTGTGTGATTTCGCCCCATCAGGGAGTGGGACTGCCAGCCTTTTTCTGTGTGTATTCCTAGGGCAGAAGTGAGTGGCAAAGATCAAACTCCTTGGGTTGTTGTCTTGGCAGAGAAGAACAAGATATTTAATATTTTTGGGTTTTAGGTTTTGTTTTTTCTTGTGAGTTTTCCTATAGAAGCCTAGAAAGATACTGTTATATATAAGTTAATACTAAAAGGAGTTGGTTTTAGTTTAGTGGCTGACTCAGGATTTTGAAAATGGGAAAACAAATATAAGTGTGTTATAAGACTCACGATAAAACTCCTTGATTTGGGAATGAGATTAAGTGTGATATGGATGGTCCCAGGGTATCACCTGCCCTGTGGCTGCAGAAAACCCCTTCCTGTTGGTCCGCTAGACAGATTTTGCACCAGACAAGGTGTGTTATGCTGGTGACAAATATATAGGTACCAGTAACCGCGATTTCAGTTCTCAACCTATTCAAAAAAAGGTTCTTGATTTTATACCCAAGTGGTAGGCTACAGATCTATTAAAAAAGTGAACCCACTATTAATATGGACTTTATGAGAACACACACAAGTGATAACTTCTTGAGGCAAGATTGTTTGGTTTGGACATAACTACAATTAGGAAAAAAAGTGCAAACAGCTGTTTCAAGGTTTTGTTTTGTTTTTAATAAAAGCACCCTTTCTTAGTTCAGGGTCTTTTAATGCGAGGTTCTGGTTCAAGGCCAGAGGGAGATCTTACAACTGACTTAGAAAGTCCTGAAACGACTCAGAACGTGAGTGCCAGCACAAACGGCGGTGGTACCTACCCATGGACATCACTGACGCGTGGATATGGACGGGACTTGGAGCAGAGTCGCGAGCCGCACCGTGCATTCCTGCCAGCTTTGCTGAGTAGCAGTCCTGCGATGGGGCTGTTTTGACTGGCCCCAGTCCAGGTGCCGTGCCTTGTGTTTTGGGGGTAACACTGTGTTTTCATGTGGTTTTTGGATCGTGCAAGAATTACTTGTTTTGTAGGGGGTATTTTTGGGTCAAGTTAGTGGACAATTGGGAATCTACTTACATGAGAGACAGATAGTGATACTTGTGTTGCTGGAACCTGGATTCTAAATATTTATCTTGGAAAATGTGAATCATGTTGATGCTGGCTATTACTAACAGGAGTACCTTTTAATTGTATTGACAACAGTTAAATAGAAGGGCATGGAGATCAGTAAAAGAAAAAAAAAAGTTTCACGGATACTTGTTCTTGCAAAATATATGTGTTTAACTGGTTTTGTGCCCCCTACGTTGTCTGCAAACATGTGAATACTTTAGCAGGGATTTTAGTGAAGGGCTTAAGATTTGGATAAGTATGGGATAGTATAAAGGGAATCACAGAATCATCTGGTTGGAAGAGACCCGTAAGATCATCGAGTCCAACCATTCACCCTGCACTGCCAGGGCCCCTAAACCAAGTCCCTCAGCGCCACATCTACACGACTTTTAAACACCTCCAGGGATGGGGAGTCCACCACCTCCCTGGACAGACTGTTCCAGTGCTTCACAACCCTTTTGGTGAAGAAATTTTTCCTAATATCCAACCTGAACCCCCCCTGGCACAGCTTAAGGCCATTTCCTCTCATCCTGTCACTTGTCACATGGGAGAAGAGACCGAACCCCACCGCTCTACAATCTCCTTTCAGGTAGTTGTAGAGAGCAATAAGGTTTCCCCTCAGCCTCCTCTTCTCCAGGCTAAACAACCCCAGTTCGCTCAGCCACTCCTCATAACACTTGTTCTCTAGACCCTTCAACAGCTTTGTTGCCCTTCTCTGGACACGCTCCAGCACCTCAACGTCCTTCTCGAAGTGAGGCGCCCAAAACTGGACACAGTACTCAAGTTGTGGCCTCAGCAGTGCCAAGTACATGGGGACAATCACTTCCCTTCTCCTGCTGGTCACACTATTGCTGTCACAGGCCAGGATGCTGCTGGCCTTCTTGGCCACCTGGGCACACTTCTGGCTCACATTCAGTTGGCTGTCAACCAGCACCCCGAGGTCCTTTTCTGCTGTGCAGCTTTCCAGCCCCTCTTCCCCAAGCCTGTAGCAGTGCAGGGGGTTGTTGTGGCCCAAGTGCAGGACCCAGCACTTGACCTTATTGAACTTCATACTACTGGCCTTGGTCCATCCATCCAGCCTGTCCAGATCCCTCTGTAGAGCCTCTTGACTTTCAAGCAGATCAGCACAAAAGGAAATGGCCTTAAGCTGTGCTAGGGGAGATCTAGGTTAGATATCAGGAAGAACTTCTTTACAGAGAGGGTTGTGAAGCATTGAAACAGGCTGCCCAGGGAGGTGGTTGAGTCCCCGTCCCGCAAAGTGTTTAAGAGGCGTGTAGATGTGGCACTGATGGATGTGGCTTAGGGGCCCTGGCAGTGCAGGGTGTATGGTTGGACTCGATGAACTTAAAGGTCTCTTCCAACCAGATGATTCTTTGTGGCACACCCACCCAACTTCGTGTCATCTGCAAACTTACTGCGGGTGCGCTCAATCCCTTCATCCAGATCATTGATAAAGATGTTAAAGAGGACAGGCCCTAAAACTGAACCCTGGGGAACACCACTGGTGACCATCCACCAGTTGGACTTAACTCCATTTACCACCACTCTCTGGGCCTGGCCATCCATCCAGTTTTTTTATCCAGCGGAGAGTACACCCATCCAAGCCATAGGCAGCCAGCAAAGGATGCAGATTCTCCTTAGCCCTCCTTTTGTTATTAATGTATTTATAGAAACATTTTTTGTTGTCCCTTACGGTGGTGGCCAGACTAAGCTCAAGCTGGGCTTTAGCCTTTCTAGTCTTCTCCCTGTACAGCCTCACGAGAACCTTATAGTCTTCTTGAGAGACCTGCCCCTTCTTCCATAGGCCATAGACTTTACTTTTCTCCCTGAGCTACAGCCAGAGCTCTCTATTCAGCCAGGTCAATCTTCTACCCTGCCAGCTTGTCTTACGGCTCACTGGAACAGCCTGCTTCTGAGCTTTGAGGATTTCCTTCTTGAGGATTGTCCAGCCTTCCCGGACCCCTATGCCCTTCAGGACAGTATCCCAAGAGACCCTGCCAACTAGTTTCCTAAAAAGGTCAAAGTCTGCCCTATGGAAGTCCAAGGCAGCAGTTCTACTGACCCCCCTTCCTATTGCTTCAAGAATAGACAACTCTATTATCTCATGATCACTGTGGCCAAGACAGCCTCCAATCTTCAGGTCACCCACAAGCCCTTCTCTGTTTGTGAACAATAGATCCAGCAGAGAGTCTTCTCTAGTTGGTTCCCTCACCAGCTGTGTGAGGAAGTTGTCTCCCACACACTCTAGGAACCTCCTGGACTGTTTCTTCACTGCTGTGTGGTATTTCCAGCAGACATCCGGTAAATCCAAGTGTCCCACAAGAACAAGTGGCAGTGATCATGAGACTTCTCCCAGTTGTTTGTAGAATATTTCATCTATGTCTTCATCCTGGTTGGGTGGCCTATAGCAGACTCCCACTATGATATCTGCCTTGTTGGCATTCCCCCTGATTTTAATGCATAAATATTCTACTCTTCCATCACCATTGTTGAGCTCTAGACAATCAAAAAGCTTCCTGACATATAGGGCCACTCCCCCTCCTCTCCTTCCTGGCCTGTCCCTTCTGAAGAGGTTGTAGCTGTCCAGTGCAGCACTCCAGTTGTGTGTATTGTCCCACCGTGTCTTCAGGATAGCAACTATATCATAGTTTTCCTGCTGCACAATGGCTTCCAGCTCCTCCTGTTTGTTGCCCGCACTGCGTGCATTGGTGTACATGCACTTCAGTTGGGCTACTGATCCCGTCACCTGTTTCTTAGGGGAGAAGGCCTAATTCCCACCTGACCATTTCCAGGCACTGCCTTGATTCCTAGCACACTGGTATCCCTTGAGACTATGCTATCACTATACTCACTGCCCTCTATCTCCACTGGTGCAGCAGACCTAAGATGCTCACTAGCACACTGTCCCACTAACGCTGGTGTGCAGCGCTCAGGCTTAGTTCTAGTGAGCCTGATTTTATCCCTTTCTCCCATCAAATTCTGAATTAAAAAGTGTTTGTATTGGAAAACTAATAGACCAAAACAGGAGAAAGAATCATCCCTATCCAGAAGCCTATGAAATATCTGTGTTGCTGATGTTAAGCATAAGATTTTAGTAGAATTGTATATGTGAATGAAAAGGACCTGCAGATTTAGTGTCTATGGAACAAGCCAGTTGGTTGGACAGTGAACTGCTGCGGTGAATCACCTGTTTGCAGCTGACAGTCCCTGTAAATTAATTGTAGAAAACAGTGGATTATTCCAACTAACAGATCTGGGATGTTCACGAACTCCTCATGGACAACTGGCAAAAGGAATAAGATCTTTTGGCTGGTTGAGTCCTTGTAGGGTTAGAACTGAGAGCAGCAGCGCTGGGTGGGGGAAGCACTTCAAACTAAATACAGAGCATTAGTTCAAGAGGTGATTTTTTTTTTTTTTCTTTCATAAGTTAAAATTCAGAAAGACACCTTTCATAGCAACTTTCAGGGAAAGCAAGTGTGATAGCAGTCGCCCTCCCTGGCTCACCTGAGAGGTGTCTGCAGCCAAGCGCATGTCATTCCGCTCTGGGGCAAGGGGTTTCCAAGAGGCTGGACTTCTCTGAGGTGCTTCTGACAATTTATCTCAGACCTTCAATTTTGTTGTGGCCATTTATTACTTTTGTGTGTTCAGAACATAACCTATGTTACAAGTTTGGGGGGTACAAATGGCATTTTGGAGAACTCAGCAGAGCCCTCCACTGTGTTCAGGGCAGTAGGACTTTGCATAGGGATAAATCCTCTGTAAATCAGGAAATACTTGTCGAGAGCAAGTAGGAATTGCCAGTAGCTGAGCCTAGACTGTTTCACTTGAAATATCTTGGGCTGTTGAGCTGCTGCTGAATCCGGAGTCCAGGAGAAACACGTTGCATGTGGCAGGAGATGGTGGGAGTTTTAGGGTCCCCAGTCCCAGCGCAGGTATAGCTGGAGGATCATGGACTGAAGCTGCAGAAAAAGTACATCCAATGTAGTCCAAAACCATGCTTGAAAGAAATGAAAATTTCCTGACAACTGGAAATCCTGTTTTTCCGCCAGCTTTATACCTGGTTCTGATTTCATCTCCTAATGGAAACAACCTGCAAGATCCTAATTACTGGCTGACAGCTCAGGACAGAAGAGGTAATGGCACTGTTAAATGCAGGAAGCAGATTTCATCGGTGCTTTGTCAATTGTCCTGCCTACTTGTTCATGTGAGGCAATGACTCAGCCATGGATCCGTGGTCTGGCCCCAGGTCCCTGCCTCGGACCAGATCTCTCTGCAGTGTGGACATGATCTGGATCAGCTGCAAACAGATGACATGGGGTTTAATGCTACCTCGGTGCTTTTGTGTTGGCTTTACGTGGCCTGTGGGAGGCACAGACTGACAGATGACTTGGCCAGGAGGCTGCCAGTACAAAGTCTACCAGGTAACAGAGTGGAGCAAGCTTAAACCACTGGAGGACATTTTTACCATATCTTTGTTCGTTATCACACTTTATTCATTTGGTAGTAGGAGTTTTAAAGCTGGATTCACTGTACCAGCAAACAACAGCATCAGCGTTAATACTGGTTTTCAACCCCTTTCCTGTCTGTTTTATTAGATGGATCACTTTGCAGATCTGACCTGGAGCTTGGCTCCACAGACACTTCACTGGGCACAACAAGGGGCCAGCAACAGCTATTGGGGATGTGGAAATGTCTAGAGTAGCATCCTGGGAACAGACAAGCAGACAGCAACCTCTAAACTGTCTCTGTCACCAAAGGGTATAGGATGTGAGACCCCCATCTGAAAGCTAGCATCTACCATCCTGGCTCTCCAGGTGGCCTCACAGATGCTTCTTCTGGTCCTGGCTGTTACTCCCTTCAAATGGCTTGTCTTTCCTTCTTCTTCTGTTTCTTCTTGTTTGGTTGGTTTTTTTTTCCTTTTGGTGTTTCAAAACAGTTTTACACGTTTTATTTCTTGCTGGAGCTCGACAGTTTATCAATAGAGGGGCAATTAACATTATTTGTTTTGAAGCAGGTCCTCTCTTGTTCTAATGAACCTGAAGAAGTTAACATAAACAATTTAGTTGTACAATGTTGTAGAACCTTTAAGTGTTTTTTTGTAGGACCTTCATCCTGAGATGGGTTTGTAAACTGTATCCCCAAGTGTTCTCTTTTAAATCTGTGCCCCAGACAATGGTAGGAAGTGATGCCCTCCCCACCTCCAGAATTCCCCATCCCTGCCTGTTTGCACACACCTACGGATGCACCCCATTTGTGTGGTACCCAGAGGGTTACAGTTCATTGCAGATTTTGGAAGATGAGTGTCTCTTTTGCTTTCTGTGTTGCTAAAAAACCTCACTGTATTTGTCATTTTAAGACTAAATGTAGGTAGACCTAATATAGATGTTGCACATAAGAATGCATGTATGTATAAAAATAAAAGAATGGAGGGCAGAGCATTGTTTTTTTCTGTTGGGAGGACCACTAGGGTATTAAAGAGAGTCTATAAAACACTTAAAGAAAAAAAAAAAACCCCAAACCACCCCCCAACCTTTTCTGGTGTGAAGACCCTCCGGGCTTTGCTCACATCTCATCTCTGGGTCTGGGTGAGAAGAGGCTGAGAGATTTGTTGCCTTTTAACTTCTTTTAAGAGGGTTTGCTTTAAAAATCTGTTTATAGTTGGGGAGGACATGCCTGAAAAAACATTTGCACATAAAACAGCTGTTAAGTGAATCTCCACACACTGAGATCAAGAGAACGTGAAGAAATATGTACTTCCAAGGACCTCTCTGCCAGTTGGAGCCTCCTTCAGAAAATAAATACAATCTCCCTACAAGTCTCTGGTAACTTAGTTACTGAAAAATAAATTGAGCTACTTAGACCCTTGAACCTTGCTCCCCCCTGCCCGCTAAGTCTGAAGCAAATGCATAAAATTGTGTTGGAATGATATGCACCGAAGCTAAATAGATTGATTTTAATGTTTCTTTGGTATGTTGTCAACCAGTCAAGTGTAGCCAGTGATGGAGTTCGTCTGTGTGTGAGCTAACCACTTCCAGGAACACAGCCGCTGGCCTTACCACAGTAAATTAAAATACTCCGAAGCCCAATGCTCGATGCCACTCACCAAAAGGAGCATTATCACCTGTGAGGGGCTGTCCAAGGTGTAGCACAATTGTTATTCAAGACTTTTCTGTATTTATAGTTTAATTCCTCTTTCCTTCTTTTGCATCGCCCTAAAAGGAGAGGGCTTGCTGTGGCGGCACGACTTTGTTTTCCTCTGGTTTTGTTTATTTGTTTTGCTTTGGGGTGCCGTTCAGTGCCAGTGTGCATCTAGTTGGGGCAGCTGTGACGTCCTGGTCTTCCGCTGCAACATCGTGGCCCTTTAAAACCAACCCTCTGTGGCCGCAGCCAGAGGCGGTCGGTGGTGCGCTACAGATGTTTTTACCGTTCATTTCCAAACAGCTGCTTTTCCCTTCTTTCGTCTGTTTTTCCTTTAGTTATCAAGTCCCCGAGGAAGGCTGACGGCTCACAGCCCTGGCAGGGGCTCCCTCCATGAAAGTCCTCACATGGGGCCCCGAAGCAGAGCCCCAGGCAGCACCTGCTACTGCATGTAGCCGGGGCACAGGGACACACAGGCCTGGCCCTGGGCGGACAAACCAATGTACTGACAGCTTTTTCTAAAATGACTGGGGAAAAAGATGGAAAAGTGCGTGAGATGAGGGTCAGCTGAGCCAGGCCCCCTCTGTGGTAGCTGGAGCCATCCTCTGCCCAAGGGGAGGCCGTTCAAATGGCTTTCACCCCGCTTCTGGTGCTTGTATGAGCTGCGTGGATTAAAACATCAAGACACATTCCCTATCTGTCATCCTGGAGGAGACTGTCCTTTGCTCACCTGCTGCTGCCATCACCCCAGTGTTCCCTGGTGGGCCAAGATTTGCCCCGTGCCGGTATGAATGGTTTTGGTCTCAGGTAATGGGAAGCAGGAAGAATGAAAACAAGCCAGAGCCACCCTATTTGGCCAGATGACAAAAATCCCCAGGCATTTGCGACTCAGTCCTTGGCTCATGAGCTGGATTTTTTTCCCATTCATATTCCCTTTCAGCAGACAGATTTCTGTGGCTTGCTTAAAGGGGGGAAGGTCCAAAGATGAATCTTTTCTCCACCCGCTCCCTAATAAAGTTGTTTGTTTCTGAGCTTGTTCACAAAATCATGGATATGCTCCATCTGCTGCTTTTGCTTTTAAATTTGCTTTATGGAAGTTCTCGTATTGAAGGAGCACAGGGCAAGCAAATGCTGCTCTGGGGTTGTTGCAGCCCTGTTTGCTTCTGTTGTGTGAGGCCAATAAACCTGGGGCTGCTTTCTTCTAAGCAAGATTTCAAGTTTTGTAACGTCAGGTTTCAAATGCCTCCTGGACTGGAGGGTGCTTGGGGAGTTGGTTGGTTGAGGGTCAGGTCTGGCTTTATTAACTGGAAGGGCCTGTCAGCTCTTTCATCATCATGTTGTCAAGTCTGGGCTGGGCAGATAATTACTTGTGACAGCTTTGCAACTCTGAGAAATAAGGTTAATTTTTTTCAGTGTGGATTCTCAGAGCTGTAGCTGGAAGGTCAAATACCAAACCAAAGGGTTTGCTGGATAAAAAAAATGAGTAATAATACATTTTTGAGTGATTCTTTTGTAGAAGAGCTCAACTTGTTATCCCTCATAGTGAGTTAAATTAACCATTTGCTCTCACAGAACTGAGTGCAAGATGCTATAATTCACTTTTAAGAAATGGTCACCGTGTTCTGGATTGTTGCAGAGCGTGTGGAGTGGGGGCAGAACTGGCATGGAAGAAAAAAGCCCTGATAAATCAAATTTGAATAGAATAAATGTCATGCAAGCTGGCAGGCAGCTCCACGACCTGGAGAGAAGTGGTGGGGAGCCACTGAAGAAGGCTAGTCTTCATCTTTAACTTATTTCTGGAGATCCTCAGCAGAGGCTGCAGCAGAGGCGCTGGAGTGCAGCACTTGTGCTGGGGGTCCCGTCTGTTCAGGGACAGAGGAGAAACATATGGGGTGAGGTGGGTGGTTATCAAATGTGTGTGTGCTTGTGCAGCAGGGAAGCCAGAAGGTTGCAGGTGTCCTGAAAGTATGTAGGGTAGTGCCTGTTTTTTCTGACCACAGATGTCATTTAGCTGCACTTACTGTGGGCCAGGGGATGCAGGGTTGTAGGGCACGAGGCTCCAAATGGACAATGCTTTTAGGTCTTTGCTGTGTGCCAGCAAGATCTGAGCAGTTTCCAAAGCCTTATGCAAAGTACATTGCAGAGCTGAGCAATATATTTAGAAATTATTAGCTTGCTCTGACATGATAAATGCATTACAGAAGATACATGTTGTCTTGACCAGCTCTTGGGTTTATTTTTTCTTTGTTTCTGCATCTTGCTTTGTGTTGTTGGCATTTGAGAGGCATCACTTCTGTTAGGACTCCCCTTTCTGCATCCCTGTCAGAGTGATCTGCATCTCCCAGGACAGAGTAAGTGGGTTCAAGCTGGACATGCCAGAATTCCATGGTGTTGTGCAAAATAAAATGCAATTCCTTTGCCTGCTGAGTCAGGAGGGCCAAAACCAGGGATGGTAGTTGCTAGTTAACTCACTTCCGTACTTTGGGTATTTGTCAGTGGCTTTGAACTCTTTCTCTTCTGTTGTCAGGTAAAAGCTATAGCAGTTGGTTTGTTTCAGAGCTCATCTGCCGTTGAAGTAAACTCTTCAGTTAGCTGGTGAGAGGCAACATGACAGTAGCAAAGAAATTATGCAGCCAGTTTTTCCTGTAAGTTCTGCACTATTACAGTGTGTGCAGCATTAGCTGTGAAAATGGTTTTCAGTGCTATGAAAACCATTATAAGGCTAGAAAGGTGTATTTGGCTTTCGTATTTGTAAAGATGTTCTTTAGGACAAAACCACTTTTTGAGGTTTATTAGAAAGTAAGAGTCAGGATTTTTTTTTGTATCCTAAAGTAGAGCACCTTTATTCCTAATAAATAAGAGGTCTGATTTCTTTTTCAACTCATGCAGACCTACCAGTGCTGCCCAGATGCCAGCTTAGATAGGGAGCTCCTCTTTCTCTTTAAAACCTACTTGCTTGTGATTTAGGTTTGAATTCCACAAAAGCTTGAGCTGATGCTTAAACCTGTGTGCTCAGAGGAGACTCCTTGAAGTTCAGGTGGAATTTGTACAACTGGAAAATCCATGCACATGAATATAATTTTGGAGGAGTGAGGCATTCTCGGGCTGATGAAGCAAAAATTTGCATTTAGATTCTACTGACTGAGAGCCCTGCTTTGTTCTGTTTGGCTTAAGAAGAATAACCGTGCATCTTCCTGAGAGCCTCTTCCTGCAGCCCCTCCTCTGACACAGTTGTTACTGACCGTCTTCAGTGGAAGATCTGCACCAAGAAAGTTTGTTGCCAGTGATTGTGGCGTTTCAATGACTATTAAAAATACTGTGTGTAAATTCACCCTTAGAGAAGATGATGGGAAAACAATTAATTTCACTTCTGTTTAGCATTACTTCTGGTCAAGTTTTTTTACCAAAAAGGGCTTACTTTCAGAATGCTAAATGTGAAAATCTGCACTGCGTGACTTCAGTTATTAACAACAGAAAAACTGTCCCATATGTTTTACTGGCAGAGAAAGCCTATTTTTACATAATAGAATTAGAGCAGAAAATATTATTCCCTCTTGGAAATATTATAGTATATTAAATATCAACTTGGAATCTACATTTCCAAGCAGTTTGATTCCAAAATCTTATTCAAGTTTGATGTATGCTCTAGTATCTTTGATTTATGTTGGTTGTATGTGTCCTAATTAGCTAGGAAGATGTCAACTGATGCCTGTAAGGTTATGAATGTATATCTTGCCACTTCTGAGTCTTCAAGCAGTTCTCAGGTAGTACCTTTGCTTTTGTGGGGCTTACAGCGGGAAGTGCAGTTTTCCTGGCTAAATATGTGAAGAAAGTGCATACGTAAATGGCCTTTTAGCCTTTAAAAGCTACCCTATACCAGGGCAGGTACTGACATCTATGAACATACTGTTCTGTTTGCATTATGGTGACATCTAGAAGCCTTGCTCCAAACTGATCCTATCCTCTCGTGCAAGGCACCCTACATAAGGATCAGTCCTTGTGTTTACAGTCTAATTAAAACTAGATGTGATAAGTAGCTATACCTAAAAATCAAAGGGGAATGGGAAGAGAGAAGTGGTAAAAAGTACGGTGATTTTTGTTGCTTCCAGATTCACGTTTAAAAAAAGAAAATTCATAGCAAAAGTGTGGAAGTGGTATTTTAAGCTATGGAACTTGTTGTTTTGCTGGTACACTTGGTATTCTTTCACAGCTGGATTTATACAGCTGCGTTCAGATGAAGGTTACAATCTTCTGGTTAGAGCCTGGACAAGTGCAAAGCTAATGGAGTCACCTCTGCTGGAGTCTTGGACCTCAATACTAGATACTCACTGTCATCAGCTCAGTCTGCAAAGAAACACAGGCAAAGCACTAATAATAAAAGTCTCTGAATTAATTACGCTCCTACTGAGCATCCTTGACCAGATATTTAATATATGCCTTGACCTGCTGATGATTCTAGATTCCTACTGGCCCTCCCTCTGCCTTCCTTGATTAAAAGCAAGTTGCAACTCATGGCACTGGCAGGAGTGAAAAAATGAAGATACTGTCTTGTAAGGCAGTGGGGTCGAATCACCTCGTGGTTCTGCCCAGCAGTCCTATGAGGCAGATTTGGGGTGGGCGGCAGCGATAGACCTTCGCCGTGCTGTTCCACGAGTGCCCTCTCTCGCCACCTGGGGAGGTGGTAGCTGCATCCCTGTTGTCTGTTAAGGAGCCTTTCTGCAGGGGTTGGCAGAAAGGACTCTATCTGAAATGGCTTCCAGATGTTGACATTTCTTCTAGAACCTGGACTGTGAGCAACCCCTCTCATCGCTGTTCCATCTTGACTTCTTAAAAAACCCACTTTTTAACATAGCATATTACTGGAGAAGGGGAGGAAAGAACTCTCTTCTTCAGAGAGGTGCCTCCAGGCATTAATTGGAGATCAGAAAAATATTTAAAGACTGGCGTAAGCACATTTTAACAATACTAAAAGAAACCAAAGACAAAAATCACGGTGTTTCTTTCGTGACTGCTTTTTTTTTGTTGGCATGTTTGGTGTGGGGTGTTTTTTATCAACCTCGCTCTCTGGTCAGGGAGCTGTTTACACACACATTCGTTAAGCAGAGCAGGTTGGAGTATAACTTTTCTTAGCCTCTGGCTTTCTGTTGCATTGTGGTGACATGTTCACATGTGCTTTCATGAATGCTGAAGCCAGTGTCCTGACCTGGACCATGAGTAAGTTAGGATTTGATTTAAGACGTTTGACGTAGAACATGAACAGATGGGGACTAACAAATGCCCCTGTCAGCTGGGATCGCAGGGACCTCCTTGAAAAGGCTTCAAGCGCTCTTAAAAATCCCACCCATAAATAATCCTGCAAGATGCCTCATCCTTCTATGCGTAACAGAAATCAGGAAAGCAGTGTGATTCGTCATGAAGCTGTTTCAGTACCAGGCTCTCCGTGAATGTGGCAAGCTTGCAGGCAGATGGATGCTCCTTTGCTTTGCTCCACTTACCCTGACTCCAGATGAGACTCTGTGTAGAGTGAGATTTAAGAGAAGCAGAAACTGAGCCTGCGTGGTTTGGCTTGAGCAGGTGCTGGGCTCCTGTGACCATCCTTGATAGCGAGGGGGCTTGCGAGCTGCACCGCTGCTGGGGAGACAGCCCAGGTTTCCATAGCGAAGCCCTTGCTAAGGCCGCCGGCAGCTTCTTTGGCTGAAAAACTTCCGTGGGTTTTGTTGGCCTTTGCGTTACGCCCTGTGTTTTGCAGCTGGTACTTCATCATGCTGGCACTGAAGAGCGGTGTATTTGTTCTTGACTGGGCTTCCCATTACTACCCATGTTTATGGAGTGGTGGCAAGTGCTGTAGCCTGTTAGCTGCCTCTCTGTGCCCACGCTGTCTTCATAACCCAGTATTTCCGCCACAGAAAAGGAGATTAGTCATGGGAGGAAGCAAGGTGTGTCACGTATAGGAAAGAGTGTGATTAAACAGGGATATTTTCTACTTAGGCTTCTGCAGTGAACTGAAGGAGTCATCCTCAGCATGGCATCCCCTGGTTCAGCTGCAAGGCTCAGGGAGAGGAGTACCTGCAGGCTAACACCTGATGGGCTGCCAGCTGCCTGTTGCACAGAGACATGCTGCCTTTGAATAACCTGTAGGAGCTTTTCTCCTTTCTGTTTATGAGCCTTCAGAGAAAGGGAAAAAGCCAGTTCACTGCAAATGTAGTTAAGTGGTAATTCTTTTGTAACCCTTTAGTTAAAGACTTTGTGTCTTTCCCCACAAAACTGTTGGGTTTGCTTTTTTTTTGCTGAGTTTTGCCACACCATGATGGGTGAGGATCTGGCCACCCCTGACTGAGGAAGGTGGTGTGAGGGGAAGAGAAGTTTGGGCATGCTGCTGTTGGTACCACTCAGAGCAGGTGAGAAGGTCTGCTCCTCCCACTGCTCTCCCGTACCTGTGCCTGCCGTGCCATGTCTGTTCCCAGATGTCTTGGTGGGACAGCGGCCAAACCTGGGTTTCCAGAGTGGTGGTATAGTTACTGGGGACATTCTTCCTTTGCCTTAACTGTAGCAGGCTCTTGTTTCAGAAGCAGTTTTTCTCGTAGTATGGACTGCCACCCCTTGCAGGGGGAAGTCGCGTACCTTGACCGAAGCTGCACCTTGACCATGCTCCTTACTTTTCCCTATATCAAAATGGCCAGACATCCGTGCTTTTCAAACCTAGGTTGTGGTGGCTATGGAACAGTAGGTTTGTTTTCTGAAATCCTTAAGAGTTTGTTTCCCCTTCATCAACATTTTAGAAGTAAATTTCACCTTCAGGTGTACCTGTACAGCTGCCCCTGTGGCAAAGGGGGGCAGAATTTGGGCTTTGGTGCTGTGATCTGCTATGATTCAATACTGAGAGAGGGTACAAATGGATTTTGCCAAGTCGTGTGTTGCCTACATGTTTATTTTTCTAACATACTCTCTGGTAGTTTTAAAAATGGCTGAAAAGGTCTAGCATAAAGCCAGGATGTAGGTTTATTGTTATGCTACTATTGTTCAGGCAATTTAGAGTAAAACACTACATGTGTTTTGGAAGAACCAAAATAAATATTAGAACTTCATGGTTCAATTCCCTCCCACAGTTGCTCTGCATATCACCGGCAATAATGAAGGGATAAAACTTGCAGATAGTCACCTCACTGGAGTGGCTTCCAACACACAAATGGAATTTATGGAGGTGGCTTGTTCAGAAGACTTATTATCTTTGTGGTAGATACCGCAACCAAGTTACAGAATGTAATATGTCACTGAAAATAATCCCTATATATTTTGACAGCAGCTTCAGAAAACCCCTATCTAATCAGAGGATTATCTTAATCTGGGTCAAGAGATACTGTTGAGAATTTGTGGGAGGCAAAACCATTTAGGGTGGCTTTGTTTCCTTCAGGCAGCTGAAGAGAAGTCATGGACAAATTCCACTGATAGTCTAATTACAGAGAGTACACAAAACAAATAAGTACAGATGCTGTGTTAGGACTGAGTCCTCTGATATGAATGAGCATGGCTAATGGGTGGCTCTTGAGTCTGGTGGTCATTCTGGAAGCACTCTGTCACACACCTGGGGAAAGAAAATGGTGATAGAAACAGTGGGAAGCAGCATCTGGGGATGGAGTTAACATTAGCAGGAGTCACTGTCTCTGACCCCCATGGTTTGGAGATTGTGTCATGAGGATATGGCCAAAATATTAGGTCATTGGCAAATGAAAGGTGATTATGAGGAGCATAACAAGACACAAATCGTGGGAAGGCTCAAATGTGAGTAGCCTTTCAGATGCAAGTGCAAACTTGGATGGATTTTGTTCCTAAGGAGAGTGGTAAGGCAAAGCCAGACAGAAAGTGGGATGGACAGCATTCAAAGATGGTCCCAAAGTAGTTCTATATTCTTTCTGTCAGAGGCAGAAAGCAGATCTTCTCTGTCGGTAAACTTTTATTCAAGAGAGAGCCTTGTTCCAACTGGTGAAAGGGCCAGCATCGTCCTTCAAGTAATTGCATCTACCACAATAGGTTTTTGTGTGTTCAAGGAGCCTGACCCGATTCATCAGGTGGGTGAGGGGCTTCTTTAATTGGTCTGAAATGATGCCTTCGGTGATAGATGTGGAGAGCAATGATGTTAGGCTTGGCTAATTACAGGCTTTCGGAGGAGCAATTAACATGTCAGAAATGTAGTTATGCTTGAGGGAAATGCTGAAACTTTCCTTGCCTCCTGTTAAAAAACACAAACCACAAATGAACATCTCCCGTAAACTAATGCAAACAGTCTGGTAATGCTTCGGGAACCTGTTTGTCAGCAGCGTGACCCAGTGGCTGCCTGTTGGGAGATGGCTGAGAAGAGGGCTGCCAGCAGAGAAGATCACGTTGTGCGTGTGACGGCTGTTAATACCCCTGGCAGCTGTAAGAATTTCCAAGACTATAAAAGCAGCTTATCTCCTGAGGAGTAGAGTCCCCTCGCCACCCCCTCCAAAATTAGGCAGATTAACTTCCTAAGAAATGGAGAGTTGTTCCACCCCAAGCCTATGCTGCTCATTCAAGCTAATCTCTGGAGGGCTGAAAGGCCTCTTGTCTGTGATTGGAATCATATGATAAAGCCTCGCTTGCTTTCTCTTTTATTGTGCCAAGAAGTCTGTCTTGCTTTTGTTCTAGCTGAGAGCTGAAGTGGCTTTTAGTGTGTTTACGTGCGTTGTACAGAGCATTTTGAGACAAGAATACTGGGTCTTGTCTCTGGGCTTCTGGCATGGCATCTCCTTGTATCGCGCATGGTGCTTCTCTCGGGCATCTGCTGTACCTTCCCCTTCCCTGGGGCCTTCTCCACTGATGTGATGGGATTTTTCAGACCTGGGGCAGAATGCAGACCAAACAAGTGGTTAAAGTTGTTACCTGGAGGTTATATTCTGCAGGGTGAGGAGAAGAGAATGCTGCAGGCCACCATGGTCACACCTCCCCTCCTGCATCTTGGCCCCACACTAGGGATGGCACTCATGTCTACTGCTGTACTCAGGCATGACCTGTGAAAACACCATTAGTAAACACTGAATTGTACTGGCTGCATAGTAATGAATGGATGTAATGAATAATCTCTGCCCTACTCCTCCCTATAATCTACTAATCCTTGCCTGGTGGACACTGAGTTAGCTTCTAAAGAGGTCTAGCTTTGGCATAGACACTCTGAAAGCTATAAATGTTACTTCTTTTCCCCTCAAAAGAATAACTTTCCACTTTATTAAATGCTTGAGAGGCTTTTATATCAAAAATCTCTTACAGATTTTTTCCTAAGAGCAAGCACTCTTTCCTCTTCCCACCCAAAAGAGTCCCAAGGGAAAAAAGAAATCTTTCCAATGTTCAATACATCAGGTTTGTAAAAATGCAAGCAGCCCTCAGCACGTGGGTGAAGTTTATGCTCCCCAGGACTGGATCATCATTGTTCTGCAGAGCTGTAGCCAACAGGCTTTGCTTGGACAGGCAAAGACGGCATTTCAGAAGGAGGAGGAGGACTTCTTCAACACTGCCTTTTCAGTGCTGATGCCAGATGCCGATGTCGAGGTATCCCCTGTGCTGCTGCAGCTGTGGGTGGTTCTTGTAGGAACCTGTCTTCCCAGTTTGGCTCAAAGAGCTTAGCCAGTGGGCTTACGGAAAAGCCTGAGAGGGATGGTGCCAGGGGAAGATCAGGAACATGGTGTGAGCTACAGACTTCCCCCATTGTTGGTTTGTCTGTGCTGTCCCAGGGTACAGGAGATTGGTACCGCTCCTGCTTTGTGTATTACTGGCTGAGATTGAGGGTCCTGGGAAACACTCGTTCCTGAAAGCTCTGAAGGGAGGAGGAAGAGAATTGCAGGGCATGTGTTTAGTTGAGCACTTTTTAATTTGGGTTGACAAGGCAGACTCCCAGGCTCTCTCCTGGTAAGATGAAACACTCTAAATTGTGTCAAAAGATGAGAGTTCCAAAAACATCTGAATTTGGATCGTGGCTTGAACCTTGGCTTCCTTCTGACCTCATGTGAATCATGCAATCTCCCCTAATAAAATATAAGGGCCTTGCCCTTTGAACCTGAGGTTCTTGGCTCACCTCTCTTCTGGCTTTCCTGTTCAGCTCCTGGAAGCCATTCTTGTTTGCCATTGATTAAGCAGCTGGCTGCCCTGTCTTTGGGGCGTTTCACAGAGCAATGGGGAAAGATTCATTCATTCATCCGAAACGTTTATCTTGTTTCTGTCACAGCAAAGTTTTTGCCTTCCTCAATTTTTGTGTCCATCTTGTTGGTCTAAAGTCTGAGTGAGTGACATTTCAAAGCCTGCTTAGCTAACGTCACATGAGGATTAAAACATTCTTCACTGTGAGGGTGGTGAGGCATTGGAACAGATTGTCCAGAGAGGTTGTGGATGCTCCATTCCTGGCAGTGTTCAACGCCAGGTTGGACGGGGTTTGGAGCAACCTGGTCTTGTGGAAGGTGTCCCTGCTCACTGCAGTGGGGTTGGAACTAGATGATCTTTAAGGTCCCTTCCAGCCCAAACCTTTCTATGATTCTGTGATTTTGGAGTAACAAAGGGTTGATTAGTATTGTTTTCCTGCACCCTGGGAAACCATGTGGTGTTCTGTGCAGGGGAGCCTATTATCACCCACTTAGCATCCTGGAAAACCTCACTGTACCAGGAGGAGAGCAGAGCATCTGCCTCACTTCATTTGAAAGAAACAAAAATACAGGGGAAAGCTTTTTGCACGTAGTCTGTGCTATGCCACATGCAGCTATTTGCATCATTCAAAAGCACTGTTTTTTAAAAATCTTCGCAGTTTCCCATTAATTCATCAGAAATATGGTAGCCAGCTTCACTTGCACTGAGTTTTGCTTCCTCCATCACTTCTGCGAATATCAACATGGATGTTAGGGTGGTTGCTGTAGTGGAAGCTGTCACTGAGGTCTTCTCTTTATTTTTTTCTTTATGTGATAGTTGTAAAAACTTCATGTTTGTTGAAACATCTGTGGCATTTAATGCCTTATTGTTTTCCAGCTTTGCAAGCAGGAAGGGAGAAGTGTATATTTTTTTCTTTGTTACCTCAAACCAGCCTTTGTCAGATGCTGACTCACTTGGCGTTGGTGAGCTGAACTTCTATAAGTGAGTTCATTGTAAATGTCTCTAACAGTGAGTAGTTCATGCCTTGTCTCTTTTGGGTTATGAATTCATACGCTGATATACAGGTATGAGAAGGGCTCTGCATCCATTCAGCATGGGGGAGATTGTTATCTAGGCAGTAATTAGCTTGAATAGGAGATGGGATTTAGCTGTTTCTCTATAATAACTGCACAGTTCAGACATTAAGATGCTAATATTTTTTGCATTACACAGGTTGCTTTTCTTCTCATAGCTTATCTCTGTTGTAAATGGATATAAATAGATGGTATTTTAATTGTACAGCTGCATCAGATACTCTGGAATGAAACCAGATCTTTCCCAGGGAGGGTCATGCTCAAGTTTTCATGTAATGAGAATGACTATGAATCAATTACTTAAGACTTCATTATGACAAAAGAAAACAAACACAGCATCAACAGTGGTTTTAGCAGTCTTTGTTTCAAAAAGGAACTTACAGAACCATTTAAGGCAAAATAAAATCCCTGAGAGGATCATCAAAGGCTCGAACGAGAGCATAAAATACTGTACAATGAAAAATGTCACAAAAGCTTCAATGCCTTAGATATGTGTGTAAAAAATCTCAGGCTGAGCCTTCCCACACTATGGGAGGTCATGAAGTAAAGCAGAGTTAGCTCTGTTTATCTCCAGTCAAAGCAACACATGACTTCATTTGGGTTTTAGCCTCATTACTGCTAAAGTGTGAAGTGTCAGGTTAGAAAGACTACACGCTTTTCACTCATAGGGATTGTTCAGTTTCAGTGGGTCAGGTTAGCGCCATGGCTCGAAGCATTGCAAACGATGAATGTTTAATAAATTTTAAACAAAATTAAGCCTCTGGATGTCTGGAACTTGGGTCTTTCTGATACTCACCTGTTTCAAGGAATACAGTGTGCCATCGCTGCTGGCAGTGGAGAGCTGAAACAAACCCAGAAGATTATTTTTTTTCTCAAACCCTATTGTTCTTCACAGAGTGGTCCTGGCAGTCTGTGCTCTTGCATCCTCAGAGATTGCCAGGATGAATTATGTTACACGAACATGTCAGTCGTGGACTATAAGAGGAGAGCAAGCGTCCAATCTAGGTCAAGCAAAAAAGTACTGCTATTTTCCCCCCAAGAGTTTCCCATTTCTGACTTTACCTTCCACATTCTTCATATCACATACTGCAACTTCAAAAAAACCCCAAACCCAAAACCCCCAACCAACCAAACCAAAACCAAACCCTTCAAAAGCTCTTAACCAGAAAGGTTCTTGTGGCAGAAATTCACAGACAGATTGCCCTCCTAATGTCCGCAGGGTAGAAGCGCTTGACAGGGTTTTCCAGCATACCACACAGTATCTCTGGTGACATTGTGACAGTAGTGGTGGATATCTGAAATGAATAACGAAAGAGGAATCGGTGTGGTTTGTATCTTGTCAGCAATATTACTCTCATGGTGGTTTATCCTGCCTTGTCAAGTATTAATTCAGAAAAGGCTGGCTAAGAAGCTGCTCAATATACTGCCTTTTTTGGAGTGGCATGAGGACAATTTGCCTTAGTCATAATTTTAAAGGAATGCGATGGTTTCTGCAGTATAAAATCTAAGAGGAACAGATTTTTATGGTGGTAACATTCTTCATTCAGAAGGTTTTTTTTTAACCTAGAGTACTGGCACATTTCTTTCAGAAAGGCGTAGATAATGTCAGTGTTGAGTTCTGTGGCTGTATAAAACAGTGGGATGGTGTTAAATTAGCGTGTATTGATTTGTGGCTTACTTTTTACATGATTTAGTGAAAGGAAGCATGATTAATTGAATGTCTTAAAATTTAAGATTAATTTAATTAACTTAAATAAAGATTCTGCTAGGTATATCATCTGTTGAGGTTGAAACTCTCCTGGCTTTTGTGGTTGCTATGTTGAGTGCCAGCGGAAGTATTCTGATCATCAAGGCCTCATGGAGGGATGTTTCTAAAATGGGTTTATGACTCCCGAAAATCTCTATTTCAGAGACCTTTTCAGTGTCTTGAAGCTGAAACCAGCTTGTCACAATCTGTTACTCTGAACTAAACGCAATGAATAGCTCAGTTGACATTCTGCTTTTGAAATTTTAAAATATTTTTCTAATTGAACACTTGTTCTTAGGAAACAGAAAGGTTAAGAAAGATGTTGATATCTCCCCCTCACTGCTGGCACTAGAGTTGTCTATTTTTATTTACTTTGAGAGACGGGGAATTGGACAATTGGCTGAACCACAGTAACCAGCATCACCCGCTTCTCATTATTTCTGATGCTTCCTTAAACTTCTGAAATCTTAAGACCATGAAGAAAGTGTAGAGTAATTTCTTTTGAAAACCACACAGAATCTGGCAAAAATTCCAGTGCTTTCGAACAATGACAGGATAGACACTGTCGTCTTTGATCCACACACTGGGAGGGGCTTCTTCCCCTACCCCATCCCTACCCTTCTCCTCTTTGCAGTTTAACTGGGGCTGTTAGAAGTGGTTTTGGTGTATAACAGAAATAGATTGGCGTCCCCTCAAGCGCTAATTTGGCTGGCGGTCCCCAAAAGGTGGCTGGCGGTCTAGATGTTCACATCCCAGCTTATCTTGCTGGGCTGTGCGATGGAGTGCTTCGCAGCAGATGAGCTGTCCTGAGGAGAAGTAGAAGAGCTCACGTTGGGAAAAGAATGTGCAGCATGGATGTTGTTTTTCTTTGTGGTTGGATGCAAGCAGAAAAGGATGAAAATGTGGTTCGGAAATCAAATGCAGACAGCCGCTGTCCTCCTCGGAGGACTGCACAGAAAGCATGTTTGCAACGGAGACACTGCTGACCACTGCCCACATCCCACTCACTACCCGTTAGGGATTTGCAGAATCCATAAGGAAGCCAACGGCAAGAGATTTTTATCTTTGGGTTTTTTTTTTCCCTGAGGGGCCATTTATTGTAACTCATTTAAGCTTTTGCAGCTGGTGAGTTGGGTTTATATCTGAACTTGAGGCTTTATCTGGGCTTGGGAGGGGGTGGGAATAGTAGGAGAAGGTTCAATAGGCAAAGAATGAGGAATTTATGCTGGGCATTTGCAAGCTCTTCCTGGGGATTTAAACTATTTGTAGACTTAAACCTCGGATTCAGCTGCCCTTATGGAAGGCGGTTTTGTCTTCTCTGTTTTCACTCCACCCCCAGCTCTTTGAGTGCCGCAGCATGAAGTTCTGAAAATACTGTACCACATAGTCTCAGTCTTCAAAGTCTTTATTTCAGAGTGTAGGTGGCTATGTCTGGGCAGCTGGCTTAACCCTGGTCAACTCCAGCACGTCACATGTAGAAGTGTGTGTCTAATTCATTCAAAACTTGCATTCAGAGGTTGAGCTTTGCCTGCCCTGGGATCTGGGCCAGTGCTCCCAGCCCACGTCCTGGCACTCATGATGTGCCCCAGGGTTGCACAAAGTTGGCAGAGCATGAGCACCTGCCAGTCGCCCTGAGCTTGCGTGAACACTGCTGTGGCCGGTCAAGCTTCTGGAAACAGACTCTTCCATCAGTCCTCTCACTAGCCTTGCCCATGTGTAAAAGAAGCCAAAATTCCCAAACTCTCAGAAGCTCTTCACAGCTCTGTTGATTCTGTTTGGTGTGCTTTTCACCTGGCTTTATATAGAACATAAAAAACCTTTTCTCCTTGTCCAGCCGTTCAAAGCTAAATCTTACGTGCAGAAGGAGTTCGTGTTTCCAAATCTCTCATTCCACTGATGAACCTCTGTGCTTGGTAAGAAAAAGCCAGGACCTCACCACCACTCTCCTGGTGCTGCAGGTGAATGTGCTGGCGATGACCAGGGAGCTGGTAACTTGTTTCCCTCTCTGACTTACCAGGGTGCTAGAAAGAGGTACGCATCATCTCGTCTCAGTGTCTCACCAGTGGCTTCTGACAAGCGAGAGAAGGGAAGATTTACCTCCATGTAAATTTAATTTTTAAACAATTGTCTTAATCCGATCATGCATTTTCTAGTCTTCCTGAATGTCTGCTCCTGTTCATTGTGATGTGAATGCTCTTTCCTGCAAATGCAAAATTTTTTAGTTGTCTGGTATCTATGGGAATGCAAAATGAACTCGAAATTAATGGAAACTTTCTATTACCTACATAGACTAAAAATCAGATGTCAGTCTTTAGTTGGTGGAGGTGAACAGCCAAATAAAGTTCAGCCAATTTTATTGGGAAATGAGGAAAATCAAGTAGAATATTTTCCAGCATTAAATTGCCTTACTTGTCCAACATGCTACTGGTATTAAAAATACAGATTTGTTACAGATGCCAGCAAAATACTTCATCTTGTAGAGAGAAGAGCATTGTGAGGGAAGCTGCAAAATAATTTACATTCTAGTTTCCCAAGGTCTTTCCAAGGTTTGTTTTTTTAAAGAGAAAAACCAAAACCAAATAGACTTGTGTTTGTTTTTATGTCAGAAGCAAATAGCTGCAATTGGTCAAATTTCTTGGAGAGAGGTTGCTTTGTAGAAAGGGGTTTTCACGAGACTCTTAACCTGCCTGTTGAAGGTTTGTTTCAAGTGTGGCTGTTACATCAGTTAAGTAACTTGTCCTACAGAGCTTTTAGTTGAGGCATTTGCAGTACTCCAAATAACTCAAGAGCATCAGGTCTGGTTTTGGTTGAGCCTTCTTGCCCAAGCAGAGGCAAGAGCTTCTGTGTTTCTGTTAACTGTTCCAGCTCAGCTCAGCTCAGCTCTTTGTGAATTATCTGAAATGCCTTATGTGTACTTTTGGATTCTGCCTGATAAAGCAGCAGCCTTTGGTGAAACCAGACGGGTTTCCCTGAGCTTTCTCTTTGCATGCTCTGACCTTTCTTAGGGGCTTGCTCAGTGAGATGGTATTGAGTGGGTATTTTGGGTCAAAATACTGTTTTCTGCTGGAAAACGCAGTTTTGTTTGGAACAGAATTTCTTAGGAGCAAGCTGATTTAATTAAACAATCCGTTATACAGCTTCAGAATAAATTGAGGTGCAATTAGGCTGTTCGCATATTTCAATTTAGTGATTTCTGTTCTCTTGAGTTTTGTTCTGGTTCTCTTTGAGTTTTTATGTCCTGTTAGCATAAAATTTCTTGCTTCAGCATAACATAAAGCCAGTATTTTTGGTTCACTAGTTTAACTTTGTGATGTTTTGGTTCCAGTCTGATGTTAAACAGCACCCACTTGGAAGTGTTGATGTTTTGGAAATGGAAGCTCCCTTTCTAGCCCTACCATAATCCTGGACTCTTAAGATCACTAGGTCTTAAGATCACTAGGTGAGCTTCAGCTTCTAATGCCTGCCTGTAAGACATCTAAGCTACAATTGTGTCCATAAAGTTTCTAAAGAATTTCTAATAGGCAGAAATATAAGAACTATTTACTGCTTATTCAGTAACATTCCCTATTGAAGCTCTGTTTTCTGGTAACGTGGAGCCAGAAATATGGGGTTAAAAATATGTCCACAGGAAAGTTTGTATCAGCTTTGCTGTTGTTGAGCATAAGCTTTTTTTTGGATTTGTAATAAAATCTTGTCTTTGGACATAAATATTTCTTCCCACTGAAAGTATCTCATTGTGGGTTTTTTGTTTTCCCTAACTGAAAAAAAAAACCAGCCCCAAATCCAAAATATTAAGAGCATAATTATGAGAAAAGCATTTCTAATAGAAATATTTATTAGAAAATATATTGTATCTACCAGTATGGTTTTTTACATCCCTGGCCTTATCTCAGTGCTTACAGTAGGAGCTGAGAATTCTGTTTCACTCAGACTCTTTCTGGCTTAGCAGAGTTGCTCAACCTTTTGATTTTTTCCACATGGTAAAGGCAGAAACTTTGTCTTCGTCCAATAGAAAAGCTTTTCTAATGCTGGACGGAAAGATCTTCTAACACACTTTAAATGGATGCTATCCCCAATAAGATAAACCTTCTGTCTGAAATATTTTCCAGCTCAGATTTTCCTCTGATGGAAAGACAGCGTGTGACTCTTTCTATCTCGGGTAACAGGGTGAGAAATAATGTTGCTAGAAACTCTTCAGGATCTTGAAATACAAAGGCATTATTATTCAGGTTGGGGTTTTTTTAATGTCTTCAGATGAAAAATGTGGGTCAGAAAGAGTCTGTGGGGTTATATACATCAACACCTCGTCGAGACATCAGGCATGTGGAATTCTATATTGCGGTGATTATGCTTTAAAGAATGCCCGAAAGAATTCTCCTTGGCTACCCAAACAAGTGAACGTACATCAGGTAGTCACAGGTCTTCAGAAAACAAAACAAAAAAGTCCACCAAAAACACCCTCCTTGGAGCTGGCCTGTTTCCTGTAATTTTCTAAGTAGTGTGAAGTAGCCAAAATCTATGGTCTAGAGCGGTTTGTTCTGCAGACTTCTTTTTTTTTCTTGAGGATTTACAAACCGCGGAGAGTTGGAATGGATCAGAATAAATATTTGCTCATGCACCTACTGATGAGAGCGTTTTGAGTCCCCAGTGGTGTTACAACGTGCACGTGACCACTGGCATTCGTGTCGGTTGGGTGAATATGAGGGGCTTCCTCTCCACCCGCTTGTCCCCCCTCAATTTCAGTTTAATGGAGACAAGACTTTAAAAGGGGTGTGTCTTTCTTTTGGTATCCCACAGTGTTTTCTGCCTAGCAGTTCTCTGAGAGACTGTCGCTGTACCAGAGAGCACATTTTTTAGAATCAGTTTTATCCTCCTCCCTTAATTTCAAGCATATTATTATTACTCATCGTGGAGCACTTCATCACTGATGTTTCTGAGTTGGAGATGACTTGTGTGGTAGCAGCTACAGCTAACATCAGTTGTAGAACATTTAGGCTCCTGTTCTCCCGTTTCGACTGGAGGAAGGTCTTTACTAGGATGAGCGGTATTATTAACTGCCTTTTTTCTGCGTGCAAACCTTACATGAAGCTTTAGCTTCGCTGTCTCTGTGTGAGAACCACAGTAAAAACATTCACTCATGCGAGCCACAGCTCCACTTGTTAGGGTGGTTTGGTGTGCAGGGCTAAAAATGGTTTGGTAATTGTGCATTAAAAAGAATTTTGCTTGTCAGATGGCCCTGCCATCTGTATGTTTGTCGAGAGGGTGTATTGATGTGCTATCCTGATACAAACTTTCTAATTAAAACACAAACAAGAACTGACCAGGTATGGCAGCTATCTCCCTGGAGTCTTGCTGACACTTGCATTACCCTCCTGCAGAAACTTTTTAAAACAGGGGGAAAAAAAAAAAAGGTTTTTGCAAGTCTTAAAAAAAAAACCAGGCAATTCTTTTTGTGACTGATGTGCTCATCACTGAGTCATAAACTAAAATGTGAGTCTGGGCAATTCAGCTGTTGACAACATTAAAGGCACTCAGGCACAACAGAAGATAAAAGACGTATTTTAAGACCAAAATTTGAAATCGGATGTGGGTATTGATTTAAATCTACCTCTCTCTCTATATTTACCTTCAATAAAAGTTGAAAGGGTCTGGGTGTTTTTCTCCAAGGATGGCGTGTGACCAGTCAAGGCAGGAGAGGAGGAGTGGAAAAATCAAATCAGTGATGACAAGGCTGGATTGGGTGGGGCAGAGAAATGCTGGGAGAGCCAAACAGCTGGGACACGAATCGCAACCAGTGAGGATAGAGAAGGCAAATGTCTAAAAATTAATTTGTGGGCAAGCGGCTCTGCTGAGAATCTGAACACCTCTTTTGTTAATTTTAATTCCTGTCTTCAGGAAGCTGATAATTTAAGGAAAAGGGTCAAGATAACCTGAAAGCCAGAAATGCCTGCCTATGGAGTTCAGTTTTAAACCAGTGAGGTTTATTAATTCCTTGTTTGTTAACCTGAGGACTTTTGGAGTCGATTTATGTGCTGTTACTTTAGGACGATTTGTATGTAACTTTGATTTTTAAATACCTAGAGCCCAAGGATTGCTTTGTGTATTTGTTGAAAGAGAGAGGGGGGAAAAAAGAGAAAGGGAAAAAAAAAGTAGAACTTGGCAGAGGTGTAGCTTTTCCTGCTGGATGTTTTTCAGGTGAACTACCCAGCTATGCTACTGTATTAAAGTCAAGCCAAGTATGTGGAACTAAGGATTATCCCACAAATCCTCTTTTAATAGTTCTTTTAATGGTGTTTTTCCTCAAGTCTTACTTTTTCCCTAGGATTTCCCACCCTGACTGGGACTCTCCATCTTTCTCAAAGCATTGCCTCTCCCTGGCTTTTGACCAGGCTGGGCACCATGCTCCGCGGCTGGGGAGAAGAGCCGTGTCCCGCGCGGGCCTGGTGCCGCTGATGGCTTTATCAGATGGACAGAGACATTCCAAGTATGCTTCTGGTCCCTGGGGGATATAAAAAATAATGAAAAAGGAAGGCTTAGAGAAGAGCTATTAGGCAAACTGGGGCTTTTTGTCAAGGTTTTTTTTTATTTCAAATTTTTTTCTTCAAGGGTGAAATTCTTTCCCCCTAGGCGAATTGTTAAAGCTAGGTGATTGTCATTCTCTTTTCTTTTTAAAACCGTGTTTTGAGAAGCTGAAAGGCTGCAGGTTAGGTAAAACTATTAATGATCATTTTGTGACCTCTGCTCCAACCACCCACAGCGGCTGCAAATTTTTACATCTGACAGCTGCTTGGCTCTCCGCAGCATCATTATATTGGTTGACCGCAGATGAGATTTCAGAGGTAAAATCATCACCTCCCAAACTGCACCCTTGCTGGCATGGCCAGTGGGCAGATGAAAAAAATGGGATTTCAGTGATTTGGCAGGGCAGGAAATCTCTGTTCTTACAACCGAGGCATGCCAGGAGCAACTCCTGGTTGACTCAGCTGCATCCCTCCTGTGGGTTGTGGGGGGGCCGAGCATACCCAGAGCTCATCTTGTCTAAACCAAGGTCCATGTGGTGATGTGCTTACACCTCGGAGCTTGCTAGGGGACAAAACGTGGCAGAGGGTATAAATTGGAAAATGCCCATAAATTTTTAAAAATTTTCCACTTACACAACCTCGACTTTGAAATTTAGCTCAAATATACAAGTGAATCCGTTCCGACTGCCTTAAATTCCTGCAGAAGGGCTGATAATTTTGAAGAGATGATGTGAGACAAGCCAGGGAACTGCTACCCAATTTAAAAACTCCTGAAAACGTTTCCAGAGCAGTCGGCGCACCTGGGGCAGCTGCATGCTCCAGGGAGCTGCATGTGGTGGCCATGCCAGCAGGAAATGTGGCATGACCGTGACGAGCCTGGAGGGCAGGAAGCATTGCAAGCAGAAGGTTTCCATGGGTGGCTCTAAGTGTCCCAGGCAGTCACTGTGTGGGCATGGATGCAGGAGCAAGTGTAAAGCCCAGGGAGTAAATGGGAGCAGTAGGAGCATCCTCTTCCCTCCGCCGGGCTGACGGCATCATGCCTTCCCTAAGCACAGGGTCTGCGTGCACGAAACCTGGCTGACAAGCAGAAATGGTTTTTGGAAAGCATAATATTATTTTAATAATGAATTATTTGGAAATGCAATGCAGAAATAGCTTCAGATCGCTTCTTCTAGAGGGATGTTTTTGCAGTCAGGGTCTTTATCAACTTCTCAGTGGGAGCTGTATTAATACTGCCACAAAAATGCAAACAGTAGTGCCTTTGATAAAGTGATTTGGCATCTCTTAAGCAGAAAGATGTTTTGTTTTCCTAAGATACAACACTTTTCAGTGCAGGGACCTGCCATATGTGCCAGCATATGGAAAGAAAATACTGTTTTTCTTAACATTTGTGTTGGGAAGCCATGGGGAGGGGACAAAGGAGGCGGCTGCCTCTGCAGTTGAAAAGCAATCTCTGTTACTGCTCAGGGGACAGCGCAGGAAGCCCAAAGGCGAGTGCCAGTCCTGTAGTCAGCCTCCCGAGGCTCTCTTCCTCCTCCTCACCGGCGCTTTAGCTCTCCCCAACATGTGCCAGAGTGAGGCTGGTCCCCACTACCACCTGCCTCCCAGTGCAGAGTGGAAAAGCTTTACTGGCCATACAGTAGGCATCTTTGTGGATACTGTGAAAATGCCTTTCAGTACTTTCTGGTGTCCTTTGGGTATTATGTATTTGGTTAGTGCATTATTTTGATTTTCACACTGCCTTTGCTTCAAGAATCCTGAAAGGAAGCTGTTGTGCAACTGTTTTAATCTGATTTTACAAGCCAATTCCAGCTTGATTCCCAGCACAAAGAAACAAAGAAGAGCTCAGTTGTCGTTTTCGTCCAAAAGTAAAAGGTTCTGCTCCTTTGAAGATCTTCTCTAGAGTGTTATGTTTAGAGAGTGAATTGCTATTGTTTAAATTTAATCTCCACAATTACACTGGGATTGGATTAATGATGGGTTATTCTTCTGAGTCATTATTTTCCTGCACTCACAGCCATTAACCATAAAGCCAGGTCTTCATCGGATGTACACTGGCATCGCTCCAGTGAAGTTAGTGGAATAATTCCATTGTATATTGTGGCAACCCAGATGTGATGTTATAGCTGTTCCAGTGAAAGCACCCTGTTGGGATTTGTTGGCCTTGAATCTTCTTATTTGTAAGCTGTCTTGGCATTAACTTCCATCTATGTTATATCCATGGTAGCACAGCTAGGCGTGGTCTCTGGGCCACCTCAGTGGGACCCAGAGGGATCAACAAAAGGTGCAATGCCAGATTCAACCATAAGTGTCTTGGTTTTTTTTTTTTCTGTTTAAAAACTGCTTTTTATCACTAAGAGTGCAAGCAGGAAAAGTCCATCACGGATGTCTGGTGAGCTTTTACATGCTCTTATCTATGAGAACAGCCTTGATCTGCTCTCTGGGGATGCCATAGTGCAGATCCAGGGAGAAGATGTCTGGGAAGCAGAGGGACTGCTTCTTTTTTGAAATTAGTCATTTTTGCTCATTCTGCTTTTCAGAATGGGCTGAAGAGGGAGGGATGTGGGGAACCTGGCAAGCAGGAGAGTGGCAGTGGGAGGCAGCAGTGGAGGATGGATCTGTCACCCAGTGATGGAAGGAAAAACAGTCTTTTCATAGAGATCTTGAGGGGCTGTGCAGAGCTGTGTGATTATGGAAGGTGTTTGAAGTCTCTGGGCTGAGAGCAAGGTGGGAAGAAAGGATCTCCTCCACCTTACACATGTTGGGCAGGGATGATTTGTTTTCAGACCTTTTATTTTAGCATTTCAACTGAGTTTCTTATATTTTAAAGAATTTTCTTGCTCACTACTTATGAAATGGTGTGCAAATAAATCTCAGTTTGGAGAATGGGAAGATTCTGGTTTCTTTGGTGTCCTTACTCTAAGGAGGAAGTGTCAGTTCTATCTCTCAGCAGTAGTGGGCTTGGGATGTCGTCTTTTTAGCCTGGTATCCAGCTGTCAGTGGCACCTGCTATTTGTAAGTGTGAAAATCAGACAGCAACAATCCTTTCCCTGATGCATCCTCGCTGCTTCCAGGAGACATCTGGTTTTGCTGCTGGCCTGCTGCTGCACCTGTGGGTCCATTCAGTAAGACTTCTTGTTAAGCATCAGAAAGTAGGTGTGAAGCCTTTTAGTCTTATGTTCTTCCCATTTTGAGATGTTAAACTGGTATTTTATACTCTTTGCTCTATTTTACACAGATTTAGGAAATACTGATAATTTTAGTAATAAAGGTCAGCTTTAATCTTTAATAGTAACACAACTTGTACAGTCGTGATCATCTGCCAGTTGAGGCGGAACTGTTTGACTGGCAGATTTGGAAAATACAGGCAAGCCTTCAGGCATGTCCTGGACATCTCTTCAGAGTAAAAAGGACGTGCTTCAGGTCCCATCCACATAGGCCCCTGTGTCCAATGGTCTAGGTAAGCACTTTATGTGAAATAAGAAGCAAATTCTCTAAGACCCAAATGAAGACTGTCTTACGCTCAAGGTGGACATCCCCAGGGTGGATGTATGAAAGGCGTGCATGCCTGAAAGCTCGTCTTCTGTCCTCCCCACCATGTGTCAGTTAGTCTTGCAAAAGTATTACTAACTTCTACATTAATCCTGCCCTATACTTTGATTCTTACTGCCTTTTGCTTCTTTCTACAGCGACTGTGACCAAGGTTGGAGGTTTTTTAAGCCTGCGTAAATTTTGTCCTGTGCAAATGATTGACAGCTATTATTGAAGAAATTCTGGTGATGCAGCTGTAAGGTTGCAGCAGCAGATCAGTCATATATGTACACAGTCCTTTTATTAGAGGGGACTGTTGGAGTTGTGGTAATGCTTAAAGTATTTGAGGCCTAGTCCATTGCTTCATTGCTCCAGATGTGATAAATGCTGTTGACTTAATGCAGAAATTGGTGGCGTAAAACAGAAATTGCCTCTGCTCTTACTATGTAGCTGTTAACAACTCCAGTTTTCAGGGGCTTTCACACTTTATTAGGGAGCGGGTCACATAGGAAGGCTGATAAGAAAGGAGGAATGGATTATATTTGTACTCTATCTGAATTCATGATCGCTTGTGCAAAGCTTACTTTGCATAAGCAGGCTGTAAATACTGGTTGCTTTTGCTGGAGAGTGTTTGCAGTGGTCCTGCAAAAGAAAGTAATCGTCGAAGATCATGGGGTGCAAAAGATGATTCCAGAGTTTCATCCTTGCTGGGGACAGGACGAAGGCAGAGTGTCCCATCCCAGGTAATCAGATCTCACTCATTTGCGACCCCGCTCCTTCTCTGCCCCCTCCAAGGAGCCAGGTTGTTGTGGAAATTATAATTATTTATATAGACCACTTATTTTTTAAAGATTTACTTTTGGAGCTCTAGGTTATGAATGTACATGTCACTACTTTTGACTTTAGCTCCTAGAATATGAGCTAGAGACTTTCTTGAGCCACCCTTGAGATTCTCACCTGAGCACCTGACCTGACACTTCTCTCAACTGCTGAGAACTGGAGAAACCCACCAAATATCACAGCACTCGGTGCTGCTGTTCTGAATGAAAGTTGTGCTTCCATGGGAAAGACTGGCATCCTGCTATTTCTGCATATCAGGTACTTTAGATCTAAAAAGAAATGCTGAAAATTCCTAGGCACGAGGAGAGTTTATTTCCATGACTGTCCTTAGGGTACGTGTCCTTTGGTCCAAGGTGTATGCGACACAGTCAAATGGAATGGATGGTGTAGCTACCAAAATAGATGCATTGTGTTATTTTCTTAATTTTTTCTTTTTTTTTTTTTTGTGCAGTGTTTTTAAAGTAACAAGTATTGTAAGTAGTATGTTATTTTTAAACCAAGGACATTTTGTGCTGAAACTGGCTATTGCAACACTGGTTTAGAATTAGAATACACAAAATTCAAAACCACAGTAACCCTAATTTTGCCATTCTTGACTTTTTAACTGCTCAACAATAGTGTTGTGTTTGTATAGTATTTAAAAATATTTGTTAAGGGGAATGTAAAGAGCTACTGGCAGGCTTCTCTGTTAACTGTTTATGCTCAGCCGCTCTGCTCAGAAATGAGCTGTGGTGAAAATGCAGGGGCAAGTCCTCTCAGCGTCCACAGCTCAGACTCTCGCGTTGCAAACGAAGGAGCAGCCAAAGCCCCAGCCAGGATGGGGGCAGAGACCTGCACAGTGGAGCGGACAGTCCCTTTGGCTCAGAGGACAGGCACCCATGGTGGGCTAAAACCTCTGTTTGCCATCTCCTTTCCCAGCTTTCTGGGTACATGCGTGCCTGGATCTGTGGTCTCCAAGAAACTACTCCAGCAAATGACAGATAAGGTTCAGGATAATGTAGTCTGGCCATATCGTCCATGGTTTTGCCTGGCTTGGTCCTGGTGTTCCCGCCAGCACTGGGGAGAGGTTGTGTCACGGATCAGACTGACCTGAACGAATTCATGTGGAAAAAATAATAATTGGAAAGCAGCTTGAGAAACAGTTTCTCCTGTTGTTTGTGCCTTGTGTTCTGGTGTGCACTGTCTGCGCTTTGAATACGAGGTCATCTGCTGCATTGTAACGTGATGGCAGGACAGACTGGGTGATCCTGGGAACCCACAGCCCGCGTCTTCCCTTTCCAAATTTTACTGTTCTAAAACTTGACTTCTTTGTTAAAAATGAACTGTTTCCAGGGGGTATAAAGCCCCCAGAGAATAACTGTTGGCATTTCGTATTTTTAAGCTGTCTTGCTGAATGAAAGCAGTTGATTATTAACTTGATGGAGTGACAATGAGTATATAGAACTTAAATATCTCACCACTCACACAAAGAAAAAAACCCACCCTTCATTGTATCATGGCAAGATATGTAGCCAGAAAAACTTTCCAACTCACTAAACTTTTATACTTGCTTCATACAAGCTTAATGTAGGCTTTTTTCCATCCTGTGATGTTGTAGGGATGTTTCTGAATGCAGCTGAGGAGGACTCCATCAACTTAATAGTATTTTTTTCTGAATGTGTATTTTTTTCTGTTAACAGAAAAAGCTAACTTACTTAATCTGAAGGATTAAAAAAGGTTTCCTTGTTTTTGTGTTTCAGGTTGTTTATTCTGCCAAGCTTGATAACGAAATCAGTCTGTATGCTTCCCCTGTAATCAGTTTAGTCAGCTTCTGAGATTGTGTGGGGTGTTCGGACAAGGACAGGGAAAAAGGAGAAAAGTTTTAGAGAAAACAGGAAAATATTGTTGTAAATATATCGGGCAAGTTATAAACTGAGAAAGGGTACTTGGAGTCAAGCCTCATACCTGCTGCTACTTTTGACGCTCTGTGGTAGATGTTTTAGTGGTCTTTTCTTCCTCTTGTGGCTTGTGTTTGACGTTTTAGAAGAGGTGTGGGGGAAGATACTGATTTAAACGAGTAGAGTCTGGCTGTATGGCTTTTAAAGTGTATATTTTGTAATGGAGGTGAGTGGAGGTCAGGCCACCGTAGCTTACTTGAGGCCAGAAAGGAACAAAAATAAGTGATGTTTGGGCTCGTTTTGAGCCCCGTTCCAGGTGGGACAGCTCCGCGCTCTCCCTTGTGCACTTGGAGAGGCCACGTCACATCTTGATGTGGGGCTACAGCTGGCAGGAAGTGTTGAATATTCCCTTTGCTGTTTCTCTGCAGTGTAATTGTGGTTTTCCGGCACCCTAATGGAGTTCTGCTGCTCGTCCTGGTTGTGTCCTTCTCCTTGCTCTTCCTGATCCTCCTTTATCGTCCTCAGCCAAGAGCACCGCGGAAAGCTGCCGCAGGTCAGCCCATCCCTGCGACAGCTCAGGAGGGGATGTGGGTTTCAGCTGGTCGTTGCACTCATGAGCAAGGACTTAGCAAATTCTAAATCAAGAATCATTGCTTCATATGCGTGTCTCTCCAAACCCATGGATTTAGACATTCCCTCACCTTTAATTACATCCTCTCATCTTGTAGCAGCAAACAAAAAAGCCAAGTTGGGCATGTTGTCCTGCTGCAAGCAGCTGAACATGATTTCTTGTTGGTTAGATGCTTGCAAGTATCTGAAAGTACATGGCCACTCTGTTCTGGGAGATGCATCCTGCAGGGCTCACCTTGGGATGGGGAGAAACCAAGCAGCTCTCAGAGGGCTTACACGCAAGTGACACCAACCAGTCCAGCATTGCCAGAGCCGTTCCCAGTTAAAAACAGGGACAGATGCTTCAAAGAGTAGCCCAGTAACTGACAGGTTATTCCTAGGTGCCACTGGAAGTGAGTGGTGCCATTGTTTTCCTTGGTGCAATCTCAGAGGTGCTGGGTGTCACCTCCTCATTTCTGGAAGCCATAGGGTTCCAGTCACCCATGTTTGTCAGTCATTTGACATGTGAACTGCTCAGGCAGATGCCATGCGAGGCCAACTCTGCCAAGGGTTTGTGAGTTGGCCTGTTCGCCCCATGGCAGCTCCAAGCGCAGTGTCCCACAAAATGCTCAGCAGCAGAGGTGAAAAGATTTCCAGGCGAGCTTCAAAAAGAAGGATGTGACTAACTGTCTCTCAGTGAGCCAGGACACAGACCCAGCCAGATGAGACAGCTCACAGGAAAGGGCTGCCAAGGAAAGGGAGAGGACACGGGTGAAACTGGGGCTGAAGGGTGAGGAGGAACAGGCCGTCGAGGAAGGTAGAGGGGGAAATCTCTGTGGGCTGTTTCCAGCATCCTAGAGACATATCTGCTCTCCAGGGAGGTAACCTGTGGGTAAGGAGGTGAACCTCAAGCAGGTTGACCGTCGTTCCTGGCTCTGCTGCCTGTCCTTGGACAAGTCACTCTCCTGGTGACTCAGTGTCCCAGCTGTAAAGTGGAGATTGCCGCTTACCTCATGGGATGTTGCAAGGGTGGGCTCGTGGGCGCCTTTGCAGTTTGGTGTATTAAGGAGGGGGAGCAGCAAGAGGTGAGCACAAACAGGAAAAGGGATATGTACTTCCCTCACCGCCTTCTCTGAGCGTAATCATGTCCCTAATGATAATATAATGGTGACTTATTCATCATTGACACATACTCCTCCAGTTGTGCTGGTGGGAACAGTTTTTTTTGTTTTCATTTTTTTCCCCTCAGGCTTTTAAAGATCTGATTTTGTATGTTTATATAATATGTTAATGTTTTAAGCAATTTCTAGTGGAAAATTAGAAGAAAGAACGAACAATGAATCAAAGTCAGACAAAACCAGGATGTAATCAAGTAATACAAAAGTGGGACTAGAAGCAGAGTTTGCACAGGGAGCCTTAAACAGAGAAAATGCAAATCATGAGGCCTGAAGAAGGAGGAGTTCTGGTTTGCATCTCTCTTAAACCCTATACCCTGATGATGTACCTGAGAAGGGCAAAAGGGGTCCCTTCTTCTCAGCTCTCTCATTCTCAAATAAGCTGCTGCAAAAGAAAGGGGACCTCTGGTTAACTTTGACCTGTGAAATAAATGTCCTGTTACTCTTCCTCTGCTCACGAGGCCGTCCAATGGCTAACGCACAAACCCGGGAGCGAGGAAAGAGCAGTTTGTAGGGCGGCTAGGGAATTGGCTGACCTGGTGCTAACATTTGTTTGTGCCTTTATGTGCCAAAGCAATGGAACTCATTGTCTCCTCTGTTGGAAGAGGGGTGCGAAGCTTAAGGAAATACCATAAAGAACACGGAGATCCACAGGTGGAAAATGCGGGGGGGCGGTGATGGCTTCAGAGTTTACACAGGAGCAAAATCCACGGTCAGATTTCGCCTGTCATAGCTGGCTTTTCTTTTAAAAATAGGAGATCTCAAAGGCATTGGCTAGAGAAGAGGAACATTCGTCTTTTCTTAGTGCTGTATTTGGAAGGCTTTAGCTGCATGAGCTGTCCTGGCACTTGCCAAGGCTGTCTTTGGAGAGGAAAATAGGGTTCTTGTTTTTCTTGAAGGAACAGGTGGCAGCATGTGGAAACCTTTTGTTGTTAAATTTTAGTCATGGTTCCTTTTTTCCTTTTCTTTCCTCTTCCCATCTGCAGTTGAGTATGACAAGGAGTTCACACCTCACCAGCGGCACCACAAGGAGTTCAAATTTAATTTGTCTCAGATTCCAGAGGGCGAGGCTGTCACAGCTGCTGAGTTTCGGATCTACAAGGACTGTGTTGTGGGGAGCTTTAAAAACCAAACCTTCCTTATCAGCATCTACCAAGTGCTGCAGGAGCATCAGAACAGGTACGCAAGAGGGGACTCCTTCTGTGCCACCAGCTGCTGGGGACGGCTGAGCTTGTGCATTCATGTTGACTGCGGAATAAACCCCGGTTTTGTTCATATTAATGGGATTGTGTTATTACATGGTCCTTTCCTTGTGGGAAGTGGGTGTGGTACAGTGCAAAGTGGTCCTCAGACAGAGAAAGTCCACAGTGTTGTAGCCCAGGGTGTCACTTTGTGTTGTCTTTAAATAAAGCAAGAATCTGATGTGAGGCAGTAGGTTTTTAAGCCAAAGTCGTTATGCTGGCATAGCTCTGATGTACTGAAGTACACCTATGCCCTTTCAGCTCGATACTACCAGCATAAAAAAGCATAGTCTGTTTGAAAACTACTCGTAATTAGTACAGACTTGACCTGCTCTCAGCTGGACTTATGGTAAAGTAAATAAAGCAGAAGAAAATTGAGCATGCTGACCACAGGTCCAAAATCACTCCTGGGCTTTTGGTGGCAACGAGAGAGGCGTGGTAGAAACTGTGACACAAAAATTCAAACAAGCGTAAATGGAGCGATTAATTAAAAAAGGGTAATGTTTCAGATGGGGGAATCACGTAAGGCTAAAAGATGGAAATACACGGTCAATTAAATGTCAGAGTAATGCTGTGGTACAAAAGTGTTTCATTACTTCTGCTGAAACGTCAGGACTGTAACTGTTGCTTTGCTGCACGCAGAGAAAAAGAAACCAGAAAGAGCTTTAAAAAAAGCTCCGTTTCTTCTCTCTGTGGAAGTTTCCTGGGTGTTTTCCTTTCTGGTCCTTCTTTCTCCAGCCTTTCCGTTGATACTGTTTGGGAGGACCTCCCTTTGATGATTTGCTGTTGTGAGGGCAACATCAAGTAGCCAGTGGTTGTTCTGTGGTGAGCATGGCCTCTGGAGAAACGGAGAGAAATACATGGCTATATATAGGTGATGGGAGGAAGGTGTTAGTTTTAGATCAGTGTTCCCTTTGTGCTTCGAGCTGCGGGTGGCTGGAGTGGCTCCTGGGGAGACGTGATCGCTGGTTAGGGTGTTACATCAATGTCCGCTTGAAGAGCTGATGCAAGGCCAGGCAGTCATGCAGATTTCATAGATGTTAGCTGCATTGTTCATTTAGAGCCACACTGAATAAAAAATGGGGAGTGTTGGTCTGGTTTAGATTTCACAAGTAGAGATACCACCTCTGGAGCTGCAGGAGAACCTCTGCCAAGTTTCTATGGAAGGAATCGCTACGCTGCTCTGTGACGGTCACAAAAGCTGGGCACAGAGTAGGAGAACTGTCAGCTTTTATGTATATATAAAACATTTTTGCAGAGTAAACTGAGCGAGGAAAGCATTGTGGGAAAGAGAGTAAAGGACAGGATATGGCCCCTAATATACCCTGTTCCTAGCAGATTGGCAGATCCTCTTCTGAAAGTGGCAGTGTGCAGCCATGATGCTGGCACCTCATGTCTTTGTTTCAAATACCATGCCAGAAACATGCCAAAAGCGGGCTGCGCTGTGAAGCTGCGACGCATGTCCTCTGGCACTGGGCACTTGGGCATCTGCATGTGCTGGGCATCAGTCAGTGCTGGAGACCTCCCTGTGGATGGAGTAGAGGCAGCAGCCGACGTGGGTATCACCAGGGTGGTCTCTATCCATAGCTGGCGAGTAGTTTGGGTCTTTCAGTTTCCTTCCATCGCATTCCTCCTGCTGCTGCTGGCGGCCGTGCCGAGGGGATCCCGCCGCTGGAACTGAGAATCGTAAAGCGGCTTCCTCCAGGTCCAGGCTGCCAGCAACTCGCCGTCCCTCCTGACATGGGCTAGGCGTGAACTGCCGACCCAGGGATGAGTGTCTGCAGTTCATTACTAACCTCTGACTCACCCAGTCCCTCAAGGCTCCCTTTTTTCCCTTCTTTTTCTTCTTTATTTATTTATTTTTACTGATGGGAAGGAGGGAGACATTTGGCTAAAGAAACTTGCACTTCCAATGAGTCTGTGGACTTGTCACATCATCTGCACAGAGGTGGGCAAGATGTGGCTCACAGATTCTTGCAGCGGCAAAAAGGACGTGCCCTTTTCCACCCTGTTTCCTTTCAGCTTAAAAGACTTTCACATACATGTAAAATACAAAAGCGCATATGAAAACACCTGTGTTTGTGTATAAATATGGGCATATGTATATATTCTCTGTAGGTATTGGTATATAAAGTGTATCTATATTAATTGCCATCTGTATTAATTGTCCTCTCTACAAATAAAAATCTGCAGATGCTAAAAGACAGTTAAAATAAGATATTGGCAGCTGCTTACCCCTCTTCAGCATTACCTTCAGGTGAGGTTCTGACTCCACAGGCTACTGCTGCTACTAATTGAAACGTGCAGCTGTGTGGGTGACCTGGGTGGACTTCAGCCGGTAAACGTTCTTGAAAACAAATACTAAAAAGCTGTATTTAGCTGTTCTCTAATACCTCTGCATGGAGAGGAAAAATGACTCAGATTCTTCTGGTATGCCCTAAGGAGCTCTATTCTTTGAGTGGTTTTGGTTTCTGACCATCAGTTCATTTACTTTAAAGTGGGGGGCCACGAAATAAAATCCAAAGTGCTTTTGTCTCAGTGGATTAATTTGGAATATAATGTTCTCTCTTCCTGTTGAGAACACTAGAAGGTTAATTTACAAGGAAAAAAAGCACTGTTTTTAAAAGGAACTTGCTAAATATTTGTAAGGCTTCTGTTGCATTTTAGCAGACATCTTATGAGCCAGAAAATAACAGCTGCCTTTGCCTTAAAAAAAAAGCAAACCCCAAAACAACTAAAAAAGTTGTGTCACACTTCCTTTGGACTAATGCTTTGAAAAACAGCCTGGTATTTCCTGACATTTTATGGCATTTTATTGCATAAGGAAGAGTCTGTACAGATCTTGAAGTCTAGCTGGTGAACTAGCAGGTGAAACAGGAGGAGTTGGCGTAGCACCTTTTTTTCATCTTGTTCTGCTAACAAATATTCATTCTGGTCAGGAAAGTTCATCCCTGAAGGGCACAGAAGGTGCTTGTCAGTCAACGTTGGCAGCCTCAAGAGAAAGTTCAAAGGCACCATGTTAAACTTGGCTTTTATGGGGTTAACAGTTGTCTGAGGTGATTATTAGTAGCTAATAAAATATTTTTGGGCACAAATAATTCTTAGCAGGGCAGCTGGCGTGTACAGATTTAAACCAGCAGTCTGCAAGAGCAAGGCAGCTTGCACCTCTGGGGGAAAAAATATAAAGGAAAAGAAACCTGCCCACTCCCAAAGATAGGAGCTTGGGAGGGCAGGAGATAAGAGAAAGCTTCAGTAAACACAAATCTTCACTAAAGCTGAGAGCCTGGATGTATCCCTTGGCTCCAGTTAAGTGTAATGAAGTGGCTTAATTCAGTATTACTTGAGCAAAGGAAAAAAAAAAGCTCATCTGGACAGTAACAGCATGAGCGTGTGACGCCAGCCCAGATGTGCATGCTGCTGCATGGAATCAAGGCACTGCTGGCCATTCCCCCATGGCTCGAAACAAAACCAAGCCTGAGGCTAAAATATCTTTCAGTTACTGATTTCTATCAGAACTGGTTTTTGCCACAGGGCTAAAACCAAGGATTATCTGGGCCCATTTGAGACGATTTCCAAGATAGGGGTGTACATGGAGAGTGTGAATGATCAGAGGTCAATGCTGATTGAAACAGCATAAAACCTTTGGGGAGAAATGTTACCATCTCCTCATTCAAAGCCCTCAGAAATATGAAAACGATACTTGCGGAGGCTCCAGGCAGTGAAACGCACGTTGAGGGCGGTGTGGTCTAAGTGCATTCTCTCTTAAAAAAGACAACATTTTTAATGCTGACTCACTTGTGTCAGTAATATTTTCATCTCCCCATTCCTTCCACCCTTTCGTAAGGTAAAAAAAATAGTGCCTAGAAACCAGGCTTTTGTTTTCTAACCAAACCGTGGTTAATGGCCACGTTTTGTCATAACACAAACTGCTGGAGTTGTCAGTGGAACGCTGCGAGGAGATTAATGAGACCCACAGGATGGGTCAAGCTTGTGGCCAGCCGTCAGTGGTGTGTGTTCCGGGTCATGCAGAGAGGAGGCTTCACCAAACAGGGTGAGATGATGTCTGGTTTGCTCTGAGGGGGATGACTCTGGATTTTGAAGCAGGTTGTGGGCTGTAGGGGCTGATGTTGGGAGAGAGAATGGGTGATACATCTGCTGGGTGCTGCTGCCCTTCAGCTTCTGACTTCCCAGAGTTTAAGAGACCGTGCTGTTTGAAGGCTAGGGTGGGATTTTTTGGGTTTTGTTTCTGGGGGGGTTTTTTTTTGGTTTTTTTTTCTTTGGCACATGAAACTTGCCAAAGCACCGGTTTAGGAGGACAAGCGGCATCAGCGTCCAGGTGCATGTCCCACCTTGGGACATTTAGTTTCACCAGGCAGGAGCTCACAGCCTCGACTCTCCTCCCTTTGGTGGTACCAATGCGCAGCTGAGCCCTGCGCATGGGCTTGTGTCTGAGGTGTAGTGCTGATTTTGTGGAATGCCCAGCCAAGCCCTCCGTGACTTCTGATACCTCTTGGGAGTGGATTGCCGTATAAGCAAGACCTTCGCAAGGGAGGGGAAGAAATTAATTTGTCCCTGGAAACAGGTCATTAATTTCTTTTTCTTTCTCGAAACTTCCTTGCTCTCACCCGAGAGGTGTCAGGTCAAGACTAGGGAAGGCAGTTTATGGTTGATCAAAGATGTTAGTCCTTGGTTTGGATCCTCAGTATGTATGTTTTCAAGTGTAAATATCCTGCTAATGCAGACCTCCGAACACTCCCACACTGTCCAAACAACTGATCTATGAAAAACACCGCAGCCTGTGTTAGTGATCAAAGGAAGATACGGTACCTTAATGGTCAAAGTTTATTAAACAGTTTTATTTGCACCCAGGATGAAATATGAGGACCTGATGTGCAGAAAGATTCCTCCTGTACGATAAGACATGTGTGGACGTAGGTGCTCCTTGCAAGGTGACTGCTGGGAAGTATGTTCTTCTACTGAACGCAATTCCTTAAGGGTTAAGGCGCTCGTTAGTTTTTAGCTGCCAGTTATAGTGGTAATAAAGTCTTCCTCTTTGCAACAGGATATTTATACAAATGCGATCCGAGCTTCTAATCTAAAGGGCAAATTGATTTGCCGGCAGTGTTTATAGCTTAGAAAATAAATAACCGTCCTCAACTGGGTTTTGGAATGGGTTGTGTAATACAAATGGCAAAGCTAGCATCAATCTGTTTCAGTTGGGGTCAGATTTGTATATAATGTGCATATGTTTGTATATGATAGAGCTGTTTCCATGATGCTATAGAGAAGCGTCTGTCTGCATTTCAGTTCAACTCCTGCTTTGGGTATGGGATTTGTTGTGTTTTAGGGTGATTGGTTTTTAGTAGTTTAAAAGTCGAGGTTATTCTGAACGAAACATATGGGTTCCATAACCAGCTGACTTTTCCTACCAAAAACAGAGAATACCATATCAGTGCCTTCTTTCTGTTCTTAAAGTACAAAGATTAATACTACCCCTTTGCCCTCTCCCCTGTCTTTATGGCTTAAATTGCATTTAAACTCAGAGGTGTATCACTGTAGCTGTCATTACAGCTAGAATTCCCTTAGTCTTATGAAATCATGGTCAAGGAAATGAGAAATATATCTCCTATCCCTGTGACTTGCGGCTATTTTTTCTTTTTTCAGTGTTCCTGTTTGGTGAAATGTTTGTTCCTCAGAGCTGTGAAGCTGAAGACCTTGAGCTGGATGTAGGGGGGCACCTTTGCACTAAAATATCAATGTTGGTTTTTCTAGGGGTTATCACAGACCTGCTGGCTGAGCTTGCCCCACAGTCTTAGCATGGGGAGACCACGTCGTCTAGTTCAAGGCTCTGATCTTCCATTCTTTGCCAGATGCAGCCTTGAAACCAGTGTTTCACCCTGTTGCTCTTCCAGTGAGTCTACCCCAGTGACTTAATCCCTGCCCCTGCAGACTTCAGTTCCAGAGCGATGCCTGTGGTGGGACATCCTTTTCAGCGCAGGGGAGCTCTCTCAGAGTGGTGGTGGTGTGAGGCTGATCTTACCTGTCCCTTCTGGTGTGTCCCTGTGTCTGGATGCGTCCAGGATGGCTTTCCTCTCCCTATGCTGAATTGCAGACCTCCTCCAGAATGTGCCAGCATCTCCATTCTGTGCTTTTTCCTCTGCTGGCTGTCAGTCCCTGTGAATTAGTGCCCAGCTGCTAGTCTTGGGTTTCACCATGGAAGTAGGTAGATTTGTAGGTAGATAGCTCTTGATATTTCCTTCCTCATTTCTAAGGAGCTCTTACAGGATGTGCACATCTCTCCTGGCCCTCTGGCCCATAGATGGTAGAGCTTCTTCAAGGCAGTTAAACTGAGCCTTACTTCTCATAAAATGATGGAGACTACCATTGCTTCCCGTGGCAGCTTGTTCCAGGTGCTGACATCCCCCTGCCTGAGGCTCTCCCTCTGTGCGAGCGAGCACTGATTGATTCAACTTTGTATGGTGCTTTTAAATCTTTGGAGTAACAGTCATTTAGACATAAATTGTGTTGTGGCAGTACCTCATGCTGTGCGAGTGCTGCATAGAGCCTGCTCTATAAGTAATAAACACTTTTAAATTCAAAGTGGTGCTTACGTCTACTGCAAGATAGTGGATCCGCAGGTTTAAACAGGCTGTGTTCCTGTTGATGAAATGTTCATTCCTCAGAGCTGAAAGGTTTGAACAGGCTGTGATTTCAAAGCTTCGTCTATGCAGAGCTCCGTTTCTGAGTCAGATGTGAGTGCGGTTATCAGTCCGTTGTTAGTGGATAAGAGCAAATAATCTTGCTGTTTTGCTATATGCAGGATAATTTTTACAGAAGGTTGATGTCAGTGCGAGCTAAAGATTCAGATCCTGAGGTACGCAGAGGAGAAGGTGTTTGGAAAGTGTGTTAATTAAGATGTAAAACCCACACACTTCTGTGCAAAATTCCCTATGAGAAGCTGCTGCTAGGCAGTCTAGACTATTATGTCAACTTGTCTTTGAAGAAAAGTAAACAAAAAGGTTCAGCTAAGGAAAGTTTTAGAGACTTACAGTAATTAATGGTTTGGTAAATGGCTGTTGATGCGTAACAATCCTTTAAACACCTGGGTAATTGCGAGCTTTGAAGTTGGGCCAAAAATATTGCTCCAAGACCTGTAATTAAAATAAGAGACCTTTAACTTGGTAATTTTGAAGGTGAGATTTCTGTTTGTTCTCACTGTCTCCCTGGTAAAACTTCTGCCTGGTCGGGGAAAGAAGGCCAGGGAGGATGGGAAACTAAAAAACCTACTTCAACAGATGCTTCTTTAAATTTAGCTTTTTAAAGCTCTGGTGTTTTTCCTGTAGCAAAGTTCCATGTTGTAATGTGTACTCAGAACAGAGAAATTATTTTAATGTGAACATTTCACTAAGTACAGTAACTAAGATTAACCACTTGACCTGGTTACTAATTTGACTAAATTCTAATCTAATTAGTGTTCAGTTAAAGAGAATTAACACCCAGGGACATTTCGTTGAAAGGTTTACACAGAGGTTTCAGTTAACAAAATATTTATCTTACGGGGGAAAAGCGCTGCAGTTAAATGCAAGCTTCTCCTATAAATGCCCCGAGTACATGGTTGGGATGCCAGCATTAATAATAGTAGCTATATTTGATATTTATATCTGACAAATCAGTGTGCTCTCTGAGGACACTGGAGCTAAACCCTGCCTTCTGAATTACACAGGCTATATTTCTTTTGTAAACTGTGTACTTCTTTCTGTTTATTGCAGACACTTGCAATTGCTCTGTTGACCTTTGCTTCTCCGTCCTCCTGCAGAGTTCTTCTGCAGGCCATGGAAACGCTCCCATTTATTTCTTGGGACTTGAGACCATTCTTTAGGGCCCTGATCCAGAACATAGAGCTCCTATTTTGATCTGGGAATCTCTAACTTGCATCTTCCCATTTAATGTCCTCTCTTCTCTCAGGGAAGTTGTTTCAGCTCATTGCTTCAGTTTCTCCCATTCACTTGCTTCCTTTTAATAATCTAAGGTTGATACCTATTATGCCTGCAGCACCCTTATTATGGAAATCATTAACTGAACTCAACCAGGTGGTTAAGCACATTGAAAATAAAGGTGAGGCTGTCAGCCACCGTCACTAGACAGTAGCTGTATAAAAACCCAGAGGCAGGTTTAGGCAGAGAGGATGTTAGGAACTGCCTAACTGTTTTGGTGATGAAATTGATCTTCTGTACACTGAATTTGACAGTCCTGCCATGCAGGTGCCAGAGGTCCGGTGATTTCCTTGACTTGTGGGGTTGCTTGGGCATGAAACCTCTGGACTGACTCTGCTCTCTTCAGCCTCTGCCAGGAGCAGATATCCCTTCCTTCCAGCTCAACGACGCTGGCTCATGCATTTCTTCCAACCTCTCTTTTTCTAGTTTTCCTGTTCTTCATGCTCCCTTCCTGTTTCCCTCAGGTCCCGTCTTGCCTCTGTTATTCTCAAACACTGAAGTTTTTGGATATCCTTCCATTGATGTGACCGCGTACACGGTCACGTTCTTCCTCTCAGAAGGCCGCTGCCCGCCTCGCTGCTCAGGATCAATCGCATCGCTTAATGACTAGAAATTCAATACTGTGTTTCCTGCGACTTGCTCGGTATGTGATCTGTTTCTCACCTTCTTGTCCGCTCTTCAGATTTCACTTTGACTGTGGGCTTCCACCTCCTCATGTGCCACACTCAGTCAGGTATCTGACTGCTTCCTGAGCACTTTCTTTTTTTGATGTGACTGTAAGACAAAGTTAGTGGTGGTGGTCTTGTGCCCATGAGAAGCCAGTGAGGGTCAGCTGTCTCTGCTAGGTTTAGTTACCACTTCTGGATGTTTTTTTTTCATTTTGCCAGCACCACCTTTGGCTTGCAGGAATCCCCTGATCATCTGCTGTGTGCTCTCCCACTTTTGCAACAGGTAGGACCATAGAGTGTGTACCTGCTATGCAAACATTGACAGCAAAACTGGTCCCTGCCAAAGTCAGCCAACAGCCCAGAAGGGGTAATAAGGCTATGCAGAGCTTTAGCTCTTGTGCTTTCTGTGTTTCCTTTGCAGCTCTAGTGGGAAAGGAATGGAATAAATGTGTTTTCCGTGGTCTTCAGAAAGCAGAACTAGGGGAAAAATAAATCCAGTTGTGTGGCCGTGTTTGCCATGTGGTTGAGCGTTCAGGAGGGTTTGCTCTTACAGAGTCCCCAGCTGCTCTGCAGCCAAACGTTTAGTTCGGTGGGATGTAACGTCAAAGGCTGCAGTGGGACATTGTCTGGAGAGGTCGATTGCCGGGAGAGTATGGCACTTAGAGGAGGGGAGGTGGGACAGGAGATCAAAAACCAATTGGTGCAAGGGGAAAGGTCAGAAGAGGTGCTAGGAAAACCCCTTTTCAGTTACAGTCCATTGCAAGCACTGGAGAAGACCCATGTAATGTGTAAATCATATTCTGAGGTGGGAATGATCTAGCGGTTCATTCCTCTCTTAAACCTGGAGAGAGGTTGAGTGGTCTCAGCTGCAGCTGCTGGTTGTGTCTCCTTTAAGTTACACTTCATTTTATATACCCTGCCTGGGAAAGCCCAAATCTTTCAACCTTAAGGGTTCCAAAACTTGTGGCAGCTGGCCAGCCCCAGCCACTGGCTGCTGCTGGAGGTGAAGGTCAGAGTCATTCCTGAACCCTCTTCCCGTTGGAGGAACGGTGGGAAGGACTCCTGTGGGAAAGGCTGCTGAGTCAACCGCAGAGCATGCAGCTACCAGTGGGGCGGAGGAAAGCCTCCACACTGTAAAAATAGCTGCACTATGAGCCCTAATATTCTTAAGTGCTTATTTTTCCATGTGTGATCTCATGCAAACCAAGCTGCTGGGCAGTATGACATAGTGGTTGGCCAAAAATAAAATGTAACTCCATCAAAATGTTTTTTTTCTGAAGTTAACCTTTGATGGATGGAAGGGTAAGGTACCCTGTTTTCTCACTTCCGTTAAGTTATTGTTAGGAAAAAAAAATCCAGGGGCGAAAGCCAAATGAAGATGGGATTGACACCTGATAACGGTTTTGTGATGATGGCCACAGGTTTAGGATAGCAATTGTAGATCTCTTGCACAGGAAAGTTATGCCTATAATACAGTGAGAAAACGTATCTCTGAATGCTTTTCCAGCTGATTTCACTGAACTGAGTTTTGGTGGCCATCTGATGCTGCAAAAAAGGTATAGACTTGATAGCGTTTGAAGCTGAAGCCCATGAAGGACCCAGTACCAAAAGCCCTGGAAAAAGGCACTCTAATTCCCATTGATAAGCTTCAGAAAAGGGTCTTTAGAGGTTCATTTTCCTTCACTGTTTGATGCTTGGGCTGTTAATTGATTTTTATTTTTTATTTTGATCAATTGATAATCATGGCAGGTCTGTGTTGTGGCAGGTGGGCTGGAACCATGAAACCCCTTTGACAAAAGCAACCGAATGCCTGGAAATGCTGGTAGTTTAACCACTGTCCTGCCAGGGCTAACATCATGCTTTTCAGGAAGAAGAGGAGTGCCTTGCTAATCCCTTGCTGGTGGAGAAACAGACAGACCTGAGGAGAGTGAGATTGCTTTCCTCCAGCCTAGACAAAGGTGAAAAACCTTTGTAATCCTGAATTTCGCATGTGGAAGCATGTGCATCTCATGGCAAAACTCTGGACACAAACAGGCAGATTTTGGGTGCTGGTTTGGTGGGGTTTTTTTCCTAGCTATTAACATCACTTTTAACAATTTCAGGTTTTGTTTCTGTAATGATGAAAGCCAGGGAAGAAAATCCCAATCTTGTCATTACGCTTCTCCTCTGCAGGGCCTCTGACCTGTTCCTGCTGGACACGCGGGTGGTGTGGGCCTCAGAAGAGGGTTGGCTGGAGTTCGATGTCACTGCCACCAGTAACATGTGGGTGATGAACCCTCAGCACAACATGGGCCTGCAGCTGAGCGTGGTGACCCGCGATGGTAAGTTACAGGCTAGTTGATGCAAGTCTCCTTGTGAGTCTCTTGAGTGCTGTCTAGAAGTGGTGCCAACTGAGGCCAGTGGTGACCTGGGGGTGAGCACATCTGTACACGGTGCTGTGGCTACTCAGATCTCATCAAACCTGAGGCAGGAGCCCTGCACTGGAGAAGCGATGCAGTTGCTGTCTGGGACTGGTCCCTCTGAGGGCAGCTGCAGTGACAGCATTCCCCAGCCCACAGAAACTGCGAAAGGTGGGAAAGGAGAGAAGGGACTGCAAAAGAGCATGAAATTGAGTGTTGGAAGATAAGCAGTGGGGAAGGAGGGGATCTAGATGAGCAGGTGACCAAAAATATGACAGTGACATCTGTCCTCTATAGGAACCAGTCTCCAATCTTATGTTTTCTTCCTATTGCTTAGTGATGGAGTTCGGTACAGCTGTGAGGTCGAGTGAGACCAGAGGGGCTGTCCACTGTTCTCCCTGAGGAAACATTAGTGCCAGCCTCCGCCTCCCTAAATGGGCTGAGAGCCCGTCCCTGTGCTCCTGATAAAGGCCCCCCATCTCTTTGCCCTCTGCTTTCCCTAGAGGTCTCCTAATTCCACTTCTGTTTGTTGTGTTTCATGGGCAGTGGAACTGATTTCATGACACACCTGGGTTTGTGTTCTATCTGTCTGTATGGCTCCTCAATGCCTAAAGTGGAGCAGAGATGCCATAGGGCTACCAAAGAGCCAGATGCAGTGGTGAAGCCTCTTGTCCTGCACAGGTAGGATGGTCTCACAAAAATGCCCGTAGGTCATGGTGGCAGGAGGGGAATGTTTAATGATGAAAGAAGAAGAGTGTCAGCAAGAAGAAAGGAAACACTGCTTATGGGGATGCTGCAATGCTGGAAGGAGCAATCCAACTGCACCGCTTCTCTAACACTCACTATTCTGTTTGCTTTGAAGGTTTCAGTGTAAATCCTAGGGAAGCTGGCCTTATAGGCCGAGATGGACCTTATGACAAACAACCTTTCATGGTGGCCTTCTTCAAAGTGAGTGAAGTTCACATACGGACCACAAGGTCAGCAACAAGCAGGCGCAGGCAACAGAATCGGAACCGCTCCACCCAGACTCAGGATGTTTCCAGGGTGTCCAGTGTCACAGGTAGTCGTGCAACGCATGCTGGGACAACTTCTCGTGATGTTTCTATTTCCTTTGGAGAGCAAAAGCAAGAAGGGGGATGTGAGGTGGGATGCTCCTCCTTGGGGGAAAAGGTTATGTCTGCAAGGGGATGGAAGAGGAGGGTCTCACTTACAGGAGTCCCCTTCAATCCAGGGTGGAGTCCAGACCCCATGTGAAGTTATGGCCATTGAATTCAAGGGGGTGAGGTGTTATAACCCCAACTCTTGAGCTTTTAGGTTGATTGCATAGCAAACATGCAAAATGGAATATTTAAAAGATTCTGTCTCTGTGTACACTGAGATTTATGATATTGCACATACTCATTTCCAGCAGAGTCCTCTTTTGGTTTTCTTCGGAAAAACTCTGATAGAACAGCATGAGATCGTTCCTTTTTTCCCTGTGAGAGCAGCGGTGTATAACCAGTGCAGTGCATTTCCAGACAGGCAGTGAGGCTTGCCTCTTTGCCCTGGCAAGATTTTGCTGCAGGTATTGTACAGTGAGTGCTGCTGGCACAACAGGATAACTCTGAAATTTCAGCAAAAATGAAGTGTCCCATCTTCTAAGTCTTGTCCACTTTCCAGCCTCTCTGCCTTGCATCACAGTGGTCCATTCATTGAGGACCTTCTTTCTTCTCAAACATTTCAGCCCATTCCAGGTTACTTGATTAATGTGCGTTTGCTGCCCCCTTCATTTCCAGTAGATGTCTGCTTTTCCCGAGTCTGGAAGTGACTGTACCCCAGTTCAGCCGATATTTAGACACAGCATGAGGAGATGAGCTGGCATTGCCCTAACTTCGCTGGTGTGAACCCATACGCTGTCCCCTGCTCTCACATGGTTGGGTTGTGGTTGAGCTGCGTTGCACCCAAGCTGGTCCTGTGCTGGCCCCAGTGCTGGGAGTCTACAGGGAGCTAGAGCCAGGCTGGGAGCTGCTCCAGGGCTGCCGGCCAGGCTTTGGGCACAGCCGTGTGCCGATGCAGCCCTACTGCTCCAGCCCAATGTGGTAATAGACTTGCCCTTTGGGCTAGCGTGTGCCAGCAGCAGTTGGCCATAGCACCCCTTGTGTGTCCTCGTGGTGCACTCCACAGCATGGCTGTGGGTTCCTATGCTGTGCTGTGCAAGTGCTAGACTCGGCTGGGTGTGAAAAGTCACTTCCTGAATTTTGAGGGCAGGAGAAGCAGCTCTGTCCTGCAGCCTGACCTCCCTGAGGGAGGCCAGCCAGTGCCAGCGTGGCATTGCCAGAGGAGTTACCATCTCATGTGGCACGGGAGCCCTCTGCCAGCCCCACAGGTGGCATCTGTTTTGTTCCAATTTCTGGGACTCTCTTCAGTCCTGGTTCTCCTTGGGGGCCTCCAAGCTGCAGTTTCAAAGGCAGGCACCACAGCTGCTCCCTCAGTTGCTTTCCCATGCGATGGGCTTGCTGAGGGCAGAGGTGGTTTATTGGTCTGCGCATTATGAGTGATAAGCCCAGCTTTTATGCAGGCAGCATGCAATTCTCCCACTCAGGTGAGCTTGGTTGCCACATCCCTTCATCATGAGAGCCAGTTTTTTGATGCATTACAGCACTTTGGGAAAGTTACTCATTGCGTTGCTCTTTCATGGTGCTGGTAGTAAAGTCAGGATAGGCTCCAACTTTCTCTCCCCAGCTCCACAAGCTCTGCAGTGCTAAAACCAAGTTTGTACTACTATTAAATCAGGCAATGTGACTCATAGCTCCAGAGGGAGCAGATATATTGAGCAAAAAGGGCCATTTTTACATGTCTGCTTTCTTGACTATGCTGCACATCAGGTCATAAAATTATAAAATGACAAAAAGGGAGAAAATAGCTGGTCATTCTGTGGTCTCACGGGCTTTTTTGAGCTCTTCTAGCTCAAAGCCACTTTTAATTTAAACCCTGGAATTTTGGCAATTCAGTGGTCAACAAGGTATAGTTGAGCCTCTGTGGATTTAAGGCAGGGGAAAGGAGGGGAATTTAAAGTTAAGATGTATGTTTGGTTAGTTTCTGTGTTTAGAAAAGAGAGACTGCATCAGCTTATTTTCCTTTCTAACTGTGACACTCTTAGACTCTTCTCCTTAAGAAGTGGTTGATTTAATTGCCCAAGAGGCACAAATGATGCATTTTTAGCCTGAAAGAGATGACAGGGATTTTTTCTTTCTCATTGTGTGGGTTCCTACATCCATGCCCCAGTGATGCGTGGTGGGGCTGGGAAAGTGTCTGTCCCAGAATGAAGCAGAAGGCGATCCCAGGGGTTACCCTGAAGGCTCTCCGGAAGGTCCCCTGATGTGTCTGAACCCAAAGCAGGTGCCGAACTGGGATGTTGCAGTCCCCTGCTATGTATCTACCCACCTGCCTACCTTCCTCTGTCACTGTATCTTACATCAGATTCTTGGTCTGTGCTCTTCCCCGAGCCAGGATTGCCACTGCCTGCCAGGCTCGAGGGCAGCTCCTCTCCTGGAGAGCAAGGTAGCTGGCTGGCATGGATGGCTTTTTGTAGACTGAACCTTCCTTTCTCTATGTTAGTGAATACACAGGTTTTCTTCCTTCAGTCCAAAAATGAGCCCCTTTCCCAAAAGGTGCTGTGAGTTGGGTTGGGGCAGTATGTTTTAAAAAGCCCCATTTAGTATCTAGATGTGGAAAGCATTCCCAGTCCTGCAGTTTGGAGCACATGAAATGTGCTGCTGGATCTGGTGAGCTGAGAGTTATGTGATGGCATGCTGCTACCTGTGGGATTGGGACCCGCTGGGCTCCCTTGGATGTGCCTTTGGGGTCCTGCAGTCAGTACCAAGTGCTCAGGTGATAAGGTTATGGCTGTGGCATAAGAGTCTCAATGGTCTGTATTTTTTCGTCCAGAATGCTCATTGCCCTGTATTATAAATGTGTAGTTTTGACTGGCTTAAGTAAAGCAGACCTGAGTAACCCCCGTGGTTATAAACTGCTTTGACATAGGGTCCTGTGCCAGTTCCTGGAGCCAAGATCTGTTTTTCTGCAGAAGGAGGATGGACAGGGAGAAAAGGAAGTATTTTTGTCTTGAGGCAGGAAACTGTATGCCAACTCTGGCCCAGGACATGAAGGAGGAGGTGGATGGGAGGAGCATGCAGGTGTCTCTGCTGTTGTCTGCAAGCTGTGGAGGCCCTCGCTCAGCAGTGTCCTGTGGTGGGTTTAGCTCACGCTCTCCAACTCCAGGCTGACCCTCTAGTTAACCTGAAGAGATGGGGACTCTCTTCAATGTAACAGACGGTGACCCTCAGGCTAAGGAGTTACAGTTTCTGTACGGGCCGTCTCCTTGTCCAGTGGCAATACCACTCCTCTTCTGCGAGTCAGCCTTCAGGCACATCCCTTTCCGTCAGCCCCTGCTCCTGGAGAGAGTCATGTTTAAATGTATGACTTTGCACTGCACTTGCTCTGAGTAAAACTTATGAAACACCTGTCTTTGGGTCCTTCTCTTTAGCCACCTCCGGGCCCCTGGGACTGGTGCGAGGTGCTCCATGAGAAACGGAGGGGCCCTCCAAGTGGCCTTTCCTTCCGGCAGACAAGCACAGCACCAGGCAGATTCCCCCCATGTATGGGAACCAAACAGTGCAAAGGGCAGCACGCACAGACACTGAAGGCAAACAAGGCCAGATGCTTTCACGGTGGCAAGGTTCTTGTTAAAACATCGTTATCTCATAGCCACCTCATCCCCTCAGTAGAGCGCTCTGATGCAGACCGGGGTGGCGTCACCAGCATCTCTGTATGTGCCTTTACACACGGGTCCATGTCAGCCTGACATCTTCCCTTCTTTCCACCCAAGCAGATGGCTTTCATGTGAAGTGGGCTGTTATTAACTGTGTGATCAGTTTACACCAGCTTTATCTGGACAAATCACCAAAGTCAAACACCAAGAAGAAGAGGCTGGCCTTGGAGACCTCTGTCAAAGCTATTTTGAATCAGAGGAGCAATTAATTACTGTGTGGAATTTGGTAAGCTGGCACCTTAGAGAGCAGCAAGAGTGTTCTCAGACAGATCGACCTCAGTAAATATTTATATATTCTTTGCCAGCACTTAACGTGGGAGAGGTTATAGGATATCTACGGTGAGTGTGTAAGTATCTGTAGGAGGAAGACCGTTAGGGTCAGGCTATTCTCTCTCCTCCTTCAGCAACACAAATGCCAGTGTCCAGCCTTAAGAGAAACATCTGTGCTCGCAGAAAGCCAGACTTGGGTTCTGGTGAAGGCAGACAACACTCAGTGTGAACAAGTGACAGAGAAGAGCCATCTTAACTGTGCTCTTCTAACTGTGCTGCCCTGGGAGTTATTTTTAAGTGCAGAGCCAGGGGTTTGGGGGTTTTTTAAATCTCTGTTTTAGGCAGAATAGCTTGCAGTGTGATTAAATGCAGTGCCGTGTAAATGCCAAGCTGGTGTTTCTGAATTGGTACATTCAAGGGAAAAAAAGAGATTATTTTGCTAAACCCACAGTGGGCCTATAGGAGCTCCCAAAGCAGCTCCCTAAACTTGCGAGGATTCTGAAGGTCTCTGGCAAACAGTCCTCACAACTTCAGCAGCTCACTGAGCTTTAGCTTACTGCCAGAACCCCTTTACTGTGTGGATTCCTTTCTTCTCAGGCCCGTAATTGTATGTACAACCAACATACATGGCTCCGGGGCACATGCCAAGCCCCAAACCATAGGGAATGGATTATTATGAGCATCTGTATTGCTTCATTTTTCCCCCCCAATTCAGAAAGCCAGTGCTGAGGGTTGATTAAAGGTTTGTAACAACCCTGAAGTTGGGCTAAAGTAGATCTATTGAGTAGACATGGTAGGCAAAGAGAGGGCAGGGGAGCTTGGGCAGAGGGTTAAACAGGAGAGAGGGCAAATCCTGGGAGAGGGGAGGCTCAGCATGGTGGTGTTTAAGAAAGTGAGGGCTGAGTTTGGGCAAGTGAGCTGGTACAGCTGCCTGCATCTACCTGGGATGGAGAGCGGCCAGTGCCCAGTGCAGGGTGTGAACCAGATGACTCCCACCAGAGAGCTGAGGCAAGTTTTGGGGGGCCAATTTCAGGTAGTGTGAGAGAGGACACATTCAGAACAGGTTCTGCTTCCTGTAGCTTGTTAAGCAGCTCTTTTTCTTCCCCTGCAGTGTTTCCTTATGCCTCTGCTCGCAGCCTGCCTCCCCACTCCTTTTGCTCTGTCTCCCGTGCCTTCTCACTCGGTTCCACTGTAACTCCCTATCAAATACAGATGGTTTTCTCTTAAGCAAACAACATATTTCCCACTGAAGAATGGTAAAGTTGTGTTTTCAGGTACTTAAACGAAAGCCTGTGACCACTAAAAGTATCTTCTGCTCATTTTTTTCCCTTGTTACGACCAGCTTATTTAGAAACACCTCATGCTAGAAATTTGCTCCTGGGCTGAGCCAGGGACTGAAAAGCTTCATCTGAAAAAAACCCACCACACCCTGGTTTCTACTGGGTGTGTCTGGTTGGAAAATGGAAAGCTTGAATAGAGACTGGGCTCTGTCCTTGCTCTCAGTGCTGCTGAAGGAGGGCGTGTGGTGCTGCAGCAGGCTGTTAACCAGCTCTGCTCACCTGATTAAATCAGAGATTGAAGCAAAGCCATGGCAAATCTGAAATGCAATCCTGAAAGTGTAAAACCCAGACTGCTTCTAAAAACACTTCTAGTCTGTGGTGGTTTGGAGGCTGGCTTCTAGGTGTAGGGTTTTCTCAGACTTCAGTGTTAACTGTGCCCGGCTGTGGTGCTGTGCTCCCCTGATGTCAGTTGGACGTGCTTTTAGTATTATAGTTTTTTCTTTTGAATAAATATTTGCATTTGTAGTTCCCAAACTTGGGGGGTGGAAGGGCTGGTGGTGCAGGGAAGGAAAAGAAAGGCTTATTCAAAGCCAAGGAAAAAGTCACTAAAAATATTTTTCTATCCCAGCTGCTGCATTTTGGGGGAAGCTACCCTGGGATGGTCCCTTCCACGCCACGTTCAGGCGTGGGGGGCTGGTTACTGAACGGCCCAGGGCAGCAGGAGGCAGGAGCAGCAGCGTGTGGCATCTGTCTGCTGCGAAACCATCTTTACTTGCAAATGAGGTGTGTGAGAGGAGAGGAGGCCCCTTGGATAAGGCACTGGAGGAAAGCACGTCCAGTCTGCGTCCAGCTCTGGAACGAGCACACACGTGTTGCTGCATGGTCAGGAACCTGGGCTCCTACGCTGCTTGGCCAAATTTGCTGCCATCTCTTCCGTGTGTGGTTCCCATTGGGCATGGAGCGTGGGTTCAGCAGCCGTAGCTGGTGGCCAAGCTGTCCTGCTGTCAAGGTGGTTTCTGTGGCTGCTGCGCAGAGGTTCAGCAGCTGCCCGAGGTGTGATGAAACCAGCCACCACCCATCAAGGGGGGATTTGTGCAGCCACTCGGGGTGAAAGGCCCCTCTGTCAGCTCAGCTTCTCCGCTCATGCAGTTCCAGGTGTTTGTGTGCGGAGCTGCCTCTCTTTCCAAATATAAATGGGAAGTTCTACTCACTGTCAACAGCTGCATTTTGTAGGGCATTGGGAGCAGCTCCTGCATGGTGGAAACATCCTCATGCATTGCACTGTGGCAAGGGGGAAGGTCTTATCAGGGCTTTGCCCACTGCGCCTCTGCTCTTCCCCTCAGTATTGGCACCAAGGAGCAGGTTCATGTTGAGTGTCTGTCAAATCCTGTGTTATCTGCAGGTAAGCAGGTTATAGGAAGGAGAAACTTGCTTTTCAGAGCATGACGTGTGGAGCTGGTGCCTGGAACTATGTGTGATGTTCAGGGCAAGGCTGTGGGTAGGGTACAGAGAGGGACTGGGACATGGCTGCACTACCTATGGGACATCTCAGCTGCTTAAGGACTTCTACTAACTGGCACAGAGGCTCAAGGCAAGGATTAACCTTCCCAGGGTTCTCATTCTCTCAGTAAACGTGTATGTTTTGGTTTACCACCTTGGGCAGCACATGTTGGAACCCGTGGCTGAGGAAGCGGGGTGAGTTTGAGCATCCAGCCTGCACCGGGCTGAAGGGGTAGATGTGTTTTTAAGAAGTCATTTTACTGGAGGTGTTTCACAAGCACGGCTTGTGAAGTTGGTAAAGGCAGCTGCAGAAATCAGAACAAAGTCACTGTTACTTGGGTGCCTCCATTCCCACAGGCATCTTAAACGCTTTAGCCCTGCTTTGGATGTCCCTCCACACCCTTATCCTTTTGACTGCGGCAGGAGCTCCCCATTTCTCCTGCTGAGCCCGCAGGGACGCTCTGTCAGGTTTCACTCTCTAAATTCCTGTTTTGTTCTTTTTCTTTTAACAGATTACAACAGCAGTGACTTAAAAACAGCGTGCAGAAAGCATGAGCTTTACGTCAGCTTCCAGGACTTGGGGTGGCAGGTGTGTGATGTTTCTCTCCGGGTAAACTAGACGTTTTGTTATGAAATGTTATCTAAACAGTGTCATGGTAATTCCACTTGAGGCTGCCATTATGCTTTAAAATGTCCCTTGTGCCTCCTCACTGAAACCCGTCACAGGGAAGGGCAAATAAATATTGATAGCAGTGACATTTGATAAGATCCAGAGGAAGCTGGATGCTTTATGAGATTCAAGCGTACGGCCACTCTGTCACTCCTGAGAGTCACGGCACAGGCAAGGGCTCACGTCTGTGTACCTCTAATGATAAAGAAAACAGCTGACGTTACACTAAGCAGTGATTTTAACCAAATTGGGCATATTTTAGTGAGCAGCCTGATTTTAACCTTGGCCGTTGCAATCCTCCACCCTTACCCCACAGTTGGTACTGACTGTGGTAGGTGGACTCAAGACTGGGTTTAACTGCAACACCTTGAGGCCAGAGAGTTGTTTAGAGTAAGTTCTTTGGGACCAGACCAAGTTGTCATCAAACATCACCTTTCAAAGAATGCCCTCATCTTCTTTTTTAAAATTGTAAAATTATTTTTTATTCTTTCGTTCAGCACTTTTGTGGAGGAGATCCCGTTTCCATCAGCTAATGTTTTCACCAGATGATTGTAATTCGGGATGTCAGGGCTGTCCCCACTGCTTCTGTAATACCTGACACATGAAAGTCCTCTCCCAGCTAATGGGACAGCTGCATTTTTTTCGTAGTGTGTGTCAGCTTCAGCCCACTAGCCAGAACTGGAGCTGCATGCTGATTCCCATTACTTGTTAGAGGCTTTTCCTTTTACTTGTGCACCTCCAGCTCCTCTGCAGCTCACCTGCCCTGCTGCCAGGCAGGAAGCGATTTCAGTTGTGACATGCGCAGTCTCAAAGGCGCTGCTGTCACCATTCTAGCTGCAGGCTTGAGCAGAAGGGTAAGATGCTGCCAGAGGAAGGCACAGACCAGCAGGGCTGTGTGCAGGAGCTGGAATCCAGATCGTTCTTGTTGGAGGGGGCTGATGGATGCACAGCAGCCCTCCATGCACTTGTTGGGTACTTCTGTCTCCTTCAGAACATCCACCACATTTTTTAGCGTCAATTTTTTTTAGCAAAGCGCTCCCTTAAAGCACTGATTTAATTACATGTTCTGTACTGGTTTCTGTAGCAGGAGAGTGACTGTCTTACAGAAAGCAGCTCGGTTTATGGGAACAGATTATGGGCAAGTTCTTACAGTAGCATGAAGGGGTGCTTTTGCAGTGACCACTGCAGCCTTGGGCAGTGAAGCTGCAGTGGGCAGCTCTGGCTGCTCAGGGCTGCTGTAGCAAACTCTAAGTTAGCTAGTTGTCAGGTTAAAGGGGAAGGCACCTGAGAGTTGTGTGCACGTGGCACATATCGGTGACCTGCAGAGCCTGGCGCCACCAGAGGGAAAGGGCTGCTACTAATTCGTGATGCTTTCAATTCACCTTTGGCTGTTTTGTGTCAGCTGCGGAGAAACTGTTAATTTTTTTATTAGCCTTTTGGTGAAGAATCACCTTCTTCCATAGCATGGAAGTCACGGGGGTCCTCTGCTCACTCAGGCTGGGCATCCTGCTTCTCCTTGAGGAGCCTGGCAGAGGTGGAGAGGCTGTTACACAACTAAAACTTCCCAGAGTGGCCTTAGCAGGCTGGCGACCCTGTCCAAGAGCACATAAAGCAGAGTGTGAGGCACCACATCAGTATTCTATATATTTTTCCTGTCCTGGAGCTCCCTGGTTGAATGATGGCATGATTTTCTCCAGGAGGGGACAGCAGCTGAGGCTGTGACTCGGCCGCGGGAAGGTAGTTCAGCCAGAGGACCTAACCTGCTGGGAACGTCAGAACTTGAAGGCATCCAAACCACAATCCCCACAAGGCAACACAGGAAGAGTTCTAGGAATGAAACGCTCTTAATTCATGGCAGTTGAGCTGTCCATAGACGTGCACCGTTCTTTGGCCATTACAATTAGTGTGTCCATGGAAAAGTCATGGCCCACATAAAAACAACAAACCCCGAGCCCTAATAGTTTCAGTGAAAACACATTTTTACCCTCAAGAAAGAAGTTAGTGGAAAATTTTCAGCTGCCCTTAATTGCCTGCAGTTGTCTGCACAAGTTGGCAGCTTTTAATTTGAACCGCGTTCTGTTTGTTTCCTTAAAAGGACTGGATCATTGCTCCAAAGGGCTACGCAGCCAACTACTGCGACGGGGAGTGCTCGTTCCCACTCAACGCCCACATGAACGCCACCAACCACGCCATCGTGCAGACCCTGGTAGGTCTCCAGACACCTCGATGCCAAAGCCATAGGTGACCTGGGAAAGGCATTACCATTGTCTCAGTCCTGTTTTCTTTTTGGCAACAGGTTCATCTTATGAATCCCGATTATGTTCCCAAACCATGCTGTGCACCTACCAAACTAAATGCCATCTCTGTTCTTTATTTTGATGACAATTCTAACGTAATCTTGAAGAAATACAGGAATATGGTGGTAAGAGCTTGTGGATGTCACTGACGAAGTTGTCTTCCCATGGACTCCATGATTCTGCCATGACCTTCCGTACTACCTTCCCTGCGTTCATGAAGTACCTGACCTTGGGGAACAAAACAATGGATGAACCACCTTTTAGAACACCATGTATGTGCCTTGTGGGAGGAAGAGGTGTGGGGACCACATGCTGGGGTGTGAGCAAACCCCTGGATTTCTGTACAGCCTGACCCTCCACCACGGCAACTGCCTGGCGCTGCAGAGCAGCAATATGCTCACACGCTTTCTTGGGCTGGGACAGTCTTTCTCCCTCCTAGCAGCTTGGCCGTAGCAGTTGCTTGGACACGTGCTGCAGTGTTACCAGATGGACACCCAAAACAAGTGAGTTCTTTGGGGGTGGGAAGATGAGGGGAGAGCGGGGGAAGCTGGAGTACAGAAAGCGGTGTTAGTGCTTCAGCGTTACAGCGTACATCTTATACAAGGTAATGAAGAACTCCTGAGGTAGGGAATGGCCTTTTATCTCGAAGGACCAGTTACTACACCCAGGTTGTTGCTCTCTTCCGGAAAGCTGTTGTGACTATGTCTTCACTTGTGCCAAAGCAAATGGTTCCATTTTCTTCTCTGAGCACAGTTTAGGCCTGACTCTGCAAGCAGGCATACATCAACTTGGCCACACCCTGCATTAGACATGCTAGCGTGAACTCAGGCCCGGGCTGGTCTTTCCAGTTCACGATTTGACTGACTGGGCGATATAACTTGATGCACTTGTTCTTAAGCAACTCCCTCCCACTCCCCATGCAGAGCTGCCTCACCTACTACCCCCTGCCCAGGAAGGAAGTGGGGATGCTTCTGCAGCTGTAATTCAGACGCAGAAGCTTAAGGGCTGTTTGTTCTCTAGGTGGACAATGTATTTACAGGAAGAGGGAGTGTCAACAATGCAAGCAAGGCTTTGGCCAACCTTCCCCCTTCTCCTCACGCACTCACCAACTGGTATAATGGAGACAGGCACCGTGCAGCCGCGGTTTGTCTAGCAGAAGCTAATAGCAAATTGTTTTGATCAATATTAAACTTGTAGTAAATGCACTTACCTCTACTTCTTGCATTTAAAAGGCTTCTTGTAAATACAAGCTATAATTTATTGCACTTGTCACTGTATATTCCTTGTGCTGTACCAGTTATAGAAAGACTGCTTTTTAAAAAAGTTTTTATTTAGAAAAATCTCAGTGTAAACAATTGTACCACTTTGATTTTATACAAGAAACTCATGAGATTGTGCTTCACTAGAAAGTTGTTAAAAACTGGTAATAAAGGCTTTCTGTAAGGCAGAAGTGTATACATTGATCTAATACCTCTGCCAGTACAACACTTGGCTCTCACTGTGGCTTTTTCACCTCTGCACATTTTTAGATTGTATAGAATCCAAAGTTCTGGACAGACAGTGAAATGCAGTACCAGGAGAAATTCACTGATGTAAAAGGTCATTGCTGGTTTACCTTTAAAACAAAAACCAACAAGCAAACCCCAACCTACTCCATATGATGGACAAAAAAATCAGCATTTTGACAGATGAGTCAAATTAGCCTGTAGCCACACTCACTCCACGAGTTTCTGTGCACACGAGAGGGCAGAAATCACTCCTTGTTTTTGTTTGCTGTTGTCTTTGTATCATGACAGTTTGTGCAGCATGAACTCTTTGGCTTTCAGTTATGTCTCAACATGGAACGTCCCACGCACCAAAGAACGGATTCCCCTAATAGTTGAGGCACCGCAGGGTTCATGGTCCTGGAATTCAAACCTATCAACACTTACTGCTGGGACAAAGGTTGAGGCTCAAGAAGAGCAGGGAATTACTTGTTCTACTACTGTAGAACAGCTGAATGGGAAAAATTAACCACTGTACTTCTTGTTCTCTACGTACTCTGAGGAAGGAGCAGGTCAGCACAGGGGCTGTCTAACTAACTGCTCATGTAGCATTAATGGAGCAGTTATACCAGCGTCTGTTCCCCTTGGCTCTGTTTGTTTGAGCCAAGCATCGTCACTCCTCAGGAGCAGAACAGAAGCAGCCTGTGAAAACCCACCTGACACATGGACACTGCAGCACCAGGCACAATGTCCAGTACTGTCACTTGCACTATGACTCGACCTCCCATGCTGAGAGGATTAACAGCAAACACCCAGCTCACGGTGGCCTGGTATCTCCCAAAGGGGGGTGTGTGCTTTCAGCCTCCCGTGGCTCTCCACCTCTTAGCCAGCAGCTATATTAAGACATAGGGTTTAAGTACAGTTGTAGAGGCAAAAGTGACTCAACACAGCTGCAGCTTTTACCTCTCTAGTAATGCTGGGCCATTGGTATGGATTACTTTTTAACCAACGCTAACCTGAAGATAGAAATACTCTATTGGTGCCCTTAAGCTGGTTTTTCTTAATCTATTTTGGTCTCAGAGAAACCCATTTACACTTCATTGTGGGAACGCAGAAATGCAGCAATATTCCCCATGTGCACAGTAAGTACTTGTTAGCTTCCCTTCACACACAGGGCAGCACGTCTTTAACACGCACACAGAGGAAAGATACCAATGTTTAGTACATTCAATTTCCTAAAAACAAACTAAACGAAAAAAATTCCCCAATGCCCACCCCCAAATACACTATTTGAAAACTTAGCAATGACTGGAATCCCTCAGCTACTGTACAAAGCCAGCCAGGGACGGAGCATCCAGACTTTTATTACAATTCATCCCTTGCCTGACGCAGGACAAAGCTATGCAGCGATTCAAGGTCTCTCGTTCCATTGTGTTCACTGACTTTCTTTCCACCTCGGAAAAGCAGAAGTGTAGGATAACCACGTACCTTCAAAAGACACACACACACACACAAGAGAAACTTGTTACCAATGTCCAAACTCCCTGGTATCCTTCATTTGCATTTACCTGACTGAAAAGCCACCCGACTCCTCAGTAGGCCATCTTAATTTAAACCCACTCAAACCCCACATGGGGACATCCATTGCCAGCCTGTACTTTCTGGACATGTGTAAGGGACCGGGATAATACATGTTCCCGCCAGCTCTTAGAACAGCAGCTCCAGCTCCCTCTTCGGCTGTCTGCCTACCAGCACCAAAAGACTTTTGTTTTTTCTCAGAGCAGAACTCTGCATCGCTTACTTACTGCAGGACTGCTTTGGTGCTTTTGCAGAGGGGAGCTTCTTAAATTAGGGGCTTCTTCAGCTTTATCCCATAATGAGTGTGACCCAGGCTGAACAAACAGTCCAGGGAAGAAGCAGTGTCACTGGGTGCTGTTCTGAACTACCTCTGTTTTGGCTGATGTCAAACACAGCTGCACTGTCAGCAAGCACCCTCACACCACAGCCTTGAACACTGGGCACACACCAGCATCCCGCTTGTCTTGGATCTGTCACACTTACAGAGAATCTGCTGCAGACGTTACGTTCCACGGTGCAGTCTACCTCGGCGATTTTTACATTGGTCAAACCTGGAAATTGCTCTTTGGCAAGGTTCTCCCATGTTGGAGCCAAGTTCTTACAGTGACCACACCTAGAAACAACAGAGAGATTTGTTCAGCAGATGATACACCTTCTCGTTTATCTCTACTGTCCCACTGCAATAGCTTTAAGTGTAACTAGGTGCCTTTCCTAGCCCCAAAGGAGTTCTCCCTCCAACTCCCCTGCACCATTATGTCAGTAAACGAGCTAAGAAAACGAGTGATTTTATGTGAATTAAGCACTGAAGTAGTTTCCGGCCTTTGTTAGTTTCCTCTGGAATGGTATTCTGGTTGTCGGTGCATTAACATTTCACCCTACAGACAACTATAAAGACAAGCACAGAGAATATTTAAATTAAAAAAAAAGAACACCGATGTTTTAAATAGGCGCAAAATGGCTGTAGTACAAATTAAGTCTCAGGTAACATGTGCCAGTTATGTTAAAGCTACGTAGCCCAAGTTTAATTAGGTAAGTGAGATTTTAATTTCTCTGTTAAATTTCTTCCAGTTCCTAAAGGCCGCCTTGACCAATGTAGCATCACCCAATGCTGGGAACTCAATTTTAACAGCGGCACTTGTCAACACAGATCCTGTTTTTATGAAACACCACAGTAGTTTAATGCATTTTCTCACTGAAGGTCCCTGGCTTTTAACCAGTACCACTGTGCTTTCAGGTAAAGCTGCGATGGAATTGTGTGATAGTCAATAGCTTCACTTAGCAGATGGAAAAAAGACACCAGGCCCTGTTCTGATTTGCGTTAAATAGATAATCATTCCAGTTATATCACCAATAACACCAAAAAGCATGTTTCTATTTTATTCCCTTACGTCTCTACAGTAATGTGAGAATGCAGTTCACAGAGTACATGCAATGAACACCAGTGTTGTTGAGAGAGAAAATGATACCGTAAAATGGCAGGAACTGTAGTAAAGTATTAATTCTGTTTGTGTTTTGATCTCAGCTTAGCCAAGTTCATAGCTGGAACTTCTTACTGCCTTCAAGACAAAATCCCAAAGCACAAAGTCAGTAGAGTGGCATTGCTCATTCTGTTCCAACCCTTCACTGGGTTACTAGAACAGCCCATAATCGCCTCGAGGCTGGGTCAGTGCGTTTACTAAAACAATGAAAGATGTCTCTCACAAGTTCATAATGCAAGCCAGCGTCTAGTTAAACCACCTTGTTAATACACAGTGACAGTATAAAAGCATTTCTGACCATGCACAAAAACTACTAGAGGAGGACGATTTTATTCCTTGCGGTGGAAGTCACAGTGCCATTTATCCAAAACCAACTGACAGCACGAGCAGGCAACGGCGGAGTGTTTGCTGAGCCCTACACAAGTTGATCCACGTGGAAGAGAAACAGGTCATTCATGCGCAGAGCACTACGACTGCATACAAAACGTGACTTTGGGAGCTAAAAGGAGAATCCCAGCTACATAAATACAGGACGCGTTGTCCGAAACGGTGGCTTTCAGAATGCTGCAGCCAGCAAGCACACCTCACTTGAAGAACCTGACTCCCTGCATCCCAAACCACCACTTCTCAGCCTGCCACCCAGCACCAGTCATACCTGGGAGAGCCAGCAGCACCCCATGAAAATCTCATGAGATGAGGAGGTGGTTAGAGCACAGTATTAAGAAAAGTTAATTAAAAAGGGAGCATTTCTTTATCTCAGACTTTCCAAAAAAAAGCTTCTCAGATAACAAACTCCTACAAACATTAACAAGATCTTTTTCTATTTTATAAGCTGCATTAATGGGATGCCAAGTGATTACATCAGAGGTGTGCTACCTTTCACAGTTTAATTTTAATCTCTCCCGCTACACTAGGCTTCCTTCCTTTGGCCAAGAGACCGGGCAGCGGATGAGATCAATGGCGTGCCAGTTTCATTAAATTCAGTCCAGGCACAAATAAGATAACGTCTATCAACCAGAGAGAGAGAAACGTAAAACTTTCCTCTGGTCTCAGACAGGAAATAGTAAGAAAAGGGGGAAAATAGTTGTTCTGTGAGTTAGTAACACTGAGGCCTCACCCCAGCTTGGGTCCCAGGCTCTGGTGGATATGCCAGTAACGACAGATGTCAGACAGGACATGACTTTTTTTTCCCACCAGTGCTTTCCATTGGGTGTCTACACTGACACCATCTGCACTGGACATTTCTACCTTGAGTCACTATAAGACCATATCACATGGAATATACTTTTAAGAACTCAAGATTGAGGTCTCAAAATTGTCGCTTGAGCAAATGAGTTTTTTGTCAGTTCTTTGAAGAGTAACAGCCAATTACCCACAGCTATACAGCCTGAACCAATTCCCAGGGGCTCAAAGGAGGCTTCCAAGAGAGGTTGGCTGTGGCAGGAGAGGGAACAAAGCCCAGCACGTTCTCCTTTCTCAGCACCAGTGATACGCTCCCCTCACTCTCCTTGCCCTCCAGCAGTACCTGGAGGCTGACACAGTAAAGCTGCTCTGTCACCTTTCCGCAGAGAGGCTTCCCAAGAAAGCTAAAACAGATTGAGCTTTTTCGCTGTAACTCTTGCCAATGCACACATTCTTCAGTTAATTCACGTTTTAGGTCCAGACAACACATACAGAACACACACACCTCAAAGACCTACAGCAACTGCTGCATGGACAGCTTAGACCAGCAATAGTCTTGGAAAACAGGTGCCAGCTTCTTACCATGGAGCATAGAATTTAATGAAGGTGATACCCCTGGCAATGGTGGCATCAAAGTCTTTTTCAGAGAGAGAGAGCACTGCAGCCTGTTCAAAAGAAAGGAGAAAGGAAAAGAAAATAAAGAGAGTCAAAACTTTTTGTATCTACATCAGCCAAATGTGCTTTCAGTTACTTGAAAGGGAAACTCCAACTGGAAAAGATAATATTATCAATATAAACAAGAGTAGCAGCAGCACACCTCACTTTTACCCCTCAGCTACTTTCCTCCCCTAGAGAGATGTAGAGAAATGTGTATTTCACACTGAATCTCATTCATAATTGGAGAAACAAAACACCCCTATTTTCAGGGGATTTGCCCGTATCCAAATTCTTAGTTGCTGGGGAAAAAAAAAACCCACCTTCATTTTAGTACATGCAAATGTTTCAGGGAACAACCCTGAGAAGAGCTGGCTTAAAGTGGAGAGTGTAATGAGGTGTTCAAGGCATACTAGGGATGTCCTGACAGCCGTGCTTCCTCTGCAGCATCCCTGTGTTGCGTACACACAAACCTGTTACCAGAGACACGTATTTCCCTGTCGAGAGGACATCACCACACTGGCATGGATGCCAGGAAGAACTTTTACTCCTGATCATATCAGGAGCGGTGGCATGGGAGGGATGGGAGGAGAGCACATTGCTTACAGACAGTCTCACGAGAGAGCACAGAACCGTTAACAACATTCATTCTTTGTGTGAGATGCTCAAGGGTGGGAGGGATTAAAATCAAATATATAAATCTCACACCTATAAAAGCCTCAAATTCAAACAAAAGCAAAAGAAAAACAAAAGCGCAACCGATAGTATTACCAATTCTATGTTAAACCTGGTAAGAGTTTATGAAGAGAAGCCAATAAAACCCTTGAAATTAGGAATTATCCAGTACCTTTAAACACTTCTGTAAAATTAAGTTCTTTAATTAAGCTGCAGTGTTATTACCTTTAAAGAATTGTTTAGAAATCAGAAATTATTAAATAATTTCAATTAATTAAATTAAGAAAAAATGAGCAGTAATTACGCATTCTTCTAATCTGAATTTCGTAAATGGGTATATGAAACAAATGTTCCAAACATCATATGCAATCAAAGATACCAAGTCTGAAAACCCCATAAATAACATCTTCCCCCTAATCCACACAGTAAACCAAATTTTACAGAGAAATTTTAGTAGATTACTGTCAGAATAGCAATATGAACTACATGACCACAAAAAATACCTCTGATACCAGATAGCTCAATTTTAGGTTGGTTTCTTAAGAAAAGACATCATATGCAATACTATAATGTGAGCGTCTGCTGGCCACCTCAATCCACCTGGATCATTTTTGAACAATTTTAGCGACGTCTGGCAGGAGAGAACTCTCACGGACATAAAAGTACAACTTCTGTGAAAGGGCTGGCAAGGACTGGCATTGTAGTAACTCCAACAGCTGGGTAGGTTCTGCCAAATCTGAAGTCAGTTTAAAATACACAAAAAATCTGGAGGGGTGTGAAAATCGCAAATCTGTGTTTTCTATAGTGTTTCTTTGGTAAAACCCCCTTTATGCGAGATGAGTAATGCTGCTGTAAAAGCCAGCTGGGAAGGTAATACTATCCTGGTAGAAGCCACATATAAATGGTATTTATGTTGATAATATTGATGGTGTTTAATTACAGAAGTTCATTCTACATCACAAAGGGAGTGTAAATTACTGTCCCTTATTTTCTAGGCAGAAGTATGTTCTCCACATCTCATAAAAAAGTATGCTTGGAAACCACCCCTAATGTCTCAACCTCACCAGCTGTACATTCAGCTACAAGAAAAATGGCAGATGAAATGACAAAGTGGTTAAAAAAAGAGGGAAAAACTACATGATACAGAGTACAACTATGCAAAGGGCATAAAGTGAGGCTCACCGATGTCTTGGCAACATTCATAACCCCTGTAGTTCCTAGGCTGCCACAGAGCCCGAGGTGCCAGCAGTTCCACAGACCAAGAAAGACCACATTTATGCCACTCTATCTAAGCAACTTATTGCAACTGTAAAAAAGGCAACAATTATTTTCTTTTCCTTCTCCAGTTCATCAGGTTAGTAACAGTATCACTAGGAATTACGGTCCCCTTCCACTCATTAATTACTAAAAAAATAACCAGGGAAACATTTGGCACACTTTACATCTAGAAATTGTCACGCTATCAGAGAGAGACAAAAACACAGGGAAGGTTCAAGAGAGGCTGCTCAAATGGTTTGAATGCTTTTAACTCTGCTGCAGTGTGCAGGAGCACTTACCTCAGCATGGGGAGCTTCTGTGGGTGGCTGCAGAGTTTCGGTGGATTCATCTGCTGGTGGCTCTTTCGTAGAGCTCTGTAGCTGGGAATCCACGTATTCCTTTAAGGAATCAAAGTCCCTCTTCCCTTTGTACTGGTCACCCTACAATCATCAAATAGTTTGTGCGTATATGCAGTTAATCTAGCAAATAAGTAAGTAGAGAAAAAGGTAAGATTGCCAAGGGTAAGCATGTTCATAATGATTAACTAGCCATTAAACCTCTCCATGGCATTCCGTTCACTCCACACCTTCAGGATTTGCCGTAGTTTCTGTCCCAAAAGGGAATAATCTAAAATTTCCTTGAAATCAGAGGTGTTTTAGAAATGCAGAAGACAACTTTAGAAACTTTTCCACTTCAACCTTTGCCTCTAACTCTAGTAAGCTTTTTCAAGGTTTTATTTTTTTGAACCCAAAGCTACTGCAGGGCACAGTAAAGTACCCATCACTGTTTGGTGTGGTCTCTGTTGCCATGAGAGCTCTGCTCAGCACTCTGACAGGGCTGAAAGACTTGACTTGTGTGTCGCCCAACTACACAGTCGCGCCTCTGGCCCACAGGCTCGTCACACATCCTCAGAACCCCAAAGAGCAAGGCAATGCTCTCCTCGTTCCTCCCAGGGAACCCTCCCCAGGGTTCCCGCGGCATCTCTCCAAGAGGGACTATGTGATGCCAGGCTACAGGTATGACAGAGGCGATGATGGTACAAAGCTGGATGGCTGAAGCAGTTCTCCTCCTCCTCCCTGCCTTACTGAACAGCATAACAGCAACCAGAGAGAATTCCAGGAATTTCTGGGTCAGATTATTGGAAAGTTGTTGGGGTTGTTTGGTGGGGTTTTTTTAAATACATTGTATCAGCCCACGAAGGAACATGCAACTCTGGTGGCAGTGTGCCACCAGGCAATACCATGCTGCCAGTCTGCTGTCAACAGAAATGCTTTGTTCAGACTAACGGCTGAGATTTGGCTTTACCAACTGCAACAGCAGTGATCTGACATTTGCTTTCACCACACTCTGCATTCAAACAACACTGAGCAACTCAAACATCAGTAATTACAAAGGGTCAAACAAAACATTGATCTGGCCTGTCCAGGAAAACCACAGACAACTTTTCTAGCTCAAGATAGTATGTTCTGGCAAGGTATCCTGCCATCTGTAGCTATCTGAAAAATGATAAAGCAGGTAGAAAACCATTCTGGAGAAACAGCAGAACACTTCTTCTTCAGGCTCACGCCATATAGAGACAGAAGTTTAATCAACTGAAAACACCTCTAACCTTGGACATGCCACTATGTTTGACTTGAGCACTCCCTCAGCTTCCAGTTCTGCTTCTGACATGTGCCCAGCACCGCTGCTCAAGCATCAACAAGTATTTCCTGTGTGAATCAGGCTGGTATTCAGAACCAACAGGCGTTGCTTCATTCAAATTCCCTGGAGTGTCTGATCTTACAATTGTGCTTACACCAAACCTCACGTGCTCTGGTATGTACTTATGGCCACTTTCTCTTTAGAGTGACAGAAAAATTCCACAAACAACAGCCACTAAACTGGACTGAGTAGCAAAACTTACATCTCTGATACTGAAGATGTTCAAAAGGGGATGCAAGATGAATGAGACAAAAACCCCAAACCCCTCAAAATTTGGTCAGTAAGAGCTGAAAGAGGAGTCCTGGATTCTCTGCTTTTTAATATCCATTTAATACACTGAATTTATATTGAAAGTGTGAAAGATCTGATAAAAACTACTAACTACAATATGTGTATTTGCTGCTGTTCATGTACGTGGTATTTATAAATATTTTACTTACCCAACCTTCAGAATATTGTAATTCTTTGAATTGCTACAAGGAAAAATGTCACCTGGACCCACAGGACTCTCTCTCACAGTGTCATACGAAGTGTTCAGATTTATAAGAAGGAAAATTTGCATTGCTCAGACATCACTCAGTGGAGAGGCACTACTTACAGACGAGAACCTTCTGACAGACATCTGGAAAATTACCCACTGTTGTATTATTTCTATTCTGTCCATGATTTTGTGTTCCATAGGAGGTAAGGTGTTAGGATAAAGTAAACCCAGAGTTCTCTCACACAGCAGCGTAACTGGAGATCCTGCTTACCAATTTATGAACATCACACCAGTTATTTGCAGAGCACAAAGAGCAAAAAAACTCTGGCTTTTATCTGTGGACAAAGCACACCTCTACCAGTACCCGAGTGAACCACCAGCATCCCTTCTCTCACAAGCAGACTTTCACACATGCCCACTTGATCTTTTTTCCCCAGGATGAAAGCATAGGCCAAGTATTCAGAAAAAAAAAGGTCTGATTTTTTGCTGAGCTTACAGACTTACTCACCTTTTCACCATTCCTAAACCAGAGGAGTGTGGGATAGCCACGAACTTGCACTTCAGAGCAGACTTCATTATGCTGGGTACAGTCGACCTACGTTTTGAAAAAAAGATGAACCATCCAGTGCATAAAATAAACATACAAGAAGCATCAGAGCCTCCCTTACATTTAAAATCCTGGAAAAATACAGGAACAAGCAATGCCTGGCTTGGCAAAACTCAGTACCAAGTACTGCCTTAATGCTTATGTCTGCCTTCCAAACAGCGGTTTGGTTGTACAATTGGGCGGCTCTGTGTGTGTTTGATTTTATTCTTTTTAGGAGGGATCAGGGAGGGAGCTACAGAGAGAAGGAAGAAGTAACAGGTACAAAGAACAATGAAGACATTATTAAATACACCAATTAAAAGGTACTTGGTGTTCTCAGTGAATAAAATCACTGCATGGACAGTAAGATACAAGATCTATTGGCTTATCCATTTTTTAAAAGACTACTCTTTTAAGGACATCAGAAGACATGTCAACAGCTGGCAAGTGAACTTCACTCCAAGAGAAGTTCCAAGTGCACAGCAAAATTCAATTCCAGTATGTCATAAACCAATCTGTAAAGTTATCAGTTTATAGTCTTTTCTGAAGCAGAAAAAAAAAAAGATAACTTAAGCATTGGAGTCTTTGCTCAACACATCACTTGGATTTTGAATTTTACATGAGAATTGCTTTGCGCCAGATCAAAGGAGATCAATTCTGAAGCTCAAATAGCACCCTGCCAGCAGGTACCACTGCTGTTAAGGCACTACTCCCCCACATTACATGACAGTCATGGTTCAGCCTTCTCAGAAACTGTTGTGTTTCCTGTTTACTCACAGACTTACAAGCTCAGTCAAATCAAGTCAAAGAGTTTCACAAGGTGTAGAGTTACACAAAATAGACTAGGCATCAAGACAAGTCTGAGTGGCAACTATCAGTAACTGCAAACACGACAAACAACTGAATAAAACTAAAATTCTGGGCATTTTTTGTTTATATTTCTCTGGGTATCAGAGAATGTTAACTTCAAGAAGATACTTAAGCTAAGCAAAGTTTTATGAGACAGCAAGCAAGGTTCTCAAACAGTAAATCAGCAGGTGCAACACTTGGTACAGACAGCATCAAAGGAACAATAGCCTCCGTAGCCTCCGATATTTTGTTCTCAGAGGGAATCCAATTTTATAACCACTAGGTCTTAAAATTATGGATATATATGTCTTCTCAAAAGTTTCACTCTGCTGACCTGCTCTATACAGCAACAGCGTACTTGAATTAGCAGATTTTCAAAAGCATTAAAAGCAAAAATTAAAAACCAAAGAAGTCAAGCTCATCACCCCTAATAAGAGCTGAAGGTGCCATGAGGGCAAAGGCAGGAGGGATTGCTGGCATTTGTCCCTCTGCGGGACGGACAACACGCTGACTGTTAGCAGCCTCTCAGATCAGTGGAACCGCTCTGGAAGCTTAAGGACATGGAAGTTGAGCCCAGACAGTTTTCCACCGTTGGCAAATACACAGGGATTCACATCATGAGCCCCTGGCTTAGGTATGGGTCAGCAAATAAAGCCAGAACTGCAATTGCCAGACCACCTCCATACCTCCATACAGAAGTCACTCCATGTACAAGTAACAAGCTCCCATGGTAAATACACCACAGAACCTGGTTATCAACCCTAAAGGAAATAGTAAAGCAGGACAAGGTATCAGTTTTTAAGGTGGAAGACTCCTTGAAACCTTTAGAAAGTTCTGTGAGGGTAAAGAAGACAAAAACCCCCCAAACAACCAAGAAATAATTCACCCTAAGGAGCCCTGTAGGTCTAAAGCTTACTAAGGACTCCAATGCTGTAAAGGGAAAATTAGAAGTCACTTTCCCACTCAATAAATACTGAAGTCTATCAAGTTCTGACAAAGTGGAAGCATTAATAAAAAACAAATCTCAAATATTATTCCCTCCACCTGAAGAATTAGACTTACTCCCTGCTCTCTGAAACACAGCTGTGTTCTTACACATCCTTGCTTAAAAAGAGGGAGTCCTGTCAACTGCGGATGTGTGAGAAAAGAACCAACCAAAACTAAAACAGAACTATGGCTATAAAAGGATTTAAGAGGTGTCAAACAAAACAATCGTTACTTGCAAATCACAGCACAAAAAGCGTAATCCTTGGCTGAAACATTCATTCACAGAAAACACATTTTCAGACTGGGAGCTCTTCACCTACCTTACCAATCTTGACAGTTTCCGAATGCTCAAAGGCTTGAGCCAGCTGTTCCCAGGTTGGGGCCAAAGCCTTGCAATGACCACACCAAGGGGCAAAGAATTTGATAAAGTGATTACCTTGAAAATCAAAGAAAAAAAAATATTTAACTCATTTGGAATTAATTTGGCTGCAATTAATGACTAGGTACTAATCTCAGACTGCATATTTATCGTGGTATTTCCTGAGTTAACGATAGGAAACACTGTGAATCAAAGGCCAGGACAGAATACTTCAGCAATTACCGTACGCAGTCCCACAGTGCTGCCAATTTCCCTGAAAATCCAAACAGCTTCACAACCACAAGCCAACAAATGAGCTATTAAAACTGGTATTTTTAACCTAACATTTGCTGCAGTGTCTAATTCTACCACGTCAATCACTTGCCCCATTACAGAGTAGAAAGAACCACTAAGGAACATGTATTTTTAAGAGCAAAAATAAAAGTGAGTGTTAGACTTCAACTTAAACATCTCTTAGGAAACACCACTGCATTAAGTCCGTGAACTACCTAGTTAATTTTTTTCAGCGTTCCATTCTCCTTTTTCTGCCACACTCTTTGTATCATGTCAACTGTTCAGAAATCACTGCCTTTAGTAGATTTTTGTGGTGTTTTAGAGAGAGGAGAGTCTCTGTACTATCTCCTACTAATGTTTTAGAGTATAATCTCAATTGCAGACTACCAGAATATGTAATTTCCTTCAGTTAAGATTACTATGAATTCAAGTTGCACGCTTTTGCTCACATGGAGGCAAGGCTCTGTTAATAAGAAATAAAAATGAACTTAAATTACAAGAAGGAAGAAAAACAAATTCGTTTGAAGGAAACACCAGCAACTGGAGAAAAACTCTAAGAGTTGTTCATAATCCTTGGAAGGCTGCTTTGGGGCTGATACTACTGGAATTCAGTTCTAGTTTGAGGGCTTGTTCACAAAAGGGGGTCAGAGGAAAGACATCACAAAATAGCTGGGAAGTGTGTAGTGTGCTCTGACTTGCCTGGTCTATACACAGAAGACTTTCAAACTGACTGACATGCTTTGCTTTGGTCAAGAAAACCGCAAACTGAAATTCCTCATGAAAGAACAAGAACATCCAGTCAAAATCTGCTATTCAACACCACATACTCTGATACACTCTCCTCTCCAACAGGAAAAAATTAAAATTCTTTTTGCCCTAGAGCACCAAAAAGGTAAAGGGAGACTTAAGAACAAAAGTCACCCTTCCAGCTGGAACTGCTAAGCCTCCTGCTAAATTTAGCACTGAACTTCTTGTAACTCAAGTCAGGAGAGGACAACAGCTTTACAGACTGTCATAACCTGCTCAACCACCAGCTATGACCATGGGAACGGCTCCCCTATGAATGCCAACAGATACATACTAAAAACTACAATAAAAATACTAAAGCATTCACACATATGCTATCTTCTCAGCCTGTGAAGTTGTTTTATGCTTAGCATCTCCCTGATGGCTTAGAGAGGAATCCATGAAGAATTTTTATGTAATTCTATGTTAAGCCACGCGGGATGGGAAATTTAAGTTAGCTGTACAAAATGCTCTTTTAAACTTGAAAGTATTTCTAATCTGTTAATGGCTACTTTAAGAAGCTCTAGTATCTGCCTCACTGGTGGTATCACGTGAGCACACACAACCTGGCCTTTGTTTTTAGGAAAAGAGATGGTAGGACCATCTGTTGGCATGGCAGCCCAAAGTTTGTATTGTAAGATTGTGCTCATTCTCTAAAAAACCCACCACGTGCGCGGTGAAATCTCCCATGTTACATATCACTCCTGGCATTAGCTTTAAAGTTTCCAGACAAAATATTTCTTAAAATGGCCAAACAGGTGAAGTGTTTTGCCCACATCATTAAATTCTGGAGGAAGGAAGCTTAACAATATCAAACAAGGGGCCAGACTGGAGGGGGACAGGGGCAGTAAGGAGGAAGCAGGTGGATTATATTTATCCAGAACAGCAGTCTGGAAGAAAGAATGAGCCAGCAGCGAGGGAAAGAGGAAATGGGACTTGCAAAAACATAAAGTGAGTGACAAGGCTTGGAGTGAGCATGAAACACGGGGAAGGAGGCAGTTTATTCAAGCAAGCCCCACTCACTTCTCCCATGGGATTAGGGGGCTTATTTTTCCTGCCTTCTGGGCAGAGTACTGTTCTCAAACTTTCCCATGGTGTGTGATATGTAATTAAACTACTGCATTTTTAGAGTCTGTAGTTTCATCCTCTTTCACTAGGTATTACTGGAAAATAGAAGCGGAAAGGAGGCACCTTGAAAACTAATATTTCTGTCGCAGACTTCCTCTACTGATGCCCCTGTAAGCAAGTATCTCTTGCTTATGAAAAAAACACTTACCTTCTGCTATGTGCATCTTGAAATTGTCTGCTGAGAGTTCATACATTCCCTGCTTAGGTTCAGGGGCTTTTGGTGCTTCCATGTCAGATTCTGGATCCTATTCATGAGAAAAATTAACTTTTATTTGTCTTGTACAGTAAATACACAATATTTGATTCATCACATCACCGTATATTAACACACTTAGATTGCTTAACAGCCTCTCTACAACATCAGGCATCAGCCACATCTGCCATCACACCAGTTTCAGTGGTCTTTGGGCTACTTAAAAATAGCCAGTGAAAAAGCTATGTTCTGCTCCCCTAATGCCAAAAAGAGGGACCTAATGGCCGCATGAAGGCAGTAACAATGGGGAAAGAGTAAACGCTTTACTGGTAGAACTTGCAGCAAACCCATGGACACTTTGGCAAATCAAGTGACTACTTTCTAGATACTAGAATCAAGGCTGGAAAGAATTTTTTAAGAACATCAAAGTACGTTTCTTAAAATAGTTTAGCATTTCACATTTCATTATTAAAAATACCATGTTGGTTTAAATCGAATCACATTCTAATGTGGTTCAGCAATCATTAAAGCTTTATTTTGATTAGAAATAGCAATCACAAATTCAATTTTAGGGAAGGCTTGGCTGCTATACGTAAGTGCTGCCTCTGAGCTCAAGGGTTTTCCTAGTGATGGTTTTAAATCCTTTCTTCAGGCTACACCATTATCAAAAAACCAACTGAGCTCAAGATGGCATCCCATGTTTCCAGAGGTAATGAAGCCCAATACACATGCAATTTACAATGTTTTATAGGTAAATCGCTTCTCCTGTTCTAGAAACATTATGGCCAATTGCATTGACACTGAGAATTGTATCTTAAAACGTCAAAATGCTTAACTACTGCACTATGCACTGTAGTTTTAAATACAGGAAACAAAGGGCAGGCCACCGGATGATAGTTTTCATTACTATCCTGGTTTATATGGAAGCTGTTCAACATTGTCACTGCCAACCGACTTTTATTCTCAGGATCACATTTCCTCCTGGAAAATGAAACCTAACCTATAGAAATGAGAGATAAGCAAGTCTGCAGAAGGAAACATTTCCCTTTCTTACTTCCTTTTCACTTACAGAGGGTTCCTCATTCAGCTTCTCCAACATCCAGTTTTCCAGCGCCTGGAAATCCCTAGGACCTTGGTATTTCAGCGGTTCTTGTCCTGGTTTAAGCAGCTTTAGGCTAAAGGATCAAAATGCAGAAAAGAGCAAGGCAGAAATTTTCACACAGGGAATGTTCTTGGAAAGCCAACAGGCTTTGCTAAGCCACCACCACACAGCTCAGGCCGCAGCGACATCAGCACCAGGCATCTCCCTCAACTTAAAGGGTCCTGGATAGAACTTGGGACACGTTTCATCCCCGTGCAAACTTTTAAAAGAGATTTTTAAAATAGCAAACATAAACACCATGTTAAAACTCGACATAGCCTAATATTACTTCAATCAATAAGCAAAAGCAAATGTCACATTGCAGCGTTCCTTTTTAAGGTTCATCATTCACGATGCCTAGGAATCCTCCTTCAGTTTGTCAAAAAGCATTGGTTTTGTTTTGTTCACCTCTTTCCATCACCAAAGGGAGAATATCCAATGTATATTTTCCCAGGAATTTCTTTCTCACGTTTTGTTCCCTGACTGCTCTTGGAATGCAAGACTTTTCATGTGGCATTAAACTGACTAAAACATGCTGACAAATGTCAACAGGACAAGGAGATAAGTGACTGCTTGTAGGGGTTCAGGACTCGATGATTCTACCATTTAATCACTGCTGTCAGAACTTTTCCATAATCTACCTAAAGCTTCTACTGTTAAATATTTAAGTTAAAATTAGAAATATATTTGGTAAAGGGACAATATCAACTTCTGACCTAGTCTTATCTTTTAAAGCAAACTGCAGTTTCAATTACTACTGTCACCTAGCCCTCAGCTCCCCTTTCCACGCTCTCATTTTGTACAGCTTTTTCTTGAAATGTTTTTCTCTCTCACTTCTCATTTCACAATATGAAAAAATGAACATATGAAAGTGTTGAAAAACCACATAATGCAAATACATTCAAAAGAGATAGGAGCTCCCACTGTCTTTTCTATTTAAGGTATTCTTTTCTACTTAAGGTATTCTTGAATGTTCTATGTGATGATAGAAAGTCAAATTTTTTTTGAGGGGAAAAAAAAAGGCAGCAGCTTCATACTAAGAAAGAAACAACAAAAATGAAGCAGAAAAACATCTAAAATGCACCTCATGGCAATACTTTTGAAGAGTAACAAGGAAAAAAGAAGGTGATACCAGCCTGAAGAGCCAGTTGCACCTTTATTTTCTTCAAATGACAGTAAGTTTTCTCTAGTTCGGTTGAGACAGTATTTTGCAGCACCAAATAACACTGAGACAACTGCACTAACAACCACAGGGACCCACTCAGCTGGTTTTACTCTCAGAGGTATGGGAAGGGGATGCAGCCTTTCCCTGGATGAGTGTTTGGAAAAGCAGTGTAGGACCACCACATCCTGAACCTGTGACAATCCCTCTGTGCCTGAGGAAGCTGTGAAATTTCCCTTGCTGAAGGTTTTTAAAACAGGCTAGTTAAAAACTGACTCAGACAGGAAGAGAATCAGTATTATGAATTCCCCTTCATCTCCATACTTCTGTAACTAGCAGATGACTGCCTTATTTCTACTCTTCAAGCAGAGGAAAGTGAGCACTAACTATTCCTAGATATTCAATGACCTTAAAGAGAAGGGGGTAAAAAACCAAAAGCAATTACACATCCATTCAAAATCTTATTTGAAACCTCTCCCACTCTTTCTATTTTACGAGGAATGGCACTGCAATATAATCTATACAAATAGGCTCACTTTTGGGGTGATTAAAATAGAGTTGGAATATTCATTGTTTCTTGGTATTTTTAGTGGAACTAAGCCACAAACTGCCCTTAAGGACAATTCCTATTTCAAGAAGGACTTTCCTATTTATAACTCTCAACTTCTACTCAGTCAGACTCATCTGCATCAAAGTGGGTGCAGCCAGGAGCGTGTCAAGTTCAGGCAGTTGCTGGGGTCAGCAGTAACCCAGACACAGTAAGCAAAGGGAAGGAATTGAAACCAGCTGTAGAAGGGCTGCAGATGATGACACTCTCCACTCATACCTACTAAGACGAGTGGCTAGCAAAGCAGTTGGAACCATCCCATCCATTTTTGGAAGAAGTTTTAAAGAAGACACAAGTGAAAAAAAAAAAAAATCCCTTTGCCCATTTTTGGCAGCTAAAAAGGGAGCACATGTATCTAAACCAAAAGCACTTTCCAGGCTCACTTCTCCTAGATACCTCAGATCACGCTGTGCCCACCCAGGCTGGGATAGTGAGGCGTGCACCCTTTATAACAGGATAGTTTTAACAAGCACTGTTGCTTGAGAAAGTAGTACTCGGACAAAAGAAAAGGGCAGTTCTGGACTTGATATATGTCTGGGAAAATGGTTGTGTTTAAATTAGTTTCTTTAAAAAAAACAAGAGTAAAAGTAGTATGTATCACACGATACTTGGCAACATGGTAAAAAGGCTTAAAATGAACATGAGGTCCAAAAGACTGCAAAGAAATCCTTCAAAAAACATAGCATAGAAGTCAGCTTCAGCAAATTGGCAGAGGATCATGGAAAACTAGAAAAGAGAAAACTAGCAGATATCCCTTTACACTTACGTAGGGTATCCTCGGACGCCAAATTCAGAGCACAGTGGAGTATCTATAGTACAATCCACTTTAACAACATAGACCTGTGGGTCTTCCATGTTGTTGTATTTATCGCCCAAATCGTTCCAAGTTGGCTGGAGACGCTGACAATGTCCACACCTGCGAGAGAAGGAAAAAGATATTTGATTAATAGTTGCTCACATTTAGAGGGGAATGAATCTATGGGAAAGTTGAACACAGAACAGTCAGGATATCAAGGCAAAAAAAAAAAACAAACCCCTTGAGATTTACTTTAACATAAAGAACGTCTTCCCACCTCAGTAAGATCCCGCTACAGTCAGGAGCAGTGGCTCACATGTACTCCCACTACGTGGGGGAATACAACCTCCCATATGCTCTTACTCTGAATTGCCATGGTGTAACAACATGTAACAACATGTTGTTATTAAAATTAAATATTCCTTAAGTATTTATCTTCAGACTGAAGTCCCTCCACGGTCAACTCTTTCACGGATTTTGAATTCAGAGGAGGATTTGGGATTCCCTGGTCCCTTCCCCTGGCAGTTGTGGGGACTTTAAACACAGAACAAATACTGTCTGGTGTTAAAGAACAGACCGCAGAAAACTAGGTAAGGTAATCAGAAGTAATTAATGGGCTGGTTTTGAAGTGCAGAACAGAGCTGTCTTGTCCATATTTAACATCTAATTTATCATGGGCGAAAGGACATTATTTGTAGGAAGAATTTGCTGATAGGTTGCCTGTTTTAAATCTGAGCAACCACGTGCGATGAGTGCTCGTGCCTGGAGATTATTTTACTGTGGCAGCATCTATGGAGTACCAGGCTGGTCTGCCTCATGCTGACAGGTATCAGCACCTCTTACCTGCCAAACTGGATGGCGGACTCCCTGGGCCATGACCAGAAGGGATGTAAAGGTACAGAAGGACCATACACATCAAAACTGCAGTTACTGATAAGCCCACTGCAGTCAGTGAGGAACACAGACATTTCTGGAGCGTTGAAGCTCTGCAGCTCGCAAGAGTAGCTCCACAGTAAGATACAGCACAATCATTATCCAATTAAAAATGCTGGTGGACCCTGGGATAGACAGGTATAACAGTACAGGCAACACAGGAACAGTCTTGCTCTAGACAAAAGAATCCAGCCAAGGTAAAATCCAGTCCACAGAGTTCAATTCAAAAGCAACAAGCTCAGGTAATCAAGTCTGCTTCAGCTCGGTAGACTTCCAGAGGTTTACCAAGGGACCACACATGTTGAAAAGATCTGTAATGGTCAAAATAATGCAATGAAAGTACTCATTTGCGATTCCTTCCAACTAAGGAACCAAGGGAATCTCTTTCCTCTGTAGACACACAACTGGCATGGCCAGTAGCTTAAAAATACTGGCCACCAAGAGACTAACCGGCTCATGGTTCTGTCCCTTGTCAAGCATAGCTACCAAGGGGGGCAGCCTTGGTCAAAAACCTTAGGCATCTAAGGGCAAATGACTTGGAATGCTCACTTTTTGGAGTAGCCTGCAATATTTGAAACAAACGTAGGACCTCACGTGTACCACTGCTGTCTGGGAGCGAGGCCCGCAGCAATACTTGATTCAAGAATCCAGCAGAGTTACCTCAGCTCTGCCTAACCCAGCTCTTAGTGGTGGCATTAACAACATAACATTAGCAGCACCCATAGCAATCTTAAAGACAATCCTAGATGAACCTTGGGTTGTTTGCTAGGGTTCTCCCTTCTAACTACAGGAAGCAGTGCCAAAATGTGTCCCTCCGTGAGAAGCATTATGAGAGGCTCTAACACAGACTCCAGGGCTGCCAACTGATCCCACTGACAATAAGACCCCTAGTATGTCTAAGCACTTCTCTCAAACACTTGGATGTTCCCTGTGTCCTCCTCTTCCCCTTGGACTCAAAACCTGGCCCTGTTGCTGCCTGCCAGAAGCCAGGAGTCCAGACCAAAGGCCCTAAAGCCAACACCCAGAGATCTGGAAGAGGCTTGCTAAGGGTGAGAGGAACATCCAGAGAAGCCGCAATGAGTCTGGGAAACAACATAGGTCCTTCACGCTTTCGTTGGGCAGAGATCCTCATCCCTCCCAAGTGCACTCCCAAATGTGTCCCAGGTTTAGCAAGGCCAGTGCTCCCTTTGATGCGTGCAGCGTACACTGGACGCTGCAACAGCCCATCTGGCATGGGGGCTCCTACAAAGACTGTGTCAAGATAAAAGATCATCTGTTTTTAGGGATGCCTGTGAAAGAGTCAGTCAAAGCTTGGACAGAGGAAGATTACTATCACCTGGAAACAGCAGAGCAGAAGCACTCCTGCTCTGCACAGGTGTTTCTTGATCCTTCCAGCACTCTCAGGCAAAGGTCCTCCATCAGCAATCAGGTGTCACCCACTTCCGAGATAGTCAGAGAACAAAGGAAGGCATCTGCTGTTGCAAGCTTTTGCTTAACATTTTGTATGGCTTAAACGAGTCAATGTTAATAACAAAGAAAAGTAGTAGTTGCTAAGTTTTGACAGGAAATCCTTTTCTGCTGTTGATTTCAAAGAGATCATGACTCGCGTATGCCTAAATGGCACTGTATACCAACAGGTAAGTTCAGAGCAGAACTTAACTTTTGCACGTTGTCCCCTTAACTTTACCTAAATTTAAGAAAACTTGGTGAAAAACAAACAACAACCAACCAACTCTAACAACAAAGCTCCAGGACAAAAGCCCAGCAGGTCTCTTCCAAGTCTGAGAACTCTCCAGTTCTGCTACGGCTCCCTATGGCCTCGGGGACACAGCATTATCCTTACGCTGCTTTCCCTGCACGTTTCAAGACTGTAAAGAGAAGGTAACTTCTGCAATTAAAGTATTCGTGAGACGGGGGTAAGTGACGGTCACCAAACCACGCAGAGGCCACATGCCCTTGGTCTCTTTGAGGAACGACGTGAAACCAGAGTCCACCGGGGAGCGGGGCCGGCTCCAGCCCCGCAGGACCGGGGCTGACCCAGCTCCCCTCCCCGTTGCCCCGCGGTGCGGCCTCACCCGCAGGCCCCAGGAGGGGGGCACCGCCGGGCACCTGCGCCCGCGGGGCCGCTCCGGATGCCAATGCACCCGCTGCCTTGGACCCTCGGGAAAGGGGGCGGCCACCGCGGGCCGGGTGAAGCCCCCGACAGGGCCAGAACGGCTGCAGAGGCCCGGGCCAGGCACACGCAAGGCTTCAGCTCTCCCGACCCGGCGCTCCGCAGCTCCCGGCTGCCGTTTAACGCGTGTCCTCCCTCTCTCCCGCCACCCCGAGGAAGGCTCCCGGCTGTTAGGACTCAAGGCGGCGCGACCCCGAGGCCTCCCCCGCCGCCGGCCCGGCCCGGCCCGGCCCAGCGCCCGCCTGCCCGCCTCTGCTCCCGTTGACGTGGCGGCGGAAGGCGGCCCGGCCGGGCCGTGCTCCGCCGCTCCGGATACCCACCACGGGGCGAAGAACATGACGAAGTGGGGGGCGGCGGCCGCGCCGTGCCGCAGCATCTCCGCGTTGTAGAGGTGCTGTCTGTGCAGGTCCGGGCCTGGCTCCGCGCCCGGCTCCGGCTCAGCCCGCCCCGGCCGGCCGCAGAGGACGGGGCCGAGCACGGCCAAGGAGAGCAGGCGCCACCAGGCCCGGCCGGAGCGGAGCGAAGCCATCCTAGCGCCGAGAGAGACACAGCGGCCAAACCGCCGGGCGCCTGCTGCTGCCGCCGCCTCCCTGCCCTCCCCGCCACGCCCGCCCTCCCTCCGCGCACGCCGCGCCCGGGCCGGCTCCGGCTTCGGCTCCCGCCCCTTGCTGCCGCCCGCCTCTCCAGGGCACGCACCGGTCCCGCGGGCACCCCTCACACACACTCCGGACCTCTCCTTTCCGAAAAGAAAAAAAAAAAAAGGTGTGTGTATATATATCTCTTATTTGTATTACAGAACGGTTAGGGTGAGAAGGGACCTTCGAAGCTCGTCCAGTCCAATCCCCCTGCAGGGAGCAGGGACAGCTTCAACTAGAGCAGGTTGCTCAGAGCAACCAAGGTCCAACCTGACTTGGAAGGTTTCCAGGGATGGGGCTTCTACCACCTCCCTGGGCAACCTGGGCCACTGTCTCGCCATTTCATTGTAAAACATTTCTTCCTTACAGCTCGTCTGAATCACCCTCTTTTAGTTCAAACCCATCACCCCTTGTCCTGTCACAACAGGCCCTGCCAAAAGTCTGTCCCCATCTTTCTTATCGGCCCCTTTAAGCACTGAAAGGCCTCAATAAGGTCTCTCTGGAGCCTCCTCTTCTCTAGGCTGAACAACCCCAACTCTCGCAGCCTCTCCTCACAGCAGAGAGGTTCCAGCCCTCGCATCATGTTTGTGGTCTCACCAGAGTAGAGGGGCAGAATCCCTTTCCTCAACCTCTGGCCACACTGCTCTGGATGCAGTCCAGGATACTATATTAATATATAAATTTATATTATAATAATAATAAAGTTTTAAATGTTATATATACTCACACACCATGATGAAGCTTTTCTTAAAGTAAACCAAAGAAGAAAAGCCAGGCAGGGTGGTACCAGCCCAGTTAATAATGGTGCTGTGCCTCTGGGAGAAATTCCTGGCACCCTGGTCCTCCCTCCCGGCCAGGCCCAGCCAGGAGGAGGAGGTCTCCATCCTTTGGCTGTCCTGCTTCTGAGGGAAAGGGACAAGTGCTGCAGCTCCTCAGGGGTGCTCGAGTCGCAGCAGTGTAATAATAATTAGTAAATAATAATATTAGTAGTAGCAAATAGTACTAAAGTAATCAGTATGACATAGCTGCAAACTGACATAACATGGGAGACAGGTTTGTGTTTTTGTAATTGATCAAATTTTAATTCATTTCAGGTTAGATTTTAACTGCAAGTCCTTGAGTTTGGGATAGCGAAGTAGGTAAAAAGTAGTGGCTCACCTAGTTTAACAGGAAAGTGCATTTTGATGAAAAGGTCAGGTGAGTAAATAAATCAGCATGCCGAGGCTGGCCTTTGTGCCTCACATGTCCACCTCTGCAGAGATCTGTGCTGGGGTAAGATCAAGACTTACACACAGCAAGACAGGCTCAGCCTGGCACTGCTCCTCTCTCTGACAAGCCACTGCTTGCGGTCAAGTGCTCTATTGTGTCCAGACAGGTCCTGTGTCTTCCAGACTCCTTGCTCACCTCATCTCTGCTCTGAACGCTTCCCTCTGAGATTGCCACTTCTGCCAGGAAGGAGCTCACTGCGCTGCCTGTGCACACGTAGTGCAACCCCTGTCTCCTCGCCTGGGCCATTTTCCACTTAGAGCCAATGCTCACTTCTACACTACAGCATGTTCACAACAGCCATCATTAGAGACAACAAGAATGACTTAAAAAAAACCCCTAAAAACGAAAATTAGAGAGGTCTTTTCTTTAAAAATTTTAAATAACTTTAGAAAGCTACTATCTGCCTCAAAACTAGGCTTCCAGAAATCCTTCCTATGTATAGGTGACACAATTACCAAAGACTCAAACTACTTTTATTGCCAAGCTAGAAAACAAGGCAATCCCAGATTGTCCAGAAGAGTAGCTAATGACCAGAACCAGAATCTAAGTACAAATCACTAACCTTAGGTACTGAGCAGCAGCCTTTTCTTTAAACAAAGCTAATCTCTGTGCTCTTCAAATTAAGTGAGTGACTGATCATAACGTCAAAAAGAAAAAAAAAAGACAAGTGCAGATTAATCCCCCCCTTCAGCATATGAAAAGATACCAACAAACCGCCTTAAATTTTGTTTCAGGCGGTTTCAGAGAGGATGAGAACAACTAATTTTCAGACCTTGGAGAAGAGTGTCCCGATACAACCAGGTGAGCTGTCTAACCACAGAAAGTGTCTCCTCTCACCTCCTCTAACCTCCTCTCATTAAGCAAGCTGGTTTCTTTTCTGTACAAATGTATTTTTGGTCTGCTTTTTCTCTGTACATCTAACACATTTAAAAATAGACTTTTTAATTGAGTGATCCTCTACCTTAATTAAAAATAGACTAATTAAAAGCTATTTTGAAATAATTTTTAATAAATGTGTGAATTTAAGGTTTCCATCTCAGATACAGACCACATAAAAATGACAGAAATACGGCATTTCTTTCAGTAGAAATACTAGTATAATGCTTCAGCATTCCCAAGATGAATGGGTACAGGTGATGGGCAAGAAGTACTGCTAGGACAGAGCTGCCAATATGAATAAATCTTTCTCTAGAATACCCCTTTCCTCTCCGTGAAATGCTAATAAGATTAACATTGCTCATATAAATTAGTGTTTCCAGCTTGCTGATTTGGGTCGTGATTAAAACTCAGTTACTCTGTCCGTCTCTCCCTCCAGCTCCCTGCTTCCTCTGCCTTTGGAGCTTATAAACTCTTTTTAACTCTTGTTCTATTTCTGTTAACTGCATTGGGAGCACAGCGAGGATGGGGAGAAGAACCATCAAAGTAGCTTTGCAGGTGGCCTCATGGCCACTGCTATCTCTCGAAGTTTTCTTGGAAGAACACCCACAAAGTTTTCTCACAAGCCAAGCTGCACTCATGCCCTGTAACACAAGGTGAAGGCATATCAGATAAAGGGTGATATGCAGAAGACTTCAGCCAGTAACCAGTGTCCCCATTCCCTTGCTCCCACCATCATTTTTCCCACTGTGTAATCCTCTGACCCTTCTTCTGCACCCGTACTGATGCCTGATGTAAACATTCTATAGGACCACGGAAGCTTAGGACTGGAAAGGGCCTCAGAGGTCATGGAGTCCAGTCCTTGTTCTGCCAGATAACAGCATCATACAGTCCTATGTGTAAACTGCCTTAGCTCTATTTTACAAGTGACAGAGTTGTTTTGCCCACACCACTCTGAAGGTAAGTTCCTTGCCTGGGATTGCGATCCTTTTTCATAGTCAGCCTGTATGCGTTTACAGCTCATTCCTGTGCCAGCATTGTCCATTTGATGAAATACTCCTTTCCTCTCTGACAGCATTTAGAGGCAGCAGTGACATCCTTTCTCAGCTTTTGTTCTGCTAGACTAAACAAGCCAACAGCTCCCATTCATTCACAAGCACCGTCCACAAATCTTCTGCGCAAACCAGACTGGCAAATGAAATCAGTCAATCATCCACTCGTCCATTCACACGCAGCTGAGCAGCAAAGATGGTTTAACGCCTGTACATCTCAGCCACCTTATCCCTAACGTTAAATGCATCCCAGAAACGGGATTAGCATCTTATCTAAGAGTCTGACTACTTTGCAGATGTTTCCCTTTCAATTCATGTCACAGAGAACTACTTCCCTTCTGTGAGAAGATGATCTTATGCACGCGTTCAGCTTATTAGGGGGTTTTTAAATGAGGTTTGCTACTGACTGCAACCAAAGCGATCTACAGCAAGTGACTGCCCCGCTCGATGGAGTCCAGAAATGGTGCTCTGCAAACCAAAGCCTGGTCCACACACAGCTCTGTGCCACACTTTTTTCTCTCCTACACTACTTGAGCACTGCAGGACTATTTGCAGGTGGCGAAAATGACCCCTCAGACACAGCTTTGTTGCTCTATTTTTCTTGGCTTCCCATTTCTCACTTATATTTCCCCCCATATCAAGGACTTTGTTAGAGCCAGGCTTGTTTTCTTTAGAGCTTCCTGTTTCTGACACATATTTTGCAAGAGCACCTGAAGTTATGTCAGCAGAGGATGCTGATCTCTGGAAGCAGTGAGGGAAAACAAGAACCTCAGGGAAGAAACACCAGATATGTCATCCAGGACTGCTAAGGCGGTCATCTAAGCAGGAAAAGCTGAGCTTCCAGGTTTACTGGTTTAAGACCTGCATTGGCCATGCTGAGCTTTGCTGCCTTCTGTCATTAAGAAATGTGTAAACTAAATAATTTTCATCTTGTGAAAACGGCACGTACACACTTCTGTGCAATGCTTGGGTTTAGACAGAATAAAAATAATGTTTCAGGAGTCACCATGGCCCTCACAAAAATTGCTCTGTTCTGTTCCATTCCTTCAAATAGAACCGTGGCAATGTAATTGACTTATTGTACTGGTTTTGGCTGAGGTGGAGTAAATTTTCTTCATAACAGCTCCTGCAGTGTGGTGTTTTGGATTTGTGACCAAGCATGGGGATGTTTTAGCTATTGCTGAGCAGTGCTTACACAGAGTCAAGGCCTGATCTGCTTCTCCTGCTGCCCCACCACGAGTAAACGTGAGGTGCAAAAGACGTTGGGAGGGGACGCAGCTGGGACAGCTGACCCCAGCTGACCAGAGGGATATGACACACCATATGATGTCATGCTCATCAGTAAAAGCTGGGGGAAAGAGGAGAAGAAGGGACAGAGTTCAGAGTGATGGTATTTGTCTTTCCAACTTTCCTGGTGATGGCTGAACACCTGCCTGGAGATGGGAAAAGGTGAGTAAGTTCCTTGGTTTGATTTGCTTGTGCACATATTTTTTCTTTACCTATTGCACTGTCTTTATCTCAACCCATGAGTTTTCTCACTGTAACCCTTCTGATTTTCTTCCCTATCCCACCGGGGGGTAGTGAGGGTCAGCTGCCTAGTGGGGTTAAACCACAATGCTCATTCAAACCAAGATAATTTTCCTAACCTTTTCCCTCTTCTTTTGTTCTTGTTTGGGGAGATCTTCTAAAACTACATGAGTTTTTCCCTTCCAATCACATTCAAGGACAGCACTGAGACTCTTTGATCTAATGCTTGTTATAGCTATTGGCTGGCACCAGAGGTGGTGCACAGCAGCAGGGGCTGCTAGAGCTGACTTCAAGACATCAGACAAAACTTGGAAATCAGAGCAGCTTTTACTACTCGTGGTATGGTGTGACAGTATACAAAATAAAGAGAAAAGCCAAATTTGCCATAGGCTGCCAAACTCTACTGAGTCAGTATAGTGCTGTCATTTGCATCAGCCCTGATTTTGGTCCCCATGATTTATGGCAAACACTAGTTATTTTAGTGTGCCATTTGTATCTCAGGTGTATCACTTAACTTGCCATGTAAATGTAGTTTTCTCATTTACATCCCACCGTTAACTCTACCTATAATCAAAATAAAAAAGACAAACTCATATGTACAACCCCCAAAGAGACTTTCAAAGCTCAGAATAGAGCAAGTTGTATTTTGACAGCTGTCCTTTGAATCCCAAACTATAACGCCTTGGGGGACGTAGTGTTATGTAAGTTTAGTGACAGCACAATTGTCATTCCACTAGAAAGAAGGATATTGTGATCTCAATGGAAAAGAAAAGCGATACTGCCATCTGTAAGCTTATAGCCCCTTTTCTTTGGTAATTTGTACCTCTCATGAAGTGTTAGGAGTGGAAATTACTACAAGCTGTTGAATAAAATGACATCATTTTGCCACCCACAAAATGTTACAAGTTTGACAACCTAGAAAATGGCACAGCAGTAAAGAAAGGGCAATTTCATGGCAAGTGAGTACTCTTCTTTCTGGAGGAGGCGTGCGCTTATTGTGTTGGCTGACCACTCTCCCTGTGGGGCTCCAACCACCGTGGCCACAAACCCTGGTTTCAATAGTTGCTCTCTCCACTGTCTGCAGGAGAGGAATATATAATTGCTGGAAATGCTGCTTGCTGCATGGTCCTCTGATTCTTACCATTCAGTCAAATGAAACAGAATTCTGCTTTCAGGCAATTCACTCTCAATTGTAAGTCACTATGCTGCAAAATTATTAAACAGGGCAAGTCACTTCTGCAATTAGAAGCTGTTAGGAAGAATAAGATAATATAGATTGAAGATTTCATGGATCATAAAGAAAGAATTTCCTGTCTATTAATTCTGCAGCTGCTTTAATGTGTTTCTCTTAATGATGGAATACTGGAGGCTATTTTTTTCCATGGTTGAATTCTCTTCCATTACACCACACACACCCTCTTAAGTAACCTGCAGCTGCTTTTATCTGCCAGTACGAATGTTGGACCATTGTGATATTTGACACGTTACTGAGCTCCTGTGATTTCTTCACATACCCTAAATAAAAACAACCTGAAGCTCAAGCAACAGGGGCTGCAAGTGTGAGCGGAATTTTACAATGTCCTGAGATACGCAGAAGGTGAATGAAGATAAGGAAAAAAGAAACCAAAAAATGCTTGTGCAGACAGAGTTACTCACTCATAGTTTCTGGCCAACTCCACAAGCTGTATAGCAAGAGAAGTGGTTTTAATTATTTTTTAATCAGCACTTTCTCCCTGATCTGCCCTGTACCCTTCTGTTGGCTCATAACCAGCATGCTCCAATATCTGTGCAAAGACAAGTTGGAGTCTAATGTTGCTCTTTCAAAGCCAGCTGCAATTTAGGGGACCAATAAGAGCAGGGTTTTTTCCCTTCATTTTTCTCTCCTAAACTGTGACACCACCTCTCTTTAGATGACAAGACGCAAAACTACGGAGGACACTAATTCTAACTGACAGGGCTGCCATTACTCAATGTTTGTTTTTTACTTTCAGTGTGTCACATAATCGAATTTGGATGTTTTGGAGCACTAATGAGCTTCTTCTCACTGCAACAGCTGAAGAGGGGCTGTGGTAAGATCTTTGGAGTTTGTTCTGGATGCCTGTAGCGTGTGTAGTTTCATCAGTTTTTCTATTGTTCTCCTTATGTGTCCAAATGGTTGTGGGTCATAAGATTCCTTTTAAAGACAATCAATCAATCAATCACCAACAAACACCTCTCTGAAGCTTCATTCCCTACAAAACTTCCAGGTAAATAAAATGCCTGGTATTCCATGTATTCTGCTACTAATATTCCTGGTTGAGAAGGGAAAGGGGCAGAATCTTACTGTTTTCACAATATTAAAGATTCATTTATCCTCACATATTGCTTACTGAGCTTGTATTATTTATACTGATCGATGATTTCATGCGCTCAAAACTGGCAATTAACTCAGGGACTGACTTTCTTTTACACTAAAGAACTCTCAACCTCTGCAAACAACAGAAACTGAGCCATAACTAGTTGCTTTTCAGGTGTACAAAGCACCACATGGAGTCTGTGATGGCGAGGATGCCATATCGCTAAATGGGCAATACAAGGTAGGTGTTGTGCAGCCACCCCCACTGGCACAGGCACATGAGGACGTGTAAACCAGGCACGTGTCTCACCCGCTAGGAAACAAGGGAAGAACCTTTTCTCTCATACCAGCAAGATGCCCTGCAAAGTGGATATAATTTTTATCCAAATGATGTTATCTTCAAGGAATATGAAACTTCAAGAAATACGAAACCAACTCAATTTTGAAACCGGATCTTGGAGTTTTACACTGCCTTTCACAAGCATTGGGACAATAACTGGCAAGGGCTAGGCCTGGTTTGGGTAATAGGAGCAGGAGGGAGAGAAAACCCAGGGTTAAGGTGCAGCACTTGCTCACTCGACGTTGAGACAGTGTGACACGTAGTTCAGATATCATGAATCCTTTCTGCATATATTTTATTCCACTTCTAGTGTAAATTTGAAACAACTCAAGCAAAGAACAGAACTGGGTCTCCTGCCTGCAGAGTACCCATGCTTTAATGTATTGCGGGGAAAGCACCAGGAAGAAGCGATAAAAAGACTTATGTGTCAAGGAATACTTCTATTTAAAGACTCCTGTGACAGCCTCTCTTTGTTTGGAAATATTTAACTTCTTCTAGGACCTGGAGAAGCTTTTGGCAAAAAAGAAATCTCAGACTTTGAATTAACCACAGAAAATGAAAGAGCATGGAATAATCAATGAAACCACCTTTTGCCTCCATGTGTGAATGAGATGGATCTGAGTGAAGATGCCCAAAACTGTTTTGACCGTAATATCAGCAGGTTGGGGTAAGTACCACAAGAACGGAAAGACCTTTCAGCTGTAGCTCAGGAATGCACAAGCCATCCATCCCACAGGTTTATAGGCTCTACATCCTGTTTGGTGCCCAGCAGATCCTCCTCGAGCAGGCAGGACCTATGACAAGGGTGCCCATTCCATCCGCAGAGCTATGATCCTGGCTACCATTTCTTTCTCTGTTATGCGGAAGTGAAGGTAATGCAGGGTTCTCTAGATAAGGCTGTGTACACAGAACATGTTTAGAAATGGAAGTTATTTTTTAATGGAAGATCCTGCTTTTAAAGTGGATCTTTTATTGTCAGCATATGTCAGGCAGCTGACCTGAGTCTAAGCATTCTTGTCTGAGCCTACCTCAGTCACTATCGGCCAAAGTACCCAGACTGAAGCCTCTGGTGCTGCCAGGTTTGGAGAGACACAATAAGCTCAAAACCTTTCTGACGTGTCACTGTAAAGTGATGAGACTGTACTTTTGCTTTGCTGGAAAGAAATTTATACTAAATCCACACGAGTGATGTGAGGATTAGTTTTTGAATACTTGCAAATTACTTTGGAAAAAATAAATCATAAACAGTAAATATGTTCTGCTGAGCGCTCCAGCTAGCAAACATAGGAATGACTTCTAGCATATGAACAATTTTTGCTTTATTCTTCCTTTAAGTTTGTTGTTTCCTGTTCCTTGTAACATATTCACTTAAACCACGGTGAGGTTACAGCTGTCACACAACCCTACTTGAACATCCCTACTGTGCAGGGAAAGATCAAAACAAGGATTAAAAAAAAATAATTACAAGAAATCATGCTGAAAAATAAGCTTTTTAATATATGTTATTACTATTAACGCCTGTTGTCACAATGACATCTGGCTTGGGACCTTTGCTTGCTGATAGAGTTCAGATAGCAGAAGGAAGTGTACTTCCTTGATGCAGCTCCATAAGTCAACACACATCACTGGCTTTATTGTGGTGAGTCACTCTTTCGAGTCTTTGCATGTTCAACATCTCATGGTGACGGGAGACTCACCATTTCAGGTATTCGAAGGCAGAAATTACTGCTGTTGGACTACAATTACTATTGCTGGGAACCCAAGCCGTATATTCAAGATGCGTATTCAAACTGGGAGAAGCAGGCAGCCTGGACCTACCCACAGCCAGCATTTTCAAGAGTAAATGCAGTCCTGACACTGGGCATCTCGTCTCTTCAGAGGCAAGGGAGACATTCGAGGTTTGTATCTCTCTCTCCTTGCACACTCACATACTCAGGAACCACAGCAGCTGCTTAAGGCCAGTATCAGAAATGTGACCACAACACTGGCTTCCCCTCCATCTTATCCGGGTGCTAGATCACACCTTTCTTGGAACATGACAACACTCTAGGCAGGTTATTCTTGTTATTCTGAGCCCTGCACAGTCAATAGCAATAACTAAACACCTTCAAACGCTCTGAAACATCATCCTTCCTATGCTGGACCACTCTACAGTTTATGAATCCACTGCCCCCCTGGACTAAATGCAAAGCTTTGTGAGATGAAGCCAAATTCAAGCTGATGCTTCAGCAGCCACCACCTTCTGAACCATCCCTTCAAATCAAGCTGCCATCCCACACATGGCTCTCAGCTGCTGGGGGTTGTCCTGGAGCTGTGTATGCACTATGCCTGAAACCCTGGGAAACCTCCAGTGTCCTCTGCATCAAGAAAGAAATCTGCTTTTTCTGGAGTGTATTTAGTTATAATAGGAAGGCATTGTCCACAGGGAGCTCAGAATTCAGCAGTATTTGTTCAAAATTTAAGCAACTTTGTAGATCTCCAGGTCTCCATTCTGTTTGGATCTGTTAGGGGACAAATTCTGCAAAAACCTACAGAGCTGGATTAAATTAGAGGAGATCTTGACTTGTCTTGTAGTTGGAGGAAGGGTTATTTGCCTTTGCCACTTTCAAATGTTATTTTGAAGCACCATCAGGTGCTCTTTCCTAACCAGCGCAGATTCAGATGCAACCAGAGCATGTTGGTTGCTGTTTGCTCAGTCTCAGGAACACCTACCAGGTGCCTTTACTGCGTGTGAGCAGATTAACTCACCGGGGAGGGGAGAAAAACCACAAACACCTGCATCTGCCCATGTAGAAGGGAAGTGAGAAGGCAGCTATAAGTGTTACCCAACTTCCAGAGTCATTCGCTGTATTAAAAAAGAAAGGCTACCACCTGGCAAGGCTAGCAGATACAGATTTTTTGCGTGTGGGTTTAACTAATTTCAGGTGAGAAAGGGTTTGGAGAAAGATGAGCTGATAGCTTAGAGTCCTCCTTGAGCCAATGTTTCTGTGGTACGTGGAGAAGCAACTCTAAAAGAAGCATCTGAGGGTCCAAGTGAAAGATTCCCTGATGATATCTGCCCCAAACTGAAACAACAGGATGCTGCCCATGCTGGTAGCGGTAGGAAGAGTCCCTCAAGCTCTTTGAGATAGCTCTGGAATCTGAACAAAAAGCAGAATTCAATCTTAGGCAAGGTTAATGTGACACTGCAAAAAGGAGGCTTGAAGAGAGGTTAGGTGACAAGGAAAGAGGCACAGTGAAAACTCAATGGGCAAATCAACTCGGTAAAGCATCACTAAAACAAAAGTCGTTGTTTTACATCAAATGCCACACAACTTGCAGCACTGCTAATGCCCAGATGGCTGAATGCTTAGAGCACAGGAAAGAAGATTGTGCCTTAGGAGAATTGAATACTAACAGGTCTTTAAAGCCACATTGGTGACATGTTGGCTCTGGGCTAACACTGGGGACAAACACACACTCAACCATCGCTTTCTATAGTGAGGTAAGGAGAAAGTCACGCCAATGTGAGCAGCTCTTGCCCCATTGCTCCTCCTCTCCTCTGCTCCTCCCTTTCCCCTGTCGGGGCACTAATCCTGCCAGCAAGCACCCAGCATGAGGGATGGGCACCACAGCAACAAGTACCTGAAGGTGGGGGGTCACTGTCAGTCCCCACCTGGAGTTTCGGCAGTTCGTGGAGCATCTCCAGCCTTGCCCCTGCAGCCACTGCCTGCTGTTGGCTGGCAAAGTGATGCTCAGCAAACAGGCACTGCTCTGCCTCGGCATTTTGGTGCCCCAGATGTCCTTGCCATGTTGTGGCAGTCTCTTTAGCCAGGAACAGGGGTGCTACAGCAAAGAGGTGTGTTTCATTCACATAACACCGAAGGTTTTGATTCCTCCCAAGAGTGGTTGCAGTTTGTAAGGAAAATGTTTATTTTAAAGTTTGTCGATTTCTTATTTTGCCTTGTGATCTAATGTAGCTTTTTCCCTTCCTTCCCTGACACCACACTGGCTATTGTTTATTTACAGAGCAAGTGAAAATGGGCTAAGCTCTTAAAAAAACCCCAGAGATATGTGAAAGGTGTGGTCTCTTCCTCTATTCTGACAGTCTAACTTTAGATATGATGGGATAAAATGGGAGTGAGAAGACAGGAGGTTGAGATGGGCTCATGGACAGATTACACCATAAGCACATTTTGGATACTGAAGTTTCATAACAACATTGTTCGTGCACAGGAAATCATTATTTTGCCGCCCTGAACTCAGATATACCTCAGAAATCAGTAACTTTCTCATCTCTTGGTCTGGTGGTTCTGAAAAATTTGACTGCAAGCCATCTTCATGTTGTTTTTTATACCTCTCCTGCAAAATAAAAATAATGGTTCAGTAAAGCCTAACTTTAGAATTCGCAATACCAGGAAAGTTAAAGTTTGAAAAGCACCAGTAATTTTGTGTCCTTGCGCTGAAGGAACTAGAGTCCTAAAGTGGATATGATGCTACATGGAAGCCGGATCTGAGATCTGAAGTGGGAAGTAGCGTGATCAAACAAATAACAACAGAGTTTGAATTCAACACCTTTTTTGAGGGAAGGAAGCACGTACCTCTGTGACACCTGCAAAAAGCATGTTGCAAGTGCTGAAGAGCAACACATGGCACAATAAAAGCTCCACTGAGAGGTTTGGCTGAAGCTATGGAAAAGATAGGCCTGCAGAAGAAGTGGAAGGATCTCCATACAATCTAGCTGCACAGACGGGGAAAGGACCACAAAAAGTAATCTCTACCAAGTCAGACTGGAAAAGTAGCTTCTGACAATGAGTCGTATCAAGAAGAAAATTTGTGTAAGGCATATAAAGAACAAATTAACGTGCCCAATTTCTCCTTAACTGAAGGGGGTTTAGCAGTGTGAAGGCCAGCTGCAGTAGACAATCCACGATGTACCATTTCATGCTGCTTCCCACTCTAAGACCCCAAACTTGCCACATGCTTTTGTTAATTGAAGATATTGAGTCATATTTCATTAATCATGATGAGTTTTGTGTCGGATAGAATTTTTTGTTCATGGGTGTTTCAATTGGGTTCAAAATGCTATTTGACAAGATGTCTTCTTTGCCCAAAGCGCTGTGCAAGTAGCAGCTGTACAACTGCAGCTGTCTGAGAGTTATCCTGGTTGAGAGGTCTGAATTGGTTTGCTGAGCTAGCAGAAGGAGCTTCTCAGAGAGAATCATGATGCAGTCAGGAGGTCAAACTTTGATATGGATTTGCCTGAGGTGTTCCTGTTTCTTCCTCCCGTGCAGAGGAGCCATCAGGATCTCACCCAGCTGAGGCGCTGGGACAGGTGGTCCCATTTTGCAGAATAAGACTCAGGTTGAAATTTCAAATACAAACTGTTGAGAGCACATTTGACATCATCCACGGTGCAGGATCTGACAACTCGCGTTTAAAAACACAGTATCTCATCAGCGAAGAGCTTCAGCAATTCAAGGATGTATGTGTGTGTGTTAATGAACAATACTTACCTCAGGACCAAACCATCTTCAGGGTTTTATCAGTGCGGTTTGGCACCAGAAAAGCCTGCTGCATTAGTCTGCTGTGTCGTCGGCTGCTCAGAATAACCAGCTGGTTATCCCAGAGCCTTACACTAACTGGTGGGTGCTGCCTCCTCCTCCCAGGTAAAGCCTGCAGCGCGAGCTTGGCTCTTGGTTGCATCCTGCAGTTTATCTGTGCCAGGCAAGCAGCAACCCCTGGGCTTCCAGAGCTCCAGCCTCTCCCTGTGCTGGTGATAAGTTACTCCCGAGTCCTTTCTGCCAATTGTTCTTGGCACATGGACCAGGGAAGACTATTGTTGTTGCTGGCTGTTATCGATGCTTCTGACTCTACTTGGCGGGGGTGCAAATCCATCTTTCTGGTGTGGAAACAAGCTGCTGGACTCTGGATGAGTCAACTCATTAATAAACAAAGAGCTACAAAGGAAATGGGAATCAGTCTTAACAAAATAAATGCATAAAGAGTTTATTGGATGCTCGGGTGTTTGTCCTCCCCAGCATGACACTGTGTTATCTCCAGCCCCAGCCTTCCTACCAGAAAATGGGGAAGTCAGTAGTTTATCACATTTTAATCAGCTTAAATGTTGATGTATTACTTACATAGCATGGAAAGAATTTCTGTGTTGTTACTGGTGAAGGTGGGTTATTTTAACAATTTACATCTGCTTCTATACCTTCCCTGCTCTGTGGAGCATGCCAACACTTAGCATCATCTACTGATCACCCTGTCTTTGTAAGGGAGCCCAAGCCAGATGCTCAGTGGCAAGCTCAAGACTGAAGTATTAAATTCTCATGGAATTTTCTTCTGTGTTGAAGCAGAAGTATGTGATCAGACTCAGGAACACGGGACTTGGGGACGAGGGGCTTGCAGCTTTTTATGGGGGGTGGGGGTGGAGTTGGTGGTGTTTGCTTTGTGGCTATTTTTTTTAAAAAAGGAGAGGATTTTTGTATTTCCTCCTTACAACAGCAGCTTTGTCCATAGCTCACTGTTGGCCAGGTAATATTTCATTTGGATTGGGCCTTAGCGTTTGGCCAGCAATACCACCATAGTGGTAAAAAGAGAGCCTGGCACTTCTCAGGTCGCTTGGCTCTCTTCATACCACCCCTAAGGACATTACTACCACTTCTTTTGCAGCAGCAGCACTGGGAAAAGCCTCACCATTCCCTTGGCTGCAAGATGTCCACAGCCGTAGCCCTGCTCTCATGATCAGAAGCCAGCCTTGGTCTCCAAGAGACCCTCCAACAGTTGGTCCCCACACAAGCACACAACATACAAGCAAGGCAGATACACAACACTTCAGAAGAAAAGCTAGAAGGAAAACCAGCTGAAGGCCAACAGGTGCTACTGGGCTGTTAAGTTCCACATATGCAAAGGTCTCTAGATAGAACCCTTGTTTACGGTGAACTCTTATTCAGCAAGAGTGCAAAGTACTACAAGTTTGGTGCAGACAGCAGCCACCTTGTCTTTCTTGTTTCAAGGTAAATTTATTTCAAAGCACCAGAAAACCTGTCTAATGGCATGGATATATTTGCTTTACAGGAAGAAAGAGGATTCTTTGTACTTTCTTAATAAAAGCAGGCTCTCTCCCTGCCACAAGTCACCACACTGTAGTTACCCCCGTTCCACCTTTCAAAGCTGTGCAGGACCCAAAGCCATCCCACCTCCCAGAAGGTGCTCCTAACAAACAGCACTGCCTTAGTTCTTCCTCCTGCCCAATATTCACTGACAAGTTTCCCTCTGGAAATAACTCAGCAATGACCAGTCATATGCATTCTCCTCATTCAGCATTTTCTGAAGTACACATGAATCCATATCTACCCAGAAAAACATCAAGCTGGAATAGGACAGGGAATCTTAAAGAAAAAAGAATACAACAGCATACTCTTGGTAAAACGTTTTTCAGTTTGGGGTTTTTGTTTTTGTGGTTAATGCATTCCCAGAGCTCCCGACTAATCACAAATTAGTAGAGTGTGAAATACGTTGTTTGAAACAGTAAAATCCATGGAAAACATACACCTAAAGCTAAGTGCCTGAGATGATGCTCCCACCTCTGTTAGAAAGCATTGTGCAAGAGACAAGTGGTGGCGTTAGGAAAGGTCACAAAGAGATTTGCCTTACAAAAGCCAAGGGGAAGTTTCCCAAGTGGAGCCTTTCAATGAAGCATGGGCCGTTTTCTCCGAAAGTTCAGCCACAAAGCAGTCGGTCACTGGCAATCCATAGTGTGGACGAGTCAGTTGTGTGTCTTGAAAAAATTTCTTTAATCAGTTGTAAAAGTCAAATGATTGAATCAATTTTTCTCTCTACTCTTGGATAATAAAGAAATCTGAATAGACAAACGATTGACTTTCTCTGCACTGTTTACTGGATTAAAGACTCTACTCTCCAGGTTAGACCTCTAGAGGTTTCTCCCTACATATGCACTTCTCCCAACTTAGTTTTATTTTCACTGTCCTTTTCTTTTCCCAACTCTATCCTATCCTTTCTGAGGTGCCACAGGCCGTATTTAGTAGTCTATGTGAGTACACATGATATATGTCATGGTAATACATGAATTTATTTTAGTATTGCTCTTTGCTCTTGATACTACCTCGTTCCCATCAATATACCTGCTTTTCACTGCACAATGAAGAGATGTTTTCACTCAGTTCTTCACAGCAACGTGTGCATCTTTTTCCCAGATGGTTTCAGTAAATTTATAATCTACTATAAATACGTAGTCAACATTGTTCTCTCAATCACATTACACTGCAATCACAGGCCCAGTATCATGTCGCTTTGCCTGCTCTTTGTTAGGTCCTTCTCCATTTCCTTTTTTTCCTTTTCGAATGTGACTGAGTAATTTTTTTTGGTCATGTGTTGATTTTACCACCCTGCTGTTTGTACCTGTCTCCAAATCAAACACCAGAGAGTGCCAGCACCAGTGCAAACCTTGGGGGAACTCTGCTTAACCTTACTTAAACTCTGTGAAAACAACTTGCACCCACCATTTCCATTATAAAGCCTCAGACCTTCTACCCTGAAGTAAACCAAACCGAACTTTTCACGTCAAAGAAAGAAAAAAAGGAAAAAAAAAAAATCGGAAGTTTGCAACCCCTGATTTAGGCTTGTTGAAGAGCAGCATGGTCAGGGGTGAGGTGGGTAAAAGAGGAATGTGGGAGCTCAGAGGGCATCGTTGTTCACTGGGAAGCCAAGCACAGAACTGACGTGAGAGGAGGGAAATCACAGACATGAATGTGCCCCTGGAGAAACAGCTCCTGAGGGCCAGTCCCATGTCGTGCAGGGAGGCCGTATGCACCACGTCTGCTTCCTCAGTCGTACCGCTGACAGGCTGCACGGAGAAAGAGGGGTATGATCATCACTGGAATCCTGTCCTGGAGGACCTCGCCTCCTGCGGGGCTGAAGGCAGCTGTTGCACCCATTGCCAAGGGTTTATGAAATGCAAAACCCAAGTCATAAAAAAGAAAAAAAAAGTGAGGGGAAAAAAAAAAAAAAGAGTGCTGGAACTCTCCAGTCCTCCTGGGTATAATTATAAAAAATAACAACAAAAATGAGGTGGCTTCTGGCACTTTTGGTGTTCCGAGGTGTTTACTGTTTTGAGTCGCGACTGCGGTAACGTGTAGGACGCATAAACAGTGGCATTGGCCAACCAGGTGGGACGTGCGACCTGCTAATTGGGGAAAGTCTGCGCCGGCATCCGGCCACCGCGCCACGGCACAGCAGTCCCCTGAAACTCCATTTCTATTTCGATATTTTAAACTATTATCTTAAATGCTGGCTCAACCACTCAGCTAAAATGCGTTTTGGTAGGCAAGAGAGATTATTTTTCTGAGTATGTATTAGTTTTCATTCTGCCTCTCTTTATAGCATTTAGCAGCAAGAAGGATAAGAAAAGCATCTCCCTGCAAATGCCTCATCGATCTGTGTGGTATGACTGTCCCTACAGCTTCGGTTTTATCCTTTTCCTTACTTGCACAGAAGTTATACAGGTCCCAGGAGCACGATATCATAACAAAACCAGGCACTCCAGTAAGACATTCAGGAAAAAAAACCACAGAAAAAAATACTCCAAAGCCCTACTGCCCGTGGATGCACATACAGTTTCCTGCTGGAGCGAAGCACAACTTGAGACCTTTTTTTTCCTCTTTCAATATTATAGAAAATAAATTTTGAGCCTTCAAGACACAATTATTTGCACTGTAAACAAAGGTGACAATCTTGTTTTCTACAGACATTAAAATAACAGATAATAAATTCCACTCTAATAAATCCCATGGGGGTTTTATTTTAAATAGATTGCCTAAGGTTTCTGGACCGTTTGTCCTCCAATGTACTTTGTTTTCAAGCAAGCTGACACTTGAGTCTTCTAGTCCAATCTGTAGCTGTTTACCACTCAGTTCAATTTCTTCTGACTGAAAGGCTTAGCAAAACATCAATATTGATATTATAGAATACCAAGCCATAAAAATGGCTCCTAGTTTGCTTTCCTCATGTCTCCGGATCTGCTTTTTTCCTCTTTCTTCTTTCTGATTCTGCCGTGGAGAAGGGTCTGATTCTCAGCCCAGGTTTCAGCTAATAATCATTCATGCATGTCTAATTGCATGGGGCCACGAACACTCAGAGTATTATGTAGGTCAACTACCCGCTTGTAATTGCGAGAGGTGGTAACTGGAATTATGTTCCTCGTTGTAAATTATCGGACCTTTCAGTTAAACATCTGTTACTGGCTTAATGGCCACGGACGGTGTGTTAGTAACAGAAATAGTTTACTGCCTGGTACTCCTCTAAGATTAAGATTCACTGCAGATCCAAACACACACTTCCTCAGAAGCATTTTCCATCTGTTTGATTATTAAATACCTAAAGTAAGCTCTTCAAAGATCAAGAGCATCAACTCCTTTCCCAGGAGCAGCGTTTCACTGCTCTATATGCCTGTGTAATGTCTGTCACACAAGCCAGATTTACCATCCCAGCCAGGAACTATTCAAACACGAATTAACGAGTAAACAGAAAACGACATTGGCAGAGAATAGGCAAAAGCAGCTTCTGAACCCTTTTCAGTTCACTTCCCATCCTTTGCGCTAGCAAAAGACAAAATGGATAACATGGACAGGGGCAGCAGATGGAGCTGGTCATTTCAGAGGGTCGGGGCAATGCTGGCAAAAATCGCTTTCCTTGAGATGCAAGAGAAAGAGGTAAAGATGCTTTTCACCGCTCCTTGTTTTCCATTCTTTTCCCCATTGCGGTGCAGTTCTCCGACCATGTTACTGGCTTGATTTCACAGAGGTAAAATGGGAAAAAAAAATTATACTTTATTATACTTTTTACTTACTTATTATACTTACTTATTATACTTTCCCATCTCTAAACAAAAGTGGATCAAGGTACTTTGCTGTCAGGTTCCTGTTTCTTCCATGAGTAATTCATGCGAATGCTGCTGAAAGCCTATTAAGGACGGAGCCAGTCGCTGGCCAGAGGAGGATGGAAAAGCCCCTCACTGCTCCTGCTCTGGAGAAAAACAGTTCGCCACAGCCAGACCCCTCTCCCAGCAGTGCCAAGTGCGCAGTAATTTATTACCCTGGGCTGTCTGATTCCAAGCGAAGGAAACAGAGATGTCATACCTTCATTCATAACAGCCGCTCATGGAATTATTTTTTCCGGATTCCTGGAAGTTGAAATATTTGAGAAGAATATCAGGAACTGTTGTTTTAGCTGGCGTGGTGAGTAGATAATTGCCGTCCAGCTCGATCCTTTCAGGAAATGATGTGAGTGTTGCATTGTTCCTAGATGGGGCCAGCGATGTTTTTTAACAAGACACATACATGCATGTTTTTAAAAGAAACCAAACACAACAAAAACACGCCATCTAAGGCACTGCGCTGAACCAGCCTCTTTGAATCTGGCAGAGATAAGAGGTTGGCCCAGACAACGCGTCCGCATTTCACATAACTAAGAGCATTCCTTAGAAGGGAGGTAAGCACACTTTATGTTGAAGAAAAAAAAAAAAGAAATCTAAAACAAAACCCTTTATGATGTGGAGGTTAAGTGATATCAAACATGACCAGAAAAGACCCCAGAGAGAAATTGCACTTTTTTATTGGGTTCCGTGAGACAAACTAGCCTGGGAACTTGAAAGTGCAGGGAAGGTGCACGTGGGAATCACATCATACATGAAGAATAATTTCTTACCGTGTGAAAATTATTTGAAAATAGTTTTCAGCTGAAGTTTCTCTTTATGGCAGCCCTTCAAAGGGAGCAAAGTGAGGCAACGACCTACAGTAGCCCTAATACACCGGCTGCTGGATAACCTCCGTGCAGAGGCACATGGTCTTAGTCCAGTTCCACGCCAACAGGCAAAATATCATCAGCACTGAAACTCTTAACAACAGAAGCTCAGTTTGAGCCCTTGCTTTACTTTGACTGAGGATAATGGCAAAAATTCAACTCAGTTTTTGAAATTCAATTTAGTTTTTGATAGAAGTAAAATTGCCCCTGGAAAGAGTGTAAAGAGGGAACTACTACTGCTGCTTCAGGAGAGGCTGCAAAGGACAAAGGGACAGCATGTGGACACCCTGCTGCCACTTTTCATGCCCCAGTTTGACAACCACACACTTCTCTAGGACTTGCATCCTCTCAAAACAAACAAATTGTAGGAAGGTTTTGCATTTGGTGATCCTGCAGCAACGGTGGCTGCAGTCAAGTACCAACCACCATCGTGCAGCAACCCCATGTAGCGGGCTGCACAATCCGTTTCCTCCCTACTTCAACACCTGGCTAAGAAACAAGAACATCTTCGTTACATAAAATTCTGTCTGTCCAGGGATATTCTAAAGGAAACTGCCTTTACTGCGCACCTGCAAGTCACAGCTGCGAGAAAATTTCAAACCGCAATATGAGAAAATCGCGGTCACCCCACCCTAATATTTATAAATATTTTGGGAACTTTTATAGCCAGAAATGGCAGCCTGTCTTTAGGCCACTTCTCCCAGAGACAAGAGAAAGGCACTGTTCTACTCTGGTGTCTGTGCAGTGCTTGTGTCCTGCAATTGAGGTGTCCCAGACAACGAACTCACCATATTGGCCTGACCCAACGAGTGCCTCTGAGCTTGCTCTGGACACACATTTGAAGCCCTGCTGCCTGCGGGCACTTCTGGATTCCAGAAAACTTCTTCCACTGCTGCGATGCATCATGGGCTGCTCACACTGGAAGCACTTCTGAACCATGTAGACTTTGATGGTTTAAAGGGTAATTCCTCCTTTGGGTTCCAAACGCTCATGACACCAAGCTGCTAAGTAGATGCACTGCTGTAATTCTACCTCACAGTTTTTAACAGTATTTAGTAAATACTTGCTGAATTATGCTCAGTTTTCTTCCAAACCCGTACATTAGAGGGATGCACAATATTTCCCATGTATCTAACTCAGCTCAGAAGCTTTCTAGGTGACATAGTAAATACTGGAACAGCTTTAGAACCATCTGGGAAGGGATTTTCAGGAACCGGAATTTACTTAATGAAGGCTGAAAACATCTGGAAAGGCCAAACTTGGGTCCACTCATAAAGGACTTCCTACATCCTCCAGCAATCCGGAACTAAATTTCGCGAAGCTAAAGCTACTGTGAAGTGCTGCGCATATTCCAGAACACGTTACCGCAAGAGGCGTTTCTGCCTGTTCCAGGCTGAGAGAGCATTGCCCAGGTACCACTCCGCAGGGTCTGCAGAGCCAGCCCGCAGATGTGTTTTACTGTTAACTCAAAGGACAACTAAAATTGCTTATCCAGTCCTGCAAGTGTTTGCTGCAGCAAGAACAATGGTTAATTTTCTCCAGCTACAGAATATAGGAACCGTATGTCTGGAGAAAGTTAATATATTAGTCCATCTCAAAATGTCAGCCATGAGTAACAAGCAAAAACCATCTATAGTTCTCGCTGAATTCCATTAGATCCAGTTAAATGCAATGTCTGTTAACAAACAGTGACACTCAGCTGCAGGTCTCCTTGTGCCCACCCAGTGAGTCATTAGTGGAGAAGACTGTAAGGTTTATTTTAAATTACTGTTTTAACAGACAGTATTACACATCCTTCAGTTCAATTGTCTTTAATGTTCATATTGAAAGAGTCAGCTTCTCCCTTGCCATCTATAAATGATGTTACATAAAAACCTGAACCACCAGCTTCTGATTTGGCCCAGACAGAGCAATCAAGGTGGCATTTTCTGATACCTGGGTGGACAGATCACCTGGATTTCTCTTCAGGAAGCACCAGTCTGAGCCCGGGGTTTCCAAAGCTGCAGCTTTAGTCCTAGCAGGGCTCCACAAGCCTTTCTTCTTTCTGGTGCTCACCACTGCCTCGAGTAATTCGCTCCCGCTTTGCTGAAGACTATGCATAACCCTCCAAAGGTTTCTGCATGCAATCCCGTCTCCAGACCTGGAAGGTACATACACGTAGGGTAAAGACTTCTTCCAACCCCTTTAAAGCTCCCTTGTTAATTGCCCCAAAGAGACGGAAGCAGTTTGACTTCTCCCTTTTCTTTAAAATGTCTTTAAAATGTGTCATTTGGAATTTCTGAATAATCTCCTGACTGAACTGTTTAGGGGAGTTGTGGTCGTTCATCAAGTGGCCTGTCTAGAAGTGCATGATACGATCATCTTGTTTACCATTTCTTCTGCTGAAGTCCCCATTTCTTTATTTTGGCACAATCTCTACCAATAAGCATTAACTTCTGCCTCAAACCCTCAGAAAACATGATTCACTAAACAAGGAGCAGCGTAAGATGTGGCTCTGGGAGGTTTGATCTCCAACATTGAGTCTAACCTCAGGTTCTAATGAATCTTAATTAGAATGCGTGAGTGTTGTGGACAGTGTTGCTTGGGGTCAGCACACCTTACATCATTATGTGACCTGTTGCAAGTGTTTTTGAGGACTAATGGGACAAAACGCTGCTGCTAAGTAGCGTAACTTTATTTAAAACTTGTGGTTTCATCCACAAAATGTCTTGTCCTTACCCCAAATACTGCACTAGTGCTCAGTTCTAGTGCAGCTCATAGAAACCCAGGGTTTATCTGTCTCTCCTCGTCGGGCTCACACCGACACCTGCTGGGACTCGGAAAACGGGCAAAATCCACAGCTTCGAGACACGGGAAGCTTCTCAGATCCGTGATGATCTACGCACTCATCACTGGCTGATAGTACTTAATTTGACTACAGAAAAAACCTCCACAGTTGGAGGAAAGGTTTTTAACGAGCCACAGGCTAAAATCTCATGAGAAGATGCGATGTTGCACCTGTGATTATGAATTTTTTTTATAAAAACTATTACCTAGTGTCAGCATAGAAAGAAGCAAAGTAAGAGCAGATACATCAGCTTTCTCCCTCCTTCTTAGGATTAAAAAACCCATGACAGGCTTAGCTATAAAACACCCAAGGAGAACAGCACATAGATTCAGTGTTAAAACAGAGAGGAAAAACAAACCCTTGCATATTCCTTAGTTCCTATTTTGTTACTACACTCCTGAGCACAGGGGCAGCAGATTTCACACTGCAGTTTCCAAGGAAGGCACCAGTTCCTTGCTATGTACTCAGCAGGAGAGAAAGACTAAGAAAATATTCCAGTGACTACGAGACATCCAACCCCACTTCAGCTACAAAGAGCAGTAAACCTACAGCCCAGCCCGACGACCAGCGCTGGCAGCTAAGCAGAACGCGATGTGCCCAGCCTGGTGCGCAGAGGGATGGCCAAACTCACCCACTGAACCAGCAACTTTGGTGTTGAGGTGGACCCTTCCAGCTCCTGCCGGAGTCCAGTCCAAACTTCTGCTGACTTAATAAAGCCTCAAGATTTTAGAGCTATGGAATTCAGTCACGTAAATATCTCAAGTGTAAGGTAAAACACCTTGCTCATGCACTACCAACATAAACACCAGCTTTTAAACTACTCATTTTGCTATTTCTCCCAGACAGTAGACACTACAGAGAACAGTAACTCAGATCCCACAGAGAAAGTCCCACTGTGGAAAACTGTTGTATCCCCACAGATCATCGTCCCACCTTGCTAAAACACTGCTGGAGATAGGGATCTTCACCTGTCAGACGTTCTGTTTGGAGGTAACACAGCAGGTTTGGGGTTTAGTTTTTTTGTACATGTTGGCAAGTTACTTCAAAGACAATTAAGCACTTCCAAGTACCTCAAAACCTATAGAATATCATATAAAAAAACCCCCTAAAAGCTAGTGAATAAAATAATTCAGCAGCGGAGAGTGTTCAGGTAGTCCCCATGAGGAGGAAGAGTGGGCCAACAGGCAGACGAAGAAAAGTGTTTTTCAATGATCTGCAGCATAAAAATACCTGTATGGCTCTAGAAAAGGAACATGTTTTCAGTGTTCTCATTTAGAAGCTTTTCAAAGAACCAGGAGCACACGTCCCAGCAGGTTTTGGAAATACAGCTTTATTTTCCCATGAACATCCAACGTGCAACACTTACACCATTGCCTAAGAGCCCTCAAATTGACGGAATACTAAAACCTACAGCTCCAGTGCACGGTTAATTAGATACCTAAATCTTAATAAAAATTATCAGTGCAAAAATAGAAATGAAGTCTGTGTGAAGTTAAATGCATTTTGTTATAGTTATTGGGCCTTTGAGCACATACACAGCAAATAACCCGATAAGAGAGAAGCCACTTTCAGCCTGTGCTCAGAGCAGCCACGACTACTCCACACCCAGTTCTGAAGACAAGCAAGAACTATCTTTCTCTCTTCAAACACAAGTCTGAGCGCAGTTACAACATTCACCGTGGCCACACAAACTGTTTTAGAAAGGTCACCTGTACACACAGGGGTTGTTCCAAAGAGGCTTTCCCCTTTCTCATGTGTGGGATACTTCCAAGACACCCCTGGTTTTTCCACCCACAGAAGATAATTAACAACATTCCAGCGTGCCCCAGTGTCGGCAAGTCCTCTTGCCAGCCCAGATACATGACGGTGACTGATGAAGCTGCTGGGCCTACAGTAGCGGGCAGAGCAGCTTGGCAGCAGCTCAGCGTTATTGAAAGAAATCTCCACATACTTATTCCATCTCCTCTGCTGACTTTAATCACACTGTCAACATGCTGCCAGGAACAGAGCTTGACACCAAGCCATAACTTACACAGGCAGCCACTGTTGGCATGGTACAGCTGCAACACAGGTACAGGGTAAATTCTGTTTATTCCTACCTCTTTCCATTCTATACTGGGCTCCAGCTCAATTATGGACAGAGATTTCCTGTACCAATGGTTAGGTTGCAGCAAATTGCAGTCAGGTTACTACGCCTCATTTTGCTTGGTTAATGAACTGATTAACTCCTTTGGCTGCGCTGCTGTTAACTGCAAGTGTTAAATGACAACACAATACAGGAGCTTCACGTACCCCTAGGAGTAACAGCTAGTATGAGAACAGATTGGTACCACAGGCGGTTTACCGCTAATCTGCTCACTTGTTATGCCAATAAAGAAACAAACATCTTCCCTCAATGGCTTTATAGAGTTCTGACAAGCTGATCCTAAGTAAACCAACAGCATGTCAAATATTTAAGGTCAACACTGTACTGGCTGCAAAGCCAGCACAGAGACCAATAGGCTTCTGGGGATTACTGCTGAGCTTGTTTTGGCTTTGCTCAGAACAGTAAAGCTTACAAAGAGAGCCTGAGACATTTACATGGAGAAAAATGGTTGTCCAGGCTCACTTAGTCATTTTTATGTTAGCAAAACACATCTCTCACCTCTGCTTCATGATACTGAACATAGAACCCCAAAGGCGGAATTACAACTAGATTCAGAACTCTGTTGAGATCTTTCAGTGATAAAGCTTCAAAGTAAAATATTCTGTAAAACAAGTTGGTTTTCCTGAATTCTGTGAAGGGAATTTACAGTTCTCCCAGTGAATTCTCGGCTCACTGTGGCTGGAACCTGTTACACCAACCTTTTGGGCAAGAGCTGTGGCTGTGCACCAGGATATTTAACATTACATTAGTCTCTGTTTTCCCAAACGATACAAGACTCTGCAGAGGGGAGAGAGTTCCAGTCTGCAATGCCCTGAGCTGATGCAGTCCCACAGTGTCATTTCCAGTTCTGCCTCCCAACAAATGAAGAAGTACTGGCATTCCACCTGCCCACACAAGGCAGGCACAGGCTTCAGCTGAAAGTATGCGAACCTCTTCTTCCCGTACCAAACCTGCAGAGGAAATCCTCCTGTTCTTTTATGTGTTTCAGCTTTCCAACAGAATGTCAGCTGAAGTCAGAAGCAACTAAGTATTGGCACAACCCAGCACTATTAAAAAAGAAGGGTCTTAAAAAGAGGCATGTTTGGCCAGTTCCTTCTCCATCTCAGCATACTGCTCCCTGAGGCGCTCCATCGCCTTCCTGTGCTCTTCGTCCACCTCCGCCCACCTGCTCTGCTGCTCCCTCATGAACTCCTCCCAGTGGGCGATGTGCTTCTCCTCACGGGCCAGCTGCTTGTCCGCCTGGAGCTGAGGATGAAAACGTCAGGTTTGAACAGTCATTTCCGTATTAAAACAGGGGGTTTGATGAGAGACACAGAATGTTAAAGTATCAGAGAAACGGGACTTCCATGTCAGTAGAGAAAAGTGAAACTAGGAAGAAACATGAAAAGGTGAAACTAAAAAGAAAACACTTACTTTTATAAAGTGTAGTCAACCCAAAACAAATGGTAAAATGTCTACAACATTATTATTATAGAATCACAGAGTAGTTTGGGTTGGAAGGGACCTTCAAAGGCCATCTAGTCTGACCCCCTGGAGTGAGAGCATCTCAGCTTTTCTATGCTACAGTCTGGTGAAAAACAAATAAATGAAACGACACCTGAAAGTCACTCGCTTGCCTAGTTTGCTTCTGTTGCGTCTCTAAAGATCACTCTTTTTACATGATCCAATCACTGACCACATCAGAAGCAGCTGATATAAATCCATATTCTCTCCCAAAGATTTTGTTTTAAAACTAACTCCCAAAATTCTGGGAGCAGACAGTGTTCAGTGGTTTTAGTCCCTTAGTTACGGGGAAAAAACGATCCAGATCAGCAAATGGACACTGCTTTTTCTCTCTTTTTTTCCTCTCTTTTTTTTTTTAATCCCCCTTCTTCTTTTCTTGTGTTCACACAGAAGGAAGCTGCCTACAGCCGCGCATAGACTCAAGGACTCCACTGTCCTGAAAGTAACCAAGAGAGAAAGAATTCAAATAAAATGCAGCCAATTTCTGACCAAGTAGTCTTAAAGAACGGCCCATCTGCACCTTGATCTCTACCCAGCAGAGCAAGGGCGGGCAGGCCTGCGTTACATGTCGTGCAGACTCTAAGTGCTCCAGAAGCATTATCCTGCCTGAGTTAGGAGGGAAACACTGGGCCCAAGGTATTTCCCATCTGTCAGTGCTGGACAAAAGCGTTATGTTGGTCCATTGTTCAGGTCTCTGCACTTTACCAGAGATTAAAGGGTCCACTCCAATGATCGAGATGTTTGAGATTTTATGTTAAACACACACAAGTAGAACACTTCCGTGTTCCACAACAAGTTAAGATGGTTAATGAAACTCCTATAAATTACGTGTCAGTCAATCCTTCAACAGACTGCTCCTCTCTTCTTGACATTTGCTACTTTCCTCTTGAACGTCTCATTTGTTAAACAAAAGTATTTTTACCCCACATTTACTCCATTTTTAAACTTCTTATCCCATCTGAGAAGATCTACAAAGTAGTATAAGTGGTATTTCTCCATAGCTGTTAATTTGGCAAGATTTTTGATAGACTGTTTAACCAGAAAATCACCTCCTCACCCCCAAACACTCTTAGAACTCCAGCTGAATTCTCCTATAATGTTTCTAGCTCCCAATCAGGCTGATACAGCTTTTTGCTGTCTCTCACTGCTGGTTATCCATTCTTCCAACAATTTCTCTTCTCCAAACAGTCTTTCAGCTGTTCTGCTACACGTTCCTTCAGCCACCCAACACAACTTAACCTATAGTTAACCTCTCAACCAGTGTCTATGCTAGTGTCAGGCACAAGGGAACCGCATCAGGGCTCAGCAGGGTGCTGTTTGCACAGTACCAGTGCTTGATTGCAACTGGACTCTGCATCCTCACTGGTGACAGAAAGGAAAGAAAACCGTGACTATCTGTTTCTATGGATCAGTGCTCAGCCTGGTCTGCGTGGTGGCCACAGAAACAACTGTTTTTCTGAATTAAAGAATTATAATTTTGCAAAGAGAAAGATAACACAGGAACACAATCGTGAAGGAGTAATGGGAAACCATGGAACTGATTCTTGTACAATTTTCCAATTTGAGACTCAGAGCACATGTATTTCAAATGAGCAAAGTGTAGCCAGCTGAAAAGATTCCAATGATTCCCATGTTCCTATAATACTGCCCTTCATTAAACAACCCATCCACAAGTGAAAAACACACTTCCTCTCCAACAAGCAATATATATATATATATAATATGGCCAATGTTCTCAGCTAACTAGGAAAGATTTACATTTCCATTCTGGTAGGTTAGTAGGTATTTTTGTTCCACAGAAAATGATTTTTTTATATTTAAGCTTTCCCCATAAGCCACAAATATTACAGTCTGAGCTAGGAGGGAAAATAAAGTGAAGGAAATAAAAAATACTAGTTTCCACATATCAGGAGATTGGAGGAAGAGCTAGCGATCCATTACCAGAGCAGAGGAGAAGACATATGCCCCTGCAGTATGTGTTTTGTAAGAGCAGAAATCACCCCAAAAGAAGTTTTACTGCAAGTATATAAAATATAGAAAAATACGCTTGGAAGTGTTGCAACACTGCAGCAGATAAACTTGCTGTAAAAGCACAAGGCTCTTCTTTAGATTATATTACATTATTATAAAAATCCACCCATCCATCCCTTACCTTCCTCTGCTCATGCTCCCGCTCCTGGAGTGTCTGCATCCTGTTGCTGGCAGCTTGCACTGAAATGACAAATTGCAGTAGATCAGTCTGCAGTTCAAAACAAAGAAACTCACCTGAATGGGATTTAAGAGACACGAGACTGCTGCAAGTCAAAGAGTAGATTTCATGGTGTGGCTTCACTCTGCATGAAAAAGCTTTGTCAGCACTTGCAGGAGGTGCTGTACGCTGGTGAGCGTACGCAGGTACCTCACCCAGTTCAACCCTGTATGCTCCACGAGCCAAACAGCGCCGGGCAGCGAGGGCCTCTTGTGCCCGGGCTCCCGAGTGCTGCTGACAAACCAGTTCCCTACTCAGCACCGCAGGAAGACACCCAAAAACTCCCACGTCAGTCAGCAGAAGCAGGTGACCAAGCTTGATGTTTTGGTTGGGTTTATTTTTTTTCTTAATTTTTTCCCCATCAAATGTAAGAAGTGATTTAGTATAAACAATTGACATGGAGAACACCTTTATGCTGGAGCCAGCCTCTTCTCTCAGGAGACTAAGCCTAGGAAAACATCTCAGTGGAAATAGGAACTCTATTCCTATGCAGTCTTTTCCCCTAATTTATTTAACACTTAACTGATACAAAACTAAAGCAACTTAATTCCCCAAAGCAGTCACTTCTCCCACTAACACACCCTAGGATCGAGAAATCCTTCACTTCTTTATCATCACCTTAAAGCTGGTGGTTTCTCACACTGGACCTGGACAACTGGCTGTGGCTGCCCCTGTTTGAGCAGGGTGGCTGGACAAAGGGATCTCCAGAGGTCCCTTCACATTCTGTGACTCCATCACTCATTACACATTGCACAGCTCACCAGTAGACTGTCAGGGAGAAACAGCAAAAGTTTGCTCATTTAGAAGAAATAAGAGCATAGGCCTTATTTCCATGATGGAAGTTTAAGCTTCAAATATTTTCCTGCCAGCGTTCTGTGTGTATCGCGTCACCCACCATGTGTTGTTCTGCATATGCCATACAAGTAAGTTACACAAAATTAAATGCTTACACAACATGCTACACATAAAATACAACAAAACCCACACCAGCACGTTTCCACTGCGTACATCTGGCGGCTGAAACAATATAGTCACAGTCCCTTGAGTCAGCTTTTTGAGAAGCCACCCCACTGAATGAATGAACAAAAAAAGATACTGAAAAGTCAGTGTAAAACATTTAACATTTTCTTTTAAAATCTGAGCAATAAAAATATTAGATGGTTAAAATGGTGAGACTAGGATTGGCATACAACAATTATTCTTACTGCCCTATTTGTGACTACAGGTAACAATACTAGGACATTCCATGGCTCTAGAGCAGCAAGTTCTGTTTCAAATCACAGGGGACAGTGGGAAAATAAAGAAACTTGAAGGTCACACCACAACGTGTTTGAACAAACCAGAAAATGGGAATTTTGTCCATGGCTTTAGCCAGCATGGAGCACTGTCCTGTTTCTATGTGAGTAGCAAAAGACTGAGATGAAATAGCTTCTACTTAGATCAGCAAAATGCTTTAACGTAACCTTAGCAAGAGCTGTGCCGGCTGGACCAATAAGTATCAAAACATGTCCCCGTTGTCTCCCTTTTGTCACAGAAAGCACGTTAATGGGATAAAATTTATCCAGGGACAGTCATTTTTCCACAAATCATATTCTGAATCCCAAGTATTTAAATTATTCCTCAAAACATACAGACAAAGAGAACTCAGAAGTGAGGTGCTCACATCTCTGGAAGGTTTCACTCCAGCTGTCGCGCATGGCCTGCTCGCACTTGGGCAGGACATCCTCGTTTGTCTCAAAGATGGTGCTCTTCAGATTCTCCAGTACTCGCAGTTCTCGGAGGCCACGTTTTTCCTGCCAGAAGAATTGAAAGAAAATGAGTGGCTAAAACGAGGGATTCCCCTGTCCAAAGCAAGATTCCCACTTGCTAAACCAACACCTTTACCTTGAAGTAACAGCACAACTCATAAAATTAGCTTTGCGAAAAAGAAAAAAAGAGAGAATTCTCCAATCTTCACACTAAAATACAGGAATACTTGGAATGACACTTCTGGCCCTTGTAAGAAAAGTTAGTGTTTACATTGTGTGCAAAACTGTGTTGTTCTGTACAGATTATTTACAGCACAACAAAACCAACAGAGAGGAGCAGAGCTCGACAGCACTGCATTTTTGTAATGTAGCTGTTACAGAGAAATAACACAGCAGTGATTCTGCTGGCTTCATGTCTGACCTTCCAGATTCAGCATGAGATGAGGTTACAACAACACAAGGAAAATTGTTTTTATTGAAGTAAAGCAATGAAGGCTGAAAAATAACACAACAGAGCGGACTTCTGTGAGCTGGCTCACTGCTGGTCATGAGTAATTACAAGAAGAACAAGTTCCTGCTTCGTTGTTTACATTTTTAAAAAATAATCTCTTTTTTTGAAGCCACAGCACTGCTGCCACTCTGAATCTCACCTGTGCTTTCCTTTAGACAATGAAAAGGATTCTGATATCTGCTCCATGCTGCCACCTGCCTCCTTCTAACTGTTCCCCCTCTCCAGAGTTATGAGTAGAGCTGCACACAGGGCTTCTGTACTGAAAACTCTGAATCATAACACAGTTCTAGACAATCAAAAGCACTGCACCACAGGAAAGGGGCAGCTGGCTCACTGAACCTGCTGTAAAACTTCAGAGGCACTGACAAGTAAAGCTGCTTAATTAAACAGGCTATTTCCCCCTAAAAGTATAAACCAGAAATTAAATTTCAAGAAAAGCTCTAAGAATACATGAAATTTGTCTAAGAAATAGAACGAGACTTCAGGTGCAATGAGAGAAATATAAAGATACGTGTTCTAATTTGTAATTGAGTTTAGAATTTCCCTTCCAGGAAGAGCCATATAAAACTATTTCCTGTACCCTATAACTTATTTGGGGAAGGCAAAGAAAAGACATCATCCCGTATGACTCAAGCCCATACAGTACACATCTGACAACAGCTGAGTTCACGTATGTATTTTGCTAAACCATATAGAGACAAATTAGACCTGCTTGAAATACTGGCTACAATCGGGGTGGGGGGCTGAGACATTTTCATATTATTTTTAAAATGATCAGCTCAGATACTGGATGCTGGACGGATAACTGGACTTTCAGGACTAATGTTAAGATTTTAACTCCCACATTCTGTAAGAATGAAATCACTCGGAAAGGGCCTTTTGTCGACACCAAGATTCTGCTTTCTAAACCGTTGCTGCCGCCTTGTGGAAACTGTCCTACACCTGCCCAGCAAAAATCGTGTATAAACACACCTTCAGGACACTTTAGCTTTTTTTCAGCCAATCGGGTGACATTAAGTCCATTTCCAGTAATTGTTCTTTTTTGCATGAAGCGTTGCTTTTCTAATCAGGCCAGATTACTCTCCTTCATGGGAACCAAAATCAAAGCAAAATGACACAACGTCTGTGCTCGCTAAGTCAGCTGAGGCACAAAGCAGTTTCTTCATCAGATGTAAACCTGTGCTGGCCAACAATATTGACCTTGACCCACTGGGTTTCTCTAAGGAGTTGGGACTACATCACTCTCCTACACAAATAATCCTGCCAGTCTTTTGCAGGAAAGATGTTTATGCCCCTTTCAAGATGGTTTTAAATAAAAAGACCTGAATTACTGCTTTGTTTACTCATGATGCCGACACATGCTATAGGTGTGTTAAGCTGTTTTGGGCGAGAAATACACGTCAAGTCTTTCTGAAGACAGCTGCATGCATTTTAGAATCCCTAAAAAGATGCTAAAACTGTCTCAAGTCTCAGACTCTGCAGGTTACAGCACCCAGTAAGACACAAATACTTACTTCAAACTCCTTAATGAAGTAGCGTATTTCTCCCTGGATCACAGGTCTGTGGTCCAGCAGTCTGGAATAGATTTCCCCAACATCTAGAAGATGAATGAAAGGCAGATTGTTAGTTTTTCTCTCACTCCACACCAGACTACACCACAGAAGGCAGCACGCTGTGATTCAGTGCAAGGGCTACGGCTCACCCAATACACACAAAGCCAAAAGAGCACCAGGACAGCATGTGTTGACTATCCCATCTACTCAGCAAAACACCAGCTTGGATAAAATGCAATTAATTGGTCCAGGTGCCACAGACGTCCTGCTATGGAGGTGAACATCCTCCTCCATCTCTCAGCACCCTCTGTGTCAACCCTCCTCAATGCGCTTCCACATCTGACTGTTAACGGTGGGACGGGAGCAGAACTAAATGCTGCAGCTCAGCAGAGACTCGCAGTTTAACATGTCTCTTGCTGTGAAAACTCCCACAAGAGGAAAGCTCACTGCAAGGAAAACTACTAGCATTTTCTTGCGTTCCAGGGCCAAAGTCTTGAAACTTAGTCTCGAAGAAGAGTATTTAAACAACAACATGAAGATGTATGAGAAATAGCTTGGCCATCATAGAGGCAGAAAAGCCCATTAATTTTAAAAGCACTCTGTTAGCACAGCAAATAAAGGCTATTTCAGGAAAGACACAGCGTAGTTCCGACAAGCACTTGTTGCTCAACACCCCGAATCCCATCCCACGCAGGAAAAAAAAAGTGCAGAACGATGTATTTCAATTTGGGGAATGACCTGATTGCAGTAAATAAAATACAGGCTAAACCACCTCCAAGTTCAAACACGTCTGTGTATGGATGAACTAGGACAAAATGCGGGGGCTTGGGTGAACAGACGGCAGCCAGAGCTGCCCAGGACACTCGGAGCCGTTGGCGAGGTCTCGGCGGCAGACTGGGCTTCGCAAAGCGAAGGGGTTCAAACTCCGAGAGACCAGAGCCCGCGAAGTCTCCCAGGGGCCAGCTGCAGCCCTCGGCAAACCCCACGGAACAGCACAGTGCTGGGAAGCGGCCGCAGCGATTGGTAACGCAGCTCCTCGGCAGGGACACTCCGCCCCGCCCCGCCCTGCCCCGGGGCCGCGACTCCCCACAGTCCCTGCAGCCCCTCGGCGGCCCGCGGCCCCTCAGTGGGTGTCCCCCCCGCCCCGAACCCAGCACCGAGCCGAGCCAGGGCTGGCCCCGCTCCTCACCCTTTATGATGGGCTGGATCGGGGACCCGGCCGCCAGACTCTCCCACCTGCGGCCGCTGCGGCCGGGGGACGCGGGGTTGGCCCCCGCTCATGGTGGCCCACGGCGGACCTCCCCCTTCCCGCCGAACTTCCGCCTCGCCCCGCCCGACGTCATCGCAGCGCGACTTCAGCGATCACCACCGCGGCCCTTGCTGCGGTAACCGCGGCGGGGCCGGGTCGAGCATCCAGCCGCCGCCAGGGCTCTTCAGCTGTGCTACGGAGAACGATTTTCAGACGGCAGGAAGCCCCGTTCCGCGGGATCACTACTGCGGCCTGTTCGCTTTAACGGCTGCATCAGCCGTCTGGACGAGGAGGGTTCGAGGGCATCCCCAGTCAGTTCACACCCAGATTGGCGGGATTGTGGATCTGCTGGACGGTCGCGAGGCTCCACAGAGGGGCCTGGACAGGATGGATCGATGGGCCGAGGATAATGGCATGAGGTTCAACAAGGCCAAGTGCCGGGTCCTGCCCTTCGGTCATAACCACCCCCTTCAACGCTCCAGACTCGGGGAAGAGTGGCTGGAAAGCTGCCAGCAGCTGAAGAGGAGCCAGCAGTGTGCCCAGGTGGCCAGAAGGCCAACGGCATCCTGGTGTGGCCAGCAGGACCAGAGCAGGGATCGTCCTCCTGTACTGGGCACTGGGGAGGCTGCACCTTGAATCCTGGCTTCAGTTTGGGCCCCTCACTCCAAGAACGACATTGAGGGGCTGCAGCGTGTCCAGAGAACGGCAAGGAAGTGCGCTGAGGAGCAGCGAAGGGACTTGGCAGGGTTTGCCTGGAGAAAAGGAGGCTCAGGGGAGACCTTCTCACTCTCAATGGCTCTCTGAAAGGAGGTTGGAGCAAGGTGGGTCGGGGGGTTGGTCTCTCCTCCCCAGTAGCAAGCGACAGGACAAGAGGAAATGGCCTCAAGCTGCACCAGGGAGGTTTAGGTTGGCCCTGAGGAACAATTTCTTCCCTGTTGGGGTTATCCAGGCCTGGCCCAGGCTGCCCAGGGCAGTGGTGGAGTCCCCATCCCTGGAGGGGTTTAACAGACATGCCAATGTGGTGCCGAGGGACAGGGGTTAGTGGTGACCTGCAGTGCTGGGGGAATGGTTTGGACTCGATGAGCTTAAAGGTCTTTTCCATCCAAAACGATTCTGTGGTTCTGTGAAGCTGCTGCTTCCTTGGCTCTGTGTGGCCCAGCCCGGCAGCAGCTGCCCCCTCCTGGCATGAGCATCAGGGGCATCTTCAGCACAGCAGCCAGTGCAGGGCTTTCTTTGGGCCCAGCACCGCGTGTTTCTGAGAACAAAACGACCAACCAAACCAAGCACCAACCAAAACCCACAAAAAAATAACCCCAGTACTTGTTTGTTGGTTGTTTTTTGGTTTAGGAGAGGAGACACGCATTCAGATCAATCCATTTGCTTCTGGGTGGAGTGAACATGAATAACTATCGGACATGTGGGCTACCAAAACTCAGAGCACCTATTGTACAGCTACACAAAAAGCAACAGTGACATAACATGCCCATACCTTTCTTATAAAACCATTTGAGAGTGTTGGGATGTTTTCAACACAGGAGCAATTGCCTGGCTAAGAAAATAAAAAGGATGTTTTTGTTTTGTTATTGTGTGAAGCTATTAAAGAGACACAAAAAATTATCCTGTTGTTAAATTCTGTCTCCCATTATCAAAGCTCAAACTGCTCACTGAAAAATCACTGTAATATTTTGTGATATATTATCATTTTTCTATTACATTATAATCTTCTAAACTCAGCCTTAAAAATGAGTGAATTGGTTTTTGTTGAAACGATCTCCAGCCAAATGGGTCAAAATATGGTTGGAATCATAATAAATGGATCTTGCATTGGGAAGTGTTCAATGCTTCAACTAATGCTGTTGTTAAATTTGACATATTGTCTAAAAACAGTTTTCCACTCCTTCACTGTTAAATAGTCTGCAAATATTAAGCAGGCAATTAGAGATAAGATTTGTTAAAAAATACTGTTCCCTTTCTTGCATCTTTTTCCCCCCAAAGAAACCATCTCTTGCAACCTATAGATCAGTATGTATATTCTACCACGTGGCTCCAAAGCACAGGACCACTTGACGAACACCAGTCAATGCTGATCAGTGCTCATCCATTCGCATAGCCCGTAGGACACTCCTGCTGGCAATGCGGGGCAGAGCTGGGCAAAGGTTAATTTCCTCTGTCCCCAGTGTAGCCACCATACTTCCCTCGTCTCTCTCTTGGATGTTATTTCCCCTCTAAGCCCGCCGTTCCAGCAACCTTTCTGTTTGCTAAGGAGGAGTTGAGGGGTTTGTGACTCCCGCATTTCTAGGAAGGAGTTTTGACATTGTGAGTAACGTCAGGTTTGGAGTTATGGGACTGCAGCAGAAATGAACAGAGAATTGCATTGGTTTGGAGGAGCACTCTCCTCAAACCATTCTTCCTTCCGTACGAATACTATCTGGTTGGGTTTTTAAAACAATATGCTTTATTTGCTGCATTTAAGCTTGTTCTTCCCCTACCGCTTACTCTCACTGCCCATCATATTTAAAAGAATTAAGGAAAACTTAAAGAGGCAATGGCTATAAAATGACAATACTTGTGGAGCCCCTGGCCTGTCAGTTTGTAGCACGTTGTTCTCAAGTCATGAAAACATGGGAATAGCTGTGGCTGGGAGCATGCGAATGCCCCATGCAGTCACCGTGTGTTCTCGTGGGAGAAGGGCTAAACAGCCTCTGTCACTTCTGCCCTGCAACGGAACCCACTTTCTGTTTCAGGGATCACCCTGACACTTCCCATCAGCATCAGCAGCTCTAGGAACTGCAGCTTCTCCTGCTGAGCGTGCCCAGCCCTGTCACTTCCCCATGGGCTGTCTGGCGGTGGTCACCCACTAATGATTGGCTCACCCGAGTGGTGCTGTCCCAGCCAAACGTCGGCAGCAGGCGGGGAAACCCAGACCTGCTGAGGCAGACGTCTGCCAGGACGGCAGGAATTGGAATGACAGCCCTCACAAGGGTGAGGCAGGGATGTACTTTGCGCCTGCAGAACAAGTCCATGGGCTGCACCCACGATGGGAGGCCAAGACAGCATTGGTGATGGCTGGCGGTTTGGGAGCCACTGCTGGCCAGAGGCAGGCCGGGGCTGCACTCTGTGCACAAGTGCCTTGTCAGATCAGCCGCATGGCTGCCGCGTTTGATGCTCAACCCGGATGGACAGGCCTGCCAGGCAGAAACTGCTCAGGCAGATGATGCCAGGGAAGACAAAAATTATCCACCGCAGGACTCAGAAGACAGATGACACCCAGCAGGAACAGCGAGGCAGATCTGTGGAATCCACAATGCAGCTGGCTGGCCTCAGGCTACCTGCCGCTTTGAAGTGGAACAGACATCACCAACGAGCTGTCAAATTAGATCAGCAGCCTGGAAATGCTGAGAGGTTTAGTTCTTCCAGCAGAGAAGGGGAAGTTTAATAAATGAAAATCTTCCTAAAGGGACCAAGGTAGCATGGGAGGAGGGGAACGGGGAATCCTTCGGATGCAGCACCCATGGCAGATGACTCGCCTCCCGCCTGCCTGCAGTGAGAGGTGGGATGTGCCTGTTCTGCAGCCACCACACTCACTGCCAGCGGGGAAGCCACGCCTGCAGGAACCTGCATGGAGCAGCAACAAGTAACCCTTGCTGCAAAATCCATTTCCCCCCCAAATCTGTGATATCTTTATGTATTGCCCCACAGCTGGGCTCTGAAGTACTGTAAATCTCACATCCAAGACATACAGCGATGGGGTGCAAAGACTCAGCCCAGCCCGAGTCTGGAAGCAGAGGCACATGATGGCCTCGCCCCTCGCATGTTTTGGCAATAAAATGCAAGCAGAGAAAACGTGGGGAATACCAATTGATTTCTATAAATCCAGAGCAAAAATTAAGATTACCGAGTAAGCCCAGGCATGCGGTGATTACGGAACCTGGCATCTCCGTTAGGGGCAGCAGCAGCATGACCCAATTATGGATGCCAAGAAGGAATACCACTCTTACGAGAAAATATTAGATGTATTAATCCATTAAGCAGCGGCATCAGTGCAATTACACTTTGAAGTTAAACACTGTGAAACACACCAAAGATTAAAAGAAGTGGTAAGATTGAAAACCAAAAGGAAAAAAAATCAAGTAGGGCTACAGTTCCCTCTTCCTAGGGAAAAATAAAAAGAGGTACAAAACACTACAGCCGAGGGTCCGTGTGCACATACAACTATAAAATCAATTTGTGGCCATACTGAGGCAAATGTACTTGGAGAAAAATCGTGACAATATCTCTGCTCCCAACTTCAGCATTGAGGGAGCAGACAAACCATCCATCACCTGCAGAGATGCGAACGGAAGGCACTGACAGATCACAAAGAACATGACCCAGAGCTCTGAAGAGAAGAGCTTGCACTGGATCCTCTGATAACACTTTTACAGTTCGATCTGTTCCTTTATTTCCATCTCTCTCAGCTGATCGCCTTTGAAGAACTTTGTCGCTTCCAAATCCACAGCACCAAGAAGCAGAGTTTTGATCATCTATCGCTTTTTAACCAATAGGAGAACAAAGATGCCCAAGTTCTCTTTGTCTGTGATGTTACTTGGGTGTATTTTCTTTCATGGACAAAACCATGTTAACACTTCTGAGTCACATTTTCATATAAAATAGTTAATATGAATGAGTCTCTTATTTGAATTGCAAAGTACTTGCATCCATCTTTCTCAGTCCCTGCTCATAACTCCGGCTTCATGCCTACACTGCAGAGCCTGGATGACTCTTCCAGCAGCTACAGTGACAAATCAACATGTGTTATGCTACCTTGTCAATACTAGTTTGTACAATAGATAGGAAAACCTTGGTGGTCTAGGAAAGGAAGGAAAAAAATCTAAACTACAAGTCCACGTCTGGAGAGACAGAAGAAGACAAAACAGAAGAGAAAGGGCGAGCTAAGCCGTTTGAAGACTGATTGAAACTGGCATAAATCACAACAAACTCTGATAACACAGTTTGTTTGCCAATTATCCACAATATATGGGAGAGTTCCCATGAAAATCTTCAAATGCTATTTCTTCGGCGACCGGTAGGACACGACATAGTCCACAAAATGGATCTTCTTAAGCTCATGCCGCATGCGTAACAGCTATGCAAAATTATTAATCAGTTTTTGAATATGTACGATTATTTTGGGGAAAATAATGAATATGTATGTAATCGGGTGATATAAGCTTTGGTTGGGGCAGCACATGGTGTGCATGATTTGAGGAAGAGATCCTCCTTACACCCGGCGCTGATAAGATAAAGAAAATGCTGCTTCTTAATGCTACATTGGTATTAAGGAGTTTTTCTTCCGAATTTTTGGTAACACGTGTGCATGTGCGAGAGAAAAGAAGCCAAGGTGAGGAATTACTTTATCAAGATACTCCAACGAACTGTCATCATCATCATCATGGCTTGGCTTCGCGGACGAAGATTTGGGAAGGGCTTTAAACGTGAGTACACCCTTCAAGCCTGTGCGGTGGATTTTTTTAGGTGAGGCGCAGCGTGCACGAGACTGGCCCCACACTTTACACCTGAGGTTCATCTGCCAGGGCCTAGCGAGCTTGGACGGTGACAGCGAAGTCCTCAGGTCGTAGGTTTGGTTAGAGTATCCTTCTCTTAGATGGATGGCCTTACAGGGCTAAACAGCTCCATCTGCCCGGGTTTGGAGTTAGAGTTGTCCTTCTCCTAGGATGGTTGCCCGAAGGCTAGTGAGCCCATCCTGCCCGTGGACACACTTTGTCTGACCCTTCAGTTGAGACCTGTCAGGCTTGGGAGACCCTACCGGAGGCATATGCCACCACCAGCATAGCTCTCAACTTCGCAAGGGCACGCAAGCTCTTTCCCCACGGCAAGGGGGTGCCCGTGAAAGAGAACGAACTGTAACACCTACAGGAAAGTGTAGATGTACCTTATAAAAATAATTCCCATTCCGAGGGCTGTGTTCTCCCAAAGATTCAGAGAGCAGTAAGAAATTCCTGGGAGAAGGTCTACTTTGGTTTAACCATGCTTTGAAGAGGGTGGGGTAGGCTATAGAATGAAAAAACAGATTAAGAGGAGGTAAAATTATCACCTCTTATGGATGAAGAGAGGAAATGCCAGCTGGGAGACTGCACTGTCCAAATGGGACACATTCCATCCAAAGAACCTTGAGCAATTCAACAGGCGCCAGCCTCCTGGAAGCAAGTATTGGCTCTGGGTAGGCGGTGAGGAACGGTAACAAAGCTCACTAGCTTGGACAGTTTCAGTTGCTGAACACAAGTGGTATCTCTTGTTTTCTGTGTGGAAACTGAGATGCCAACCTGCTGGGTAAACCAGTGGTGGCACAAAAGGAGCTCCACAAAAGCATATTACACATTTAAGCCATCATAAAAAAATTCTGCGCAGTTTTGCTGCCAAAAAAGCCTGCACTTCGGTTCCAAATGAATGGTCAGATTTCTTTAGTACGGTAGAATTAGGTTTTTTTTGTTCAGTGTAGCGCAGATCTGACATTTATTGGTCCTACTTACTCCTCTCTAATCCCATATTAAACCTGGATTTTTATAGAAGTCACTGTTGTGCGTCTCAGTGCAGAACTGCCCCTAGAGACTTCTCAAGTCAAACTGAACTCTCACTCGAAAACGCAAGTTCTGCATACAATGATGACTGAAAAACCTCAGCACATTTCTCACACCTCCGGTGCAATACCTGAACACCTGTTTCAGCCTGGCTTGTCTGCAGGCAGTGGCCACCTTGGCATGGCAGGGCAAAAGCCAAGTCACAGTGGTAAGGGGAGGATTTCACTCCACACTTACTGCATTTATTTTATTGCCAAATTCCTCAGCTGCTGAAAGGTTGTCACGCAGCCCTATCTCACCATATGGCAACAACCTCAAGTCCCACAGGCACATACTTAAAAGACCATAACACGTCAGGCCCCTTGAATAAATTAGATAGAACATTATGCAAAATAATACACTGCAATGATGAGATACATTAACAAACAAGAGCATCACCGTTCCATGAAACGCAGTGAAAATAATTCCACACATCACTGTCGTCATCATGATTATCATCAAACTGCGAAGCAACAAAAGTGAAACAACATTGCAGTATCTGCTGTGCCCTTCAGCAACTGAAATTTAAGAAAGGAAAATGAAAATAATAAGAGATTTTAAGAAAGGGGCTTGTAAGGGAGGAAAGTCACTTTATTGCTGTTCAGTGACATATAATAAAATACTCCAGAAGCAGAAAGACAAGCGGCAGCAGCTTTAAAGCCAGCAGAATGTGCACCTGTGTGTGCTCTTTGTACAGCTCAAAGAGTGCACCACACTACACCTCATCTGCGAACAACATGAAGCTCCAGCGTAACAAACGTGCCTCATGCAACCTCTGATAGACCAAGCCATGTTTTTATGATTTTTCAGAAGTTTTTTCACAGATTTAGTTGTCCTTGATGCTCAGAAGGCATTAGACAGACGGGGAGAGGGGAGGGAATCAATACCATCTGCTTTTCCCCATCATCTCTCTAAAGGCACAGTCCCAATTCACCCATCTTTACTCTTAACCCTCCACCTGCTTATGTTTCTCAACGCAGGGGAGAGAAGTCTGAACTGCTCCAGCTCATGTATGACAATGACCAAATGTCTTTTTGATATTACAGAGTTAAATTTTACCAATCTACTTCTAAACATTTCATCTTTCTGTTAGCGGAACAGTTTGGGGGTTTTTTTTAACATTTCAGCAGCATCAAGTGACACTTCTGTTCCATGCCAGCGAAAGTGAAACTGGCACGGGAGGCCTGGGGATACTGCGGTGGCTGCATGTAGCCACCTTGAGAAATCCCCACACAGGGAAACAGCAGCTGTTCGGGATTTAGAGAAGAGAGGCATGCGGTAGCATCATCCCTGCAAAAATGCACCTGAACAGACAACAGTTATTGTTTTCAGTGATCATTTTAGCTCTGGGTCCATGTTGGTGCTGTTTGCTGTACCGTAAGCTGCTGTTCCTACAGACGAAGGCTCACACAGACACTGCACAAAACTTCAATCATTCTCATTTGCAATAGCCTCTACAAACACAAAATATCTGCAAGACGAGCATGAAACCTCCCCAAACCCTGACCAAATGCACCGGTTCCCACTCATGCGGCCCTTCAGAAACAGAAAGCGGTTCATTAGAGGTGTAGGTATTTTTCTAGGTCTCATCATCACTTGTTCTCAGCCACAGAGGGGAAAAAAAGCAACCTCGCGTATGTACATACCACAGTGTGAAAGAAAACACTGCTAGAATCTCAACACAAGTCCATGCACCACAAAATGAAGGGGCAATGAACTGACCCTTTAAAAAACCTTAATTGTCTTTACCGAAGAAAAAAACTAAAAGCTTCACAGCCAAATTCAGACTAGCTTTAAAATAATTTATTCCATCACATAAATACTTTGTAACATTTGCATGTTCCCTTTTTCAGATCCTTGGCACGCAATATAGCTTTTAACTTTTACAAAACTAGTGTAAACATCCATGGAAAATAAAATGGAAAGAAAGCGGGACACAGGTACAAAGTCAATAAATAGTAAATGAAGCAAATAATTGAAGGAAAATAAGTACTTTCCTGCAAAGACCATGTAATCACACTTGGATGTTTAATGGAAAGAACTTTTGATTTTTAAAAACCAGTGAATTAAAACTCAATTTCCATCTTTCCACCATTGCTGCATTTAATCCGATACACGATACAGCTCTGTATCCAGGTCAGCTCCTTGAACCAACAACAGCAACTCAGCTCAATTGTGTCACCTGATGCATCAGCAGTTTGGTTCACATATAGAAGGTTACAAACCAGCATTTGCATGGTACTGGTTTTGGACAGCGTAAGTTCTGAACTCCCAACCACCTTTCTGCCAGGATATGAACATTTTCCCTAGTGAGCATTAGTGTATAACCTGTTCTTGATGAAGACGACATTAGACAGATGCTGTCGGACACCTGGATAATGCTGAATGTGGTTGAACCAACGTGACACGTTAAGATATTTCTCCTTCTCTTGCACGGTGAGCTCCACCTGCGTGGGGAGAAACACAGGGCACCGGTCATGTGAGACACTGCATCCTTCCTGTTGTAACATGTGGACAGGTGAAATAAAGGCGGATGGTTTTACAACTGATTTCAACTCAGAAAGTTGTTACAGTCCAGCAGTATTCCACCTTCACTTCACATATTATAATTCACAGCCCAAAATACATATTTAGTTTCAATTTACTCAGATGAACAGACCTGGAGGGTGCAATACACATTTGTATGATAGGGGGTGGGTGGGTGGTGGGAAGTGCATTAGCTTGCTTGAATGGGATTCACCTCTCTATTCGTGGGGGCAGCTAAGTCAGCCATCAGGCTCAGCTCAGTTATCTTGACCCCTCCTACAGCCAAGGAAAGGGGCACACCCACGGAGGATGGCTTGGCAGACAAGCCACTCCACAGGTATGCCTCAGATTTTTCGTATTTACACTTCTGAAACGGACCAAGGTTAATCCCCTCCTCAAAAGGTAAGCAGATGGCATATTCCTCATTCCTTGTCTAACCAACACCAGCAGCCATGGATAATACAGGTTCAGTGCAGATCTCATCTTGGGCACAGGACAGCTGGAAACAACTGTGTTCCAACAGTCTTTCAATCACAGGATGAGCTGTACATACCACGTACTCAGCTGTACGAGTGAAAAGCTGGTGTCCAAAACCAAGACTCATGTTAAATTTCACCTGATGACACACCAGCTCTTTCAATTTCAAGAGTTGCCTATAACATTTGCTGCTTCTCCTTACTGTGCTCTCAGTAAAAAAATCAAGAGGTCAAAAGAAAACAAGGATATAAACTAGAAGATGATCCACTGGAGAAACACAGAGGAAAAAGAACGTCAGGAAGCTGCAAGAAGGAATTCTAAACCAACGCCAAGCGTTAGAGCTCTGTGAGCAGGAGGTTAAGAGGAACTGTAACAACCAAGAAGCAGGATCTCAAAGCTGCTCCTAAAGCCAAGCAGCTCTTCTCCCTACGGGACTCGCTGCCAGAACACAAGCACAGCACTCACTGCACATGTATTCCCACAACAGCTTCTGCAGTGGTGAGCTGTCAGGAACCTCCATTCAGGCAGCATGAGAAAATCTGCTGGTGTGGAAATGTAAACACCATTCCTGCAGCTGACGGTGTGATAGAAGCGCACAGGCTAATCCAATAAAACATGGCCATAGGTTACTTCTGATGAGCCAGAAATGTAAGAGAGATCATCAAGCATCAGCCCAGTGGAAGAGAAGGACACTGACACAGGAGGAACTCCAGTGTTTTCAAAGGCATCACAAAGAGTGGAGACTACTGAAATGTAACACTGAATGCTTCACAAACTGCTTCAGCTTCTCAAGCGCAGTGCATTCAGGACAAAAGCACCTGGGCAGTGCCATGTAGGGAAGAGGCATTCGACCAGCTGCAGTGGGTTATAATTCGTAGTGGTTGGAAGCTGGTGCTCGGTATGAAGATGTAGAACCATTTACAAAGCAACACAGAGTATGAAAAGTGCAACACGCATACTCTAAGGCCAACTAAAATTATTGAAAGTGAAGAAAAGTCTAAGTTCCATGAGTATTGTACACAAAGTTATAATTACAACCCCCCTTTTCATAGTACCTAATGGGCAAGCACTTGGTTATGAAAATGGTAAAACTAAGCTTCAGAATTTGCAGCAGATAGAGTCTTTCCTCCCCAGGATTTTATACTGATAATTCTCAATCTTTGCATTTCTCTGATGCAAATCAAAACTGAATCCTCCTCCATTCTGTTAGTGTAGTAAAAAACATCTGAAGGGCAAAGCAGACAGCTACGCTAATAACAGACCCCTTTTTGTACCCTAGGCACAACAAGCAGGAGATGTTCACTTATTTACATAATGTCCTCTATCAGTGAAATATATTAAAAAGCACTTTGTGGCATGATCTACTTTTTACTCAGAATATAACTCTTAGGTTAATTGTTTAGAGATCACTTCCATGGCATTTTTTTTTTTACAACATTTTGTTAGATGGGTATTTTCTGTTCTTCCTCATTAAATTAGATAATTCCCCCAAGTTAAGAAAGGCTGCCGTTCTGCTGTTAAAATAATTATTTGCTATTAAAGCAATTATTTTAATAGCAAAGAAGCAGACACTCAATTTGACAGGCTTCTTTTTTATTAATGTCATAAAAAAAAAAAGTCTTATTCTTTCATGACAAAGCTCACAAAGGGTAACCAAGGTAGTCACCAGACAATGCATCTGGAGGAGTTGCAGAAGGGCTATAAATACACAAGCTTTAATTATATGTGCTTTCAGCAGCACTGGGGATGCAGCCATAAATTCCCATTCCCACACCTGGTATGTGCGTGGGAAGTCTAAAAAGACCTGCCTGCATCAGAAGTTCTCCAGCACCATGGAAAGCATAAGACACTATTCTCACTGCTTAAATTTAGCCTTTAGATAGGAGGGAAAGAGAAAAACCAAGAGCAGCTGAATGGTGTATCCCATGAAATACAGGTACTCTCATGTGATTTTTGACTCATTTTCTGCTGTAAAAGGCATGTCCTTAAAATGAAATCTTTCCTTCAAAGTAAACCTGTTTTCTCTAACTCAGGTTAGTCCCATTTCCAGCAGCAGTCTGTGGAAGGGAAGCCACCTGTGCCACTGCTCAGAGAAGCAGCACATCAGTGAATAGTAACAGAAAATCAAAACAATCTGTTTATTACAGGAAATGTTCATTATGGAAAAAATTAACTGGAAAATAAACGGCTATTGCAGTCTCGCTGTAGTTCAGTATTAGTAGTTCTGACTCGAGGAGAAGAACTTTGCTGTGTACTTGATTTGACCTCACAATTTTGATTGAGACTTCTTCCATTTGCTGATGTAAATTTCAGCCATAAGATATTTCCAGACCTTATTAAAGAAATTTTCAAGACAGACATACAGACATGAGACGACTTCTTTGGTTCTGACAACAGTTTTGAAATATAAAACCATATCAATCTTTGTGTTGATTATTATTAGAACTGGACTTGTGCTGTTTGAAAATACTTAAGAATAAAAACATAGGGAAACTTTCTTTATTTTACATTTAAAAAAAATGAGATGAAACCAAGTTCATTACCACAGGGGGAATTTAATGCTTGCTGATTGCCTGAGCTACCCCGAAGCAATGCTTCCAAATCCATGTTTTCTCTGCAGCCTATGCTTCAGCCTCATAGAACTTCATTGTTCATCACATTTATCCACAGATGTATTTAAGTAATCAACGTGTCTAAAGACAACAATATTTATATTAGATACATGGAGATATGGAATTACATACGACAATGTAAATCACATTGATTGGAAAAGCTCATTTAGACAATTAGTATCAAGCACTGTGCTTTCTGGGTGTTTGTGACCCATGTTACGGTGCAGAACAATGTAGTTCCTGGCTATTATTACAAGTGGATGTTTCTAATTAATAGACTTGGCCTGCAAGAAGCCTGAAACACTACCTGTGAACTTGACTCTCGTTCATTAAAATACTAATTCCTTCCTCATAGTATGGATTTTTAAACACATGGTACTATTGGGCTTATTAGAAGTAGGAGAGAGAGGAAGCACAAAAGGCAGGTGTACAATGGCAAAACGGAGATTGCTGCTGTTCGGCAGTCAAACTGATCAGTAAGTTCAAATGGACGAGCCTGGACAGAACAGAACCAGGTTCCAGAACCCCCCCTGGATAATGGAAAGGAAAAAATGAAGGTGGGAGGAGTATGGAGATGTAGAATTTATATGCAGAAACACTAAGAAACAAAAATGAAGCCACGGATGAAGAAGTGAGCATAGGACTGGGTGGGTCTCAAAAACCTTTCACCGCAACCTGTATCAGAAGGTTTCTACAGTTTTGGCAATATTTGGCTAATTTGGGACGATCAGAGTGTGTCACTAACACAGTCTTCTGTTACTAATGTCTGTGTTAGTGTGTAGATGTTACATCTATCAAAAGCAGAGAGATTAATTCTAAAGGTCATTATCAGCACCATTTTCAGATCAATTTTCTAGGCAGCTTGATGGACAGTGAGAACAGTGGGTCCCCCCTCCCCATACCTCCCATTTCTACTGCCCCACTGGAAGGCTTATAGGAAACATTTATTGATATTTTGCATTCAGCTTAGCTGAAATTGCAGTGGATACGACAAGCTGCTTCCCCAGACCACATCACATTAAGAGCTACAACAGCTTCCCCCGCCCCTTAAAGCTGAGGGCAGAGCAGCAGCTATGTACATACTCTCTTCTTATTACAGGAAAAATAATTTTAAAAAAATCATCACAGGATCCTGCCTTTCAAGATCTTACCTCTATAGTTAAGCACTAACATTAATCAATTCTGAAACCTTAAAAATACATGTACTCCTTAGCTGGTAACTTCTTGATTTTCCCCTTTATTTAGGGTAGCTGCCCCAATATTCGCCCTTTTCACCCTTCCGGTTCAGAAAATTATCTGCCATGAAATTCAACATTTCAGAAACAAATGCTGCACTGAAGTTGTCCCAAGTAGTGTCTGGATGGTTGCAGGCACCCAGGAGCACCAAGTCATTTGCTTTTACCATCTGTTCCATTTCCCAAAGCAATAACTTCTATCTTTTCTTCTTGATTAGGTGCTCTACTCCAGAGCAAACTCTAAATTTAAATAGGCTGGATTTTCCCCTGCCTAAGTTCTTAAAAAAATGGCTTGTTTGAACTCGAACAGTCACATTTTTAGAAAGCACTTACAACATGTAGACATAGAAAAAACACGTATGTGGAAGGTAACCTACACTGACACTCTGGTCACACATCTGTCCTACTACTTCAGGTGTTTTACAAGGCACATCTGATTTAACAGAATTCATTCTAAGTGACTTACTCTACCACGTTTTTGAAAACCTTCTGAAATAAAGCTTTCCTTCCCTCTTCTCTGCTTGACACTGTCTCGTTTAAGCTTTTACTCCTGGACATTCACATTACATATACATAGTCTCTCAGTTTTGGTAGTATTTCAGTACTAGATCTTTCCCTCAGCCTCCCTTTTGATGAGAAGCCTTCTTGTCCTCTTCTCCCAGAGCCCTGATTTTCACTGGATAAAGTCACCATTCCCCCAGCTGACTGAACTCACCTGCTGTCATATACACGTGCATTAGTCAGAGGCACCTTTTCTGATTATCCCTCCTCCCCAGCTTTCAAATATAACACTGACTGATTTTATCTCCTCCCAAGAATCTAGCAGTCCTTTTGGTGCAGGGCCTTCGGTTTGGTTAGTAGTGCCCACTTCACTGAAGGACGATCCATTTACAATCACATTCCAAAATACAGTAACTTCTACTGCTTCACGTCTGAATTACCACTCGGGGTTCAGACCCAAAGTGCAATGATTTATCAGCACTTCACAGTAAACCCTGAGCTGTCTACAAAGCATCTCAACATCCTCTCCACTCAGTACAAACTTCTATTTTTGTTGGGTTTTTTTCTCCTAAGCACTGGCTCCCCAGGTTACTGTCATCTTATTCTGCAGGTTATCAAGCCCTATTATTGTCTTGAAACTCAAATGATTCCTGACAGATCCATAGTTAAACATTAAAAAAAGTAAACAACTTATAAACGAGTTTTACTTGAAGTTCTTAGAAGAATTGTCTTCATTTTTGTTCTGTCATTGATCAATGCAGTAAGTCAGTTTCTGCAACACTAAACCACTCTGAATTCAGAGAAACAATCACTGTGACAGTCGTACCTATCCAAATAATGCCAGTAACACCTACCATGACGCGATGCAGCCCATAGTACATCAGGATGTCTGCTAAGGTGAAAATGTTTCCTGCCAGATAGACTTTATCTTCCAGGTGTACATTAAGATCCTAAAGAAGAAAAAGTGATTATACTGCTGTATTATTGACTTGGTTAGACAAAATATTCAGGCAGTTGTTAAAAATCACAGAGAAGTTCCTCCGCAGATAAAATAAACGTCAGCTTTGATTTATCCCAACCCAGCAAAGGAACAAAACATTAAAAGAAGAAAAAATTCTACAAAATATCTAGATAATCAAATAAATCATCATCATCATTCCTTGACAGTGAGAATCCAATCACATTCCAATGCTGGTCTCTAGCCAGCTTGCTGCTGGCACAGAACTTTCCCTAATCCACCCACTTACATCAAGTACATACAAGTGTCATTTATTTCACATATTAAGCAGACTCCACAGAAACACTTTCAAATTTGTCTTTCCTTGACTTCAAATCACTGGACCTCAGAAATGGAAGAGCTGTGTACTTTTTATCAGTGCCTATAGCTCAGAAGCACTGCTGTTACATGTTTTAACATTTGGTAAGTGGAAAATACAGCCCTGCAACCTGAGGAGCAGCAGCACATCTTACCTATTTCTCATCCAATTATGCACCTTTCTGCCCCCTACTTCCCTCTGAAGAAAGAAAAGTAACAGCAAACAAAATTCTCGACTTTAACCCTGATCCCAGCATCAGCAAGCTTCACTTTTATAGTGTTCTTTTCAGAAAGGTAGGAAAACAGTCTTGCAGCTTCTCCTTGCAATTTGAGACTCTCACAGCTAGTACTCCTCTGCTGGCTGAGAAAACTGGTAGTAAACGCACTCCTTTTTCCTTGGAGCTCTCCTGAAGCCACCCCCTGCCCCAGAAACAGAGGTAAGCAGCTGAAATATCACATCACTACCATTTTCCAAAACACCCCCGAAATAAGTTTTCAGTTACAGCATGTTGTGTTGTAGAACCACCTTTTATTAAAAAACAAGAAAGTCTAGGGCAAGGAGAAAGGGGTTAGTAATTAGTGAACAATTTAAAACATACATTTAACCTTAAGCATGTTGCTGGTTTTGTCGTTATGTAATTTTACCGATATGGAGATATCCCACAGTGCACACGTGGAAAAAAAACGAAACTACAAAACTAAAATGCTGAGACTTTAAGACATCTGACCTTGCATTTGTGTTTGACTCATTATGCCACCTCACTATGTCTGCAATACCCTCTTCATGACAGGACTTCTGTGCTTCTGTAATATTGAAACACCCTCTTGTCTGCTTTGATTTCTTTTATTATAGCAGATCAGGGAAAAACATTAACCACCTGCACAGTTAAAATTCCACAAGGTCACCAGCCCCTGACTCTGCAGCTCCTGCTCTTTAGCTTGGTTCACTGCTTTGTTCATGTTAGATCAAACATGTAACCACAGTTCTGTGGAATTTCTTACAGATGACACAAACACAAATGCAATGTCAAGAAGAAAAAGCTCACAGGAAGAAAAACGTCTAAAGATCCAGCATGTCTTTAAATCTTAAAACAGCAGCACATCCTTTCAGTCCACCACATTCTCGGGGTCAATTGTGACCTAAAGGCCTTTACATAGCACCAAAGACAAGGAGCTGAGCACTCTCCAACACTTGCTTGGTCCAGCCCCTGACAACGTGGAACCCACAAAAAAGATTCTGCAGCAGTACCCAAGAAAAGCTGAACTGCACTGCTGGGTCACAACCTTACTTTTAATTCTAATGCAAGACTTTTCTCTCTAACTGGCAAACTGTGAGCTCAGTCTGGTCTGGAAGAATATTATACTCAACACACTGAGTTTCCTGTAAAAGACAGACAAAAAATAATCGACAAGTGTTGCTCAAATAACAAAAATTCAATCTTTTACACCTGTAAGTGCATATAAACATCCTGGTGCTAACAGAAAATGGAGAGAAGGGAACATGGGAAATCATATTTGAAGAATGCCTTCTGGCCAAGCTTGCTGGAGCAGGCAGGCATCCCATGCAGACGTCCAGCAAAAACCAGTGGATTAACGAACAGCATGAACAGAGCATGGATTAACCTGCTTATGTATTTGTGGAAACAGTCATTGTTTAAACTAGCACATTCAATAGGAATTGAAGCTCTCTTACTCAGATTTCTAGTTGGATTTCATGATTACAGCCAGACAGTACAGGAAATGGGAACAAAACTAGTTGAAATCATAAAACATTTTTTGTATGAGACACTGTGAGCAGTACACAAAAATTCTTGGTTATAATTATCCTTCAGAGACCATAAATTTCTACATTTCTAGGGAAGCTTTTCTGTGGTTCAAGGACTTCCACCTATGCAGAATATGCCACTGAAGATGGCGGGGGGAAGAACCATCAAGTTTTTAACACCTTAAAATTGACAAAGCAGAGACAGTCAAATCTCCCAATTGAAATTCATTAACATCTAAGTAGAGATTTTGTGGCACAAGTGTTTCACAAAGGTTCTCAGTTCCTTCCTGGTAAAAAAAGACTACCAATTATCAAAAGTTGGTAATTTTCAGATTTTTCCTATGTGGCTTAATTTACCGCTAACCAAACATCAAAGCAGCAAAGACAAATGAAACACTCTCTCATCCCGTGGAAACAAAAGTTAACATGAGGCACTGGCTACAATGTTATCGCCACCAGTGACAGCCAGCCCTCCTGGACAGCTGCTCCCGCTTGTTGCGGCCAGCACAGGAGTGTAAAGCACAGTCTGACACAACTCCAAGAGCTCTCTCGTTAGCCAGTTCTGATCAGTCTGGCATTTGCTCTGACTGTACATAAAAAACCCAGGTAAGCTGGTCTGACTACTTCAGGGCTGTTCTCATGCCCAAAGTGCTGGTACAAACAAATTAAGAACCTGTTTTCCTAAGGCTGATAGAAAAGCCTTCCTGTCCAAATTAACTTTAAACCAGTTATTCACTGCCATATTTCAGAACCACATCACCTCAGTCAAGGGTTAACTAGAGGCAGCCCCAAGTTTATAATAGAAGCAACTGAACTGTTTGTGGTGCAGCTTATTATAAATTGTGGCTTTAGGCTGCAACTGTCCCAAGGCTGCCATTGTGTATTCCAGACACGTCACCAGAGAAACAGCAGCCTCCCTGCTTTAGTTTTCCTTTTTTCCCCAGCATTCCCTTTTGGCATAGTGCACTGCAATGGAAGCTGCCTCTTCCTCTGGTTAATCATGGTGGCAAGAGAACAAATAAAAAAAAAATTAAAACCCCCTTAATTGCTATCCTATGAAATTACTGGTGCTGAACAACTCCCCCACGCCCTGTGTCACAATAAATTCTGGCTACTCAACATCTGCCAAGACAAAAAAATCCACAGGAAAATTTTGAAGTGGTGACTTCTGTTAGAACATACTTAAGGCAGAGATTTCTCCTCAGTGACACTGTTTCTCAGTAAGGAAATTCTGCTTTGTCTGGAAACACCTGACTTCTCTACATGTTTGTATTTCAGTGCATTGTCTTTTCTGAACTGCCAGCACTGATAAGGCTAACACTGAAACAGACACCAGCTCCAGCACAAAACCATCCTATCTCTGCAACAGGTTTTAATGCTCAAACGCAGCTCTGCAGCGACTCACATGTGTGCTGACAAAGCAGGTAGCATCCCTTAAGCCCTCCAGGGCAGATGGATTTTGTTGCACCAAGACAGAAAACTTGCTTTTGGGTTATATATGATAGAAGGGCAAGAAAGGTAAATACAGGCAAGTTATTTATTCTCACATGATCTCACAGTTTGGAAGAGAACAAAAAGCTTCACATTTGTTTGAAAAATGACCGGAATTATGTAACACTTGTCATAAAGGTTTTTTTAGAGGAATACTTGGACACACAGCAGGGAGCTCTGAGGGCCCCTGATGGTCCCACCTGTTCCCAGTACAGCTCGACCTGAACTTCAACCCTGTTGAGTCAATGACTCCTTCAGTCAAGCTCTGGCAGTCCCACAGGGCAGGCAGTTTCCATGGGTATCGAAGTAACCACAACTGCAAAGGTTTTCATAGCATTTGCACATGGGAAATAAGATCAAGGTTTTACTTTGCACCATTTGAAGAGGCAAAGCGTGCTTCGATTTTAAGTAACACAATGTGGTAACTCTTGAACTGCTTCCATTTATCTCTGGCTTCTGCAGCAGCTGTAAGTGACTCAGCCTTGCCACACCCAACCGAAGTCAGAAGGGTGAGTGCAGCCTCTTCTGGCCTCCAGCAGCACCAACCTTCCCAACACTCTGCAGCTGGCAGGGCTGCTCCTACACCCAGGCTCACTCGCAGCACTAAGCACTGGGGACTTCCGGTCTGAAACATGCTTTGAAATTGAGAAAAAGAAACACTTCAGAAACTGACTGTATTTCACTGCTGTTTCATATACACTTAGGAAACAGAGCCCTTAGCAGTGTAAAGCAATTTTTCTCTTCAAGCTCTGTTCCCACAAAACTGCAAAAACACGGATTTCCAGTCACAAGGAGTAAGAAAGAAAACAGAGTAAGTTTTGCTATCTCCTCCCTGCCATCTGCTAAACTAACAGGGTGACCCCTTGAGATTCCCTTTTCTGCTGCCACCTATGTAAGGGAAAGTAAGCACCAGACTACACAGAGTTTAATACAGTGAACCAGAGCCTCCACAGCAAGTAGCTTGACAGGAAGGGCAGTTTCACAGAGGTTCCTTTAGGATTTCACTTTTCACGCACAATTCTGCCTGGTAACTTCTTTTGGTATCAACAGCAATCTCCACTACACCAAGGATGTGCGCTCTAGTTACCGAACCAACAGGAACAGCTCTTCAAAGAGCCAGAGCAGCCTTACTGTGAAACACAACAGCAATTTGTTTACAACTGTGGTTTTATGAAGACAGTAAGAAACTGGCATCACACCTGATCACTAAGAGACCAGGCAGCTGAACAATCTCTGAACTACCTGAAACACCCCAGGCAGTTCACAGCAGCACAGGCACAGAACACACTAAGGGCTCTGCTTCACATGTGTTACAGTTTAAGCTGTTTTCCCTCCTGTTTCAGGTTGTTTGGGTGTTTTTGTCAATCAAAGCAAAAAGTAGCAAGCGGAAAACAAGCCAGTGCTTAGAGACACTGCTGAGTCTTTCAGGTTTGCTCTATTTCATGAACTGGTTGCTCACACACATTTGCACTGTAGTGTTCTTCAAGGCTTGGCCCCTCCAAGACCCAGCGCAAGGTAATGAAGTTCTCCTTACCTGCAGAATCACTCTGGTATCTTCTTTACTGGAGCTCCCATCAACTCGAGTCACTCGATACTCCAGCCACTGCTGCACAACAGCTTTCTCCTCCGCAGTGCTCCCGAGCAGCTGCTCCTTCTTGGCCTGTTTGACCAGGTGGGCAGCAATAGTCATGAGTCCTTTCAGACCAGGACCATTGTTTGTCTGGAGTACAGGAACCTGGAATGGAAACAGGGGTGCAATACTAAACATCTCGTTCACAGAGCAGCCTCTGTAAGGACAGCTATTGCTTGTTCCTAGTCCCTCAAAAGGGGCTGTAAAGCAATACATCAGGATTTAGAAAAATTCATACCAAAGGCAGTAAAATCCAGAAAAAAAAACCCCTGTTCTCTTTTTACTGTTTGGGGAGGTTTATTTTCTATTCTTACAGAAGAATTGTATTTAACACATGCACAGGGACAAACCAAGACACCTTTAACTTCAGTTAATCAAGTTCTGCCAATATTCTAACACTGGCAGAAATCTTTTTAACTAACTAACTTTTAACTCATTTCCAGGTTCAGGGCTCTGACTCGAGACTGCCAAGGCAGCAGTATCCTGTTTCTCTCTGAGCAGAAGGCAGAGGCCAGACTGGCTGAAGTGCTCAGTGGTACTCACTAGTCTAATCCTGAAGGCTCTGACAGGAGCCAGCAGTTCACCAGCATCAGAGGAGGACAAGACAACACACCTCTAGCTTTAACCATGTCTTTGTTAGCAATGTTAGCACTTGTTAAACTGTGGGAAAGGAAACTTGGGGGAAAACCGCTAAGAGTCAGAAAGAAAGTGAATTAATTGGAACTTCCTGCAACAGACTACAACCAATTCAGTCATTTATGGCATCAAATGGGAGAAGAGAAACTCATTAAAATGCAATGCCTTCTGGTTTTTAAGCATCTAGCCTCACAGAGCAGCCCCTCTATGTTCTGATTGAATTAACGTAAGGTGCAAGTTTAAAGTACAATGTTCATTCCGCAGTTTTACCAAGTCTTTGAATATTATTCAATTTTTCCACTGAAAATACAGTCAGAAAGACTACAGATGGAGCCAGTTACTTGATTTTTCAGACTTATGCTTTACAGTAGCAGCATTAAAATACCAGCTGGGTTGTTAAATGAATAAGGAAGCTTTTGCAACCAATGACTGCATATATTGATATTCAAGACTCAGATCATAAACAGCAAATAAAGCCAGGAAAAAATATACAAAAACCTAAGGGAACCACACAGCTTCTTTTCTCTGGGGACCTTCTCCCAGAGACACACACAAAGGCCCTCACACATTTGTGAGGCTCTCAGCCCCACGCTACAGTGCTCAGGCCTCAGGTGCCTCTTAAACTATGGAACTTCATGTTCAAAATGTCAAGACACCTACTTTAAAAGAGCAAAACGTTTGAGAAGAACAGTTTCTCTCGACAGTGCATTTCTGATAACAAACCCACATCTTTTTCCACGGAATTTAACCACAGCAGCACTGGCACCAGGAAAACGTAGGGAAAAGGAGAGTGGTATAAAAACAAGCCCATTTCAAGCCACCACTCCTCCAACGATACAGGATAACCCTTCCACAGGCAGAGGTTTCCAGAACTGATGAGTAGGTAGCGAAGCCCCACAGCCACAGCTTAGGGAGGGCTGTGAAGGAAGGGACTGAGGAAGAGAAGGTGAAACCGAGGAAGAGAAGGTGAAACCCTGCTCAAGGGGAAGCGCTGACCGCACCGGGATGCGTGGCTGAGGCCGACACATGGCTCGCCCGCCTAGGCCGGACAGCTGGGGTGGAGGCGGCAGCCACCGCGGCCTTGGCGGCGGGGGGAATCCTCGCACGATGAGGGCGCGGGGCCGGGCCAGCGAGGCCAGAGGGGACGCGGCGAGTTAAGCAGCACTTGGGGAAGGGGTTGGTGGCCGCCTACCCTCCCGCCCGCGCCGCTGCCCGCCCCTCCTCGCTCCCTTCACCTTCCGCTCCCCCTGGACGCCGTACTTGTTCCCCCGGGGCAGGCCCAGGAGCTGCTCCAGCAGGGCTAGCTCCTCTACTCCTGGCAGCGCCGCAGCCGCCATGTTCGGCGGAGAACCACCTGGGCGAGGAAGGGCAGGGCAGCCACCCCGCGAGAACAACCGCCAACCCTATTGGAAGACGACACAACAGCACACCCCAGGAACCGTCACTGCTATTGGTCTCAAGATGCCCTCAGCCAATCAGACTCCGGGCGCGATCAGCGCATGCGTTGAGCCGGGCTGTGCCGTGAAACCCGGCAGATCACACAGGACGCATGCGCAGCCGCAGACACGCCTTTCCCTCCACGCTATTGTTTGCGCATGTGCCGGCCGAGGGCTGAGCCACGCCCACGGGGTGTGGCCTCCGCTGGAGGGCGGGGCGAGCTCGCAGATACCCAGGGCCGGAACCGCCTCCCCGGGGGCAGGAGTAGCCCGGTCGGCTACGCTGGGATCGCCTGCACTGGTCTGGTTCCGCAGGGAACGGCGGCGGGGAGACGTAGTTACGGTGGCCTTCTCGCTGCTCTATGGACAGGCCTCCGGCAGTGGGGGCTGAGCAGCCCCGCGGCCTCCCAGGACAAAGCGCTCCCCGGGCGTGCCGGTTCCTGACTGGGGCCGGAGACAGCCCTTCCCGGAAGGGGGCAGGAGCTGTCGGTGGGTTTGCGGGAGGCAGGTAAAAGCCGGTGCTTCCCTGACCACGGCGCACGTCCCATGGCAGTTCGGTTCGCAGCGGTACCGCCCGGCCCTGGCTTCCCGGTAGCTGGGGGCGCTCAGGGGAGACGCGGCACCCCGGGACAACGGGATGCCGCTGCCGATCCAGCCAGCCCTGCCGTCCGCCGCCCCGCTCGTTTCGGTCCTGCTCTCCAAGCGTGGCCAGTCGAGCAAAGGAGCCGCAGTCGCTGGAGATGGTGTGGAGCAAAGGAAGGGCCATCAGGCAGAACCGAGCCCATCGAGGGCATCGGAGGAAGAGGAGGGACAGGAGCAGGGTTAAGAAAAGCACGTTCATGAACCCTGGTTAGTGGCAGAGGTGAAGTTAAAAGCCACAGAACCTGAGCTGGACATGATATAGCTTATTTAACTACATGTTAGTGTATTTGATAAAGACGTCATTTAATCACATTTCTAATGGAACATACACTGCTGTGGATGTTGTACTTCTGTGTCCGATCATAAATGTTAGAAATTAAAACAATTTTAGATTGGCAGGTCCATTTGTTCAGGACATCAAAGTGTAGTTCCTGACAGAAGATTATTAAATTATCAAAAGAACGCTTTTACAATAAACAGCGAGCCAGTCTTGTCCTCCTACTGACAGTTTCAAACCACAGACTTGGGTCCAGCCCTGTGTTAGTCATCTTAAATACGAAGATCCTGACAAATGTCCAGATTCTTCAGTGAAATGCTATGTCTTGACACAACATGATGTTTAGATTTGTACCTTTTGTTGCAAAAACAAGTCTGGAAGGGCTGCAGTGCCTTCTTCTAAGCAGGGAGCAATGCTGAAATCCTGAGAGGATTTGAAAGCTTTTCCAGGAATTTGTCCAATTTTTTATATTAACACCTCTAAAGCACTTGGTTTAAAATGAATTGAAATTGCTCTGCTTTGAAAATGACATTGCTCTTTGAAGAGTTGACTTTTTCATTCTTCAGCGCTTTCCTGCAGCGATATTTCGAAATGTTGGTGTTAGAGCTGCGGTTCAGTGTGACACCAATCCGTGATCCAAAATTGTTACAGAAAGTCTTTGTTTTCAGTGGAGAAACCGGTAGAAATGTTTTGCTGGTTTTTAGAGAAGCTGTTTGATGGTTGCACTGTTGAAAGGCTGCACTCTCGATAATGAACCAGCTATCAGTAAGCAGACCTATATTTATGGGTTATTTTCTATATTTATAATTCTTTATGCTTTGTGACCTAGAAGATGAGACCTGTCAGTGTGCAGTATTAGTATTGATGGACTGACATATCTGTCACAATAAAACCGGTACAATTTCAGTTGGATGAAAAGTGAAAACTTTATTTTTTTTTGGCTTTCCTCCCACCTCAGAGTTTTCAAGTCCTGGGAAGGGGAGGCTTTATATGTGGAGTAGTAGATCAGCAGCTTGCGGTTGTGTAGCAGATTTCCCGTGGTGAAGGCGTTTGGCAGGGTCTCCTTCCCTTTCCCTGCGCGCAGTTCTCGCCTCCTGCCATGAGGTGGAGCTTTGTGATCAAGAAAAGAAAAAGAAACTCGTTCCAAGCGCAGAGGAACTCGCCTCGTGGTGGCTGGGGGACGAAGCCTGCTCTGCTGAGCGGTGTCGGTGTCCTGTACCCACGCTCGACACACAACCATCTGAATCAAGACCCTCACACACGAGGAAAATAGCTTGAAAAATCGATTGTGTCAAACCGAGAGCTGCTGGTACTACAGACGAGTTCCAGCTCTGAGATACCTGAGGTTATCAATTTCATGTCAAATATAATTAATTTGGCACCTGAAACATGAAGTAGATGACTGTCCTGTAGAGGAAGGCTGACAGCTTTATGTGTGTCGTGTTGCTGTCTGTTGAAAGAGGCTTTACGTGCCAGGCGATCCCGGTGTGAGCCGTAGTGCTGTGAGCTGCGCCCGCCGTTTGTCCCAGACCGATTTGCCCCTTACTTGTCTGGATCTTTTCCAAGACAGTATCAGTCAAGTGTCAGCTGCCTCATGTGTGCAAAGTAACAGTTTTATTGTACATTACATCAGCAATTTATTTCGTATTCGTTACTAGAGAAGTTATGGTTGAGTGTTTACATCCAAATGTGTATTTTAGACAAATGGAGAATGTTTTCTGCCCCATGCCTCAGACCCGCTGCAGCTGCACTCTGAATCCAGCTTCCCTTCCGCCCTCCTAAATCTAGCAGCAGCAGCTGTTGTCCCGCAGCACCCTTCCACGGGGAGGTCCAGCTTACGGCTGCGTGAACACTCCTTCTGGAGCCCTCCACCCCGGCCACGTGCCACGAGCAGTGGGGTCTTTCCTCACATTGTGTGTTCTGGGCCCCTGCTTTGCACAATGAACTGCAGTAGCCTTAGTGCCTGGTTACCCACAGGTACCCCTGGGGAGGTGGAGAAGGTGGTTTTGTCCAATGGGCACTTGTACATGGTTGTTGAAATAAAAGTACCAACAAACCATGTTATTTCTCACTAATAAGAACCTAATCCAAACCTCGTAACACTTCCCCAAGCAAGGATCGAGCAGCAGAGTGGTGCAGCAAGGTGCCATCACTGTAGTTTCACAGTTAATTTTTAAATGGATGCAACAAACCAGGTAAATGTTTGTGAGTGGTGGGTTTATAGTGCCTGATCTACAGCCCGTGTGAGCGGAGCTGTGTCTTTAGCTGAAGAGCAGAAGCCGGAGGCTGAGACCTTGCTGCTGTTACTCACTCGTTGCAGTGAGGGGAGCATGTGAAGTCAAACCAAAAGATCCAGACTTGTTCCTCCATCCTGCAGTGGCTGCAGGAAGCAAAGTTGAAGTTGACTCTTTTTTTTCCTTTCAAGTTCTCTGGTAAAATTGAACGCATAAAAAGAATGATTATTGTAACAGCTTCTCCTCTGCTTCCACTTCTGCGCTCAGTCCTGTGCTGGCCAGCAGAAACACCAGCCCTACAGCCCTGTGAACATGCAGCCGTTCTTGTCTATGTCAGGCAGGAAACAACTCAATCCAAAAGCAACGTTTTAAACGAAGAGGCATGATAATTTTATCTTTTTGTCTCATTTCCACCAGGTGACACTGACTAAAGGAGTTCTAGTTAGAAGCCTCTCTGCAGGCGAAGGCTGTGGGATGTCACTGCCCCAGCAGCTGATTTCAGCCTCAGTGCGTACTGAAGGAGATAGAGAAGGGAAAGTTGCCATGATGTTAGTGCTGTGATAGTGCAACACCAGAAGAAGGGCAAGGGAGGTTTGTCAAAATAATTTTTACTCTTTTCCATAGATTTGGACACCAGTCAACAAAGAATATCTGTATGATTATAGATATATATGTGTATCCATAAAACATGTCTCATTGATATGCCTTTGAGGTGGTTTTTTGTCAGAAAGCCCAGGTAATTTTATTGTTCAATAAGAAAAGAGTCAGCTCGTAGGCACCGGTTGTCACTAATCTGATTTCTGTGAGACAAGAAAATACAGCCCTGCATGGAAAATTTACTGAGAGCTCTGGAGACTGTACTCTCAGTCCCATCCTGCTTCTTAAGTCAAATTTACTCTTTTATTACTCGGTGGTCTTCCAAATTAGAAACTGTCATTAAAGAAAAACAACCAAAATTGATGGGTGTTATGGCAGTAAGAGTTATGGGAAAGGGCCGATTGTGTGGCAGAGAAGGGAACAAACTGGTGCTGGATGCTGCAGCGTGAATGCGGGGGTTTGGTGTGGCAGAGAACTGTTGGTTTGTTCAGATAACTGAAACTCTTGCCAGGTTTAGAATGTGTAAATGTGGTACATTTGGTTGCTGAAGATGTCACCTGAGGCTTCCTTTGCAGCTACGGGAAGTGCTGGGTTCTGCCGGCTGCATTGCCGAGCACGAGCAAGGTGGTTGTAACGGGACCGCTGCCGTGAGCCCTTGGGGCTGTACCCCATTTATGTACCGCAGAGTCGGTGTACGCTGTCGGTAATGTGCCACGTTCGTCCAGGCTCACTCTGTTCTCCAGCTACTGCTGTGCGGAGCTGGAACCGGTCCCCAGCGCTCACTCAATGGCAGGTGGGTCAGGTGGCTAGAACCAGCCCTGCCCACTGTTCAGCAGCCTTTGCTCCTGCCTCCACTGGTCTTCCTCAGGCTTATTTGGGAGCACGCTTGGCTCGCTGTCCTGGGTGTGAGCCTGCAGCCAGCAGGCTAGAACCAATCTAGCCCTCTGCCCACAGGACGCAGGGCCACGTTGTTTCCGACAGATTTGCTTTTGCATTTTAGCCGACAAGGAGAAGATGCCTGATCCGTAACAGCTCGAGCCAGAGCAGCTGCTGCTGAGAACAAGGTTTTGGTAGAGCAGTGGATGTGTTAAAGCAGTGCTGTCAGCACCTCAGGCAGGCTCTGATGGCCTGTCTGCAACAGCAGACTCCTGTACCTGCCCCGCAGGAGATGATGGCAGCTTGTCGCAAAATTTTTGTCACAGAACATCTTTCCAGTGGTCTGTGTTTGCCCCAGGATGAAAAATGCCCTCAACGCTGCCTTCAAAGTGAAGATCTCGTTATGATGCCAGCACATACAGCCTTGAATACATCAGCGCTTACTTCAGGATCCTGTGGGACTGTCGCGACACAAGGTCAAATTCAGCCCTTGCAAGCTGGTGTTGTGCTCACTTGACCCACAGCTCTGTGTGGCAGGTTGAAAAAAACCTGCCCGAAGGCTTTTGGTGTAAACTGATTAATTGAATTATTCCCTTCCATGTTACGGTTTGCCCATCTTATGGGATGAGAAAGTTTTCTCGAGAGGGCACTGCCCCTTTAAGAAGCTGCGGGCTCAGGCGGCTCGGGGACTTCCTGGCTGCCTTCCAGAGGGCTTCGGGGCCATTCGGCTACTCGAGACTTCCGGGGCTACGTCGGGACTTGCGGGGCTGCTTCTCCGGACTGCTTCGGGGGGCATTCGCAGCTCGTTCGCGGCTCCTCGGCGCTCCGGACACTCTCCGCTCTGCGGGAGTCACTGCAGGACCTCAGATTCGCTCCGGGGAAGAGGCTTTTTCTCCAAATCCTGCGGCGTCGCTCTGGGGATCTTGCAGGCTGCTGGAGTGGACCGTGCACCGGGGAAGCCCCCGCCACGCCGCCTGGGACAGACTGTTCGCCTGGAGGTTTTTCTGCTGCTTTGATTTCTTCTCTGCTGCAACGAATTCGGTAGGGACAGTGCTTTTCCACATATTACAGCCCGGCGTTCATAATAGCCGCGGTTTCTTTGTTCGCTCCACGAAAGCGCACACGTGGCCGGTGCCATTTTTCTGGACTGCACGTGGTACCGTCCCCCTTTGTCTTTGTTCTTGTGTTTAAAACCCTCACCTTTCCATCCTGCACAGATTCTCAGATTTTGCATTGGTTTTTCCTGCATGTTATATATATTGTTCTAGTTTTAATAAAGTTTTGTTTCAGTTTTCCAAACGTTCAGAGGTCTCACAAAATCTTTTATTTTTTTTTCCTTCTCGTATCTCTGCTTTTGAACCCTTTTCTCTCCCGGAGGAGAGGGGTTCAGGGATAGGGAAGGACTCGTCCCCGTGCATCGGCTTGCCTCAGCCGACCGGCGACATAATTGGCGTCCCTGGGTGGGCACTTCTGAATAATTTAATATTCATATTTTTATTAAAGTTTGGAAACTGAAACAAACGAGGTTTTTCCAGGATGGTGCTAAGCGAGCTTTTGTTTGAAGCTCTTAAGCAGTACGGTTTGAAAATGCTTTATGATCTGGTGCCTGGCACACCAACTGTGATGTCAAATTACCTGTTTCTAATTGGTACTGGTTTATGGTTTGCTGGTCTGGGGCACTTAGCAAAGAAGGTGTTCACCCTGGCGTGTGTAATTTCGGTGTTTTGGTCTGTACTCAGTCAGTTTATAATGCTCCCAGTGTATTTTGCACAGTACATGATAGTGGCTGCTTATGATTCGTCTAGCAAATGGATGATGGGAAATAACACTTCTCCATTTGGTACTGGATCAATGGCAATTGAAACTGGATATTCGGCAAATGGTATTATTTTCCTGTATTTGATAACTTTGTTATCAGTTATCTGTAACATGGTCCAGGGGTGGATAATTATCAAGAATAAGTATCACATGGGCACTACAGCCACCAAATCTGCTGCTGCCTCTCCACCCAAACAAGCACAGGTTGCCCCTGTGAAAAAGAAAAATAAGCCCTCTGGTGCTAAACACCAGAAAAAGACTAATTATGCAACAGATAGCTCTGATGACGATGCAGGACCAAGCACCTCCCAAAAGCGTCCAGGAAAGCCTTCAGGGAATACTGCCTCAGCGACTCCACCAGCACAGCCCTCCCAAGGATCCTCCTCACGGGATGAGTCATCAGATCAAGAGGTAAACACCCAGCCTCAGTCCAGGAAGGACCTGAGAAGCATTAGAAAGGAATTTAGCAGGCATGATGGTGAGTCACTAATGAATTGGTTGCTTCGCTGCTGGGATAATGGGGCTGATAACATTGATTTAACTAGCAAAGAAGCCAGACAGTTAGGAAATGTGGCCCGGGAAGGTGCTATTGATAGGGCAATTGGCAAAAAGGCAAAACAGTGCAGTCTCTGGAAACGGCTTCTGACTGCTGTGAAGAGCAGATACCCTTTCAGAGATGACATAGAATGCCGCCCTACTAAATGGACTGTCCTGAGCAAAGGTACTAACTACCTGAGAGAGCTGGCTATGAAAGAGGTCATCTATGGTGACTGGAATGTTAATGTCAACCCGGACCAGGTGCACAGTAACGAGCCCTTGCTGCGCAAATTTGTGCAGAGTGCACCCCAGTCATATGCCCATACATTGGCCACAATGCTGTGGGAAAGAGAGGGTGAAAATCGGCCACTCACCATAGAACAGGTGTCTAACAGGATTCGCCAGTATGAGGACAGTCTTTCTCATACCTCTGCCTTCATTGCAGCAGTGGAGAAAGTGACAGACAAAATGACAGAGAAAATATTGGACTCTATTAATAGGTTAGAACAAAGAACCGTTTCCTCTCCTGTGTATACCCACGTGTCAGCTGTTAGGAGAAATCGTCCTCCCAGAGCAAGGCGCAACAGACAGGACAGGCCACGATGTGACCGCCAGTGCTGCTCGAGAGGTCGTGAAGACACGAGGAGATGGGAACAACGACCTGCCGCTAACCACGGGGTACCAGCACATGAGCTGCAGAGCAGACCACACCAACATGATGACTGCAACCGAAGAATAGTCGCCCCAGTCTTTGGTGAACAGTGCTGCAGCCCAAGGAGCAACTCCTATGAACAAGGTACCACAAGCCGGATAGACCCTTCCACTGACTGTGGACCACACCCTAGGCATTAGAGGGGCCCTGCCTCTAGCCAGGTGGAGGAAAGGGATAACAGGGTATACTGGACTGTGTGGATTCGATGGCCTGGCACATTAGAACCACAGAGGTACAAGGCCCTGGTAGACACAGGCGCCCAGTGTACCTTGCTACCATCGGATCATCAAGGAACTGAGACTATCATGATCTCGGGTGTGACAGGAGGATCACAAGAGCTTACATTAGTAGAAGCTGAGGTCAGCCTCACTGGGCATAACTGGGAAACTCACCGAATTGTGACTGGCCCAGATGCTCCATGCATTTTAGGCATAGACTTCCTCCGGAAAGGGTATTTTAAGGACCCGAAAGGTTATAAATGGGCCTTTGGGATAGCAACCGTGGGAGCCGATGGCATTATCCGGTTGTCCACATCGGCCGAACTTTCGGATGACCCTTTTGTTGTTAGCAGAATGAAGGTGGAAGATCAAAAATTGCCTACTGCATCCTCTACAGTTCACCGCCGGCAATACCGCACCAACCGAGACTCTCTGCGCCCCTTAGAGAAAATGATTCGAGAGTTGGAGAGACGAGATGTCATCAGTAGAGCTCGCTCACCTTTCAACAGTCCTATATGGCCTGTGCAAAAGACCAACGGAGAATGGAGACTGACAGTGGACTATCGTGGGCTGAATGAAGTGACACCACCGATGAGTGCTGCTGTTCCTGATATCTTGGAGCTTCAGTACGAACTGGAGTCCAAGGCAGCCAAGTGGTATGCCACGATAGACATTGCTAACGCTTTCTTTTCCATTCCCATAGCACCAGAGTGTAGGCCACAGTTTGCCTTCACCTGGAGGGGTATCCAGTATACCTGGAATCGATTGCCCCAGGGGTGGAAGCACAGCCCAACCATCTGCCATGGACTGATCCAGGCTATCCTGGAGAAAGGTGGTGCTCCTGAACATCTTCAGTACATCGATGACATCATTGTATGGGGTGATACCGCAGAAGAAGTCTATGAGAAAGGTAGGAAGATAATCCGCATTTTGGTGGATGCTGGTTTCTCCATTAAGAGAAGTAAGGTCAAAGGACCTTCCCGAGAGATTCAGTTCCTGGGGGTTAAGTGGCAGGATGGACGCCGCCACATCCCCACAGATGTGATCAACAAGATCACAGCTATGTCTCCGCCTACCAACAAGAAAGAGACACAGTCTTTCTTGGGAGTCATAGGCTTCTGGAGAATGCACATTCCTGGGTATAGTCAGATTGTTAAACCTCTCTATACTGTTACCCGGAAGAAAAATGATTTCACATGGGGCTCTGACCAACAGCATGCCTTTGACTTAATCAAAAGGGAAATAGCACATGCTATGGCCCTGGGACCTGTGCGAACAGGACCAGAGATTAAAAACATTCTGTACACTTCAGCTGGGGACTGTGGTCCTACCTGGAGCCTTTGGCAGAAGGCACCAGGAGAAACCCGTGGTCGTCCCCTAGGATTTTGGAGTCGTGGATATAAAGGCTCAGAGGCCAATTATACTCCCACTGAGCAGGAGATATTGGCTGCCTATGAGGGAGTCCGAGCTGCCTCAGAAGTAATTGGCACTGAAGCACAGCTCCTCCTAGTCCCCCGACTGCCAGTCCTAGGCTGGATGTTCAAAGGGAAGATAGCATCTACCCACCATGTCACAGATGCTACCTGGAGTAAGTGGACTGCCCTGATTGTACAGAGAGCTAGGATAGGTAACTCTGGTCGCCCAGGAATTGTGGAAGCCATTACAGACTGGCCTGCAGGAAAAGATTTTGGGATGCCACCGAACGAGATAGTCACTCGTCCTGATGAAGCACCCCCATATAAAGACCTCTCAGACCAGGAGAAGAAATATGCTCTCTTCACCGATGGATCCTGCCGCCTCATAGGAAACCAACGGAAGTGGAAAGCTGCCGTATGGAGTCCTATGCGCCGAGTTGCAGAAGCAGCGGAAGGAGAAGGTGAATCGAGTCAATTTGCAGAGGTCAAAGCCATCCAGCTGGCCATGGACATTGCTGAAAGGGAGAACTGGCCACGGCTGTATCTGTATACAGACTCCTGGATGGTGGCAAATGCCTTGTGGGGTTGGCTGGAGAGGTGGCAGAAAGATAATTGGCAGCGTAAAGGTAAGCCTATTTGGGCTGCCACTCTGTGGCAAGATATTGCTGCCCGCCTGAAAAGGTTAGTTGTAAAGGTAAGGCATGTAGATGCCCATGTCCCAAAAAGCAGAGCCACTGAGGAACATAGAAATAACCACCAAGTTGACAAAGCAGCCAGAGTGTTCCAGATAGATCTGGACTGGGAACACAAAGGTGAACTATTCCTTGCTCGGTGGGCCCATGACTCTTCCGGTCACCAGGGAAGAGATGCAACCTATCGATGGGCTCGTGACCGAGGGGTGGATTTAACCATGGATGCAATTACCCAGGTTATCCATGACTGTAAGATTTGTGCTGCAATTAAACAGGCCAAAAGGTTAAAACCTTTATGGTACAGTGGACGGTGGTCGAAGTACAAGTACGGAGAGGCCTGGCAGATTGATTACATCACTCTCCCTCGAACTCGCCAGGGTAAGTGCTATGTTTTGACAATGGTGGAAGCAAGCACCGGATGGCTTGAAACCTATTCCGTGCCTCATGCCACTGCCCGTAATACTATTCTGGGCCTTGAAAGGCAGATTTTGTGGCGGCATGGCACTCCAGGAAGAATTGAGTCTGATAATGGGACTCATTTCAAAAACAATCTGGTGGCCAATTGGGCCAAAGAACATGGTATCGAATGGATTTATCACATTCCATACCATGCACCAGCCTCCGGTAAAATAGAACGCTATAATGGCTTGCTGAAAACCACCCTGAAAGCATTGGGTGGTGGAACTTTCAGAAACTGGGATAAACATCTGGCAGAAGCCACCTGGCAAGTGAACACGAGGGGATCAATCAATCGAGCCGGCCCTGCCCAATCAGACCTTTTACATACCATGGAGGGGGATAGAGTTCCTGTGGTATGTGAAAGTAATCTGCTGGGAAAAGCTGTCTGGGTTTCCCCTGCTGCAACCCCAGACAGACCCATCCGTGGTGTTGTCTCAGCCCAAGGCCCTGGACACACCTGGTGGGTAATGCAGGAGGATGGTGAAGTCCACTGTGTACCACAGGGGAAGTTAACCCTGGCTGAAACACCCTGAACCAGAGTCTCATGCTGTTAATTTCTGTATAATACAATGTAAATGAGATGCGCATAACGTACATGGTATGGAATAAAGGGGTGGAATGTGGCAGGTTGAAAAAAACCTGCCCGAAGGCTTTTGGTGTAAACTGATTAATTGAATTATTCCCTTCCATGTTACGGTTTGCCCATCTTATGGGATGAGAAAGTTTTCTCGAGAGGGCACTGCCCCTTTAAGAAGCTGCGGGCTCAGGCGGCTCGGGGACTTCCTGGCTGCCTTCCAGAGGGCTTCGGGGCCATTCGGCTACTCGAGACTTCCGGGGCTACGTCGGGACTTGCGGGGCTGCTTCTCCGGACTGCTTCGGGGGGCATTCGCAGCTCGTTCGCGGCTCCTCGGCGCTCCGGACACTCTCCGCTCTGCGGGAGTCACTGCAGGACCTCAGATTCGCTCCGGGGAAGAGGCTTTTTCTCCAAATCCTGCGGCGTCGCTCTGGGGATCTTGCAGGCTGCCGGAGTGGACCGTGCACCGGGGAAGCCCCCGCCACGCCGCCTGGGACAGACTGTTCGCCTGGAGGTTTTTCTGCTGCTTTGATTTCTTCTCTGCTGCAACGAATTCGGTAGGGACAGTGCTTTTCCACATATTACAGCCCGGCGTTCATAACAGCCGCGGTTTCTTTGTTCGCTCCACGAAAGCGCACACGTGGCCGGTGCCATTTTTCTGGACTGCACGTGGTACCGTCCCCCTTTGTCTTTGTTCTTGTGTTTAAAACCCTCACCTTTCCATCCTGCACAGATTCTCAGATTTTGCATTGGTTTTTCCTGCATGTTATATATATTGTTCTAGTTTTAATAAAGTTTTGTTTCAGTTTTCCAAACGTTCAGAGGTCTCACAAAATCTTTTATTTTTTTTTCCTTCTCGTATCTCTGCTTTTGAACCCTTTTCTCTCCCGGAGGAGAGGGGTTCAGGGATAGGGAAGGACTCGTCCCCGTGCATCGGCTTGCCTCAGCCGACCGGCGACACTCTGTCAGTGTGGCGGAAATGCTGTCAGCTCTCACCTCTCCTGACATCCTTGAGGGAAGGATGGATCTGAAAGGAGATGTCACAATGCTACCAGATTATGCTAATGCCATAAGTGAGTCGCCAGGGGCTCGAAGAGTAAACCACATTTTAAAAAGAGTCTTTCCAATAGCTTTTTTACCTTAGCGATACTTGTAGGAATGCTGTGAGGTGTCATTGATGGCTTTTTCTTCTCAAACAAGAAGTTTCCTTGGTGTTGAGCTGCAATTGGTTGCATTTAGGATTCCTGCTGTGGTACGTGAATTCTTGAACGGGTGCAGCTCTTCGGATTTTAGTCACCAATTAGTCTCCAGATTTTAAGGACACAACTACTCCACGGTCAGGCTCTGCTATGTCTGGTAGCATTCAGAGAGTGCAGTAGTTAAATCAGTAACAAAAAAAGGGGGATCAGGCTTCAGTTGTTGCTAATCTGACCGTCCTAGAGTATGTGCATTTTCTCTAACAGGACAGGAACGATCAAATACTACTCAAGCGTGTTTTTATTTTGATCTTTTTGAGGCAATGAGGAACCACTCAATAAAACTAGAAAATGTTGCAGAACAGGAAAATGAGATAAAAGCAATAGAGACTTGGCACAGCAAATACGTGTATTTATACACACATGAAGATGAGAAGGTCCTTGGCTGCGTGGCAGCCAGCCTCGAAGGAAAGCTAACAAATCCTTTCTCCTTCAATGCGGTTTGAGACAAGCTGCGTGAAGGCACCAGGAGCGAACATCAGGACACAACCAGATGGATGAAAACATGGAACAAATTACTCACCATGGTTTGAGGTCTGTTCCGTATACAGGCAATCACAAGGTTTTTCTGCAGCAAAGCCCCTTGGAGACGGTGTTGCTGGTGAAAATAAATGACACATTCCTTTGTTTGTTCTTTGCTTCTCTTTACTCAGTCTCTTTCAACTTTTAATTGCTGGAGACATAAATCTACAAAGTAAGCAAATATATCCCAAATAAAAGCTTGTAGTTAAAGTAGTACGTTGTATAGCTTTTAAAATGCTTTTTTTTTTTTTTTTTTATTAAAGCAACTTTCTTAAAGATTAAATGTGAGTGGATATATGTACTAGACCCAGGCCACCGCCAGCTCTGTCTGTGGGAGGCTGCTCTGGTGAGAAGACTTTTCCATTTCACTTTTGGCAAGCATGTTTGTTTGGCATTAGCACATACATCACCCAAAGGAAAATCTCTATTAGTGTGGGGATGTCACACGGGGCTCGGCTGCTAAGACACATGGTGCTTGACCCAGAACCACAGGAACAATTACACACAACAGTTACGAGCTTAAGAACTTCAGGTTATGTTGCACTACAACCCATGAGTTCGGTGATTGATCTGCCAGAAGAAAACAGGGCTGCAAACAGAGGATTATGCTGACCTCCAGCACCTCTGCAAAAGCACACGGTTCCTCCTTTTTCTGGGTGCTTTGGTTTGGTTTTAAATTCAGGTTTTTGTAATGAACTCTCCTATTTCTTGTTGCTCCCTGCAGTGATCCTCAGTCTCACTTCCTGCCTTCACCCAAAATTTGTCAAAACCATACCCAGCAAGCAGCTGTTAGTTTTTAGTACCTGTTTACGTGCTGCTGTGTTTTGGAAAGCATTTTGCGGAGGTGAGGAGCGAGGCTTATGTGAGGGTGAGTATTTGAACTGATTACAGCGACGAAATAACCATGCAAAAGCAGCAGGTTATGATTATAAGCTGCTGGGTGTTGTTCAGCACATCAGTGACATCGTGAAAAATCTGGTTTAGCATTATTTGAGCCCACAATCTGGGGGACTGTAATTGGGTTTTACTTCACAGGAGCAGTTCAGACAATAGTTTAGAAAATATACATGGAGATCAAAGTGGTTTGAAATTCAGACTGATTTTCTATTTTTTTTTTTTTTTTTTCCCTGGTACCGGAAAAATGAGTAAATGCTCAAAACACTTTCATTTAAGGCCAGTTCCTGCCAGCAAGGGAAATTTAATCCACTCAAGCCACCAAATCATTGAGTACATTTATTCATTAAAGTAATCAATCAGTGGAAATAGGTTTTTCTTTTTATATATTAAATGGCAAAAATGATGAGTTCATAAAAATGTCAAGAAATTTTCATCTCTGCTATCTCTTCTCTTAGGTCAGCTGTCTTCAAATGTATTATCCCATTTGTGGGAATCTTACTTATTCTGTCTTTCTGGTGGAAAGCTGAGGATTGAGTATTATACAGAGATTAAAATTGAGTAGAAACTATAGCAAATGTCAAACATAGCAGAAATCATGACACTTGCTCTTTTGACTAGTCACACAAGCATCAACAGTTGTTAATTTTGAAGCTGGTACTCTGGCAGTGCTCCATTAATACATCAGTCACAGCAACTTTTTGTTTACGTTTTTGCTGGCATCCACAAGTCTGTCAAGATCTATTGTCTCTCTCCCCTATGCAGTTGGCTTCCTTTATTTTGACAAATGGATCCTTGCCAAGAAGTTATGTATGTGCCTTGCACATCATCATTTGGAAGCAGGAGACAACACTGCGATTATCATTTTTCTCTACTATTTATAACACAGGCTGCTGCTTTGAGATCTTGTAGTGGAAAAGATCTGGCGAAGGAAAACATCAGCCATCCATTTGCCATGGTAAATAAAATTACCTGCACTGCTTGTCTGACATGCTGTAAACCTAGAACTTAAGCTCCTTTGATAGTTTGGGAAAGATGAAGTTCCTCCCAGGTTCTTCTTCAAGCTCGTGTTCATTTAGGAAAGTCGGAATGTAAAGGGACCAACTGCGTGTCATGAAATTCCGTGTCTTACCTCTGCAGGCAGCCCTGCAATACAGACTAACCCACACTTCCAAAACACCAAGACCTGCGAAGAAAAGAACTTACAATTGTTAAAAAGATTCCAATCCTCAAAAATGGTGTCACAGGTAAGGGACAGATGAAATAAAGGATGTTGTCAATACTTTGGGTGAAGCAGGAAGTTCTTAGGTGGTGTTTCCAGACCTTCCCAGGAAGTCATGGGGCCGTGCCCCAAGATCCAGAGGAGGGGCATATTCCCAGCTAATTTCCTGAAGTAAAACTCCAGCCTGAAATGTGTTGTTATCAAACCATCAGTTTGTTAGTCTAAAGTCTGCTGACACATTTAACCCTGACAGCATGAAATAGATATGCTAAAGAGATACCTGATCTTCCTCAATAGCGCCAGGAACATCCCCCACCTCGGCAGCTCCAGCCTCCAGTCTTCGGAGGAAACTGATTGACAGCAGCCCTGAAGTATGGACCAATTAAATATATCAGAAGTAGGTTGCAGAGCACACAAATCAGCATGACCCAAAAAATTTTTGTTCCCAGATGTCAGCAAGATTTTCTGTTTAGCTTTTTGGTATCGTCTGGGTCCAGAAGCAGTCTCTGTAAATAATGGGAGCATCTTTGATGTAAATGGTTACTCCTCACGGTTTTAAAGTGGTCTGACAAGTATCTTTGGAGCAAGTAGACTCTAAAGGGCAGACAAAGGCCTGTTTATGTGCGGAAGTCAGCACACAGTAAGGTAAGATGAAAACGGGTGGTTCAGTAGCTGTCTGCACTGGTTCTTCACGGGGAGAGTGGTGAGCCCTCAGGGTGTGCTCAGATGGCTTCTGCCAGCCTCAGTGAGGTATTTCAGGGCTCACCTTCCCTGATATCTGCCTTGTCCTTTTGCTGGAGATTACGGCCCCTATTCCAGTGGTGATGGAAAGGAGCACATGGCCACACTGCCACCATTCTCCCTCACAGCCTGCCACGTTCATTGAAATTCCCAGTGAAGGTGGGTCTGTGCTAATGAGTTGAGCTGCTGTTGATAGAGGCCAAAGGACTTGAACCACATTTGGCTGTCCTGCCCCAGCTAAGGGAGAAAACTGCTGTCAGAGGAGTGGGGCAGGTGCCATAATGACATAAAAGGCTTAACAACACTTTGTGAGTGGAACCGAATAAGATACCATGTATTTCACGGTTAAAAGCACCTACACAGGGAATCAGGGCAGCGTAGCTGGAGGCTTGTGTATTTGCTGTTTACAGAGCTGTGTATGGACGGTCTTGCACTAACTTCTTGGGCACATCAGCAGAAAAAACTCTGCAAGTTTCAGTTATCCGAAAAACATAGTAAAACTGTTCCTCTTTGGGCAGAGCAACACCATGTTGTTGAATTGTTGCATTAGTTCTTGATGACATTAAACAGAGCAGAACTTTTCCTGAATAAGGGTACGCTGCTACAATGCAGCTGTCATTGACTTATTTCCCTAAACAGGATAACAAAACCCTTTCAGGTCCTGCTGAGCATCCCCTTATATGCCTCCTGCCTGCAAATATCTTCACCTGCTTTGTGTTCTGAATGAGTTTAGGTATCTTAAAAGTATCCAGGAAATAGTTTTCAGGCTATTGTAGATAGGGCATCTTAGCTCCCAACCTCACAGTGACTAGTCTTTACTATTCATGCTTCCAAACTAAGCTTATCTTCTGGTCATTGGCAAAACCAGTTTTGGAATAAATGGGGTATATGCAGACAAGACTGCTATATACCTGGCTGTCATAAATTAATCTCTCTCCTCTGTACCCACATCTTGACTGAAAGATTAAGTACATTCTCCTTGTATTCTTCTTGTACATGAATATACCCACCAGCAGTGACAACTCATGCAGCTGAATCCAGTAACACACCAGGCAGAGAATACTAATGCTGTCTGCTGTAGCAACCTCACCAGCATGGGAACTTTCCTGACAAATCGTCATCTGCACGTGGCTAGGTCTGGTCAAGGTGGAAGATTTCAGGCACTCCAGGCAGATAATTTGCAACCATTTTCCTTATGTCAAAAAAACCAACCAACCAAACAAAAAACCCAACCTAAAAACAAACCTTGCCCTAATACAAATTGTTTTATGGACACCATGAATTCCTACCTCAAAAGTCTTCTAGGTCAATATTAATAACAAAGAGGAGAAGCCTGGAGACCTTAAGCTTCCCTCAGGTTCTTTCACGCACCGTTGCCGTTACTGAGGAGCAGCTGTTTGCCATTCAGCACATACAAGGTCTTTGCTGTGGCAAAGGCACCCAGCTCTGCTGGCCTCAGCAGAGTTGTTTTACATCCTCTGCTGATACTGATGCCAAAAGCTCAGTTCCAACACATCAGGTCGGTGTTTGTTTGATGTGCAAATACATGAAAAAGTCCTTGGGGAAGAAAGTAACTCTGGATTTTCAGAATGTTTTGTCTATTTCTATTCCACAGCTTGTCTTGCTTCTGCTGCATTTTGTAACATCTGGACTCTGTATGGGCAACAGAGCGCGTGTCGGTTCTGTCCTATGCTCTCTGCCCTGGAGCAACAGCAAGTGCTGCTGGTCAAAAGACTCTCATTTTGTACGTCTGCCAAAGAGGGAATGTAAGTGAAAAACAGGTGGGAAAAACAAAAGGAATCATCGGTGGTGCTCAAAAACATTCCTTTCCTATTCGAGTACTCGGACTAGAGTTTTCCTCTTAAAATGACCATGTCAAGCAGAAACTCTTCCTGACTCACATCATCCCAGAGAACAGGAAATCCTGTGAAGATGCACCATTCCAGGCCCAGAACTACTTCCACTCTTGACAAGGAGAGTTTTGCCACCAGTTCTAATGAGAGCTCTTGAAGTGTGTGATCCAAAGCCTCCTGCAGTCACCGATTCTTCTTCCCTTCTAGTGTGCATTCATAGGTTGACAAAACACATTAAACAGAAGAGAAGCAGTACCTGGATCTATTTGAGGAAATGCAGGGCAGGTCCTTGGGTAATTAAATTAGCAGAGTTCCACTGCAGGCAGTGTTATGTACTGTATTCACAGAGGTTATCCCCGCTCTTCCTAGCCAAGGCTCAGGCGGACAGTGTTTGAACACGTTGCTGTTCCGTGGGCTCTACCTGTACATCCGGGTGGGATAGAAATCAGAGGCCAAATGCAGTCCTGAGGTAAACACTTCAGGAGGGTTAGAGATGACTGCGCTGCATTTTGTATGTTAAAAAAAGTGAATTATTTTCAGAGTGAATCGAGTTCATTTTCATCACATAGTTTTACAGAGAGGTGTAACTGCAGCTGGGGACTGATTGTACTAGCTAAACTATACAGCCGTGGTGAGAGTCCAGTCACCTGGAGGGCTTGCAAGTTCAGCTGATAGGTCCCCGCAGACCTCGGACATACTGGCTTTCATCCGCCTACTTAACCTCACCCATGAAAAGCAGAAACCTTTCATCTGGTCTGACACCTCACACATGTACAAAAACACCCATGCATTTATAGGCTGCAAATCTTTTACGTATCTTTTACGTATTTAAAGATACGTAAAAAATACGTAAAATATACATAAAATATACATAATATATACGTAAAATATACATAAAAAATACGTAAAATCTTTTACGTATTTAAAGACAAAATGAAAGCAAACACGAAACCGGGATGTATGATGTGAAGAACGTAAGCGTGTGGAAGGTAAAGCCCAGTTTCCAGAGGCTATTGACAGCTGTCTCGTGCCCCAGGGAGAGGCATGACTTCCATAATGCATGGTGCCAGTTACACCAGTGCCTTGATGGAGGGGAGGGGGAGAAATCTTTTTGATGACCCTGACAGGCAACAAACTTGCATTCTGAAGCCTGATTAGTTGTTCAGGTTTTTCACATTGCAAGGCTGTTGAGTGATAGACTGGTTTCTTCCTAAGACCAGTAGCACTTCATTTACCAATGGTCTATTTGGTACACTCCTCTTAGGTCATCTAGACAGAATCCTTTAGTTTGGCAAAGACCTTCAAGCTCATTGAGTCCAGCCATTCTCCCAGCACTGCCAGGTCACCACTAACCCCTGTCCCTCACATCCACCACTGCCCTGGGCAGCCTGGGCCAGGGCTTCACAACCCTTTCTTCAGCTTGAAGATCTGTCCCTCCCCTCCCGAAGATGCAGAATTACAAACTGACAAGCGCGGTTAGTGGGAGCTGAGTTGTTAATAGCTGCAGGGATTAAGGGGACAGAATATTTAAAGGCAATCTAATGTTTTAGAGTACTTTTCATTTTTTAAAATCTAGCAATTAGGTACTAATACAAAAAGCACTAAATATTAAATTACAGAAAGGTCATGTTTACCTAATATGTTTTGCCCGCTAGACACAGAGACAAAAAAGTTAAACATTCAGTTCCACTCTGAACTTTATGCCTTTGATAAATTTAAGCCTATTGTTGTATTAAAGCCATTTTATGTGCTCGGTGGGCGTTAAGGCACTCAACACTTGCAGGATTGGGTCTGAAGTAAGGATGGGAATGGTGATGTGACCATTCTTGAATCATACTACCTAACATCTGAGAAGGATCAGGAAGAAAATCCTTAGCCCTGAGCATTATATACAAAAGAAATAGGGGTTATCTGGGGGCAGCATAATTCATTAAATGTTCCTTCTAAATGTAAAACACCAAATTCCCTTGACAGATCTACAGCCTTTCGATCTACAGTCTAGTTATGACAGAAAACCCGATACTACAGGAAGAGTAAACTGAAATTCAGAAAAAGTCAGAAGTTCGCTGTTAAAGCTCATTCCATTTTCTCATTAAGACTTGTAACGAACAGCCAGGAAAAACATTATAGATATCATAGTCCTTTGCAGAAGTGCCTGATTTTAGAAGATGGGGCTAGATTCTTAGCCAGTGTCAATCAAGAGGTTTCCATGAACTGTCATCCAATTACCCTGTGGCTCTGTCAGCTGAGAATCTGATCTACTAGCTGTAACTGTCTGTCTATAGCTTCATCTTCCCCTTGTACATCTTTTTCTCACCACAGACCAGTGCTGGGAAAAATATCAAACAAACACTGTGATCAGATTTTCATGAAGACTGGGTAAAATTACATAGTGACTGAAAAATGGTTTGTTTCAAGGGAGGGTGTAAGGTGATCAGATCATGCAAAGTTCAAAAAACCCTCACAACCATAGTTGTGCTGTCAGACAGGTACGTCACCCCCTTACACAGGCCATGTGCTCCTCTCAGATTTGATATCCTTACCCTTGCCTCTATCCCCCTTGTGCCCAGTTTGACCAAACTCCTTCCTCATTTCACAACAGGGTAAGCGGTTTGCTTAAGGCTAAACAGGAAACATATCAAAAGAGCAGGAGTCTTCCTCATTCTAGGCTAATGCCCCGGTCCCTGGACCACCTCTGCCAGCCTAGTTCACCTTCTGGTATTTAACTAATACAGCTCTATCGATAACCTATGGAAAGTCAGTTATGCTGCAGCTTAACTAAGACAGGGAAGATGAAACCTCAGCTTTGTGAGCTGACAGAGGGTGCTGCGTAAAGGCAATGGTTATTGGTTTTAAATATACTATCTGTTACCATGCCACGAACAGGAGACCAGTCCAACAACTCGGGTGGTTCAAAGATATTCCTCTTGGCTCCCCCAGCCCTGCCCAACACCCAGCTCATGTTCTGTGTCATGAGACAGAGGCAGTCAAGGAGCAATGCTGCTCCCCCTCCATCGTACAGCCCCTCTGTCCTCATGGAGCGGGGACCAAGCCTCGGGGTCTGAACAGAGGCGGCTGCTGACCCTGGTGCGTATTCAACTATGCCAAATGACACTCACTTTCATTATACATTGCCTACAAAACATGGAGGACAATTGAAGAAGTTAACGCTAAATTCTTGGAGAAAAGCTTTGTAGGAATCATCAGAAATGAGAATATAAAAATACTTGTGGAGAAAAGGGAAAAAAAACCTTAAAGAGAAGCATTTATGTTTCCCTTTTCTTCCTAAGTGTGCTTTAAAATGTCCTCATGGAAGCACTGCTGATTCATGATTTTGAAAGAAAAAAAACCAAACCCCGAAAGCACACTGTCTGCCTGTCCCACACTGCCCTCTGAAGTGGACAGTTGTACTTTCTTGTGCTTGGGTTAAACTTAACCTGCAGATTTTGGAACTGTAAAGGAAATTCACGCCTAGGGTCTCTCCAAACTCGAAATTACATTTTAACCACAGATATTGTTTAAATCCTTTAAGATACAGCATATTAACAATGGTGTTACAAGTGGTGACTGGAAAGATTTGGTTTCTTTTCAGCCTGTGACCACACAGCATTTCATAGGGGCCAGTGGAAGAAATGGGTGAATCCGGCCACTTCTTAGTTTTTTTATGGCCTTAATATAGTGAGATAAGGAACAGGAAAAGTGTGCCTTTTCCTGAGCAATTCCTTTTTTATTCAAAATCTACAAGGGCTTACCTGAAAAATACATGATGCTATGGAGTTCAGCATGCTGCATGATTTATTAAACCAGGGTCACCATTTCTTCCTGTCAGATCTGTTAAGTGCCTATCACTCCTTAAATATTTATTTATCGCAGGTTAGAGATGGCCGTTTTAAAAGACTTTTGCTCACAGGTATCAGGGCACAGCACCCAAGAACTGACTGTCAGCTAACCAGTGAAATGAAAGTTTCAGGCCACATTATCAGTTGATAGGGAACCCTGCAGCCTTGTACTGCTGATTTTCCTCACCCCGAGCATCCAGCCTGTTATCAGTGACCTTGTACCTGACCATTTTTGGCACAGTTTTCCTCCAGCATGGTGTAGTGATGCTGAGGCATTTTCCCAGAAAACCTCCAAGAGTTGTACACCATCTTGTGTCAGGTATTCTGTGCCACAGGTTGGTGGAACAAAGCACGTTATTTCCACTTAGTGGGAAGAAACCAACATTGTTGTTCCTACTGCTCTAGTGTCAGGGCTGTTTATTTCCACTGCAATGGTTGTACAGAGTCTCATAATCAATAAGCCAACATCCACCCCGCTGAAAAAAAAACCAACAAAAAAACCTTGGCTGGTCTGAAGCACATTAGAACACATGAAAGAAACTGTCTCCAGTCTGCAGGTAGAGTGGAAATGTCTATTCTCCTGACAGCAGTGCCGGGATTTTACTAAAATAAATGACATTTTTCTGAGGTACCAGCAACCTCTGGGTTTTTTTCTGGTTCTCCAGATGATGCAAGCGGAAAAAACAAAACAAGGCCACATACAGATTCCACGCTAACTTCAAAGCAGGAGAGGAAACGTATTTTACACAACCATAATTATGTAGTACAAGTGTAGTTCAGGTTTAAAGCTTCTGGACACAAGGGGTCAGATATAAAGGACCCAGATACACCATATCAGCAAAAAACCTCATCTCTCCACAGCAGCATGAATTTTAAGAGACTTTCCTCTGAATAAGGGACACAGCCTCTCCTCCTGTCCAGGTTTGCTGCAATGAGCAGCGGCTCAAGGCTGAAGCTGGGACTCCCTGGAAACCTCTGTCGGGGAGGTGATGTGAAGCAGCGCTCTGTGAACACTAGCCGTGCCCCATTCCCAGCCTGCTCTTGCCACTTTAACCCAAACCTCCCGCGGTCCCCAGCCCTCTGAGCGACCTTCTCTTACAGCACAGCTGGGTGCTGTGACCTCCTCCAGCTCCAAACAAGGCGCGTTCTGTTCCACAGCATGTGAACCTGGGCCAGGAAGAGATGGGTTAGGTTTTTGAGGATTGTGGGCTATGGAGTCATTGCCCCTGAACACGCAGGAAGTTGGACTCCTGGTTCGGAGCAAATCTGCATAATTTCATGGATGCAAAAGGAACAAAGCGGATTTTTGTTTTAGCTGAATGTACAATCTGTCAATTCTGGGCTTACACAGGATTTATGTGCTGTGGTGAGAAAGAAAAAAATCTTAGTTTTATTGCTTATCAGTGGAAAAATAGGTCTCTCTTATCCATGAAACTACAACTTGCTCACTCCTGTTTCTGTGGCTTTAACAGCACCTGATGTATTTTAAAATAAGGGCACCTTCAAGAGGGAAACTAAAAGGTGCTGTTTTCTGGCGAAAATCTCAGTTCTGTTATTTGTAAATGTAATGATCTTGGCTTGATAAATTAGAACAAAATGTGGGCAGAAATACGAAAATGAGCTCTTTAACAGAGATTATCACCTTTCACCTTGGAACGTGTGTAAATGCTCTTTACAGCACTGGTTTTTTAATGAAGCTCTATTTGCTCTGGGCTGTGACATGAGAATTCACAATATAAGAATATGCTACAGAAAATTTCATATAGCGTAACAATTTTTATTAAATTAATTCACTTCATAGAGGATTTTACTGAGAATTATTTATTTCTAGTCACCACAGCCCTTAAAGTTGAGGCTGACCTCAGCATAAGATGTATGCCGCTTATATTATGGATATTGGAGACACTGTTTCAAAACATCTGCTACAAGTGCCTGCAAAAAAAAAAGTCTAAAATTAATTTTAACCCACACTAAACTCTGCTGACCAGTACTAGCTAACATGTGCCTAGCTGCTGTCATGCATCCTTACCTAGCGGCAACGGAGATGTGGCCATCCTGAACCCCATTTCTCAGAGAGGACGAGGACATGGAGTTGGAGAAGACCTTGTTCAGCATGGGCTATAGCATCTGGACGTGTCACAGTGAGCAGAAGCAGTGCTGCAGGGCAGGAAGATCTCAGCACCCTCAAGCTGAAGCAGGTCGAGGCAGAGCTGAGGCTGCTGGTGCCGCACGGTCTCCACGGCGCCGGCTGAGGTCACTGTGGCTCCGCACCTCCTGCTGCTTTTGGAGCAGCTTTTTGCTGCTGGGAGAAAGGAAGCAGCAACAGATTTTTCTATATTTTTTTTTCCCCCAGTACATATAGTTTCTAAAAATGGGGACTAACTGATGGTTGTAATTTTGATGGAGATTTACCTGTAGGCAAGAGGGCAATCAAACCCACACTATTAACGGAAGGCAGATTGAGTTAATGAATTTAATTGTCAACTCTACAAACTGATACAGTCTGTCTAACAATCTATCAGTTTGTCTTTACTCCTTCAGCTTGTCCCCATTTATATCTTGCTGTGTGGTGACTTAGGTGAATACCTAAAATCTCCATAAATATCAAATTGTTTGAGGGAGGATTGATGGATGCTCGGGAAAGAAGCAGGGATCTGCTCTACAGGGTAACCGAATTTATCACTGCTCAGTTAAACAAACACAGCAGATTAAGGCTAGGCAGCTGAACTAGGAGGTAACGTTACCCTTTGTCTTTATTGTACAGCTGGTCTAGGCCAAATTCAGGTCTTTTATTCATTGGACTCAATCTGCAAATGACACATCCTTAACTTAAAACCTTCCAGTCTGATGGAGAAGGCAACATACAGGCAGCATCGCACGTAGATGCTGGAGACTGGGGCTCCAAAGTAACAGTAACACCTCTGGGGTGCAGGGAAGCGATGAGGACGTGGGAGGAGGTGTCAGAAATGCCTTCTGAGGGTCAGAACTTTAGCCTTGGTGAGCCTGCCAGCCTCAACTGGCAACGCAAAGCCCACCACCTGATCTGCAGGATGTTTCCTGCCTTACAGGGAACCCCAAGGGCCTGCAAGGAAAGACTTTCCATCCTCCCCATCAGGCTCAAAGTTAAGAAAGGAGGGAGGGTGGTGTTGGGACATGAGGACTAAGCTCCTAAAGAGTCAGAAAAGCATAGTGCACAGCTCAGGCCAGGGTCAATCCCAGCCAGAAGAGATCTCTCCAGATCAAACAGCCCTCCTAGGAGCAGTTACTGTAAGTGACCTTTTCAGATGCATCAGGAAAAGGTTTACCTTCAACTTTTGAATGAGACATACATAGCCTGCCTCCTCACCAGAGCTTGACACCAGTCCCAGAGCCACTGTCACTGAAGAGGTGAGGGACAGCACACAGCAAGAGTGTTACCTGCCTTCTCCTTGGGGTCGCACACAAGCAGGAAAACAAAAATTAAAGCACACTACATGGCTGTAAAAAGCATTGTAAATAATTGGGACATTAAAATAATAATACATACCTTTTAGGGTGAAAAGAACTCCTGTGCTTGCTAGGAAGTCACTGGTGAACACTACCAGTGAAAGCAATGGGCAGGGACCCATGCTGAGAAATCAGTTATACTCCCAGACCAGGAGCTGCTCTTTTTAAAGCAGAGTAACAGATATCCCTCACCTACTCCAAGAGAAGGGTCGGGTGGAACCAGGTTTGCCCCAGTTGCAATGTGGTTGGGCTGTGGATGCACTGTGAGGGCTGCCCTGCCTCACCAACGGCAAAGGAGGACCTACCTGAGTAATTAATAAAGTGGGGAGATGTCAAGTGTCTAACAGTGAGCGACTGACCGACTCTTGTGAGATCCACTCTCCTATAGCTGCGTGTAGGCAATGCTGTGTTTTGCCATCTTCCCTTCACTTACGAGTCTTCTTCAACACGTGCTTGACAATACGATACCTGTGGGTGTTCTAACAGGAATCTGTGTTCTGAAAGCCTCGCATACAGCCAATGGAGAGAGATTTATAACCCATGGGTTTATAAAACATTTTGGCTATTCCTTGACTGGCTCTTGCCTATTATTCATTTTATTTAATAAAAGAGTATTTTGCATGTCCTGTCCTGGAACATTGCAGCCTCTTTCCAGCATAAAGAATCCTCCCTCTCCCAAATTTCCTTGCGCTTCATTACCGGATAAGTGTCACGGCTGATGGCTGATTAATACACGTTGTCTGTGCAACTGCGAGCTTATCCTGAAGTTAATTGGATTAGACAGGGGGTTCCAGGGACTACACTCCTACTGAATACGCTTACTTCAAATTGAACATGAAGTTTAATCAATGAAAATAACAGCAATAAATTTATCTCATTCTGCTTTTGTTATGCTGTAGCAATGTCTGGGTGCAGACGCCTTTTGGCTATTCCTCAAGAGACACCTTTGTGATTTACTGAGCACTTGGTCCTTCACAAGAATTCCTACTGCAATGTCACAACTCAGGTTTGCCTTGCCCCACTGCTCTTGAAACGGAGAACAAAGTATCACTCGGTGCTGGCGTGTAGATTTTATTGAAATCAACAGTGTCTATAACCTATTTGCATATGCAAACACTTAAAAACTCTGGAAATAGAAACAAAAGAGGAGTGAGCTCCTGCTCCAAAGAACAGAGCGGAACTGCTTGTTAGGAACTTCAGTGAATGAGTCAGTATCTCTCGCTTAAAAATGAAACGTTGCCTAAAAGTTGAATTAACTGAGGAAGCCAACTAATTGAAGTCTTAATCGTGACCCATAAAAATCATAGGATTGTTTGCTTTTTCATTTTTTTATGCATATAAAGACTGCCTGTTAGGCATTTTTAATGGAGGTGCGAGGAGGGCAGGGGGTTTTGTGTTCACTGTTCAAGTCCTGCCTTGCCTGCCTGCCTGTGAGAACTAAAAAACTGTTTAAATTATAACCTCGCAAGAGTCAGGAGCAAAAATGTTGAGTGTTTAGGAGAGAAAGGGGTTTTAGCCTCAGCTGTTTTGATTTTTTCAGTTTGTTTAATTTCAGTGATGAAAAAGCATTTGGAAAGAGGATGTTTTTATTTAGAATTCAACATCCACAATACTTACATTGCGGTGTGAAATCTGCACTAGCTGAGCGGTATCTTGGCAGATCTCCCAGGGGCTTAAGCGGGGCAGGATTTTACCCATTACTTTTAAAGCAAACAAGTATAGAGGAAAAAACAAACAGAAGAAAAAGATTCACATTTTTCATTGTAATAAAGTAATAAAAAAAGCCCCAGTTTGCCTTTCAAAATAAACCCTTGGCAGACGAGCCTTTCACAGAAGGGGTTTGACAGACCACCATTTTCTTGTCTGAAAATACCTGCCCTAAATATAATTCAGAAATAAAAGGGGGTTTGGGGCAGTGGTAATTGTTTTTTTTTGACTCAGTAACTTGGAAGAGACTCAGCCTTTCATTTCACCTGAAGGATCTACTAAAACTCACAATCTGGAACAGCAGCTCAGTTCAGACACGTGTATAGCACGTTTATGCAACACCAGTAACACCATTATCTCCGCACTGACAGAACAAATATAAACTGTAAAGTCTCTTCTTTCAGACATTTAAACCTTTGCTGGATAAAGTGCTAGCAAACGTGATACGAATTAAGAAATAATCCTGCACAATAGTAAAAGATGTCAGATCTTTGTGAGTAAAAGGACTTTCTCCATTTTTAATATTTTTAAATCTGCGGAAGGCGCAGGATAATGTTCTTAATTTGTAACTTTTTAGTAGAAGATCAAAGCGCATTATACATTAACCTTGATTTGAACAATGCCTTTTCTTCCCATTCTCTAGGCCTGGGATTTTTCGAAGTCATCAGTGACGTTTGGGTGGGTGTATAAAGCAGTAACGTGCTCCCTATGCAGCCAAAATGTAATGTAAGTACATTTCCACTGTTGTTAACTGAAGTGTAAGCATTTTTAATCTTAACAACCTAGTGTAAAGCCATTGACTTAACTTTCCCGATGTGCTCAGGTACCATGATGATGGGCGAAGCATGACATCCAAACTCAGGAGGTTGTGCTAGAGAGAAAATGTTTCAGCACACAGGCAGCTGCTTTTAATTTGCAGTTCCCCTCTCGCAGCAGCTCTGGGATCAGCTTTATGCAGAAGAGTTCCCCCTTCTCAACCACACCAAGGCATCTGTTCAGGGAGCTGGGCAGTCACGTGCTTATCTCCAGCCTGTTCCTCGAGTTGAGCTTATTGATGACTCACAAACTTAAACACACGCTTAACTTCAACAGCTTTGTTAAACTGGGGACTAACTCACTTACACCAGTTTTGTGCAATAGGGATATGCAATAAAAAAAAAGAGAACAAAAGAAACAAACCAGACAGGATGTACAAGCTTAAAACAGGCTTTAGGCAGGTTTGAGGCAGTCGAGTCCACTGTTGAATCTAGCACATGATGCTCTGTTTCTTCTATGGCTTTGAGTTAAAACTGCTTGTCTTCTGAAACATGGGCAAAGCCGTTAATCACGATGGGCAGCAGCAACAGGGGCAGTTTATGACAGACACTGGTAGCAAGGGAAAATCAGGCTGAGTAAATGCGACACTTTATTCAACATTAAACACCGCTTTAGCCTAACTGCCATTTCGGAAGGTTAGAAGGTGTATTCTGTAGGATATAGAATGACTTCTGACCCATATTATGCCATTTTCTCCTAGTTTTTTGGGTTTAGTTGGTTTTTTTTAATAATTTGACTGAACAAAGATAAATTTCATTATACTCTTCCCACACATCTATTTTTTAACTGTGTGGTGTTTCACAGGTTGACATCATGTGAAATTGCCTAACACTGTTCAAAGCATTTCAGTCCAGTAACAGAGAGGTAAAGTACCCACTAGAAAACAGAAAAATGAGCAGGTAGGTAAACCCACAAATATTATTGCAGTTTCATCTAACTCATTACAGAAGCAGGAAGATTGTCTCAGTACCAGGACTTGTGAATGCTGATCTGTATGCCCCAGAGCTCAGTCCTCCAAAAGGGCTCCTTTGGACCAACTGCATCTACAGGATGGACAGAGAACCAGTTTATTTCTCTAAAAGTGGTTTTCTGAATAAAAATACAGTTCCTTATTTTCAGAGACAGCCTCCACCCAGCCTTTAAAACACAGCTGTCCTCTGTTCTGACACATCTCATCTTTTTTTCTGTCACTATTGCTATTGCTATTTCTTCCTGTCCTAGCAGGATTTCCTATCTCTGGCAGGGGGACGATTGTCCCCCATGGGGTATGGGTTTGCAGGAACTTGGTACGTCCCTCTCTCCAGCTGTGGGAAAGTGATTCTCAGGGAAGGGAAAGTGACTGGTCTAAAATCACACAGTGAGATTAATGACAGAGCCAAGCACTGAACATTTAGGCTGTGGTCAGATGCTCCCTAGGATGGGTTTTATGCACTGCTGGATCACCTGGCAATACAGATTTGGTGCAGACAGGCATGTGTTCCTGGTGAATTATTCACAGCATGTCACAGAGTGCTGGTGTCAGCTGGAGCTGTGAGAGAGCCCAGGGTGCAGAGGATCCCAGATGCCGTCACTGTCATTGCTCACGTGTAGTGTGGGATGATGGACTGTTGCCCTGTGGTAGGAAAGTTATCTCCTGCTCATGAGGCTGTTGTTACCACAGGAACAACCTATAAGGTCACCTTGTCACAGGTAAGGTGCAGTTTGCATGCCACCACGTGCCAGGGCATCACAGTTTCCAGGATGCAGTAGGTGGCAACATGGACCTGTGGCTGGCTCTGCCCCTGAAAGTGTCCCTTTCCTGCTAGAGGCTGGTGACAGAGCTGTGCAGATGTGATGCCCAGGGAACAGTGTTTCACGCTGGGCTGCACAAGCAGGGAAGGGGGAACAGGGAGCAGAACTGATTGTTTTGCCATGATTTACATAATCTGTTCCAGTGGCTCAACCGTGGGTTGGTAACCACCAGCTGAAAGACGGTAAATGACGACTGGGGACAGTAATGAATAGTTAGAGGTTGTAATATCTTGAAGGCTCCAATTACTGCCATTGCGACTTCGTGACTACGCCTGAAGATAGAGTGTGGGACTGACTTGACTCTGCCAGTGACTAAGCAATTAGCCCCAAAGGCGACATGGCACATTTCTCTGTGCCTCCACTTCCCGTCTGCGGAAGCGGAACAGTGCTGCGCGTTCACTTTCGCTTAGCACGTTCCACTGTGACACTAAGTGTGAGGATTCAACGCTAAACAGGAATGTCTCAAATGCATCATGAGGGAACCACGCATCTACTGAGATACAACTAAAAAGGGAGTCAGAAACTGCTGGATGAGCCACATCGTTGCAGTGACAACAGTTACACTTCATCTCCTTCGTATTCTCTTTTTTATAGAGAAAGATCAGAAAGACCTGATTTCCCTGCGTTAAGATCGCATGGCAAGCCTTTTCTTGGAGCGAAACGTCTGCTGAAACATTTTGGTTTATGTAAAGGCACAAAGTGCTATTACCTGTGGGGCTTCGGGCTGCGGGGGCCTCCGGGCAAAATACTCTACATGCTGAAGAGGAAATGCAGTTACTGAAGTCAAGTTTATGTTTTTTAACCTATTTTTCTTGAGATAACTTTGTCAGATTGTCAAACAAACTCTCCAAAGGGATTTGAGTCACAACCACATTAAACTGGAATCCAATCTTGTTATGCTGGCCTCAGCGAGTGGATATTCCCTCTGAGCAAGCCCGCGCTGTATTAAGCTGCCGTCTGTTTCTCCAACCCAAGCTGTGAATGTATAATCATATTTCCTTTTGAAAATGACTTGTTTTTCTTCATTACAGCAACAGGATTGATTTTCCTACAGAGTGTTACACATGTCAAAGCAGCTATAATCAAATTTCAGTGTAATGTCCCTACACAAGTCATTCCCCCAATTAAAACTGTAACTGTTCTGGATACCTGTGGAGTTGGGTTCTAATCTTCACGTGTACCTGGAATAGGTCCACTGAGAGTGTGGGTCCAGTGCACAGCCTGTGCAAATCAGAACCGCCGGACCCAAGCAGCCTGTGATTCTATGTAACCCCCTGCTTTCAATGAAATAAAGAGTCACTCATCAGTACTGGTATTACAAAAGGAAAAAATAGGACCAATAAGTCAAAATAAATTCCCTTCCACATCAGTGAATGGCAGAAGCTACATAATTTTGAAGATTTTCCAGTATTCCAAACATTTCCTCTCCTAACCCTAAATAAAATTAATTGGAGGTGAGTACAAGGACAGCAATGTTTCAGTACTTAGCTCAGGAGAGGCTTCAGTGGTCCAAGAACTCCACACCAAGCCATGGTAAGAGCGCTCTGGTTCAACAGGCTGCATTTTTGGTGAACAGCCTTGTGATTTAACGGAGACATTTAGGTCAGTCTTGAAGAAAGCAGGAGCTGATGCTGTGTCCCTTTCTGTGTGTGACTCTCTTTGCTGCTCCTCAGCAAGTCCATGGTTTCTTTCTGAAATCCTGTGGTTAAGCTGCTGTGTCTATTTATATGGGACATGGAGTGCAGGATCTAGGCAAAGACTGTTTTTGGAAAAAAAAAACACAAACCCACAACAAACCATAAACCAAACAACAAAACTCAAACCATTTACAAGCACATTTTCTAGGGCTTTACTTTTCCATAAGTTTCTCCTCCTCCAGTGTGATCTCTACTTTTGGAGGCTTTTCTTCTTCCTTTGTCTTCTTCCATCAGAAAAGTCACAACCAAACGGACTTCAGTTCAAAGAGCTCTTTTCTGGATTGCTGAAGAAATCCCCCTGAACTGACCTCTCCTTGAATAACTGCAAAACAGAAATTAAAATCAAAGCCAGCAAACAAGTGCAAACCATTCCGTGAGATCACTAAAACGATCTTGCAAGTCATTCTCCAGACTTCCAGTAATCATTTATAGCCCCAGTAAAGGGTGTTTTATATCACCAATTATAAACTTCTCCTAAAGGGCATCTCTGGATTCCCCCCATTGCAGGGGGATAAAGGTTTCAAACGGTGCAAACAACAGTGCTGCTGAATTCTGAAGGTTTTCTGAATGTCGAGCAGCCTGGCCTCCTCACGGACGTACAGTGCTGCACTTGCGGGCTCACACATAAACACGCAGAAGGGGGTTAAAATAAGGAAAGTGTTTGCCAGCATGCCTTTCACTTATAGCCACTTAGTGTTATCTATGGTAGTCATTCCTCTGGAGAACATCAGGCTATTAAGGGAGGCCAGCTCTGCCAAGTGCTCGTCCCCCAGAGGGGACTCACCCATGTGTTAAACATTTTAGCTCTCGTAATAGAAAGCCATGCTCTATATTTCAATGACAATTCACTCGGAGTTTACAGAAGAGATGCTTGGGAGTGCATCCCAGCAAGCAGTGTTCGTTTTGGATACCCAGAGAGCGGCCAGTAAAATCCTGTAGTGCATACTGGTTGTGAGATGGACATGTCCTGCAGCAGCCAGCAATCCAGAGACTCAAGTTCATCTTGGGCACTTAATGTGTGCATCAGCCTTGCCCGGGTATGGAGAGCTCTGGACACTGCTGAATTCCCGAGGCAGCAAGTAGTTCGGAGGGTGGCGTGGTTGGAGGGCTTTGGAAATGTAGCATCCCTTTACAATTAGGTGAACAATCTGCTCCTTTCTACACAACACTCATTCTGAAGGCATCCAGTAACAGAAAAGATGGAAATAGCTCAGGCTGCTTCATCTGCTTTAACAAGGATGAACACAACTGTTTTGCTGTAAACAGAGAGTCTGTAAATGTGGAGTTAAAAAGCAGGGAATTACAGGAGGGAATTAGATTCCTCATGGAGTCCTTCACCCACTACCACTCTAAAGCAATCCGACGTCCTGAAGTGGCATGCGCTTCGGAAGAATGTTCCAGTTTGGGTTTCCTTTAAGTAGATTTGACTTTGTCTCATTTAAAGCGAGCGTGTTGCTTTGTTGACGTGAAAGTTTTGATGACACACCACTCTAATTGTTCACTGCTCTAGAGAAGCACAAACCTGCAGCCGATGCTCTATGACATGTTTTTGCGCTTCTCGTTGTTATAGTTTTCCACCAACTGATCATCACAGCAAGTCAACCTGCAAATAAGTACTCCTGAGCACTTTAATGAGGCCCTTATCTCTGGCCAACTTAGGAATACTCATTGGGCGCTCCCCTGTTGAACAGCAGCAACTCCAAATAACCCTCCCATTAAAGCGAGTGTGCTGCTGTCAGAGATGTCAGGTTGAGGGGGCGGCAGACTTCTGAAGCCATTCTTGCATCATTCTTTTGCTGGGCCAAGGTACAATGCCTACCGGAGTGATTAGAGCAATTACTCAGCACTGTTTGTCACAGTCAATCAGATCTGACCAGCATGAACATAGCCATGACCTAGACCTGCCGCTCCAGCAAAGCATTATTATTGGTTGTCATCTTCGTCTTCAGTAGCTCTATGCATGTGCCTAAGTTGGAAACACACTAAGAAAACTTCCTAGCAATTATTTCTCTTTCGTTTCTCTCCTTGATGGCCCTCTCCCATCATCTGGCGCATGCTTTCATCCCTTTTTGTCTTGCTGCTTGTGCTCCTGCTGATATGTGCTGTGACTTTCTGCCAACAAGTTAAGTAGCAAAAGCCACTTGGGAGTCTCTAATGTCACCCCTTCTCTGTTAGATTAGCACAAAGCAGAGAAGGCTGCTCATTGGGAGCTAACAGAAGATAGCAAAGAAAAACTGGTCTAAGAAAGTTCAGATCTCTGTACAGAGAGTGTACAAACCCAGTCTTAGTAAGTCCAGATCTCCCTCATAGCATGCTCTATGGCAAATACAACCTAGGATGAGTATTTCACAGTAGACTGCTTATTAAGATTTAAAAATGCAGATAAAAATGTGTTGCTCATATTCCTGTGAAGAAAGGTCAGTGATTTGCTTTTGTATGGCCGGGATTAGGATATTGGAGCAGAATTACCCTTGAACTCCCTGACTCAAGTTGCCTTGCCCCTGTACACAGCAACTCGTTCTCACTTTTGCTCTTCATTTTATCTTAAGCTTTGCTTGAGATCTTCAGGAAAGCAAGGACAGGCATATCCCTGCTCTCTACTCTGCTTTCTCTACATGGACAAAAGTATCCAGCTGTGCTGCACCTCTGAACTGCCACATTCTCTCCTCTTTTTTCTTTCTTTCCTATGCACATACAAGAAAGGGCTCTCGGATCACAAACAATCCAGCAGCAACTTTGTCATGCTAGTGCAGTAATTTCAGTATGGCTTTGAAAGCAGTTGTTCAAAGCGATCTGTGAGCATTGTAGTATTAAAGGCAAAATGGTTTGTAATTCTTTTCCAGGAAGCAGCTACACGCTGCAGACTGTATAACAAACACCGCACTCCGTCATAGTCCAAGGGCCCCGCAGTTCAGCCAGTTTCTCAAATATTTTGCTAGAATCAGGAAGTGTATCTACCTCATGCAGGCCACTGGCGATGATTCTTTCACACACCCCGTAAACCATCTTTTCTCAGCTTGGCAGGATCAGAACTGAGCACTCTGATACTCTTTGGATACCGTGGATAAAGGTATCGGGATGCGGGACACAACAAAGCGTATTTCAGCTCTCTGACTTCAGGGATAAAAAACTGGGATGCTTTGTAGTTTGTCAGATCCTTAAATCCTTTGAAAAGGTTTAAGGATAAAAACCTACAGTTAGTTAGAAAATAATACACATTTGCAATAATAGAATAAAGTGACAAACAGACAAAGTAAGAAAACGCATTACTGAGATTATAAAAGTACCCTTCTTAGCTGATTTAGCACCTCGGCTGCCTGACAGCCTGGCTCATCAGCCTTTACAGCGTTCCCCAGGGCTGGCGTACCCTGGCAAAAGCTGAAAAGTGCGTCTTTCCTCTCAGTAGTGAAGGTGATTGCCAGAGCCGTCCAGTGCAACTGCTGTGCACAACCTGCCTCTTCCGTAGCTCAGAAAAGAGCAACTGTCTCTTGCTGTTCACTTTCCTTGATTGACAGTGAGGAGGTAACGCAGGGGATCAATTCTTTCACCTTACCTTGATAGGCAAATTCCTGGCTTCAGCTTTAATCTCTCTGCTCCTGCAATCTACAACAGAATAATGAAGCTTTATAAATCTTACAGCAATTGTCAGTAGATGTGTCTTACTAAATGTAAGTGCAATCAGCCTTTTAACACCAACCGATGGGTTCTAATTAGAAATGAAGGATGAAAACCCGGGTTGGATTATTTTGATTTGGTAGCAACCAAAATGGTAACATCCATGCTCCCAAGTTAATTGTTGGTAAAGCTATTGACTGATTGAAGCTTGCCAGCATTGGTCTAGGGCAAGACTGCCAGGTCTCGGGGATTCTGAAAAGTTTTGCAAATGCTGAGGAGAAGGCAGAGAAAAAGCATAATTGGGTTGCTGGACGCAATTCTGCTGCAGCTGGTCACACCTTGCAGTCATCTCCATCTGAGGTGGCAGCTGTCTGAGTGCAGAATGATGCTGCACCTTTTTGCATGCATTAAATCTGAATGGATTTAATAAATTCAAATATCAGCTTGCTTTCTTCCTGCTTTCCTGACTTTTCTCTGGTAACTGACTTCTTTCCATGTAGCTGAATCATCATTATAGTTATTACCGGACATTTTCATTACAGACAATGTGCCCCGTGGTGTACAAGACTAAAATAGTCTCTTTCACCAACGAATTTATGATCAAAACCACAGTTTTGCCTACTTTTGCAGCAGTGACTGTACTTAGCCATTTGGAAGAAAGATTTACCAAAAGAAGATGACTAGCAGATGACTGACTAACTCTTTCCAAGCCTTGTAGAGTGCTTACACTTTTCTACCCATGCTTTTGGAAGACCTTGGGGAACAGTTTGCTATGGACAAGCAGGTGGGCTTGCCCAGGTGAGTTTCCCTTCCCGTGGTCTAAGGGGCAGCTGTGAAGCCTGGAGCCTCACCCTGGCAGCTACTCTGCAGAGCAGCAGCAGATTAATACTTCTGTGGGATTTGATTACACCTATACAAAGCAATGCTCAAGCTCAAAATCATTGTTCTGTTATTACACGTCAAACTTCTCCCCTTCTTTAGACACCAGCAGGAATATCAGCAGCACCCGAGGATCAGCAACCCCCATGATATGCCAGGACAACTGAAAGGCTCCTCTCAACAAAAAAAAAACCAAACCACCAAAGTCACTGGTTGCCTTAGAGTAGGCACTTTGATGTGTGTAGATGTGCTGGGGTGGGGGTCGTCTTCCAACTCTCCACTGCACACTGGGTGAGACTGGGTGATTTTTTTTATCAATACTTTATATATTGCTTTTTTCTTTCAAGAAGGGCCTATCAAAAAGAAACACTCAGGTCTTGTATAAGAGCAGGATTTATGCAGAAAGTATTTGCTTGCATCACTGTATAAATAAAAGACCGAAGAACTCTAATGATTTTTTCAAAAAATGACAAGGAGAAAATTGTGCCAACATGAATACACAAAAAAGTGCCCCTTAAAAATGACTCTGTCATCACAATTTACCTGTCGTCTTGATATGCGGGACCTGAAGGGCACTTGCTACAGGAACTTAAATAGGCTTTAAAGTATCTCCTTTGTTGTTTTACCAGAGGCTGTTCACAAAAGTGAGGTGGTTTTGCTCAGAATTCTATTTCAGGTCCTTCTAAAATAAGGAGAGGAACACAGTAGCACTGAATGTTCAAACCTTTGATGGTGGTTTAAAACTTCCAGTGTAGCTGGTGACTGTTTGCTTTTTAGCCCCGTCGGTTCTGCAGCAAAGTATAACAGCCATTTTTCCAGACAAAGCGGGTTGCTCTCTAATATATTTATGTCTCAGGTCATGCAGCACTCCTTGCTAAGGCTTAACCTCCAGTCATGCTTAGCATCAAGTGTTTCTTCTCACCAATTTCTTTATGAAATTATTGATGTAATTTTTAGCAGAGTTCAACCTCCCCTTGCTTTATGATCTTGTAAGTAACATCTACAGCGTCTTTGTCATCCACATAGGATGATAACTTGTGTCCAGGGAGTATGTTCAAGTACTGATAGCATCCATCCTTCCCTCACTGCCTGGGTTCCCCAAAGCTTGGCAGTGAACTGTTATGTGTGCAGTGCCAGCAGTCAGGGGACAAGGACCCGGGGGAGAAACACAGTGCCAACAACTTGGCAGTGCAGTGTCTTTATAGACACTTTTGGCTTTAACTGGATGCTGTCTGGGATGGCTGGGGACAGAGAATTCTCCAGGTCCACTTAAGGCACAGTTAATTACAGTATTGGCAATTTTTTGGCTGATATTGTTGACTATGAGCGACACACGCAGATTTCTCCCTGGCAAGCAAATCCTTCCTCTTTTGACCATCTTCTTGCTATTATCATACTTACCATCATCATTAAGCTTCTTCTTTTGAAATGGAGCCATATGGATTAACAGGTCATTTAGAACTACATGATGCAAGCCATGTCTGTGTGATAGTGCATCGTGTCATTGGAAAAGGCAACAGAGTCCGGTTGTCTGAGCTCAACAGTATTTTATGTCGGTGCAGAGTAGCTGAAGTGTTCCCAATATCGTTACCAGAGTGTTATCGCTGGTGTGACTACAACCGTTATTAAGGGCCAATACAAAGCAGAGTCATACACATGGCCTCTGAATTGAGAACCACCAGCAGCTCTAAAAAAGCTTTGTTTGACATAAATTTAAATCAGATTTCCACAACAGATTCACCCTCATGTTTGAAAATGTCAAGAGACTTAAAAAATCTCAGTGCATGGAGCCTCACATCACCCCAGTCAGAGAGCTTCTCCAAGAGGAGTGGCAGAAGATGCCCACCTCTGTAAGTGGCAATATTCCTCTTTCACAGAAGGACAAGTCTGCATTCAGTGTCTGGGTCAGATGTGGTGGCAGAGGAAGCCTGCAGCAGAGGTACTAACAGGACTCAGATCTCCTACACTCCTCAGATTCCAGCACTCTGGAAATTCCTGTGATCATTATTGTCCTGCTCTGATCACGTAAGAGACCACGAAGCTCTGTGGGTATATCTCCATAACAGGTTTTTTTTAGTCCTTTCTATTAGCTAGAGGAGACCAGACATCCGAGAGGAGACTAGCGTCACTTTGGGCAAGGAGAGTGACAATACCTGGCCTTGGTTAACTTGGTGTGTGCGGCTCATCCCCCAGTCCGGTTATAGCAGGGCTCTTTGTCAGTTCGTTGCCAACCCGTAGTCGTGTGGTAGGAACAGCGGCAATACTGGGGCAGGGCACTAATTGTAGATGGGGTGCACAGTTAGTACTACCCTCAGGAGGTAAGAGAGTGTGTGGTGGTAGCTTACTGTAGGAGATCACTAAGCGCTGGGACTAATTTATGCACCTGTTTTAAGCTGCAGTTGGTAATCAGAATATTCAGAACATAAATGATGAGCTTGAAGCAAAGATGGAATTAGTGACCTTTATCTCATTAATATGTGCTTTCATGATGCACATCCTTAAAACAAGCTACAGCATTTTAGGGGACATAGCCTGGCAGGAAAAGCTATAGGTAGTTATTTATTTTTAAAGAAATAAATAAGGTCTCCTGCATATTAGTGTGGCTTATTTAGCTCAGCACTTCAACTGGTTGTTTGCCATGTCACACCGATCTAGGACGGTTCTCTTATCAATTCTAAAGCTTTTGACATCCTGCATTCAAGATCACTTTGGATTAGCAGGGATTCTGGACCCTAAACTTTTGATTACTTGTGACACCCTTGTTCATTTGGTCCACCCGCCTGTACCAATGGATCCTTTTGTTTCAATTAAAAAATTCACTCCTTCCCCATCATCTTTAGATGTATTTTTCATCTCCCATACCCGTGCTGGAAATGCACACATAAGCACACATGCAGCCAGTAGGACTTACAGACACACGTCCACAGTAATGCGATTCGATATCACCAAGTGTAACAGGAGCGGAACAGTAACACTCCGGTCCCTAAGTGGATGTGGCATTGTTTAAGCCTCAGGCACACAAATTAAAGCACCTACTAGCTGGTGTAATTTGCTTGGTCAAATATCAAGACAATTCTTCCACTAGCTCCATCCAAAGAAAAAAACCCAGACTTTAAAACCAGCCTCTGCTTTCTTCCATGTATTCTGGAAGAGGTTTGAAGACTGCAGAGTACTTGTTTGTGCTGGAAATAAACTGGGACTGGAAAATAAACAAAATGTTACACTAGTAAGTCACGGGGGCCATGACAATCTTCAGCCACGAGGACTTCTCCAGTGCCCAGAAAAGAGCATCCTCGAGAAAAAAAAGAAGGAAAATTGCCCAAGTAAACTTGGTCAAAAGTTACTGATGTAAAATAAATGCTGTAGGGCCTTTAAAAAGCAGCTTTCTGATAGTGGTACAATTGGATAACTAACGCGGCAGTTGAAATGCAGTGAGATTTGGTACTTAACTTCTTTAACTCGGCTTTTACTCAAGCATCTGCTGTTCCCACTACCTTACTAGGAATTACTGTCCTTCTAATCACAGACCTAATTTATCACAGCGTCATTATTCAGGTTTCCCCTTACTCAGTTAACTTTTTGAACTGTAAAACATGGGGCTATTGCCAGCCACAACCGTCGGCTGGTGTAGTGCAAGCATTTACTTAAGCTCCTGTATGCATTCCCTGCTTGCTACGTTGGTTTTTCCCTCAGCTACACACTGCAGGGGTGACTCTGGAGAGCATCCGCTGGAAGAGGTGGATCCATTACAACGTAAGGGTCTTGTCTTCATTAGCTGGTACCTCTCATCCCTGTCAATAGTATTGGTATTGGACTTCTCAGCCAAGAGCAACATGATCAGTTGTGCAGCTTCTCCTTCCAGCTGATACATACACTCAGGGACTGTCAATGAAATCTGTGGTTGAGCACCTCTTTATAATGGCAAATAAGCCTCTATTTTCCTCTACCATGTTATTGATTTTTCCTCTGTTGTGTTATTGTTACTATTCCTCTTCTATATAAACACAGGACTCATAATCCAGAGTCGCTGTGCTGTATAAAAACAGAGGATAAATGTGGCCCAAGATACAAGTGAGGTCGAAGCCGTGTCATCGAGGCTCGCGTTAAAAGGTCTCTGCACCACTTTGAAGAGTTAAGTAAACTGCAGCTCTCTGTCGGCCTGTCCATTAGTCTTGTAAGTCATTTATGTTCTAAAAGGTGAATTGTGATCTGCAGGAGCAAAGACTGCCTTCTTTTTCTCCCCTTTATATAGAGATTGGCACAGTGTAACCCCAGTCCCTTCCAGACTGGGTGGTGGGAAGTTCACTGTTAATATTAAAACACAATGTTGATAGTAACTGTTTTTCCTTCTGTTTCAACTAAACAACAGTATTTAGTCCTGGAAAAAGCCCAAGCAATCCACCCCAAAACAGTTCACTTGCAGCTTTTAATGAAATTCCAAAATATCTGAAACATGTACTGGGGGTCAAGTCACGTCTCTTTGAGACCAACTTGGGGTTAATTTTTTTATATTTTTCCTATTTTTTAACCTTGACTGATGGTTTAGAAACATATGGTTCACAAAACATTATGGATAGAAGATGCATCGGATAAATTAATCAATACTTAATTTATTTCTATTCTTTCGGGCTTATCTCCATTAAAGTAATATCTCTTTTGATGCATGGTCAGGGAAGTTTTGATGAAAGCCTATTTGGTAAGTCGAGCTTTCCCAAACACCTCCCAGCTGAATTCCCCCTTCTTCCTGAAACCAGAATTTGCTCCTTGCCATGAAATCCAAGACTGAAATGCTGATAAAGATTCCCAGTAAAATCTTCCCAACATTCTTCGTATTATCCTGTGTGATATAGTGACAAGCTATATGTTTCCCTGGCACTGAGATTGAAAATGGAAATGTTAAGTATAAATCTTTGTGGAAGTTTCAGTAATTTTTAATAATTTGTTCTTTTGTGGCATTCATATGTGAATGATATATTTGTCCTAGAGCAATGCGAATTCATTTCCCCACATCTATAATATCTGCAGTAAGCTAAATTAAAAATACATTTGTACTTGTACAGTTAAATGATCATATTTAATGAAATGTCGGAGATGAATCTTAGCAAATAGTCAGGAAATTATTTCAGAAAGAGCAGCATTTCATTACTGGCAGTCAGGGAAAAGCAAAGAGATTAAACAAACGGTTTACTACTCCGAGATACTGGCGGAGGCGGGGGTGGGTCTGAGCAGGGGGGTGGCTGTGAATATCAGACCTCAGCAGGGAGTTTTACCTGCGAGCAAGGAAGCATTTGCGCCACACCAGACTGGCGTGGCTCACGCCTGATGATGAGCAAGAGCTGGTGACACCTGGACTCCAAGAGGCTGCGCTGCGGTGGTACGCGGGGCTGTGTTGGGCTGCTGGGAGGCTTGAAGGAAGGCTGTGTGTGCTCGGCACTTCCCGCCAGCTACTGCCATGGCCGCGGGTCCGAGGGAGCCCACCGGCTGTCCGCCCGGTCCCAGAGTGGTCCCGGAGCTGCACCCCAGTCTGAGTGAGCAGGGCTGGGCAACTACGAGAGCGACGGAGTTAGAGCGGGTCTGGCAAGGTCAAGGGGAGTGGGAAGTGGGAGAGGGACTGCTCAGGGACTCGAGAAGACCGGACAAATCTTTCCGCTCTAAACATTACCGCAACAAAAAATAGTTGCAAGGTGAAATGTGGGACTGGATTTTTAATCTGTCTAGCTACATTATTTCCATGAGAACCGGGGCTCTGTGGAACCCTCCCTTGGGGAGCTATCACATCTTTCACTGCTGATGTAACTTCAAAGAAACGTGTCCTCCAGCCCCTCAGGGAGACCCCTCTGGCTGGGAGCACCGCTGCCATGCTCCCTGTTGAATTGGTGGGAGGCTCTCCCAAAAGGGACTTGAATCTGGGGCGGGCTGGCCTGGCCTCCAACGGACTGTGCTTCTGTGTGTTGTCTGTGCAAGGAGCAGACAGCAGCGAGGCACCCGGCTTCACTGTCCTGCTGTGAATCCAGCCCTCGTCCCTCTACCCGCGCTTGTGAACCAGCAACACTTCCTGTGCTTCATTCCCACCCTCCGTCTCTTTTGACTGCTTAATTTAAAAGATCCGAAGGCTGCAGACCATCACAGGTCTGCATGAAGGATCTGGTCCAACAAGTGGCTCTGGTGCTACTGTAAAACCACTGCTAATAACGCGTGACACAAAATCCAACATCTATCCACAGGATCAACATTTTGACTAATTAATTTTCTCAAATTCTGTAAGAAACCCTGTGGGAGGACCAAACTCCTCTGATATCAGAATTAAGTTCTAAAGATACAAATATTATAAGAGATTATAGAAAAGACAGAAAATATGCTGATTTTCTGTATTTTGCAGACAACAGGGTTGAAAGAAGATATGGGTGTGAAAACTCTTTCATGGCAAAAATTCTACAGCACAAACATTTTCAGGGACATGAAATCAATGAAATATCTGAACTGCAGCATTTAATTATTATCAGAGAGTAACAGATGTGCACACACACATATATGTATGTGTAGCAGAGGGTGCGAAGGTGATGAGGCTGTGAGGACACAGGCAGTTTTGAGTCTCGTCTTTCCAAGCACACACACAGGCTGCCAGTTCTCCCTTTCTGATTTCTGCCCTGTCTTGGGCCCCTCATCCGTAATGTCTTCATGACAGAGAGCTGAGCTTCTTGCACCACATTCTCCCTTTGTTTTTCTTTTCTTGCTTTTTAGCAAATTAAGAAAGCAGACAATATAAATTACAGTTTAGTTTGCACATCTGCATCCATATTATGTTTAAAATAAATGTCTGAATGCAGCAATCCACGTGGAGGAATTTACTTAAGAGTCTGCTTTGCACAGTGGAAGGAAAAGCCTGCTGGAATCGTTAAACGATTAATCGGGTGTGCAAAGCCATCTGAAGTCTCTGAACAACACATGGCAGGAGAGCTCAGATCATGCATACAGAATTGAATCATGGCGAAATGGTTGAGGCACATCAGGTTTGAATGAGGAGAGTGTCAATCATTTGGGTTTGTCAAGGACCTCCTTTGTGATGTGAGTCACCAGCCTTAAGGAGGGACAAAGGATCTGTGCGGGGATCAGCATAATTCCCGTGTCTGCTCGGATTACCTTCAGGGATACACATATAGACCCGCCACAGATTTCTAAAAAGATTCTTGGTTTTGGAATCGTCTCTCTTCTCTCATTTGGATTTCTTTCTGGTGCTGCCGCTGCTCCTCAGGGAACTGTTGTAGACAGGCAACTACTGTCCTTAGCGGCCAGACTCGTGAAGTGCCTACAGTGTCACTGGGAAGGCCAAGGAAAATGGGAGAGAAGGACTGGAAATAGGTTCAAAACACAGCTACAAAATTTGGTCCGCCATAACGCGTCAGCATTCTTTGTTACAGAGCCTGAGGTCTGCGGGGGTTTTGTGGCAGGAGACAACAGAGGGCTTTCCACACAGGAAAGCTGTTCATACTCTTCTGCTCATATTGGCTTGGGCTGAGAACTTAGGGAGTAGACTCTTCAATAAGATTTTTTTTCTCCTATTTGCTGCAAAACAGATATTCATCTACTAATCACTGCACCTACTAATTCACCTACTAATCGCTGCAACACAGAATGATTCTACCACAACAGACACTGTCAAACTGTCCTCTTTCAGTTCCATTGAATTCTGGTTGGATAAAGATGGGCTTCAAATCTGTTTTACACTTGCAATTTAAACAGGGCAGAATATGCCACAGAGAATTTTACACAGCAACACAGGTTGGGTTTTTTGGTACCACATTATAAAAGGAGATCATGGAAAATAAAACCAAAGTACAAACTCCGTGCCAAAATTCACTGGAATTCTGAATCCATTTCCAGAGTTTAAATATCCTAGGTGAAAACAAAAATAGACATTCAAGAAAAACACATTCTCTTAAGTGCAAATTTACCTGGTTACCTCTGGTTTTAATAACGCTCAGTGAAACAGCTGAGGTGTGAAATGAAGTTCTAAGCTTCAAGTTCTGATTCAGCAAATCACTTAATCATCTGCGTCCTTTTAATCAGATAGTCTTGAATGAGTTACTGAACTGGCTCCTTAATGCTGCTTGTAGTTGTCTCTTTCCCATGCTACTGTCCAACCCCTCCAAATCCTCTACTTTATCATGCATTTGCTTTCCCTTGGCTTTTGTTTCTCTGGGCTTCTTAATCAGAAAACCATGGAGACACCCAAAGCAGCAGAGCAGGACAGCGTTCTACACCCAGACCAGCAGGTGTTGTGAAAACCCAGGGCAAGAACAAACCTTTCCCAAAGTGTGATATGTTAGAAGCACTGCAAAAAGCGGTGAAGAATAACTTAGGACAGGCAAGTTCAAACAGCAGCAGCAGCCAGAACTGTGCTTCCCTTGGAAAAAAACATGAGCTTGTTCCTTGGGTAACCACAACAGCATCTTAAGATTCCATCCCAGCTGCACTGGAACAGTGGGAATCCAAATACTTGTTAATGTTGTAATATGTTTGCTTTCAATCAGACAACATTAGGATTCATTCCATTTGCTCAGCGCCTTGCCCTCCTGAACTCCATCCCTGCAACAGCTTTGTGAGCACATCTGAGCAGTCCCACAGTAAGCCAAGGTACGTCCAAGGTAAGCCGTACCTGCCCTGCCGACAAGCAGCGCTTGTGTTTTACAGAGACTGCAATGAGTGATTCTTTCCCAGGTTTCGTCCTGTATAAAGCCCCTTGACTGCTCCAAGTAATCTTTTTTATTCTTCATCTTAGTTTACTCTTAAGGGTTTTTCATTTCATCTTTTTCTGCTGTCCTAATGTACACAAATCACTTTCAGAGATAGTGTCACGCGTACGAAGGGAGCAATTTATCAATACAGACACCTCTTTGATGAAGGATGGTTTGTCTTTACAAGGCTGGACAGCCCCAACTGAATTTCAATTTGCAGTGGCATGCAAGGGATTTAGGGGATTAAGGTTGGTGAGAGGCTTTAAGCATCAGCCAGCTTATTATTGCTGAAGGAGTATATGATTTGAAAACCTTGCTTGTCTTGATTTTTTTTTTTTTTGTATGTGGGGGTGAGGTGGAGAAGGATGAGTGAGAAAAGCAATAACCTACCTAATGATTTAACAGCGATTACTTTTATTCTGCTTTTCAGTCGCACGCTGCCTATTTTTAATGGGACAAGTAGAGCTTACAGAGCCAGATCCAGTTGACACCAGCAGCCAAATATCTGGTTAACAGTATTTTACTACTAATAACAGATATAAAAACTCATAATAGAAATAAAGCTCTAGGAAAGGGAGAGAATGGAGAAGGCGAGAAATGTAAGTCGTAAGTATTTTATGGAAATGAGGAGGTGGTGAACGGCAACAAATAAATATTGTTCTGAACATAGTGTATTATCTGCTCCTTAATACAAGCAAATTGCTAAGGAATAATATTTCTTGATGAAAAAATATATTAAATATCTCATTCACCTATTGTTTTTTGGAATGACAGAGTGGGAGGAAACCCAAAGGAGTCTACTGGCTTAAAGTTACGTTACTTTGTGCACCATGGTGCTAATTAATTGCTGACAAATACAAAAATACTGTGAATAAAAAACCATGAAGTCTACTATTTTTTGTTGAATTCTGATTCTTTTAAGTAACTAAAGCACTGCAGGACTCATTTATAGGTTATGCTGACCAGGGCCCATTGTGGTTGGTGTTACACTGCTGTGAAGCTGAGTGCAGGGGAGAATTATAGCCGTGAGGTCCTTCCCAGGGCAAAATTCCCTGTTCTGTCAAGTATTCACTTCAGAGAATCGGATCTAGCTCCCACCAAAAATATGATCATTTTTCTTCACAAAAATTTTGGATAGATCTATATTCGGATGGAGAGCAAAAGAAATCTGTGTGAAACAGCTTTTCTCTTCCCCTTCCTTTCTACTCTCAGACCTGTAAACACTTAACTCCTCTTGCTTCTCTATCTCAGAAGAATGTTTGATGCCTTCCCCTCCACTTGGGTTCAGAAATGACCTACCAGGGTTTGTGAAATAGTGATGATCTGAGGATATAAGTTCATTTGAGGAGTCAAATCAAAGCCTGAAAGCTCATACTCTTTTTAACATTATCAATTGGTGTAATACAAAACACGACTTTTCCCTACAACGTTTGTTTCCCTGGGAGTGGAAGGGCATCGCGTGCTGCATGGCCAGTCCTCTGGTAAGCCATCAACAGTTCCGGCCCTATTCGCTGCACTCATTTCTTGCAGTGCAGACACCGACAGTAGCCTCCACGTGGTGGTACCCTTTAATATGCCATGTGTTTACAGGGTGGTGTCGCATGGTACGCTGTTCATCCCCTTATCTTGACTCTCATGTACCCCTACAAGGATACTTTAGCATGGAGAGATTTTTCTAAAGATGTCACTTGGTAAAGGATCTCCACAACATCCCACAATCAATACAACAGCTTGGGGAAAATACGTACACTTACATATCTAGCAGCATAGATGAAATCTCTACCTTCTATTTTGGGCCAGGCAACAGGAGACAAATGGGAAAAAAAAAAAAAAAAAGACAACCAAGAAAAATCAGATTTTCTATAATTATATAAATTACAGCAAGAATGACTGTAATCACCTAAAATGCCTCTGGGGAGTTGGATTAGCAGAAGACAATTTCTCAGATCCACACTCCAGGGTTTAAACCTAGGGTTGATATTCAGAATTAGACTACCAAGCTAAAATAATTAACCCTGAGGAAGCTAAAATATATAACTTAGAGGTGTGCTATCCAGCTAAAAGGGAGGAATATGTGATTGATGTTATTGTAAAGTTCATGTGGATTATTGATGTTATTTTAAAATTCCTGTGGATTCTACTATTTGACCAGGTTAGTCAGACCTTGCACATCAGTCCAAACTGGGAGTATATTTAAATGAAAAAACCTTCCCATTTTCCCTCCTCTTGATATCCAATAAAAAAGCAACAGTCACTCAAACAAATATCCCTTAAAATCAACAAGAGACTTCCTTTGGTAATGTATGTCTATTGCTAAATAAAAAAGTTGCAGAGCTAAAGCTGATTTGTAAGAAAGCAAGCTAAAATATCAAAATTTTAAAAACTGGCTGGAAAAACAAGCAGGATAGGTCGTTAGGATATGAAAGTAGATAAAGAGACAGAGAAATGAATAGAAGTGCCCTTTTCCACTTTATTTTCTTTAGACGAGTGAGTTGTAAAAGCCTCTTATCTGGCATACGGAGAATGTCCGTAACACAAGAATTAAAGCACTCAAGGAGTTGCCCTCCACACTTCCCGGTTTTGTGGTGGGGACATAGATGGGGTAGTAGAGGAGGCCAGAGTGGGCAGCTTAGAGGTGACTGTTCCTCTACATGGATGTTTCCCTGGGTGTGGACAGCGTTTCTCAACAGCTTTCTCCTGCAGAAACCGGCTGCCTATGGCTTGGATGGGTGTGCTCTCCACTGGATAAAAAACTGGCTGTGTGGCCGGGCCCAGAGAGTGGTGGGGAATGCAGTTCAATCCAGTTGGCAGCCAGTCACCAGTGGTGTTCCCCAGGGTTCAGTTCTGGGGCCTGTTCTCTTCAACGTCTTTATCAATGATCTGGATGAGGGGATTGAGTGCACCCTCAGTCCGTTTGCAGATGTCACCAAGTTGGGTGGATGTGTCTATCTGCTGGAGGATCGGGAGGCTCTGCAGAGGGATCTGGACAGGCTGGATCGATGGGCTGAGGTCAACTGTATGAGGATCAATAAGGCCAAGTGCTGGGTCCTGCCCTTGGGCCACAACAACCCCCTGCACTGCTACAGGCTTGGGGAAGAGGGGCTGGAAAGCTGCACGGCAGAAAAGGACCTCGGGGTGCTGGTTGACAGCCAACTGAATGTGAGCCAGCAGTGTGCCCAGGTGGCCAAGAAGGCCAGCAGCATCCTGGCCTGTGACAGCAATAGTGTGACCAGCAGGAGAAGGGAAGTGATTGTCCCCCTGTACTTGGCACTGCTGAGGCCACAACTTGAGTACTGTGTCCGGTTTTGGGCACCTCACTTCAAGAAGGACATTGAGGTGCTGGAGCGTGTCCAGAGAAGGGCAACAAAGCTGGTGAAGTGTCTAGAGAACAAGTGTTATGAGGAGTGGCTGAGCGAACTGGGGTTGTTTAGCCTGGAGAAGAGGAGGCTGAGGGGAGACCTTATTGCTCTCTACAGCTACCTGAAAGGAAGTTCTCCCATGTGACAAGTGACAGGACTAGAGGAAATGGCCTTAAGTTGCGCCAGGGGAGATCTAGGTTAGATATCAGGAAAAATGTCTTTACAGAGAGGGCTGTGAAGTATTGAAACAGTCTGCCCAGGGAAGTGGTGGAGTCCCCATCCCTGGAAGTGTTTAAAAGATGTGTAGATATGGTGCTGAGAGACATGGTTTAGGGACCCTGGCAGTGCAGGGTGAACAGTTGGACGTGAGGATCTTACGGGTCTCTTCCAACCGGATGATTCTGTGATTCAATGCCTCAGCTTGGATTTCAGTCCAGCAAGTGTCAAAGGTTTGACCCTAAGCAGAGCTGTGAAGGCATGAAGTTGTGTTAACACTCTCTGAACCTCCTGCCTCTCTGCACTGCGAGTTTTACGCTTTGCCTGGAGTCTCATCCTATGATTTGGATCCAAAATACTGCCACAAATATCTAAAACTTGAAGCTACCAAATCTGCTGCTGTTTGTGAATCTTAGACGAGATGTTACTGTCCAACAAGGAAAACATCAATATTTCTCTTTATCATGGTGAAATGCTTTTTCCATGTAGATATTGCTTTGAGAATAGAAGTTTGTATGAACAACATCAGCCAGAGAGCTCACACTAATAACTTACAGCCCCACCGGCAGCCAGGATTGAAGATTAATGCTGATAAACACAACATTCAACATAAGATGTGATGTCTGAAAATAAATCAATTTATTGGATTCCCAGGCATACGTATTTTGTATCAGCCATTGATTACTGACTCAGTTGATTCTACTGCTCATTCATCACATGTGCTTGTAGAAAAGCTGAACCATTCTCTTTGAGGACTCCATCTAATATACAGCACAACTACTTGTGGAGTAGTGCTGTTTCAGTTAAAAGAAATTACTTTTCATAGCTGCACTCTGAAGTGTCTCCGGTTACGTAGCACAAACATGACAGACATACAGATCCATTTTGTCGAGATACATGTCGTGAGTCAGAGGCACTGTTGCACCTCAAACTGTACTGAAAGTTTTATGCTGTATACCAAGGATGTTTCTCAGCTGTTTGAAGAGCCCGTTGGTGTTTATGGCATTGTATGTGTCTAATAAACAAGGAATTTCTTACCTGGCAACTCGTTTATCACTGGGAAATTATTTTTTGGTTTTGATTCATTTGTCACATCCTGGAGATTCCTTGATTCTAAAATGATCCTTCATCAGGAGAAGTATTAACCAAAATGCTGTGGAAGCAGCGGGTAATGTAGCTGTGTGCTCAAAGGCTCATTCTCTTGTGCTTTCTCTAACCCTCTTCTCTAACCCACTTCTCACTCTAAGTTCTCAGCAGATAAATTTCCATCGCTGGAGGTTCCTTAGCAGACATCGTTCTTCTCCACGGAGTCAGCTGTGTTCCCGTCTTTACTGGTGGCTGCACAATTCCATGTGTCTGCTTTGTGTCGGTTTTCAGAATCATCAAATTTTGCTGATGATTGTACACACTTAACTTCATTGTGTATGTGCTTCACCTTCATTGTGCAAAGGCTCCTCCTCTCAGCTGACCCCTTGCTGTGTTCACAGGCAGTAAGATACAGCTGTCACTGGTTAGCCAAACCTGGTGCTCTGCAGGGAGAGATGTGCAACATGCAAAGCAAATTTGATAAAACTATTATTATTATTATTATTATTATTATTCACACCAAGTATCTGTGGATGAAAAAGCTGGTGTGATCAGCATGTTAAGGTCTACACAGCAACTTCATTCCCATTGGCATTGTAGGAAGGAGCAAGACCCTGAAGAAGAGCTTTCAGTTCTGTTTTGGAACTAAACAAAAGCAATGGCTTTATGTGATGGAATGACTACAGGAAAGATAATCCTGGGAGTGCAATGCAAAGGAAGCCAAAGCCCAACACCCAAAGAGTTATGTTTTATCAAGGAACCAATTAAGAGCCTTTGATCACCAGATCTGAATGTTCAAGAAAGGGAATATAAGTGATTGAAGAAGGCAGCCATAAATGGCTTTGTGATCTAGATAAACATGATTAAAAATCATGAGTAAAAATTGAGCTCAATGGAAAAGTATCGGTGCTCAGCCTAGAGGCATCGTGAGGAGAAAATCTGCTGTTCTGAGAACACCTAGAAATGAAATCTGTGCAATCTTTAGTCTGGAAATTGAAGGAAAGATCCCATTTACGGTAACAGCTGCAAGACTCTTCTTCGGGAAGCAGGATGAAGCACAAATTAGCAAGAGAGAAATAAATACATAAGCATTGTTCAAAACAAATGGGATTTCATTCTGAAAAAAAAAAGTAGTTCTGAGAACAGTAGAAATAATGACACCCATTTCCACTATGGCTTTGTGTCTTGTGGCTAATTCGTATCTGCATCAGACACACACAACAGCATATCTAGAACAACTTTTGCCTGACAATTTACTACTTGTTGTCACTGTTCTATTTGATTCCATTTGATTCGATACTATCCTTGGTAATTGTTTGTGTAATATATAGTAAACATTATTATTTCTTTGCTTTCATTGGCATTATGAAAAAATCCTAATCGCCTCAGTGCCCTGCCATCATCCTGTCATGACAATAGCACAACTGCCACTGGTCACTGACGGTTACACACAGTCCCACTCCCACTCCTCGGTACAAGCCAGGTTTCTTTTCTGTTGATTTAAACTAAGCCAATTGCAGAACTGACATGGTCTTCTCAGACAGCTCCATCAGTCTCCAACTATAAGCGCAGTAACATCTTTAAATTGGACTGAAGTTTTGCTTTCAACCTGGCTTTGCAGTGAAGGTATCTCTCCTCCCTCTACTGCACCGCTTGCATGTTTATGACAACCTGACTGTAATTGCAGCCAAGAAATAATTTACGTTTAAAAGCTATTGGTCCCAGATGTATAACTGAATTCTAGTCTTCATTACAGAACACATGGCAGTCTGGAGGAATGTAGGTGAGGCCAGAACTGTCCAAGGAGCAGCGAGAGGAAAAGGTGCCTGTCCCAGTGAAAGCCCACGGGTACAGTGCCTTGCTGAGCCGTCTGTGCAGGGGCAAAGCTGCATCTGTAAGGGACACTGCTGTCCTTTTAGAGACATCGTGTGGAGGCAAATGCCAGGGAGATTTGCGTGGTTCATTCTATGACCTGTGATAATGCATCATTAAAGCCTTCCGTGTTTTCCACCTTTGTGAACAAAGACGCGTAACGGGGATGGTTATGAGAGAAAGGAGGAGAAGCGACAGTGGCGGCAGCAGGGAGGTGTGCATTCAGAAGTTGAACATGGGTATCTTCTGTGCATTGCACCTTCACTTCACTTTATTCTAAGGACTCCCTCCCTCTCTGCTTATCTGTCCAAAGCTCAGACTGCTTGATAGAATTAGAACATAACGCGAAGCCAAAATACCCATCCCTGCAGTTATCCTCCTTGTTTAACCCTTCACCTTCTTGCTGAAACATTATAATAAATTTAGAGGCATAAGAAACTTATAGGGAGAGCTGAGGTCACTCATGGTGCCCAGTGAGAGCTCTGTCGTGTCCTCTGAAGTGAAATGATAATGGTGAAAACTATTTCACGGCCCTGTGTACCTTTGCTTTTATCCTGACCCCAGGCAATCTTTTTATTTAGCTCACTGAAATGCAGGGCTGCTGCTCTAGCTGACTGACTGGGGAATAAATTTATATCTATTTAACCAAACCAGACTAGCATCCCCTCTTCTCTGGCCATAGATGGATATGGATTCAAGCAGTTGTAATCCTTTCTTGAGAACATTACGGGGATGTTTTAATCACGGCTTGCTGCACTGGTAGATTAGTACCCAAATGCAATGACCTTTTTGCTGTGGACATGAACATGCCAGAAAACCAAACTGTACTATTCTTTGTCTTGATCCAATAAACTAGGATTAAATAAACAAGACAAGTGCGATGTACTTTGAAAATCTGAGTGCACCTGTTTTGTAGTGGAAAATTGGATGATCTTTTTTCCTTTTTTTTCTGCTATAAAAATGCTCCCGCCTGTGTTTGTCTCTTAGGGGATGACACTATAACCAGAATCTACGCATGGCTTCCTACATATTTTGCACTTGCAGATTATTAAGAAACAAAACAACAAAGAAAAATTGGTGTGTGCTAGGAGGTATTAGAATGCATTAGTCTGACTATCTGTCTCCTCCACTGCACTGAGGTCTGATCCCACAAATGTGCACAAGAAAGTGTGTTGTGGGGAGGCAGAAGCATGGAGGAAAGAGATACTTGAAAGCCTTGTAACCCCACTTGAGAACAACCATTATCCTGAAGCACTAGGACCAAATGCTCCACTCCTTTGCCCCGCTGTTTTGGCACTTACGCTGAGGAAAAGGAAACGTCAGATTCTCCCACATGAAGACATCTGTGATCAGCACCCACATTGTATTAGTCTGTGTGGACCCGCAAAAAGAGAGGGAGGCCTGATCCTGAAATGGAGTATCAGGTCCCTCAAGCCAAGAATGTCTCAGAATACTCAACCCAGGGTTTTCACAATTTTGCATCCTTGTGCATACAGGATGAGATATGTTTTACGCCGTGATGGAAGTTATGGCAGCATGTATCAATGGATATAAAAGTGATCATGCCCCTAGGCAGCTCTTCCTTCTCCCATGTCTTGCAAATGGTCAAGAGCAGCATCTTCCAGCTTCATGGAGAGGTGCAAGTGGATTTGTTGTCCTTCTCTGCAGGGAAAAGGTGGTGAGTTGGATATATTTTGTCACATTACACCTGCACGTAGCTGGTGTACCATCAGCAGTACCATACTACAACTTGAGAATCTTTATTATCTAACACGTCATCATCCAGACAGGAGCAGCAACACGACCCTTACTTTGTGTATGGAGTGGAGTCTCTTTCCACTTGTACAAGAAACTGGTCAGGGGCAGAGGCAGTGGCGTGCTCCACACACGTTCACAATCCAATTTCAAACAGGGACCGCTATGATCCAAAAGGAAATAGCTTTGCATGGTGAGCAAATGAGGAAGTCTCTATCTCTGAGCTTGTAGAGGGTTTGCTAGGCTGTTCTCACCTGTTGGTTACTCTTTGCATGCCTCTGATGGCATGGAAAATAAATAATTCAAAACAAACAAACAAGAAAAACAACCAAGCAACATAAAAATGTGGCTGTTCAATTTCGGTGAGGCATAACAGATGTTTTGCTTAAGCACAGTTGTATAATACTGACATGAAAAAGAAAGTGTTTTATTTCTCTTGTGCCCTGAAAGGCATGTAGTAAAAATAATTTTATTACTACCAGGTGTCTCCCTCAGGTGGTCAGGTAAAAAAAAAATAAAATATTTTTAAAATGGTTATAAACCCTTTTACGATATCTTAATCACGCATGGTTAAAACAGAGACAGTACAGAAGTTTTTGGTGCACAAGACCAATGCAAGGCGAAGAAGGTTTCTTTTTGTACAGCTTTGCTGTATGTGTTAAATCCATACAAGCAGCGCTGCAGGTAGAAAGCTGTAGTTGCCTCTATGTCTCTATTTTTAGATGGTTCCTTTTATGAAATGACAGCTGTAATTCCAGCGCTTCACTCATGGCATCCTCGACTCAGCTAAGTGCTAAACATTAGGCTGTGTTGAAGTCCCATTGCGACAACTTGCTTGGTAAAGTTAGTGAGTTAAATCTGTGGTTTGGACGAGGTAATGCTAGAAACAAGATGACAGAAACAAACTAATACAGGAAAAAAATGCAAGCACCGCATTGTGCTCATGATAGAGGTGATGCGTGGGAAGGAGAAATAGAACTTTTCAAGGTTCACAGCTCTTTCAGGGAGAACATTCATGTAATATATGGGGAAAGTATGTGGAACATTACCTGGAGAAATAAATTTGAAGGCCACTAAGTCAAAGGAAGTAAATATATTATCTCTGAGGAGGAGTAGGTGGAGGACAGCAGATGAGAGAACAGTGATCACTGTGTGAGGAGGACAAAAGAGAGAGATGCAGGAGGTCTTGCATCACATGCTGATATTCAGTTGCTGTATTTGTAATTGTCAAACTAAAAATGTTGCTACTCTATGGGGTGAGTGCTCAGGGTATCCTCTATTGATCAAGAATTACAACCCTCTAGGTAAGGCAGCTTTAACGTGTACAGTAATCTCAAACCACTCTGGCAACACCAGACCCTAACCACACCTCAGTGCCAAATGGACCCTGCTCCTTCTCACTCCACATTTGACAGGGAACACAAGCCACCTTCCTCTCGCTCCTCATTTCTTCTCTGTATTGCTGTGAGAGCTCCCTAAAACTGAAGTAGTCTCCCGCAGAAATGACTGAGTTATGCAGCGTCCGATGAGCAGCAGAATCAGAGACAGATCCGTGCCTCTGCCCTGATCCACACTCCCCGCTGCTGATTGACGTTGCATTACTGCAGCAATACAGACATATTGCTTTTGTGTTACAGAGCACCAGCTCAGGGGTCCTGTATACCTGATCAGCCCTTTTACTGTCAGCAGGAGGAGTGGTACATAGCGTCAGGAGTAAATTACGCTCACCCTGGAGAATTACACTTGTTGATCCTGTAGCTATTGCGTTCAGGGGTGAACCCTGGTGCTCTTCAAACCCTGGTGCTGATGTGTCCACACTTCAGAGCTTTTCAATGTGAAAACAATGTGGAAATGAGGAAAGGATCTCTACCCAGTTACTTCATGAAGTAACAGTGAAGTGTCACAAGTGTTTAAAAAGCTTTGTGATTAGGTCGCGAGATACATGCACATCCTCTTAAGTCATAGCTATCCACTTCTCACGCACACAGATCAAATTAGTTTTCTGATGCCATGTACTAGGATGATAGTGGATCCAAGAATCTGCATTCACTGCTCCAATAAAAGTAAAACTTCCTCCTTGTGCAGTGCTGCAGACCCTTGCCAAAGAGGAATGTATATTTAAACTCCTGTAAATGATGTGAAATTCACCTTGTTGTTCACACACTTCTAGAATTAAAAAATTGTATCTAAGAAGCCAGAGTTTAGAAAAGAATGCTCCAAGAATTCCTTGTGTAAATCTTGACATTAAACCAATCTTACCCCTGTCTTGCCACTTGAATCATTTATTTAAGCGGTGATAATAAAAGGTGTCAGCAATTCAGTCGTAAGCTCTTGAAGATTTCTGTGTGCATTGACCTTTGAGTGTTTGCATCTTGACAGGTAAGCTGTTCTTAACGTCTCCTCTGAGATATGGTGGGGGCAAGGGGTCAGGCATGCTAATGATAAAATTACCATTTACCTTTTACCTCCCCAGTCTGGGTGCCTGACATTATACATGTAGGTAACCTTTCACCTGACAACTCTCTTTCTTCTGCACTGCCAGGGATTACGGAGAAGATTACAGCTGCAGAAGAGGCATCAGTCATGGAAAAAGAAAGGTGCTTTCGGTCATCCTTTCCCTTTAATTTTCAGTTTTGTTATTTTAAAACTTTTTCTAAAGTATGAAACCTCTACCCTGTTTGATTTTAACAGAGAGATCTGGCTATTTCTATTCCAACATGCTATTTGCGCTCGAGACTGTTCTGTTCTTTCTTATTGAGAGCACTGTTTGTTAATTGATTAATGCAACTGGTATCGCAGCAGTCAATAAGGTTAAGGGGCTAAGTGGTCTCATTAGTGAGACTATGTTGATGGTCTTCATTATTCGCCATAGCCCCACAGAGTCAGCGTGATCACACCTGCATCCTGATGCAAGTTCTCTTGAGTTTCAGCAGTTTTCAGACTTGACTCCAGCTCCCTCTTCCAAAGGCAATCCCAGTCGATGGGTGGGAATGGGTACACAGTAAGAGCTTTGAAGGTATCAGTGTGAGTCTGAAGATTACCTAAGGGCTGCTGATCTCCCACCCATCTATGACATGCCTGATTGCTCAGAAGTAAACAGTTACAAAATGTGATGTACTATGAAGCTTAAAGAGCAAGACTGAGGATTATTTTCTTCTCCACATAACAATATTTCAGATTTCTAAAACCATGCAGACTGTGGGGACAACTGTTGAGGGAGAAATGTTGAAGATGGTGATAAGTGTAGAGCCTGCATCTGGCTGGTACATGAGCAGGTGATTCCTATCCTGATTTGAAATATGTATTCTTCTTGCCAGAGTTAAAGCCTATGAGGGTGGAAAACATATCGAGACAGACACAGAAAATGAGCTTCAGTTCATTTCAGTGATCAAGAGCCAAATTATCGCAAGACGAACAGCCCCTTTCTGATAAATGCAATCATGCAATTGCTCGGGCATAAATTGTGCAAATTGAAGACTGTAGTTCAAATATAAATCTTTATATTCAGGGTAGTCAAATTTGGTGTTGTGCAAACACTATCCATATGAATCTTCAGGCACAAATCTTGTTGCGTTCTCTTCATGTATTAAGGATATATATTTTGCAAAAGTTTCATTCAATGGTTATTGACCTTAATGTAATTGTACTCTGGGAAGTCTATAAAAATTGTTCCATCTTCATATCGGAAAACCTGGGGAGACCTATTTCTAGTTTTGTCTGTTCATGTACAGATAAAGAGTATGCACACAGAATTCAAGCATCTACTAAATGAAAGGCACAACTTCATTATCATGTTTAGCAGGCAGAGTAAGGGAAAGGCTCAGTTTGGACCATATTGAAAAGACAGCCAGGTTACCATGCCCAAAAAAACCCCAGAAGAAATATTGTCTCTTCAAGAAAAGTGTGTAGTTCTCCCCTCACATCAGCCTGCACTGTTTCTGCCATCAGGGAGCTTGTGAACCGGACAGCACGCACAGGAAAAGCCTTCCTCTGGGAAGCTTGGGCTCAAATCAAACGTGTTGAAAGGACACAGACCGGAATGTCATTCAGGCTGGATGGCCTGGCAGAGTCATTTCCAGGCTTATCAGATCATGTTCCACTTGTCTGAATACTCTTGTTTTACTTCTCTGCATCAACACAAACTCAGGCCCCAGCACCAAACCCAGATTCATTTCCACAGCACAAAGGGCTTAGCTGTGCTTTCAGCAGGGTTCCTCCTAGCCCTCTGCCCATCTTTCTCCTGGAACAGCTTGCAGCTCCTACAGTCACATTCTGCATTCTGCACATTCTGTGCCATGGCTATTTTCCAGTTTGGATTACACCACGAGGCCACAAGTTATGTGGTAACTTCCACAGCTGGATGAGTGGTTGCAGACACCACGGATGGACTTTAAGTTGCTAGCAATGTTGATAAATGGATTTTACATTTACACCATATTTCCATGCACTGATCCATTTGTCTGGGACTGGGACTAATATTCCATGCTTCTGCAAAGTCTCAAGCACTCAGTGTCGAATCTGTTGAGGAGAAAAAAGAATCCTACCAGTAAAATATTTCTGTCCCCTGCTCCAGACTGCAGCATGCTGAAGGATTAGTTCAGGCCAGGCTAGTTTGTTTTAGCAATCAGTTTCAGATTCTGAGTTAGGAAACAGGAGCGCTGTGGCTGCTCAAAGGCCAAGTTCCTCCAGCGTCAGAGAACACACTCTTGGCCCTCACCAATCCTGCAATGTTTCTCAGCATGGACTAACACGATCCTTGCAATATCATGCCAGTAAAACCCCTCAAATGCTGGATTACTTCTGTCTCCCTTTGTGTTCTTTGAAAATGCATGATGCTGCCTGGCTTGAAGGAACCTCCCTTTTGATTTCCTGAGGGATATCCACTGAAGTGTGATCCTGCAGTACTCTGAATGCTGAATAAGGAAGCCAGAGGAATTTGAGAGCATAAAGCTATCTCCTGGCCAAAGCCATGAAGAGACGTGTTGCACCGACTATGTCTGGTGCAATGTCATGCAAAATATTCCCAGGACAGCAAGAAAAACAGCAGTACTTTGAAAAAAGGAAAGAAAAAAAACCAGTTCTAATAAGAAACACAATTTCTGGAGTACTGGAGGGAACTCTTACCAGGAACACCACACTCCTGAATCCGCAAGGAGGATCTTGCTTCATGGCAAGGGGCCGGTCAGGTCAGAAGACCTTCTACGTTAGCACTAGCTGCACAGCTCATGCCTATTAACTCCAATGGGAAACATATTTTGCAGATTGACTAGAAAACCAAGGTAATAGGACACATTTAAAATACAGATGTGTCCACTTGAGAGGATGTTTATTGATTCTTGAAGCTTTCAAAACAACATTAATCATGCAAAAAGGCAAAACTGTGACAGGCCAGTTCAGAAATGGGAGAGAAGGGAATGGACTTTTTCACAGAAAGGTTTGTGTCAACATGTTTCTGAAAATTAATCAGTAGTCAAATAACTCTAGTGACAGATTTTTCATTCCAGCAGGGATTACATGATGTAATACTTTTTTTTTTTTTTTTACAATTTATGGAAAATACAGTAAGTGGATTTATCTTTTTATATTTGAAAAAGGCACTCTGTTTTCCCAATAAAGACCAAAATAAAAATGGTAGCATATATATAAGCACGTGGAAGTGCTTATCCTTAGCAGCCATACAAAGATTCAATGCGTATTACATTTAAATCCTATACGTGTTTTCCAGCTAAGATCAAGACCTGGGAAGCAAAGCCTGTGTGCAGGGCTGGCTGGCCTCTGGGAAAAAGCCAGGAGGGATGAGACCTCAGGGGTTCCTTTGCTGCTGCTGCCTGCCCTGGAAATGCTGAGTGGGAAACTCGGGCACAGCCTCACCAAAGCCCTGCTCAGAGGGTGCTCCTGCCTGTCAGGGAATGTGGTGGGAAAAGCCCTTCAGCTCTTGTGCAGACTCTCCACCTCCAGTCAGCCTTCCTGCAAGTGCTGGGAGAAAGATGTGGAGATCTGGGCTGTCTGTGATGCCTGTGGACAGAATCCCCGTTGCTAGCTGCATGAAAAAATCTTCTGACAAGAAAACCCGGAGAACAGCTGAAATCCCAGAGGTTTCAAATCTTCATGGTTGTCTTCCCATGAGTTTCCACTGAAGAATGTAGTGGGTGCCAAGGCTGTCAGAGGACACAGTGCTGCTCCCTCTTATCAGACATCTTCATTTCTTCCAGCCTGATTTCCCATACCTTGCTAGATTTATTACTGTGTGTTTAGAGTTCCGCAGTCGTACTTTGGTGATTTTAAGAAGGCTGAGGCTGGAAGGGAATAGGATGACATTCCCAGTATAATTTGTTCTGCATAAAACCTGCTCCCTTTAACAATCAAGTCCTTTCTCTACTCGCGTAGCTACTGGACCAGAGCAGCTCATGCCAACAGGCAGCCCTGCTGACTGCTCACGAAGTTTTGCTAGGTGACACCAGCTCAGAATTTGGCTCCACAGTTTGAGAGAGGGAGAGACAGAGATAAAAAAAGTGCAACAGTGAGTGTCAGACTGTATTTCCAGTTACATCAGACCAAGTGTAGAGTAAGATCATTTAAAGCAAGGATTTTTTTTTTTTTTTTGAGATTTTCTTCAGTGTAACAGAAAAGAGTTTGTCTCTGATCATTTATGTCTTTCAAAAACCTGTCAGGCAGAAAACACTTTTTAGTCAGTCTCTGAGATGCTAATAACACCCAGAGTAACCCACTGATATGCAAAGTACCTCATTTAATGAAATTACACACACACGCAAGCATATGTGTGTGTATATACATACACGAAGTAACTGACAAAAAAATCTAGGCAAAATAAAAATCCTCGGGACTAGTACAGTACCCTTTAAGTACAGAGCTGTTTAAAATATCAATCTCCTGATTGTAATTTGATGTGTGAAATTCAGGCATGCATTTACAATTCAGATCCCATTCCTTAGGGATTCCCATTTAGGGCCTGTTCATATGATTTATTTAGTGCCTTTCTTCCCTTACTTATGCTTGAGATCGTTAGGTATAATGCACATATATGCACAGAGATAAAATGTTTATCATCATTACTTCAATGAAGTCATTTGCCATCCTTGACACCCTCTAATGTCCCAAGTGCTTCAACCCACTGGCTCATTTGCCCAGCCTTGTTCTCTCTTCACTTTTTCATCTCAAATTCTCAATGTGTTCCCTTCATCAATCACAGATGTTTAGCGGGTAGCAGGAGGGAAGGCAGCAGGATAATTATCCAAATATAACAAAAGAAGGTCCCCTTTGTGTTGCTGGAGGGACAGGGACAGGGAAGGCAGAACAGAGGAAGCATGAGTGTGCTTTGAAAACATTAATGATGTTTAATGAAAGCCAAAGAACATCCCCCCCCCCCACCCCATCAAGCCATCGGGTGTCAAAACTATGTCCCACATCACCAGTTTGAGGACCTGGCTTCCCCCTGTATGTCCTCTTGCTGCTCTGTCTCTCAGTGCCCTGGGTTGCCAGTGGTTCACTAGCACCGATGTCTGCAGTCGGGAACCACGTTGAATGTACTCTTTTGGGTCTATTATTCCAAAACCAGGATCCAAATCATAGTGCCCTGGCTGCATGCAGCTAATTGGTCCTTGCTTTCCATGACATTCCTGGAGTGGGGATGAACAAACTGAAGGTGAAAGGGTGGGCTGGGTTGGGGGCAGGCAGAAGTCAGCATGGCCGGGGGCAGAGTGTGATACAGCACTGGGCAGAGGCGAGGGGGATGTGGGGTCTTGGCAGCCCAGGTGGCTGGGTGCAAGGTGGCTTCTTCACCTGGAGAGAAAGAACATGAACTTTCTCATCCTTCTTCCTCCCTGGTACAGACACTAATGGCACCATGGTGTTTCTCCATGACATGAAAGCAGGAATATACAAAAAGCCAGGCAGAGTCTAATGCTAGGGAGACAGGCCATATAGGTGTTTACGCCCAGGAAAACAAATGTTTTTAGATGTGCTTCAGAGCTTGGTGAAATGACAGTTGATGATGGGTGCTAGATCTGGGAAGAAGCAGGTTGGTGCATCATGGACTTCCCCAATCATTTCTGCATCCACCCAACTCATTAAGTTTCCACACCATCTGATGGAAATGAGTACCACAGTTTAATTATATGAAAAGAAAATAATGGACTTTTCTAGATCTATGATAGAGATTTGTCATTTCTGCCCTCCCAAGAGTGAGAAGTTTTCTTTGCCATTTTTTATGCCATGTCAAACCCAAAGCAGGAGAGCCACTCTTCCACGGCTGCCTTCTCACAATTAGATGTGGGGACATTTTTCTGTTTTTTAGCTCAACAGACATTCAACATTTGGTCACTCATTTTCCTGCTAAGTGGTTTGGTCTATTTTCTTCTCCTTTCTGAGCCTTCAGGAGGAGATGGTTTGAGAGACTCTGCTTGAAGATGATTATGGAAGAGATAATGTAGGTTATCATGGCAGTTGGAAGAGGGTTTGAGCCACAACCTTAGCATGTGATGGTTTTGTTAAAAAAATCTTTTTTTTTTCTTTTTTTCTACTCTGAAATATTAAAATAGTGCACTTCAGCACAGAAATTAATTATAAAGCTATGGAGAAAATTCAGAAAGTAAATTCCTCCAAAGGGAAAATGACTCAGAGAATGGATAGGTGTGTAAAGAAACATACAGGTGGAGTACTCATCCCTGGCACTTAGTTTTTGTTAATAACATAAACTTCTTTAAAGCAATACTTTAGTGACTTAAGCACTTGTTTTTATGTCCACCGTGTAATTTGATATCCTGTATGTCAGGACTGGTAAGGACCAAACCAATAAAAAACAGGTTTTCCCCTTTGTCAGGATTCAGAAGTTACAGCAATAAAACTCCTCTGTACTGACATGCCGAAGGACTAAATGCAGCCTTGCAGGGCTGCTGGCTGAATCAGGATGCTAATGAGCAGGGAAACAGCAGTGAAGATCATTGTCAACCAATCAATAAGGACTGAATTAGAGTTTTAAAACTGGATGTGTTAGATAGTTATTAACAGTGTAATTATTCATAAATGTGCCTAATTATTCATAATTATTCAGAAATCTTATTACTTCCCTGATTGTCATAAGTGATCTCCGAGGCCAATTATTATTTGATTATGGCCACAGGACTCTATGTTGGTATTACTTCTTTTGTCCTGGAAAAGTACAGGGAAAGCCAGCAAAGTGAAATTCGTGAAGGACTATAGGCTTTGAGCAGTACTTTAAGAACAAGGAGTCTGATTTGAAAGCCGCCATTGTCTTTCCTTTCAGCTCTTTCTTCATATTTCTTTGATTCCTTTATTACAGAAGCTGCTGCTGCCGCCTAATTAGGGTTTTCTTGTCGTAATTGCTGCATTTGATATCTTAATAGTGTTACAGCGAGTCTGAGGGAGAAGTGGGGAAAGGGGCAGAGGGACTATCGATGCACATGTTTGTGGAGAAACCCAAAGCTCCCCAGGCTGTATGACTGAACCAGAAAGGTCCCGGAGCCAAATCCCAGCTAGTTCAGGTATCTCATAGCTCAATGGGGAGCTCCGTCAGATGCGGATACAGCGGTTGCTTGACAGTAAGAGTGATGGTGGTCTTTCCCTTTAAACAAACAGTGGAGCTTGATTAGTCATTTCCACAAAAGCGAGGTGAGAAAGATGTGTGTTACATTTGCTTAACTCACAGGAATGTATACTCAAACCTAACTGCAAGCTTGGTCAAGCACTAAGCCAGGGTAGTCAGGGTTCTGGTGCAATTGGACCTGGGCACCTGAAAATCTGGGATTTTTGTCAGAAGACACTATCCTAACCAAACAGGACCATCAGCTTCTTTCCACTTTCTTTCCTCCTCTGAAAACGTGAGAGTCATTATATGGTGGGATGGCATTAGTCACGTTAAATTAGCATATAGATGAGTTCTGGGGACAGGAAGGAGGGGGAGATAGGTTATGATAACCTGATGCTGTAATGGTAGAAATCTTCTGGTTTATATACCAAGCCCCACGGAGCTCTGAGCTTGTTGCACGGGGGAAAACTGCAGTTCCCCTACAGGGATACAACCAGCTTCTATTGTGTCATTTTACTGACAGTGTTTAATAAGAAAACACGCACCCAAGCACTGAAGAATCATGAACCAAGCTCCCCAAAATCATCCAATTGTCTTAAAAATCACGAGATTTAAAACCTCTTCCAGCTTTTCTTTTTTTCTTCTGCTTTCTGGATTAGAAGGGCTGGAAACCTTTTGTTTGAACCGATAGCCAGGCTGTCCTTTTAACGACCTGAGGGGCTATAAAGAAAAGTATTAGACACTGCAAGGGCTGTCAGGACTCAAGAAGGCTGCCCAGCTGCGTGGGCACTTCAGCATTCTGCTGTCATAGCAGCTGGTTCAAGTGGAAGTCCTGTGGTTCCTCTAGCTCTTCCCCATCCTATCATCATGAAGTCTGTGACCAGGGACTGTCATGCACGTGTCTTTGAGTCCTGTCCTTACTCCAGTGGGCAAGCCCAGATTCCGATGGTGGTTACAGCTCTGTACCCCGGAGCTGTTTCACTAGTGCCAGTGGACTCAGGGAAATGAATCACTGTCCTCTGATGGTACTCTCACAGCTGAAGGTAATGGCAGAAAATAGTTCCATGCCGAGAGCGCGCTACCAAAGGCAGGCAAGGTAACAGCTCAGCAGTAGATGGAATGCATGTGTGCATAGTTCTGGGGTTTTTTAATCCTCTGGCGGAGTTAACAGGGGCATTTCCTCTTTTCATCAGACTACGTAATATAAACGGTTAAATACTGGTAACACTCTTCTTGTGCAACAGTCTCTACAATTTCTGTGATGGGGACTAAAACAATGCAACAGAAACACATGTGCAGGGTGTAGTCACTTCCGAGCACATTTTGAAGTTAGAACTATTTGGTCTTTTGTTGAAGGCTTCAATACGTAGTAGCAGGTCTCAAGCAGTGTAAGCTGCTGTGCTCAACAGGAATGTGAAAGGAATAGAGCTGATTTTTCAAGGTGTGGGAGTAAGAGTTTTGCAAGGTGCATTTTAAGAGTCTGGGTTCTTGCAAAAAGTTCAGAGGAACAGAAGGTTTATATTTTCTTTAGAATATATAACTATAAATACAAAAATACTAGCCTGCCAGAGAAAGACCACTGTCTCCTCCAGAAGTATTTATTTCATTGTGAAAATGAAATTTCTTTAGTCATACTTGCGTATCTTTGGTCCTTTCTCAACAAAATCGTGATAGCAATTCAATTTCTACAAGTGCTATGGGCAATTGGTGCAGAACATGTGCTGGGGATACTTCCAGGGAGATGAAACATGCCTTGGTGCAGTAGGACAGAGCTCTTAGAAAACTCTTCGGCAAGCTCTGGAGAATGAAATCGGGAATCTTATTTCACTGCAGTTCAATCCAAATCAGACTCTGTCATATTACAGGATCCAAGTCTCAGTCAGTCAGGTTAGGATGCAGTTCAGATTTTGCAAGTAGGATCGTGCATGTAACCATCCAGCTATTTTCTAATATTGACATAAATTCATCTCTGCTCCCATCCACCTCATAGATATTCCTGCTATTTAAGCTAAGACCTGCTCTAGGTCTCCTTGGAACTGCGACTCAGTCTAGGTGCAGAAGTGCAAAGCTGTGGGAGCTGCTAGAATCCCTAGGCATATTTGAGCAGAAATCCGAAACAGAGTTCACAGCTGCCAGCAGCCTCGTTGAACCGTTTTGACTGCTGAGTATGTGTTATTTGTTTCTCTTCAATCCAGACAAGAGGACGAATGTGTAAAAAACATTTCACACTCACTAATACAGCATAGTTGCTGAAACAGGGCAGAATATCTCGCATACAGCTTTTTAATACGCTGCAGCTTTCTGACTGGTCACAGAAGCTATAGCTACCACGCTACCTCCCTGCCTTGCAGAGGAGGACATTTCGCTGTTTGCTGAAGGATGAGGCTTGGATTGTTCTTAACTCACAGAGATGACAGCCCAGTTCTGCAGAGCCCCAGTGCCTGAAGACTTAAGAAGGTGTTTCCTTTCCATGACTCTCAAAACCCAAGGCTGCTTTTCCACAAAGCACAACAAACAGCCATCAGGTGTCCTAGCAATGCATTTTAAGTCCTTTAAGCAAAGTTAAGCAAAGCTCCTATCAAACCCTCACAGGCAGCGTGAGCTACCACCCCACTTCAAAAAGCCACAAGAGAAAACAGGTGTAAGTGTGTGTGTTATTTGTTCCCCCTCCCCTTGAGGCTTCAAAGGGTGAAAATGGAAGAATGTGACTGCAGAGCATAATGGGTCAACACTGCAGTTCTGATCACTGGAGCATACATTCTAAATTTCACGCTACATTAGGTAGATTTTTAAACCTAATCTGCTCCTACGAATGTTTTATTGGTAATTCTGTGAAGGTACAGATTGCTTGACAACAAGGGGGACATAGGAGCGGTACCTGGTAACCCACACCTTCGTGACACGCCAATGACCCAGCGCTCCAGCACATCCATGCACCTCGGCTCAAGGGGGTGCACTGTGACAAGCCTCCTTTCAGGTCTCATTTCCCTCTGCTGTGACGGTGGGGTAAGCCATTTCCAGCCTTGTGCCCCATGAGCCTGACCTCCCCTCAGAGCTATGCACAAGTCACCCCATGGATGGATGGGGCTGTACCCACGTTTCTGGCTGAACCCACCGCCTTGAGAGCCACTATGCAAAAAGAGCAGAGAACTGGAGTGGTCCACGTTCTGAATATGTTGGTCTGGTGTGAAGCCTGATCATTGTCTTGCTCTTGTCAGAGCCCTTAGGCTCTGATGAGGAGGAATCTGCTGTTTGCAGATCCAGAAAGGGCTTCAGCATGTGCTGTGCAGCTCTGTCATGACTGAAGCACTCCTGGTCTTGCCAGGACACAGATCTGCTGGTGGGGAGTAAGCTGTACTGCTGTTAACTATGGGGCTGGAGATTCTGGGTGCTACAAGAGTCAGCTGGAACTTTGGCAGGCGGCTTCAGGATCAAACGGGGTATTAGGCATCTAAAGCGAGGAAAACATAATACTCATGACTATCTCCACAACTAAACCAAGACCCAGACCTACCCACAGCTTTTAATGTATGTTCTCTGAGAAGTTAACCAGCAATCCTTTCTTACAGAAGTGGGAGTAGCAGAATGGAACCCTGAAGGATTGATTCAGCAAGCCTTCTGTGCAGTTGTTAGCACACTTTCACGCTTCCCCTTTCTCTTCCATGCTCATTGTAACCCCAGCTCTCCAGTAACAGTGTAATTCTACAGTGTAATTCTTATGGACAAAGTAATTTGCAGTGCTCTTACTTTCTCTTTGTTATTGTAATAATTGCTTTACAGATGTACTACAAATAATCAGGGTCCTGTACCTCACAAACAACTGCACAGAGGCCCAGACTGAATAGTCAGGTTGTAATTCAGTCTCCGGGCTGGGAGGTTTGCTACCATACCCAAACCCTTAAGCTATATTCTTCAGTGTGGGACATTAGCAGGATCCCTGGATTGAATTACAGCATCGTATTCCATCTGGGACTCCGTATTGTAGTGTACTTAACACTGTACTACAGAGGGAGGCAAGAGAGTAATGGAATTGTACAGTAATAAGATTTTCTTTCTATTAAGTGAAAAGTAGGCATATAAGATGCCCATTCTGTAGCATTAGTGGAGTTAGAAATACAGAGTCTGTAAAAACACACCTGAAAAACAAGCATTTGCTTTGTTTTCTAACTATTGTAATGTGCTGTGAACATACAATAAACCCCTTCGAGCACCAAGGCTTCCTCAAAACGCAGGACTTGCTGTGAAGTTTTAGATGATTTCTGTCACAACAATTACAACATATTGGTAACGGCTTTTCAAAATTAACACCCCCGCCCCCTCAGACAGTGACATATTTTGGCACATGCTTCAATTCACCTGTAGCAGCACAAAGCTCATGTGCCTGCGTACATTCCAGATGCTTTACATCAGCTATAAATATATAAACTTTATATCATACTTTCAAGATGTTTTCTGAAATCAGTGCTTAAGTTGGGTTTTTTTTCCTCATTCTGCCTACACACCACAGAGCAGACAGTGAAACAGCACTAACAAACAAGGAAAACTAGTGCTAACATCAATCCCAAATCTGCTGCTCCACCCTGACTCGTGTAACATCGTGTCCCACAGGCAATAAGAAACAAACCAGAAAAGCTCAAATTTTCATAGCAAGACCAGAAGACATAAAAACCAGGCAGACACAACAGAAATAACTCCCTATCGGATATTTTTCTTTTTAATTAAGATTTCATGATCAGTTAACCAGCAGCCTGTTATCGTCCTAATAAATTAAAGGTATTATAACCAATAAAAAATATTTATTGCCACATTTTATGTTTTAATCAAGGGCAAACCCCTCAACATATTCTTTTTTAGCTCCTTGACATGGTGAATGGTTAAGTAAAAAAAATAGCGTTTTATGCTGACAAGAAAATCCTGTGCATTGATTAGTTAATTAACACAGAGTCCTTGGGAAGTGCAATAAATCTGGGAAATGAGGAAGAAATAGAGATAATAATCTGAAAGTTATAGTGTGCAACTCAAGTTCTGATTTCACTGGGTGACATCAGTTTTGTCGTTGGCTTCAGGGGCCAGAGTTTTGCCCTCGGTCCTCACGGCAGAGGCAAAGTGTTATGGGATCTCAGAAATCCCTGGAGAAGTGCTGGGACTTGAGGTTTCCAACATCACAAACGGGAGAAAGGGCAAGTGCAAGCAGTATGGGCTTTACTGGTACAGAATAAAATCCTAATGGGGCCCTAATGGACAAATTTCCAACTAACTGGTGGGTGATAATTGGGCAAATCAAAGTAGAGCAGACAACTCCAATCAGTTCAGACCTGAATTTGGATCCTGCCCTACACTAATATGTGTTTTAAGTGGCCTTTATTTAATTTTCCGCTTACTTGTTACCATCTCCCTGGGTACTATTCAAGTAAACAGTTTTTACCATTTTCTCAAGTAGACAAGGTATATTTATTTTACTACTACCAGTACCACTACTACTGCTACAGCTACTACTGCTGTTGCTGCTATCAATCATTACATGAAGAAATATTTCCAAAAAGCAATAAATCCACTTTGAATAAAGTTTTGGCAAAAGCCTGAAGAAAGATGATCCATATTCCAAAGAAATGCATTGAACAGAGTTCCTGATCTTCCAGAAAGCGTTTATTGAGGAGTTGCTCAGAGATCGCTCTTGGTCCAGAGCTCTTCATGGGATTAGGGTCCCAAACACATGACAGACTAAAGCATAAGACAAAGGTAAAGATTAGGTTAAAGATAAAAATATGAGAGACACAATAGTGAGAACTTTCTGGCTTGTGAGGGAGGTTAACAGAAGTAGCTGCCAAATCTTGCCGTCCAAAACCATTTATGCTTCCTTCTTCCACTTTATCCCTAGGTAGTGACTCTGCTGCAAAGCCCCTGCACCTCCAGGATAATTGAGGACCGTCAAAGGGGGTGACGATGCAGAGGATTCCAGGGTCTGTTCTGCGGCCACTGATACAGGGCAGGAACCTCTGTCGAGGGACAGTACATGGGGCAAAGGGCAGAGGCGCCTTCCACCCCAGCAACTGCATCTCTGAGGCGGGCCATCAGAGTCCCGAGCAGAGCAGCAGGGAAGCCAACAGCTGAATCAAATAGAAGGGTTTTATCCAATTCTAGCTTGGATAAGACAGAGTAGATAATTTTTGGCTGGTACAGACTGGTATATTCCCTTTTATTTGTTACTTAGAGTCTTTGCTCAAAATATATTTTCTTAGAAAAACCCCTCATAATCTGGTTTGGTCCTGTCTAAAATGGGCAGAACATTGTATACCTCATCCTGTGTGATGCTCAGCAGCTTGCAGGAATTCCTGTACATTCCAGTTTCCCAGTGAGTGGTACAGTGGGTAAAGGACAAGATGTATTGTACCACGAATCTTCCGTACATATGTCTGTGTTTACAGTATGCAAGTTTAATTCCTCAGGATTTGTCATCAAATGCTCATCTGCCCTGTTGTTTCAGGGGCTTGCTTCTCTCTCACATCAAAGATTTTAAATCTTGGGGATTAGTATCTGATTTAATAGATTCTGGAGTTAAAATAACAATGACAAAGCTGAATGATTAGTTGGGATCAACCCAAAGACTAAACTGACTGGTACTGCTGAGGAAGCGAAAGAATCTGACTTTGGCAGGAAGACTTCTTCCTTTTTTAGCCCCACTTCACGATCCTGTTCCATGTGGAAAGTGTAGGAAGGGTCACTGCATCTCCAGCAGCTGTTAATAATGGGCTGTAACAGCCTGGTAGCATATAACCAAGGACAATTCCACACACCGACATGCATCTGCTGCACACAATGATCATATCTGATATGTGCATATAATATCCGTTCATTATTTATTAACCCTTTAGAAATCACTTAAAAGTGAGATGCTAATGTAGAGTACAATCATGTGGGAAACAGGGATCATTTTTTCCCAGCAGAGAAGTGGTATTTCCAGCCTGATCATGTGATAACTCTGTGTCTCTCACACAAGAGTATAGAGAGAATCCATGAGTTTCAGTAGAGTCCAGGAAAAAAATTAAGTCTTAGCTTACTGCATGCCTCAGTCATAGCTTCATTTAAATATGTAGCTCAGGGAGGAGTGGAGCCACTTTGTACTTGGAGGTGCTGTTGTAGAATTCAAAACCTTATCATATAAGTTCTATTACATAACTAATACTTCATTTCTGACGTGTTATAAAGCTTCCAGGACTCTAAATATTCAATACAAAGCACTATTGGCTCTGAAAATGCTTTTCTTGACAAAGGTTTTCTTCTTTTTTTGTTTCTTTTTCTGGGGATTTTTGAATCACTTTGCTCTGACATCTGACGCACAGAGGTGTTAGCAGGTATCTCCAGTTATGAGAAAGCAGGGAGTGGACCAGGAGAAAACTGTGTCATTAATGACTTCTTCAGGATACATCTTGCTTTATCATATTTGCAGTAGCAGGGCTGAAAGTCATGAAAGAGTGTTTCCAACAGCTTCTGCTTCTGCCTCTGCTTCTGCCTCTGCCTCTGCCTCTCCTCTCCTCTCCTCTCCTCTCCTCTCCTCTCCTCTCCTCTCCTCTCCTCTCCTCTCCTCTCCTCTCCTCTCCTCTCCTCTCCTCTCCTCTCCTCTCCTCTCCTCTCCTCTCCTCTCCTCTCCTCTCCTCTCCTCTCCTCTCCTCTCCTCTCCTCTCCTCTCCTCTCCTCTCCTCTCCTCTCCTCTCCTCTCCTCTCCTCTCCTCTCCTCTCCTCTCCTCTCCTCTCCTCTCCAAATTTAAAACCATTTTCAAAGCAAAAGCCATCTCTGATTGCATTAATTATTAATTTTACTAACCACCAGAAAGCATAAGCCACAGGGTTTTAAACACACAGCACTTGTCTAATGCAGTTCCCCTGTAAACAAAGACGAAATTCACTTCTGAATTTAAAGAAACAAAGGCAGAGCACTGAAGTGCTTCTGAAAATCCTTCCTGAAAATTGCAGAAGCAATGCAGGAAATGAACTTCTCTCCTTTATTTCAGATTATCAGCTCACATGCTACTGTAATCAACACTGGTGACTGCAACTGGATCATGCTGGGCTCTGCATTCCACCTTGCCAATCTCACCAGCTACGCTTTCGTGATCAGGCCCACGGTTTATCTCAGCAGGAAAAACTCACTTTTAAGGTATGTCATCCGTAATTGTTTTTTACAGTGAAATTAATCCAAGCTGAAATTCGTTCTGATGCAGAAAGTGTGTGACATAGACACTGCTGCTTTTGCATTCAAGCCTGGTGCAAGCCATGGGTGCAGGACTGGCAGCACCCTTGTTATCAGCTGAAGGACAGGCCTCCGCAGTCAATCACAAACCCAAGGGTGAAAGGAGCTGACATAATGCCCATTGAAATCTTCTCATTAAAAATTATTTCAGATGGTAAGTTGACTCTCCTTGACCAGAATGACTCCGTGGGTGTTCATGTAGTGTATTGCTTACACAGCTGGTAGCCCCAGCAACACACAGTGAAACATTCTGCATGTCTAGAGGGTCAGATGAATTCTCCTTCATGGGAAGTTCCTTGCGTGTCCTCTGAGACCAAAAGGTTTGGGCTTCAGTTGTTTCTGTTTTATTAACTACTGAGAGTGATGTGTAAGTACCTCTGAGGTATCATTGCTAAGGGTGACTTCTACGTTAGCTGGCTGGCTCTTGGGTTATCAATCCTTGCTGCTACAACCTCTCCCATGAGATATGTTTTTCTTCTTCCTATCTTTTTTCCTGATGTCATTCTCACCTTTTTCAAAAAGTCAGGGTGTCGGCCAGCAGGGCTTTCTGTAGACTTTACTCCACAGCAGTGCACAATACTCTGTGACGCATCGTATTTACGTCCACGTTTTAGTACCATTAATCTGTCAGTTCCTCCTGGTTCTGCATTTTTGATTTGTAATACATAAAGCATTGTGTTGCTCTTATTTCTTCTCTTCTTATTTGCAGAGTTGCTTTTCTTTCCATGATACTGATCAGTTATTTCTTTAAAGAACAAACCAGCTTTTTTGGAGGGAGAGAACGATAATAACAGAACCACACTAATCCTGCACTGTACAGGATCTCAACGCTCTAAACAATTACTTTTCTGGCTGCATGACAGCGTTGGAGTTGCGAAGGCACCATCCACCCCTGGGAGCGTCGTTTCCCCGTCTCAGAGCAGAGCACTCGCTGCAACGAGGCAGCTCTCGTGCCATCTAGTGGCCCCTCCTCTCCAGGGGAGGGATGCGGCTGGAACTCCGTGGTTAACATTCGCACGCCGCTGGGCTTTAAGCACGTAGGAAAGCAGTAGTAAATTGAGAACCAAGGAGTCAGAGCCCCCTGCTCTAACTGTGAAGAGTCTCCTTTGCTATCGTTTCTTGCAGTTTTTACTTGGCCATTTACCCCTTATCTCCCCGGGTGCTTGTCTATGCCTGGCCCCTGCTATGCGGAAGGGTATCACAAATGTTAACATTTAATTGCTGTGGTCTGTTTCTGGGTGACAGCCTGTCATTTCCAGTCACCTTTCACTTAGCTGTTTTGATGCTCTCCACAGGTGGGTCCTCAGTTCACCCTTGCTCAGCCCAGCCAGGCTAGCTCCTCTTTGGACTTGCTCCTCAGGTGAGGGACGTCAAATGTGAGGCCAAGGCTAAGCGCAGGGAGCTTTCATACGCAGCAGTGATAATGAACAGGGGCTGCCAAGTGGTGAGGAAATCTGTCCTGAGCTGTCTGTGAGAGGTTGTGTGCTTCAGCTACATCATCCCACAACATCCCTGAGCTTGGCAGACCTGCTGAGGACCACCGTACATGAAAGCTCTGCTGCTGGGCATGGGCAGTCTGACCCGTGCTTGCTCGCATCACCAGCCAGGTTTCCTCCTGTGGTCTGTATCATGGTGCCATCTGGACACAGCTCAGACACTCAGCATCTCCACCCTGCTTTAGGCAGGAAGAACCAGATCATGGGTTCTTCTTGCAGCTGTCCTCCTGGCATTCACCAGACAGTGTCCTCATTCCAGAGTGGGGCTGCAATGTTTACTTGAACTGGAAGATCGACCCCCTTCTTCCTCAAGTCTCCACTGTACCCTGGGATACCCCATTTGAAAGGGACTTTATTACAATGATTTTAATTTACAAAACCCACTGATTTGAGAAATGGCCCAAATAATCAGTGCTGTCAGAATAATTACCAGACTAGGAGGCTAGCGGTGGTGATGTTTGCTCTGCTAATTGTACTTAATTTACTGTGAAGCTTTTCAGTGGCTCCTGTAGCTCTGATTGCACTGAGTCGTGGTGCTGCTGTGATACCAGAGGGAGAAGATTATTGGTTAGGTAGCCCAGTGAGAACCATTACAGAAACGATCCTCCATGGCAGGCTTTCCAGAGCCTTTCACATGGAGCCAGCAGTGTGGGGAGCTCTGCCCGGAGCTCTTGGGAATACAACTTGGGAATAAAGTGCAGTGGGGAAGCCAGCAAGCTCCAAACCACCACCGTGTGCAATGTGTGAAGATGTTGTTCTGTCCCCTTCCTTGTGTAAGGCCTCAAAGAGGCCTGTTTGATCACGGTAATTTGCAGGTGTGTTTGCCAGGGTCAGAACGGGATGTCTCTTTGCAGTGAATGCTGACAGACAGCAAAGCCAGGAGAGTCACCTACCCATGGGCCACCATGAGGCCGTGAATAGATTCTCTATTTGTAACTGGGACTTATGTTTACTGGTTGCTCATGGGAGTTCTTCAAAATGGAAGAGCTCACCTTTAGGGAAAGAAAAGAAGATTATTTGGAGAAAAAAAGAGAGAGAAGAAAGAGAGAGATAGAGAGAGAGAGAGAGAGAAAATAAAAAGGGATAAAATAAAACTTGGAAAGAAAAATTGGGCACCACACTGAACCACAAGCCCAGGTGCCACTGTCTGATTTTCAGGCTGCTGGCCAAGGACTAAGCTCATAGAATCATATTCTATCTCTTTATGTGCATGTGTGAATATCTCTCCCTTGGAAAATCTTGAGTCTATTGATCAGTATCAGCAGAATTTCACAGAACAGTAGAGATCTCTGAAAGATTAAGCATCTTTTATGAGGGCAGGCTGGGGGACAAAGATCCTGCTGATATTCCACTCCAGGGAGAATGCTTAAATCAGAGCTTACAGCACCTCAGACAGCAAAGCTACAAGGTAGACCTCTGTAAACAGTCGATTGTAGTGCTCATGGCTTTATTAAACATTTTTAATTTAGGAGCTATCCTTTTCTCCTTTAAAAGCAAAGTAGGACCACGGTGACTGCAGCCAGTCTCAGATTCCTGAAATCACCATCACTACTTTGATTTAGATCAGCAGAGCTGGCAGTGCCTGAACTGTGTTTACGTCCCCACTTCTTCAGGTTGAACAATGGACCCGAGACACCCAGGAGGTCAGCAACGTTAAAAGCTTTGGATGGATGGGCTCCTGGCCATCAAGCTCATTTGACAGCTGAGTGCAGGCTGGACAAAATGCAGTGTTGTGACATGTGCCAATTTGAAGGCAGTTGTTGAAGAAGCTCTTCTCAAATCGCGAGGCAGATGACAGGAGCTGTTGCCCTGGTTAAACCTGCTCCTCTTTGTCTCTTCTGCCTGTATACTGTTTTGTGTTAGTGAGGCTGACAGGACCCATAATAAGATCACCGGCCTGTTTTTCTTCTCCTTCCCCCCGCCCCACCCCTAGATAGAGATCAGTGCAGGCAAGGGAAAGAAAGAGGATTGATGCAGATGGACCCAGGAAAGGCATTCTCGTCTGAAACCAGGTGTCCCTACTGCCTGCCGTCAGATTTACTGCGGTCTGCATCGGGCAGCCCATGCTGAGCATTCCTGAGTAATTGGGACTTGGTATCCTACCCTCTGACGGGTGCTGACCTCTCCTTGCAAGCTCTCTTAAGTGTCTGAGCCTCTTTACTCCAGCTTCCATCCCCCAACCCACCTCTTCTGTCATATCCTGGCAGATACTTTATGACATGTTGCCATGCCAGGAAGCCGGCATGAGCAGTATTACACTGCACCCAGCCCGGGGCTACTGTGAGAAATGGTCAAGTATCTGAAGTTTAAGCTAAATAATATGGTCTTAATGAGATCATGTGGGCTACAGATCAAAAGCATAACCAAAAGGTAAAAAGTTCAATCACCTTTTTCTATGTGCAATAAGAGTGACCACAGCAACTTTCCACTGAGCCCTTCTGCAAGGTTACCAGAGAAAAAGTGGCTCAAAGGGTTGGGGCAGAAGAAAGTATTTCTCATGAGCAGTTTTGCCCTCAAATCAATGCAGGGGAAGTGTTATCCACTGCTGTATAAAATAAACCCGATGCTGTGCGCGTACCGACTATTCTTTTGACTAGACCAGGAGTCCAACATTTCTTTTCTCATTGCGTTTTTTATCAGAAAATGTACTTTTGTTTTGTATCTCTTTTGGTATGTTGGTGCATTTGTTGATTTTGCTAAGCTGCTGTCTCAAATGAAACTAAGACCCTCTGTGTGTTAAAAATACAGATTATTGGCTTGCAACAATAATGGCATAACATAGTTCAGCTGGTCCTCTTGCACAGTCCTGCTGATCACTGCCTCCCATTGATTATCTTTTCTGGAATTTCTGTTCCGATCCAGCAGGTTTAGGATCATTCCCATAGATTACAGTTATTCCTTGCATTCCAGAAAAATCAAAGCAAGGGAGAGTGGCTAGAACTTCAGCTCATCAGTTTTCCAAACTGTATCAAAAATCCAGAATCAGTCAGTCATGAGGAATCTTTCTACACCCTCCTCTGCCTGACAGACTTGAGGAATAGCAGAATTTGCACACCGATGTGAAGCAGTTACCTTTGGTACTGCTAGAGTCAGAACTTAAAAGGTCGAAATACTATCCACAGAAGGACTCATGTATACAGAAGTCAAAGAACCCTGAAATTTGGTAGCTGTTTTCTTGTCTTCCCACCATGCCTCTTCCTAAAATAGAAAATTGCAGAAGAATAACACTAAGTGCAATGACAAAAAGTGCCTGATCAAATTCCATATTTAAAGGCTTTCCTGTCAGCTAGCAGTGAATCTTAGCTTGTACATTCAATAATTTCAGTTGCTCAATTGCATATTTTTTTTCAAATGCTAGTGTAGTCTGATGGCAGGTATTTTACTGCTCTAACTTTACAAACATGTTTGTGGAATCTCCCTGTGCTCTGCACTATGCTGTCTATGTCCATGGAAACCATTTCCACAGCAGTTCTAGGAAACTGAACATATACAAAAATGAAAGCGTAAAAAGGATGAAAAAATATTGGCTTAAATAAATATTTAGAATTTATTCTCAAATTTAGTTCTTCCAGTAGAGAGAACTCTGTCAGTGGTACTGCAGAGTCCTGGCAGAACACCTGGGGTAATGACCAAAACCGAGGACCGGTTTGAGAGAAACAGGTACTTTTAAGGCATTGCCATGAGACTGTTTGCAACAGATGATATGCAGTAGGTGAGATGCAATTCCCCATTCTGACTGGGGAAAAGCCACATCTTTTCTTCTTTATAAAATCATGTGAGTTTCTAACTTGACAATACTCTGCTACCAGTATGCAGACTGGGAAAATATTTTGTCTTTCTTCCTCAGGATGAGAGGGGATTAAGAGGTAGCACTCCTCGAGAGACCCCCTGAACACTACTTTTGTAGAGATCACTTGGCACCCGCGAGCACACAGGACAGGTTTAACTCAGTCGGAGGAGTAAGGACACTGCCTGTGATACTGCCTGACTTCTCGGACTTGAATGTCACTGACCTGGTAAAGTAACATCTGCAGAGCCAAACGATCCGCAGAATGTTCCGGGAGTTTACTGCTGAGACCGAAAAGGGAGCACACCCGCCTGGAAGCTGCTGGGACTGGCATGGAGGCTTCGCACAGCTACAGCCTGAGGTATCATTAATCACTGTTTAAAGGCACAATCGTGTATGCTATGGGTTTCCACTGGTTCTTTCTCTGTCTGAGCTGGAGATGTGCTTGGGCTTTGCACCAGCAGTCTCATTTTGCCGAGTGGCACACACCTCATCTACCTGCGATAGTCAAAGGGCGGGTTTGCCGGGAAGCTTTATGCAGGATGCCCAGATGAAAGAAGCAGCAGGGTAGCTCTGCCTGTTGTGTGACTGCCTTGACACCAACACTTCCAACCTGCCAGCTGGGTCCCTTTCACCCTGTTACCGTTGAGAGACACACTGCCACCAAACTATTAAGTCAGGCCCGTTCGGAGTTCACCAGAAGCGTCTGGCCACCTCTGGTATTAATGAATGCCGAAGACAGTCAACTTTGAAGACTAACAGCTATTTAATACCCCACCTCGGTGCAGAGACAGGGCCTGATGTGCTGATTTACCTGCTACAACTGATTAGCATTTTGATGTTCAGGGAGATACCAGCAGGCTAATCTCAATTAGCCAAAAGGAATTCTACTAAGGCTGCTCTTTTGTTCACAGCTAACATCCTGCTGATCTTATTTAAAACCAAGTGTAAGATCAAACAACAACTGTGCAAATCCTAAAGTTCCCTGCACATGACTGTTAAATATTACCAAACCAAAGGCATCCCTAGACACAACATGTGCTGACATTTAAATTTTTGTATAAGTGGAGCTGGTTTCGGGAGACTATTAGTAATGTCTATGACATCCATTATCACAGTTTCTAAATGGATTTTCCTGGGTAAATGTATTTTCCTCGTTAAATGCATTGTGTAGACAACATGTCCCAACTTCATATCACAGACAAAGACTAATGCTCATCGCCAAGTCCCGTACAGTCCCTGTGTGACACACGGTTTTCTCCGATCAGTGGTAGCTCTATTTTGGAAGGTAGTATGCAAGTGTGAGCACCAAAATAGGGCATTCAAATGCCCCACTGGGGTACTATGATGAGAAAGCAACACAAAGGTGTCGATTTTATCTGCTGATCCGGACAATGACAGAGTGTTGTTAGAAACAAAACTGACATGAAAGAGAGGGTGTTGTGTATGTATCGATATGGTGAGAGCTTGCTGGAGTATTACTGCCTAGAAGGTGGTCTTAAAATCCTCCCCTCTTCTAGTGGATTTGCAATCACAGCAACACTTCTGCTGTTTCCAGCTGTAGATCAGTGCATTGTCAACTTTTCCTTGCATTAAAACGCCATTAGTTGGGAAAAGGCAAAAAACAAGGCAAAAAGGTAAAGACGACAGAAGACTAAAAGCAGGATGTGAGAGGAAAATACTGACTTTTGTTTTCCATTGAATACTTTGTTCTGTGAGAACTACGCAGTTATTTACATTAGCACTGATGAAACAGGAGCCTCTCAATGTACATGTAAGCTAGGAAGGGTTAGTGACACGGCACAGTGGAATTCATGAGGACTTTTATAATTTTTGTTGATGATTATTTGGGAATAGAACACAGAATTCATGACTTCAGCACTAGGAATCCTCTCCAGGAGAAACCCACGGTGAACACTTGGCTACTTTCATGTACGAGGATTTTGATTTCTGGCAGAGAAGCACTCTTGTTCCATGGCCTTTATTAATGCTTAAAAGAAGTGTTGTCTTCTTCCTGCATTTCATGCTGAGGAGGAAAGAAAGAAACTTCTCTCTGAGCTGACCTTTAGGAGATGTTGCTCTGCCTCAAGCCCTGTCATTAAACACGGCGGTGAGCACTGATGCTTGTGATCAGATGTTAAAAAGGACCTAGATGACAAGAACGCTTCTTTACTTTTCTGCTGCACTAAAAACATACATATGGAATCCCAGGTCCCTGAGTATCTCACATGTATTGTTGCACGCATATTTTATGCACACAGAAGAACGATATGAATTATTTGTAAATGTCTACGGATGTTCTAAAAATCCAAAGCATCTCATCAGAGCTGGTATCTAGCAGGAACATGGACCTGTGGTTTCAGTGCTGTTTTACTGCTCTGTTTAGAGCAGTAAAACTTCAGACCCTGGTTTCCCTTTTGCCCTCCATGCATTACGATCAACAGCACGGGGCAAAAAAAGATAGAAAAAAATACTTTCTTCTGCCAAATATCTGCTGCCTTCATAAGATCACATCTTCTGATTTTTTTTTCTTAACTATTTTTTTGGTGCGTTTAAGGCCTGAAAGCAGTGACCCTGTTGCTAAGCAACCGGGATGCTTCGGCCTCAGCCCTGGCTGTGAGATGAAAAAAGGTCAATTAATGTGGCAGGCCTGTCCTTATCAATATGCTGTTGCGGCACCAACTTTTATTTCTTTACAGTAATATATCATAATAAGTTTTGTAGGTCTTTATACTGCGGTTCTCCTTTTGAATAAAAGCATAACTAAGACTTGAGGGTATGTCTGATATAACAGAAAATGTAACCATAAAAAAAAGCAACCCAGAATAGAAATCATCTGACTGCTGACTATCCTGCTGTGCTGCCTCAGGCAGTTACACATTTCCATTGAGTTATTTTATGATCAGGCCAGTATGTTATTGAAATATTATCTCTTTAGCCTTTCTCATTCTGATAAGAAATGACAGGCTCTCGGAACAGTAATACACATGGAGAACAAAATATGGAGCTGTGGAAAAAATTCAGTTGGGGCACGGAACAACCACTCAAGTATATTCCTATTAAAACTTCCTCACCACTCTTGTGTTGGATTTTAAATAACTGTCCCTTTTTTACTCCAAAGTGAGCATCAGAACGCTTTACTACTCGTGCTACTACTACTATTATGTATTCCTTCCAGCATTAAACAGGGATTGCATCTAGTTAATGATGGGGGTTTCTGTGAGTGATCCTTGCAGGTGAGATAGCCGGAGAGAGGCTTGGTGAGGCTCTTTCTAACAGCTGCCAGCATCCCTTTGAACCGTCCTGCTCTGCACAAAACAGGAATCAGAAGCCAGAAAAGCCTCCCTGCTGCTCATCCTACAGTTACTTCAGAGAGACAGCCTCTAGAAGACTATTTTGTTGCTGCCAGATGAAAGAAATTCAAACTGCAGCCTTTTATATCTTATTTGCCGTCACTTCATGATTTCAGGTTCATAAATGCTGCCTTGTTAATTACTGTTTATAGATAAGAATAAAATTAAAGGTCTCACTCCCTGTTTGAAAGCACAACTACCCCTTCTCTTCTCCGCATCTCCTGCCCAAGGTAAAGAATTTGCTTTTACGAAGTTCCTCCTGAATTTACATTAATCTGAGACTGGACTCCAGGCCTGCAGTTGTCACCCTGGTTCAGGGAATGGGATTCCATGTTCCCTCTGTTCCTACACCCCACGTACACTGCAGCATGAACTGACCTCCAACTACCTTGGAGCGAGGACTCTCAGCTGTTCAGCCTGGTTCCCCTGCAGTTACGATGCTCATGTGTGTTTTACTTCCTTGTTTTATAGCATTACTGGGGAAGCAGATGTTGCCTTCCTCCCTGCAAATGCTCTACAGTGAATCATCTCAGCCTCTCTGTAAAATTTCAACTTAATGGAGTCCTGGCATTTGTGATGAGCTGAGGAACTTAATTTTATAGAACAACCTATTGAACAAGCTGTTCTTGGACATTCCCATCTCAACTAAATGTTAAAAGTATTAAAATTCACATTAGCACAAGAGGAAATTTTGCATGGGTAATCCTTTAATACAGTGTTTTATGGCTCTATTAGCTGCACAGCAGCTGGTGACATGATGAATTTAATCCATTAAAAAATTCAGTAAGAGGTTTAAAAGTCAGCTTTTTAAAACATAATCTTGCTGCAAGGAAAAAGAACTTCTCCTCAGGGCCAGAGACATGGTGAGTTCACAGTGTGGCAGGTATACAAAATACACCTGCATGACAGGCTTTTGCATGCCTGTGCTTTCACACCTAGCAGAGAGCTCAGGGGGGTGCAAAAGAATGCAGCAGCACCAGGGAATTCTTAAGGAGCATGTTTAAGTAATGCATCTGCCCAGCGTTCTCTCCATCTCTCTTTATTTTTTTTTCTCTTAAAGGATTTAATACTGTAGAGTTAAAAGGTCGCCTTGCTGCTTCTTATACATGTATTCCATACAAAGACCACAGCACAGGAACTATTTCCTTCCCTCTTGAAGATTTACTACCTGCCAAAGCCTGGTAGAATTAGAAAATTCCTGTTTGCTATGTGAAGAAAAATGACAGGTTTCTGAAGAGCCCTTTCCTTTTCTTGTTTCTGATACACAGATAGAAGTTACTCTGTGTGTGTGTGTGTGACGTATGTTTTACAAATGTGTATGGGTACACAGTCTTGCCCAGCCATTATTTTACCGTGGTGTTTAACAGTCTCCTTGAGCAAGCTCCTGCAGCTACAGAGTTAGTAAAAACCTGAGATTCCATTCAATAGCTCTTCTTAAAAGTTTCTTTGCAGAAGCGAAGAACCCCCTGAAAACATGACTTAAATTCCTACAGGCTTGTAACCTCAAAAGTTAATAAAAAGTACTTAAAAATTAATTATTATTATTTTAAGCTGCGTGACTTGTAGGACGTTTTAATTATTGCAGGAGCCCTCTCTTCCAGCTCTGCTGGCAGTGTTATTATCATTTATCCTTGCTCCTTGCCAGTTCTCTAGAATCAGCCCTGTATGAAATTAAACTGCTTAAAACTCATTTACCTTGACTGCGCAGTTCTTTCAATCATAATTTCCCCATACAAATATTTCACCAACATCTACATTCTCCTGGATGACTTATTTTGCCAGGTGCAAACTCATTCTAGCTCCCCTTCCCAAACGCTCACCTTTGCCAGGTCTCCCTGGGGAAACACTGGATGTGCTTTAAATCAGGGTAAGCACATTTCTTTGTGTAATCCCATTGGTAAATTTTATTTATGGTGCATCTGATTATGATCAGATGTACTGCGTGTACGCTGATGTACTGTGACAGATCATAAAACAATAAAGCACCTTTTAAGTAAATAATTGATCTGGTCTTTAGCCAACCCAGCTATGCCAAGCAAGACCCTGCAGAACTTGGGTAACATTGCTCTTTAAATCCTTTACCGAGTTTAAGAAAAAGTCCAAGGGCATAAATTGCTTTTCTTCTGCGAATCCTGCTCCCTCTTTCCTCTGCCTTCAGAAATGGTTGAGGTGTGAGTGAGAAGGGACTGTACAGAGACAACTGTACAGCGACTGACTGAAAGCACAACGGAGGGAAACGGGTTTTGTCCATTGTATTTAATATTACGCAAACCACCTACTCAGCTGCCCTGAAAGAAATCCCGAGAGTTGGCAGAGGACAAAGATAATCTAACAAAAAGAGAGAGATCAAAATAGCAGATATAAACCTATTTAGAAGGACAGGTGCTCCTAAAGCTCTCTGCCATGCTTTTCCTTAAAACCCATTTCCAGGTAAATCAGCGTGAAGGTCACCACATTGGCTGAGAGAACCCCTTGTCCTTTGTCGCTGCTCAGAGGGTATCGATTTGCATGGCTCTCTTGGTTTGTTGATTACAGTATGTGCAAAGCAATTAACACCTCCAAAAGCCCAGAGTGAGCTTCCTTGAGATGAGTGCAATTATCACGGAAGCAAAAATCTAAGTTCAAACTATACTAAACCACCACATAAAGTGCAATTAGTAAAGAGAGAAATAACTTATTTGCCCTTTTACAGTCATGAAACTTAGAATCATAGAAACATTTAGTTTGGAAGATACCTTTAAGATCACTCAGTCCAACTGTTTCCCCAGCACTGCCAGGTCCCCACTAACCCCTGTCCCTCGGCACCACCTTGACACGTCTGTTCAACCCCTCCAGGGATGGGGACTCCACCAGTGCCCTGGGCAGTCTGGGCCAGGCCTGGACAATCCCATCAGGGAAGAAATTGTTCCTCAGGGCCAACCTAAACCTCCCCTGGTGTAGCTTGAGGTCGTTTCCTGTCTCTTGTTCCTGGGGAGAAGAGACTGACCCCCACTTTGCTCCAGCCACCTGTCAGGGAGTTGTTGAGAGCGAGAAGGTCTCCCCTGAGCCTCTTGTTCTCCAGGCTAACCCCACCCCGCCCAGGTCCCTCAGCCGCTCCTCAGCGCACTTGTGCTCCAGATCCTCTAGACAAAAGTAATTGAAAAAAAGTCAGTGAAAAGCCACATATGCAAGGAGAAACAAGCCTTAGAAGTTACATAAATTACTGTTTCTGTCTTAATTTCACCACCTCAGGTAAGTTAAGCACGTGCAGCCATCAAATGAAGCTTGACCAGTACCTGCCCTTTGTCTGAGCTTTTACTGAACTCTTTACTGCAAGTGTCCAAACAGATGAGTAACAGGGGTAGGAATTTTTTTTTCTTTCAGCCTTCAGGACCACTCCCCTGGCAACAGCTCCTCCTTGTAAGTTAACTAGTTAACTCTTCAGGTTCTTTTCCCTAGCACAAACTTTCGAGCCCCCTGAGCAGCTACCAGGGGCACAGTCAGAGGCTCCCTACCTCTATGAAGGACAGACCGACAAGAATATGTTTCTATAATCTCTGTTTCCCTTTCCAGAGGAGCAGAGAGGCAGTGACTAATGATTTGCACAGCCTTCTGCTCAACGCCCTGTCACAAACGATGCTGCTTACTTGGAGCACTGCAGGAAAACAGCCTAAGCTAAAGCACGTGGGAGGTAGGTGCTGGATTTGCCATCTGTAAAATGGGGATGTTAATACTTAGCAATAACACAATTATATAATGATGAAACAAACAGTACTTGAAGTGTTTTTAAGAGAGATAAAGAGGCTATAAAAGTATTCGTTGCTGTTACTAAACAAGCATTCTGAGGTGAGCAACTTCCATATGCACTATGCCAAAGACATTTAGCAACAACTTCTCTATGGTAGCTGGAAGAGTATCATGCGTGAAGAAGCCATGGAAATATTTTCTATGGCTAGCTAATTAGGCCTCTGAAAAGCTAGTTTTCTTTGTGATGATCCGCGAACCATCAGTGACAACAAGGATCTTTCAAGTCGTCAAGAAAGGTCACAAAGTTATTGCAGGAAAATAAGAACCACCCTGGAAATGGCTCAAAAAAGAGAATGTGGAATCTCCCACCTGCGAAGGGGCAAACAAAGCAGGCAGTGAAAAGATGAGAGCTGACGTGTGTCATGTGTGAAGAAGACAGAGTGGATAACAAGAACTGACATGTGGGAAGAGGCCTCGGTCAAATTGCCAGAAGTTCCAGAGCTGGGATACCTTGCTGAGGGCAGCTGAGGAGGGGCAAGATGAATGTGCCATGCCATCTTTAGAGGTCAAGACTACGCGACACCACCCCAACTGCCACACAATCCAGGTAGAGAAAGGAAACTTCCATTCCTTCCTGCAACACAAAAATTGAAAGGAAATCTAATAATTAGCCTATTACAGGATAGTCAATCATTTAACTACTGAAAATCAGGGGACACATATTCTAATCTCATTTCACTTGAGAAATCCTGTTGCTTTTATTGGCAGAATTTGTGCCACTGATGGGAAATCTCTCATTCTGACTTCAAGAGCAGTTGTTCTCTTGCGGCCTGATTCATTAAGTTAATGGGACACTTTCTCCTGACTCCTCTGAGAATAAGATCTGTGCACTGATAAATCTCAGTAGTTTCAGAAGTTCATCTAATCAAAGGTGATCTGAATGTCTTCCATCCAATTACTGCACCAAAGACAATCAGTTTCGTAACTCTTCCAGATAGCGCCTTTTCAGCTGGGCCCATCAAGCCAGGAAAAACAGTTCCTTGCACTTCATTGTACATTGGTATCCTTGCCTATAGCTCCTGCCGGCTCAGAAAGGCAAGGGGCAAGCTGGGGGCAGGGGAGAGAGCAGAACGGTATCTTTTATGCCAGCAGAAAGAAGTGGGTTTAAGAGTTTAGGAAGGATTCAGGGTTTGATGTCGTTTTGTCTAAATCGCTACAACCATTTCTGGATTTTGAACCCCAAAGTGCAAAACCCCTTTCTGTGAATATTTTCTCCTGTTCCAGCATATCTTCCTTCCAGACACTGGTCACTCTTTCTTCACGACTTTCACCTTGCTACCCTTCACAACTCCCTGTTTTTCCTAAATAAATAAGCTATGTGGTAATTTCTTGTTCCCTGACTCATTTCCACTACCAAGTAAGTCTCTTCTGTACACTTACACTATCCACAGCTGCAAGACAGAGACAGACACACACATTTGAGGCACCCTCTCCTGACTGGAAAAAGGTCAAAGTGATCTCTGCTTGTGGTACACAATAATTCATTGTCCTTACATTCCAAGCTATGACCAAGACACTACATTTTGCTATGCATTTTACGATGTTTAATGCACCCACGTGATAGTCAGAAAAGGTCTTGCAATAAAAGCAGTAATCCCCATTTTGCCAATGGAATTTAAATCAGGAAAACCACCTGCTTTACACTTCCCTGGCGCTGGTGATTAGATTCTGTTATGTGCATGGCAGCATAGGGGAAAACAGGCCAGTTGAAGCTGATGTATAAGCAGCCTTGCTGTTTGTAGGAACTCGGTGCAGGCTTTGGAGTTCTTTGTCATGCTGTCTTGGATTGCCTGTCTGATTCTGCAGCACTGGGCAGCTCTGTTTTTCTTGAGAAGCACTGGAAACCAGGGATTGCACAAAACCAAAGGGAGGGTGCCTCACTTGCCAAATTTGGCTGTTCTGATTGCAAAGTGTTGGTGGGGGTGAAGAAGGTCATACAAAAGGTAGTATAAAACCCCACCATACAGCGCTGGTCTCCTTCCGCACTGCCTGCCTGCTAATTATTGGCATTTCAGCACACCTAATGGAGGTGAGAGATGGAGCAGCTCAGCTGCTACCTGACAATAGGTAACCTCATCGGGGCCATGTGTTTGGGCTGAGGAATTGTCAGGGGGTTAAAATGCCCACACTGAAAGGAAGAGAGGACAAAAGGGATAACGGCTAAAATTTATCTGCTTGTACTATCCATTCTTACTAAGGACCAGATAAAGCAAATGTTCCTACTTCCATCAAGGGCATTTCTTCTGTTTAATGAGCACATAGGAAAGAGACACATTGTTCAAGTACAAGGGTTCAGTTTGCAGCAAGCCACAAATCACATTTCATTTATCAGGCCTACAGATGACAGGATATCATCAAATCCCTGGAGAGTCATATTCATTAAAAAGAAATCTTAAGTAATTACAACAATTAATTGACTTGAAACTGTTTCGGGTGGAGAAGGTTTACATAATTCATTTGCCAGACAAAACAAGCCTTATGAAGTCAGGGCAACATATTATTTAGATGCAACCTCCCCTTCCTGTTGTCAGAATAACACCAAACACCTGGAGACAGCGGACATGGGCAAACAAACCAACAAAAGACAGAAAAGCAGCTCAGCTCGGTGTAACTTCATGAAAGGGATAATGCTGCACTGGCCTGCTCGTGCCATTACTTAAAAACCTGAGAATAAAACATTCTCACATTTCTCCTTGTGTTTATCCTAAATAGGCAGAAGATTTGTAAGGATTAATTACGTAAGAGGAAATCTAGGGGGAAAGGGATAATAAAACCCTTCACACAACCTCTGCACAATGCAAACATCCTCTCTGTCTCATTCAGGCAAATTCAGCCTGAAGTTTCCTCCAGGTTGTAAATGCACGGACATGTTTCACTCCTTCCCGCTGACTGATGCTGAATTTACAGGTATCACACTGCCATTCTCACGTCCCTACCAGCAGTGAGCAGAAAAATTCCTCAGATGGGTCCTATTATGCTATCCAGTATTTTCCCGTGTTCCCTCATCTGCCTGTTTCTCTGCTTTACTTCTTGCTTTATAATCCTTTTACAAATCGAGGCAGAGGTACTCCTGGTTTGTGTGTGTTTGGTCTCTAATACGGGGTGATGTTAATCCATGAGCAGGACTTCTAGGTATTGCCAGAAAACAGGCACGGCACTGAGATTTCCACAGTAACTCCAGTGTCTTGAGAAAGTTCTCTAAGTGCTCAGACCATTTTAAAATATGTTATTGTTTTCCTTGGTGGCCTCTGTTGGAATTCCACTTCTCTGCGCATACATAGCGGTATCTTTGGGGAAATGAATGAAAAGAATAGTCATGCTTCAAAAAACCTGTTTGCCAGAATAACAGCCACAGAAAAGTAAGCACCAGAAGTACTCTGGAATGCTTATAAAAGCATTTCAATTCATTGTATAGGTGTGCATGTCATTTATCATACAGTTTCACTTGATGAACAAGGAAAATATTATTGTGAGACTTAAAAAACTAGTTTCCTGTATCATTAACTTAGACAAATCTGCAAGAAGTAGGCGATGCCCAATGCAAATGATTAATGACATGCAGTGTCATCCGATAGGCTGACAACTATCAGGGCCCATATTTGACAAGGAACAATGACAATTTTTTAACCTGTTAAAGACCATGTCAGTTTGGGAGTTTCTGGCCTCTGCTATCTGCCTGCTATGTCCTGTCACTACAGAGATCCTCCTCTCATTTCAAAGCTCTTCCTATGATATCTGTAGAAGAAGAAGAAAAAAAAATTCTTATTTCTGGTAGTGTCATACACTGAGAGGATAAATTAAGAATTTCCCATGTTTTCTGCCTATCTATAATATCAGGACACTAATTTCAGATATGTCCTGTCTAATTTCCAGATATTCTGAATGTTCTTTAAGTTACCATTGCCTGCCTTTGAAGTGGGTAGTTTGAGCTGCCTGCCACAGTGGAGAACCCCCCACACTTAAGGCTTTTAATAGGGCACCTTTTCCATTTGCACAAACTTGTAATTAGAAAAACTTGGCTTACATGAATTCCAGCCCTCTGACAAAACGCAAGTATTGCAGGTCATTTTGGTTTTCTTAACTCATCAACTAGTCAGCCTCTGTCCATCAAAATAAGGTAATAGGACTTTTATATGCTTTATATGTTGAATCTGCAATTGATGAAGACAGAGCACAGCTTTGCTGCTGTGGTCTGGTAGGACAAGTTGGGGTTTAAAACACCAGCATTGTGTTTCCCTCTGACCATAGTGGGAAGCGTAAAAAAAGAACAGAATATATAAAAGCACTATGCATGTTATTTCTAAACATTTTATACAAGTCTGAGGCAATGAACCCATCACAAATAAGACACCATGACTGCGGCAATGATTAATGAGATTCTAAGTGCAAGTAGAAAATATTATTTTCTGCCTAAGCACACAATCACGATATTCTGCAAGTTTTTTTCAATATTCCACACAGGACACGTGTGCTGGAGCCTACGCAGCAGAAAGGATGCATTTAAGTAGCATAGATAATCTGCAGACTAAGTTTCAGACCATTGCAAACGCAGACAACCAGGAAAGAAAACCTACTAAACCTTCGATTAGGCAAGCAAACAAAGTAAAAATCTTACCAACAGGAGAAAATGAGCTTGATGGCTGATTGCGGATCGTGGCCAGGGTCAGGGCTGATCCTGCCGCAGCTCCCACGGAGGCAGGTCCCACCTCAGTGTGGGGCCATGCCTGCTGGGTCCTGAGCTCGTGCCTGCCAGAAACTCTGCCCTGTGCCCCTAAACTGTCTCATCTTGGGAGTCTAAATCCAGATACCCCTTGCGGGGGGGAGAGAAGGCTCGATCCTTGCGTTCCCACTGACCCCCAGGGCCAGGGTTGTCCCTGCACTGGGGCTCCCAGAGACACTCCATCTCCAGACGGAGGCGATTCCCCAGGCAGACCCCTCTCCTCTCGGGCCCCTGATGCTCAGGGAGCTGTGACTGCACCCAGGGTATTTCCTCGTGCAGGTTTATTTTCCCCAGGGCACCCTCCGCCCCTGTGGCGCTATGCTGGGCCACAGCTGTCCGCAGGAGCCGGCCATGCACGGCCTCCACACTTCTAAGGGGGCTTTTATGGAGACAGAGCCCTGCTGGCGCTAGCACCAAAAGCAGGGGATTGCACCACCGCACGGCCCTCCTGCCACAACACTTCTGGCCTTGTCCTTGAAGAAACCATTTAAGCGGAGTGGGGTTGAAGCCCCAGGCTGCCAGCTCCTGCCATCACGGGCCCTCTCCTTGCTCCTCAGTGAGCCACCCCTCTCGCTGCTGCTGCTGCTGCTGCCGCCGCCGCTGCCGCTGCCGCTGCGAGCCGTGGCAGCAGCCTCTCTCTGGCCTGGGTCAGGTGGTGGGACCGGGGAGTTCCCCCCAGCTGCCACCGTTCTCCCCTCACAAAGTGCTGTGGGAGCCAGGGAGGCCCGGGCAGGCTGCAGCCCTCCGATGGAGGGAGCTGCTTCCCTCCCCGCCCCGCTGCCTCACTGCTCCCACCAGCTCAGCCGCCTGTCCCTGATACTACCCATGTCCTCACAGACTTGTGAAAACCTTGTGTGTCCACGAGGCCGTGAAGAGGTGCCATCCTCTCCCACCCTCCTCGAGGTGGCAGCTGAGGCTGGCCAGCCCCAGGTCCTGCAGGTTCTACTGGGTCTGTCTGCAGTGAAGCAGGAGGATCATCACTAAACGGGCAACGCTGAAGTTCAGGGTCTCACCGTCCCTTTGTTACGTTCTTTCTTCATTGAAATTTCCACTTTTTTTCCCTGTCAAGCTTCTCCGCAACACCCAGGAGGCAGAAGGAAAATTATTATTTTTAAAGAAGTACACCTATTTTAAAACGTAGTTTGCTTTGTGTTCCAAAATAAGGAGGACATGTCCTACTCGTGATCCAGTCTCTGGATACAGATCCACACCAAACCCAGCGTGGGAGAACCCTTCGCTTTGTCTAATTAGCTACCACTGAGCGATGCTGGTGCTAAGGGAACCTGCCGGTGAAATGGACCAAATCCATTTTGTGTCCATTCAATTGCATCCATTGTGCACTGTTTGACCTCAGCAGACAACACCCTTCTCTACTTCTTTTTCTTCTCAGTCACGTTTATGATTTTCCCATGTTCTGCACAACCAGAAACACTGGAGGAACGGGACTGAAGCGAGTACGCGGGAGGTGAAACCTCTCCTTTGCCATTTGTGCTCATTTTTTAAAATGTATGCGCCTCAAAATACAGAAGAGGAATGTAAAATAACAAGGATTTAATTGAAAATATTAACTTACGCATCCAGTGTTAGAAGTGCTATGCTGATTTGCACTAAGGATCTAGCTAGGTAGAGGCATAAGGCAGATAAAGTTCTGGCAATTCTCTACTTCAAAAATGTGACCAAGCCCACTCACCTGTGCACGCCTGGTAGGAAAACAGATTGTGCCTTGCAGAAAATCCATGTCAATGCATTTACTCTTCTTTTTGTAGAGGGAAAAATTCTTTTCAGTCTGAGCTGTTAAAACATTCGAAAATTAAAATGAAGAAAACCAGAAAACAACTTTTCTTTGGAGGCTTCAGTTTTAAAATAGAACGAAGGACCAGAAAAGGATCTTTTGGCAGAGAAAACCCCAGGTCAGGAGTAATTTCATAAGGTTTATGGGGAAACACAGCAATATGAATTCTAGACCACAGGTTCAGAAGTAGTTCAACTCCCATTGACCGTGTGTGGGATGTACTCCCCCCTTGATAAGGAAACAAAGAGGTTTTAGGAATGTATGTAAGCCAAGTAACACAGCAAATCGGAGTGGTGCAGAGAGAGAATAAGAACTCCTTGGTGTGAACCGCCTTTGCCAAGTGCGTAACCTTGGCAGAAGGGGCAGCTTCTCAGGTGGCGTAAATCATTGGGGCTCTCCACTTCAGCGAAGTTGCACCATCAGGGCATCCAACTCGCTTTGTATTTCCCCCCAAAGCACAGCAAGAATGACTAAAAATGCAGAAAGTTACTGAGAGGTTTTGACGTTTTTGAGATTGTGCTGCGTTAATCCAAAATCCATTGAATGCAGCAGGAGATTTTAATTGAATCTATCGGTTTTGGATTGCCACGTTCAAGCTAAGCATGAATCTACAGCCATGTTACAAACCCTAAAAAAAATGGTGTTTGTAATGGAATTGCTGACAGATCCTTAACCATAGTGGTGCTAGCGGGAGTCACTATAATATTGTAAATAAGGTGAATAGGCTCTTCTTATCTCATTTCACAGCTGAGCACTGTATTGCCAGATAAATCAAATCAGGGTAAACGGCTTCATCTAATAAACTGGGTCAACATATAATGTATTTGTTCAGGTTTGCACTTTCATTGATTCTCATTTGATTTAAGAAGAGATATTTCAGTTTGTGTTTCCAACATTTTAAAATATCTCTTTTCCTCCTTCTCTAGAGAACAAGCAAGCACAAGAAAGAGTATGCGAGCTGGTAGCGTCACAAAACCAGCAAGTTTTCTGTTTTCTGTAAGTTCTGCTTTCTGTTTCTATGCATCTGGGAGAGAATGGGGGTGGGCAATGAGGGAGTTACTATCTCTTATCTGCATTTTCTCAATAATGTTTTAGTGATGTTTGCTAATGTATCATTCATTAACCATCAGCCACTATAAAAAACATAATCTATCTCACAAAGTGGACATTATTATCGCATTAAATCATTTCACAATATACCTGAACGGTTCCACATGAGGGGCCTGGCCTGACTGAGCTCAAATGCCTTGGGGGCAAACTCTTCAGTAGTAATGAGATACGAGGTCTGTCTGTGATGAATATGATATTACTCGTGTCAGTGGCTGTGGACTGCACCCAGAATATTTCTTCTTACAGCTTTTTTTTTTTCCCCTATTGCAAAGGAACTCAGGCAAAGCACTATTAACCCAGTAAATGAAGCTCTAAAGATCACAGAGTGTGCCCATTAGTCGACAAGATTGTGACTAATCCAATTTCTCTTGCAGGGAGCAATTCTAATGCTGCTGTAACATCTGGGGATGGCAGGGCCTGCATTACTGATGAACCTGGACGTTTTTTCTTCCACCTCTTTCTTCCTGAAGAACAATTATTACACTCACTTATTTCACTGCTTCTCCTCCCTCCCCCACACATTTGCCCCGACTCCTTCTGCCGCGATGACCTCTTCAAAGATGGTTAAAATAATATTCTGGGCTGACAGAACTGGAAAGGGTGAACACTGTGAAAGAGGCTAAAAAAGAAACCCATTGTGTTTGTAGGAGGGTGGACAGAAAATGTGCTCATTTGCTGCAGGAAAACAATCATGTTCCGCCCAAACAAGCAGAAAATGGACCTAGAACCTCTTATTACCAGTCATCATTAAAGGCTTGATATCCTGAATTGTCCCACTCTTGGAGGAGAATGCCATCTTGCTTCTACTTACTTTGGTAAAAGTACTGTGTGTTATTCTTTGTGTGGCAGTCTTACGCGTCAGGAATAGGAAGGTCCTCCTTTTCTGATTTATTTATTGTCAATTATGGAATTTCATTCTGATGTAAACTGCCACTTAGGACAGGCTCAGGCAATTTCACTTCAAGAAATGTTCTGTGATAGTAAAAAATCTATCAAATGCTGATGGCAAACACACGTAGATTGTACAGGTTGATTTTTCTGTGGTCAGAAGCAAATCTTACCTCCACCTGTCCAAAGATGCAAAAGATGCTAAATACCAGCAGAGGTTTGTTCTTAAGGTAGGGAGCAATGTGATAAGGTAGGGGAAGAGCAGATCAAGGCCAGTTTATTGTAACTTCATTTGCAGTGCTGCAATGTAGGAAGAAGTTTAGGGATGGAAAATAAGTCAGGGAATTCCGCATCTAGTTGCTTAAATCTTTGAATGAAGGAAGTTACTGTGTTCTCATAAACCAGCTGCAAGCCTGTAAATTTTAGTAGTGGTTATACTGGAGTTTCATGCTTAATCTCTCTTGTATATCTCTCATGCCAGGTTATTTTATTGGGTTCCACACTGAGAATTCAAGTCTGCTCAACATTGAGAACGTCTGAGCTAGAACTCTGCCTCCCTCAACAGCTGCTATTTAATTTTCATTATTTTATTACAGTGCTTGTGCAATATCTCTGCAGAAAATAGGGGCTGTTTAACACACCCCAGGCAGTCCAGGTCTGGAAGCAGAAATGCCTTTTCCACAACATGTTTGTATTTCTGCTTCTAACTGAACCCAGAATACGGAGTGGTATGTGAATGAGGAAGAAAGAGAGATGGTTTTAGACTACAACTTTCCTTCTTCTCTTTCCTGGAGTCCGAGGATATGCTGAGGATTCTGTTAGCTGTCAGTAATAATTCTGCAGTGGCTCCTGAATTTGTTATGAAATAAATCTGGAGAATGGCACCAGGTGACTTCAGCAAGAGTCCTTGAAGAGCTGATGCTATTCAGTATGAGGAAGAGTAATAAAAAAAGAAAGGTGATAGATGGAGACCAACATTTGCTATTGTTTGTAACAGTGTAAATGGGGCAAGTACGAAGGAAAAAGGTAACAGGTCTGAAAGTATGTAACCGCCCAGGCGCCTGGGTCATTAAACAGAAATACATGTGAATTTAGAGAAATAGAATAGATGCTGTGAACCAGATATGGGAGTATTTATTACACAGAACAGTCATGTGAGGTAGTGACAAAGGAAAGGATCAAGGCAAGAAATACCTTTGATGCTATCAGTCCAGCTGAAATACTAAAACCTGGCCATCCTGACAGTGGCTTTCATCAGCAGGAAACGAGGAGGAAAGTGGCATAGAGAGGAAATGCCATTACTGCCTTCAAGAAGCTCTAGTTGAGTTTCACAGGGAACAATCGTGTTTAATTTGAGGCACTATTCATCATTTGACAGGAAGGCAAACGATGAACTATACAGCAGTTTGTCACTCAGTTGAGAAAGAATGGAGCAAAAAGATGCATTTTGGTACAAATCCTTCTGTCAGAGTTTGGCCTAAGTAAATTAGACATATTTTGAAGTCTTCTTTAATTACCACTGTAGACTGGGAAATCTCCGTTTCTCTAATAACTGGAGATAGAGAACGAAACCCTGTCCACTCCAAGTCAGCAACAAACCCGTTACTGGGGCCACTGAGCCGAGGTTTCACACACAGATTCATTGCAGCACTTGTAAACGTGTTCATCTAATTCTCTTTGGATTTCCACCAGTACAGCTAAAGGAGAATTCACCTGGTGACGTCAGGAGATGGTCTCTAGAGTCAGAATTCTGCCCTGCCGCTTTCCAGGCCAGATTAGCGATGGCTGTGGAGTTGGTTAATGTGTGGTAATGTCACAGTGCTGGGTGAAGAGAGGTACTGCTTTTTGCCTTTGAATCGATAACAAACACCATCAATTTTGATGTCAATTTTTGCTATTATTGTCTTTTCAATTTAATTTTATTTATATTGCTGCTGCTTCTTCTGTTATCTGTCAGAAGCCACCTTCACCGTCCTTTTGGAGAGCCGAATGTGGCAAGCTGCCAGCTGGTGCTGCGAAACTGCAGCGAAACCGCTGCCGATCTCAGTGGTATCAGCTTTTCACTCACAGCTTTCAGCACAGTTTGAACACTCAAATCCAAATTCAGCTGTAAGATGATGGCAAAACGATTTTTTCAGCCTACAGATCGAGAGGCTGCCTGAAGGGTGCTACTTCCTTAAATACAACTCATTCCAGCAGCTACACTTAAGGAAAGCACAGAAATAGGAGATCTCCCACTTGACTTCAGTGGGAATCCTTTTTCCCTGAAAAAAGACACGCTGTATTTTGTTGCTAATATTGAAACAGGCACTTGCCTTCTGTCAGAGGCACTGGTAGCTGAACAGAAATCACAGGACAGCAGGTGGAAGGGATCATTTATGAAGGGTGTTATCCTGATTTACAGCCAAAGGGATTTCCAGGTGTTATGGCCATCAGCGTAAAGCAACAACCCACTGGAAAATGATTGTAAAGGAAAAGCCAACAGGTACATAAGAGGAAAGCAGGGAAACTTAGGGGATGCAGTTGTGCTAATCTAAAGGGAGTTTCATCCCTTCGTTCAGGAATAACTACAGTTCTCTCAGTGTCGTCTTGGAAGATGATTGAATGAAGTTTGTGCCTGATTCTGACAGGACTAATGGGAAAAGAGGTGAGCAACATATTTCTAAATGATAGTACAGTAAGCGGAAGTGGCCCTGCTGGTGTAGTAATGCTCTATTAATTAAGATCATCAGGAGGCATTAGGAAGGAGAAGTGGAAGAGACGGAAATGTTTAAAAAAATTATTCCAGATATTATTTATGAGCTCTATTTCTAGGACCGCAGCTAGCCTGGTACCTCTCTCAAAAATAAATGATGGAGACTGATGCTTCATAATAGGACAATTTACAAATAGAAATGAAGGAAATGTTTATAATTTTGACCTTACTGACTCCAGTAAGAGCAGTCCTTTACTGGTTTAATATTGTTTCAGTTTGTGCAGTTAAATCAAAAGGTTATCTATAATACATCTGGCACTATTAATGCAAAGGATCAGGGGTATTCAACAGACATTTATTCATTATTAATATAGATAATAAAGGATCATTTATGAGGCTACAGATGAGATTTTTATCATCAAAAGCTTAAAAAGGGAAATTTATTTTTGCTCCAGGACAGAGATGGAAAGAGTCAGTAATGGCAAATGTAAGAGTCAAGACAAAACCATCAAATTCATTCTTTTCCTGAAGACAGCCAGGACTCGATAGCAACAGATTCAAAACAAAATAAAATTAAATGTTTTTGCTGTAAAACCTTTTTATTGACAGGGAGGGGCTTTCAGTGCCAGCGTGGCTTGCTTTGGTTTTGTCTTTCAGCGAGACAGCTGTCAGCGCTTTTCCCTCATGCAGCCGTGCTGTCCAACGCCTTGTAAGCAGACGTAGAGTGGGAGAATGCACAGGCATCTCCGGAATTTCTGGGAGCTGTTTGAAATTGAGCTCTTCAAGAGTGAAAGTGAGCTGTAGGGACTCTTCGTCGCTGGGTGCAGGTGTCACAGTCTATGTTCGGTGTTTTAGGAGAGTACCTCTGTGCCATGTGACAGAGTATTTGCAATTAGTAGAAGGGCGTTGCACAGGAGAAACAGAACGAAAACCGGGTAAAATATAGAATTTTTTGCTGTCTCGTAATTGCTGGTATTTACAGAGGGAGAAAGGACCTCTAGGGCTGCTGAGATGCTTGTAAAGTGGCGGTCCTTGATTCGTCAAAGCCAGTGGAGATCCCTTAATATCCCAGGACCCATAACAGTTCTTGAGCCTGCCCCTGCATTCCCAAGGCTGTGGCTGCCCAGTAAAGCACCGCCTGCACGACTGGTGGGTGCCAGGATACTCAGAGTTAAGGCTAAAACTCTCTCCTCATTTCACCTATCAGTCTTATCTAGGGCAGTCACTTGAATCAGCTTCTAGGGTTCTCAGAACATTCAATTATCTTGTTTCCCATATGATCCACGATACCCAAGGGTGGATCTGGAATTTGATGAAGTTGTTTCTGATCTGAGGGTATGGACTGACCAGTCTGCTGGAGATGACCTCAAATCCTCACTAGGAACAGTGGTAGTAGGAAAATAGAATTGAATGCGCTGGAAAATTAATTTCATTACTGAGATACTATCCTCACATTGTCTAGAGTTTGGGTACAATTCTGGAAATCCTCACTCACCGTCCCTTTCCCCCCTTAATTTCTTTGGCCTTTTTCATGTCAGAAAAAAGAGTTCACATTCTCCTTGCTCTTTGTGGGAGTTACAGAAATCGTGTAGCTATTTCTCAATCAAGCAGATGAAACCTGGCATGCAATATAGAAATGAGTCAAGAGCAAATTTGAGGTATATGATCTCAGAGTTTTTTTGGTTTTTTGGGTTTTTTTTTAAAGTTTCTGACTTTTTTGTCAAAATCTCATTTAAAAAAAAATTATTCTAAGGACCTGGGGAAAAAAAAGTCTTTTCTGAAAATTTATCCCATAGAGGAAAAACCTACAGGGTTGTATCTGGATCTCTTTTCCCTTCACTCCAAACTGAATAGGGTTTGAATGTTTTGGAATTGAAACTGTGAATAACACTTGAATATAAAATAAATATTTTATAAACAAATTATTTTACCCTGAAGATGGAGAATGGGGAATGGTCCCTGGATGGGCTTAAGAACTCCGAATCTTCATCACATGTCAGAACTTGTTGTAGAATGATGTACCACAGGGAGTCAACGAGAAACAAAGCAGACCACAATGGGAACTTCTGTGCCAAGCTTTCTTTTCGCTGTCATTCCAGCCTCTAACCCCACATGATGACAGGTTAGCCCTGACTATTCTAGCTGAGCCTAATAAGTTACCTTTCCAGCTGTCCATCTCCACTTCCTACAGATAGTACTGTGAGCAGAAAGAGTTTGCGGGGTTTGTAAGTACCCTTGCAGAGGCCAGGTTTGCCCACTGCAGGGATTTTCAGTCCTTATACAACTCCCTTGTCAAACCTCGTTAGTTTTGCCTTCCTTCAACACATGACACTGGACAAAAACGCTGTGAATAAACTTTCGACTGCAGGACAGCCCCCGTATTGCAAATGAGTTTTAACTTTTGATTATCCATCCGAGTTTATATTGAAAAAGGAGTGTTTTGAATAACAAGTTAATTTAGAGAATTTGTCAAGTTTTATATATTCCCTCTCCTTTCTCTCCTTGTGACTCTGACAGGAAGAGTTAAGAGATTAGATAAGGTCATTGCTTGTCCCAGGTGCAGAACACCCTGCCAATGAACAGCTACAGATGTAATTAAAGAAACGGCTGTAGCAACATCTGTACTCACTCCTGGATGCTGGTAGAGACCTGTCAACATGCACTGATGACCTTCAAGCTGCAGAATACTTGAGAGGTCATCGAAAATACGAAGAAGCAAAGCGGCTGGTAAGTCTGAAAACAAGGGGGGCTATTTTTTTAGCTGGGCAATGCCCTCTCCCTCAACCACAAAAGAGTAAATCCTATGTGACACATGATACAGGTGCCACAGTCTTTTTTTATCAAGAGAAGCTTCTTTAAATTCAAGAGAAGCAATCGGAAAGACTTTAGATGTGAAGAAAGTGAGGAGAAAGCGATTGATACATTAGACAAACCACACCTGCCCAAGTCATTAGCATGAGGGAGGGAGGAAGGATACCATGGTTAGTGCACAGAGAAATGCAGTGTATAGACAGAAACAGCTCCGAAAGCATCCAGCTAATTAAAGGCCCGAAACAGGAAAGTATTTCTCACATGAGCAGTCAAAATGGTAATCAAACCACCGCGGTAAGGACAACGCGTGAGGAAAGGTTTGCTGTCAAGGCCTGACTGAAGTAAATGCGTGAAAAGCCTGCACTGATGATTAAATCCTGTGCTTGTTAAAATGTAATAATTCCAGTGACAGGGAAGAGGTTTGATTAGTGTGCTTGGACAGGAAGGCATTATTATGGAGGAGTGATTTATGGTATGCAGCGGCATAAAATTCTCAGGGTTTTTTGTACGTGTTTGAACAGATTCCAAGGGTATTCTTTTCACAAAGTACTGCCATGCTCAATTAAAAGCATTCATTAATTTTCCTAAAGAGGATAGGTACTTCTGTTGGTTTTAGTCAAAAAATACTTTTTCCACTTGTAAATATTGTGTTCGTGGATTTTTTTTTTACATATTAAACAAAGAACAAAAAAATTTTTGCTCTTGAGTAATAGAGATTCCATGCAGAGAGGTGGCATGAGCTCTGTGTTAGAGTTATTCCTTGTGCTGCAGATTTTAAAGAATAATAGTTCCTGTTAACTGAGTGTATGTCTCATGAAGTATCAAATATAGTCCACTGAAATCACTGGGAATCTTTCTGCTGATGTGGTGGACTTTAGACGAAGGCAACAGGTCTGCCAGCTCTTCACAGAACACTGTTCTTCTCCATTTAAAAGCAGATTAATGAGGATTTACTCTGTTCTGGAACCCAGCCTCCACTGGAGGAGGCCATCTCTTTTCAAAGGTTCGTAGTGAAATGGTGATGGGCAGTGGGCACAAGCTGCAGTAAGAACAACTCCGATTAAATATCAGGAAACATATTTTCCCAATGAGAGCAGCCAAATATTGGAACACGTTGCCAGAGAGGCAGCACACGCTCCATCCTTGGAGATACCCATACTTGCCAGGCCAAGGCTTTGCACAACTACTTGGACCTGCTGTGTGCTGTGGTTGAACCATCTTACCCAGAGGTTCCTTCCAGTCTGAACTATTCTATGGATCTGGGTAAGTACTATTCATCTCACAAGCAGAGACTTGCTACAACTGAAATTTTCATGCCAGTTCCATACATTATCATGCATTGAAATAACAACAGATGTTCATCTGGTGGGTTTTCAGCAGATTCAGGTTCAGTTTAACTATTCTTTACTGTATTTTCTTCTCAACAATAGTTGCTGTTGTAATTAAGTGTTGAAATTCATTTTGTGCTGTGCCATAAGCAATAAAGTTTTCAAGGAATAAATTATTGACAGTAGAAGATGTGCATTGCTAACTGGTGTGTGTTTTTCTCAGGCAAAACATCATCGATGCAAACAGAGCATCTAGTGTACATACAAGGCTAAGTGATGTCTTATGCAAAACAAAACACTGCTAAAAGTTGAGGCTACGGAATGAAGCGCTCAAAATACTGGAATCAATATAGCTTGTGCAGGATTAAAATTCAGACCGTAGTCATGTTCATCTGAAAGAGAGATGAAATTCAGTGCAGATAAAGGGAGTTTCTCGCAGGCTGCCTTGCCATGGAAGCGTGAGGTTTACAGGCAGTCAGGAGCTGGACAAACTCAAGGAGGAGAAATCCAGTGAGAATTTCATAGACGGAAACCCCCTCTGGCTCTGCAAGTCCCAGAGCTGCAAATGTTCCGATACCTGAAGCATAATCCAGGCCACTCTGCATCCCAGTTTCCATTTTCAAATAACCTCCTTTTGGTCCACAAACGGGAAAGAAAGGGGGCAAATTACACCCCACTGGAATAAGCCTTTGTCCCAAAGAGGTGTTCAAAGTGCGATGAGGTGAGAAATACGTTACAACTGGCACATCCAACATGCTTGTGTGCATCCCTGAGATATAGATCTATGTATTTTTTATTATTAATACCAACAAAGGCAGGGCAGGGGTGCAGCAGGCCTTAGTTCCTGTCTTTGGGGACTTTCGTCTTTAATATAGTCTCTTAAAAATACATGCATTGCTACATTTTTCATTACCCTTAATTTTTTCATCAATCACGTTAATTTATACAGGGGGCACTTAATAATAGCTAATTAACACTTATGACTTTTTAAATTAAAAGACCTTTGGAGAGATTACTGCTGATTGCGAAAAGGTTTTTGTTCCTCCCATTAAAAAGAGGAAGAAAGAGAGACTGAAGATCTGGCTCGGGCATACGAGGGGAACTTCCCTCTTGCTTCACCAACCACCCAACAAATGAACCCGCAAAGTCCTGCACGGAGGCGACACTGCTGTTAGCCTGCACTGCTGAAAGGTGCCATTATCTTAACTGATTATTAAGCAGCATATATATTATTCAGAGTGACCTTTAAATAGCTGAAAATTAAATCATAATTTACTGGGGAGATAGCTAAAATCATGTAGCTATTATTACCAAAAAAAGGAGCATGAGCTCACCCAATCTCCTGAAATATTATTACCAAATGCAGTGAAGAGAGAAAAAGCAGTGAATGCTGACAATGAGAAGGCTTTCATGGGTGTAAGTAATATTTTTTAATAAACCCCCTGTTCTTACCGTGAGAACTTGCCCATGTTTAATTGTCAACTGCATTCACTTTTGGATCTACAAGGGAGCTGTTGGGGGTCCCACCACTTTCCCTCTCTAGTTAAATGACTGTACGATTCCTTCCTTTAAGAAAAATGCATTTCTCATCGTTGAGTCTATTTGCTAAACACTTCCAGTGGGCTCTAAATCTCTGCGATCCAGCCATAGAACTTTGTTTTAAAGCAGCAGTGAGGTGTTTTTGTTGGTTTTGTGGTTGTTATTATCATTATTATAATAATTACTATAGTAATAATAATAATATTTTAAGAATAACCTATCCTCCTTTCTTTTTATTATTATTATTATTGTTATTATTATTATTATACATTCCACCAGTAGATGTCTCCACCTCCTGACAGACCCCACAGAAATACTCTGCATCCATAACATCTCTGAGGTCTTACCCCCACACTGATGATGAGAGCAGGGAATCCGGCTCAGAAGGACAATATTCCACACCTGAAGCAACCTCTAAGCACCTCCTTCACAAGCAGTCTCACTCCAGCTGCTCCGGGGTCTGCGGGAAGGCTGTCGCTCATGTCCAGCACTTCCTCCCACATGCGCCCAAGGCCACGATACTTCTGCTCTTGGACAGTGAGACGATATGGGTGCTGGCAGCAAATGCTGTTTGTGGATCTCTGACCTGGATCACATGCAGGCAGGCTCACACATCCTGATGGGATGGATTAAAAACATCCAAATGCGTTAATGAAGGTGATTGAACTTAACAGTCTCTGCTTAATAACCTTCCAAGAACTGGGTGTGGGCTTTGGGTGTCTTTTCAGCAGTTAGATACCATTGCACCAGACCATATACTATCAGAGTATATGGTCCACAAGTCCACATGTAGAGTCAGTCTACAGAGGTGATAATCATAAATTACCAGGAACAATTAAGAAAATAAATAGAAAATGCAGCCATCCTGGATCTGGCAATGTGAGAACAACCGAACTTCAAACTGGAATTGCTTTTCCACTCGGGATACGTTGTCTTTTACCGTCAGATGAGTGCATTGCTTCCACATAAGAGGATTGTCCTCTGAAAGAGCTCAGTGGAGCTGATGACTCCCTTAACTTGAGCTATACAAGGTGATGTCCTGGCTCTCTGACAGGTCCGAAATGAGGGAAGAAGCCAGTGGCACCACAGGGTACCGGTTTTGAGCACTGCAGGCCTCTGCTGCCCTTTCGGTTACAATTTTCTGCAGTAAAGAAATGTGAAGCTCCCACGCCAAAAATTGGTCTCAGATGTTGAGACCATCTTAGAGTTCGGGCAGCAGGAGCTGGCAGCAGAGTCATCAGGGGCAACGTTTGCCAGCATTGCTCTGTGGTGGGACTGGAAATGCAGCGAGGGCACTTACCTCACATCAGGAGGAGACCAGCTCATCTCAGGGATCAAAGCAGTACAATGGAAGAAACTCTTCAAGTGGGCAGCAATGCAGTGCAGAAGTCACTGAACGTCCTGGTGAACTGGAGCAGGATTTACGCATAGATGATGTCATACAAGCATATTCCAGTAACCACCGCTGCATTTTGATACTGCCCCAAGATGTGAAAATGTGCATGAACCAGAAGAGTTGTACGGCATTCTGCAGGGAAATAAAAATAATTGTAAATAAAACCAACAAGTAAATACTCATTATTATATCTTGGCAATTTACTTGACAATAGACCACATAGTTACTACCAACGCCCCTCATGTTAGAATTTCATGCTACAAGTGTCTTCACAGTTGAAAGTGAAACTGCTGGGGTATACTTGTTGAATTACCAAACATTCAAATAATAATAACAATTAAAAAGGGATTTGAAAAAAATAAGCTTCTGTTTACAGTGATTTTCAGTCTATCACAGAAATGTTTACATCTCTCTTGCCCTGTAATCCACAGTTCCAGAAGGTTCCTGAGTTTTTCTCTCCCTACCAGCAGACACTTGTGCATCGTTATCAGTAACAGCACCAGTGATTCACACTTACTTTACCCTCCCAGAAGAGCTCAAATGCTCTGCAGACAGTAGTGCATGAAGTCCTGACCCAGCTCATAACAACCAGCAGTGGAAATACCGTCCCTAGATGTGGGAACAGCTGGCGATCGATCATCGGCAGAAAATCAAGACATAATCGCTTTGGTAAGCAAGAAGCCGTGGGATCAGTGAGCAGCTGCAGAAGACACGGGAGAAAGAAAACTGCCAGTTAAAAATAGGTGCTAAGGACTGTAAATACTTGTAGCAGACAAGTGCTGGGAAAACAGGGAGTAGAGGCTGAACTGATAAGATAATGGGAAGTTACTGCTTTAGTGGAAAATCACTGCTTTAGAGACAGAGGGTATATAAGGCTTGCTGTGTCACTAGATAAAGGTCTGCGTTATCACTCTCATAAAGTGCGTGCAGTCCGTCATTATCCGTCCCCGACAAATGGTGACCCCGATGTGATTTTTCCGACGCCGAGGAAGGAGGACGACCCCCGGGAAGAGCACCGACGCCAGAGCGGATTGATGCCAGAGCGGGAGTGGGTGCGGCTGAAAAGCGAATCCGGATTTGTATGACGTGAAAGGTATACTGGGGAGTGGGATGGGGCAGACAGCGTCCACGCCAGCTGAAAACGCGATAGTCACCCTATTCCTGCATATTCTCTCTAAGAGAGGAATTAAGTATGACGAATACAGTCTAAGACTTTTATTCATATGGTTAAAAGAGCGGGGCTTCTCCCCAGACACACAAACTGCTTTCGACCCCTGGAAGTGGGAAGAGGCAGGCAGTGTGCTGTGGGAGGCTATAGCCGCCGGAGATAAAAAGGCTGCACAGCTGGCGACTACTTGGAAGATGATGAAAGTGGCGATTCATGATATACGAGTGGAAGGCAAATTAGCCACAGAAGTCCGCAAACTGATAGCTGGAAAAGGCGAGACTGAATCGGGGACAGCCAGGGCAGCGGCGAGTGTGGTAGAACCTTCCGCACCCCCGGGGGAGCCCCCAGGACAGGACACTGGGGACATTGTGCGAGTGCGGTTGCCGTCACAGTGTCCCTTGCCATCCATTGCCGTACAAACTGAATCAGTAGAATTTAAAGCGGCAACGACTATGACAGGCAGAGAGGAGGAGGAGGGGCCGTTACCACCTCCTCCCGAGCCCTCGGTGAGAGTGAAATCGCAGCCAAAACCGTCGTGGCTGTGTCTCTCACCCGGTTCATGGGATGATGCGCCAAAAACCCTTATAGCTGACCCACGAGCGACCTGGATGGAAATGCGACACCAGGCGGTGAAAGACGGTGACCAGAACATCGCAGCATTCCCCGTTGTTATGATGGGTAACGGCCAGCCTGAACATAGACCTCTGCACTGGGACATGGTAAAAGAACTACAAAAGGCGGTCACACAGCATGGTTTGTCTGCACCATTCACTAGGGGGCTCCTCGAAAATATCATGACAGGGCAGCTCATGACACCATTTGACTGTGAACAACTGTGTGGTATGATATTAACTCCCGTGCAGAGGCTGTTGTGGCAGGACAAGTGGAGAATATTAGTTACTGAGGAAACACTCAAAAACTTGGACAGAGACAAGAATGATGAGCTGAGAACCATAGGACCTGATCAGATGCTGGGCAAAGGGGTATTCACGGATCCCCGGGTGCAGGCAAGGTTGCCACATAGTGCATTGCGCACGTCTGCACAACTAGCGATGAGAGCCTTGATGCAAGTACCCGAATCCGGTCGATCGGAAACGTCATTTACAAAAGTATTACAGGGGCCCAATGAGCCTTATATGCAGTTCGTCGATAGGCTGCGCGATGTAATCGATAAGCAAATTGAGAACGTGGAAGCGAAAGAGTCCCTGATGCTGAAATTAGTAGTGGAAAATGCAAATTAAGACTGTAAGCAGATTTTGCAACATTTGCCACTGGGAACCACTCTAGTTAAGATGATAGGGGCGTGCAACCAAATAGGGACGGTGAGCCACGGTATGACCGCACTGGCACAAGCCTTTGCAGCCTCATTGAACTACAATAAAAAAACGTGTTTTAATTGTGGCAAAGCAGGTCACCTTCGAGCACAATGCCGTCAAAAGGGATCGCGACCCCCAGTGTGAGGCCAACAACAACAGCGACAGGAAAGAGGAGAAACCACTGAAACGGGAGTCATGGTAACTTGTGAGCAATGTGGAAAGAGAAACCATACGGCGGCACCATGCCATTTTAAGTTCCACAGAAACAGGCAAAACCTAAGTGGGCCGGGAAACCGACAGATGAGCGCGTATCTGGGACGCGCGACGACACAAGTGTCCCAGCAATGTCATCAGGATCCCCAGGATTCTTGGAACGGCACGCCGCCCGAACCATTGGGAGTGCAGGAGTGGATGTGGAAACCATAAGGGAAGAGACATTATGGGATTCTGCAGTCCATTGTCTGGACTCGAATCCAGATGGACCATTGGGACAAGGATTAAGCGCACTGTTGTTAGGGCGCTCATCAATGACTAAACTCGGGGTGTTTGTACAGCCCGGAGTCATTGACAGTGATTATGAAGGTAAAATCAAGATTATGGTATGGACCCCAAGCCCGCCAGTGACAATCCCAGCTGGATCGCGCATAGCGCAACTGGTTCCATTCAAGACCCCGACCCGTTGGTACAATTATCTAAAGCAATATATGTCTTGAATTATCTCAGGTATGTACAAGGGCCAGAATCGACTGACATAACCCCCATGATGTTGCATTGGAAAGGTAAGAGCAGCCAAAGACAGAACTTGTCTGGTGATGTATTGGTATTGTTCAAGGATGGGGACTCTCATCAATGGAAAGGCCCGGTGCAGCTATTAACGTGGGGGCAAGGGTATGCTTGTGTTGTTACAGATCAAGGACCTCGCTGGATCCCAGCTAGGTGTGTGAAGCCATGGAGAGACACAGCAAGTTCTGGTGATTTGTCATCTTCAGATGTGGATGGAGCGGACTCATGATGATGGTGTCATCGAATGTTCTCTCCAGCTATCGAAACAAGGATCCTTTAGATCCGGACCGGTAGACCCAGAGAAGGAGCCAGATCTGTATCCACTGGACCCTCGCAAAATATGGTTCAACATTTGCAAACAGGCAGTAAAAGAGGGTGACTTGGACTTCTTAAAGGACCTCACCGTATGCCCGATAACCTATGAAGCAAATCGGCGACCGAGGTGGGAGCCCATCAACTTTGGTATCGTAAAAGAACTCCGACGTGTGGTCAAAGACTATGGGGTCAAATCCCCGCATGCGATGATCTTACTTAAAACGATGTTTGAAATGTATGTATATGTCCTCATGATTTTAAGACGATAGCTCAGTTACTGTTGACAAGTACTCAATATATAATTTGGAGTGGGATGTGGAGAGCTGCAGTGGTGCAAAAAGCACTTGAGAAGTTGGAGCGAGGCAGTCGACGCTCGTGCACCCACCCTCCCCACCCCGCTTCGGCTTGCGCACACTGCACTACCTGCCAGGCACCCAGCCTGATCCGAGCACTGCCTCTGCCCTGAGCTCACCGGGGGATCTCGACCGCCCACCCCCCCGCCCTGTCCTTGGTGTTGAAGATCAGAGCCATCCCCGCTGCAGCTGCCCCCAGCCCCCCCACACTTTGGCCAGTAGGCGGTGCCCCCTGCCCTGTGTGCTCGGTACGCTGTTTTTCCAGCGCAGTGCACCGAGCGGCCTTGATCTCTTAAAGTGAAAAACAAAGTGATGTTTTCTTCCCACTTGCAGGATGGCAGTAACAGTGGGATGGTGTTTTGGGTCAGTGCTTCTGACTTGCTGCGCCCCCACCGCGGCCCACAGGATTTAGTGGTGACCTCGGTCTGCACAGCAGACGGTATCAGCGAGTTGTGTCCGAAATGCAGGAAAGGATATCGCTGCGGTAAGCAATGCCGCTCCAAATTTGGACAGGACTTACATCGATTCATCAACAAATCCAGTTGTTACAGGACTTAATAAAACCAACTGACTGTCAGTATCGGATGGAATCCGTTTGCCAGATGAACTTGGGGCTGGCCGCGGTCACGCAATTTATTATTAATTGCATCCTATCTCTGCGGTATTTTCCCATGTATTCCTTGTTGTTTACCCTGTTTGTGATAAAGATGAAGTCAAACGACCACCAAACAGCGACCCCAGTAGTGAAATTGGGCATGCGTGAAGTTACAGATTATGTAATTGACAGGTGGAGTTTGGGACGGTCCACACATACGTACTGGCCACACGTTATGTGAGGGGCGGCTCTAACCTCTGCTATAAAGGTAGTGCTGTTTGAGCACAGGGGCAAGGTAGCTGTACGGCAAGAGAGGACCACGTTGCCTCCGTGGGGACGCCCACCAAGGGTCCGGTACCTACCGACACCTCATCCCAAAAACAATCTATGCTGGGGACACTGTGGATTTGAACATCACTTGCTGTTCTAGGGTCGGTATGTATATGAACTGAGGTAACTTTCTCCCCCCGCCACAATTCATCAAATAGGGTGTATTGTTCTTTACCTTAATTGTATTAACAGATATGTCCCCAGCTTTATCGCTAGTGATAACACAAGTTACCAGCCATGGCCTGGTGATAGCTCCAGGAAAAATTCAGCATTATTTGCCCTGGCAATATCTATGGTGGCGCATCACTACTCAAAGTATTCAAGCCCAGGCCGTGAAACTGGTCCCTGAGGTGACCTCCCTCAATGATTTGCAAAAGTTATTAGGGTCAATTAATTGGGTACGACCATTATTAGGATTAACTAATGAGGATCTGCACCCGTTGTTCGTGTTGTTGAAAGGGGACACCTCATTGAATTACTGACTCAGCCTACGTAGCAGGAATCGTGACAAGGTTAGAAGGTGCGTATTTGAAAGATGTATCACATGAGCACTTGTTTTATCTTTTACAAGAATTATTGTATTTGTTAAACTCACACAAGCATGCCTATTTTATTGTACATATTCGCTCTCACACGAATTTGCCCGGACCCATTGCTGAAGGCAACGCTGAAGCTGATCATTTCGCTGGAGTTATAGTTGTGCTGAATGCATTTGAACAGGCTCGACTGTCGCACACCTTTTTTTTTTTTCACCAGAATGCTAAAGTGCTTTGCAAATCTTTTGGACTGCCTTTGATGCAGCCTCGACTGATAGTCATCGCCTGTCCTGACTGCCAACAGTCATGTCCGGCACCTACTGTTGGGGTGAACCCACTGGGACTTGAGGCGCTGGAATTGTGGCAGATGGATGTGACACATATTCCTGACTTTGGGCGACTCAGATATGTACATGTGTCTATCGATACTTTTTCCGGAGCCCTCTGTGCCACAGCACACACCGGAGAGAAGGCACGGGATGTTTCTCGTCACTTGCTATATGCCTTTGCAACTTCAGGAGTACCGCGAAGAAATCAAAACAGAAAATGGACCTTGGTATAGTGCACAATGCACTAACAGATTTTTGCAACTTTGAGAGGCTCGACATGTTACAGGTATTCCCCACTCCCCCACAGGTCAGGCAATTGTTGAACGGGCTCATGGCACTCTGAAAAATATGCTTTTAAAACAAAAAGGGGGAGCAGGAATGGACAGTATGAACCCTCATGAAAGACTGGCTAAAGCCTTATATGTACTCAATTTTTTAAATCACTGGCATGAATCAGGGCCTCCGTTTGTTAAACATTTTATGTCCTTGGAGGGAAGCCACAGACAAGTGGAAAGAAAAGCTTTAGTCAAAGTGAAAAATTTGGAAATGAGACAATGGGATGGTCCATTTCCTTTAGTAACTTGGGGAAGAGGCGATGCTTGTGTTTCCACAGGTAGCAGACCATGGTGGACACCGGCACGATGCGTGCGACCATACATGTCATCATTGGATGGATCCAAATAGCTGTGAGCAGTGCTGCCTGGATACCACCACAACCAAAGACCGACATCCGGATAACATTTAGCAAACATGACGGGTCAAGACTCCCTTTGTCTTGCGACAGCATCGCCAGAAAATCCCTTCTACACCTGTTTAGTAGGCCACCCATTGGATGATTATTCAATTATCATCCCCTCCAATGCTGTGGGTGGTCCCTGTAGTTTGGATCGATTAACTTTATTAACGCCAAACACATCTATGTTTTTAAATCTCCGAAGGTCACGACGGACTTCATGAAGCTTACACGCATGTAGCAACCGATGTGATGACCGGACTAAGTTTTGGAGTCATGGCAAAATAATCGATACTTTTTTTATGCCCAGGGTGGCTACTGCCAAAGCACTGGCAACATTAAATAAATTGGGTTGTTGGTTAGCAAAGCAGAGTAACGCTACTTCACTAGCTTTAAGTGGATTATTATTAGACGTCAATTCTATTAGACATGCAACGCTTTAAAATAGAGCAGCCATAGATTTTCTACCATTAGCACAGGGTCATGGACGTGAGGACTTTGAAGGAATGTGTTGTATGAACCTGTCAGACCATTCTACATCAATTCATAAAAGCATTCAGGACTTGAAGGATGGAGTTAAAAAATTACAAGTAGATGATGGGTGGAATTGGCTTGAACATCTATTAAACAGTTAGGGATTGACAGGGTGGATTAAGTCAATAATTAAAACAGCCTTAGCATATGTTGGAATATTTTTATGTATTCTTATTTGTATACCGTGTTTTATGCAACGTGTGCAGAAACTAGTGGACGGATCACTCAAAGCAGTGTTGGTTCTAAACAAAGAAGGGGGAGATGTGGGAACAGCTGGCGATCGATCATCGGCAGAAAATCAAGACATAATCGCTTTGGTAAGCAAGAAGCCGTGGGATCAGTGAGCAGCTGCAGAAGACACGGGAGAAAGAAAACTGCCAGTTAAAAATAGGTGCTAAGGACTGTAAATACTTGTAGCAGACAAGTGCTGGGAAAACAGGGAGTAGAGGCTGAACTGATAAGATAATGGGAAGTTACTGCTTTAGTGGAAAATCACTGCTTGAGAGACAGAGGGTATATAAGGCTTGCTGTGTCACTAAATAAAGGTCTGCGTTATCACTCTCATAAAGTGTGTGCAGTCCGTCATTATCCGTCCCCGACACCTAGAGATCAGGAAGAGGGACACATGTTTAATCCCTCGATTTTCTACTCTGAGAAGGGTAACGGCAACACCTCACATAACCTGAGACAACAGCAATGCCAGGGGAGCTGGAACTCACGGGCAGTGACAATGTGCTCTTGGAGAAGGGATTTTTTTTTTTCCCCACAGTATCTTTATAAGTAAACAGCAGAATCACTTTACCAGCTAATTCATCTCCCTACTCACCTATTCAACAGTTTGAAATCATCTTTCTCCATTTTCCATATGACAGCTATAGAAATGGTGAAACCCCCAGTGGATGTCATCAAGTCTTTGGCAAGTCTTCCCTTTTTAAGGATTAAATCTCTTCTTTGGTTCCTTTGGGCAGTGAGTGGATGTTTAAGGCTTAGAGTAGGTAGACAGTTAAGGTTCAGGGGCTTAAACTGCATTTATGACTCAAAGTTGAGCTTCTCAGGCGGCTTGACTGTTTTCCCTGGAGTCTTCACATCTGTTTGATCTCTGCTGGAAGACTGTGAGATCCCCTGAAGTGAAGATGCCCCCAGTGTTTGCGTGCTATGGGACTTTGTGAACTGCCTTGTCCCCAGGGAGCACTGCTATCATGGCAGTGAATAAATCAGAACGGGAACTTTGATGTAAATGGGGCTGAATCCACTAATTGCTTTAAAAGTCTTTGTGATTTGCATTGTCCCAGAGGACAAGCAGTTATAGTGGTTCAAAGATCACACCACGCTTTGATGTTGCCAGGGCTGGATTCATTATTGCTTGAAATTGTAAGAACAAAGCTTTACTTGGACACTGGAAACTAGCTGGGTGCCAGAGCAGGGACGTGATCCATTCTCCAAGCTGTTTCCTTTTCCAACCTTAACAACCCTTAGATGGCTCCAGCACTGCCTTGATTTACAGGAACTTGGTTTTAGCAGGTGGCTTTGGCCAGTTCTTTGAGTGTTGCCTGAGCTCAGCTACAGGCAGCTGCTTCCTCATGAAGTCGGCTCCTTGGGGGTGTTTGGACATTTTATAGATGCTGGGCTGGATTACAGCTGGCAGTTTGTCTGTGGAAAAACAGCACGTGGCCCATTCACCAGAGGCTGTGGCTGCTCTGTGGTCAAATGGGTTCCCACAGCGAACAGGCACTGCTAGAAATCCCAGATTACAGAGGTTTCTGTTATTCTGCTGAGCTGTGTGCCCCACAGGAAAGCTGGATGGGACCTATGTCCTGCACTGTTTTGGTTGTGATTACCCGTGGCTTTACTGGATTGGTCTCAGCCTGGTTAGCAGAGTACAAGGATAACAGCCCATGCACCCTCCAGACCTGCTGGTGGCCTGAGGAGGACTCTGCACATCCACCTGCTGCCTCTCTGGACCTGTCATAGTCTCCATTCAGCTCTGTGCTCAGGGTCTCCAAAACCTTTTAAGATGTCTTTGGTCATAGACAGATCCGTGCAACTTCAGAGCTCAAGGCCTGCTGCTCAGAAATCGCACTCGGAGTTCAGAACCAGAAGCTGTAGGGTATGAACGAGTTTAATCCAGCTCTGTGGACCCACAAAACATGGCTATTACCTTCCAAGGATGTAAGTCCATCCATTGCACTGTGTACAGAGCTCACTTACCTGCAAGGAGGAAATCAGATTCATTTCGTAGTCTGCACAGAAATAATTTGAACATACACACATAGGATGGAAAAATGGGCAACCTAATAACAATAATGAAATCAATAATAATCATACTAGTTAACAATCCCTTTCTGTTTTCCAGATCTGGCAAGGAAGAGTTAAAACATTTTGTAACAATTATTGACTACAAGATCTGCAAATGATTGCATAAAATTTCCCAAATATGCCTGCGAGCTTCTATTATTGATGCTGTGCCCCGGGACATGCACATATGGATTTAATTGTCTAAAGTGTTTTATTAATTAAATTGCTATGATTTACCTCTCCCATGTTAGCATTTACAGTTTATGAAACAGCTCGTAATTAGGAAATGACTCTACTGATGTTGCTTGTTTACTTTGCAAGCAATACACAATAGTGCCACATTCCGCTTCCAAACCCACCCTCCCAGGCTACCTGCTCTCCAGCCCGATTAACAGGCAACTGCTGCTGGGGCGTTAAATTGCTTTTTGGGTACGTACAGGGGGAAGACAGCAGCGAGGGCTGCTGAAGCGCCGAAGTTTCCAAAGTTGCAGAGGACTAAGAATGTGGACAAACCCCAGACTTGTCTGTCCTTAGGAAACGTAACATGGTGGCTACTGCGCTCCTAACACACTTCCAGGGGTACCCGAGCCACGCTGACTGTTGCTGTCTGTGAGACCCCTCTTCTGCTTTGATTGATGGAGAGTGGCAGCAAGGTGACTTGGAGGAGACGCCTGGTGCAAGTCTAGGCCCTTGCTGTGGAGCCCGGGAAAGCTCCCCTGTCCCTTGAGCCAGGGACAGACGGTGCCCCACAGCACTCTTAGCTTCATTCTGAGTTAAACCAGCTGCGCACACACCTCTACTTGGCGCTCCAGTTTTCCCAAGGGGAGAACACGCGAATGACAGCCAAAGAGTCCCGTCACAGCTCACAGAGGTCCTCACACAGAGCCACCTTGGAGGAATCCCTCTCCTCCCATCGACTGCAGCGGCAGCCTGGGAAGACATACTGGAAAGCTCAGCTTCCTGCTCTCCGAGTGGCAAAACTGCGCAGCTGGGAAGCTTTGAGCGGCCGCTGCCCAAGCCGTGCCATGGGCTGTACTCTCTACGAATGCTAACGTGCTTCACAGTCACATGCCTGCTTCAGCATCCCGCACCTTCGCAAGGTGATTTCACGAGGACTCCAATTAAAAGCCTGTGAAGAAATATCTCTGTTGCTCTTTTCCTTGTAAATAAAAAAACCCTGTGGTTTGCTACTAGAATTTTGAAGCTGGTCTCTGTGCCGTTAAAATACCAATTGCACTGCTTTTTGGTTTCATTTTGTCATTCACTCCTCTATAAACTCCCTCACTATACCTAATAAAAAATAAGAACTAATCAGAAAAAAAAAAATAATAATGCATGCAATCCTTAAAGACAGAAGCTAACCTTTACAGGACTCAGAAAACCACTTAGTAACAGCACTGTGTGTAATGTTTCGCTCCATGAGGGCAACGGCAGCGTATCTACTACTGCCTCTTTGTAATATTAATGGATGGAGTTTAAAATGAAACCATCGGTGTCATCATGCCATCTTCACGTCCCTGCCATGACCATCAGTGCGTACAGGGCCCTTCCGGCCAGAGCAGCAGGTGACAGCCTCTGGCTGGGATGGAGCTCTGCTCGGCTGCCGTGAGCCCTGCGGCACTTTCCCCTCACGGAACAGCTCACCTTTGCTCCTGTGCGTATCACGGACCGTGCAATGAGCAGCCAGGAGGTAACGCCACCACGTGCTCCTGTGCCCTGTCACAGCTGTTGGCTCCTCAGCTAAAAACGACTGAGGAAAATTAATGAAGCCTGTATAAAAAGAAGACTTTTTAGACACGTGTACAAATCTTGCCACTGAATAATATTCTTCAAGAATAAAATGTCATTTCCTAACTGAGGGCTTGGTCCAAGGCCCAAGAGGATCAAGAACGGTTTGTGCTGACTTCTTCGGGCTATGGATAAAGCCCTTTGAGCAAAATTTTTGTCCCTCATCCATAACTGATGTAAGTGGCCTATAGAATCCATGATTAAAAAAACACTCCTCAAGCTGTGCTCTGCAAGAGGGAAGGAACATGAGTTGTTTCTGCGCCTTTTCACATCCAACACATACCCAAAGCTGTGAAGTGCCACATGTAGCTGTGGCCGTACGTAAGGGAAGAGCTCACCTGTCTAGCTGCAGGGCCAGCTCTTCGGAAGCGCTCACCCCGCACAGAAGGACCAAAGCAGGCAGAGCGATGGGATGAGGTCTCAGATGACATCAATCGTAGCAGTCCTCCAGTGGTATTAGGGCAGGATACGGTGGCTGTGGGTCCATCCCATATTGACTTCAGGCTCTTTTCTAAGTCATAACAAAACCTGGTCATTCTGGGTGCCCAGAAACAGAAGCTGAGCCCTTTTGGTGAGCCTTTGCTTGAAAATTTGGCTCCATAAATTCCTCTGCCAAGCAGCCCCAAGTGACTCCTATGTTGAGACTGGAGCACACATACATGGAAGTCACACTTGGCACCCATGAAAAGATAAATTTATGTCATTTTCCTCCTCCATTTATCTCTTGCGACAGTATTAATCGGCCCCAGGTGACATATTTTATGATGGCCTTTTTTTATTAAGTGCTAAGCAAAACCTGTATTTCTCCAGAGCACTCAGGGGCCACTAGTGTGAATTTGTCATTAACATGCTAAAGAGTTCTGCTCCAAGAATAGTGTGACCTGTTCGTTTGTATGTTAATAGAGCTCATGTCTGGAAAGATTGGAAAGCAGGCTTCTGCCAGGCACGGGCAGAACAATGCAAAGGGTTCCCATGAAATAACAATGATAATAATTATTATAATTATTATTTATTACCTTTCCAATTCTATAGCATCTTTCATTCAAACAACTCCAAACACCCTGCAAATTAACGTGGCCTCACAGAGATTCTGGGGAGGTGCATCACCTACTCATCTGTTGTAGGAACTGCACGGGGGTACATGGGGTAAGAGTGAGATTTGCCCTAGATCTCATGTGAAGTCAGTGGGGAACCTGTGGAGAGACGCTGGAGTCCTGACTCCTATTCCCCTGCAGCTGGACAACTCAAAACACTGCTCTACACTGTGCAAAGAAGCACAGTGGGTTTAGAAGATCAAGGAAGAAATTTCTCAGCAATAAAATATCAGTCATTATTTTTCAGTCTGGGTTCCTGGAATCGGCTTCCATCTAAACACAGAAACAAAAGTGCCTGTTTTTCCTTCTCTCAGTTTATAACACAACACATGTTGGAGCAGGCTTTATATAAATTAATGGTTTTTTCGGCATCTTTACTTCCATACGTGGTCATGCGATAGCGTTCATCCAGGCTAAGGATCACAGCTAATTTGTTCAGCGTTGCACCCCACTGTGCAGCACAGGACATTTTTAAGGGTCATTTCACTAATTACAACAGTCAGAGTGTCCTGCCAGCCACGCACGGGCATGTCACTTTAGGCCACTGATGTACCTCAGCCAACTGGTAAAACTGGAAATAAAATTTACTGAACTGATAGAGCTGTATCAGTATCAACAACACACTGCTGATTTCACTAGCCCAATTCAGAAGCGACAGATCAGCTCAGGAAAAGTCAGCATCAGCTCACCAAAGCACTTGGGACCTGCTTTCACCAGGCAGCCACAGCATAGTGGTGAAAGAATTAGTAAGAGTAGATTAGGGTTACATGGCGCTCTGGGAATTACCTGTCAGCTAGAAGTAAAAGAGATTACGTCTATCTTACTAAAGTCCAGACAGGGAAATCTCAATGCAGATTGAGTGTGTGAAACTGTTTTCCTATTATTTAAATAGCACATCATTAAGAATCCAGGTTTTTGTCTTGTTTGAAAGGGGGAAAGCCCCCCCAAAAGCCCTGCCATGCGGTCCAGGCTCAGAGGGTGACACAGGAACACAATATGTAGGGAAAAACCAGGAGAAACAGAGAATGTTTAACATTCAGAATTTGTCCACAGCTGATAATTTATTGGAACTCATCTGTAACAAGGCCTGGCACTGATTTATAAGTTGATTTGAAAAATAAATAAAAGTGATAGAAACCTGCATTCTGTTTTAATGATAGACTGTTGCAGCGTGAAAAGTAAGGATATGAAACATTGCAAGGAAATTAGATATTATGCCCCGAAGACAACTGCAGCTACCAGCCCATTAATTGTTAGATATTTATTATTAAAAATTTCTTTTCATGAGTGACTGCAGAATATTTGTGCTCTCAAAGTTGTTGAGTTCTGACATGAATGAAGCGTACGAAGCTCATTGTTATTCCCCTTCGTGTGCGCGCACGTCTGTGTGCGCGGAGCCAAGGTAGCTGACCCCCAAGTGTGATGGATCTTCCCTGCACAAACACAAGCAGCCAAGTGCTGCCTCGGAACTGATACCGAACAGGCTGACAAAGGCTAGGAAGTCTGTCAGTGCGCTGAACTTCAACAGCAAGGGGCAGCGGCCAGGCCCAGCTCTTTTCGCAGTGAGATGAGCAGAGCTCTGCTGATTGGCGTGGATGGTGTATCACCTCCTGTGTGCTCCCAGAGAGGGACTGATCACGCACCAAGTGCCACAGAAAGGAGGGGGCAGTAACCAGTAAAAACCAGCACTGGGCATTTGACAAACTCAGCAGAAGGCAGGGAAAGTATCGTTTTAAAAAGTGCACTAAAGCTCTTGGCAAACTGATGCTTTATATCATGCCTTAAAAACACAGAGGACATTCAATCCAATAAATTCTGACACAAAATGAGTTCACAGAAAGGCAAGACCACCTAATACATCCTCCTGCTTCACCAGCCTCGACGTACAGAGCAGCCAGCGCTGCCCATCGCTCGAGGAAGTGCTGTCCAAGGGAAGGAGCACGCACTGGACAGACCCACGTGAGGCACGGCATGAGGAGCTGTGCCTGCGCACGGACTGCCACACTGACCTGCCTGTAGAAATACAGACAATAATACGCCCTTTCTTTCAAACGCATTTCGAGGACAACTAATGAAAATGGGAAAGAGACGGAGAGAAAAAGGTGATGTTGTATTATTTCGTGGTGGTTGTGTTGCAGTAGTATCTGGAGTTACGAGACATTGCACAAGTACACAAAGAGAAACCGTCCCTGTCTCGACTGGCCTATGATTTACCTCTCTCAGATTTTGCTGTGACTTTCTAACAATGGTTATAGTAATCGAGCGTGATAATAATGTGGCTACAGAGGAGGAAGACCAGATTTTAAACCCTCGCTACTTGGATTGTCTGAGGCAAACGTTACCAACGTGAGCCGGTGCGGTGTTTGGATCACAAAAGGCAACTCTGGACTCTGACCACGAGCAATGCAATACATGCATCCTCGTTCCTCTGTTCCCTTCCACGCTGGATAAGGCAGCTTTTCCCTGTTTCTCCATTCTTATTTCACCTGCAAAACTGTAGCTCTAAGGCTGGATGTGCTAAACAACCGAGGTGTTCAAAAGCAGGGGTGTGTTCAGCTCACAGTAAAAGGTAACTTGTTACCTCACCTGTTCCTGGGATGCAAATGTTTCTTTCCCCATAAGGAAATAGAACTCACAGTGTACATTACTGTTATTTCCTTGTAGGTACTTCTTTGGTGTTTCTAACGACGACAAAATCTGGGAGGCCACTTCCTTCGTTTTCAGAACACAGAATTAAAAAGGAGGAACATTATATGCAGCACAAAGAAGACAGGCAGCTATTAAAGAAGATTCACAGTTATAGGCAAATGTATTAATGGTGGGGTTAGCTCTTGAAATGAGAAATTATAACATGCCTTAACCTAATCCCTCATTAAGATAATTTATTCCCACCCTCAAGGCCTCACATCACAGCCAGCACTAGGCAAATAATTAGTAACAAACAATTCATTTGATCAATTTCAACTCCTCTTTTTTAATGAATTGTCAGCCAATGCAGCACAATTTTCTCAAATATATTTATAATTCAACATTATTTGCCAATTTTTGTGATGAATTGGTAGCTTGTTGTTTATCCAGGAGGAGCTGGGTGCTTGGTGGTAGCTAGTCAAGGCATTTTGGGTGGATGCAGAAGTCACACGGCATAGTTGTGTTCTCTGTCCGGAAAGTGGGACATACGGATCAATTTTACCTGTGAATACTGAGGCTTTGAAGACCTGAACATTATTTCCCATAAATAAAGTTGGGCATGTGAACATTTTAGTCCCTAACTCACAGATGAGGATGGCAGTTCTTTGCTTTGGGGTCACGCTGCCCAAGAAACTCACAGCTCCCCTTGTAGCTCGGTGAAAGGGAAAGCAGGGGAAGGGACCTGCTTCTGCCCTGCTGCTGAGACAGCACGCTGGTGCAGAAAGGCTGCAAGCCCCAGTGCCAGTTAGGGCAGCCTGAGGAAGTTCCTGCATCACAAGCGCTTGTTGATGAATCTCCAGCACGTCTCCAAACCCTCGCTGAAGTACTGACTAAGCTCTCTGCTCCGCTGCTCTTCTGCCTGCTGTGGAGAAACCTGTGTGAGTCTGCTCCGGAAACGTGGCATCCAGAGGACTGGAAGGCTGTGAAATGAATTGCGGTCCCTGACACAGCCCTATCTGGGCCACCACAGCAGCCCTGGAAGGTATTTTCCAACTATGTTTTTCATATTATATCGGTCAGAATGAGAGCAGTTACCAAGCTAATGCATTTCTTACGTCTCTGCGGCCGATGGAATAAAGACACACAATACTGCTTCCTAGAAGAGCAGCACAAAGCCACCAGCCAGAAGAGCAACCTATGAAACAAAGGAAGAGAAATACAGCGGTGATGGTGCCAGGCACGAGGCTGGGATCCCCCAGGCCCGTGGTAGAGTCACCCTGCGCAGCATTCCTGTCTCAGCCATCCTTGCCGCTTCTTCTGTGTAACAGGGAGCAATGGTTTGTCATTTCTCAGGTGGGGCTGCCTGCCTGTGGACTCGGTTTGCCTTCCATGACGAGGATGACTTTGAACTGCAGGGCCATTTGGGCAGCAGCAAGGCAGAGCCAGGTACGAGCTACCCCACACAAACAACGACAGCTTGGCGGTTCAAACACTCTCTCCAACCCAAGCACTGCAAATCCAGAAAATACAATTACGGTTATACTTACAAGACGATGGAGAACAGTGCAGAGAACGTAACCCAAGCTCTCAGCCTCACCTCGGCCCTGTGGAGACACAGACCTCTAACCACTCAATGACAGAGGCATTTTAGCTCCTCAGACTAAGCACTTTAAAACCAAGGCTATACACTTGCCTCCAGTGATTTATCCTTTGCAGGCCTGGAAGCAAAGCAGAGAGAAGATGTTCTTTCCTGGCAGAACAGAAGCACTAGCTCCTCTGTTTCAACAAGAAATCCCAAAGAGAGGAGATTCTGTTATTCTGAGATTCGTGTTCTTCTCTGAAATCTAAGCAGCAGCGAGTCTTCTCGCAATGAAATACCAGATCTGCAGCTCCTGCTGCTCCTATGGGGCGACAGGTTTTACGGTACGTTGTGCAATCTCCTGTATTCAACAGCATCTGTGCAGATTTGTAGTTACTGCACTTCTTGCAAACTAATGATACAGATATTTACAGAAAACTGCGGAGAAACGGGGAGTTGTGACTGGACAGAACTTTATTAATCCATTGTTTAGAAAACAATATGCAGAATGTCAGCCATAGACTTCTGAGTAATAAATCCAAGTAAATCACTTGGTTTACTTTTGGATACCAGCATTCCAGAGGCAAATAGACTCAATTAAGTCAGAGTCGTAAGTGTCAGTTTTTCCACATGGTCAAAACAAATCAACAGACTACACACATCGACTGAGAGTGAGGAGAGCCAGGATGCACTCACACAACCACGATGAAACTCTACCTGTTAGAAAAATGTGTGGGTTTTATTTATCAGTAGAGTAACACAAGAAGTAACACTTCACACTTAATATCCGCTTGTTTAGCAGAGAGAGAGTCTGCTCACCCCTACAGCAGCGTGCAGCTCACAGGCTGCTGGCACTGCTGTTTTGGTTGTTGGATGTCAACAGACTCCTCAAGCAATGGGACTTTGCTATGATTTTTCTCCATTTCTTCTTGTAAAGAGAGTTCTGAGGTCATGAGGCTACACACGTATTCAAGGACTTACACCTGCATCTCTGCTCAGTCCCAGATTTACTCCAGATTCTTACAAAATCTAATGGCGTTCAGATCACACACACATGGAAGTTGCTGCAAGACAGGGAAGACTGTGATCTTACCCCGTCAGCTGTTCCACGGGAACAACCTCTGTGCTCCATACAGACAAGATAACTGATGTTTTATCAGTGAGAAGTGTGCGCACATGGGCAGCTCCTACTGAACTTACTGTGTGGCAGCTTTCTGAGTCCCAGGCCACAGAGATCTGTGGTTACAAACCCTCAAGTGTCTGTCACCCATTTAAAGGAGCAAAAGGTTTACGTATTTTGGGGGATCTGGTCCTTATTTCTTTCAATAATTCAAGACCTTCTTTGCATGAAGAAATAGCACATATACCCTTGGCTCAGAAGGATAAAAAAAGAATAAGCCTATGAACACTCAATAAGGTCACAGTAGTCATGGTGAAAGGAATGCAAAATGATAGAAAAAATTACTTGCATAGCATAAAACCACTAAGTAGGACACCAGGTTTTTAACTGGTGTTCTCCAGTGAGACTACAGGAATGAAAAAACAAAAAGGGTGAGGGCAGAGGAGCAAATGCAAAGATAAACCCACGAGCAACCCATTGTGGGCTGCTCCTCTGAGTAAGAGGAACAATGTTCTTCAAAGGTCCATTCTAATGCAGCCACCTCAGAATTTTTTCTTTTGCTGCCCTACAACACCCACAGGCAGGAAAACTAAGCTTTTTCCAAGAAATTCCAGAGGTAATGTGCATACTGCCAGCCCTCCTGCTGTGGCAGTTCGGAGAGGACAATGCATTATGCACCGTCTTATTTGCTGTTGTGATAAGCTTCAGACATGTACCATTATTTACTGCACGAGGCTGAGGAAGTAACAGAGGGTACCAGTTTTGTCGAAGAGAGATTACAGTAACAGCAACGCACATGGGGAATAAGAGATGCAGATAGTTTTTACCTGGAGTCTCAATAAATAAACTAAACAGAGAGGAGAAAAAGTCAATATTGAAAATCGCTTAACAAAGAATCCCCTGTGCCATGGAATATTAATTAGGAAAAATACAAAGAAAAAAATCAACTTGAAGGCCCTCAAACTGTGCAAACACAAAAATACACATTTCAACACAGAAAGTCATGACCAGAAAGAGAAATGATCTCAACAGCGACAGCTCTGGCAGACTGAAGAAACCGCGCACTCAATGACAGACAGCATCCTCCTGCCACCTGCGCATCTACCAGCTGCACCTGGCCCAGTTTCTCTTCAGGATGGCTATTTCCAACTTGGCAGGACCTGCAATGAAGCTGACAGACAGGAGCCGCCCTATTGTTGTCTGGGAAGTCTCAGCATACCCAAAAAGAACATCTTTGCCCATCGATCAAGGTGCACATTTAAGACAAACGTGTCTCCGCAGGCAGCAAGGGAAGCTTTGCATAGAGAGGGGCAGCCTTGTGTCTTCTGTGATGATTGAACTCGGTATTTTCAGAACAGTGAGGCAGTTATGGCTCAACAGGGTTTTGACTGTCGTCGATTGCTTTGACAAACCCCTGTCCCAATTCTCAGTCCGATTGCTGAAACCTTAGTATCTGTTGCACCCAACCTTATGTAATGGAAATGTAGGATGGCCAAGAACTAACACTGTGGCTGTCCAGCGCACCTTGATTTGCTTTCTTCATCCTACCACAGTGCACGGTGCAGAAATACAACTGGTAAAAGGCCCCACATCTCACCTTTCCCACACACAGCTCACCCGCTCTCCACAAAAATTCAGCTCTCATTAGGAAAATAGCGAGCTCTCCCAACTAGTGACATTTCTATGCTTCAACTTCTCGGGGAAAAGAAAATCAGTTCTTATCAGAGGAAGAATAACTGCACTGAAGCCGTCCGGCAAGGCAGCATTTACCAGGTCTAAGATGGTCAATTCAAGCTGCCTTTACCTGTGTGCCTGGGGATCCAGAAGCTTCAGGCAATAGCTGGTCTCCTCGTGGCCAGCACAATTCCTTCATCGCAGGCTGCTTTAATCCCAGGGAAGATGAAGTTTGCAAACCAAGCTTGTACAGCCAGGCATGAGCCATTCATTAGGATAAGGAGTCCAGGGCATTCAGGGGCGACTCACAGTACGGATTAGCTCCTTTTACATCAGTTCTTACCTATGGTGCTATGTAGAATTTGTTTTTTGTTTACTATGAGCTGCACTGTACAGGATGGTGTAAACTAGGGACAGAATACTACCGGCTGTTAACCTGAACTGCTATTAAGGGCACTTTTTAGTTTATTTCTCACTAAAGTGATTTTCCAGTACCAAAATTTGGGTAGAACACAAAATAAATAATCCTAACTTTAGGCTAGAGCAACAGAAGATTAAAGCCTAAAGAGCTTAACTTCTGCTTAGTCACCGCCTGAAGCCTCTATGAACTCTGCTTTATGCACTAAAGCGTTTCAGGGCTTCCAATCCTCTTTGTGGACACAGAATCATAGAATCACAGAACGCTTTGGATTGAAGGGACATTCAAAGGTCATCCAGTCCCACCCCCTGCTGTTAGCAGGGACATCTGCAACTAGAGCAGGTTGCTCAGCAGGTTTCATTCCAGGTACAGAGGGTTCTGTTGGACTTGGGGCACAGAGTAACTGAGGGTATTAACATCTATTCCTTGCTCATCACAGACTTATGAAGGCAATTTTGGGCAAGTTACTGTCTCTGTTCATCAGTGAAATGGAGATAGGATTTTTCTGCCTCATAGGCAAGACTAAAATTAACCTCTATAAACTGCCTGAATAGTCAGGAGTTTTATATTAAATATTAAAATTAATATAAAGATTTTTAAACAGGTAAAATTTAAAAGGAAAAAACTCTTCCACTAACAAATTCTGAGCTATTACCTAAACCATATACAAAATCCCTCCAGAAAAAAAGTATGAATCCATTTAATTACTTCCCTAACTTGTGAGGTTTACTTCTTATTTCCTGCCCTCCAGAGTATACCTGCAGTGCTGCACCTCTTTTCAGAACAGTAAACGACTCAGAAGTTTCCATGAGTGAATGAGCAGCGGTCAAACCTGGGTGAAGGGCTTGGTTGTGCAAGTGGGAGAGGCAGAAAGAAAAGAGACAAGTAAGGCAAACCAGGTTAGTAAGGAAGGCACTTACTAAAGAAAAAAGAGCACTTGCAATAATTCATTTCCTCTTCCTTTAGTTCTCAAAGGCAAGCAAGGGAGAGGAGAGATTTCCTGGGAAGCTGGAATGAGGTCAAGGAGTTAACTCATACATGCACTCATTGAGACCTTTCCAAAAATAATGGGAAGTATAAAAGGAAGCATTTTCTCATGGAGAAAAAAAGATTTAACAGAATCGTCCAGAGAGTCATAACTGATATGAAGCAGAAAATATGGAATGGGACCAATCTGTAATAGTATGATGTGAGCCCTTAAACGTAGGAATAGAAACCTGAAACAACCCACAGTGCAGCACCAGAACACGTGAAAAAAGGAGGTGGCAGCCAAAAGCAAGAGAGACGAGGAGGAATGATGTATGCCGAAGGTTTAGTGTAAAGAGTTGGTAAATTCAAAGCCCATGAGTGGTAAAACAAGATTAAGAAGAACAGTTGAACGCAATATTAGGGGACACTGTAGGTTTAGGGTGGGGGTCAGAGCCTTAGTTCTTCCACACTTATGAGCGGTTTGGTGATACTGAGGCACCATCACACTGAACACATCCTCCACCCAGTCAGCTATTTCAGCAGTGTGCCCAACAACTGCAAAAACGCAACGTGGAAGCAACTGCTGCTGCTCACTGATTTAGGACACAGACGTAGGTTGTGACATCAATGGAGACCGTGGGCAGCCTCACATTTTATCGTGAGCTTCAATCCCATTATAACTAATTCTTACATCACAGATTTTCTACGGAGAAAGTTGTGTAGCGTAAGAATAAGCAGCAACTAACTCACATTATATTTAGATAATCAATTTTACAGTGACAGAATGTATGTTTTTTCTGTAGTTTTAAAACCCCTACCGTAAAGCGGAGCCCAGAAGCCCATGAGTATAAAATGCAGAAGTTGTTATGATCAGCCTACACAGCATCATTAGGCACCTCAATTTAAGTGCTCACACGAAAAATGAAGAATTTTCAGTTACTCTGTGGACAAGCCCTTATCCCTATTTCATAGAGAACACAAAACCAACATACATGTATCGTACAGAAGATCCTGAACCAAAACCCTGAAGTGAGAACACTTAGAGGTTTGTAGAGTTCTCGTACTTGCATGCACTGCAAAGCTCATTAAAAAAACCCAACCAAACCACAAAGAGCAATGCACGGAACTGAAGGTTTTCTTAACCTCTCAAGGAAAGCATGAAACTGCGCAGACCATGACAGGTGGCAAAGGAGGAACCACTCTCACTTGGGTATGCATCGTCTTTAACACATTTACACAGCGTTGACTATCAAGTACTAGACTCACACCTATGAAAATAAAAATCCAGTTCTTAATTTTATGCTATTAACACTAAACCTACAAGATTCATTTCAGTATAAAAATAATTTTTAAAGTACACCTGTAAAACAAAACTTACTTCCCTATATTTAAGAAAAATAAAAATAATATAACCCCCCCCAAAACTTCCCCTAACACGTGCTTCATTAACTCAGTCTTGTTTACAATAGAGAATAAATTAAAAGGTAAATTATTGTGGATGCTATGCTCTCCAAAGAGGGAAAATAGACAAAACTAGGTTATACAAACCATTGGGCAACCGACATCCTACATTTGAATTCTAGGCAGAAACTTTGGGAGTGGTCTCTCATTTATCCAGATAAAACAGGTGCCAAACGAATGGATTTACTTTCTGTACGTATGGTGGCTTTCTCAGAATTTGGCTTCTTAAGTTAGTGACAGAGTTTAGAGATGGCAAAACTGAGACTGAAAAGTGGTCAAAACGATGCTCGAATGATAATTATCAAGTTCCACCAAGCCAGTGAACAGAGCAGTAAATGCTCTGTAATTACTTTGCTTTCAGCGGTTCAAAAACCGTCCCTCTGTTAAGCTTCACAGGTAACTTAACCTGTGTGGTGAGAAGAATGCACAGGAGTATCAGAGCTGGTTACAGGGAAAGAAACGTGCACCAATCCCCTTGATGTGGTCAAATGCACTCTTGAATCAAATCCAAAATTATAACCCTTTTTTGTTTCTTACCATAAACCTTTGGCTGCAACATGAAAGTGGACAGCCATGGCAGGCCATCCTCCTCTCTCAGGGTGTATCTGTTCCTCAAATTCTCATCACTCTGTTTTAGCCGGAACATACTCAAACATGCAGCAGCCGGGAATTTTAAAAACAAAACTGTCATTTGCAATAAATTCTCCTGACTTGGAAACACCAGGTGTACATGGTTGGAAGGCTCTGCTGACGCCCCAGAGTAACTCAAGTGCTGGAAGCAGAGCTAGCACAGCTCTCTGCTCTGCTGATCTGTCCCATCGTGCTACGATGGCTATGTTATTCCATTTTATACCATACTTAACATGCCATATGCTAGCTACCAGCTCGATAAGCAAAATTTAAGGCACATTTTGTGTCTGTGCTTTGATTACAGGCTCCTTGGAACAGCAATTCCTCCTAAATTTCTGAAAAACATTGTGCACATTTGTTCATAAACAGTATTTTTGGCAGAAGGCAATCCGGTGAGATATTTCAGTTCTTTGTACGTTCTTTCTGACTACACAATTCTATTATCCAATTTACTTTTGTCTAAGTTGAAAGAACACACGCCAAGATGCATCTAAGGGACATCACAATGAAAAGCTCATGAGCACGTGAGAACAAGGAACTGTAAGGTGATTAGCATTTGCAAAGTGCTGTTGTTAAATATATAAAATTAAAGAGATGGCAAGTGATTCAAAAGCAAGTTGAATATGAAAGTAAGAGATAAGTGAACTTAAGTCTTCCTAAATTTGTGATGAAAAGGACAGAGTGGTAATACATTGTCTCCTCCTGTCACTAAATAAAGAAAATTGTAATCTGTGCCCTAATCCTCTTAAGTTCATCACAGGACACACAAAGACCGACACGATACTACTCCAAAGACATTAGCAGATGCCGTTCTTCTTTACTCCAACACTGAAAATGAAAAGTTTTGATTTGACGATACTAATTTAGAGGATTTCCATGTCTCTTTAGAACACTATGATATGGAGGGCCACAGGCCACTAGAAATGTCGTATTTCACCACAGAATAAGCAAATAACAGCTTCTTACACCACTGTTTCAGTCACGGCTTTTTCATCCTGTGTTCTTCCCCTGTTCAGCCTTAACAGCCCACTTCCCCCTGGTAAAACCATGGGTGCTGACTGCACAAATAATCTCATTTTTGTTACTTGCAAGCAATAACCAAAGAGTAATGCCAAAACACTTGCATAAAAAGTTCAATTATTACAATAAATACCAAGTTCTGTGATGATCTAATCAGTAACTTAAACCCCCCCCAACATTTTTATTTAAAATAACAGTGACAATATACCATATTCTAAACTTCCCGCCTTTAAAATCGCAATTTGGTCAGGCAGTTGCTGATTCGGTTCCATTAAACATTAATACAGTATTACATTAAATGACCCTGCCTAGACAATTAACAAAGAACCACTGACCTCAGATCAGCCACATGGCCAATATTCTCAAAATGCCCAAATTAGTCTTCTACTGCGTCCCACTTGGAGCGCAGCTTCTCAGCAGTCTGCCAGGAGCTGCTGTCCTTCATGGCCTGACAACACCACCTGACAATGACCTACAACACCTCTGACGATGAATTCAAGCGCTCCGAAGAACGGGCTCACATACCCGTGTGTTTCCAGCCGTCTGCGAGCAGACAGTTTGCCTTCACCTCCTTTGGTCTGAATAATGTTCCCTTTGGAAAGTGAATCAGTTGAAGAGTGAATCAGTTGAAGACTGTTCCAATAAAATAACCATAGTAAGTCACTGTCTAGACACGGCAGAAACCACTGTCTATACAGTTTGGGACAATGTCCTTGTTTTCCTTTCTTCCACACCTTTTTTCCAAAGATCACGCAGTGAAGGCAGTTTGATTTTATCCATATTCTTACTGTAAACATTAAGAAATATACCCAGGACAACCAGTAAGCCTGACCACACGTACCTAAAAGGGAGGGAGAGGAGGGGAAGAGAGTTACCATTAGCACTTTATTTGTAACAATTACATACCAATATTTGTGGATTAATCAAAAATAAAGCCCCTACATTAAGGAGGGAAGAGTTAAGGGAAAAAAACCCCTATAATCAGTGGACTCTGAGAACAAATTTGCTTGAATCTTTATTATTACTATCCTTCCACCCTTCTTTTTCCAAAACTGGCTGGGGAGCTTATTAAGGCGCATTTCTACTTAAATAATAACTAAGCAGTAGCTGTTCTTTCTCACATGAACAAAGTAGTCCTGAGGGGTTTTAGTATGCTTTTCCTTCCTATAGTTATGAGAGTTAAACTCTCTATTACTGGTCCAGAATGTGCCTTACATCCATCCTTCCCAGTGTAAGCACATTTCTGTTTCAGCTCTCCATCACTTTAAGCCTCAAGATTTTTAGCTGCAGTAAATTCCGTCTCAGCATTTGGTTGTAAGCTGTGTTCTTAAATCTCAAATAAATTTATACTTAGTAATAAAATTGTATACTATTTTGTTTCAAACCAGCAGCAATTAGGATCAATGCAGCCACTTAGCTGCATTTCTCAATGTAAGCTCTTCCTTGAAATTAAAAAAAAAAGGGAAGAAACCCAAGCTCAAATATCTTGTGGTTTAATACATCAAGGTAATAGAAGCTGGCAGTTATTTAGAAGAGCTACGTAAGAACTCAAACCTGAGTTAATAAAAGGGGAAACAATACCATAATGGAGAAAACACCTTCCTTCAGGCAGCTCTTCCTCCACAGAGAAAGCACCCAAACAATTTACGTATCATGAGCACTAGATATCATGTAAGATTTTTCTTAAAAACTCCAATAAACTAGTGCCAATGCATGCCTTCCAGACCCTTGGAAAACTGGACACTGTTTTCTCTACATGATTCGCATCAACAAGGCCGTCAATATTTACAGCAGATTGCCAACATTTCTAGAAGGTATGAGAAGAAAAGCATTAAAGCTTAAATATTATTAATTACTGTTGCTATCTTATCAAGAACATGATTTTTTTTTTGTAGAATATACAAAAACCCATTTAAAACTATCAATACTTACTGTAACGTGAATGGCTTTGCAAAGAACAAAAAGGAAAGCACAATGGTCATTGCTTTTCTTCCTGTTGTTACTGCAGAGGAAAACAAATATTGTCTAAGAATTCAGTTAGAGCCAAAGAACATCACACAGGCTTCAACATGAGTAGGTGACCCCATCACACAAGTCCGTGTCCGGCTAAAACAATGACCATCCTTGGTGCAAGCACGGGCTGCAGATGCACCAGACCAGTGTGAAACCGTGCTAGAACCATATGCTGTTTGAAACAAGGACACTGTGTCTGGAGCGCCAGCTCCAGCCATGGCATCTGCAGGACAGACACTTCCAGAACAAGACTTGCCATGGAATAACTTCACACTATCAATTCACCAGCTCTGAAAGCAACAAACAGTCCTTGCAAGTGACTGATGGTATAAACTAATCTGTTAAACCAGGAGAAAGTGGTATCACTAGTTGGACAACCAAATCTCTTGCCATTTCCACCTCGTGTTATTAGAGTTCAGTGGTGTTTTGGGCTTTACTTCTAAGTGGAACAGGATCATCAGCTTGTCATGCTTTTGAAGTACTGAAAATTCACCTAACAGTGCAGAGAAATATAATTTGGTTGGAAACCTAAGAGACCAAGGATGTCCTAGGAGGTTTTTGTCAAAACCATCAGGAGACCTTCTACAGGTGCTCTTACCACTAGAAAGAATCAAGGCAGTAAGAAGAGTGGAGAACACAACCCTGTTACCAAAACAGCAGTAAACTGTCTGGGTCACTCTCACACTAACTATAGCTGCAATTATTTGAACCATTTCAATGCTGTCTGCTATAAGAAAGAATACAGTGTTGGTAGCAAGCTGTGTGCTGGGAAACCTATACGGTTTATCAATGAAAATCAATACATGAGTAAAAGTTACAGAAAATGTTTCAAAAAAAGCCATAGGAGTTGAGCTATGGAGGTTTAGAGCCTGAGAAGGTGTTATCTATATGACAGTGCAGGCTTCTCAATTCACAAAGACTCCAGTTCAATTGTCTGCACCTCAGGAAAACTGCGGGTTTTATTAGCAGAAAACACTTTGCTTACCATGAAGCACTTTTTACTAAGCCATACTGGAAAGCCTTATTTGTGTAACCACATCCACATCAGTCTTACTGTGACTCACTGGGAGAAGGAACCAATGATTAGTGATGTATTTCACACTGGTATGGCTGGTAAAGAAAGTTTCATTCTCCCCAACCCAACCCTACAAACACTTACTTAAAAGCACATGTTGTAGTGGAAGGAACAGTCTTTGCCACTGTGTTATCTGCCCCAATCTCAACTTTTTAGTAACAATTTGCATTACTTTTTACGAAATTTATGTGCATCAAATAAAATGATTTTCTATTACATGAAAAATTAAAGGAGAATGAAAAAGAAAATCGAGTTTTAATTAGAAAACAGTTTACAGATGAATAATTTAAAAAATGGTTAAATTACTTCAGTTTTTCTAATTACGATTATTTCTGTTCTTTCAAATCAGTTATTAATTAAAATATTTATGTAACCATTTCCTTCTAAATTAAGTGCCTTTTCTTCTTTTTCCCAATTAAGTCTGATAATTTCTCATTCTGCTAATAGAAATACAATTTTCATTAAACTCTTTCACCCCACTCCCCCCAAGAAGGGGGAGGGTGAATGGGGGTGGGAGGGACAGTAATGAATGTGGTCTTCTTCCAAGGCACAATAAACATTCTCACATTGCTACAGGCAAGACAGAGAGGGCTAAAGTGTTAGGATTGTCAAGGTCAGGCACAAGAAAACCTGGAAGGGTTTGCTATTTCACAGCATTTTTAAATGTTTTTGAGCACAGTAAGACTTTGGGTTTTGTTTTTTTTTTTAAAGGTCTATTTTAATAGATGAACCAACCCTCTCATTTGGGCCAACTTCCAGTCAGGAGATATACTGAACTTTGTTAAAAACAAACGCAGCACAGAAGTGGTGCAGAGGAAATAATTACAGGGATAATAATTAATGGGGGTACGGGGAAGAGAGGAAAGTAGCTCCATGGCATCTCACTGCACCTTCCCACCCAGGCCCTTGTGACTGATGTTTGTGGTTTTAAGAAGAGGTAACCTGAGGAGGGAAGGAGCCTGGTGTAACTGCTCGTGACAGACTACTGTAACCACTGCAGACACGAGAGAAGAAGCTAAATACGCAACGACTGATTTTTGACAAATACTCTTAAGTTACATTTTAACTTTGGAAGAACAACTTTCTACATACAAACAACTTTACGCTCTATAGCAGTTGCACACAGTGAAAAGGAGTAGTTTTAGGGACAGCCTGAAAGCACGTATACTTCAAGATGATGAACAACAATCAAGCGTCAGCCTTTTCCTTTAGCGTTGTTAGGTACACTCTTTCATGGGCACCCCCTTGCCGTGGGGAAAGAGCTTGCGTGCCCTTGCGAAGTTGAGAGCTATGCTGGTGGTGGCATATGCCTCCGGTAGGGTCTCCCAAGCCAGACAGGTCTCAACTGAAGGGTCAGACAAAGTGTGTCCACGGGCAGGATGGGCTCACTAGCCTTCGGGCAACCATCCTAGGAGAAGGACAACTCTAACTCCAAACCCGGGCAGATGGAGCTCGTTTAGCCCTGTAAGGCCATCCATCTAAGAGAAGGATACTCTAACCAAACCTACGCCCTGAGGACTTCGCTGTCACCGTCCAAGCTCGCTAGGCCCTGGCAGATGAACCTCAGGTGTAAAGGGTGGGGCCAGTCTCGCGCACGCTGCGCCTCACCTAAAAAATCCACCGCGCAGGCTTGAAGGGTGTACTCACGTCTGCAAAGCCCTGTAGCGACAGGCAAGGGACGAAACGGCAGGTGGAAAGATGTCACTGGAAGCCGCAGACCCAACCCTGCATGCAGGCGGTTCAGGACATTGGTCACTTGAGACTGACCCGGGAGATGACAGTCTCGTTCGGCAGCATCCTGAATGACCAAGCAGCCTTTTTCAAGGAGAGCACTGCTTGCTCCACATGGGGAGGGGCCTAGAAAAGGTGGCCTAACCAAAGCTCATCTCCCCTTCCAATCCGGTTGGCTAGCCGCGGCCAACAGGCATCTTCTGTTGCGGTCAGCCAAAGACAAAGAGACAAAGGCATACACCTGCCTCCAAAGGTGTGTCCAGATTGACACTCGCATGTTGGAACATCAGAACCATGCTCAATACAGCAGACAGTGGGCGTCCTGAACGCCGTTCTGCTATAATTGCTCACGAACTGTCACGACTCAACATTGACATTGCTGCTCTCAGTGAAGTTCGCCTTCATGAGGAAGGCAGCCTTAAAGAACATGGTGCCGGCTACACACTGTATTGGTCAGGCAAACCCAAAACCGAAAGTCATCATTCCGGAGTTGGCTTCATGATTAAAAACTCCATCGCCTCTAAACTTGAAAATTTGCCAACAGGTCATTCCGATCGCATTATCTCCTTACGCCTCCCGCTACACAACAAGCAACATGTTGTTCTCTTCAGCATATATGCCCTAACTCTCCAAGCTGACCCTACAGAAAAAGACAAATTCTACACCGATCTGCACCGCCTTACTCAAAAGGTTCCTGCGGATGATAAGATCATAATCCTTGGTGACTTCAATGCCCGAGTAGGTAAGAACTCTGAAGCCTGGAAAGGAGTACTAGGCAAGCATGGAGTTGGAAACTGCAATGACAACGGTCGCCTCTTGCTAGAGTTTTGTGCTGAGCAGCAGCTTACCATCACCAACACTATCTTCCAGCAGAAAGACAGCCTGAAGACAACCTGGATGCATCCTCGATCTAAACACTGGCACCTCATTGACTATATCTTAGTGTGCCAGAGAAATGTTCGCGATGTCTGTCACACCCGAGTGATGCCTAGTGCAGAATGTCAAACAGACCACCGCCTTGTGCGCTGCAAACTTAACCTCCACTTTAAGCCCAAACCTAAGAGGGGCGGCATTCTGAGGAGGAGGCTCAAAGTTAACAATCTTCAAACAGCTGCAGTGAGAGACAGCTTCCAGGCAAACCTTCAAACTAGGCTTGAAGACTGTCCCATAGACTCTTCTCCTGAAGCGCTTTGGCAACATATTAAAAATAGCATCCTGCAGTCCTCCAAAGAATTCTTAGGGTTCTCCACAAAGAAAAACAAAGACTGGTTTGATGAAAACAATCCAGAGATCCAGGAATTGCTGGCAAAGAAGAGATCTGCTCACCAAGCACACCTCGCTCAGCCATCTTGCCATGTAAGAAAAGCAGCCTTTCGTCTTGCATGCAGTAAACTCCAACAGAAACTTCGAGACATCCAGAACAAGTGGTGGCTCAACCTAGCAAAGAAGACTCAACTATGCGCAGATTTGGGTGACCACAGAGGATTCTATGAGGCTCTGAAAGCAGTGTACGGACCCACGCACCAAGTTCAAAGCCCCCTACTCAGCGCAGATGGCCAAATGCTTCTCACAGATAAAACCTCCATCCTGAATCGATGGTCTGAACACTTTCAAACTCTCTTCAGTGCCAACCGTGTAGTCCAAGACTCAGGAATCCAGCTCATCCCAAAACAAACGGTGAAAAATGAATTGGATATAGCCCCTACTATGGGAGAGACCCTTAAGGCCATACAGCAGATGAAAACCGGCAAGGCAGCTGGGGTCGACAGAATCCCGCCTGAAATCTGGAAACATGGAGGCCAAACGCTCCATGCTAAATTTCACGAGCTAGTTGTGCGCTGTTGGGAACAAGGCGAACTACCACCAGATCTCCGTGATGCAATCATCATCACCCTGTACAAGAAAAAAGGAGTAAAGTCAGACTGCTCAAACTACCGAGGCATAACTCTGCTCTCCATTGCTGGAAAAATTCTCGCAAGAATACTATTGAACAGATTGGTACCCGCTATCGCAGAAGAACTTCTACCTGAAAGTCAGTGTGGTTTCAGAGCCAACAGAAGTACCACAGACATGGTATTCGTTCTTAGACAACTGCAAGAGAAGTGTAGGGAACAGAACAAGGGTCTCTATGTAACTTTCGTTGATCTCACCAAAGCCTTTGACACTGTGAGCAGAAAAGGTCTGTGGCAGATCTTGGAACGATTAGGATGTCCCCCCAAGTTCCTCAAAATGATTATCCTGTTACATGAGGGGCAGCGCGGCCAAGTCAGATATGGCGATGCACTCTCTGAGCCCTTCCCAACAGCCAATGGTGTGAAACAAGGTTGCGTTCTCGCACCAACTTTATTCACAGTTTTCTTCAGCATGATGCTCCAAAGGGCCACGGCAGACCTCGACGAACAAGACGGCATTTATATCCGATATCGTACCGATGGGAGCCTTTTCAACCTAAGGCGACTGAAGGCCCACACCAAGACCCTGAATCACCTTGTCCGCGAGCTGCTTTTTGCTGACGATGCCGCCCTTGTTGCCCACACAGAAGCAGCTCTGCAGCGCTTAACATCCTGCTTTGCAGAGGCGGCTGAGCTTTTTGGGCTGGAAGTCAGCTTGAAGAAGACAGTAGTTCTCTACCAACCAGCACCACAAGATGATTACCATCATCCCCACATCACCATTGGCGAGTCAGAGCTTCAGTCAGTCCAGCAGTTCAGCTATCTGGGTAGCATCATCTCCTCAGATGCCACGATCGACAAAGAGATAGACAACAGAATAGCAAAGGCAAACAGAGCTTTCGGAAAACTCCATAAAAGAGTCTGGTGCAATAAACACCTGAAGAAAAGTACAAAGATCAGTGTCTACAGAGCCGTGGTACTGTCTACTCTTCTGTACGGGTCTGAATCATGGGTCATCTACCGCCACCATCTGCGACTCCTCGAACGCTTCCATCAGCGCTGCCTCCGCACAATCCTAAACATCCACTGGACTGACTACGTGACTAATGTTGCTGTCCTTGAACAGGCAGACGCCACCAGTATTGAGGCCATGGTGCTGAAAATGCAGCTGCGTTGGGCAGGGCACGTCTCCAGGATGGCGGATCACCGCCTCCCTAAGATCGTGTTCTATGGTGAACTTGCCACCGGCTGCCGCAAGAGAAGAGCTCCAAAGAGGAGATATAAGGACTCCCTGAAACAACACCTCAGCCTAGGCCATATTGACCACCATCAGTGGTCCACCCTGGCCTCCAATCGGGAGATTTGGAGACTCACCATACATAACGCTGCTGTCTCCTTTGAGAGCACGCGTAGAATCAAGCTCGAGGAGAAAAGACAGCGCAGAAAGAACCGTGCCTCGACTATACCACCCAAGGAGACCCTCCGGTGTGCTCTTTGCAACTGGTCTTGCCTATCCCGCATTGGCCTTTTCAGCCATCAACGCGCTTGCAATAAGCGTGGGCAAAGCCCTTCCCAAATCTTCGTCCGCGAAGCCAAGCCATGGTTAGGTACATAACACGTCAGCATTACAGTTAACTGCTGTTAAATGAACAGCGGGGTCATTTCCCCGTATCCCAACAGCTGAGGATATGCTGCTATGTAAACAAGGACTGAAGTGTCTGACAAAAGTCAGCATTTGTTCCACTTGAGTTCTTCCTGAGTTGAGCCCGGAGTGCACATTTAACAGTGCTAGGGCAGCATTCCATGGAGAGCGCGTGGATGTTCAGAAGCTGCGGGACAGATCTTCAGTTTTTCCAGCAATACCATTTGTAGGAAACCTCCAGAAATTCTGTGCTTAGAGACTATGACACTGCCCACTATGCCTTACTGGAACACCCTTACTTTTCCTTCCACGTTTGAAACGATGCCTGTCTTTTCCTTACACCTTGCTATACATTTCCACTGCAACTCCTCTGTTTGGAACAGTGTGGTTTCTGCATTCACACACAGCACAAGCTATTAGCACAGTAATTATCAGGCTCTTAAAGGTTGAAACGGTGGTACCAGGAAGCTCTCAAACACGTACTACTAGTGAAGATCCATGCTACACAAACCACAACCATTCAGCACAAAAAACAGGAGAAAAGCCAGAGTGAGAACAATTCTCAAAAGCTCTGTCCTAAATAACAGAGTAGGATTACTTTATGTTGTACCAAAAGAGTGAAGATATCACCTGTTCATACCTGTTACAGCCAGAAGGGCACCAAAGATTTTAATCAAAGCTAGAACAAAGGATATGCCAAAATATCCAGTCAGGGAGAAAAGGAATGCGTAACCGTATGTCTGAACTGGATGCTGCAAGAACACAAAAAGCCTGTCAGGAAAATGTAAAACAAACCCTGAGGTATTGTGAAATGACATAAAACTACAGACTTTAATCAAGTGCTTCAGCAATAATAAGCTGTTCAACAATGCATTCATGCAAAGATCTTTACTTAATTTTAGTTAAATAATGGAAAAACAATAAGGAAATTAGAAGCTCGTAAGTCTGGTCCTGTAATTTTGCTTTGTTTTTTAAAACATTACCCTATCTTATACATCAAAGATTGTAACAACTTGCTTAATGTATGAATTATACGAGTTAACCAGTTTACATGATGGAAATATAACTTCAGAGATTTTCTACACTACACAGAGCAATGTTTTCCAATGAGGTTCTTCACAGATAGAAGGAAATCTTTACACCTACCTTTGAGCAAAATGTCACTGCAGGGCTTAATCCACCAGTGCATGTTAGTCCAAATAAAATATACACAAACCCTATCGAATAGGAATACAGGACCTAGAACAGTTTAAGAGAGAATAATTACCAGGTGATACTATACAAAAAGACAAAATTAAATGCTTTCAAATGCTTGGCCCCATTACTATGTCCAGCTTCTCAGAGCCGAATTTGCAGTGCTTGAGGATATTTTAGTAGGATTTCTACAATCACAGTGGTATAGTGACAAGTGAATAGTAAATGTTAGAGACATTCTTCCTACCCAGAGCTACAGAAAAAAGTCTTGTAAGGTGGTCAGGTAATAATATCCTGAGGTCAATGTTGTCAGTGTCAAATCTTTCAAATTCAGAATTTCACAGCCTAAATAAAACTTCATGCAACAATGTAATTCAATAGTTTGAATACTACATTAAACATATTTTGCTTCCAGGTGAAGATCTGTATTACACTGAATGTGCAAAGGGTAGTACAGATAACGTTTTATATGTCATATAATCACATGACAGACTATACTCAGCAAATGGGTGAGCTCTGCACCCTTATTCAATTCAGAGCTTCACGCAGCAACAAAAGAATCTTCATCTCATCCTTCCCCAAGCACAGGCAACAGCAGAAGCTGGAGCTGCCCTCCCATCCATCCTCCCACACAGTGGGAGACATTCAGCTCGCTGGGCAACATTGAGTGGCCTGAAAATTGTGGCCACATGAAACTGTGAAACAGGCAGACAGTGAATAGAACTATTGTACACACTTCCAGCTAGAACAGGCTGATCTCCTAGACTTCCAAAGGCGGTGTCCGTTACAGGTCTGCTGCTTCTGAGATAGCATTCATCTGTTTGTTTGCTTGTTAGACTATCTCAGTTGTTTGTAAAAATAAATCCATTAACAATTGATAACCATGCCATGAGACGACAGAACACTTATCACTGCTCTACAGTGAAGGAGGTTGAATACACATTTCGAGAGCAGAACTGCTTTCAAACACTTAAAAAACAATGACCTGATATTCAGAGGTCCTATTTTACAGCGTTTATACACACACAGGTTAGCCTCTACTTCTTCATTAGCCTCTGCATCCAGCTTTTCTCCCAAACTACCCAAAGACCTCACTTTTCACAACCAGGGTGAGCACCACGTAGCTGGTTCTTGTCCGGCAGTGTAGTAAGTCATATGCTCTGAATCACACGCAAGGCAAAACCAGGTTCAGTCCTCCAGAGCAGTGGTTACTATTTCAGTTGCAGACACCTTTTCTCTTTTTCACAATTGCTTAATCCAGGGCAAGTTCCAAATTTGGAAAAGAAACAGAGATCCTTTGCTATTCAATCTCATTCCCAGATGTCTGCCCACTGAATAGGATCTCGATTCAGAAGACCTCTTAAATTTTTACCCGCAGTCTAAAGTCTAGAAAAATGCTTCCTGAAATTCTGCTTCTACTTCTGCACTGAATTCTCCGGACAAAATCTCCAGCCTCCAAGCAAACAAAACCTTTACACCCTTAACCACTATGCTGATTGTCTATAAGTAGCATGAGTATACGATACAGAGACTAGCATTTGCCAGTCTAACACAGAATAAAAAGTGACATTCTGGAGAAAACAGGAGCTTCGGAGGTGAGGCAGTGAACAACTGTCACATGGCTGCTGGCAAGATCCAAATGTGCAAGAAAACAGTTACAGGCTGTATTTTGGTTTGGATTTCAGAGATGACAGCTACAGAAGGCGGAGGTTGCTAAACTCTGCCTCCAGCAGCAGTCAATAGTGAGTACTAGGAAAAAGTACAAAAATAAAAACAAGAATGCAGTGACACTTTCCAGGTATATTGTTCCGCTTTCCACAAACTTGTAGCTCAAAACCCCTTGAGCCAACCTAAATCACTTCCAGCCTTAAAGGAAGCTTCCTTCTAATTATTTTTTCCTCATTTATGAAGCTATTCTCAGAAATGAGAAACATGCCAAGTATGCAAATTAAATTTCAATAATATTTAATTGTGGCATATTCAAATATTGCCTGTTATAATAAAAGATTTTCTTGTATTTATTTGACTTTGGAGGAAAAGATGCCAAATTCAAACATAAGTTTTGTCTAAAAAGGTAAAAAAAAGTCAGATTACATGAACAGATAATCTGTGTTCCAAATAAGTACATAAAAAATAATGAGCAAGACTTTCAAAATTACGTATTTCACTGCGTCAGGAACACACATATTCATGCTGCTGAAGGTCGAGGTTTTACGGATTTCCAAGGCTTCAGCAAAGGCCGCCTCTCAAACGGCAGCACATGCTGGAGTTGCGAGTCAGCAAGGAAGAAAAGCCATGTGTCCAAGTAAGATGTGCTTATCTATACCAGAGGAACAGTAAGTATTTTTTCAGAGATTAAGTGTGTGACGACACAGAAAACACTCTGCTGATTTCAGGCCTGCAGGGTAGACAAAGAGATTGTTGCTCCAAATGAGTGTTTCTGTAGCTGCAACATACATTTGAAGGTGCACACAGAGCAGCACCCATGAGAGGCAAAAAACCCAAACAAAAAAAAAACCCAGCAAAAGCCTCCAACCAGCCAACCACCCAACCAACCAGAAACCCCAAGAATAGCACACCAAGAGCCCTTTCCATAAGCGAGAGAAAAGCAGATGAAGTTTCATGGTTTGTCGTTGTGTGCCTTGTCTACTACAGAACGTGTTCTTTTAAAATTGCAAATGTGGTATTTACCATTTCTGAGTTAGAACCATTGTGCAACTTCATCGCTTTTTCCTGTACGTTTCCTATAACAGCATCTGCGCAGAGGGCAAGGGATATGAGGACCACACCTAGGGTAAGAAAACAAGCAAACAGACGCCTGTTTAGAGTATTTACCAGCAGAGCAGTGACAAAACCCGCTCTACTTGTCCTGAAAATCATAAAAAAATCCCAGGAATAGCAAAATAATAAAACTCCCTCTATACCATATTCTAAATGTCAACAAAACTCTTTTATCACACCAGTATAAAGCAGTGTCCAGCCTTGCTCCCTCCACCAGTTCACCCTGAGCACTGTGTGTCTCTAAGCTTGACCTATTAATGTATAATATAATGGTATAAGTACTGGTATGATGAAGCCAGCTCTATTTTTTGTAGTATCAAAAGTGAAAGCATGTCAGTTGTGTTTATTTAGGTATTTTTAGCAAAGATAAATGCCAGAGAACAAACTCTTTTGAGTAGTTCACCCTAGATTAGTTTTTCCTGACAAAGGCAAATAGAAACGACTACATTTGCTGCCCTTTACCTTATCCTATTCAGTTGAAGAATCAACTTTCCAAATCTTTACAGAATTAAGTCATAGCAGGTATGTAAAACAATTCAAATTTTACAAAAGGAATCTATTAACATGTGAAGGCACTTAGAGGCTTTGGTAAAAAATAGCTCTAATGGCAACATACATCTATACATCAGACACTAGAACATAATTACATGCTTACCAACGTCATACTGTACTCAAAAATATGCATTTTTCTCAAGTTGCCACCCAGTTAAACGACACAAACACATTAAATGCACAGCAGGTTATATAATTCATGGATTTTTATAATTTCTTCCACTATCAGTAGCACTAAAATGACATTACAAGACACGACAATTAATTTATGAGCAAGGCAAGATATACAGTATAGATAACATCACACACTGATCATTGCTAACACCAGATGAAATAGTATTTTGTGAGGACAAAAAGCTTTTTCCTTAAGACTGAGAATTTATTATTATTTTGAGGAACAAAGCTTTGGTGCCTCCACTGTGAAGAAACAAAGTTTTCACACTGACCGCCTGTGGGAACAGCTGCTGGAACTCATCTTGGCATTTCAAAAGAAGAATACACTGCGAGTTGAAGATTCAGAAGTTTTTCAAGGTTCAGTATTAATCCACACACTGGCCCAGTAAATGACATGAATTTTAGGAATAACAGATTCTCCCTTGTCATTTGAGAGAAAAATTCAACCGAGTTTTTAAAGCCAAGCAGGTTAAAATCTTCTCTTTGCTTCTGATTTTAGGCGGTAAAGTCAGAACGTGGGCACTCCAACTAAGAACTACAGCACACCTGAAGGAGAACCTCGATTAATATAAGGTAAATGGTCCTCAAATAGGAAAAGACTTAAAGGTTTAACTGGAAAAGACAACTAAACGTTTGACATTTTAAAATGGTCAAACTGAATTTTATCATATTTTAACATATCTGCTGGGAAGTTAAGTATTTCTTGAGAACAATCATGAGATGTTTCAAGCTAAAGGGTGGAATTTCCAGAAATTTTATGAACCTAAGAATGAACCCTTAGAATAAAGGCCTCTTCCACCACTGATAAATTCTGCTAGTGCAAAGCTTGAATGAAACCTGTGTGCTCCATGTGACACCTGAAGGCACCCACTGAGAGCTCTCAGAACCTCTGTGGAACACTTATTGCAGGAAAAACAAACATTTCGTTACACTCTACAATAGGGGAGATCTTTACCTGTCAAGTTGAACTTTGGTGCAACTGTGCTGTCAGCCAAAGTAAACCATATCAATCCCAGACTCATACACAGGGCGGCAGACACATCTGCGACATTATAGCGTTTTCCTACAAAAGCATCACAAACACCACGAGCAGATGGTTTAGTACTTGCCGCGTTTCATGGTCATCCCACTTAGCAGTCTAGAAAACACAGGAAAAGCTGTTCCAACGTCACTGTTTTGCTCAAGCACAAGCTGATTTTTCCCCTCACACGAGACCTGTTGGTTCTCTTTACCGATTAGAGAGGAGTTACTCCCAAACACACTCCCACCAGATAACTTGGGCACTTCTAGAACCCTGCATTGTCTTTTAGTTTGGGAGAGATGGGATGGAGTTGGGGGGAGTGGACGAAAGAGAGTTGGGAAGTGAAAAAGCAGGAGCTGGTGATACCTTGTTTGAAACAACATATTCCTTTCCCAGCTGCTGCACTGTCAATATAAGCTTCCAAGGGAACTTTTCTGAATGGAAAATTTTAATTGGTTTTTTTTTTAATAATAAAAAACCCCTCCAGCTTTCTATTGAAACTCAAATTGACTACAGGAACAGAAATACCAATCTAGATTCTGCTCCCTAACCCTGGCCCATGCAGAGCTGTACTGATTTAATGAATCCTGGTGTATTTAACAGATAGAAACTTTTACAATATACTGAAGTCTTCTAAATCCAGAAGTACTAGAGTATTTTTATCCATATAACTACAGCCTTTATCTGCTGTTCTCCAGATCCCTTCCGCTGTTCTGGGAATGTGAGCTCTGACTTTTGGACTAGCCAAAGACATGTAAAGTCAGGTGTATTTCCGATGAAATGTTTAATCAAAACTGAAGAATTTGAATTAGGAATTTAGGAATCAAGCTTTTCAAACAAGAGGAGTAGGGGATTTCTTCATAAATCACAGATGAATTTTGGGTTTTTTTCCATTTCGTTTTCAATTTCAGTATTGAAAATGTTTCATTTATGAAGTGATTTGGTTTAGGAAAAGTTACATTACTTAAAATTTAATAAAAATGCATAAAAATGAAGTTTTGCAAGTAACCTGTACAACTTCTTTTCCCTCCACATTTTCAGTTCCTCTAATGTTTTTGTACATTTTCTGAGGAGGTGCTTCAGAAATGCAGAGTTTTCCTTCTGTAGGAGAAAAACCACCTGTCCCTCTCCACCCAAGAGCCTTGGTGGAATTCAGCGATGAGCAGGTCTCCACACGAGTGCCTCCCAAAGAAACAACACTATAATCATCTACGAGCGAGACTCATGCTTACCTTGTATAAAAACCCCGCCTATCATGACTGGAATCAGCTTACAGCACTTGAAGATGACTTGAGTGGGGTAATTCAGATACCCCAGCGAGGTGTTTGACAGACCCATAGTGCCCACTGTTAAAAACGCTATGATCATGTAGGTTTTGCCAGGAATTCTACAAAATATAAACAGACGAATCTTGGTGTTATAGACTCATCTAAAGGAGATTCAGCCTGGAAAAATCAGATAAAGGAATACATTTGTAACACAACTTGACCATCTTTCTCATTGAATTTCATTCCGTAATAGAAATTTCAAAACACACATAAATGACTGTTTTCAAATTTAATTTCTTTCAATTCCTGTCAATAAAGAGCATTCAGATACAAGACAGTGAAAACTTCATGGCTCACAAAGTATTCAGGCCGTAACACTTTAAACTCCTTCTGAGAAGGTCCATTATTTACAGGAGACGAAGACAAAGGCTTCAGGTTTCTTGTCAAAGGAGACACAGAAGGCTGGTGTACCAAGATATCCTGAGCCTTATCCTGTCATGGTCTCCGTGTCCTTTGTGGTGCAGCTTTCACATGAACACTGACATTTTTAGAATGAAGAAAGTTGAAAAAAGTACCATTGTTTTATGAAACTCAACGGAACTAGGAGAGAAGCAATTCAGATGTCATGGATGGAGGGGCTCGCTGAACATGTTCAGATGTGCTGCTGGCAATTTGATGAAATTATCACCTGACAACAGATGATCCGACAGTGGGTTTTAGCCATTACTGTGCTTGCTTTGAACTGACTTTTTACAGTCACTGTTCTGTGTATCTTCAGTTATTTTCCACACACACTCTGAGCCACATTAAGCAGCATAAGGAGATGTCTCATTGGAACCTTGTCTTCTCCCTAACTCATGATGTGATGTGGGCATTCTCTGAGGCACATAAGAGAAACTTTGAATTTAAGAAACAGAGAATTCTGAATAAAAATTTGAAAATAGATTTTTGTTTATTATCTCCAAGAAAATGCCTAGGTTATAGAAAATAACATGTAAAATACACTTGAGATCTACACTTCCAACGGCACTTACTTACAGGGCATGCTCTGTGTTACCAACTACTTGGTAACCAAAACCTAAATACTACTTACAGAAAAGTAACTAACTCGTTACAGTCTGGTAACTTGGAATATAAGCTGTCAAGTGTTTAAAATAAAAATAATAATTTCTCAAAGTTACATTGTTCGGCAATAAAAGAATTCTGTTACCTAAAACCAGTACATGCAAAATCAGCCAAGGCTGACTACAGGTAAGTAAGGCTAGTTACGCTCAACCAGGATAAAATGCTTTAAAGCAATTTTCAAATTCACCGTGACAGCCTCTAGCCAAGCTTCCAGAGGGCCTCCATACGTCGCTGGCAGAAGAGGCTGTAGCTGGGAGGCCACACTGAGCCAGATCAAACTATTCCACATCCATAGGATGCAAGAATCTCCTTGGTAAAGGGCAGAATCATTTTGTGGCAGGGTGTTAGGAGTGCTATTTTAAATACAAAGCTAAGCACATCCTTTAAAGCAAACCTGCACAGCCTCATGGCAAACAGAGAGCAGACTGCTGATGCTCTCCAAGATGTGCAGCATGTTAGAGGACCCTCTGGGTGAGAAGGTGCCAAGCTTTGAGGAAAAGGAGTTCAGTGACAGATGGCTTCAAGTGCTGTGACGTGCAGTCTGCCCTATTCTAGACATGATAACCCCAAGCATCACGTACATGAGTCAGTCTGTGTCAGCTGCCTGGAGGACAGAATACACTCTGTAAGTGGGAGAACGTGACAGCAGAGCCTACAGGACTACTTACAGCTCCAAGATTTAAGTGGGTGCTCATAAAACAGTTTCTATCACGGTCCAGTAAATTCACATTATTGTAACTATGGAACTGCTACCAGTGCCTCACGGTATCCACATTCAAACAACAGTAGTTCTATTTACCATAAATATCAAATGCTTCCCATTTGATGGACAGTGGGTAAAAGGCTTGGAAAAACACATACCTTCTCCTTTTGTCCTGAATCAACTGCAATTCTATTAGTCCAAAAATGGAATAAAATCCAAATTGCACTAAAGTGAGGTACCACCCAAAAGGTTTAAAACCTTCCACTGAAAATATCAATTCCTATAAAAACAAAAACCCACCAAGGTCACATATATACACCAAAATGTTAAAGCAAGACAAAGTTTACAGAGTTTTTTTTCTTCACGTACATGCAGATTTAGCCTTTGCAGTGGCTGGTTATTAACCAGAATTTACCTGCCATCCATCACTGGCATAGTGTTCAAAAAGACTCTTTAGGTTTTCCAAAAATGAAGTAAGAAAATTTGCTGCTGGTGTAAACCCACTGAAATTAATGGATTAATTCATCAGCGGAATACATCTGATCCATTAATATTTGTCTCAAACTATAGATGATTTCCCTGCCTGCTTTTCTGCTGGTTTCCAGTTCATTTACTTCAGTAGGCTGGTTATACCCAGAATTTGTAAACAGCTCACAATAAATTAAATACAAACTGTCTCTAACAGACATATTTACTGGTAACTTTCAACTCTCAGGAATGCCAACTAATACTTTGCGCATCTGTATTAAATAGCACTTGTAAGCTTCTACACTTATAGGCTGCAGGAACATTTAAAACCATAGCAATTAATTACAGAAAAGTACACGCGTTGCATAAAGAATTCTGTAGCTGAGTCAGTTAGTGAAACAAACGGCTACCTAACACGTTCCTTTTTTGGATTCTGCTTTCAATTACCAATAACTTTGTTAAATTCTTTGGAAGTAACTTTATTTTAAGAAACTTCTCAGCTGTTTTTGAACACCGTCTTGGAAACACAGTGATTTTTAATTATCGACTTTTCAAATCGCTGCTTTATTGAGAATGCTTACTGAACTTCCACTAAAAAGGGGAACGGAAATGGAGCTGCCCAACATAAAAGAGAGGTTAGCGGGAAGAGAAATGTTTCACTAAAATGGCATAAACATCATGCTTCTGCTAACAACCAAATACAGAAGTGAAAGATCAAGAAATAAAAGTCTGACTGATCCAAACCTTGCAGGCACATGAACTGCAATGGAATCTTACACTATACAGTTACTTTGTGCTCTCAAATGCTGAAAGCATATGTCTATACATACTGAAATATGCACTATAGTATTATGGTACCAAAAAAGAAAAGGGTTAGGAGGAATTGGCCAAAGATATAAGTCCATAGCATTTACCTGTAAATATCCATAGATTAGATAAAACATAAAAACTCCAGAAACACAGATGAAAAATTGAGTAGGTTTGTTAAATTTGCTGAGATTCATGCCAAGAACTATAACATCATCTACTGATTTGATATGAGGAGACATAGTTTGAGATTTGGAAGGTACGCTGATGGAAATGTATTTTCTTGATGAAGTGAATTTCAGATCCATGATTCCCAGTTCGCTGCATTCGGTGCTATTGTTTTCTTCTTTTTGCTCTTTTTCTGTGTGTCCTGTGTCTGAAAGCTGAAACAAACACTAAGGTCAGGTAAGACATAACATAGAGGCTTCCAACCATAACAGTGAACAAATGGGACATCTATCTGTAAAGGTTTAAAAGTTTTGTTGGATTTTTATTCACAAGTTTTATTTATGATTCCTCATGTCCAAAGCTAACATTGATTAGTATCAGAGGCCAACAACATTTTTCGAAAGCACTTTAGCTAGCTTCCTATGGGAAGTAGTGCTCCTGCACTCTACAAAACAAAGCAACCAACCAATGAAAACAACAGCAACACAAAACCAGCTTCAGCTTCTCAACAGCTCAAATCAGCCCTTTTCAGCCAGTGCTCACAGGAGTGACTGCTTGGGAGAGCAGTGTTCCCCATGATCAATTCCAGTGAAAGAACTGCTCTTGAAGCACTGTGGGTCTGTCTGCTTCACTTCACTTTCACAGCAAAATACACCACAGCGGTCCACTACTAGGGGAGCCTTGCTAAAAACTCCAGGTGTGAGCCCAGGATTAGTTACAAGCCTTGAATTCAAAGAGGTTATCCCCTCGCTCTCACTTTGATTCACTGTTTCTCCCCCACCTCTGAGGAAAAGAACATGAAGATGGAAAGAAGAAGATTAGGAAGCCAGTCTCAGAAATTAGACTGGTTCTCTAAAGAAGTCTAGGGCATGGTAATCCCTTTAATATTAACCACACGTGGCCATTCCCATATGGAACAGAAAACAGCACTGGATAACGGAATCCTGGAGAAGGAATTTAGCTGCTTAGACAGGCAAATAATTTTTTTCTCCAGCTCAGATGTTTGAGGTTTGTCTTTTTTTTCTTTTCAGCCTCATGATAAACACACTGGTCAGCCAGTTGTCCAGGATTCTTAAGCATAGGTAGGTCAGCGTCTCGTTCAGCAAGCAGTCAGGAATGAAAATCTGTTTGTCTCAACTAATTAGCAGTTTGTTTTCCCCAGGTCAGAAATACTTATCCTCATCACACATGTATGAAAGTGCTTTTCCTACTGTTTTTACATGGAAAATGTGCAAGTATATAAAAGCCAGATCATGCCATATGTATAGTAAATGTGAGCTGTATGGACACTGGCAATTTATATAAGAATATATGAGAATTTATATAAGAAATGACAAGTTTAGCTGAAAAATGAAGGATTAGGATAAAAGCAATTATGTAGAGTCCCTGTTCCTACCCCTTTGGAAAAAAGTCCCATGCAGAGCAAGATTTTAACATAGCCCACAAGTGAAACAGAGTGGTTATGACATGAAACAGAAGTAAATGAACAAGTAACTAGAAAAGCAGAAATTCTTTGGCCTCCAAAAAGTTAATGAGTTGTACCAAGCATGGAAAAACATTATGAAGCAGATGGGGATTTTTTATTTAACTCCAAAGAACATCCAGTAAAAACATCAGTGTGGCAAAGACTAGCATCTCAGTAATCTCAGAAAAACCGCTCACATGAGCCATGCAAGGCAGGCTGCGCCCTGGCCCCCGCCAAAAGCTATTGCCTTTGGAGCCAATTCCACAAATGCTGGTGGCTGGACAGCAGCTGGCACCACACAAGAACGCAAACGTGCCTCTGGGGGAAACCCAAGCAGATCGTTTGCTTGGTGCTACCTGGCTCCTGCCCCGGAGGCAGGAGAGGGAAGTGGAACAGGGACCAGCAGGATCCTGCCCGCTTCCTTCTTGCCCCATCGCCTGCGCCCAGCCCGCTGCCAGCCGAGATGCCAGGGGCTGGCCCACGCCACACCCCAAGGCCAGGACAGACGTGGCTCTGCCAGCTGCCCTGGGCAGGGCTGGGAACTCAGGCTCCCGAGCCGCCACAGGCCGTCATTTCTCGCCGCTGGCCCCGGGGAAGGGACCGGCTCGCTGCTAACGGCTCCCGAGGGCCCATAGCCGCGAATACCGCCCCCTTGGGCCAGCCAAGACCCGGGAGAACCTGCCTCCTCCTACCCCCGCCCGTCCCGGGCCCTCCTCACCGTCACGCCCATGGCCCCCGATGGCCGGGTGACGCTGGCCAGGAAGCGACCCCGCCTCCTCCCCACCAGCTCCCGGTGCGTGGGGGAGGAGCGGCCTCACCCCCCGTACCTGTCTGGCTAGGGAGGAAGAGCAGGGCGGCAGCGGCCAGCCGTCCCCCACGGCCCGCCGTCCTCCCCTGCCAGCCGCTGCTGCTGCTGGTACTCCCGGCCCGGCCCGTCCGTCCCGTTCCCTCCAGCCTCTGTCGCCGCCGGAAGTGGCGATAGGGATGCCAGGGCTCGGCGCGAGCATCGAGCGCATTGAGAGAGCGCCGCTCGCTCGGCGTTCTGCTACTCGGCCTGAGGCAGGGAACATCAGCGCCCTCCAGCCACAGCCTCACCGGTGGGGGCGTGGCCTCGCTGTTAGGGGGCGTGGCCTCGGTGTTCCTGCCGCTGCTGCTGCGGATGCTTGGCTTTTCCCGGTGGGTCCCTCGGGACGGGCGGCAGGTTCTGTGGTTTAGGTGCCTCCGTCCCGGTGTGGGGAAGGAGTCCCGCGAGGCAGGAGCCTAGCTCCCTCTGCTGACGGGTTCCTTGCCCTCCTGCTCCACCCGTGGAGGGGTTACGTGGGGCCGCCTGGCTAGGGCTCCCTCGCCGCTCCCGGGTCCTCTCCGCGGAGCCGGTAGCGGCGGTTCGGTCAGGCGCTGATGCACCTCGACCCCCTGGAAGAGCCCCAGGAGAGCGGGACGGTGTTTCCCGTCTCGGTGCAATGACAGTAGTTTTCAATCCTTGAGGAGCTTCGTCCCGAGGTTTGGGCAGTGCGCTGCCGTGAGGAGCGAATCGCCCGCGGGAAGCTGCTGCCTTCGTAAAAACCGCCCAAACCCCGTTCCCGCCCGCGGGGAGAGGGGCCGCCCTGGGACCCGCCCGCGTGGTGCAGGAGGAGAACGGTGAAAATACATAATCGTGACAAGCGAAAAGGTAAATGAGAGCACTGACAGCAGAATGCCCAGAGAACGTGGCAGCCGAGAGGGTCAGGTAAAAAGCTTTACAAGAGGAGTAGCTAAAGGCTTTTTTTTTTTTAAAAAAAAAAAAAAGAATTGGATGTCACTTGAAAATCCATAAAATCTAGTTATTAATCATATCAGGCTATAAAATGCAAGTGCTGCGCTTTCAGTAACAACGTGCAGAAGCATTTAACGCTATGTATAAATATCTACTGCCTGGTAGTGCTTGGGAAGTCTGAGCGGTTATGTTCGAAGTGGTGTAAAAGTTTTCCTTTGACTCTTCCCGTGCTGGTGGTAATAAATGCTGCAGTAAATGCTACTACTGGGCTTTGTCAGCAGTAAATCTCTGTGTTACGGGTAGTAGCAACAAGTGCACCAGCACTTCATCTTTTTAAGAATGTTGTTTAAGTGACAAACACCAAAAGGAAAGTGTGTGCTTGAGGTTGACTCAATGATTTTTTAACCCCCCTTTCAGCAAAATAGCTGTTTCTGAAGAGAGGTATTGGTGATTGTGTAGGAAAATACTTGCAGGCATCTTGAGAGGTTCTGGTGCTGCTTGGTTTGGGTTTCCTCTGTCAGGAGGAAATTCAAGTTTAGCCAACAATTGTTCTGTTTTGCAACAAGAGGGATGGTGCTTTTTGGTGTCTCCATAGTGGAAGTAGCTACCCCAGTAACTCCAGTAAATAAATTCAAGGACATGGACATGGACATGGACAACTGGGATTCTCTATCTTCTTAAGATATTCTCTATCTTCTTAAGAGTAAATTCCCTAGATGTGTCCCCTGTAATGATCTTTACTGTCACAGATGTGAGTGGGGTGGTTCCTCATCCATGATGTTACTTTTTTCAGCACTGCTAGGTAGGAAATAAGTGTCAAGAGGGAGTGTAAAGCTCCCAACTTTGAAGTTTAAAGGCAAGTTAGAATACACAGGAGGCAAAATTTGGAGTAGAGTGTGCCTGCATGGCATTGTAACTTTTATTTTAAACTCAGGAATGTAGAAATTGGGCTGCTTGGTTTCATCTGGGCAGGTCTCCTACTGTTGTAGGGACAGAACGTGCGTTTTCCCCTGTGCGCTTTTGTGTCACCCATACTCGCATACTCTATTCCCCGTAGTCCAAGTGGGTAACGCGTGGAGTGGCGCCTGTGCTGGGGAGCGTGCTCTTCAAATACTGCAGGAGCATACGAGGGGCGAGGAGGGTGTTTGGTATTGATCTCACAGATGCTTTTGCAGTCTGCAATATGAACACGTATGGATTACTGGTAAAGCTGCAAAGCAAATTGCATTTCCTCTTATTGTTTTTAAAAATGAAGTTAGGGCTTATGAAAGGTACTGGATTCTGGCTCTGGGGACTTAACTTCTCTGTTTATCCAGGAAATGGATGTTGTACATCACAAGCAGAGGCAGCGGGAGTATTAAAGATCTCCAAGTTCTCAGGCTGCCTGTCTGTACTTCTCCTTGACCAACTCTAGGTACCAGTAGGGAAGCTTAGCCTGTGCACAGACTCAATCCTATGTCTTTCTTCTTTGCATCTCTTGTCTGTAAAAGGGAATGCAAATATGGCATGTTTTTACCAGGTGCACATCTCGCTTTTTGCTGTTGGATTCTGGACAGTAAAGTCTCTGTGGCAGTAGTGTGTGTTCCCTTTGGGAGCTCAAAGGAGTGAAAACCATTGCCTGTACGTGCAAAACTTACCCAACAATGTTCCCCCATGAAACATGTCTATGGTACATACCATCTGTGACACGAGTATCCACAAACATTTGCACCCGGCTGATCAATAAAATGCAGTGAAGCAAAACAGTGAGGGTGTTTTGTTCTGTTTCAGCATAAAAGGCAAACTAATACCACTTTCAATAGCCTGAACCCACCTCCCAGAGCTGGGTGGGTTTTAGCTTTGTAGAAATAATTCTAGGATCTGCTGTGTTGACTAAAACATGATATGTGCAAATGAGGATGCAGTTTGTGAGTCTTGATGGAGCTAAACCCCGTGGGAATTACCGGTTTATTGTCTTTACCAAAAGCAGTGGGGATTTCCAAGAAAAACCTCCTGTTTTTCTAGGAATTTTGCTTTAGGTCTTGCATTCAAGACAACCAAGTATTATGCAAAAGTGAGTGTTTTGGTGAGATGGAAGTGTGTTTTGGCTGCTGCAATGTGTCATCTGCTGGGTTTGTGGGTGTTAGGTGAGCCTAGGAACTTGATTGCCAGAAAAAAGAGAGGCTGTTTACCTCTGTAACGTGGGGAAGAGGGGAGAAGAGCCAAAGTTCTCCTGTGGACAAATATAATGGTGTTACTGGTAATTTAATTGCTTATATTTCACAGTAAGCTTTTCCTGCCAGCTTTGTATGGGTTTTTATTGCTGTTACTCTGAGATACTGTGGCATGAGAACAAACTAAATAAGACACAGGTAGAATAAAGACTTGATTGGCCTTTTGCTAGGAATATTTTTTAAACCAGGAATCAAGTGCCCATCCAACCCAGGGATGGCCAGTTAAGTATCACAGTATCAGTGCAATTTAAAAGCATTTATTTTACCTTGAAGTATATATGTTATTTAGGCTTCTCTACTAAATGTGTTCTGAAACCTTACCTACAATTTTCTGTACTTAAATTCCAGCTGCAATGATTTTTCTTAGCCTAATTTTTAAAACCTTTTCTAATGTATTTCTTGTACTACTGCTTTTTACTGCCTCAGAAACTAAATTGCAGTTTTAACAGTAACAAAAAGCTCTATGATTATAGAATACCGGGGATGAAATGTGTGATACATCACCTCATATTCAAGGGAAAGCTTTTGTATCTAGAATTGTAAAGTTACATGAAGGTTCTGCCTCTGACATTACAAAGCACTGTAATACTGATTTTTAAATTTTTAAATTGCACTTAAAACATGGAACTTGTGACCAGACAGATAATCTATAACGTGTTGGTAACTGTCTAGATACAACTTCATTGTTTCTCTCGGCACTGGTGCATACACTTGCTAGTCCTTGGGAACACAAACAGTGAGTGGTTTTTGGTTTGTTTTTTTTTTTCTTTTCCAGAGTGGCTGTGCAGATGTATCTTCTACCACTTGTTTGGGATATATTGCACTCTAAACTGGTTAATGTATGAAAAACTGTGCTTAAGCCAGGACTTATTCAAAATATGCTGTGACCCGAGGAGGCTGAAGTGACGTTACCAGTCAGCTTCAGTCACAAGCAGCCTTCTTTAGAATAACTTCTCTTTATTTCTAAGCAGTTCTGAACAGGGGTATGACCCCAAATTGACAGCATTACACTGATGACACTGCGGAGCATGCGAGTGAAAGCTGTCTTGCTTGTGCCTGCAGCTCTTTTGTTACGCTGGAGACAGCAGCAGAGTAAGCGCTGGTGAGGCAGGTTGATTGATGGACTGTTTCCAACGTAAAATTTTCTCACTGTCCTATCGTGTGGTTTTTGTAATAATTTAGGGCTCCTGTACATCATAGGGAGTGTCCTGGCTGTGCGAAGTTGGAATTCAGACCCTGCTTCTGAGAAGTGAAGGTGTGATGGATGTTCTGGCCTGAAGTGTAAGATTTGGGAGGGTTGCAGCGTAAGGATGGGGCTTGTAATATGTCCTGGAGATAAGTGATGTGTGCTTTGAAATGTCATGGGGTATCTGGGCTTGAGAGCTAGTAGACATCTCCTCTGTCACCTTGTCTGTCTTGCTTTGAAGCCATTTAATTTCTTGGCCTCTGCTCAGTTAAGGGAGCTATAACAGATTCTCAGCTTGGGCGTATCTGGGACTGAGGAGTGCTGTGAAGGTCGTGGAATGGGTAAGGGGAGACATTATGCGGTGTTTTGAGGTGAATGAATGAGGAAGGCAGGTGTTTGACAAGCAAGGTGTGTTCCTGGAAGGCAGAACAAACAGGGGTTTTGGTGTCAAGTGGGTGCTGGAAAGGAATGATTGCTGTCTCAGGAGGAGGAAAAGGGAACACGAGGTCTACTTCATGCTTCTGATTGGTGGCTTTAGGGAGAGAATAGGTTTGGGTAGGCTTGGCTGGAGAATGATAGTGTTTGGATAAGCATCACAATATTTTATGTTGTGTTGAAATGAATTTGAAAAAAAAATATTCCTGAGTTTCTGAAGCTCATTCATCATTATATCTTAATTCCTCTTAAAAAAGGGTTGAAGTAATTTTTACCCTTCAGTGGTTTATTCTGCTGAATTAGTTAATAATATTAGTTAATAAACTGAGTCAAAGGACTCTGTATACTTTGCTGATGTGCTAGAAAAATAAAATCAGCTGGGAATTAGCCACAATTGCAGTTAAAAGCAATATACTGTATTTATTGCTAAAGACCTGGTACGATAAATAATGAATTTTATATGTGTTCTCAAATTTTCTGAAGGCAAGAAAGATTGCAAAAGACTCCCTAACATAATGTAATATGAAGAAACTAAGGTGTTACGCATGGGAAGGTTTTGAAATGAATTCTCACATCACTTGTTTTGTACTCATGGGTGTTTTTATGGTATTTTATAGTGTCTTACAAGTATCTTTCAAACACAAATTGATAAAACAGCACTCCTGTGAAGTAGTTTTCTCACTGCTTTATGGGCATCAGAACTGGTATGCCTCAGGATGCCATGGTATGTCTAGGCTTAGATGGACTTTGGTGGCTGATGTGGGTGTTTTTCACTTGAGCTGTTGTGTTATTATTACTATTTCATCAGTTTCACTTAAGTTTGTGTTGCCCTTTTTCCTTTTCCTGCCTCGCTTTAGCTTACATAGGTTTTCACAACTCAGTAAACCTAAGTAAACTTTACACCTTGTGTGTCCTGCCTAAAACCTATCCCCGACTTGCAGATATTGGAGCCTCTGGGCTATGGATTACTCTGGGAATTCCATTGCTTCAAGAAATACCCATCTAAGAAGTGTGGTTAGATCCTTCCACGCGCTGACAAACAGCACAGCTCTTAGCTCGTGAATATGTGATTTTTAGAACCCACCCAAAGAGAAAGCAACCTTCCCCCACACTTTGGGAAGTAACTGCATGGATAACATTTGTGTGTATACCTCCAGTAAAGAGCACAGTTGTCTCTTTGGAGGCAGGGCTTTATCAGCATTATTGGTGTTATGTTGATTTATTTTATTTATACTTCTAAGCGTATTGGAAAACTTTATTTTCTTCTTCTGAAGCATCATGTATTCGCTTTTTGAGATGGAATAAGAGATGATGTATCCATCTGGTGACTATCTAAAATGCTTGAACAGAAGAATATTTTTGTAGTGTTAATTAATGCAGCTGATTAATTGGTATCTAGAAAGTTATCTTCAGTGTCCTAAAAATTGTCTCCTATCATATGGGACTTCATTGGACATCCCTCTGGATGCATCCAACATTGAACTACAAGGGACGGTGCCCACCTTTGGGCTCAGCTCAGTACATGAACATTCAAGAGAAGACAGTGTAAAAGCTGTTTTAAGTTCTGGAAGATAGCAAAGAATTGGAAAAACCCATAGTAGAATCATAAAAACATATGGGTAGTATTTATGTTAAATTCTGAAGGGTCTAGTTCAAAATTTCATTTGCATCATTTCTATAGGAACTGACTCCTGTAGGCATTAAGTAATTAAAAAAGCGTTAACATTCCTTCGAGTGCTTATTGGGTCGTCATAGGCACTTCATTTTTTTATTTCCTTTTTATTAAGAACTCATGCACTAAATAGAGGGGAAAAGTTTACTGATTTTGCATGAAATTGCTAATTCCACAGTCTGTGAGTACCCATTACACCATGAAGCAAAGAATACAGTTCTTTTCAACCAGCTACAAAATGAATGCATTATTTTTGAAAAATTACCACAATTATCGCCCCTTAATTTTTCGGTGGAAATAGTAATTGCAATAAAATAGCATATTGTCTCCAAATACACTGAAATGTCAGACTGTTTACTGCCTTAGTAGAGACATATAAAGAAACTAGTTTTGCTTTACTACCTAAACCAGGAACATTTTGATTAGGAATATGTAAGCATCATTTATATGTGGGGTGACCGGCTTTTTCCTATATGTCAAATCTGCACAGATTAGGAGTCTGATGTAAATGTCAATATGAATCCAGGTATGACAGCTCTATTTATTTCTAAACATGATGTACAGTGCAGCGCCTGTTCCTGTAACCAAGCGTGCCTGGAAATTAAGTGTGTCATATGCATTCATTTAAAGAAACAGCCTACAGTCTGCTAAAGACATCATCTAAAGAAAAATACCCTTTTCAAGGAGGGAATTTGTTACTTGGCTATTTTAATGTGAATTGTTTCTTCTTTGCAGCATGTCTACTATGTCTTTGGTAGCCAACCTGATTACCCCATATCATAAAAATTTAGTACCTCTCTACAGCAATAGTTACTGGGTTATTGTTCATTTTGAAGGTATAATCAAGTCCATAAATTGCTAACTCTGCTGCTGAACTTAGGCCAATAATCTAAAGTCTTTTTTTTCTCCCCATGGTCCATCTTGCAAGCTTTTCTCCTTTGCTAAGCAGTTTAAACTGATATTTGCAAACAAGTTAAGTAGCATTGTAACATGCTCATTATTCTCAGTTTATTACAGTTGTATTCCAGTTGCTTGGTTATGTTGAATGTGGTGTATTTTGTGGGATTTTTGTTGTTGAGGTTTTTTGTTCTTCTGAACTTACGCAGCATTATTATATGGGCCAATTAATGCGACCAATTCTGCCAAGGCCTTCAGCATCTTCTCTATAGACTCAGATCATGTTGCAGTGTAGTTGGGCTCTATTAATTATACATTGTAATTAATTATAATTATAATATATTGTAATACATTGTATGTTATATAGGTTTACGTACTTTATATAGGTTAGTGATACCTGGTGCAGTAGCATTATTAATGGTGTGTGAGAAAGGTGAAAATTGCTTGGGGTGCAAAGGCTGATGTCAGAAAATCCTTCCACAAGCAAGAACCAGGGGGGCTCACTGTAAAGGTTTAAAGGTAGTGTTGAACAATTTTTATTTAGACAGAAGCTAGTGGTCTTTAGTTCCCGTGTCCCCAATGCATTTAACTTTGAAGATTAATCAAATCTTTTTTTCATACTTACTGCAGGAGAGAAAAAGAAAATAGATTTTATAGATTTAGTAAATGAATAACGTTCTTATGGCACTGGCTGTGGCAAACACCTTGTCTGATAAGTGTGGTTAGTGTTATTCTATCTGTGAGAGCATTAATCGCAATCGGCCATTCTGAAACCACGCTGTACCTCTGCTGTATTAGGAGAGCACCTGGTGGTATGAAAATACTCATTTCATGGTCCTTTGCTTGTAAGATATTATGGTTCAGCTATCTTAAAGCCATCCCTTTGGTGAAGTAGCTGGAACTCTGCTAGTTTTGAAACTCTCCATAAGGAACTCTTGGATGGTTCACCCACCAGCACAATTGTTCTGGGGCTGACTAAATGAATCGTTACTTTTGGCGGAGCTGTCTGGACATACTGCAGTGACTCTTTCAAAACCAATGTATATATATGGTTTTTTTAGATTGAAACAAAGTTCCTTTGTGTAGTTTTCCCTGGGGTTCTTCAGTCTCTTGATGTTTAGTGGTGTAGATGCTGAGTATCCATGTAGATGTTAAATTCCATGGCTAGAACACTCCACAGAACAGGAGTTCAGTTTAAAGTGATTGAGTATGGTGGTGACGTGACCTTAAGCAATGAACAAGTGATGTTTCATGACAGCACCGCCCATTTATAATGTTTTCCATTACAAAAGAGTGCAAATCGTTCTGTTTGCTTGTTTCCTGCAGTGAAAAATCATCTGCATAGAAATGTGGTCTTTTAGTCCAGTCATTTATCGAAGACTTTAAACTAGTAGTGTTAGATAGCTTCTGAAGTCAACCTAAGCTCTCACGAGTAGTCTCTCAACACTACGCTTTTTATTCTATCTCCAGTTTATGGGTGAGAACTGAAGAAGGGAGTGAAGCATTTATAGCACAGTGGGCAGAAGTACTTGTAATGTTAGAGATCATTAATTCCTTTCACAGCCCAGCGATTGCTGTCCCAGAATGCTTCAGCTTTGAGGAGAGTTCCACTTCGGTTTGCAATCTAAAATGTAGGTTGATTTCTTTGTGTGTTGAAGACAGGCAGATTTCTCTTTTTTCTCAAAATTCTGCTGGCTCAGTGCAGTTCTCACTTTTTTCTTTACTTATATACGTATGTTGCTGCTCTGAAACTCTTTTTAGAAATCTTTAGGCATATAGGGTAGTAATGGAAAAAATGTCATCCAACCTGGGTTCAGGTGGAAGAAATTCAAGAGTTAATCAGGGTTAGAAAGGCTTCTCTGATCATGAATGTGAATGGGTTAAGTAATTTTTCCTCCTAGTAGTTTGTGGATTGAAGTGTCCATTTCATAAATGGAAGATGAAGCCTGTGAATTAAGTCATAAGTTTTAAGGAACAAAAATGCAGCCAAAGTACTGAACAAGCTTTTCCTATAGGTGTCAGTTTTTGTAATGTTTGTGGAGCAAAGTACCTGTTTCCCATCAAAGTGGAAGAGAGTCTGAAAAAATTAATCTTTGGTCTTGCTCTTTTTGTGGCCATGTGCTCAAATGCCATTAGGCTCAGCAAATATCGCCTGAATTTAATATTCTTTGGCAAAAGTGTTTTTCATTTCAAGCAATTGGATTATCAGTGTGAGGTTACTAGAAACGATGAGGTGTTTTCACCTGAAGCTGAGGTGGAAGCGTGGGGGCAGGATGAATGGTTTCTGTATCCCTGCTGCACACAGGGCTTGGCAGTCTGGGCTTCTGCTAGATTTAATTTTGCTGTACTTGAGCCTTGCTGGGCTCTTGCTGCGGTTCTGCAGTCCTGGACACAGACTTTTTCATTCAGTGGGTTTATTGCAAATACTTTTTTGTCTTAGGCAAAAGTGCTTTTTGAATCTGCTCAGTGCTGCTGGGTTTGATTCCATGTTATCTCGGGTAATAGATTTGAATATGTTATGTGGTGTTCTTCAGTCAGGAAGTGACTAACCTCATTTCAGCTTTGAATGGATTCTCCAGTATTGCTTGATCACTTAAATGCTTTGGATATTTGGCTGGTTGAACCAAAGGGACAGAAAGATTTGGGATGTATTTTTCCATGCCCTGGAGAGATGTTCCTAGAGGCAGCTTTTGTGTATTCTCTGGTGGTAACTAAAAGTGGGTATAATACTGACAGACACAGAGTGTTCTGCTCTATGTTTGTCATGAACATGTAAGAGAGCATGGACCATCTGGAAGGAGCAGGGGAGGGGAACTCGATGATGATATTTGTAATATAATCTCAGCATGTCTGAAGCTCTCCAAAGGCGTTCAGCTCCTGCTGTTGACCTGTCCAATAGAATTTGAGGAGGAGAATCCATTCACCATGAGCAGTAAATACTGGTTGTTTATGAAATTAATTGTTTCTATCCATTTCTACTGTTAGTAAATAAATAAAAACACACGGAAGCTTGTATAAAGTGATGTTTACAGAAATGTCAGTTGCCATTTTTTTCCTTGGTGTCAGTTTGTTAGAGAAGGGTGGGCTGCCAGAGCTGCAATGGTACTTAGTCTAGGTGCTCTGAAAAGAAGCTATCGCAGTAGTTCTTCATAAACCTCGGTTAAACTAAAACTGGGTGGGGATTCTGAGAGTCAGAGGTGCTAGGGACCTGACTGGGACGTTTGTAAGCTAAGAGCAAGGGGTATCCCAGTGTGCTGGCTGAACGTGACGGTGAAGGAAGATGACTGATAGCACAAGTCCTGTGCCCTTCCTCTCGGGGCACTGCCTGCCTACAAAACATGCTGGTTTTGGCAAATTCTCTTGGCAGCTGCAAGGAGCCTTTGCATGCTTGCATTTCTCCACCTGATTTTGATCACTAGATGGACTAAAGTATGCTGGAATGGGTGAGATCTAAATTTTCCCCACTAAAGTGAGAATTCTTGGGCAGCCGTAGTACATCTTAAAATCTTTGTTCAACTTGCATGTTGGCTTTGTAATTCTAGATATTTCTAGTAGTCAGGACACAGGTTTGTTAGAGCTTCTTTAAAGGATGTTTTTCTTGCGCTCAGTTCATACAGTGATGCTGCAGCCAATTGCTTAGATGGTCTTGAGCTCTCATCGCACTGTTCTGCTTTGAGGGAGTAGTGAACTGTGTTTTTGAGGAAGGCAGCCTTAATTAGTAATACAAAATACTTTTAAAGATACAAAACGCCAAGTGAGAGCCCGCTCTGTGTGTAATTTATCTGTATCTTTGTGGGTCACTTTAAGTGTGCACGTCCATAAATGATTTTTTTTTATACTGGGCCTCGCTGGTGTCACATCTGACTGTGAATGGTGTGCATGGCTTGTGCCCGGCAGACATCATCTGCTCCTAGACTGTGCCCACCACTTCCATAAAGAGTGGTCCAAGGAAAAATGGTGTCTCACATAAGGAGGGGAAAAAAAAGCTTGCACAGTCCTAAGTGACAAGTATATTGTATGACTTTCACTGCCTCTTGTTTGACTAGTGTGTTACTAAAGACATTGAGGTCAAAGCAACCTTGTTAGACTTGGTATGGATTATTTCCTCCTCCGTATAGTCCTCCCATATGGCTGTGTCAATTCCAACAGTGCACGTATCTGCAGCTTGTTATTTACTAGAAATGCTGGCATGACTTCCGAGGGAATTGGCACCAAGGAAACCAGATTGAACAGGATGCTGTGGTATAGGCATAGGTATAACATAATGTGGAATGAGTCTTCCATCCTTTTCTGAGCATTAATTGCCCCAGAAGACTGTCCACGTTCTATCACAGGGATGGAAATGGAGAACATTTATAGAAATTAATGCCGTGTGGTTAGCTAGCACCAGGGCCCTAAGAACTTAAAAAGTATGAATAAATGTATTCCAATTACAGGCTAATGCAGGTAATGGGTTTACGGTACTTAGAGGGCTGGATCTGCTCCCTGACAGCCTGCAGACATTAGGGGCCCCTCATGACCAGCCTGCAATGTAGGCATTATGGAGTGATTTTTACTTTACTGCCTTTTCCATCAGATCATCCCCTTTCTTTCACACACAAGGTTAATTCACTTCTTGATCACATTATTTTCTCGCTGCTCTTTGACAATATAAAAATTCTGAGTGGACAGCTCAATCCCTCTTCCATCTCAGATTTGATTGTTATGGTATTGCCTGGCGTCCCTCAGAGGCCTCCAGCAGCCTTTGCTGCACTTTATGACACTTAAATGGCTGGGCTACAATTTCTCCATCTATTCACGAAATGCCGTTAATAACTCATTTCCAAAGAGGCCCTTCTTTATGTCTTGGCATTAAAGGATTTTTTATTAGGTGCCAGGATAGGTGACACACAGCCCCAGTAACCAAAGAGTTAATTAATCTGCTGAAATTTATTGCCTTTTATACTGCACTCAGTGTGACAGTCCCTAAGAGAAACAGATACTATATTTACAACCGAGCTGAAATATTCAGTAATATAGTCTGCATACTGACCCACTCCATCAGCGTGTGCCTTTTGCTGGAGGACCCATTAATCAGCTAAGATGGATTTGTGTAATCCGTCTTCTTTCTTATTCTGAGTTTCCAATAAATATTGAAATAATAATTTATTGATTACTCTGCAATATAAATGTGTAGTAAAGGCACCCAAGATATTTGCATAGTAATGCATTTCAAAGCTCTTGGCGTTCTGTAGGTATGAGGAAGAGAGGTTGTACGAGTAGGTAAGAGTGATGGAATTCCTTCGGCATGCAGAACACCAAGTTCAGCGTTAGCAGGATGTGGTCCTCTCAGGTCGTGTTTGAGGTTGGTGAGGTATAAACCGTAACGGGGTTATAGTTGTTCTCTCAAACCTGTGTATGAGGGGTAAGCCTGTGTTGTGTGGCTGGCCTCTCACTCAGGGTGACAATAAATACAGGGATGTTGGACTGTGGTGTTTTCTAAACAAAAATGTTTCCGTTCTTTTCGAGTGAGGTGCTTATCAGAAGATAGTGGCTTTGTTCTTTCACAAAATATCAGGGTGGTCTGCCCGCTATACTGAAGTTCTGCAGTAAAAGATGTGTATTCCTATAACGGGCATGACCCAGTGGGAAGTCCTGCCTGCCATTCAGGAAAAACATCGTTGTCCTTGCTTTGAGAATGTCCACAAGAAAAATAAAAAACAAACCTGCTCTGCCAAATCTTTTTCCTGAAGGGATCAGAAGAACCAGTTGGTGTGGCTGATGACTTGCACTTCACTTTCTAGCACGGCTTAAATTTGTTTTAAAGTTTCAGCGGCCCCTTTAGGAGACTCTGGTGTTTCAGAAATAGCAAAGGAACAATTTTTGTAGTACTAACACAGAAACACATCCCTCTAATAAAGTAGCTTTCTTGTTCAGAGATTACGTGTGGTTATCAGCATGATTCTGCCATGTAGTGCATGAGATACTTAGTTTTGCTTATTAACGCTGTACACACAAGGTTTTTCTCTCTCATATATATAGATAACCGCTGTGTGAGACGGTCACTGTAACTTGTGCTGTAGGATAAATGTGCCTATTTTGCCCTGAAGATTCACATGCAAAATTTCACTGCTGCTTACTTCATCAAGATCCAAAATAAGTTACCAAGACTGTAATATTTGGGATTTTTTGCTTATGAAAAGCTTTAACCTGGTTCCGGGTGCTCCGAGCTCTGCTCTCCCAATACCTTGGTACCAATCAGCATTACCTGTCTGTCTAGTGTCTAATGTAGCATATTCTCACTCATGAAAACCATGATCATGAGCAGTGTTCTGGGGGATAATTTTTTTCGTTGAAAAGTGTGGGAGCCCTTAGTGGAATTCAGCCACAAGTGGTTTATTGCAGCACATTTCAAGTCTCCATAACAATTTTTCATAGTTTTGGGTTACCGCTTGTGATCAGAATAACTGAAGTATAGATAAGATTGTGCTGCACAGGATTTGTTTTCTAGTGTCTGGCTGATAAGGTTAAGCAGATGGGGAAGTATAATCATGCGGGCAGTACCATAGATCAGCACAAAAAACCCCCTAAAAAGGACAAAAGTGGAGGAGGTTGATGAATTTCCTGTTAGTTTTCTTTGTACATCAACTGAAAAATGCTCAAAGCCTACAGAGAGCCAACCTGTCAAGACTAAGGGGAAGCAATGCCAGGCTTCTCTGTATCTTTGTCTGTAGTACAATATCCCAGGGAAGTCTAAACCTGCTGGTCGCACTTTTTTCTTTAATGACATTTCACCCATCATGACTTTGATACCAGTTTTCAGGAGCACATATTCTGTTCCATAATTCATGACGTTGAGTGTCTTAAGATCAAACACAGGGGTTTAAAATATAAACTACTTAATATGATTTTTTTTTTTTTAATACCACATTGCTTTGAGTGATCTAAAGTCAACTATTGTAGGAAGATCACAGAATTAAGCTGCTTTGCAGCACGATCTGGCTGTTAACCCACAATTGTGTAATATTATAAAGATAGAATACCTTTATAAAAATTATTTGATCCTGTTTTCAGGAACAGGGACTTCAGCAACAGTGATTCTAGTGATCACAGGAATGCCAGCGTGGTCCTAGGGTATCTGGTGAGGCCTCTCATTTTGAATATTGAGTTATCAGTTGTTTCTGTAGTCAATAGCTTTCCCCAGGGCTGTCTAGTGATGACACGGGTTTGATATCAACATGATTGCAGTAGGCAGCACTACAAGATGCACATCACTACAGTCACAAACGAAGTTGTATATCACTTGGCTGTACTGATTGGGTATGATAGACTTTGGGCATTATAGGACGCATTGCTGCCTCCGCTCAGTATAGTGGGAATTTTGGTTCATGGAAGTAGTTTTGGGAATGCGAGATCAGGTCTGATATCACGTGTTTGTAATTATGTTAAATATTGAGAGACTGGTGTTTGCAAGGTTTTCAGGGCTACGAACTTGTGAGTTTGTACAGGAATTAAACCCCACTGCCTGACTGCTGTTTGGGTGCAGGTGCTCGTAAGGTGAATAAGAGTGCAGGCATAACAAGGTTCCTGTGGGAAAATGGGAGGAGGTACCACTGTTTCATGATGATTTCTAGGAGGAGACCTATTAACTACATTTCATAGATGATTGCCTTTCAGGAAATATTTCTCTAGTTTTATGAGGAACTTTTTTGATAGTTGTCCCTACTCAGATTAAGAAAATGACCCATTTTAAGTTCAGAAGTTTGTATATCTTCTAGTATTTTCAGTTGTTGCTATCTACTTCTCAACTTGTGGCTGAAGAATAATTTTGTAGCCATCTCTTTTTGTGGAAAATTTACTATTTCTATTTCCAGTTGTGTCTCTATATGACATTTTTATTTTTATTTACTTGTAGAGAAATTACAGAGCTGTGGGTGATTGAACCCATCCTTTAGGCAATGAAGTAGCCTGCATGTGCTGAGTGAGGATATTCAGGAAAAAGCCATTCAATGGCTTAAAGGTGATTTCTACTTCAAATATTTTCATAATGACCCTGAAAGAAACAAAGGTTATATACGTCTCTGTATCTCTTCACTGCTCTGCCTGCGATTACCTCAAACGTGGAGTTTTTTCAAGGGGTAGTCGTCTGGGGCCATGTGCTGCACCATCCAAAGGCAATGGCTGTTGTGCCCTTGTATGCCAGGCCTGCCCGTGCCCTCGGTCCGTTTAGCCACATTGTATGAATATCATTTGGGCGTTCCCAGAGGTGATGTTTTCTTACGAGCTACATATTGCGGTTGGCAACTTGTGACAGGTGCGTTCTTGTTCCCATATGCCTTATGCAAAACTGCAGGAAAATACATCCTTGCTTTTCACATTGATATGCCAAAATGTCAAGAGTCACCTCTCAGCACAGAGACCCTCAGAAACACACCGGAGAAGTGCCTGGCATCACCCCCGGTAGCTGCAGGCCTGTCTGAGCAGCTGTCTGTAGAGATACAGCTGTCAGTTGCTGCAGAATACTGTGTGGGAGGGAACGCCGAGCAGCGGTCGCAGCTTAAACATGGCACTGCCCGGCAGGCGATGGGACACCAAAGTGAATGATGCTCAAGGTGAGCCTGTCCTCTGCTGCCTTCTAAGGTGTAGAACTACAACTCTAGTGTCTCACCTACAAGGTGTTTCAGCAGACCTTCACCTTGCTTAGGTTTGCCCCCGTTAATTTTTGTAGATCTCGATGGATGTACTTGACCAGCTAAGTTAGTTTTGTGTTTCTCATGTGATGAAAGGTTAATGCAGGCTCGTGAATGACACTGTTAGTGCCCTTCCAGTGCATCGTTACAGCAGCTGTTTGGACTGGAGCATTGGTGGAAATGACAAGGTCGGTCAGGGTCAACAAGGGAATGGCTTCTTTTTTTTTTTTAAATAGGCTATTAAATAGTCTCAGTTTAGCTTTAGCTGTTTATTATAGTTTCTTTGGAAGACTTTGCATTCATCAGGAGAACAGTGAGCTACGCACGTGTTTCTGAGACCTGTGCTAATGTTTGCTTATGACAGCAACGGTACCTAAAGATAAAGTTCCATGCACCAGGTACGTGACCTTCCCTAAAGAGTTTTCTGAAAGTTACCTCATCTCTGGGCTAATTTTTGAAAAGATATGGTAAGAATGCTTAGATGAATTTGTGGTAAAGTAAAATTAGACTGATGTTTTTATTTTTAATTCTACAGATTATCCGATTTGAATTAAAAAACTGAAATCATTGTTTGGTCTCCCCCAGCTCTGGCCAGAAGAGGGAACCATCTCACTGCGTCAGCCACTTCTGTGATGGCACTTCAAAACTTCTTGCTTTTGTGCTTATTCCTGCATTGCAACTATCAACGAATCTACGAATGCCTAGTCATCTGGGGACTCCTGCACAACCGTAAAGATATTTATTTATTTACCTTGGGGTTATTAACACCTCATAAATCACATTGCGCTTATTGTGTCCTGCCTTTACTACCAGGAGATAAAAAATAGAAGACAAAGTTGCTTACTATTGACTTGTTAATGTGATTGCCTTGTGTGTTGAAAGCGTAGATCTACATTGTTTATGCACTGCTAAAATAATATCATCTTCAGTAGCAGTGAATGGGGGGGGGGAAAAAAGGTGACTATGATGGGTTGAGTCATGCAGGGCGTGTATTAATGCAATTTTCCTTACAGCGCTAGTCCACACATCCAGAGGATTTCCAGCTGTGGGGAGTGGGAAGCGCTCAGGAATGACGGATGCAGTTAGGAGCTTTAAGCATGGGAGTCTTGCGGCTAGAAACAAGTAATTCCTCTCACTGCATACAAACCTTCTTCTACCTAACTGCAAATGTTGGTGTTCCTTGACTGGGAAGGGACAAGAACTACATATTCCCTCAGCACACGGTGTTTGTTTTAAAAGATACTGGAATCTCGTTTGCTTTGTCTGGGTTTCAGCACAGGGAACCTTCAGTCCATTTCTGCCGTTGTTAAACGTTGCTGGCTGCAGTGCTCAGGCTTCCAGCAGCTGCCCGGGATTGTTACAGCACCTCCTGTGCGTGCAGCTGGGTGCAGGGAGAATGAACTCGCAGGTCAGTTTTTCCTGTGCTGGGGATGATGTGAGGTGCAGACAGGCAGAGGGTTGCAGTGGTGTTTCCTTACTCTTCTTCTAATGCTCCAAGACTCTGCAAAGTGCTTCTGGCACTTGGGAGGTGCAACATGCCATGGTGGAGTATTTTTCAAGCTTTCTACCTTTAACCTGCAGCTTAACTAATGCTGGTGCCTAAATACCAAGGTAAATCTGTTTAAAAAAAAAAAAAATCAGCTTTGAACTGGTCTTTACTTGTTGGTTCCATTGTGCTCTGGAGATGACTCACTTGTCAGGATGCTGCTTTGCTCCCAGATGAGTTGAAGTCCTGGTACACTGTGCCCTCAGGACAGCGAGGCGTTGCCTTTCGGATGACACGGCCGTGTGTTAGTGCATTATGCCAAGGTGTCTTGGGTTTAATTTTGTTTTGGGGCTTCTGTTTACTAGTTTGCCTCAGCTGCTTTAGAACTACTGGTAATGGTAAGAGGTGGTCAACACTGGAAGGCGTAATTTGACCGATCTACTGTTTCTTGTGGCAAAAGCAGACAGAGCAGATTGGCTGCTAAAACTCTGCCATTGCATTCCTGGCATCAAAACATCCCAAATTCCATGTTTGGGCTGAGGCTTTGTCATTCAATGTCAGATGTTATTCACAGTGTATCAAGATTACCAAACTTTAAAAGAAGTTTAATTTTTTGCTTGTACAGACTAGATCTCCTGTGTACCTTTTCTGGGGTCGACTGGAGCTGCAGTGCCTGACATTGGGGTGATAGAATTGTTCTGAGGTCCATAAACACACCGGTAGAAGTACAGCTTTAAGCACCTAGTTTTAAGAACGTTAAACATACTGATTGATGTAACGTTATGAAGTGACATAGAACGACTCTTAGGAAGACCATCCACTTTGAGAAAATGGAGTCAAGGAAAGGTTATGGCCAATTGAAAATGCTGTACTGAGCATCAGCAGGAGAAAATTTAATTGTCTGAGATGTACATTTCCTAGGGCACACGATTAATTGTAGTGGAAATGTTCAATTGCTTGTAATTTTGCAGAAAATTCCCTCGTGGGCTCTGAAACTTTACATACTTGGTCGTGGCCTAATGGAGCATTTGCTTAGAAAGTTTGGGTCATTTTTTTTAGTTACACATATGGGAATAAAGTCAGTTTTGGGGGACCTCACTAAAAATGGCTCAAACTGTCAATAAAAACTTTGGTTTTACATAGGACTAGTAAAGATCAGAATTAGTTTTTTGGATTTGGTTTTTTGGATTGATTTTTTTTTTTTTTTAATTTGATGTGTGATGTGTTCTGATGCAGGAATCAATTTGTGGGGAAGAGAAGAGCTTGGCAAGTTCTGCTTGAATAAAGGTACTGGGGAGACCAATGCGCCTTGTGTGCAATAGGTAGCTTGTTGGGCTGCTCAAAGGACAGCATTTGTTTGTGAGAATGTCGAGAATGGTGACCTGGGGTTGAGGTTACTCATTAAAGAGTATCCGCAATAGACTTGCAGATGAGTTTTGTACTTTTAATGTTGAACTAATCTTTTATTAGCTGGATATTATCAAAGTAGAAAGCACGATAGGATGTAGGAGTCCCTCTATTTGTCGTGTATTATATCAGAGTTTATTATTTGGTATTACATAATTCTTCTCTTCCTCAGAGAGTACGCCCATATGGAATAATTTTTATTATCTACTTTGGAAGTTTTCACAGTAATTTTGCTATAACGTAGTTAAAAATGACCTTGGATGAAGCTAGTGGATTTTTTTTGGTCCTCCTGTGGTTACCTAAGGCAAGTTTCATTGTATATCCGCGTCAAATCTTGGTGGCAAATCTCTTGTTACTGGAAGAGAGGATTTTGCTCTACATGCCTGTCACTGTAGTTGTTAAATACACATATATAAAAATTTAGTTTCTCCTTGCTGGCTGTAGAATTCTAGTTGCAACTCTTTCATCTGACATTTTTGCAAATGTAGATAATGGAGGGTTTAGAGTTGGAGTTGTCAATATTCATTGGAGAAGGTAAAAGTGGCTGGATTTGTACAGACATTAACGATGGAGGTAGGGGCTGTGTCCGCAGTGGAGGTTATTTTGCCTCTCTTTCTCAAGTCGCTTTTTTCCCAAGTGAGGAGCTGGAGAATAAATCGTGACCTGGTGAAACACCGTGGTTCCTGAAGCCGCTTCCTGAACCATCACCACCCTTCACCATCACATTTGTCCCTTTGCAGCACTCAGAGAGAGAAATCCCCCATACCCCACCAGCTTAAAATAATAGTTGCTCAGGTTCTGAAAATGCAGGAAACATTCTTCAGCTGTGGTTAACATTGGTGGAAGTAAAATCTTAGGTAGCTTGGACTTAATTTCCTTCTAAACTTTGCAAAAGCAGTTTTGCTGGTTAGGAAGAAGGCTGAACACCTAGCTGGGTATAAAGCTGTCCATACTCTCATGGCCGTTTAAACCCAGATGAAGTAAAAGTGTCATTAGCACAAACCAAACATCTTTCCTCATTGAACTTGTGTTACATGCCAACCACTGCTGAGAGGGGAAGAAATACAGAAGAAAAAGAGCAAGTGAACCAGAGTATTTTTGGCTGTGAGTTTTGCTTTTCTTTTTAAAATCAGGAACTGTGATTAATGGCATTGGAAACTAAGACGTGTAAGTAGTTGTGCAACATGCAGATACATGATTTGCGTGCTCAGACAATATTTGCTTCTCTTTCTGTGCTGTTAATGTTAGAGGGGCTAGTGTTTTTTTTTATAAGCTAGTAATTGAGGCGAATGTGTTCAAAAGGGCCCACTATTTTGTGTGCTCTGCTTCTTGCGTGCCTGTACTGAAAGGTCTTCAGGGTGATTTTTCACACGAGGTGGATGATCTCAGCTCCTGTTAAGCTTAGAGCAGTGGGTACTGATTACCTTTCAAAGTTATGCTTTGGGAGTCCCAAAATAAGAATCCAGATACTAAATTACGCAGATTTAGCAAATGGTTTTAAATGCATAGACTGTGATATCTGTCTTCCGGTTCCTTCATTTACAAGACGGCAGAACAGCAATTCCCCTGTCTCATTAGGGTCTTAAAAGGTTTTGCTGGAAATCTCTAGGATACTTTGAAAATGTAGAACATCATCAAAGAACAATTTAACATAAGCCAGAATCAATTGTGTCCTGCTTGCTGGCACAGTCATATAGGTTCTATATTCTTTATTAATTCATATTAAGACTGAATGAAAGACAGTATTGAGCAAAGTCTAAACCCTTTGTCTTAAGAGCTCAGGGTGGAATTCATTTTGTCTTTAGACTGCGGTGTAGAACTCTGACCCTGTAGTTTCTGCTCTTAGTCAGTGTAAAGAAATGGGCGTCTCTAGGATATGATTCATCTTGTCCTTCATTTTAACTATGAGATATGTCAAACACAGCACTGGCTCGTGAGGAGACGTCTGCGTTGTGAGTGTTTGCAGTCAGAAAAGATTAATCCTGTCTGTACTTTCTGGACATCCCCTGGAGTTGGTAACTGGAGAGCTGCCTGATTTGTGCGCCTCAGCTGGGCTCAGCAATAACCTGAATGTTGCCTTGCTCAGACTGACCCGTCCATCTGCAGAAGGAGAACTGCAGTTCTCTGGGGAGCTTCAAAGCCAAACAGGATGGCTTAACTGCGCTTATCTAATTAACTGGTTGAGAGGGAAGGTATTTCAACTTAATTTTACACTGGAGCACCTTTGTTCTGTCCAGGCTTTGTGCAAGCCGCCTACATCTCGTACTGCATTTGAACCAGTTAGCTTTTCCGTTGTGTTTATAAGCCAGTAGTTGCATACCAAATACTAGGGTCACCTTAATGCCTCCAGCGTGGGCTCTCACGGATACCTGTTGTTGAATTAATAGGACAAGTTCATAACTATGTCATACTCTGTTTTTCTTGTGGTCTTTTACAAGTACTCCAGTTAACACCAGTCACTATGGTGGGGCCCTGTGCAATACTGCACGCTGCTCGTCACTGGGGGCAGATCCTGCTGTTTTTGCGTGCCGTGCAAGGAGTACGTAGCTGATGGAAGCTGCCGCTCACAACAAGGGCACGCACAGTGGTCGTTTCTAACTCGGCAGAAGTCTGCTCCCGAAAGAGGCACCGTGTCCCACATGAAGTCCCTTTTATTTCACGGCGAAAACCATTGACTATGTGGTTATTTAGTGTCAGCGAGAAAGACAGAATCTTGCCCTTGGAGGGTGAAACAAAAGCAATTTTGATAAATCAGATGAGAGTTGATGACAGGGAGCTGTGAGATGCAAAGGTAGTGGTCAACTGTTTAAATTAAATCAAGAGAGAGGAGTAAAAAGTTTGAAATCGTAAAAAGAATTTTTTTTCACTCCTCTGATACCTTATGTTGAATAGCCAGATCATTTTATTATTGCAACTCCTGTGGCAGTAATCTTTTACTGCTTGCAGTATAGGCCTACAGCATTAAGTCAGTATAAAATTACATATAGTTTAATATATCCGTACAACACCTTTAAACAAGCTTCTCTAGGCAGGAAGGTTATCCGTCTTATAAATCTATTATTTCATTGTACATCTTGATAGCCTAGCATTGCTCCTAGCCATGTTTAAGCATTAAATAGTGCATTATTATTTCACATAAATCAACCAGAGATGTGTGAATTCATAAATTTTGCATTTGCACAGACAGTATTTTAAACGTTTTACGGCTTCGTGGGAACTTGGTGTGAGAGCCTGTACACAAATCAGTGCCCAGGAAATTTCAATAAAGTTTAATATCACGATTACTGCTTTTCATCATGGCTTGCGCATTTTAGAAATGTTTCAACAAGGTCTAAAAGTACAAACAAAACTGGGCAGCGGGGTCTCTGGTTGGGTTTTGCTGGATAGCTCCAGGGTTGCAGTGGAGGGGCTGCTGGTTTTTTTTCTGATGTTCCTTCTGTTGTGTTTTCCGCTTTATTTGTACTTTTTTTAGTGCTTCAACTTTTTGTTTCTTCTTGTCTCTTGTCTCAACTCTTCTAGGCCACTAAACTGTAAAGGATCGTGCGCAAGCCTGGTTGTGCTCATTCAAGGAACTCCACTGGTGGGAACTTAGATATTTATGGGAGGTCTTTATGGTTTGGATGCTTTTGATTAAAAACCTTGAAAATACCTTCTCAAGAGATTTTATTTTCATACAATATGTTATATATTTATTAAATGCAATGTAAATATTCTGATGTTAAAAATGACAATGTCAAGAGAGGACAAAAAGGAAAGAACTATGTATTGCGTATTATGCCATTGCATCACATGATAAGGTAGTGTTGTGTTTTACAGAAGAAAACCAAGTGTCTTGGGGCAGGACATTCACAAAACAGCTGAATGATTGTTGCTTCTGGAGCCTGCAACGTCTTCTATGTCAAGTTTTCAAAATTTGACCCTTGATCTGTAGTTGAAGTCAATTTTTTTGAGTTATCCATTGCAGTAAGTGCAAGGTGATTTGGTACCCCCTTCCTTAACAGCTGGGACATGGGCTCCCACACCCATCTGACCCAGGAATTGTCATTATTCCTTTGGGGTAACCAAAGAGCCCCAGGAAGTGCTCTGTGAGGAATAAGCCCAGCTGTGCTGGATCTCCAAATTCTAGAAGATGGGAGGAATGTGGGAAATCACTTCCTGATCTTTTGCGCTTTACAAGGATTATGTAGATCTCTGTTTCTTCCACCCTTTGGCTTCTTCCTCCTGGCCCTTGTGTGTATGTAGAATGGGAATTCCTTGCAAACCTTGGCTCTGGATTGCACACCAGCAACCCTGAGTACTTTACTCATACATTGCATGGGTAATTTATTGCAGAGCTTACAGTGGAATCTGCCTTTAGAAAGACTGAATTCTGTTTTCTCTTCAATTGGTCCATCTTGTATTTCTTCCTTTGCTGTCCCATGTGAAGTGAATGGGAATTTTCCCATAAAATTTTTGAGTAAGATCCAGTTATCCTTTTTGTCTGCAGAAACGATGTGTAATTATTTAACTAGAGAACTAGAGCTGTTTTGATTTTTTTTTGTTAGTTTGTTTTGTTTGTTTTTCTTTTGCACTCTTCCTCATGGCTTGGAATCCTTTGTGTTCCTTGCAAACTGTTGCAATTGCAGTGGAAATACCTGTGCATCTGTAAATCAAACCTTCATGCAGTTAGACATTCTCAGCTTCAATTCTTTTAGCTGTGGTCCAAAATATGGTTAGATTTTCTATTTCCAGTTCAAAATGCTTTCTATCTTACTTCCCCACAAATAAGAAATATCTGAAGGGAATATGATCAGCTGTTAAAATATTTCAACATCGGGTAAAGACTTGGCATGGAAACTCTTACCTTAAAAGCTGGATGATTTAGAGAGCGTGGGAAGCTGGGTTTTGGTGTCCGTTGGACATAACTGAGTATGTGGTAGACCATTGGCTTGTCTTGGAGCTACGCATACAGCACAGAGTTAACTTAATACAGGATGGAGATTGTGGGGCAAATTCGATTCAGATTCTGCCATTGGATAACTCTGGGCACCTCTTCCATGTTCTACTATTTAAATGGACAGTAAGAGTGACAAAGGGGAGACTTTGTTCCAAGAGTTTGCCCAGTCTGCCTAGTCTTGGGAAGCAGGAGTCCTCATTTATAATTTTTTTTTCTAAGGTTTGTGGTGTGTTGAATGTCCTGATGATGATCTGACACACGGAACAAGACATTCGGTTCTCCATCGCCTGGAACTCCAAGGAGCCAAGATACAGTGAATAGAAAAACCCCATGGTAATAGCTTTACCATGCACCAGCTTAAATGATTACCACTGCATCTCCAGCCGTTCTGAGGAGCACTGCACCAGCTCACGGAAAAAGCTTGGATTTGGAAGCAGTATAGTTATTTTCATCTGAGTGAATAGTCCCCTGCTAGACCTGGGCTAATCAGGGTGGAACAGTATTGCTGTCTGAAGAATTCGATTTCCCATTGTATTTTGTTTTTAGTGAAAAATGTTCTATATGAAAAAAAATTATGCTTGAAAATTAAATTTTTCAGATTTTAATGGGTTGAAATTTCTGCTAAAAGTAAGATTTTTAGGATTTTTTTTCTGGAAGATGCATTGTCAACAATTACTTGTCAATGTTATGGTGTAAGGAGTATATACATTTTTTTCATTTCTAGCAAAGATTACTTTAAAACAAGGGAAATGAAAGGGTAGGAGTGACAGAAGTTTCATGGAGAGGTGAGTTCTGGAGTTTTTATTAAGGGGAAAGTATATAAGCAGCTGAACATTTGATCCTAGAAAAACTTACTACCCCCTATCAGAGAAAGATTATCCTTTTCTGTGATACAAAGAAGATTAATACATTTTCTGATACGCTACTGACCTGCACAGTCCTCCACGTCATGGAATGCAGGTGAAACCCTGGCACTGGAGTGCTGCACCCTGGCAGCAGCCGTGACTGTATTAACACAAACGGAACTGGCATGGTGTGAGAGCGGGGCAGTGATGTGGAGGGTACGGCTGTCTCAACTTGGCTGCCATTTCACATCTCGAGTGTGCCGCAGTGAAGAATTACTGAGCGTCCCAACAAACCAGGTCTCTGTTTCTGAGGGCACGGCGTATTTTGTGGCGCTGCTCATTACTGGGCAAGAACAACAAAGAAGTTCAAGACTAAGATTAATGGCATCAGCTCATCATTGTCTAAAGATTAATCTTTTTAAAATGATGAGAAGGGGATAGACACAGTGAGCCTCTGGCTGCCTACAGCTACAAAGAGTAATAATAAACATTGCTATGGCAGCCTGGCACTGGAATGCTAACAGCAGCAGATCTAGTTATCATCAGTAAACGCTAATGGGGGGTTTGGGTATTGGCTACTCGTGACTATTGAAAATGGTGTGGCTTTCTCCCCCGCTTCCTCAAGCAACAATTGTGTGCTTCCTTCTGATTTCTGACTATTTAATATGCATTTGTTTGGGGTCAATTCTTTCTTCCATGGTGTTACCACTGTACTACTTTCTCTTAAGAAAACTTCTACATTATTGCCTGGGACTAAAACTATCAGGGATTTAAAACAAGGTTCATTATAGAAATTACATTTGCTCAGTAAACCCAGGAGGCATTGTCTTTTTTAGCTCCTCTGTAACTAATCCTTAGTGCATGTATATTTTTGTGTGTGCATGCTGGTTTTATTTTTAGCATAATATGTATTTATATGGCACAGGGGGTCCGTGTAGCAATTGCATAAATCTGTTTATTTTTCAAAGGCTCGATGTCAGCAACTGATGCTATAGGAATGGTATGTATAAGCCAAAACACTAATATTCTTTCTTTGCAATCTCAGCACTATGCATGTCTTGTCAATATTACAAACTTTATGGTTTGCAAAGGAATTGTGAATTTGTGTTCAGAATGATTGGAGCTGAAAAGTCTGAAATTTTGGAATTACATGTGCCGAACAGTTCTTATTTCTCCTAAGCTTATGAAGGCAGTTGGTGATGGAAGCAGTCCACTCGCATACCCAACACTGGCAGTGCCAGGGACGATCTGAATGTAGACAAGGGTCAGATTCTGCCAGCCTTGCTGCTCAGCCTTGCAGCAGCAGCTCCACTAACTCCAAGTGGAGCTCCTGAGGTGGTAAAATGTTAGTATGGTTCAGTAGTGGCTGCCTGTATAATCCTGTGACATGACCATGTGTAGAGGTTGGTTTGCTAATTTGCTTCCATGGCTGTGGTTCTTGTGTTAAGACACAGTTTTGATTAGGGTTTAAAATCTGAGCTTGGTGCAACCAGGTGTTGATGTATTACGAAGTGTGAGCGATATCTACGTGATGTCCTGGGGCTGAATAGTGATCACTGTTTTTCAGCATTAGGCATAATTTTACACTACACACAGTTGTAGAATGATGATCAACTGCAAGGGAAGTATGTGAATACGTAGCTGAGTACGATCAGATGGAAGTCTCTACTGTGGTACCTGCATATGTATAACGTACCATTGTACGTTATTTCTCAGGGCTTGGAGTGTTTCCCAAATACAGGAGTGATGCTGCTAAGTATGGCAACGTAGGAAAATCTCAGTACTTGGTCCCAAAGGGCAGCACTGCAAAACCATCCCCTTTCTTCAGGGCTGGATGAAGGCTGTTGCTCCCTTTGAAATAACCCAAAGGCTAATAGCTCTGGTTTTGAACGTGGAAAGCTTAGATTTGAATTGTTACACCATGCTGAATGCTAGCTATTTGTGACTAACTCAAAGGAGGTACATGGTAGGAAACTTTATTTCATTTTAAAAAGCGTGTAAACGTATTTAGGATGGAGATTGTGCCATGTCTTTCTCTTGTGGCTAAAATTTGATTCAGCATTTCACTGTGGGTATGTGTGACAGTGAATTCGGTATAGGGAATTGCTTCAGTAAGGAGTGAGGAGAACTGACTTGGGGGTCTTACCCAGCTCTATTGCAGGCAGTCTTAAACATGTTTTGTTTTGTTGTCACCGATGTGGAGTTAAGCATATTAGGTATGCAGCTTGTATTCGGTGAAGAATTTGTTTTAAAAGCTATCAGGGTGGAGATACTAGCTGGAATGAAGGTGATACTGGGAAGGTATGTCCAGGTCATTCCAAAGCTAATGTCGGGGTAGTCCCTTGGATTAGTAGGTGTTTAAAAAATGCACACTTAGGTTCTTTCAGTGATTTTGGTAAAGTTGCATGATATAAAAAATGGAATGACGCAGTCCTTGGGCAGGTCTTCTGTTTAAGAAACCTTTTCTAACTAAAAGAAAAAAAAAACCCCAAAGTTTACCAGAAGCACACACAAGCCTTTGAAGAGCTCGTAAAAGTTCTGCTTGCCTTCTGTCCAACTTGGTTTATAACCTTTGACTATTTCCCTGATTCAAATCCATACAGTCTGCCTTAGCAAAATACAGAGCTCTGTTAAAATATGGGGTTGGTTTCATGGCAACTGTGTGGTGTTCCATAACTTTCGTCCAGCTGAGTATTGGACAGATTGGGTTGGACCATCTCTAAATTGTCCAACAGCATCCTTGTCATAAGATCATGTTGGAATTTGGAATTTGGAGTTACTCTTTGGGTTAGAAGGTCTTCGGATGATCCTACTATTGACTGTGAAAGCCCCTCCAGCGTGTGAGTGTTTGTTGCCTGAGACACTCTGTATCACTTTTAAAAAATACCAAGCATTTATATTTGGAAAATATCTCTCTAATTGTATATATTGTTCTGGGTCATTATTTTCTCATTGTTTAAATTACAGCTCATTTATTTAAAAGAATACTTGTCAAAGGAAAGCTTTAAGTACTGATTTAAGAAAGCAGTCTTAAATAATTGAAATGACTGTGATAAAATTGCCTTAGTTTAAACAGGCCAGTTTTATCAGTCTGTTTAATGAATTGTGCTTTTATAGGGTGAGATAAATCTAATGTGAATTCAAGTGGTTGCACTAGAAATACAGCTCTAGGTGGGATCTCCTGGTGGATTTAGTTGGCAGAATTCAAGAAAAGGCAGTTTTTCTTTCAGAAACACTTAGGTACAACAAGCAACGTTGTTATTGTACAGAGCAGCGTGATACCCATGTACTGGTAATGCCTACCTATTTACATACGGATTGCACAAAGCATCTTGGTCATTAGTTGGAAAATATTTATGCCTCTGCATGTAGAAATTAACGTGGAGATGCAGCCAGTCCTGGAACCGTTGATTTTCATGCACTAGAATAGTGACACAATCAATTTCTGTGTAGGCTGGGGATACCTGGCAGGTTGGCCTTGCTACTTAGTGCTAATTTAGAAAGACTTCTCTCATTGCAAGAAAAACAGTGTATCTGCTCTGGAGCCAGAGTGGAGACAACGACAGTCAGTGGCTGACACAGGAGATACTTTGGATGTTGTTGTTCATGTTTGAATTGCAGTGGAAGTTCTCCGAAGGTGCTATTCAGCGTGTGAGACAGTGACATATTCTGGTCCCAGCATGATGGTGAAATTCTTGTTGTCTATTAAGTGGAAGAATATGGACTTGGTGTTGTGTAGCTCTAGGGAGATCACCGAGCCAGCAACCGGCATTCTTTATAGCTGGATATATTAAGTGTTTCTTAAATGCTGTTACACTGGTCTTGGCAACAGTTGACTGCATCAGCAGTCATTGTGTGTGTAAATGACATCTCGGACCGTGCTCTGAGGGGGGCGCATACATGTCCCTTCAGCAGCTTTCAGTCCATTACAGTCAGTTTGAGGAAAGAAATACAAACTTCCAGCGTGAGCAGAACTTGTCAGACAGCACCTGACTGGCTTCCTAGGAAGTTTATTCCAGCTTGAGCTGAATCCCTGCCAGTTTGTCATCTTAGGAAGGCCTTCACCACTAGTCTTCTGTAACTCGGTCTCTACTGTCAACTCTGCAGCTTCACCTGCAGCACTGGAAATCATGGTGATTACTTAAGAAAAATTAAAAACTGAGCTGGGGTCTCACTGGTTCATACAAAACATTTTCTAGGGGAAGTGACACAGGACACTTGTATATGATGTCACTTTAATCAATCAGGCACGTAGACTTCAAAACTGGTGCTTGTCTTCAAGCCTTATATTTTCAGTTTATCATCCGCAGGTTAGCGTTTCGTATCAGCTTGTTTTCTGTAGCGTGACCGTGTGCGGGTGAAAGCCCCAGCGCACCCGAAGGAAACGTCTGGAAGTTTCACTTGGTCTGTGGTTCTGAAAGGGTCGGGGTGGGGGCAGATGCTCTCTCCTGCAGAAGTTATGAAACAAGGTGTTTCTTAATTCAAGCTGGCTGTTGCTCCTCCTTTTCTTCCTCCCCAAACAGTTTGTCGCCAAGATCTTTGCTTTCCTGCCCTGCGCCCGCTGCTGGCTGGAACTGCTCAGGCAGTTTTTGCCACTCGCTCTTGGCTTGTCCATCTGCAGCAAAACTGACGGGATTGTTGTTTCACTTAGCAGGTGTCTAGGGAAGTGAGCTGAAGTTTTAAGTTTGTGGAAATCAAGCTGTTTTGAAGAATGACTTGATTCTGCTCAGTTCAAATAAGGGAAAAAATCAGGTCTATGTCGCTGTCTTTTATAGTGGTTTTATGAGAGTGAATTATAAACCGAGAAGGTGTAAGTCTGAAAAATGAGGGAGGCATTTCAGGTGGAAGAGGTTAACATTTTGACCATTCAGAAAGTACTTATTTTTATTAGACAATAGACTTTCTTGTCTTTGTTTTCTAGCCATTTAATCTTTCCACTACAAACTTTTAAATAGTGGAAGGATATATTAAATACCAAGGAAAATTATGTTTAAAAGCTATTTTAAAAATTAATTTAAATGTAGACAGCCATAGTATTATGGCATTAAAACACCCCAGGGTCCTTTTTATTGGTCCATTAATACTTGCCTCGAGTGGTAGAACACACCTGAGGCAAGATTTAATGAACCAATAAAACATGCCCTCGGGTGCCCTAATGCTGTATTTCTAACTGTTCCTGTTACATAAAGCCACTGTTTGCATACTCCTGTCATATGTTCCAGGAAAATGTTCAATTAAGTGAAGACCATATGACAATTTGTATCGAGAGTTTCCATCAGCATATTTTGGAGTGATTAAAATAATTATATGAGATGTTCTCAATCAACCAATACAATACATCGTGCCTAAAACTTTATGGACTGCCCAGAATCCATTAAATCTGGTTATGTGATAATTCAGTGTGTTTCCTCTCAGTTACCGAGAACTTTCTAAAGTCTTTCTAAATAATTCAAATGTAATGCTGTTCTGTTTCTGTTCTCTTGAGACTACCGTACTTTTTTGCCTAGAATTCAGCAGAAATCTGGCAGAGGAACTAGTCATAACTTCAGTCCTGATAAAATGCTCAAGGATTTTACTAACATGATGTTGTCCAAAATCTTTGACATGGTTTAGTCAAGGAAATATTTTAGTCCTTTTTAAGAGGGTAAATTTTTAGAGGTGTAACTAGACTTCAATGGGACTAGGCTGATTTTTGTCAGCTAACAGTCCAGCTCTTTGCTTTCCAGCACATTCAGAAGGATCAGAAATGTCATACTGCTGTTAACTCACAGCTCAGATGGAAGAAAGTATGAAGGATGCTTATTATATTTTGCAATTGTTAATTTAAAGTCGTTGACTGGAGTTAGCTTTTGCACTAATGTTTTAGATTGTTCATAACCATCAGCAAAAAGCTGATAACATACCAACATTGATCTATACTTAGTAACAGAAAAAAGAAGCAGAAGATTGTTTTTCAGTGTCATTGCCTGCAGAATAATAGCCCTTCATCAGAGAAGGAGAGTGAGTGTTGCATATTTAGCTTTGCTTTGTAAGGCAGGATATTTTCATGAAGAAAGAAGACAAAGATTTTTAGATGTAAACTGTAAAAGTGGCTTATGACTCCTACATGTTTGAGAATCTAACATGAAATAGTTTTTCCATTAATGCGACTTTGTGGTAGTCAGAGCCAAACTAAATAGGACTTAGAGTATGAATCTGGCAGAACCTGTAATTACTTCAAAGCTTAGGAGAGGAGAAAGAGAATCCCGTGTTGATAAACTGATACATGAGATGTAAAGAAGTTACCACTCAGGCTGTTTTGGGAAGGAGGGCTTGCAGGCCAGGCTTGATCTTTGCAAGAGTATGTGTCAAGTTGAACATGTGTGAGGATATGAGCCACACATACGTGTTAGAGCAAAAGTAACTTCACTTACTTGTAAGTCTGAATCCTCAGCTATGAGTTGGCGTAGTTCCATGGAAGCCAATGAAATTGTACCAGCTTATACCAGAGGAGGATCTGGCCCCTAATCTTTCAAGTAACAGACTCATTAAACGCTTAGGGCCAAATTCTTTCCTGGCATGGCTCCACTGAACTGAATGGAACGAAGCCAGCAGAGCATTTGGCCATTATTTAATACAGATAACCATCTAAGGGGAACCAGGTTTCTGTATTTGTTTTGCTTTTGATACGTAGCATTAGCAAACCATATGTGATTTTTATAAGATATAATACATAAAGTACTGGCTGAAAGAGTCTGCACAGAGATCTCACGGGTAGACCACCAGACCGTCACGATGTGCTACCTTAATTGCAACAAACAATACTGTCTTGATCACAGGTTTAAACCTTTTACTGTTTGCTGGAAAGGTACTGCCCAAACTGTTCACCTCTTTTTCCTATTTCTTTTCTCAGCATTTTGCAGTGCAATCCTCTCAGAAGTTTAAGCAGTGTTAAGCTTATTGCTGAAGTTAAGACTATCTGAAAAACGATGCTCTGCTCATCCTGTGACCAAATAGCTGATGTAAGTTTTCCAAAGTCATTACTGGTGTAAATTTTTTCATTTCAAGGAGCATGGTGGGCACATGGTGTTTAAGAATTTTCCCTGCACCTTCTAGCAGCTAGAAGGCTCACATGAGTAGATACAGCATTGCTTTTATCAGACATTGTTTCCTGGAGCCATTTTTGGTTTTATAAGAGCTTGAGGTATTTTTCTAAGTTTTCTCTTAATTTCTTTCTGCAGCCTCGTTGGTGTTAACTGGGCCTTATTCCTTTGGCTTAGCGTGTGTGGATGGCTTACCTGAGCTTATTAATGCTTGAGGTGACATGTGGCTGAGATTCTGCCACGACCACTCAAAAGTACTCTGGGTTTGTTAGTTTTGGGTTTTTTTTCAGTTACCTCAGACAAGACTCTCTTCACCTTCTTTATTATTGTGATGTCTTTTTTCCCTGTGTTGCTCTGAGCAGCAGTTAGGTCTTGACTTTTGCAGGAGAAAAGCTTTCTTTGCTGTCTTTTGAGCACAAGTACAGAAAGGTGAAGGTATGTGGCTGCACACCCTATTGCGTAATTGATATTTACTACAGAAACAAACCTTTTTTGAGATAAATACTTGGTAGGTTGCTTTGTAGCTGAGTTCAGGCATAGCAGAAATCGTATCTCAGTGAAGATGAACTTCCCATTGAAGGTTGTAAATCTAGTCCAGCGGTCATTTTGTGACCCATATGCAGTTTTAGAGAAACATGAGTAACCCAAACTAAAATCCAAACCAGAATCACCAGCCCCTTCTGCAGCATTCTTATTAAAGTTGGCCAAGAGAGAGCACTGCAAACTATATGCAGTTGTGGGTGATGTCACGCAGCTCAAGGGCATTTAGTACCTGGCAAGCAGAGCTGTCTTTGAATGGACTGAGATGAAGGACCACCATGAAAACACAGAATGAAATGCAGTGGAGGGGAAATTCATTGTCAATTAGTACGCAAAACATTCAGATGAACATGAAGAGCTCCTTAAGCAAGCAAAGAGGGGGATGAAGAGTCTGGAAACCAGGTGGTAGAATAAAATGAGTCATTTGAAGTCACAGATGAAAACATGATTGAATGTCACGGAGTTGGTGTAATTTCTGACTTGCATAAGCAGGGCTAATGTTTTCACATTTCTTTTATGTTTTGGACTTGACCAAAGGCATGTAAAAGAAGCACGTCTCTGTGTGTAAGGGAAAGGGCACTAGGACTGTTCCACACAATCCCTTTTTTAATGGAAGCCCCTGCCTCTCGCTCTGCTTACCTGTCCCAGTCTGGATCTCTCTAAATTAAATTGTAGCTGAATAATTAATGTTAAGTAGATGGGATAGAGGGAGATGGAGCTGTATGACTGTTCCGGTAACACCAGCCTACAGAGTTGTCTGCTCTAGAAATGAGAGTTCCCCACATCTCTGAAGGGCTACAGTGGAAGCTACAGCATATGAGAGCACCGGGAGTTCTTGTTGGGGCTGGTGAGTGGCTTCATGGCACAGCCTGGATCTGTTTGTTTGATTTTTTTTTTTTTTTCCAAAGAGCGCATCTGCACAAGCATGTTTCCAGCTGTACAGAGCAGTTGAGTTGCAGTCTCACAGTAACTGTCTGTGCAGAGATGTGTGTTTACAATGAATCTGTTTTTCTCTGAAAAAAAGCAAGTGCAGAGTTGTGTACCATCTTTAAATTAATGGCTCTGCTTGAACACTGATTTTTTTTTTCTCTCTGTGCCTGAGTTGATGGCTTTTTCTATACCTAAACAAAACTTATGGGAAAAATGTGTGTGAGATTGCCCGAGTAATTAGCCAGTTTACTCATGCAAATATTTTTTTTTTAAATTCAACTTGGAACATCTTTTTGGCAGCACTGCCTTTAATTACAGAAACATTTAAAGGCAGACAAGGATGTAGTGCATACTAAAAATGTTCTGTGCGAATAGTGAGAGGATTTAGGTGAGCAGCAGCTCTGTAATTACCTTGCAGCCAGAAAGACCCTCGCATTGTTCGAAGGCTGTTTAAAAACAAGGAAAGATATAATTTTCTTCTCATGGGAAAGGAATTAATTAGGAGTGTGCTGAGGGCCTTGGGATTGGTTCTCATCCAAAGCAGATAAATAAACCAAGCATTGCTTCAGACTACTCAACATAAGCAAATGATGCATTGGGAGAACTTCTTCGCAGGGTGGAACAGCAAACCTGGCCAGTGAGGAGGCCAGGACCTATGCACCTTTCCAGCATGGCTTATTCCAGGGGATGCTGAAGCTCTTTCCAAACAGAGGCAGCCCTGAAGGTCTAAGTAACCCCAGCCCCTGGCTGAGCTGCTTCCTGGGGTGGGTTTGCAGGGCTTGCAGTGCTGCGCGTGCCCTCCTGCCTGGCTCTGCTTTATAAAAACTCTGCTCTGTCAGCTCGGGCTTTCAGCGAGAACTGCAGAAGGCAGCTTAAAAAGCACGTTTGAGAGACATCTGCACTGAAGGGTACAGTCCTGAGATCTAGAATTTGATGTTCCAGTGTTCTCAGCTGGCTTCAGAGCTCTAGATCCTGGGAGCTATCCCAGAATACCTGTGTAAGCACTTCCCTCTCTAAATGAGCTGTGGTTACTGGAAGAAAACAGCAAAACCTGTGCCTACTCCAGCTTAGAATGCCTTCAGAAGGCAGTGGAACTTATCAGCTCTTGCTTTCCCTGCAAATACCTGTTCTCCAGTGAACTTTTTAGCTATTTGCCGAATTTCAGCTATTTGACAGAAAAGCTAGAGGCTTTAAAGATGGTAATTTTGTGCATGCTTCTACCCAAGCATCTGGACAGAGGAAAAAAAAAACCCAACTTTATTGATGCCCCTGCTGAAAAGAGTTTATGGTGGCAGCATGGTTTTTACTGATAGTGAGAGAATCTCTGCAAAGGGGGGACATTACAAATGCCCAAACTATAGCAAAACTGCAGTTGGAAGACACACCTTGTTAGGCACTAGAAAATCCCAGTCATAAAGCAAAGACTCCTGTGAGACCAGGCTGTCTTGCTTCCTCTGCTCACAAAATTGTGATTTTAGTTATTTTTTTCTTTCTCCATGTACTAGAGCTTGTACCTTTAAGCCTGCTTGCTGTGTTCATGTAAACAAAATTCATCAATGTCTCCTCCTTATGATGTTTTTAGCAAGTTGTTTTCTCTGCTGTTGGAGTTCTCAGGAGACCAGACCTCTGAGAGAATTTCACATGTACACAGTGACAGGTGTCCCCTAAAATCTACAGTGTTTTCCGTGTCTTATCACTCACTGCTCCTTGATTCTGGTACTGTACTAGCAGCTAACAGAGGAACGCACGGTGTTAACTCATGTTAGACCCTGTGGAAACACGACACAGAAGTGTCACACATGCTCTGTCTTTCAGTCTGCAATTGCTCTCACGGGTTTATTTTTTGGGGAGTAACTTCTACATTACAATTTACTAGCAGGTCTCCAGCAGGCCCTTTAAGCATTAAGACCAGTAAGGCAGGCGTTCGAATAAAGCCTGTTACTTACCATAGCTCCAGCAAGCAAGGTAACAGTCTGCAAAATTAATTCTTCTAAGGGAAAGTTGGTGACAAGATTTTTTGATTGACAAGACTTACAAAAGCATTAAAGACTATTAGTTTTAAAGGAAGAACACAATTTACAGAACTGGTTTTGATTGATTGCTTCGCTTTTCGGTAGTGAGTGTGTGTTTAGAAAACTTCCATGTAGGTCTGTGCTCTCATTGCTGCCCATGTTGTGTGAATTGGGCACGCTTCGTATTTTAATGTGAAAGAAACATCCTATATGTAACTGCAAAGAGGGACCTGTGACTTTTAGTGTCAGCTCATAGAGGAGGAATGTGTGGAATTGTTAGAAAGGGAAAGTACTGCCAACATGCATGAAATTCCGGTGTTGAGCTGCTGAGCCACTGATACGATGCTCCTTGTCAAAACTGCATCTCTATAATGTGTATTTCTGGAGGGTTTTTACTAATAGGACCAGAATATCCATTATTATAAACTAAATGATTGTTTGAAACAAAAATTCAAGCCCCCTTGTACTAACTTGCATAGCTGACTGTACCTTCAGGCTATAACCAGTGTGTACACCAGAACTGGTTCAGTGAATCCAGAAGACTGTATCACAGCAATAAGATTTTGGAGATATCTCTGCACAAAAAAGTACTGGCTATACAATTTCAGAGGCCCCGGAACTTCAACTTATTGGGTGAATCTTCAAGATGTGAAAATCAAAGGTATTTCCTCCATGGGTGTACACAGGCTAATATTCCAGTCTGGCTACGTTAAAGGTGATGGTGTCTTCCCTCTGCAGTGGGACCAAAGTTCCATTCATACGCTTATACTGTGTGATAGCAAAAAAATTATGCTCAGACAAATCTTTTGAAATATATAAATAAATAATATCTGCCAGTTATTCATTATATTCACCATATTAAAGAACAATTGCAAATCTATATGCGCATGACTATACACTTAATTATTTTCTGTAACCACAAGTCTGTGGTATGTAGTGTAATTACCAGGTATCTGCAATCTGCTTTCCACTGTCAAAATGGAAAAGCAAGAACCTGTTAAATATTTTTAAATTGTCTCTCCAATTGATATTAGTAATATCTTGCATTTTTAAGGCTTTTGTTTTTTCAGGACTTAAATTTTTAACACCATATTGCTCACAGCACTTTCTTTGCTCTGAAGATGACATTAAAAAATGGTGTTCCCTTGTCTCTGGTTTCTGAAGATGCACACAGTATCTAATTTCACTGAAAACTGATTTTTTAACCTTAAGTTAAAAAGGGATTGTACACTTGCTGGGGGGGGGGTGGGGGGTGGTTTGAGCAATAACACACTGTTACTTTTGCCACTGAGGTGGTTCCAGACCGAGGAATGTAGCATTTGTGTATATGGGTATATTTGTGTATCTTACATATACCTGTAATTCAGATTCCTGGCTCTCCTGTGGGATATAACTAAACAACTGGGAATTTCACCTAGAAAATCCAGTAACTAAAGCCTCCTAGGACTGATCAATTTAGTTCTCGGCTCTCTGGCCTGTTAGCCTGCTGCAGAGCTCACTGTGGCTCCCAGTGTGATGCCAGTTCTTGTCGATTCTTCCCAGGGCTGAGCTCCAATCAGGAATTTATAAAACTGCATTCTCTTTTCTGGAATTGACTTGACATCCTTTTAAACACACTGTTTCTTTGGGCCCCTCAGGGTTTTAGCCTTCTCCTTTTGCTTCCAGTGCTGGCTCTCCTGGCACTCAGGCTGTGGCTCTGCACTTTTCTCTAAGCAAGGGGAGCGTCTTCCAGTTTTGTTCTCTCTCTGTTTTTTCTGAGTAGTGTTTTCTGGGGAGGGGGGATGGACACCTTCCTCATGTGGTGCAAGGTGTATGTCTTTCTGCTGTCTGATTCTCTCTGCTCCTGGGTCAGGCTGCTCTGTGCTGTAAATGATGCCCTGTTCGTGCTTCGTTGCTGCGGTTTGCAGTGCCCAAATGTCAGCTTGTGACATTTTACTTTAAAGACCACACAACGGAAAGTCACTGAAAGTTAAGTTTTGTATCAAATCATCAGAAAGTCTTGCCAGAGCTTTAGGAGTGAGTGCTATTTGCTTGTCTCTGTCACAATCCTGGAGAGCAAAGATATTTGTATAGACTCGAATAGATTGCCAGAATCAATCCACTTTCCAGAGATGGACGTGGATGTGTCCTCTTTTCCACTGTAATGTGAATACTCAAATCTTTCCACATAAGAAACTCATATATTTGAGTTTCACAGCACTCCCTAATAAGGTTTTATAGCCATTAGTGTCAGTGCCATATATCACTGAGGCATTGAAAAAGTGGAGTTTCTTTCCCAAACCACCTTTCTAAGCATCCGATGAAGTGATTTTATAGCTTACACTTCCACAGATCTTTCAAATCCCACAGCACAACTTGTTTCACCTGAGCCTTAAAGATTTTTGTAAATGATTTCCCAGAAGCTCTTGAGGGGGTCTTTCTCTCTTTCTTTATTTAAATTTAAGCTGAAAATAAGATTAGATTCTGTTCAACACAAAATTGTTCTAGAATACATTGCCAGCAATGTGTGTACAAAAGGTAATCTACACTATCTAATAAATAAAATCGTGTAACAGTTTGAAATTTCAAATGTGACCATTTGCTTTAATATTGCAGAGTGTTTGTTAAACCTTTAAGCTTGTGACATTTTTTCACACTGACAGCTAAATAATGAATTAATGGCTTTAAAGTCCATGGCAGCCTGAGGGTTTCAACTACATGTTTAGTCAAAATAATTGGTGCTTTAATCATTCTTTATGAACCAAAATTGTTCCTTAGTTATACAGGAGTGGTGCTAAAGCAAATATCTGTGCTGTGAATGTTCTTTTGTATTTCTGAAATTATCTGCTAAGTTGGAAAGTGATGTCTGGATGTGTTTTCTTCTCTAAAGGGGTTATGTGTTACTCTCAAAGGCGTTAAGGTATATTGGAAAACATACTAGTCTAGGTTTGCCAGTTCTTACCTTTCTTTCACTAAACAGACTCTTGCTGATCTGTGTTGGACTAAGTGTGGGCTCAGACAAACCGTCGCTGTGACCTAGTTCCTGTGCTGCATGACTAACTTCTGGGAAACACTGCTCATCACATAGCTAAAATGCTTCTGGTGGAACTTCAGTGGTGCTTTTTTGGTAGAATTTAATAACAACAGTGTGGGCAGATTGCAAATAGCAGTTAATTCTCTTAAGGACGTGCCTTACTGAAAACAAAGTCAGAGCATAGTCTTTGAAAGTTCCTGATATGGTTTGGAAGACAAGGTAACATCTTTTGGAAACAGCTTTCCAAGTATCAGAGAAGATACTTCTGGCAGCAGTTACTCAGCTTTTGTCTACAACCAGTGAATCCCCGCAACACCTTGTCTTCCATCGTCACAACTCCAGATGAGTTTGCAACGGCCGTTCTGCAGCAGCTGCGTGGGGATTGCTCCCTCCGCTCACTGCGGGTTTGGGGGAATAGCCCAAGCACAAAACTCTTTGGTGGAGGAGTGAGGGGCTGTCCACTCCTCTCCTCCTCCCAGCGCTGGTTAGGATTGACTTGATAATGCTGGAATTGGAGTGCGATTCTTTGAGACAAGCCTCCAAGCTGGAACAAACAAAAGTGTGAATGACTGGAAAATGTAGTTATTTTTCTGTGACTTGGAGGAAAGTGGCTAATCTGTAGCAAATTTCTTCCTGTTTGGATAGCGTGACAGGGTCTGATGAAAACAGAACACTCTTCAGAAGTTTGACTTCCTGACTTCTGGCTCAGCATGCAGCGTGTGCGGGTACACCAGGCAGTTTCCTTTCTGCCTGTAAAAGGGGAAGCATGGCAATGATGTTGGGGTAAATCGGTCAGTATGGGTTCTGAGAGGCGAAGTGTCTTGGAAGGGGAGAAAAATACCCCAGCAAGATTCAGCTGGCTCTTGTAAACGTTTGGATATCTTTGACTGGCTGCCAAAATGTTCCTGCATTTCTTTGAAGCTTTTCTTTAGCTTAATAGCGTGTGGTAATTGAGGTGTAAAATTTCATCTGTGCTTATTTTTTGCCCTGGTATATCCTTGCTTAAGCAAAATTTATATTCCCTCAGTTGTGTGGGGTTCCCCCCCCCCGGTTTTTGGGGGTAGTTTCTTGTTTGTTTGTTTTTTTTCCTTCCCGCCTCCCATTGAGTGATAGACAGGAAAGGTAAGAAGGGATAAACCTCTGCTAGAAATGACTTATACTGGAAGATGAGGACAGATATCACTAATGACTGTCTATCTCCCTAGGTGATTATTTGTTTATTTGGCTGCACAAGAGAGCTTCACAACTCATTCCACTGTTCAGAACTGGGTATTAAAAGCAGAGTATGAGGCAATCCAGACCTTGGACCTGCGTTGGGGTTTGCTTGTGCTGTGCTGACGCTGTTCTAGCTCAAGAAGGGGTTATATGGAGGGGTACCAGCCTCACTAAAGGTGTACTCAAAGCCTCTTGTGCTGCACCAAAGGCTTGTCACAGATTCAAAATGCTACAGTAAAAATTCGCTTATATATAGAAGTTGCATATTAGCATAAATGAGTAGTTAATTACATTGGCATAATTAGAACAGTAAAAGAGTAATTCTACGGTGAAAGGGAAAGGAGCCTGGAGATGAGCATTTGTAATTCTTGGCTACTATTCTTAAACCAGGAAAGGAGAATTTGTTAATGGCAATATGGAGTGTTCCAGTATTTCTTTCCACTCCTCTATTGTAGGTTAAAGTGAAGCATGTTACAGTTTGAAAAGATATAATTAAAATTTTAAATATTCACAATAGAGTTTGCAGGAGTTCATTGTCCCTGATTTTCCTCTTCAAACTAAAGGCTTTTTTTCTCTTCACCAAGAAGAATTGAATCTGGTGGCAGCTGACGAGAGCTTTAACTATGCACACTAGACAAGGGTTTTAGAATCTGGCTGTGCGTGGCTAGGACAGTTATCGGGAAAGTGTGTGCACAGAGACAAGTGAATGACCCTTCCTGAAGGAAGGGAGGTACTGGTGCTTCTGGAAACCTGTCTAACAAATATTTGAGTGCTATCACTGGTCACTAATCAATACAGAACTTTGTTTATATGTACATCTGAGGTCCTATTTTTAGCTTTCAAAGGGTATCTCAAATAGTAATAATTGCTTTATTTTGCATTTTCTGTAGTCTCTTTCATCTGTTTTTATATTCATTGTTTGTGGGGAAAACATGTTGATTGAATGCAAGATTAAAAAAAAAGCTTTGGCAAACTCACTATCTGTCTGTTTTCTTCACCAGAGAAAGATCATTGAGTGAATTGTGGAGCTACAGGTGATGTCTATCCACAAGGTGAGATTCAGGGCCATTTAAGGTGCGATTGGCTGGAGGGTGATGTCTTTCAGGTGTACTCTTGGTGCTCTTGTTTCGTTATCTCTGTGGCTAGAGACATCCATGTTATCCCGACTACTAGCTGCTTGTCAGGATAATTCCAACAAGGTGTGCTCTTGACAGTGGACAAAGTGGACCCTTTGTGTGTTTAAGTGGACAAAGTCCACAGAGTGGACCTTTTCTGTGTTTTAGTATAGCTATAGCATCTCATTATGATTGCCTTGCTGTTGTATCTGCTACTTCATATCCTTTTTTCACAAATTACGTCAGTATTGATGAAAACACTAACAAGTTGCCAGTAAGACTCTGGAAAATATTTACATCTTTATTGAGCTGGTAGCACAACCTTCCAAGCATACTCTCCAGAATTTCCTCAACAGAAATGTTGTATGTGTTTGTGTGGTTGAGTGTTTTGTTCTTTAGCTGAAATCTGTTTCTAATGTAGTCTGTACATTACAGGTGCTGAAGTCTTAAAAAAAAATAGTTTGGTGTAATATGTGAGATAAATCTGACACTTGGCAAAACTGAGCCTTCTGGTTTTTATCCTGAAAATATGCTGAAGTTGGATTACACTTTGATAGTAGGCATAAGAAGTACATGAATATTACAACTTGTCGTTAAACGTGCATAAAACTCCTAAAAGTGCTGTCTGTGTTGATTGTGTCTTCAGGTTCAGTATTGGGAGTCTACTTAAACATAACTCACAGTGGAACTGAACTGAATGGCTGACGTGTGTGGATGGAAAGGAGAGAAAATGTCTGTACTGAAATCTCTTTAAGCTTCACCACTGTGTTTTCCCTCACAAAACCAGTGTATTGCATCTTTTGAAGACCGTACTGTGGGAGTTCTAATAGAATCTGACTCCTTTGTCATAATCTCTTCATCTAACAATTCCTATGTAGCATTCTTTCCCCTTATCGCTCACTGTGTGTTAATTTATGTTTGGATTTCTCTGTCCTTGACCCAGAACTGTCAGGTCAGGATGATACTATCATCCACAGCAGATTGTGAACAATTAATTCTCTCCTCCTTTTACATACAGTAGTGTGCCACATGCAGATGGGCTCCTCCCTGGAAGCTTGTGCTTTCCAGTCTTTGACGGTCCTCGGATGTTCTGTTCTGGAACAGGAATTCAGGTGAACGGAAACCACCCAGGTCCACCATCGTTTTCAGGTAGCCGTTTGCTTTCCCTGATCTCACCTGTCTTGTGGCTCAAGTCATACAGTGAGGTGCTTATATTCGCAGCTGTGTGTAGTGGCGGTAGATGTCTCTGTACAACTCATGCTCTGGTTACCTATAGCTGCTGCCAGAAACTGATCTCAGAGTTCAGATTCGTAATAGGATTAAGAGACTGTACTTCTCTTCTGCATCCAGCATCGTAATTTCATGTATTTCTAGAACCTCTTGTAATCTCCCTGGTGCTGATCCTGAAAGAAGAGCTGACAGTAACTCTCACCAGTTGTAATGAACCATTTTTGCTGAAGTATTTTTCTCATTAAACGTATGAATACTCAGTTTCCAACCGAGTGGAAGTTTGTGTTGCCTGTAACTGTTCCGAACGGCAGATGTTTTGACTGAGATGGCAGATAACGGATTTCCACTATGCTTCTAATATGGTGGCCATGACAGAGAGAACACAAGAGTATCAACAGCTTCTGAAAACAAAATTGACCCGATCTGTCATGAGAGTGCAGCCTCCCTGCTATCTGAGAAAATCACATTCCCCTTCACCCATCAGATATTCAGCGATACTGATGATCTCTTGAATAACAAAGCATAGTGAATACAGATTTTTTTTTTATAGCTACAGAGAAGAAACCAAACCCTCTTTTATATCATATGTATTCTTTCCTGTGTCCTGTCTGTGTGAAAATGGCACCACGTGTGTGGTTGATCAGTACAGCAGAGGAGGACCATATGTGCCATTCGTTTATGGTTGGAAACTCATCTCTTATAGTAAAAATAAAAGGAGCTGCAAAACTTCATGCTAGCTTTTCACTGGATACCTTAGAGTTTAAATATGTATATAGTAGTGTTGTATGGGGTGTTTGAAATCAGCTGTATTATTTCTTAACTTCCATGCCTCAATGATAAAATTCAGCTTTACTAGAAGCAAGTCTTATAATCATTTTCCCATTCGCTATGCATTACTCTCCTCTCGCCCTCTTTCCTTTTTTTAAATAAATAGTACTTTGCAACAAATTGATTTTGCTAGATAGTGCATTGATCATGCACCTTGCCTGGGGACAGAATATAGCTTCAAAAACAATAATAACTAAGACAATCATCTAATTTTACTGAAATAAAACTGAAAATGTACACCCAATGAAATAATCTCTGAGACTACTTTAGGTGCATTTGTGCTTGTACTTTATCCTCAGTGACACAGTAATCTACTAAAGTTCTTCTCTCGATTTTTCTCTTTGCAATCTGGAAGAACAGATTCACCAGTGATTGTGCTCATTTATAAAAGCATCCAAAACAAAATTGAACCCCAAGGCTGATAAACTATAAAGATGCTGATCAGATCTGAGCAGAATGGACGGGATGCTTTGGGGCTTGCTCAGCTGAAGACGGCTCTACAAGACGGATGGCTTTGTATACACAATTACAAACGCCATCGCTTTGTCGAATGAGTGGGAAATCATAAAATATGTTGCTTGCCCTTTATTAAGTAAAGAATGGTATTTTGTAAAATACTTGCAAAGATTTACTAAATTTCTGTAATTTAATTCCTGTCACTGTATTTTCTTTCCTTTGTAGAAAACTTAATCAAACAATCATTTGGAAAGAACAATCCAATCGAATAAACCTTCTAGTCCTGAAGAACAAGTGGCTAATTGATTTTGCTTATCAATATCTATCAAGTGGGTGCACAGCGTCTGCCACATGTAAAATTCATCCATTTACACTAGCTGTGTCATAATCAATAATGGTTTGAAAATTCATTCATTCTCACTAAAATTCTTCTCTAAAGGAGATGCTGCATTTGAGTCCTCTACAAATTAGGTACTTATTGGAACTCGTAAGAAGACAAATGCAACAGGACAAAGATTAAAAACTCCTGTGGTTCTTCTAAGCAATATTTTCTGATAGCATAAACAGGCTTTGGCTTTGTGATGACACGAAACAAAGCTATGATGTGGTACAGAGCCATCTGGGCTCTGTGGTGACTTTTGAAATAAAACCATGTAAAACAGAACAACTTAAACATTTTAACAACAGGTTTTTTTAAAGCTCATGGATTTTCCTGTTCCGTTTTCTATCATTTTGCAAGTGTACTAGTGAATGGATGTCGGAGTCTCTTGAAAGTCAGTGACATTTAGGGGAGACCACATGGTACCTTGAAGTCATGCTGTTTTAATCTTGAAATATGCACTTTGGGCAGGGGGGTGGGCTGTGCAGAGAACAAAAAATGAAAAGAGGAAGAAGCCTTGAGAAGTTACCTGTGTAGGCTTGAAAAAGAAAGAGCATCTCCACAGCTGATAGGAAAGCCTAGCTGTAGTAAAGTGAGAAGTTTCTGTTGGCTAGAGGGTGGTTAGGTCAACTCAAAATTAATATTTGTGTTAGGGTGAATATCATGTTACCCTTGAAATTTAGTGCTTTTAATTACTTGTGATTTCAAAATAAATCTGTAGTGTATCAGAAGTCAAATTGCAAAAATGCTGTTAACTTGCAAGAGGTAATTCAAGTGAAGCAGGACCAAATACTAACGTTTTTCTTTTCTTAACTGGCACTCCTGGGATTGTGTTGGTTCCTTATAATCCCTCATCTGTTTGTTTTGCCTCTCATCAGCCAAAAGGCTGACAAGTAGGTGAAATGACATGCAGCTGCCCCGGCTTTGACTTGGTTGTTCACAACTTTGTGGTTGCAGATGCATCTTCTCACCCCAGCTCTGTGGTTCTCCAAAGGCAGGTGCAAGGCTGTGACAAGGATTCCTATGTACTGTGGTCCTGGTTTCTCTGGGACAGAGCCCCAGGCCAGCTGTGGTCTGCAGCCCATTAGCAGTGCGGAGTCAGCCAGGGCAGCTGCCCTGAGCTGCCTCTCAGGTGTCTCCCATCCCATCAACATCACCCTCAGTATAAAGGGGGAAGTTTGCTGAGGGTGGGGGCTTCTGTTTCTGCTGCTCCCCAGTCCTGGAGGTGTTTGCTCATCATTCTGCTCCTGAGGAACTGCCTTCCCATTTATTGTGGCCGCTGTCCATTTTCTGGGCTGAGTGTCCCTGGGTGCACTTTATCTTGGCATTGGGGAGAATTTGGCTGTTTCATTAAACCCGTGTCCTGCTGGGGAGGAGTCACTGGGTGACAGAGCAATTCAGCCAGGCTGGTCTGAATTATTTTCTGGGACAGTTTATCTTTCTCCATCAGGTGTGTGGGGAAATCAGCCTCATAATTTGTGCACTGGAGTGAGGTTGTATGAATGCTCCCCTCTTTCCCTTCCATGTCCTGGATAAATTTTTAAATTGTGCTTTATGTCTTCTGATTGTGACAGTGGTGGGCTGGTTGCTGCTAGTGAAATCCAACTAACAGACCTGTTGAGAGTGGTTTTGGTTTTTTTTTTTTGTGTGTGGAGAACTTTTACCTGGGGGGGAGGGGGGAAGGATTTTTTTTTTTAAGACTGGTTTATCTTAGACTTTGTATATGAAATGCTCTCCTCTTTTTTTCAATGACAGACTAATTTAAATGCACTGTTAATGACTTCTTGTATGGTAAGAGATTGGAAAATTTTGAGGCGTAAGCTAAAACCAGTAGCTACGCTAAGTCTATGAGGAAAAATGGAGCAGATAAGCAGTGTTTTCAGTGCCAGACACGGTTCCTCCTTCAGATTGACTTGAATCTTCTGTGCAGAATGACGGCACACAGAGTAAAACGGGTATCGGAATGGCCCACACTGCAGTGAAGCCGATGATGTTGACTGATTTCTCCTGCTTTTCCAGCTCTGTAATACCATGAGTAAGGATAGTATAATTACTTGCTGTGCAAAGCTAAAGCTCTCATTAGACAGTGGTAATTCTTTTTGCTGTCTGCTGTGAATTTCTGTGGATCTAAAGTGGAGATACCTTTATTTTTAAAAACATGAGCTAAAAGAAGGAGCTGGTTGTTGCTGATTTGACTCAAAACACTTTTTTTTCCCTGAACCTGATACCAGCAATCCTTTTCCTTTGCTTCCCCCATTTTTTTTTTAATGAAGAGAACTGGTTTTAAATGGTATGGGCTAAAGAGTATCTTCATAGTGTGTTTGTAATTTTTTTTTTACTGTTCTAGCTTTAATTCATAATTACAAGCTTATTCCAATCTCTGCATTATGGAACCACATTTTAGACCAACAGCTGTTATCTACTTTCACTTGTAGCCTTGGGGTATGCGTATTTTAATATTCATTTACTATGTGCCGATAAACTAAATACTTCCTACTGGAAGTCTATGAAATTAATCACAGTATCTTAGTTGCTGTTCTGTCTTCCATGTAGCTCATATTTTTTAAACTTATGATGTTCTATAAATGCCTCTCCTTCTTCTCCCTGAAAAAAAGGGGAAGAGGAAAGGTTATTGCAAAATACACAAACAGAACAAGTTGATTAAATCTGTGATAATTAGAAAATAGAGAGGAATGCAGTGTAGTCATTCAAATGACACAACCTTCTCTCCTGATCCTGTATCTCGCATCAAGCTAGCAGAAACCTTGCCACATTGCCTCCAGCAATATTTTAATAGCTGGCTTTGTGTTTGAAGGTTGTGTTTTTAGCTGTTATTTAAATAGTATTAGGTCCTCATATGCATCTAATAGAGCCTGAGAGTCGATATTTTCCAATCTTCCAGGCACAATCACAACTCCAAATGTCTCTGTGTGGAAAGTATAAAACATGTGGCAACTTTGCAGAAGAAATTTAGTGACTAGGGAGGAAAAAAGTCAAGCAAACTGTTAAGAGTTTAAGGCTGTTTGTTGTGCAGCAATGGATAAAGAACGGGTGAAAAGCTGTGGAGGTGCATGAAAATAGATTACTTCAAGGATGAGTTTGGTGATAGAAAGTAATAATGTCAAGCCAGGAGATGTTTAGTCGGATTTCTCATGTGTTTGTATTTCTGGAGCCATGTCCTCTTCCCACAAATTACAACTCAGGGGTAGCACTTAGAGACAATAACAAACAATAGGTACCTGCTTCTCTTCTGTTTGTGTTAGAAGCACTGGAGAGTTTTGCTGCGGAATTTGGTGGGAGCAATGTGATCAAAAATCCCCATGATTCAGCTCTATCAATTTCCCAGTGTCTTCTGTTGTTTTTACAGTACATCACCCTTCTCCACTCCACCAAAGCTCTTTTCACCAGGAATATTAACCATCATTTCTAGTTAAGCCAAAGAGGCTGTTTGTCCTCCCCAGCTGAATTCCGGCCTTGCTGCCTGTCTTTCAGCATCTTACCCTTCAACTCCACGCCAGAGAGGTGAGATGGTTCTGGAAGTCGATGTTAGCTTATTTAAGATTGATAGTTAAGTGGACTCTTTAATTTAGACAATTGTTGGTGTCATCAAACCTTAACCATATTGATTGCTTGACAAATGAAAGTTGTCATTTGCTTTTTGTGGTTTGTCTCAGGAGCTTGGCCATCAAAGTTACAGTTCGTTGTTTATTTCTTGGATAGAGGATAGTCAGCTATAGAAAAGATGACTTTATTTTTATATTTGCAAACTTCCAGAAGTATAGTTGTTAATCTCCTTCAGTGTGTGAATAAAAATAATGAAAAAGTTTCTCTTCAGCCATGAAACCGTAGCTGGGGGGAATGCCCTCAGGAGTGTTTATTTGGGCAAGGCTTTGCTGTTGGTAACTTTCTGAAAACATTTGTGTGGAGGAGATCTTCAGCAGCTGAGTTAGTCTAACTGAGAAAATGGCAATAATAAAAGCAATGAAACAATCCAGAAAGCTTTATTTCTGCAATTGTTTGCTAGTTTGAGGTTTGTAGTAGGATCATTTCAGTCTTCGTAATCTGCATCCTTCTGGCTTTCTAGCTGCTGCTTTTTTTCTGACTTTTCCCCCTACCTCCTTCCCTTGTTTTATGGTGAAAACCAAGGAAGGTACAGAAAACGAAGGAGGAGGAATGAATTCCCTCAATGAAATCTATTACCCATCATATCTTGAGGTCCTATTTCAAGTTGGTGTGGGGGGACAAAAGGAATGAGTTTTCCAGTTTCATGAAGATTGAGCATCCTGACCACACTTAACCATAGCCGGTTCGCATGCCTGATGCAGGAAAAAAGAATTAAGCAAGCCTGATCTTTTGTATTTCAGGGACTTGCAGGAGAACTCAGGAGGGAAATTCACGCCTCTATGTTCCTTCTGCAGAGTGATGGGAGAAAAATGAGCAGTAGTCCTTGTGTGGTAGTTTTGAACTCTGGTACTCCTTGAACTTGGCAGGTTCAGATCCTCTTAGTAGCCTTTATTCTCTGATGCATGTTCTTGTTTATGAGACTTAGCTCGTTTCAACTGAAAAGCATCCCTGCAGGAAAACAGTACGAGTAGCACATTTCTGAAAAAAATTTTACAGATTCTTTTGTCTATCTGAAGTGAGATGGTTCTAAATTTTCTGTCTGGCTTTCATTAGCACTATAGTGTAAAGATCCAGAACAGCGTCTGCAGAAAAACAATAAGTTATTCTCCTTTTAAGAAATCTCTTGGAGGCAGAAATGGAAAAATCAGAGAGAAGAAGTGTATACAGAATAACACAAGTGGAGTTGTCACATTAAGTGAGTTTTAAAAGATCGCACAGATGATCTTCATGTTATTGTAGAAGATTAAATACAAAACCACAACAGAGTAGATCAGTAAGCATTCAAAATTAATTTTGTGGTCATTGTGGATATGGCTGCAACAGATTCCAGCAGCAACGACAGAGAGCAAGTGCAAAATAGGTGACAGAAAAAGTGAAATAATTAAAGAGCCTAGTTCTCTTTCCAGAAGGTTGGATCAGGACCCCAGTTTAGGTGCTATGTGAAATGTCTAGAGTCTCTAGAAAGAGCCTTCTGAAAGAATCTCCTTTCTTTCAGGTACATGGGAAACATGAGAAGACAAACTTCTACTGTGTCCACTTTTGGGTGCCTCACTTCAAGAAGGACATTGAGATGCTGGAGTGTGTCCAGAGAAGGGCAACAAAGCTGGTGAAGGGTCTAGAGAACAAGTGTTACGAGGAGCGGCTGAGGGAACTGGGGTTGTTTAGCCTGGAGAAGAGGAGGCTGAGGGGAGACCTTATTGCTCTATACAGCTGCCTGAAAGGAGCTTTTCCCATGTGACAAGTGACAGGACTAGAGGGAACAGCCTCAAGTTGTGCCAGGGGAGGTTTAGGTTGGATATTAGGAAAATTTCTTCACCGAAAGGGTTGTGAAGCACTGGAACAGTCTGTCCAGGGAGGTGGTGGAGTCCCCATCCCTGGAAGTGTTTAAAAGCCGTGTAGATGTGGTGCTGAGGGACTTGGTTTGTCCCTGGCAGTGCAGGCTGAATGGTTGGACTCTGTGATCTTACGGGTCTCTTCCAACCAGCTCATTCTGTGATGCTGTGTAGCATGTGTGCTGTGAGTGTCTCCCTACTCAGTGTTGGAACTAAGACATAGTTCAAATGAAGCTGACTCAGGAATGTACTAGTTTCTTTCACTATTTGGATTGTTACTTCTGCTTAGTTAGTATAGCGCTATTTTGCTGTTCTGACCAAATACAGTAAGAAGTAGTAAGCTTATAACCAGAAAACTGTCAGGTACCTAATGTGTTCTTCATGCACACAAGGACTTTCAACAGCCTCAAATTGCAAATGTGCTTGAGCCTCTGATTCCAAAGCCAGCATTGGCCAGCAGTTTTCACAGCAGCTGCTTTATTTTGTGCCAGTTTCCAGGTTTAGATGTTTGTGCTTTCCTAGGTTAGAATATTATTTCTTTCCATGAAGGCATAAATTTCTATTTGTGACACAGCAATAATTTCCATGGCAATGAGTCATAGTATTCGGAAGGTGAGCGAAACCCAGCTAGGGGAGGCTGCTAGCGGTGGGGGTGAGAGCTTGGAGAAAAGCCCTCAATAACAATAGGGCTAATAGAAAATTATAGGCAAAGTAGAAGGTGTTTTGTTTAAATGTTCTCTCTTTTCGTGTTTGCTCAAGGATAAACCAGTTTTTAAGTGGGAGTATTCCAGAGCTGAGTGAATTGACTTTGCAGGGCTTTGGACTAGCTCCTGCACATCTCTGGGAGGTTCTGAATATCTTATTTAGGCAAAATTTTTACTGAATTCTCTGGAGTTTTTCAGTAGTACAGATTCCTTTATTCTCAGATGGATATAGTTACCTAAGTTTAACATACAATATGTGTGTAACTTGCATAATTCTATCAAATGCTTGCTGAGGATTTTCAGGAAGTTTCACCAAGCAGATCTTATACCCAGGACTGGTGTTCGGGATCTTGCCTGTGATGTTTTGCAATAACCAGTGTAAGTATAATAACAAAGTGTTTTATCTGTACAATGGAACTTTATGCACATTAGTTCTATTAGAAACAACTATTTTATGGTATTTTAAAGATGATTATATCTGCATTAAGTACTGCAGTACTGTTTATTTTCTTCCCTATTGATTTCTAATTATACTACTGCTGTACATTATTTAAGAGAGGGGAAAGGAAGTTAAATCCTAATCTTATTAGCACTGACATAAAATGCCTTGAGTTCAATGGCATTTCAGTTTGTCCTGGGTCTGATGTGACTGAGAACAGATGTGGGACCTCTTGGGTTAGTTTTTTGTTCGTATGACATGGTTATTTCGTTCTGGATCAGATTTTTCATTCGTATGACGTGATTTAGGCACATGTTGAATTGATCAAGGTGTAGAGAAGGCCAAGCCTATCTGACTATACAATTGCTTCATCTCTTGTACCGTGGTTGCACAGGGCCAACATCTGAGACCTCCATTCATTCTGAGTCCTTTTTAAAACTGGCCTCTGCTGTCTTCTGGGTTTGTTAATGCAATGGCATTGGAAACAGCACAAATTTTCCTCATAAATAAGGGTGGTTTAAACAGAGTGGTGTAAATCTGCTAGTTGAGTTCAGCTGGTAAATTTGTACCCAGGTAATCAAAACCAGAGGCTGACCGTGACCAGAAGCAGCAGGTTTCAGCTGTTTGGCTCAATGTTAATCTTTTCCAATGATTTCTGTGTAACCTTAGTCAAGGCATATTGTTTTTGTGCCAATTTTCCATATAAATACCTTCTTTAGTTTCCAAACTTTGCTGTAACCTTTTTGGGAAAACAAGCAAACAAACACCAAACTGTTTTTTACTCATATTAGGAAGTGCTCAATAGAGCAGGAACTTAGTCTTGGGGAATATCGTGGGATTTGACCTCAGTTCAACTGCAGCAGCCCAATGGTAGATTGTGGCAAGTCAGTGGTTTCAGTGTGTGTGTATATGTATGTCCTGGTACTTTAGGAGAAAAAGTCACACTGTGGCTTCTATACCTCCATTTCACTAATGGAATGGAAGTACATTGCTGTGGTAGATGAGGTTTGTATGACCTTTAGAAGGCATAAACCCATTTGTTAAAGTCAAAATAGCCTCGTATTAAAAGCTGAGTGTTTGGCTCGGTTGCCTATTTTCTAAGACTTTCTGAAATTGTTCTTGTGGACTCGTTCCTTTCTTGTTGGTGCATAAAACAACTACAGAGTCACCACAGATGCTATTGTGCGTGTTGCTTGAGAAAGCGCCTTTCATTCTTCATTTGTTCTGGAAGAAGCAACAGCACTAGAGAGCCTGCATCCCTATATATAATAATTGCATTGTTTCACTCATTGGTAGCTGGTGACTTTTCTAAATATTTTTGATCAATAGAAAGAAATGTAAAAAATCAGTAGATTGCAGCTTGTAGCTGGAATTGATAGATAGTTTAGGTGGCAGGCTTTGAACTCCCTTGGCAATCAGTAGTTGAAAGAAATTACCTTACTTACATAGCTAGGATCTTCTGCCAGATTTACCCTGTTCACGTCTAAATCTCTTACATATTTTAAAGGATTAAAGTTAAAGATGAGATTAAAAACTTTCCTCTTGGCTTCAAAAGGAGAAGAGAATTCTCTATACAAGCATAACTGACAACCTCCTATAAGAAAAGAAAAACACTAAAGATGTTTCCCTGTCTCCTTAACCATTTATTTTCCTTTTCTTTCACCTGGATGTCTCACTGGGATGGCTCTTTACAATATGGTTTTGTTAGACCTTATGCAAAGGTTATACTTTATGATTTGACATACAGTGTTTTTCTTCCTTTGAACCCGTCTTTGAATCCTTAATTCTGAACAGTGTAGTTAATTCTACATGTTGTGGCAGAATTAATATTGTTGCCATAACATCACTTTCCCCTAATAAATTTTCCACTGTGGGGATTTCAGCACTTCAAAGATGACACAACATACCTTTTGCTAACCAGATAAGGTTTCATCTCTGCAATGGAGCCAATGATTACTTTTGAACCAACATATAATTATGAAGACACAGGGAGAGAACTTTCAACATGCTCACAAGTGGCAGAACTAAACGCAAGTAGAAATGTCATGTTGGGGTGGAGGTTCAAAGTTAGCATCCAGTCTTCGACTCTGCAGCTGCTATAATTACACAACTCTGTAAATCGGAACCATTTATCCTCTGCCAACTGCAGTAATTAATTTTCCCTTCAGTCAGTGGAGGGGGGATTGATCTTTCCTTTATGAAAATCTTTCTCACGCAAATCCCGCTTTGTTCTGCTGTGTTTCCGCTTCTGGAAATTTGTCCTTCTCTACGACAGGTCTTACAGAGTGGAGGTGCAGCTTCCTCGCCTGTGTGTTCTTGTCCGTTCCGCAGCGATGAAAACGAAGATCCGAAGTGTGGGTTTTGTCACGGTATTTAATTACCACCTAATTGTGGAATTAGGGTGGCTTGTCTAGTAGCGACTGGTCGTGTTTACAAGCATACCTTTGGCTGGTTATACTGGTCACTAGAAAACAGCTATTGGTTCTATCTAAAGGCCTCTTGAAAACTCTGTGGAAATGATTCATGAGTTGCATCTCATTCACAGGGTGCATCTCCATTCTCGTACTGCCCTTGTTCTCCTTAGAGAAGCAGCACTTTAGGAAGAAAATGTAGAGGGGGAAAAAAGCCATCCTCTGAAAGTCAGGGACTTTAACCTTAGAGGTTAATTTGCATTTGGCATGTAGCGGCTTTAGAGTCTCTGGTTGCTGCCAAAGAGCTGTTGCCACATAATTATTGTCTCATAGATACTGTGTAGGAGCAAAGTTTAGCCTGCTACAGACTTTGGGTAGTGTTCCTACACTGAATGCTTTGTAGTTAAACATGGAGGCTGTGTTTGGTTGGGAATGAAATCATGCTGCAGCTTTTGTTATTGTTACCCAGGCTACGTTTGTCCACGGGGAAACACATCTCCTAAGCAAGACTAAACAAAAGCTGAGAAAATTCTTAAATACTCCATTCATTTTGCCTGATCACGTACTACCTCATACTTTCTGGGCCAGAACTTCGTTGCAGTAAAGCTGTTGGTACTTTTCTGATGACCTGTTGGGTCCTGCTGAATGCTGAGGTGTCATCTGCTCTGAACTGCTCTGAAGCTGCTTCACCATTCCTGGTAAGTTGTGCTAGTGGACCACACCAGCCTCCAGCTGCCACAGATTGCCCACCGAGATGGAAGGTGAAAAGCCAAGGGAAAGATTTTATCCACTCCTAGTACATAAAGGTGTATTTATATAGGCTGGTGGTCCCCCAGGTCTCTAGATCCTGACTTGCTCTTACTGTTCAGTGCGACTCTGAGTGAAGACACAGTGCAGGAAGGATCAGAGGCGAGACACAATTCTCCCTTGTGTGTCGGTGTGGGGAGGGGGTCACTTAAAAGACTTGTCTTTCTCCCTTTGCCAGTGCCAGGTTGAACCTTTTCTATAATCTTCTGCACATGATCCAGTGCTTCTGAAAGGCTGTTGCCTGGCCAGTCTATAAAACTATAGAACACTTGTAAAAAGTAAAAGAAATGTGCCTTTTGCTTTCTTTCAGCCACTATAAACGGGATGTTCATACGTTACTAGAACTACTGTATGTACAGTAAAAATGATGGCGATTGGAGTAGAAATACAATTTTGTTTACCTTTTGATCATAAAGGAGAAGTGGGGGATTTCTCTCCAAAAAGAAACTCACTATACTCCAGTTTGAGATATTTGATAATTCTTTTGTGTATCGGAGTTTCAACGCAGTTAAAACACATCAAACATGATCAAGCTACATTTATCAGCAGAAAACAGCTCAAGTAAAATTATTAAAACCCCTTTGAATTTCAAAGGTAGGAATACAGCGTGCTCCTTTGGTGTGTAACTTCAGATGGTGATTCAGAATGATCTGCTTCCAGGCCTTGATCTTTGCATATTTATACTTGCTTTATTGGTGTTGAAGGTTTTGTTTGCATTTAATAATCATGCAGCTCAGAGTGGCTGCTGAATGCATTTCTGGAAGTTTTGTCAAAACCGCTGTTGGTCTGGACAGGCAGAGCCCACGTATTGACAGTGGACATGCATTTGAAATCAGTACGGTCCTTGTCTTTGGGAAGCCTGCAGCAAAATCCTCCAGTGGGGTAAATCACCAGAACTCCTTCAACTTCCAGGAGTTAAGGTTGATTTTCACCAGCTGGGATTCTGGACTTTGTTTTGGTCTCCCAATTGACTAAGCTGAACAAAAAGCAAAGGAAATGTTTCATAGATACGTATTTTTCTTGAAAAAGAAATTAAAAGAGGAGGGGGGAAAAAAAGTCTGAGAGGGGATTGTAGCAAATGAGCATCTCTGAGTGGAACAAAGGAGTAGAAGAGAGGGGCTAATTGTTTAATTAGTAAATGTCTGCTTGGTTAATGACATATTAATGAGTTTTTAAGACAGTCATATCATTTACCATAAAAGACCCATGTGCGTATCCCTGGATGTACTGTATAATTAAGTAATGTGACCCATAGGAGTTCATCATTTAAAAACCTGTCAGCTGGCTCCTGTTTGGTAGCAGATGAGGAAGCTCAGGAGGGGCTCACCAGGAGGACGCAGTTAGGTGTTTATGTCTGAAATCTCTCCTTGTGTAAAATCCGTTAATCTGTCAGTGTAGTACCCGTAGTACCTTAGTACCATGAAGACAGCGTGGATTAGGATTTGTCCAGCTGCCCACCGAATTCTTGTTAGCAGAAAAGTTGTTGCTGTGAGGTGTGGATCTCAGACTTCTCCCTCTCAGCTCAGTTCCATCATCTCTTGGTACTGAACAAGCGAGGTGCTTGTTCGAGGGTTGGCCCTGGGCTGAGACATGAGATTTACCCAGCACTGATGGGGTTCATACTATGCCATGGACACTTCATCTCTGCTAGTAAGAATTTATCCCTGGTCATAGATGTACTGTCAAAGTGTGCTGTCCTCCTCCTGAAGAATTCTTCTGGCTATGCCAACAGCATATATCCATTGAAAAATTTCCCTCCCTCTTTCTCCTCACCCCAGTTCAGGGCAGCGGCAAGCCCCGGGGGGTTTTTATCACTAAATGTATTCTTCACCCTTTTTGTATTTGAGTGCTACTTTGTGCAGCACCGGAGCAAGCCCCTTGCTGCTTATACTCCTTTAGCTTTTAAAAATAACATGTGTGCATGAGGAGAGATGTGGATATTGGAAACTGCTTGCTTCCCCCTTCAAAGATGGGTGTGAGTGTCAGGATCACTCATTCTTTCCATCTCAGTGTCTGTGTATATATATATTTATGTAGGTACAGCAGCATGTGCAGTAAATCTGATACCTCCAGTGTTGGACTTCCAGGTGCAGGTGATGAAGACCCTCTTAAATCTTGGATTTCACGGCTTGGCCTTTGGGTGCATGATATAGTGACAGAGCACTCTTGTTATTTCTGCCTCCTTTCCTCAGTAGTTTTTGGAGGGATTACAGGAACACCGTCTCCAGACTTCCAGACCTTTAATGCAGAGGATCCAAATGCAGCTCGCAGAGAGCTGGCTGGGTCTAACTCTGCTGTGCTGCTGTTTTAGTCTTTTGGAGTCTGGCCCTGAAGAGGATGTGGGCACACTGAGAAAAGTCTTTGGGTACCATAATACATGCTTAGCAATTAATGGATATATCTGTGTGGGGTAAAACATTAAGGAAGATGGAGACTGTTTTTAATTTTCTTGTGTTAAATTTTCTTTTTTTTTTTTTTAACAGTTCTTTTTTCCAACTGTTTTAGATCACAGGACACCTGTGGCAAAATAGTGTAGGTATAGTCTAAGAAAATATTCTAGTTCTAGAAGCAGGTTTGGACAAAATTGCTAAAAGCTTTTTTCTGGTTTCTTACATGACAGAAAAGTAATTCCAGGAGTTGTAGAATGACAACCGTGGCTTGTCTTGATGGCTGACAGGACAGCAGCAGCAGCTAAATGGATCATTGATCTCAGTCACTGCCGACTCAGAGTCATTCTTTTATTCTAGTATTGCCTTCTGGGTTGTACTTTATAAAGGCATTGCTTTGCCTTTATTTTTTAAATCTTTTGCCAGCAGATAGTGGGCTGTTGGAGAGAGAGTAATGTTCAAAGTGTGGGTGCGTCCCCAGAGATGGACGTGGAGCATCCCATTTACCTCTTGGCTTAAATCACTCACAGAAACGGGAGAGCACTTGGTATCATGTCTGTCCCAAGTCCATGGTGTGGTGCCTGCAGAAAGGAATCATACAGACCTCCTTATGAATTTTTAATTATTTTTTTCCCAATTTGTTTTTTGGCAATGGGAAGTGAAGTACCATTGCCCTGACAGATGAAGTTTGAGAGCAAATATTACACACCGACTAAGGGCTTAATTCTGATCTCCCCTCTGCGGGTGCGTATCATTAATGATTCATTGCATATTTTGAATAATAAGCTGTCTGCATGGTGGAGGGCAGACCATAGTCCTGGGAGACTCCTGCATGTGTGATGCATTAAGAATTATATTGAGAGTGTGTAACTTATTAAAGTAGCTGTCTTGGGTTAAGTCACTGTTGGGGTGTGTGTGGCTATATTTGTCTGAAAATTAGGGGAAATTAAAAAGTGATCTTAGAGAAGGGAAAGAGACTGTAGAAATACGAATTTAAGGGAAAGCTGGTTTTTTTTAAAGGACACAAAGCACGACCTTCAACTCGAGTTAGTAACATTCGAGCAGAACCGACAATGGATTTGTTTGCCTATTCTAGTTAGTTTAGATGCTTGTATCTGTGTAAAGTGTTATGTCCACCTTGTAAAATGAGTGTGAAAATTAAGTGACTTTGGCAACAATCTGCTTTGCTGAAATAATAAACACAATGAAAAATGAATAATATTTTATTTGCCTATAAAATACACTCCTTTGTAAGAGAGCAAGCAGAACTTTGGAAAGTTGCAAAACGTGTTTGTCCTCTTATTCCCAGCTAGGTATGGTTATAGTTAGGTAGAACTGAGGTAAAATCTCTCAAACTCTCAATCCCTCTCAGTGTATGTAAGTGTAGCTGGCTTCTTAGCTTTGGGTTAAGCATTACAACTGTGTGCCCCAGCCAAGGATCTGCCTCGCTCTAAGTCCAGTGTAGCCTGGTAGAAGCATACGCTAGTGCAATGTTATTCTACATTCTGTTTTACTTTTAATGTATTTCATCACACTATGATTGTGCATATTATGATATCATGGCTCTGGTACCTATTATGGTTATGCAATACAAAGCTCAGAACGCAATCCCAGTGCGACTGAGGCCAGTTCATGCTCTCAAGTCAGGAAATTAAAAAATTACAGCTCTAATAACAGTATTAATTTCCTATATCTAACATACAGAAAAATCTATACTTAGAAAACGCTATTTCTAAGAAATATCTTCAGTTTTTTGACTCTTTCAAAAGAAAACCTTGTCAGCCTACTTCAGGAATGTAGCAGGATTGCCATGCCCAGGTGGGAAGGGGAAAGCGTTTCTGCTTTCTCCATGCTGGTGGCTGACAGTGAGAATGAAGGAAAACAGAAGGGAGAATGGAATGGAAGTGCGAAATACTACAACCGTTGGCCTTTTACCCCCAGATGCTGTTCTCTAACCCCTTTCCCAGCACTGGCAGCAGTATGTTATTTATAAACACAACTGAGGCATATGGGAAATTGGGCTTGGTCCAGCCATGCTCTGGAAGGCTGTGGCTGGCTGGGGTAGTGGCAGTGTAGGTACCTTGTACAATTCTTGTAGTTGCCAGAAGAGTACATGTGAGGAAGCGCTTTGCTGGATGACAGACGGGGAGCCAGGCTTTGGCAGGAGGAAGCTGTGAAAGAAGTACTTTGTCTATATTAATGCAGGGATATTTCGGTGCTCTATTGATGCTCACTTTTTCGAGTTCAGTTTCTATATCGGCAATATTGGGGGTGAATAGCAGCTACACATTGGTATGTGTGGATGTATTATATTTACTTCTGCTGTATCTTATTGTCTATTACGTGTACCATATACATGGATAATAATAGCAGAGTAAAAAGAAATGCTATTGTGTATATACTGTAGCAGATACAGTGCTGTCTGTGCTGGGAGGAAGGAAGGGAGGAGGGTTATTTGATCTGTGCTTTAAGAGAAAGCAATACTGTGAAGTTGTCTAACTCTGTAGCTTTTCCTTTGAGGGAGATATGTGTGCAATCTGCATGCCTGGCTAGCTCTTTGATGATAAATTTGGTCTCAGTTTTTAGTCAACTACAAGAAGGTGCCAAAAGCATTGGCATCTGTTTTAGAAAATTGGCAGAGTTTCATTGGCTGCAATTTTTTTTATCCTGTCTCATTACTTTACTCCTATCAGCTTTTACCTGCATGAAGAAAGACCAAAAGAAAAAGGCAAAAAAACCCTTTAAAACTTAAGTAGCTATTACAACAACAGAGCCTAAACCACTCAGGGTGAAGATTCTGTAATTTCCACTCTTTACACATACTAGGTGCAATCAAACAACTTGAAGCAATAACACAGGGGGAAATATGTTTTACATAACTTGACTTCCAAATAGCGATTATCCCTTCAAGGCTGTTTGTATTCCCAGGAACCCTGCTGGTTACAGGCTCCATGTTAAACCTGCTTCAGATGATAACCTTGCTAAACCCTGCCTTCTCTTGCATTCACCAAATGATGGGTGCTATGGATGAACAGGAATTTTGGGTCTCTTTGGCATGCAGACATTTCTGCATGCCATAGACAGACCAGTGCTCTGATACCAGGCACTAGTTCCACAGGATCCCAAAAGATGAGGTGAAACCCCAGGAGTTTAAGATCAGTAGCAGAAACCTTTTTGACATCACGGCAGCCAAGCTGTCAACTCAGGTATGTGATTCTGCTAGTTGGCTGGATGCGACCAAAGTCCCGAAGAACTGCACTGCTTGTGGTTCATGGTGGCTGTGGTTTTGGGTTCCCTCCCCCCAAGTTTTCATTTGATTGTTTTGAAAATCAGTCATGTTCCATTCTGCATTAGGTGATGAAATAAATGGGAGATACTGCTCGTAATCTGTAATTCATCATCTAAGGAGAGCTGAAGCCATCTAAGCAGATTCGAAGTCCTGAGATCCTAGAAAGCTGTGGAGAAGCCAGCCTCTGTTTTCTGTAACAGTGCAGAGTCCCAAGGGAAGTCACAGTCACGTTTCACGCCCATTGCTGCTGTCTTTGGGCTGGCAGAGACTAGATGTTTCTAGGAGAAGAAATGGCTCGGTTTTATTTGTGAACTGTTCATTTTCCTTGTAGGGCTGTCACTGCAAAGCAGCTTGGGTTCTTAGTGCAAGTAGCCACAGCCTTGACTGAGCTGGAATGAAAGATGCTTCTGACTGCCCCTCCTGTTGTCAAGAGCCCAAATCCCTCTTGAGCTCGGCTTGCAAAGTCTGTCTTGCATTGAATTTGTGATGTTTGAAGGACATTGTTTTGGAAGGAAACTCACAGCGCTTATTAGTTCCTGGAAGCGGCCATTCTCTCCAGCAGCTTGTAGGTACAAGGTTGTTTTCCTCATCACTCTTCATTCTGCCCCCTCTCTCTTGCTCCTCCTGCACTGGACACTGATTCCCCCTGTCTCCAGCTCACTCTGCCTCTGTAAAACAGATGAATCCACAGATGGATAATGGCAAATTTGTGGGAGGGATACAAGAAGTTTGCCATATACAGAGTGCTTATTTGCTGTACGTGATTTTGACCATATTTTAACCTGAAGACATAGCCATGCTTTTTACACTCATGGCAGATGTAAGAGTTTAAATCTTGCTTTTGTGATTCTGATCTGATTATGATTCTTTTTTTTTTTCCGCCTTTATCCCTGTTGTGATAACATTTTATCAGCTGGCCATTCTCTTGTGTGACAAGTTCTAGAGACAACATGGAGGGAAGAACTAAAGAATTACTGATCTCTTACTGTTTGGGGAAGTGGAACAGTAAAGAAATGGTTTACAAATGCTGCCAGGGAAAAGGTCTGAAAGAGAATCTGTTAATTGCTTGATTCGTTGTGTGAGGAGCTAAAAAAGATCATGGATTTTGTCATTAATGTTGTGGGGTCTTATATGTTTATGTGATCAGAGAAGATAAATGGCTTGTGAATCAACACAAATATCAAATATTACAACCTTTTACTGTAGACGTTTCAAGAATATGCTATTTGAAAATTGTTTGTGCAAGTTATTTTGAGTATTTATGAGGGTGACAACTATATATGAAGAAAATCATGAGTGTTTCACAAGTATACTGTTAATATAAACAAGGGCTCCATTTATATTAACATGCTGTGACAGTACTAAGATGCCTCCGTAGTTTTCACTTTCGATATTGACAGTTTTTGCCCTGTTATTAACACTGTTAGTGTTTCGTAATAAGGAATGCCGAAAAAATCAGAAGTTCGTAAAGAGTCACATTACATGTTTTCTTCCTCACACTTTGAAACCCAAAAGCTGTTTCTGCACCTCGAATCACTACTAGCTTCACTTCCCCCTGCAAATGGTGTAGAATATCCATCTTCTGGTGGTGTCCTGGATAGGACTCTTTAGAGCAGCTCTGCAGTAAGGAAGAGACCTTCAGGAGTCAGGGAACTATAGTTCACACCTTCTGCCAGGTGATTTAAGGACTTGGAGCTGAACGGTTCAACCTGGTCCGGTATTGGCACTCAGCACCCAAGTACCAAGTGCTTTAGAAAGTGGAGGGTCTTCATGATTGTTCACTCTGGCTATACTGCAGACTGGAGGAGACAGGTGGAAACCCTTTCTCCAGATTCTACAAAGTGACATTTGATGCTTAGTGCACAATTCCCTTCCCCCTCCCTCTTTCAGGTTCCCCCCCTGCCCTTTCATCTAAGTCAGGATTACTAAGAGGAGAGTTCTGTGTCAGGAAGGTCAGGGCATTGAACTCTAACGGGTATCGATTGCACCTGGATGGCAGCCCAGGAGGAGGATCTCTTACTGGGCTGGAATAAGAAACTTACTTTTCAGTCTTCTTAAGGGTAATGCTTTGGAGCGTGTGCTCTGAGGAGTGAGTCTTTGATTTAGAGTATTTTGTCTCCTGCTCTTCTGAACGTGTAGGCCTTAGATCTTCCTATGATTAAACTGCTTTTAGCAGATGAGAATTCCTCGGAATTCGACACAGTTTCTCTTGCATTTAACCCTGCCTCAGCTGAAGAAAGGTGCAACTGGGGATTTTTCCTCCGTTCGCTTTTTGGTGTGTTTGCTGGATCCATGTCACCTTCTCCTTTGTTCATCTTTATTTCATACTTGCTGATAGCTAGAAAGAATCTTTGACAGTCAGAGGCATGGCAGTGGTCCTGGTTCCTTTGATGAGCCAGGCTGGGTACCTGTGGAAACAGAAACTCCTTGGTTACAGCAGAACTGATCAGTAGAGCAAAAAGTGGAGCAGTTGGTCTCTTAAAAAAGCAAATTTTTTAATGAAAACTTTTCTCCATTGTTTTCTTTTCCTATAGATGTTCATGGTCCATATTTTAGTTGCATCTTTAATTGTTCTGTGATTGTGTGGACACTCACTGAAAGAAATGGAATATGTAGAAGTTGCAGGTGTGGATAAAAATAACTACACAAACAACTAGAAAATATAAAAAAATTACCTGAAGGCTAATGTTCTCTTATTGGAGTTTTTCTGTTGTTGCCCCTAAAAAAACCCTCAAAGCTCCCAAATAAAAAGAAGCTCAGATGAAGTGAAGCTAGTAAATTTTAAAGGAATGTAGTCATCATAACATGTACCATCTTTAGACAGGGACCAGTTTGTATTTTTTATATAACCACGTTGGTTAATTGCAGCTGGCATCCCACCATCCCAGGGAATGATGGACAGCTCAGTAGTGGATGTGTCTGCTGCTGCTCAACTCTAGACTTTACTGCACAATCACCCTTTTATGCCTAAAGCTCCGGGGGGAGATAGCGTTGCTGTCTTTCTATGTCAGGAAATAAAAAACAGGAAGAAAAAAAGAGCAACGCTGGCATTGAGACTAAATGGATATAAACCAGCCGTAAATTCATTAGGATGGAAATTAGAAGGAAGTTTCTGTTCTGTTTGAGAAATGAGCTTCTGGAACATCCCTCTGATAGGAAGAGTGAGGGGGGGGAAAAAAAACCCCACCCAACCAAACTCGTCTCAGTCCTGTAAGGATTGAACATTAATACTTTGGGACAGCGTTGATGTAATGGCCATGCCTGGGTTGCAGTTGTCTGGCTTAGCAGGGTGGTTGGCCTTGCCCTGGAATATGCCATCTAGCACAGTGCTCCGACGACTCGCCCACTGACGCCACTGAAACTGTTGGCATTGACTGGGTCTCCGTGTTCTCAGGGAGAGGTAAGCAAGGTGCAGCATCTAGAAGCTGCTCTGTTGAAAATGGTTAGGTATATAGAATGATAAAAATAAATGAAAGAAATTTTCCGCTTTCAAGCCTTACAAATCATAGAGTGAGGGTTTTTTTTCCCCTCACTTTTCCTCTGGAACTTAGAGTATTACAGAGGGGAGGGAAAGGGAGGAACCCAAACCCTGAAGCTATGACCTGTGTATGTGTCTGAGTGTTAATACAATACTAAGATATCAGACATGAAATAGTGATTATCTTCTTAACATCGCCTCATTTAAAGGAATACAAAATGCTGTAATTTGAGTGGCAGCTCTTATCCATGAAGCATTATTCTCCCTCTTAAGCTTTGATTAGATACGTCATGTGCCATTAGATTCTACTACATTACATTTAATTTCTCTTCCACAAAGTAATAATACCATACATTAAAGTTAAAACTTAAAAACATTAGAGGAGATACTTTAACCTGCATTAAGAGTGTATTTAGCCATAAAGCTTTTCTTCCCCCTTAAGATAAATACTCAAACACTACAGCAGGCACAATAGTTATGCTAAAACAAATAGATTCCTATAATGGACTACATCTTCCTTTTTTCTGATTGAATGCCAGGCTTGATACGATTATACTGTAAAGAAAGTCTCTTGCTATAGGAAAACAGAGAAATTTTAAGCACACCCCTGTCATCCGACAATCCCCAGGAGCCCCTTTGCTGCTTTTCTTTTAAGGCTTTTTTTCCTCTTTGGCCAGCTGCCGAAATCCACTTTAATCCAAAATAAAGACTTAAGGCTTGATCCAAAGTCCATTGTAGTCAGCAGAGATTCTCTGTGCCTTCAGTGGGTTGAACCGGCTGCTGAAACCAGCCAAAGGCTGACATCTCATTTACTTTGGCGATGCGGTTCTCCTCTTTATGTAGGGTAAGAGTCATTACAGGTAACGTAGTGGGACGAGCCCTGCAATCTGTAGGTAATTCCTGTTTAGGCTGAACTCCTGTTCAAGTCATGGATAAAGATGAAAATACTCTACTTTGTGCATTAACTAGCAACAATAGCCGAAGGCATAGATCTTGAATTCCTCACTAGCTATCGGTATGTTAGGCCAGGTAAGAAGCAGATATGGGGGGAATGAGTTTTGGTTTTCGATGTTTGTTCCCAGGCAGCGGTGTTCAGAGGGTTATGGCATTCTTGCCCAATAAGGATTTATGCCACACCCTTAAGCACATTTCTGAAGCATCTTTAGGAACAGTTCATAACAGCCAATAGCCCAATTTTCTTCTCTTTCCCCCTTGAGGCAGATGGTACTCTTTGGGGGTTTTTATAACATTTATTTTCTTACTTACCCAGTTTTCTCTCGTGTCAGTGGGCTGGCACACTGAAACCACTGTTGAGCCTGTCATTGCTCTCGCTGCACTTTTAAGAGCAGGGAAGGTAAGACGAGGATGTCCAATGGTCCTGGCCAGGGTGGGCGGGAAGGGCTGTCCTTTATTGCCACTCTTGAAGTAGTGCCCAAGTTTTCCCAAGTCACTCCAAGTGCTTCACACCTTTTAGTCCCTCACTGTGAATGGAAAATTAACAGAACTCTTTAAGAAAAGAAAAAAAAAAAAAAAGTCTGTAAAGGAAGTACCCTGAAAATGTTCCCTTGGAAACTTCTGATGAGCTTCTAGTTGAACTCCCACTTATCTCCTAAATCATTCTTTCACCTGCTCTGCTTTGACAGCATCCTCCTTATCCACTTTGGATTGACAGTCTGACTAAACGCTGCTGTCTGTCTGCTTGTCAGCAAGTGAAATCAGGTTCATGTGCTTTTGATGTATTTTTTTTAAACTGTCCACATTTAAGCCTATCCTACCAGCAGCTCAGTGCCATTTCAAAATCCCTCAGAGACTTGCCCATTTCCGATGGGTTCTATTCCTCCATGTAGGAACATCAGTCTTTAGTTTCATAGAAGTATCTGAAGTGAGAAGAATTGCTCAATTTGGTGCTGACTGTCTGATGGTGTAGAAAATAAAGAGTCTTTGACAATTTCTCATGATTTACAATATAACCTTTTAGTCTTCCATGTTTATTCATTCTCTGCTATAGCTGGTAACATCAATACCACTGTTCTTGTCACTAAAATCTATATCGAAGACGTAAATTGTGAGGATACAACTAAAGGCAGCTTTCCAGGGGGATTCCTAATTGTATTTGCTTCTGAAACAAATGTAATGATGTTGATACGTGTACTCATACAATAATGGAAAAGGCTGACATTTTTAAAGCTGTTGCTCTTCGTATTCAGTGGCTGTGGTTAAAATGACACTTTCTGATAGTGATGAGCCACTGTTATTTACAGTGCAGCCAGGCTAAAAAGGGCAAAGAAAAGGACAATCGTTACTGTCGTAACTACCATGTGTTTTTCAAACAGGGCCCTCAGGAAAAGGGTGCAGCTTCTTGATGGGGAAAAGCACCTCTTGTTTTGTGAATTGCTGTTGTGTTGTGTCTTCCGGGGACTCTGTGGTAGTTCTGGGCAAGTGTTAACTCTTGTGATACAGCCAGTGTCGGCAGCACCTGGAGAAATGCTGCCTGCATAGATAATCATTGTATCGCCTCCGCTCACAGCGCTGTGCCCTGTAGTGCCAGGACGGTCTGCGATTTGATGACTTCAGTGTGGGTGATTGCCATCAGTACAACTGCAGAATGATACTCTGACAAAGAACTGGTATCTATCCTCCTCAACAGGAGATGGTCCCTGAGAATTTGCCTCTGGGTTTGTGGACATTCCAGATCATATATGGAGTCTTGATCCTAACTTTTGAGGGCTACCAAGTTCTCTGAGAAAAAGCCTCCATATGGTGTGGTTCTGTAGTTCCACAGGCAGCTGTGCTCTGAAGAGGATTATTGACTAAAAATAGAGCTTACCAAGGTGTTTCAGAAGCTACTGTTAAAGTTCATATGGCTTAACCAAACACTGAGCACTGGTGTGGTGAAGGAACTCAACGTATCTGTATGATTTGTTAGTCTACTGTAAGGTGTAACAGCATTGAGCATGTGTTCAGCAATATGCATTGGCGGTGGCTCTGTAGAAATATTTTATCAGTTGTAGAAATGCTGATCTCTGGATGTACCCAGTGCCTTGTATGGGTAATATTCCAGTGGAAAAAGATGTAGGTGATAGAATTTTGGACAACCATAGACCTCTTCCTCAGCAACATAATCCAACCTATAAAGGTGATATTTAAGTGTGTAAGACCAATATGGCACGAGATGTAAACATTTACTTTGTTTTAAATTTGTGCTTTGGCTTTTTATGTAGAGGAGCTATCAGGAGTGAGTACAGCCAAAATCTACCAGAGCTAACTTGTCAGTATTGGCCAGTTGATACAGCACTGAACTGGAGTGGTGAATGTAGGAATTGTGTTTTCCCTGTCTTCTGCCATACTAAAGGAATACTATTGGGTGATGTTTGTTCAGCATATGTTCCTCAAGAGGGTATATGCCTTCAGAAAGCTCGTATAGGTACTTTATTACAGTGTGTGTAACAGAATTAAAAATATTGACGCTAGCTTATTTTTGCAGTGTCCCTCAATGTATTGCTGCCACAGTTTTAGGAAATTTCCCATAGCTGAATGGTTACCAGGATGACTTCTCTTATTTTTGGGAGTGGAAGTGTAGAGAGGAAGCTATCGCTACCTAGTCTAACCTTACTTAGAGTAGTCTCTATGGTGCTGGGGTAAAACCTGAAAGTATGAGCTGCTGACAGAACTGTGCTGATGGGCACCAGAATGAGGAGATTTTATCCAAAACAGCCAACTCCATGGAAGGCGTTTTAGAGTAGGAAGACTTGATTCTGGTGGAGACAAATGAAAAAAAAAAAAAAACCCAAACCACCCCACTCTAACACAAACTCTTTCCTTTGGCTAGTACCGGTTTATCTTGAAGAAAGATAAAGAGAATTGTAAACCTACCCACTCTGTACACAGATTACTTCACACATCGCGGAAGTGTATCCTGTCTCTGGGGCAAAAACTAGCAGAGGTTTAAGAGCGTACAGTGATGCTGTACAGGAATTTCTTTTTGATGCCGTTCCAGCTTCTAGATGTAATTTCCTACTATCAAGTTCAGTGGTGGTGATGAAGCTAATGTTGCTGTTTTAAATATGCCATAAGGCTCTTTGATAATCTAAAATATTCTGGAGTTCTTGACAGTATCTTGAAATCCTAGGAATCTCTCTTCAGTGAGAGCAATGTCTGTAGAGTTCACTGGTGGCTACAGATAAACCATATTGGCCTGTGACATCTGTGCCAGTACTGTAGGAGGTCACTTTCCCTCTCTAGAGCTGCCCAGGTAATTCAAAATAGCAAGCGTTTTAATTGGTGATTTCTGTGTAACAAGATGGTGTTCCTGAGAGGGCCAAGAGCTGGCTCACTTCAGTTAAGAGAGGAAGAAATCAGCACAAAGTAGCATAGCTGTGGTTTGGGTGGGTTTATAGATGTTGAACTAGAGAAGGTTGTGGTGTTTGATGGGTTGTGGGTGAGAGTTCTCCAGGACTCAGCCTGCACTTGGTGTACAGTGATATGGGTATAAAAAAAAAAAAGCTGTAAGAGAGAGAATGAAAAAAAAACCCCAAACCTGTCATGACTTCTAATAAAAAATGAATCCCACAAGAATTTTGGAATATTCAGATAATACATTCCACGTGTTGTAGCTATGGCAAAACTTTCTGAGCCATGAGCTAGCATTCCTAAGTAATTCCCCAAATTGGACTAACTGGCAGGGATAATTTTTTTTTAGGTCAACATAACCGTATTTATAATGTTTGACAAACTAACTGTAGTTTACTTCAGGCTGTTGTATCTGGTTTCTTATGGTATGTTTCACCAGTTCACTTGATAGCTCTGTTGCGCAGAACTAGCCAAATCTAATTTACATACTGGAGGCTTTGTGGTCAACTGGAATTATGTCTTTGCCTTGTAATTCTGTGAACCTGGATTCGCGTGTGACGGGAGTTCAATAGAATAATGTGTTTGGTGGTCTCAATTACCAGCATGTCACCAGAAAAAATTTGTCCGTATTAGACAAACTCCCCAGCTCTGATGGAGTCCAGGCCAATTCACATCCTCTGATCCAGAGAAGTCAAACAGTGGAAGAAAATGGTGTGAGTTCAAACTCAATTAGCTCTGCTCTGGGTATTTATTGTTCACAACTGGTACTTGTACAGTAGACAGCGCAAGCTTCGTTGGCCCTGACAAGCCTGTGAGGGTAATATTTTCATAAGAAAGGACAGCTGTTGAAATGGTTTAATGTGCACATCACACAGATTGAAAAAGAATCTTACAGATTTACTGAGTGCCCAGCTCTGTGGCTGGTTTGATTCTGTTTTCTAAGGTATTTACAGAGCAATATCCTGCCCAAGGCCAATGTAGATTTCTCCTAGTTGAGCATCAGGACATAATTGCTGTACGCCAGACAGTAGAAATTATTTACTTTCTTGAAGGTCTGTCATTTGGTCTTTTTGACTGATTTTCTTCAATTTTCTCAGTGACAGTAGAGCTGGTACAAGTGACAGCACCCAGTGAGCTCTGTACCAGTGGCTGTAGAGCCTGTGGCCATGTACCCCTACCGTCATGCTTCCGCTGAGAGTGTGCAGAAGAATCACAGAAGAATTTAGGTTGGAGGAAATCTCTGGAGATTATCTAGTCTTGCTTCCTGCTCACAGTTGCTCAGCCTGCCCTGTCAAAGTTGGATAAGGATGTTGAGGCACCTGCACAAGGATCTGGAAATCCTCAGAGGTGGAAAGTTGTCTGCCTCTCTGGGCCATGGTCCCAGTGCTCATTGCAAGGAAAACTCTTCTAACTCCCAGTTGAAATTTCTCTTGTTGCTCTTTGTTGCTTTTTGTGCTTTCATTGAAGGAGTTTGCTCCTGTCTGTCAGCACGCTTGAGGAAAGTCACCACTGGATAGTCTCTGCTCCTTTTCTCCTTGCTCTTCCCATTCTTTTATAAGCCATTGCTATGGGGATGCTTAGCAGGTCTTTTAGGTTTGGCCTGAGACTGACAAATTTTCTTCTGGAGGGGAAAAAATAGCAGACTCAAAATGTCCTTTTTTTTTTTTCTCCTACTCTTTTCAGGGGATTTCTTTAGATAAAGGATGCCTGTCCCTCATCAAAACTATTCAAGAGATGGAGAAGGGCAAAATCTTCACAGGTGAATAAAACTGAACTCAATACCATCTTCTGGACAGCTCAAGGTAAAGGAGGCAGCTGCACTTGTTGGGGTGGGAGGGAATGTGGAGCCAGTATCTCTTTGGTACCAGTGCAAATCTAATGCTGAAGTTTGTGGAAGTCTTCCACTTTAAAAAAATTTTCAAAGTAGCACAGAGACTACTTGGATGTCTTTTCATATATCCAGGGCAAATCTTGGTTTGTAATGCAATTAAAATGCTTTTGCATGTAAGTGTAAGCATAAAAAACTGTAGGAAGTTGAGATTTTTGAGTACTCCTCTGTAACAGAAAGAGAGTTTTTTCATCTACGTGATTGTTAATGTGCTGAGACGCAGAATTGCGTTATGAGATCAGCAGCAGATTATCGTGTGCAGAGGTTCTGTTAGAAGCCCTGGAAGGAGTGCTCTCTTCTGCCAAAGTGTCATGGTTTAAGACCAAATGACAGCATAGAGGCCAAGTGGATTTGATATCCAACCACTCCCTGATCAGAGGCATGCGATTTTACAGGTTACAGAACCTCCCTGGGGCTTGGGAGACAGATGCTGTAGTCCAGGAGAAAAGCTCTGCCTGTCAGTGCCGAGGCTCTTTCCAGTACTTCCCCACCCTGAGGGAGAGTGGCTGTGGCCTGGGGGCAAGGTTTGGCATAGTTTGCATATTTTGGCTATTGATTTCCTTGAGCACACCAAAACTGTTGGGTTGTCTGGGGACAGATGGGTGCTCATATTTCATCTACTTCTGTTACAGCAGAAAGTAGGCTAAAATTCACATGCTGAGGTCCATGCTAGCTGCTCCATAAAGCTGCCATGTTCATTAGCTGGCAGAGTCTGTGTGCACTCTCAGAACTCTGGCATGGCTGTCCTTCCCTGTAGGGTGATGGGGATACTCATCCTCGGAATATTTCTCATACTAGTTTTTCTACACACCATAGAGTTGGCAAATGTTTCTGCCTGGTGTTGGACAAAACTGATTCCTGGTTTTGGTGAAAGTGAGAGGCATGTTATCTGGACTAGCTCTCATCTGAAGCATGTATCAAAGAATGCAAATAATACTGAAGTTATATGAAAAAGTAATGTAGTTTAAAGGAAGCAAAGCAAAAGAAAAACCCCAGAAAACCAACCAAACAAACCCCCACCATAACCAGAAAACACCCTGTAAAACAAACTCGCTCCAAGGCCAAACTGGGAACATTGAAAATTGCAGAAGAGTCCCCAAACAGAGGTTGGAGCCCTGCAGTAGTGGCCTCAGTATGGTAAACTAAATCATCTGTACAAGCTGGTTCCAATAAACCATTCAGCGTGATAAAGGGGTGCTATTATATTACAAAGCCCAGAAGGCTCCGGTACTTCCACTATCATGAACCGAACAGGTTAAAAGTATTTTAATGCAAGTGGCGTACCTTTCTACAGTGAAAACAGAGCTAGAGGCAGAAAAAAAAATCTCCCTTTATTAACGTGTACAGTAGGTCAGCAGGACAAATTAGAAGGAAGTAATCTGGTTTGTTCTGATCATTCAATACTGTGAAAACAGTTTAGGAAACTGTGTAAAAGCAGCTGGGAAGCGAGCAGGTTTATAAGAAGCCTTGTAAGAAAAAGTTTCTCTTGAAAAATGAATTGTGTGTTGTGGTCGAAGGGGGTCTCTCAAGGCACCCAGGGTCTCTACTGGAGGCAGAATCAGCCCAGGATCAGCCTTGGAAGGGAAGAGTCCTTATCACCTTGCGGTTGTTATTTATTCTTCCCTTCCTGGATTCAGTACTAGTGGTGTGACGGAGGAGCGAGACAGTTGCCTGTGAACAATAAATCCCATTTTGAAACATCCGCTGTTTTTGGAGTTCTGTATGGCCTCTGTGGTCATCAGACGTTCAGTAAAATGGGATAAAGACAAAACAAAGTCTGTGAGCCAAATGCCAGAATTCCTTACTCAGGCTCCGTTTGTTGCTTACTGATGAAAAACGTGTGAGAATGGGCTGCAAGGGAGAGGAAATGATTGTGAATTCCAGTTCCTCACGGTTTCCTCTTGACTGCTCCGGTCAGAATGGTTTTTAAATCCCAGGAACTTCAGGCCTTAAAATGTGAAATGTATATTTTAGGGTATCCGAAGGCATCGGAGAACCTACTGTGCATGCTACAGCATTTGATGGTAGCTCTGCGGCAGCTGAGTTCTGCTGAACTTGCCTGCCAGGGTCTGTGTATGGTATACATGCCGGGGACTGTGGGCCGGGCAAGGTTCTGGCGAGTGTGGCTGCAGTGACAGAGGTTCTTTCAATAAGGATCAGCAGGGCGTGACTTGTCCCCTGGTCTACACAGGCAAAAATCCCAGTGGGCCAAAAACCTCGCGCCCTTCATTGGTTTCTAATGACAGTAACTTGTGCAAACCAGAGGGACCAGGAGAAGGAAGGAGGTGCACAGGCATCTCATAACAATATCAGGTCATCTGTGGGGACAAGCTCCTCTTACCAGTAAAACCTCCTGAATTTTTGGTGTGTCAGTTGTTGAAGTCACAGGATGCTTGGAAGGAAAGACTGTGAAGACAAGTGAGGGAAGCACTCTGAGCCAGTACTTCCCCTGCAAGGGGAGCCCTCAGTTTCTGCAGCTCTGAGTGCAGTGGTCCAGATTTTCAGCAGCTGTAAATAAGGACGACTCCTCCAAAAGCACACCCAGCCTTGCCTGGCTGTGTCAGGGTTGAGGATCTCACCTTAACATCGGAGGCTTCGTGAAGTAGCTGTGGTTTTGGTCAGGTCTTCAGGAGATTAAAATTGGCATGGCTCAACACCTCTTCGTGGAGCTGCTCTGGTGGACAGGCTGCACATTCAGCTCCCAGATTCTACGCTGATTCACAGTGTCAGAGCCACAAATAGAGCCTGAAGTGCATTATTGTGTCGGTTATATATGCCCACATTCAGACATCACTGGCCTCCACCACAAATCTCCCCGCATAATCATGGCAATTAGCTATTTCATGATTAACGTGAGTAAATATGACATAGTGAGAGCTGTCTCCCCACCCTTCCTTCCCGCAAACCCTTGATCCTGCAGTATTTGAGAAAGAAAAACGAATTCAAGTATGAAGCAAAACTTCTTGTCACAACAAATATGGAATAAAAAAAATTATTTGAAATGCTCAGTATCATTTATGATGTAATCTCCTGGCAATAGAAAGCTGGCAATATGCTACAGTCATGCTTTCAATTACATTACTAAGTAATCACACATTAAAGTCTAATGGCAAATGATTCTTTATTCCCAGGGTGCCCTGTCCAATTGTTTTCTAAATTGGTTTCAGGAATAAGGATGCAAGCATGACTGCAAAAATATTATTTATGGTTTGGAAGTCATCTTCTGTGTCCTTTTTTTTTTTTTTTTTCCCTGTGTGCTTTCTGGCAGATATTTCAGAATGTAGTTTATTATTTCTAGGTTCGTGTTTTAGTTTGACAGTTAAGAAATGCTTAAACCTCATGATAAACTTGGCTGGATTGATAGATAGAGTTGTCATATTTCCACTGCCACCAAATATGTTGCTTGTCCCATAGGAAATTAATATTCTCTGAGGAAAGACCTGTGCTGGAATTCAGTATTTTTGCCTTTCTCATGCACTTGCATCTCCACTTCTTGGTGCCTGCAGCAACTACTATAGAGTAAAGGAAAAAATGCACAGGCTTTGTGTCTTGACAGTACTGGAGTCTTCAGGCATGACAAAATGTAGGACTTATGGTCCTTCCCTTTCTAAAACAAAAAAAAGGCATACAAAGAAAATAACTGAACTCCCTGAAGAACAGAGAACCTCAAAGTGCAAGATAATTCTTGAAGCTTTAGGAAGGTAAGAATTTAAATTGTGGGGGAAATTCACACTAAATGTTTGAAGTTTGCATTTATATTGCGCTTTGCATGTTGGAAAATTGTATTTATACAGCTGACGCTTTCCTTTTTTTCAATGTTGCTGTGTTTAAACACCTTGGATGTCTTTAATCTCCCATTAGTGCTTAATGAACGGGGTTGCTACATCCGACTGCGTTTTCACATAGTGCAGAAGAAAACATTTCATAATGTCTAATTAATCAAGCCATCACACATTAAGTTCACCAGAAGGATACCGAGAGTGGAACTTAAGTCCTGAAAAATCCGAGATACTTTGGACAGCCCTAATCTAAGTCTCTGTTTCCTTGTTGACACCACTTCTGATGATGGGAAACTCTTCTATTGTCAGTGGTACCTTCAGAGAAACAAAACTTTATGCTGCTACTAAAATTATTATTAATGTGTGTATTTATAGAGAGAAATAAAAATACACTCAGAACTTACTCATATTGTACAGAAAAATATTTAACAAAGACACAACTATTGTTGGGTTAAAATTTATGGAGCAAACTTGCAAGGGCAATGCCCAGTTCTGTTGGCTCCTGCTGCTCCCAGGGTTTCTGCCTCTTGTCCTCGTACTCCCTGTGCTGTGTGGTTTGTTGCCTGATGCAGATATTGTGAAACTTGATTTGTTTAGTTTCATTCTTGCTTTGCTTTCACACCAAGTGTGTCATCTGGTGGAAAAACACTGCTACTGGATACAGAGACCCAGCAGGGGCCCAGTGTGAGCACCGCCACGCTGCCCCAGATCCCAGTATGAGCCCTGCAAGGTTTGATGAATTCTAAATGTTAATTAAGTCAGATGGCTAGTTTTAGTTAAGACCATAAGTGGGTCTGATCCCTGTGAGATTTTGCTATAGTGAAAACGCAAGTACTAGAAATTACATTACTGTAATGACTTTCACAGGGTCTATATGCGGAGATGTGTAATCGCACTGGTGGAAGAGGTCGCTTGCTGCGCAGGAGGTGTTCTGTGAAGACAACACTAGACCGTGGTAAAGATGGTGTTTAACATCGAAGTGGAATTCAGATTAGTGGTGCTGTGGTGGATGGATCTGGTGGTTTCATTTGACAGCCTCGGTCTCTGCTTTGTACTGCAGTGTCGTGGGTGTCAGTGCAGATGACTGCTGAGCTGTGTGAAGGAAGCCACCACAACCAGTTCCGGGAGGAAGGCTTTGTCATGGTGTTTTTCTTAATGATATTTCCTGAAGATGAGATGAGGTCACTTTTCAGAAGGAGTCTGGCAGTGCCCCTTAGCTCTCAGGTCTGCCAATAGCATGGGTCATTTGAGAGAACTGCTCTGTTGGGGATCCACACCAGGACAACGTGGCCTTGATGCCTGCAGCACTGCAGGAGGAGGTGTCTTGCCTCAGTGTTGTCAGCTGCACAATGTGGGCTCTGAATGAGGCTCTTACCCAGACCTTTCACCTAAGCCCTGAATTAAACTTGACAGACCTAAGCAGGATTCTGAAAGAGTCCCGTATTACTTGTTTGATTGGTTGCTTTCAGTGCAAAATTTTATAGGTGCCATGGATTTTTTTTTATGTGGTCAAGTGCTCATTTTAGGGGTAAATACTGCAAACACTAAAGTGAACAAGTATATGAATAATTTCGTGAAGTGTTCCTCTCACTATCTCATAAGTGCTCCTGAGAGACTTTAGCAATAAGTGCCTTAATTCCAGTACGCTTGGGAAGGAAGCCTAGAGTATCTGCTGCTTGCATTTATCGGGTCACTTCTTGACCTGAAACAAGATCAGCTGAGGACAAACCCTAAGCATGAAAGAATAGAGTTTATAAAATGTAACTGCTGCAAGTGTTCTTTAAAGGAATATTTTTGTTGTGAGATTTTAACCGTGTCTGCCCCCTCTAGTAAAAGAAGAGGGAGCAGAGAAGAAAATGAGGTTGGAAGTGTTCCAAATACTCTGAGCATAATTTGCTGATGTTTGGTTTGTGCTACAAATGTTCAGAAATTAATTAGAAAACTGTCCAAATTCCCTGAGAGTACCCTGATATATTGCCTTTTACCAAAGATTGTTGCTAACAGTCAGAAATGGTTCTGGTGTACAGTGTGTGCTAAATGTTTGCTGTTATATCACTTTATTTAAAGATCTCCAGGCCTTATAATAATCTACAGCCTTTTTGTGCCAGGTGATATACAAAGAATGGGAGAGGACAAGGGCATAAGGAAACCCTTGCTCTGAAATAGGGGCAATCCAAGAAGAAAAGGTGTGTACAGGACACACAGTGAGGTTTGCCTGGACTGAGCAAGGTACTTTAAGCACCTGCCTAACATAAGCATCTAATTCATCTCTTGTGAATGTTTGTCATAGTATCAAAGTGAACTAAGATTTTGGTGGCTCATCTAAAATGACATTTCATGTTTATGACATGGGCAGCAATGACCCAAATCTCCTGAATCCCCATCCTGTGGTTTAGCAGCAATGTCAGCCCACCTTTACATATCCACTGCTATTTATGGAAGATTATAAAGCATCTGTATTTTTTTCTCGCTTTCTCAAGTTCTGGAGAGTTCAAGTTTTAACTCTCTTATAGTTAACATCAGGGTTTGTTTTTTTTTTTTTAAACCATTTTGTATTTGCTTATTGTCTTTGGTGGTGTGAGTGAGGTGCGATCTAGTTCCCAGTGCACTCCAGCGCAACTGGAGCCAGTCTGCATGGATGGCTGTGTTTTGCATCTCAGCTTAGGGTGATCATTTAACCTTATGGCTGCAGAAGTGCTTTGAATCAGTTTGGGCTACAGGGAGGCTTTCCTGAGAATGTGGGAGGTAGGAGTTTACAAATTACATGTGAAAATACATATTGATATTTTAGTCAACATTTTTCCTTCCAGCCTAAGCAGGTCCTAGTTCCTCCTTTAGGTATTTATTTGAAGCATCAAGATTTCCTTTTAGATTGTATTCAGAGATGTTAAGAGTTTGATTTGGCTGAGTTTTATATATGATTGTGAACTACAATAATTTAAAGACGTATCAATGCAAGACATGAAATATGTTTGAGATGTAAAATTATTTTGGCTGTTGTTATGGATTTTTTTTTTTTTCCAAGAAGGAATTTTGAGAGGCAAGTCTTAACAAATGAATGAAGTTGTGATCTCGGAATAATGTAACTTTATTATGGGCCTTGTCCTCAGTAGACTGCGGCATAGTCTCTATATGCATCTTTAGATTATAGGATCCTTCTTGTGGCTGTTGTGTACTGTGCTTGAAGTGAGCGAGATGCTCTGTTCCGTAATTTTGGATTTCAGCTCTATAAAGATTAACATCTATGACAGTGAGAAATGGTAAAAGCCTCCAGGGATATTTCAGATAAAAGAAAGCACAGTGAGCCTGTTGATGTAACAGATCACACCTTGACTCTGAAACTTGTCCTGAAACCAAAGCCACACAACTCCACACACAATATCAGGGAAAGTCTTCAGATGAGAAGATTAAAGTATAAGCAACATTAAAAATCATAAAGGCATGATCCTTTCTTCAACTGACAACCCAGTTATGGAACAATAAATTTTTTTGTTGCTTTTAATATAAGGAACGTGGCCAAAGTAACTAGAAATTTATTCAGTTTAATTGTTTCCAAAGGATCAAATAACTTACTTTCATGGACTTGCAGTTGAAGCTTCTGGATGGGGAGCTGGCTGGTGAGCACATGCTTTCACGTGAAACATAAGCTGCTATTCAAACCTGGGGGGTCTGTGGACTCAAAATTCTCATTAACAACTCCTGCTCCTTTCTAAATTCAGTTCAATATGTCTTCTTTTGTTTTCCTGTTCTTCAGATTGAAAGTTGAAGCATAAAAAACAGAGAAGAAAACAAGACAGACTATTTAGTCCTGTTTTAGGTAATGGAAATTCTGAAGCCTTGACAGGAGACTGGTTACAGATGTCTGTTCCAGTTTTGGAGCTCAGACACTGAGGATAGGCATTCAGACTGCTGAGCTGCACTGAATTTTTTTGAATTTACCTTTTACAGCTGCAGACAACCATAAATTCATTTATATAATGTGTGTATATATATATGTACGAACATTCTGATGAAGCCATAACCAAGAATTCTGCACTGGAAATGCAAAGGATGGCAAGGAATAATAACAGATAAAACGGTTCATCAAAGGGTCTGAAAGTGCTTCCCTAGTAGTAGTTATTTATTCCTGAAAATACCTTTTATGATAAAGCTTTTCATTAAAAAAGTGTTAAAGGCTAAAAAGTGTTTGTGACCATTTTAACATATTCCTAAATTCAGCAGAATTTGTTTCTTTATTCCAGATGCATTCCAGCTAATGGTTAGTTGTAAACATGTGCTAAAGTTATGTGGACATGAATATGCAATTAATTTTTAAGGGCCTTTGCTGAATAGGTTTGTTTTTCTGGTGCAGGCTCTGACTGTGGAAACCCACGATGCATTTTTACCCCACAACGAATATCTAAGTCTCTCAAAGTCACCAAAATCCATGGCCTTTTTTTCATTAACACGAACTAGCTCTTTCATTCAGGTTCTGATTCTACTCTCTGCTCGTGTGTTGCTGTAAATCCAGAGTAGCTTGAGCGAGCTACAACATTAGATCATTCATAAAACTGTAAAAAAGGAGTATGATGTCATCATATGTACCATACCTTTTCCTTGATGTATGAGCTACATTAATCAATTAATTACTATATGTTTATACCTACGGATTGAAGTCGTTAGCACGCTTTTGTAGTAACCAGTTGCTCTTCTTGCTGATTCATTTACTCTGTATGATAAAAGAAATTCAAAGGAAAAGTCAATGACTCTATATCCTGTGCATTGAAGTTGTCATTTGGTGCTCTAATTAAAAAATTCTGCCAATTAGTAACATAATTTCAACGGAAATTTGTATTGAGACCACTAAAAAGGCATTGTCCTAACGCCTGAAGGGAGAGATCGTGTTCGGAAACAATCCCCTTTGTCCGTGAATAAGTATATTGTTCATTCTTTGGAAAGCTGACAAAGATACTTGTTGCTGATGTCGTTTCTGCCAAGCTGTATGAAAACGGTCAGCATCACGGCACCCACACAGGCAGACCCCTCAGCATCCCGAGGTCCCAGCGTGTGCAATGGTCTGTCTTGGGTCACACCAAGGGAAGAAGGGGTGCAGGTACATGCTCACACAGTGAGCGTGGACGTGCACGATGGTGTGACAAGAGGGAGACAGTCCCCTTGGACGCACCCAGGAGATACAACAGAGGAGAAGCTGTGCGGCTGCTGGTTGAGAATCTGGGGATGCAGGAATGTTCTTGAAGACCCTCCCCTTAGACATACTTCTGCCTGAGCTATGTTGTAGGTGTGCCTGTCTCCAGCAGCTGTGCCTGACCAAGGGCCACACTGATCTACACTGACCCATTGGCCTGACCTTGGGCCTGCCTTGTCACCATGGACCTTCCCAGTGACCTCTGGGCTGTGTCTAGCCCCAGCTGCTGCCACTGGACCTGTGGATTGACTTACTGGCTTGACCTTGGACCTGCCTCATTAGCTCAAACTTGCCTAATGATGTGTTTGAACCTGGCCACCAGCCCTGGGCCTGCTCTGCTTGTCTTGTTTGAAGACAATGGGACATGTCGCCTGTCTGGTGAAGCCCTGCCTTGTTAGCTGTGTTATCACCCTCAGCTCCTGGTCCATCATGCCTCAGGGCCAGGAGCTCACAGCTTCCTGACATACTGTTTGCTTCTGCTCTTCATCAAGCCTCTCTTGTGTGGATGCAGTGATCTGGAAGGGTGCTGTGTAACACCAAGCTGATGTTTACTTCTTGCAGTGTTTTTTCAGGTTGTAGGATTTGAACTAAAAGACATGCTACCGGGGTGGGGGAGAAACGGGCAAATCCCAACTGCACTTTCATACCTCTTCTCGAAGTACAGTCATGTCTTTTACCAGATGCAACATACGCAGCTATTGCTCATTTCTATTGCTGCCAAAGCTTTGAACATTTTATTTTTATACGTAGTCTCTCAATTGGCATTTGCAGGTGCACGAGTCCTTTCAAGGAAGAGCGGGTGCCTCAGCTTGACGTCCCAAGTTAGACGAGTCTGGGTTTGAGTACTTTGTCACCCGTTGCATGTTTGAAAGGTCACATGAGATGGATAGGCAGATTTTAAAGATCCATTTTTTTCATCATTTTGGTGCTTTCCATGTGTTTTTGTGCACAAAATCCCTAGCTGTATTTAAGAGTTAGCTAAAAACCTGGCATAAATGGGTCTGTTTAGTGACAGCTGCTCCCATGTTCTATTTCGAGAGGATGTTTGAAATGCAGGAAAATCAGGCTATGGATGTCTGAGTTTCTGTGAGTGCTCTGGACTGAGGAAACCAGGTGTTTAAATAATAAAAAGTCACTGCAAGATGTAGACACTAAAGACTTTCTATCCTCTGGTTAAAATCCTTGCCTAGAGTTGTGCATCGTTGTGAAATAGTGACAAATCGCTGTTAATAAGAGCTTTTCATCTGTGCCTCCTGTAAAAAAACTGTAACACCACTTTACATAATTGAACTGGAAGGCTACCTAGAATTCATCTCCACGCTGTTCTTACTAAACAACATAGATATAAATTTCATATCCTCGCAGTGATCAGATTGTGTAGGTCATGTCTGGAATTTCTCTCCTAAATCATGTATTTTTTTTCTGTTGTAACTTATCTGCAAATTTCTTTCAAAACAAAGTCTTCCCAAATAGCCTATCAAAATCACACCTTTAGGGAGTCAGTCCACAGTGAAACTCCGAGTTAGATCCTAAAAGCACCGTGTAAGTAATGGTACTCATGATAGGAGCTTTTTCATTAGAAGTCTATGGAAGTAGAACAATGTATTGGACATTGCATTTAACAGAGTTAATTAGTGTACAATGGTTATTTAATATGTTAATCAAGTTTTAATCATGATAAAATAGACTAATCTTGCCATTATTCTGCCATTATAAAAGTGTAATTGAAATAGAATGGAAAAAAATACAGTACGTTCTTGTCAGTGTCTTAAACACTGGGCTCAGAAGCACTGCAGTGCTCAGACACGTTTCAAAATAAGTTGTATTTTTATCGAAGTAGATTTAATTCAGTTGGTGTTTTATATTAAAACCCAGAGCCACCCACTCAACAGAATCAAGTTCAGGGCATAGTTCTGCAAACATTCTACCTCTTGGCTTGATTTCCTTGGAAAGAGGCTAATGCAGTCATGATACCTGTCTCTGACCATGTTTATTTGTCTTTCTGGACATCCTCATGACTCTTGGAAAACTTCAGCCTGCTGCAGTTTAGACACAGCCTCAGGGAATCCTGTTCCATTGAGGAGGGAGAGGGTGTCCTCCCACTCAAGGCTGTGGTAGGCCAATTGTAACAGCAGGCATAGCCTGTAAGAAACAGTAACAATTATAAATTTGGGATTAAAATAAATTATTTTCATTTCCCTCTAGCTTTTGGGGCAGTCTTCAGAGTCCGTGGTTTTGTCTATCCTCTGCAACAAGGGGTTATCAATATCGTAGCTATCCTTTAAAATAATTAAGCCTGATACATTCATGACTTCAGGGTTGAATGTATGAAAAGTACATGGTGGTGTGAAGTTCTGGATGATGCTGTAAGATTTGGAAGCACAGGCAATTGTATTGGTTTCAGGTTTCTCACGAGTGTAAATGAGTAAATCACATTGGTTACAACTACTTAGAGGCCTGACTTTCTATTTTGTGCATAAACCAAAATCTTGCTGATTTTCAGGGGGTGCCACACTTCCAGGTATCTGTGACTGTCGTCACTGTCTCCATGCTGTGCATTTGCTGTCTAACTACGTCTGCAGAAATACTGTTCTTCTAAGATCATGAAACTGTTAACTGTGTTTCTGCAAGCTACAGGCTTGATTTTTTTGATCTACCGCTAAAAACAATGGTGTGGATAAAACCATACCCCTTTAAATTTCAGTGCTGGAGAATAATTTCACACAGACCCTTCTGCTAGCAGGCTCTTGGAAGAGTACATGGGAGGGAAGTTTATAGTGCTGAATGTCGTAGCAAAGAAATGTCAGGTTTAGCGAGGCAGCATTCCTGACTGACTGCTTTTGATATGAGTCGTGGTTTGGATTATTTTCTATACCCAATTTTGTTAAGAATCAGTTAAACGATAATTCTTAGTGATGAGATTAAAATAATCGCTGCTAATATTTACAGTCCTCTTTTTATAGGGGGATCCCCAACGAGCAATCAAAGATTTCTGCTGTGGGGTTCAATTTGACCTAATAGAGACCAAAAGAAGTACCTGAGCCAAATTAAGTGCTGACAGAAGCAGTTGAGCAAATGTCATGAAGGCTCCCTTTTTCTAATGTGTAATTTTTCCTCTACTGAAGCTTTCAGAAGAAAAAACCCTAATTGGTAAATTTAGTTTATAAACTCATTGCTCCCTTTCTTTGGATAAAGTTATTCAGGTTTCAGAAATTACTCTTTTTGCATTAAAATGTTCACTGATCATTTTCACTTCAAATTTTACTAAGAATGGATGTAGATCAGTTGTTAATTAGTCCATTTTCAAAAACGTTAAGGCTTGGAAGGGGGAGTACAGGTCTGGCAAATTTAAATTTAATTTAAAGTGATGCTCACCTTTTTTTTCCCCCCCTAAAACACACAGCATGTTGTGAAATTTCTGGTTTCAAATATTCTCTAGATGGTTTTGTAGAAAAGAAGAATTTCAGGGCTAGAGTTTGTGGAACTCTCGTATGGAAAAAAAAGAATCCGTGAAGTTTTATTGTTGTTGTTAAGTAAGCTCAAGAAAGGAATAACTTGTAGTATGGTGTAACTGAAATTGATTGGATATTTGAAGCATGCATGTGACTGAGAGCCAAGGATTTGCCTGCCATTTATTAGGGACTTTATAGAGTGCTCTTCAAAAGACTACAGTATTTATTACGGTCTATCTGCACACCCACTCACTTTCAAGATGGTAAAACTCCCAGAACATTGCTATTATAAATACAAGAGATTGCTTATCTTCTTTACCCTAGTGATTCCTTCTCCTGTCAGTGGTTCAACATCACATGCGGAAGTCCCTGAAATTGAGGAGCAGCATGTTGAAAGCTAGTTGGAATTACTGATTATCCCCATGGGATTTAACCAGTGGCACTCGTGGTGCTTAATTTTTGAAGTGAGAATTTGCACTTGTACGTTTGTGGTGGTGGTGATAACTTTAAGATACATTTTAGCAGGTTTTTTTTTGTTTTGTATTTTAGTGGCTTTGGAGACACAAAAGGTCACATGATCACAGTGAGGTGATCGTTTGTCTGGTTTGCTTAAAGCCAGGCAAGGTAGACTGCTGTAGGGCATCTAACAGAATAACCTGGGGGATTCCAGGCTGCGCTGAGCTGAAATTCCTCTAGCTTAACGTCCTCAGAGTCCGGGTCCGGAGGTGCAGAGTCCCAGGGACAGTGTAAAGACACCTGGAGCTGATCAGGCCAGGGCCAGTCTGTCTTTGCGGATGGGGAGTTCTGGTGTTCCGGTGTCCCTGGGACGATAGGCTGCTGTCACTGAGTGTTTTATCGATGGGGGTGTTTTAACTTAACACAAAATAGTTGAAGAGCCACTAGTTTTGCTTTCTGTCACAGGACCAACCCCACAGATCATAGTTTAGACTGGTTGAAGAATGTTTTCCCTGCAATTTTCTTTTTTTGGTGCTACTTGAAATCTAGATAGAACAAGTTTTAACCTGTGAATCATTGCCCCATTCTTCCCTGTAGTCATTCCATTAAATGCTTAGGCTGCGTGATCAGTCACATAAATTATGTGGTATTTGTGCTATTTTTTTATCTGACAGCTTAAATTTGATGAGTTATATATTCTGTGAGCCTTGAAGTTCTGCTGGACCTGTCAGAAAAATTTGATGTGTTTTTTTGGGGGGGTTGGTTTGTTGTGGGCTTTTTTGACCAGAAACATAGTATTAATCTATGGTATTAACCCTAAAAGGGAGGTAGAATGTTAAAGCTTCCTTTTTCCCACAAGAAGAATTTAATTCACTGTGGAATACGTTTCCGTTTTGTGACCAGCCAAATTACAGTAGTGGGCCCTAAATTTGTGTTCTGTAAACGCTTGTATGAAGGAAACTTTCCCCACGTAAATGCTCTTCAAAAGCAAGGTCAGTTAACATGTTTAACCCCAAATTTCTGTTCAGAAGTCATGGCTATTTCTTCAGGCAATTCAAATGCTCCGTTTAAATTGCAGCTCTCTGACGCTGTGCAAAAGTCCTGAACGTGATCACGGCAGTGATGTGGTGGAAGATACTCTGATTTTTTTGTTATGCCTCATGGCTTGGCTGGTGTTGTTCTGAGATGAGGAGCTGAGGGTACGTTTACGTCTGAACTGCTGTGAGGGGGGTGCTGGGACCCGGCAGGGTTTGTTGGGGTATCCCTAAGTCAGGGTGAGGGAAGAGCAGCAGGCGAGTTTCAGTGACCGGCGTTAAACCGGGAACTTGTGACGCTGTTCTTAGGGGCATCGGGGATGGATGGCGTGGATGGAATGGATGGCCACTGTGCAGCAGCAGGTCCATGATGGGCTTTGGGAAGCACATGCAGTCTCCAACCACGTTTGACAACAACTGGAAATGATTCTTTGGCAACCATCTATTTACTAAACCCAAGGTAAGCTGTCAGAGCGTGTTAGGGCTAGGCAGAAGGGCGGGGGCTTTGCAAGCTCATTTAGATACCGTCAGCACGTTGGTGCCGCAGCTTCTGTGGGTGACGGGGTCCTCGGACCGCCCGTGCAGAGGCGCCCGGCTCCTCTCTGCGTGCGCAGGAGACTTTGCTCCTTGCAGAGCAGCAGCGGTGTCTTGGTTTTCCCTTTCCTCCACACGAGGTCGAACCCCGCAGTTGTAGCTCCGTGGGTCGCAGCCGGGCTCGCAGAGGAAGCGCGTTCCGCGGCGTTGACGAGACGGTAGCGCACGGGGGCCGCGGGGCGCCGGGCGCCGTTGCCCCGCCCGGCGCCGGCCGGCAGGTGGCGCTGTGAGCGCGCGGACGGAGCTGCCGGCCGCGCAGCGGGAAAATGGCTGCGGGCTCGCGGCACGGCCCGCGCTCGGGCCCCGCCGCCCCCCCGGTAGAGGCGGCCGAGCGCAAGGGCCGCGCTGCCAGGGCAGGCTGAGGAGCGAGACCGGAGTCCTCTCGGAGGAGAGGGAAAAGAGCGGAAAAAACCAAAAACCGACACGTGGGCTGTGCATTGCCTGGGAGCCGCGCAAGCTGCCGATCAGCCTTTGCATCGCCCGGCGGCCAGGGAAACGCTGCTCCGACACAACCCGGGTTACTCGGGAGAACCGGGCCAGGGCTTTTGTGCTGCTTGGAGAGCGTGGAACGATCTTTTTCCTTACGAAACTCAGCATGCATAAATCAGTGAGGAGATTTCGACACTTGCAGATTCAGGCCACGCGAAACACCCCCTTACTTCCGCACTCTAAAATAAAATCAGGAGGAGGGAAAGGAAAGAAGTCTGAGATGACAGCCCAGGCCCTGGAGAAGGCCTGTGTTGTGTGTCTGAGCTCTACGGTTAACGCTGTCGGACTGTAGAGTTGCTGCGTGTAAGAAAATCGGAACAGCAGACTCCGTGGTTGGTTGGTTGGGTTTGTTGGTTGGGTTTTTTGTTGGTTTAACGAAAGGTTGGTTTGAACAGAAGTTAACATTGACAGCAGTTGCAGTAAACAGGGAGGCAAGAGGTTCCTTCCCACCCTCCCAGAAGAGTCTGAGCCGGGTGAGATGGGGTGCTGGTGGGCACCTGGGTTTGCAGCAGTATCCCTGCCTTGGGGGGAAAGTGTGCTGGACACCGCTTTGGCATAGCGCACCATGAACACCAGCCAGTTCAGGTCGCTTTTTATCAAGGGACCTGGGGGATGAGACTTGTTAAAGGATGATACAGAGAGCTATACCAAGGAACCAGTTTAGGGCACCGCTGGAAGAAGATGTATTGATCCTACAAAATCCAAGAGCTATGCTACATACCTTTGATTATCATATATTGACAGTTTATATGTTAGTATCCTTTAAAAATGTTATTACTTATAGCTAGGGTGGGGTATATTTTCTTCCAATTACTCCAGTAATTAGATTCGTAGCTACTCTTACGCTATACCTTTCACGCTTCAGTGATCTTTATTCTCCAGTTCAACACATACTGAGCTGGGACAGCTGCCTTTCAACCTGGTTTGCCTAAAAGCCACGTTAGCTCTTATCTCCAGATTATGTAATCTTAGGATGAAACGTAGTTCTTATTTAATAAGTTGTGATACAGTTTTCTTCTTGTATATTTCCAAGAACCCAAACCTTGCACCTTTGCTAAGAGGCATCCGTGTGACAGTTAGCGCTCCTTCTAGCTGCAATCGATTGCTGTCTTCCCTTTCCACGGGGATAGAGTTTGTGGAGGTGTAAAAACATGAACAGACCTTCAGAGATCATCTGGACCTTTCCTGTGACCCAGCCCAGGAACATACACCAAAACTGCTCACAGCACAGAACTCTGTTTCTTGGGCCTCTTGATGCTGTTATCAGCCCCTGTCCAGAGGAATGAATTTGCCCTTTGAGAGAGAACTCTCTCTGCCAGGTCTGTGTTGTGGACCTGTTTTCTGTGAAGCTCCCCCGTTAGTAAGATGGTGATGAGGGTGTGGTGGACCAGAATTGATCTGGTGGTACTTTGCAGAGAGGTTCATAATAAACTCTTTCTCACTTCCTTTTTTTTTTTTTTTAAAAATTGAATCTTTTATAGGTCTTCCTAGCTTATAGGTTTTGAGATGTCAGGTTTTCATTGAGCAGCTGTTGCTGGAGTTGGAATTTAAACGCGTCTTTGGCTAGATTCCGAGTCACATGTATGATCTGGGAGTCACTGAGAGTAGCCTAGAAGCTCTAAGGGATTGTGGAAAAACAATCCTGGGCTTGAATCTTAGCATCAGTCTCCATTTAAGGCTATTGGGGATGGGGAGGAGTGCTAGAGGAAAAATAATTGCTTTTAAATGCTGGATATCCTTAAATCAATCAGTAGCCTTTGCTATCCATTTGTACTTAGAGAATCAGTGTCAGTTAATCAGTTTTGCGCATATGCTTCTGACACTCACCCTTTTGGTGGAGTCTGGAGTATCTTTCTGCTGCCCTTGGCAGGAATAGTCTGCACAGGAGGGTCTTAACCAGCAGCCTAAGTATGGGCTCACGTGTTTTTGTAAGGTTAGTTATACATCTGTTTTGGGTAAAATGGTTGCAGGAATGGAATTTGACCTGTAGTGTTAGGCTCTTCATGTGATTTGTTTGGGCTACGCTTATAAACTGTTTGGTTTCGTTCACGTTCATCTGTGTAAATTCTAAAAGGAAAAGTCACCTGAATCAACCAGTGTACTTGTCTGCTCTTCTGTCTGCTGGATGAAATCTGAAAATAAGAGAAGGGGGAAAAAAGCTATTTGATCGTGGCCGGGAAGGAGAGGAAAGCTCTCTTGATTCTGGGTATGGAAAGTTTTTCTTACTCCTTGTAGTTAGTGATGGGCTAGTCTCCAAAAACCTGTGAAGTGTTCAGTCTGAACAAACAATCTAAGATCTGGATGTTTATCTGAGGCTTTTTTGTAGCCCTTTAGGGTGGAAATGGCTTTGGGAGGCTTAAGAGAATGAGCTCTTTGTACTCCTTGCATTTGGTGTGGTCAGGAGTACCACAAGCAGAACCTTTCTTCCGGCCATTTGGCATTTCAGCTTCCTGTTCTTCTCGTTCCCACATCAAGGTGTATGATACTGAAACAAAAGAAAGGGTCTTAAAGGGACTCTGTGAGGAGGGAAACTAGAAAAAAAAAAAAAATGTTAAATTTCGGTTTCAACTTCCCTTAAATCACAAGGTCTATCTTCAGACTCACGTCTCTGAAGGGACTCTTTATACCCAAGTGGGTTTCCCGATCTTGCAGTAAGTGGGCAGTCACTCTGGCTTGTCCCCTGGCACCAGGTCAGGGCTTCAGGGGTAGAAGAGTCCATGATTTTAATATTTCTTTTTTTTTTTTTCCTGTTAGTGTAGCGTGGCTACATTCCAGCTTTTACTCAGTTCTACCTTTACTGATATCCTTAAAGATAAAGGAGGATTTGAGTGTTTAAAAGAACATTGGAATATCCATTTCAAGCTGGATGGGATATTTGGGAAGATTCTTGTTTTACCCCAGATGGTTTGCTGACTCCTGCTTGAGAGAGGTTTTATTTTCATTTAAAGAGAGCAAAGAATTCCTTGTAAATCCCCCTGCTTCCTCCTAGAGTTGGATCATTGTAGGGGGATCTTTACACCACCTGACTTTTTTGGGTTGGCTACTCCAAAGTTGTGCTGCTGCTCTGAATCTCCCAGCTGCAGCTCTGAGCTGAAAGGTGATTGATTTGGAGCGCTAGGCTATCTGGCTGTGAAAAGCTGGCTGATGTCTTTCACTCACAGGTGTAAAGCACCTTCCAGGAAGGACTGTGGAGCTTGCTGAAGCAGGGTGAGCACCTTACAGGGCAGGGCAGCAGATTCCAGCTACAGAAAGCTTTGGAGGAGTTCTCTAAGCCAACCCTGTGCATACAATACAAGCCTTTCTGAACTGCTCCTCATTAAAGCAGTCCGTGCCAGCAGTAGATATTTTATCCGTGAAGGGCAGCCTCTGGGTGTTAGGGGATGGTCCGTAGCTTGGATGTCCAGCAGTGAGCACCAGTCTGCCACTACAGGCCAGAGTGCAGCTGGCCTGTTTCAAATCAGTTTGCACTATCGGTGAAAATCTATTTGGCACTTGTTCATTACCCTTTTCAAGCCAAAGGAGATTATTCATGGTTTCCTTTAATGTCGTCTGTTTGGTTTATGAGGAATGACTCAAGGAAGTTTTTCTCTAATTCAAAACAAATAGTCTGCTTACACAGACTGTCTGAGCTTCAGCTGCCCTGGGGAGTCTGCACACATGGCAGGTGCTCCAAGAGTGGAAAGGATTTTCAGGGTCAAGTAGAAGAAAGGGAGAGAAATGTCTTCTAGGAAGCTGTGGCTGTTGATAGCTTTTTCTCTCTAGCCTGTTGTAAAGATCTGGCTGAAAACCAAACCCGTTGTGTGGTGCACTTGGGTGGGACAGTGTTAGTGACTTACCTCTGGGGTCCTGGAGGGCAGGTCAGAGCACCTTGAGCAGAAGCCTGCTTCATCGTCCTGTGAAGGGAGTGATTTCTCTCTGCTGACAACTGGTTTAGCTGACTAACTGCTGTCTAAAGCCGGACTGCGCATACTCCCTTCGTGTCTCCCTGTTGTATGCAGTGAACAACAGCCCGAGCTCGTTCGTCACTGACTCTTCATCACCAAGCTCAGTTGTGGACCATACTTACAAAATGCAGTATATGAGTTCTCCAACTCCATTGTCATGTAAAAATTACAAATAAATGCAGAATTGGTAAGAAAATATATAGCTTAGGGATGAGGTGGTAGGAACAGCCATTATAACAATACCGACCAGTTCAAATGCAGCCTGGCTTAGTCACACCTGGAAGGTGCTGTCTTCCAGGGAGTGTTTGCTGGCCTGCATGAAGTGGGTTGAATGTAACTGGTAAAGATGGTTTGTTAAGCATTGGTGTAACGGTTGATGGTCCATCAGATAAAAAATGTACGTAATGCTTGTAAAATTTACAAGTGGAGACACCATGCTCCAGGAAGGCTAGGAAATTAGAATAGGTTACAGAATATTATAAACAGTTATTGACAAACCTCGGGCACTTTCAGAAGCACAGACAACCTTCCTGCGCTGTAATAAACTCCCCTGGGACCTGGATAAATGTTTGATAAAATAAGAGGTCTTTGCAACCTGGGAATAATGAGGATCCATGTTGAAAATCTTTTCCATGTGGCTTCTCTCTGTTTCTTTGATGGGTCATTCTTCCAAGCTTTGAGAGAGGAAAATGTTACTGTGTAGCTGTGATCTTTGCTAACCAAAATTCCAACTAAAACTAGGGGATTAGATTATTCTGCTATAACGTTTTAACTCCTGCCTGTGGAGCTACTGTGGATTTTGGCGGTTGTAACTGATCAGATCGCTAAGAGAGATATATATGTAGTCAAAGTTATTGATGGTTCTGGAGTGATATATGTGAATAAATAATAAATAAACCATATCTGAAGGCACCATAAAAGATATTTCCTGAGAAGCAGTCACTGTCTGACCCTCTTAACATTAAAAATACTTGGTCTTTGCGTCAGCCCTGTGGTATTAGGATACTGTAAATTACCTGTGCTGCAGCTCAATAGTCCAGCTCTCTGCACATGAGGGTTAGGTAGTGTGATCAGTAATGTGACCACTTCTAGACTTCTGAATTGCCTGCGTTTAGAGACAGTTAAAAAGGTTTAAAAGGGCATTAGCAAAATTCAAACTGTTTTCATTCTGCAGCATTGAAGCTTTCATGTTATTTTTAAAATGTAAAATACAGTTGTAACAATGTTTTTAAAAAGCAGTTGGGGGATATTTCCTAGAATAATGGAAGATAAGGCTGAGAGGACGTACCAAGAAGTAGAATCAACTTTATCTGCATTGTTCTTGTCAGATACTTGTCTGCTATCCCAGTGAAAACCTCCAGCTGGAGGTTGCAATCTCTCCAGGCAATCCATGTTAAGGCTTAACTGTTCCTACTGTTAGAAAGTTTTCACCGTTGTCCAAATCTTACTTGCTGAAACGTAGATATCTTAGTGCTTACCCTGCCAAAGTGCATGGGTAGAGTAGATTATTCCCCTCATCTTTGCAAAAGTTGTCTGTCCTTTCTCCCTTAAGAGTATAAATACTTATTTTTAAAATAAATTCTAGGCACTGGGAATGCACGTTCCTGTTGAATATATTTGCTACAAGAACTGCAGTGCGTTTGGTTCAGTTTTGTTATCCGAAATGCTTAGTTATGTCCCCTGTATTTTGTGTGGTGGTGTTTTTTTCACTCTGTGCACGGCTCGATCCACAGTCAGTTTCTGCAGCGATTTTGCTTGCAGTTCCGTACTAACCTGCCATAATACCATATTCCCAGGACACCCATAAATCTGAAGTATTTTGACTATTTATCTTGCAGGCAATAAATACCTGTTTACAAAGTGCGTTTCGTGAATTCGCTCAAATTACATTTGAGCTGCGGCAGTCCTGGAGAAAAGAGATGCTAAAGGTTTGATGCAGGAGAACATTGCATTTAACTTCAGGGGAGAGCTAAGCTTGTGATTCTGTCTTCAAACATGAAACAGCAAAGCCCTATTTCTTGCTAACGTTAAACCATTTATTCTTATTTAGCTGTCATTTTTATTACAGGCATTTGAGCTGATGCTCATGACAAAGTTCAAACATGCTTCAAAATGAATTCGTTGCATACCTAGTGTAGAAAACTCTGCTTTATGGATGGTAGCTGGAGGTGCCCTGTGGTTTACCACTGATTATAAATTATTTCAATATATATATAAAATTGATATTCAGAGCCGATAGCATCAATTTTTATTGGAACGCACTCTTGCCTGGTTTATTTGTGGTTATAGGCATGTAGATGAACCCAGGTGTATGGCACTTAATATCTTGGTGGGCTAAGTGCTCTTCATTTACACTAGATCTGTCAAACTGCTATTGGTGGAAGTATAGTTAGAAAAAATATTGAGTTATAATTGGGAGTATATATTGCTTTAGGTTTTGGCACTCCAGTATGACCCATTTATAAATCACTTGGCTTTTATAACCTGATTATCATGGTCACTAGAAGTTATTTTAATGAGCCAACGAGTGTCACTAGTAGCTGTGGAAAGTTTTGTGAACGTGTACAAACCCGGGATCTGGACAAACAATTTTGGCACAAATTAATTGTAACCTCTAAATCCCCTTAAGTGTTCGAACTGTGTAAGCACCCGCTAGGTTGTTTGCTGCAGTTCTGGCACTCACTTGGGGCAGTTTAGCACACAGCTACATCTAAACTATGCAGGATATAAATTAGTCTGCTCTGTTTTTGTCCAAGTTCTAGCACAATTGTGGGATTCCATTGCTTCCGAAGTTCTAATATAGTAGCAATAAAAAGTAATCAATACCATAAGGATATCTGCTAAATAAATAAAACACAGAACATTTGCAAATATCCAGATGAATTTTTGGTCGCATATCCTCAAAAATGAGTTATAACTGTTAGAGAAAATATCTGCTAAGAAAAAAAATGGACGTAGGCTGAGAGCTGTTCTGAGTCCTTCATAAGTTAGGTTCAAAACATGGGTGGTGGGCCATGGGATTTCCCAGTCAGGTACTCAGCAGTCACAGGCCACGCAGCGTCTCCTCAGGTGAATTTTTAGAAGTGCCTCCTCAATGGTTGCTTCAGGTATCCAGAAATGAGGTTTCGGCTGTTTTTCCCTAACATCAGACCTCCTCCTTTGTAAGGGCTTCTGACTTCCCATGAGAGGCAGGTAACCAGGTAGAGATTCTCACTTGTATCATAGTGGATTGTGCCTTACCCGTGTTGACTGGCATGTCGCTGTCACTGGAATGCTGCGCTATATCATACCCAGATGTGCATGTGCTAATCGCAGCAGCGACAGCCGGTAGCAGAGTCGCTTTCACATATCACGATACGTATGAACACCTGGCAATCAGTCACAGTAGTGCCAATATTGCTGTGCCTCACAGTATGCTGGTTTTTCAATGTAAGCAAGAGGATGAAGAGTGAAAGTAATACAAAATTTGAACGGTCTCATGTTATTTGGGTGAAAGAGAAATAAGACAGTGTCTGAGGGTCTCTGTGAGCTGCCTGTGTTTGGGGGCCTTTCACCGAGGGCATGTTCAGGAAAAACTGCCTCATAAAACTCTTAGGCAAATCATAGCTATAAATCATAGGCAGCAAAACAATTTCCCCCAAGCCAATGGCAAGTCATTGCTATATCTTGAGCGTAAATTACTAACAATCAGCAACACACCTAGGAAATGGAGCAAGCCTACAGTATATTTACGATTTATCAGAGGTGAATATACTTCTGACAGAATTTAAGATCTCCAGGAAAACATAAAGAAATAGGTTTGTTCCTCAGGTCGTACTTACCTCCCTTTCCTGGGGATCTTACAGCTGGTGCAGAAGCTGCTCAGTGCTGCCTTTTTTTATTGCCCATTCCCAAGTCTGAGGTAGTTTGGGGATTGTTTTTCCTTCTTTCATTAAAGGGCATCGTCTGTTGGACAAGATACAATTAAATGTGTATGGGCTAGATTCTGATCTTATTTACAGAGACTGCAGTAAATCTGAGCTTGCTCCTGTGACTCCAAGGGAGTCATTCTAGATTTATGTTGGTATAAATGGGATCAGAATTTGCCTTGTATAAATTAATAATAAAGAGGGAAAAGAACTGTTCATGTTCTTGCTCCTAGCCCCTGGCACAGGCTAACATACCTTCCTTAGTCATCTCCATTGAGCATGGAGAGGTTCAGTTGCCGTTGGCCTTCAGGAAGAGTTGAACCTGGTTTTAGAGCTTTCAGGGAACCAAACATAATTATTAATTAATGGTAGTATTAATTATAAATGCTGGATGTGTTGCTGTCAAAGGAAGTCCGAAGTCATTCTGGTTATATATCGGTTTCTGTGTTCACCTTTGGTAAAACTAAGGATCACTTCTGCGCTTCAAACACCTGTTCTCCTTCTTAAATTATACTTTCTTTTCCTGCCAATACTCCTGCCTGAGACATGCTACCAATGAGGTGGTACAGGTACCTCTTACTATGCAAGAAGTCTTATTTTTTGGCAATAGTGATGAACCAAATATGATGCTCAAGGTTTCATACCAAAAAAAGTCCTGACTTGACTCAAACATGAAAATTCCACTGAGGTTGGCCAGTGGCTGAATGTACCACATGGAAGAGTGCTGAAATGTTTCATACTTAAGGCTGTGTCTTCCCTATAGAGAGATATGGTCTTGTTTTTCTTTCCTCTAGTTTGGTGGAGAGCTGGAAGAATGAGATTAATATGCATCTTTGGTAAACGTTTTTCTGAAAAGTAATTTTCTTTTAAGCTGTGGTGAGTTGGTCTCCACAACTACTCAGGTATGACCAGCAAATGGTTCATTCTGAGGACTGGGTTGTGGTAGAAGACTTTTTTTTTTTCCCCATCCTGTGATTGCAGGAACATAAATCAAAAACATTCTATTTTCTTTTTCGCCCAGGAAACAAAGGCTAGCTGTGAGGAAGCAGGGAGGCCAGGTTTATCTCGGCTAACACCGAGTCTTGGAGAAAGATGTGTGTTGTTATGGAACTCAGATCTAAGTGGCAGATCCTGCAGCAGATACAGTCAGTGCCTTATTTAAGTGTCGGTTGTTATGTGCAGTGACTCCCACCCCTTTCCTATTCGTAAGTATAAAATAACAGAACGAATATGTAATATCAGATTTTTTTTTTTACTGTTTCCCATTGGTTTTTTTGTCAGAAGACTGCAGTGTGTCTCTTTTATGGTAGATACTAATTAGGTGCCTGCCAGTTAACATCCTGAGGGGCTGCACTGGCACAGAGGATGTTCAGGCATCTCATTCTGGTGTTGTCTCAGGTAGGGAAGGGTGAGGAGGTACATTCCTAAGTGTACTTTCCTCCCTTGTGTTTTCATCCTGTGGCTTAATATAACCATGACTTTATCCTAGCACCTGCCTGTCTGTGGATTTTCTTCTTTAGCTCTAGACTTTGACTGTTTTACTCTTTACTGTTTTAGCTGTAGACCTGTACCATTTAGCTGTGAGCAGCCTAAAATGAAAAAGCTTTAACTGAACTTCCACAAACTCCATTTGATATTGAATAAAACGGACTTGTGTCAGTAGAAAGCCTGGTGACAGGCTTTGAACAAACAACAAGCATGATTTCGCTTTTCATTTTTCTCTCTTGAAATAGTTTGGTTAGTGCGTTTATGACATGGAAGTTGCTGAGTGTGCTACAAGCTAAACCATGAATAAAACTGGTAGATTGACAGAATAACTTGTTTTTGTAGAAAACAAATTCTAGACCAATTACAAGTGGTCACAAAATTTTCCCTCCCTCCTTCCTGGTATGGTCTCCTCAGTCCATTCCCATACTGGAAGTGCAGTTATCTCTTGTATGTCTCCAAGGTTGTTTAAAATCATCTTCATCTGTCTCTAGTACTTTTATCTGGGATTCCAAAAGAATCTGAGACATGACAAACTGTTAAAGAAAATTGCAAAATGCAAAGTATTAAAGTGTGGGGCAGAATGTCCTTACCATGTTGAAGGGGTCTTTACTTATAAATGGATACTCTTTGATATTATTTCAGTAAGAGTAAAAAAGAAATCAGTTTTTAAATTAGACCAGTAATGGGAAGACTGGCACTTTGTTGAAAGCTGTTAAGTGATTTAGAAAATAAGTTCACCAATACAAAAAAACCTTTTAGAGTTCAAATTCCAATGTTTATTCTACTTTTGACTATCCCTTAATGTATTTCCTTATAGAGGCAGGAGAATCAGTCTCTGATGTCGTGTAAGGCAGTAATATGGCAAGTAGCCATTCTGTAGCTTTAATGTATTATGTGAACATTAGAGGAGTTTTCACGTATTTCTTTTTTAAATCACTTAATCATTTTCTAGATAAGTAATAAATATGTATATTTTATATGAGCATATAAACTGAGTAATTGGCAGGGGAAAAAAATCAGCTGTCAGGTCCAAAGTACTTTTAAAATGTAACTTCTAAGTTTTACTGGATTCTTCAAACTCTTTGGTATCAATGTGATTTTTGGGTAACTGATGCTGAAGGGTCATTTTCCGTGTATCAGTGCATATGGAAAGATGGTATTAGATATCTAATTTTAGGTCTGAACATGGTGACTTGAGTCAACCTGGTGCTATAGTCAGTTGCCTCTGGGTTCATTTGTTCATTACGGGTCTTGCTTTCAAATTGATGTACAGCTTTTTGGTGTTTCACTTCTGTTTTCAAGGTAGCTGGTATTTCTTTTAAAGCTCCTTTTACATAAAGGACAACTAATACTTGTTTTCTTCAGAGAAGAACTTCATGGAGTCCCATAAGTGTGATTCTCTGTCATCTCGAGACCATGAAATCAGTGCATCTTCTTGTGTCGGTAATTTTAAGTCTTGGCTATTACTTGTACTTGATGATTATGGAAATTCTATTCACATAACTGTGGAACACCATCAAATATAAATAGTGATGTACTGAACATTTACATGACGGCTGATATTTGGGGATGCCAGCAGAGTTTTCAAGAAATAAATACAAAAATCATGTAGCACTCCTCAGAAGTCCAGTTAGTTGCAAAACCCATTACACATCTGGCTTAGTGATATTATACCTGTTAAGAAGAATATATAGTGTTAAGTTGGTTTTTGGACTTTGCTCATAGCTGTCTTTGGTGTATTAGCATCTAATTTCTTTCCTCTTCTCCTCTTGGATAAAAATCAAATGGCTGCACAATCTCCCGGAAACTCCCCAGTATCTGAATCCTCAATATCTGTTGCTGGAATGAGAGGTCAGACAACTTCTTCCAGGTAGAAGAGCAGAGGCAGCAAGTGCTGCTTTCAAAGGCCAGGTTGTTTGTTTAAGCTGTTGGGAAGGATGCACACTGATCTCTGACAGAGATTTTGCTATCAGAAGTTCTTATGTTTTCTCTTGGATGATAAGATGCAGACAGAAGGAATATTATGCTGAACTGAACGATTCACATTGTCAATTCTACTATGTTCACTTCAAGGCTGTGTAGTTAGTAGGGCTGCGTACATGGACCTTACAAATGTTATTCTACCTTCTATCAGGTACTGGTAATCAGGGATGAAAGGTGATGGTCCCAGAGGGACAGTTTGAATTACAACTTCTGGAAAGCAATCACATGTAAGATAACCTCCCCTGCTTGTCCCTGCCCACTGCCCAGTCCCCACACCCCCATTTGAATTAGCATAGTCGGTTTTCCTTGGCTTTGTTGGATTGGGTTTTTTTGTGATTTGGTGGTGGTGGTTTTGGTTTTTTTTTTTTTTTTTGCGAGTGTTATTTGGAGTTGCCAGTGGGGTTAATTCCTTGGCTGTTCTGTCAAATGCTAGGTTCTAGTACAGATATTTGTGTCTATATGAACAACTGTTTTTTAATAACCTGCCAAGAAGCTATAATCTTCCACTGTAATCCCCCGGGATTTAATTAGAATGGTTTTCCACAGCCTGACATGTTTATGGGGCATAGGTAAAGAGACAGTTCATAAAGCTGTCAATTTTCTGAGAAATTAAAGAAAAATTGGGCTGCTTAGCGCCTTGGCAATTCCATGCTGCTGATAGTAGCGTTGCAAACAATGAAATCAGAGGCAGTGTAACAAGATACTGATGCATTAGAGATGGGGAGGGTTTAAAATTATATACAAAGGCATTTGTCAATTTGAATTTGAATGTGGAAGAAGGGAAATATGGAAAACAAAATATGAACTCCAGTAGCTGCACGTTAAACTGCCCAGGTTTAAACAGTGCAGCGCTGAACAATAGCCTCTTCATTGTGTTAACAGTAGCTGTAACTTTCTCTCCTAGGGCAAGTGGGAAGGATAAAAATGGTGGAAAGAAATAAGGCTGGACTTGCTGCTGATTTCTGTCCTCCTTGCTGACTGGTGTCTCAGGATGCTTGGCCATGTAACGAAAGGGTATGAGTGATTTGTAGAAGTGCAGTTCACAGTATTTCCTCCTAGCTGAGACAGTCCAGATCTCTTTGAGACTTACATGCTGGTGGGTACAAACCATCCAGCTGCCAAATTCTGTCCATTTTGGTTTTTAGTAACTTTTCAGCTGAGCTCTTTGGGTATATCTGAGTCTGGCTACCTTCTTGAATGTAAACTAGCAGGTTTATGGCTCTCATGTATGATTGTTTTTAAAAAAAGGAATTGGAGTTGCTGTCACTGTCCGTTGTGCGCATCATCTGTAACTTCACAGTAGGGTTAAATTGGTATTAAGAACAGTAAGCAATGGGAGTCTTGGGATATGGCTCCTGTAGAGGGTTTGGCATTTAAACAGAATTTAATAGGAATGGTTCATGCCTGCATTCAGTATCAAGCATATACTTCTGTATCATATTTTCACTGAATCATGTGGTTGGAAGAGACCTTTAAGATCGAGTCCAACTGTTCACCCTGCACTGCCAGGGTCCCTAAACCATGTTCCTCAGCACCACATCCACATGTATTTTAAATGCTTCCAGGGATGGGGACTCTAAAATTTCCCCTGACACAACTTAAGGCCATTTCCTCTCGTCCTGTCATTCGTAACATGGGAGGAGAGACCTACCCCCACCTCTCTACAACCTCCTTTCAGGTAGTTAACATTAACTAGTTTATATATAATGTTGCTGAATATTAAATCAGAGGCCTGTATTGTCTTTGTCATTCAGTTTGAGTGGCTTTTGTCCAATTCTGGGAGTTACATTTTGGGACTAAATACAGGCTGGAGAGCGTTCAAGAGAAGGTTAGCAGATAGCGCAAATAGAAAAGGCTTATGAAGCATAACTCACCAAGGAAAACCTTAAAAATAAAAAATGTTTCTCTTGTCTTCCAGAATAAAGCAGTTTGCAGAGGCACAAAGCAGTTTTCTGATGTATCAAGGGCTCCTTCATCTCCTGGTCCAGTAAAGTCATGCCAGGAAGCAGTTTGCTTAAGTATCGACAAAAATGACCAACTTTAGGAGGAACTTTCTTGTTGTAACGAAGTCAATCCCTGGAAAAGCAGGTTATGGAGTCTTGGCCAGTGGACACTTTTAAGAAGGTTAGACAAATACCTGCTTGTGTTTTCTATCTGCTGTAGTACACAACAGAGGACTGCTCTAGTTGTGTTCCTTTGCATTGTACTATCCTGAGAATTGGAGAAATAAGAGAATGCATCCCAGACCGATAAATTGTCATAGCTTTAGTTAATCAAGGTCAAACTGTGGCAGGGTGTATACATGAATACTGCATGGCAGTGCTGTGCTCTGCTACCGCAGATGAGGCAGCTGGAAAGCCAGGAACTGGGGAGGGAAGTAAGTTTGATTCACCCAGATCCTGGGCTGCACGTTAAGCTGCTCAGGGGCAAAGCGTGCAAAGCTGAACAGTCTGTCTGTTCAGGACGTGTGGACTAAGCTCTGTATTTCTCCTCAAAGTAAAGAGCGTGACATTTCAGGCTGATGGTGTCATGGCCTACAGACAAGTCTGTCTTCCCTGTTACCGTGTGCTCTCTCTCTTTATCTCTGCTTGTCCCCACAGTCACCTGTTACACAGTGTCAAGGCAGCTGAATGTCTCCCGTGTCTGCTGTTCCTCCTTATGTGCAGTGCAGAGTGTGACACGGTGAGACCCTGCGGTGGAGTCCCTCAGCACTATTCCAGTAGCAATCACAATTAGTACTGTCAGCGTTTACTGGGGAGACACTTGGTTATCTTCGCTATGCCATTTCTTAATCCACATCATTTCCTTTTGTCTTACTCTGTGGCTGTATTGTCTCCTCTCTCACTCTCATTTATTTCTCTTTGTTAATATTTCTATGCTGTTTTTTCTCTTGCTGCTTGAGTTTCCTCTCTGCCCAGTTTATAGTCATTACTCCTATAAAATATGTTGTAGGAGCTATCAGACGGTTTGTGTGATGTGTCTCTTATAACCCTAAAACACCTTAGGGAGAATACTTTCGTAGTGCAAAATATCATATTTTTGCTTTTTCCAAGATTATTTAACTTCCTATCTTTTTCTCATTTCTTTTTAGGTTCCTACCACACTTACCTGGTTGGTGGGTTTTTTTTCATGCAACTATAAAATAAAAGTTGCCAGGCCAATGGATCTAGGGTTTTTTTATATTCCTACATGTACATGATAAAAAAGGGAAAATAAAAGTTTATGAGCAGAGAGACTGAAAAAGAAAGGAGTGGAAGTCAAGGAGAGTCTGTGCTATAGGTCAGCAAAGAATGCAGAGATTGAGTGCAGATCAAAGAAAGTTAAAAATTATTTGACAGCATTTGATTTAGAATAGCCGTGCTGAGAAGTCTCTTGTAATAATTTATCCCACCTTTCACTCAGGGATAGCTGAGCTGTCTTGAAAGAATTCAGAGACTGTGGAATACAGCCACTCTTCTCATTTGTGATTTGAGAAGATGGGATGCAATGTCATGTGTCAGCGTGTGACCAAGTTGTCACCCTCTATAGGGCAGCTCTAGATGATTTTCTGCAAAAGGCTGTGAACTGAATATTCATGGAAAAGAAGCAGTTTCTCCTATGCTTCATGAGGCTGATGGAAGAAAGCTTAGAGTAGAAGAACAATGGGTGGGATTGTGCTTCCTCCTGAGATTGTTTAATATTTTTCATCAAACAGCATAAGAAACATCTTATTTCTATAATGTTCCTTGATAAGGAAAATGACCTGTAGGCAATAAATTTGTGAGCCACTATGATGCCAACAGTATGGTTTAAGGGATGCAATTCAGGTTTTAGCTGGTACTTTTACTGAAGCTTCATCTAGAAAAAGAATGTGTATTTAAACAACAGCAAAAGAAAAAGATGGTGAGTACTCGTGTCTGACCAGCAGAATTCATATGGGAGCCAGAACTCTAAGAAATGTCAGAAAGGGGTGACTGATGTCAACTTCTAGCCTTACCTTTCATTTAGTGTAGATGGTGTTTAACATGTCTTGAAGATGATAAGCGAAGGTACAAAAGCAGCTTTTAAATGCAGTATTTTGTCACAACTACCTGCTGGGCGCTTTTTTTTTTTTCTTACTGTATTGTGTGAGGAGCAGAAATTAGAGTAAGAACTGTGACAAGACATATGTTTTCTAGAAGAGTGCTACTGCTTCATGGCTAGATGCCCGTAAGAGAATCCTTGGATGATGAGCTTGGATGTACAGGTCTCCATTATCCATGTCTACTTTTACTCAGATGTATCTGATCCTTAATCTCTGGTCTGCTTTTTTCATATGACTTCATTAGCAAGTTTCTCATGCTCTTATTCCATTCCATTTAGAGACTCATCATGGCTTGGCTTCGCGGACGAAGATTTGGGAAGGGCTTTGCCCACGTTTATTGCAAGCACGCTGATGGCTGAAAAGGCCAATGCGGGATAGGCAAGACCGGTTGCAAAGAGCACACCGGAGGGTCTCCTTGGGTGGTATAGTCGAGGCACGGTTCTTTCTGCGCTGTCTTTTCTCCTCGAGACTGATTCTATGCGTGCTCTCAAAGGAGACAGTAACGTGAGTACACCCTTCAAGCCTGCGCGGTGGATTTTTTAGGTGAGGCGCAGCGTGCGCGAGACTGGCCCCACCCTTTACACCTGAGGTTCATCTGCCAGGACCTAGCGAGCTTGGACGGTGACAGCGAAGTCCTCAGGTCGTAGGTTTGGTTAGAGTATCCTTCTCTTAGATGGATGGCCTTACAGGGCTAAACGAGCTCCATCTGCCCGGGTTTGGAGTTAGAGTTGTCCTTCTCCTAGGATGGTTGCCCGAAGGCTAGTGAGCCCATCCTGCCCGTGGACACACTTTGTCTGACCCTTCAGTTGAGACCTGTCTGGCTTGGGAGACCCTACCGGAGGCATATGCCACCACCAGCATAGCTCTCAACTTCGCAAGGGCACGCAAGCTCTTTCCCCACGGCAAGGGGGTGCCCATGAAAGAGTTTAGAGACTGTACCTAATTGATTAATACCACACATTGCTGCTAAATCTGCCTTTTTGTTAGAGTGTTCTGTCTCTTTGCCTCCCTACCACATCCTGTGTCTTTCTTTTGGGGCTTCCTTTGTTGCAAGCATCCATGTGGGGTGCTTTCATTGACCTTCCACTTCGAAGATTTACTAAATTTTATTAGGTTTAAGTGATAAATATGTCTGAGCTGCTCACTCTGACTATATATATGTGATCCAATCCCACTTAATATAATGAGGTGTCTGCTTCACAGGTGGGATTTGTCTCCTCAAACAAGAAACCGAAATTACTGGCCAGCGTAAGCAGTTGTGGTGGTTCTCACTAAGGCCAGCTGATAGAGAACCTTATCAGGGTAAAGAATAATTAGAGTCTAAAATACGAGTCATTCCTTGGAGGGAATAGCAATCTTTAATGATGTCAGGCCATGAAAACAGAGATTCTTGTCAGAAAAGTGTAGACTTTAAGACTTAGTTTTCAAATCTAAGCTCTCCAAATTCTGATGGGCCTTGCTAAAGAATGTTAGTTTAAGCAGAGACACGAGCTACTCTGTAGGCTTGTGTGAGCCTGTCTGATCAGTCTTCACTTTCACTGCTTTGAATTAAGACTGCTTTGATTAAAAAGACCATATTAGATTCAGCACCCCACTGCATTTTTCCTAGCTTTGTGGAAAAGTTTTTGTGGCTTTTAACATCAGATGTTCCTACAGTTTCTAACTGAAATCAGAGTATATGCAAAGAGTATATTTCCAAGAGTATTAGAGGAAATGTTGTAACGCTACAGCACTACCTCGAATGATTCACCAGTTGCAATGCGAATTTTACCAGCCTTACTTTAAGTGTGACTTCAAATGCAATAGCCATTGGTAATAGTTTTGGTTTTCTGATTTCTAAATTGCAATCTTGAAAGATCTACTTAACATCCAACTTACTAATTATTTGCATGAAGGTTTGTAACACAGAAACAAGTCGTACCTTTTGGCCTTGCTTTAGCCTGTTAATACCTGGTGTTAGATGAAGTTCCTTTCACCATGTTTTGCTGTGCAGTAAAGGATGTGGATGCATCTTCCCATTCTTCAGAGCAACATTTGAGCAGCACTTCAGGGAAGTTGTTCAAGTTGCTTATTGATACATGTGCACCAGATCTTGTGATTAAGTATTTTGGTGTGGGTTCAGGGCACGCACCACAGACAAGAGCCTCATGGTCCCCAGAGCTTAGTGCAATTTTCCAAACACTACTTTGTAAGTCTCACATCAAATCATTGGTTTATGTGTTGTGCGGTTTTTTTAACATAGATCCACTACTTCACAGGCAGTTAGTGAAGTGAGAATTCCAGTTGCCTGGATAACCAGAAGTTTTATTGGAATATGTCTGTATCTGTCTTTATATCTGTACTTAGGCACCTGTGTCTAAAGTCAGAATAAAGTTGTTCTCTTGAATGACATACACAATGGAGTCCGCTTGTTATAATTTATATTCCTCAGCCTTAGTTGCTGCAACTGCAAGTGGATCTGTGTGTATTAGTCATCTGGATTATCTGAGCTGAGATCTGCTCTGCTTTTTAGAGAATATTTTCCTAATGGAAAGGATTTGATTTAGTGGTAGTATTATTTATTATTGTTGGGTGTATTTTTCCAAACCGTCACTACCTTGACTTTTCTGGGCAGTGTTTCTCTATAATGTTGCCTTCCCCAAAACTCTGGTGGTGGTCTAACTAAAGTGATCTGCAAGTGTGTGTTGTGGTGTCAGACACTACGTGCAAAGTCCAGGAGACACAAATGTTAAGTCAGCTACAGTCACGGGCACTGCATGCTCTCTTGCAAAGAATGTTTGCTCATTGATCTGTTCCCATAAATCCCAGTAAGAAGGAGAAGCTGAAGAAGTTGCAGTCACAGAAATAGTTCCCTGTGCGCTCTGGGCAAGTCATGGGAAGCCAGCCCTGGCTGTCCCTCTTCCCTTCCTTTGCCATCTTTTTCAGCTGGGGGCTTACATTAGGACTTCCCATGGGACAGCTGCACCTTCTAATTCCACCGTCGTGTGTTTGAATCATTTTAGTCATAAACTTGTTCTAATGATGTAATGGCTTCCAGCAAGCTAGAAATCACCTTAGACTGTAGGTCATGTTTTAGCTTGCATTGTCACTATGGGGCCTCTGGAGTCCCAGGTTCTGACTCTGAGTGTGCTCCGAAAGTTGTCTTTTGGTGGCTTTAGATCGGTTTGTCTGGCAGCCCTGAATGCACAAATGCAGGCAGCTTCTGTATCTTTTTTTTCCTCCCTTGCTTGTACATTCAGCATTTGAGGAAGAGTTGGTGGCTGAGCAAACCCAGAAATAAGAGAGCTGCTCTTTTCCTGAAAACAAGATCATATTCCCTGTCTTCTGTGCAGCAGGATTGCAGGCAGCGTTCAGTGTAGGCAGTCGCCCTGTCTGTGATTAAGGCTTAGATGCTGAGATAATTGTGCGATTTTTAAATGTACTGTTCTGCTGAATGCAGCAGGGAAGTGTGTTATTTCATCTGCTGTACAAAATTGTACCTATCGCTGGCTCAAATGAACGAGATCAATTTTATGCTCGACACTTGACTGTGGCTGGAATGGTGCTGGCATGTCAACAGCTACAACAGGTCACGTGGCTCTCAGATGAGGAAAGGATTTTAAGATCTAAAGCTGAAGGTTAGGTGTATTTGTGAAGGGGAATGCAATAAAAGAAGACATTTTTTCAGTGCATCAGAGGAAGGGGCTCTAAGCACCCTCTCCTGAGGAATTCAGCTGCATATCAGTGAAGGTAAACTGGATATAAGAAAAATGCCATGTGTATGGAGAGCATTAGGAAAGGTCATATATTTCAAAAAAGAATATTGTTTACAAGGTCTGTTAATAGGTTTCAAGGGAAATGTTAATTTTTTTTTCCTGGCTGAAATAGCTACTGTAAGTTTTTAATGGTTAATCATTCATTCTTGAATTTTTATATTAAGCATTTCATATTACTTTATTGACTTAACTTTTATGCTCTTCTTCATTTTGACAGTAAAGAATGACCAGGCAATACTCTTTGAAAATTGGAGACCATTTGCAGCTGCTCTCTGCTGAGGAAAGTGAATAATAGGGTGCCCTCAAGGAATTTCAAAGGTATCACTCAACAGAAACTTTTGTGTCTGAAGAAAACTAGATCATTTTATCATGGTAGGCATACTGATATGTTTGCTTTAATAAAATGCCATATTTCTGCCTTTAATCTCTTGTCAACCAGCTATTAAAACCCCAAAGTGTATGCGTGCAGTACATGTAAACATTTGTGGTTTCGTTTGCCACACAACATACAAACAAAGCGTGTAATTTTTGTAGTGTGAACAAGCTGTAATAAACTTACGGAGTAATGGCTATAAGGTTCTTTTTCTCACCCCCCTCAAGCCAACAAATCAATTTGATTTAATTCAATAATCCATGCAATTTTTTAAAAGCATTATCTGAATCCTACAGGGTTCTCTGAAGTGGCCGGGTAAGGAAGTACTGACGACAGTTTTCCATGTAAATAGTGATGAGCACCTGAAATAATAGCAGTGTTGGTAGGTGATTACTTATGAGAATTGACATTATGTGCCTCAAGCCCCCTGGAATTTTGCACCTGCACTGAACAGTTCCCCTTGTCTTTCAGCATAGCAATTCGGGGCTCTTAACTCACTCATCATTTCTTGCCTGTTAAGGCAAGGCTTGAATCAGTGCCTGCAGTAACAGAACTTTGCTTTGAAAGGAAAAGATGTTTCTTGTGGTCCTTGCATCATATTCATTCAGAAATCACTCAGTCTTTGGGTGGACAGGGATACCTTAAGGAGTTTGGGAGTTGTTTCAAATAATAATAGAAGACTAGAAGATAATATATTCTGAACAATAGTTGACAAATATGTTCTGAATAGCAGTTATACTCTTTATGAAGAAGATAATAAAATACCAGCATTAACAGGTAATATCTGTGTTCTTTCCGCCAGCCCCCAATGGTATTTTACAAGGTAGTATAAATGAAGGAAGCCTGTTTGTTCATGAACCACTGAATCCACATCCAAAACTGGACTGATGAAGAGGCAGAACTATGTGTTTGTCAGCAGTCACACAGCACCCCAGAGAACTAAAACGTTTGGCCGTGTGGGTGGTTAAGAGGGAAGAGCGATGCTTCACACTCTATGACCTGCTACAGGATGGACACAACCACTTGTATATGAGCAAGTCAGCAGTGAAGATTGTTTCCCCTGAGCCCAGTGCAAAGGGAGCCGTTGCCTTGCTAAGCCGGTAGCTACACCACCAATTGTCCATCTGTACCCGTTCTTCTCCCTGCTATATTGACTCCTTTTCAGTGTTTCTGTCAATGGAATAGTGTTAAACCTTCTCATTTCTGCTTCTGGGCAAGTTTTTCAGTACTGCTGCTAATTTCTGTGCTTTTTCTCTATCTGCTGCATTTTCTCTGAGATGAAGTTTATCATTAGGAAGTTAGTGTTAGAAGTAAAGAAACATGATAACTTTAAATAATTACTTTCATTGTTGATATTGTTTCACAAATGGGACCTGGTTTCAGTTTTCATGTGTGCAGGTGGTCAATAATAAGGTATCTTCAGAGGGCTGTCCAAATTTTTGTCCTTGCATTGTTAATGTTCTAGGTTTTCTTCTATTTTTCACTGAGTTGGAGTAGCTACTTACCCACGTGAGGCACTAACTCATTTATCTTCCTTTCAGAGAAAGTTAATGTTCCTTTTCTGTGTTGAATTTCAAATACCTGGTTTGTTGGGTCCTTTTAAATCTCCAATTAATCTTCTTTAGTTTTGGCTAGCTCACATAATTTAGCATGTTTTTTCCACCCCACTGTTCCCTTGCTTTCCTCTATCATATATTTTTTTTAATTAGTTTGTTGGACCCGCATTCTATTTCTTCCTAAACTGAAAACTAGTAACTAATTTTTAAACCATGGGAGGACATTCATCTATTCGATTACTTCATTTACCTCTTGAGTTTTATCAGAACTTTTTCCTTCAGATGTATTGTTTATCCAAACATCTTTTTTTTCTTCTTTACTAATTTCTAGCCCTACTGAGCAATCCTAACACATTGAAAACTTGTAAGCTTACATCAAAGAGTTTCTGTCTTGCTGCCTGTTTTATAGCTGTTCCTTGGATTTTTGTGCAAGCCTGTTCACTGAGTTATTCTCATATCCAGGATTGCCACTAGCACGTTTTCATTCACATTTCATATAAAGAATACATTCATAAAAGGATTAGTATAAGTTAACCATTGCCCAGTAAGGACTAGTAAATTATTGAATAGGTTGATGCTGTTCTGTATACCACATATAATAACAGCTTGTTGCCATGCAAGCACATTCAAATGATTTCCTTCCTACTGTCTATGAACAGGGCCCTTATTTTTACCAGAGCGTCTGCTAAGTATTTCTTAAACTTCTGTAAGGTATTAGTATCCTCCGACCACTTTTTTACTAGTAAATCAGTAAATTGTGTTACATTTTTCAACAACTTTTAAGTCATTTAAGAGCCTTTGCTTTGATTTAGAGCTGGGTGTGTGGACACCTTGGGTCCTTCTAACCCTTCAAGTTGTATCATCTCTCTAAATTTTTGGTTGAATGTTGGCTGCTTCCAACTTGTGATTTAAATTATTTCTTTTTTTCAGTGTTTCCTGTTGTCACATAATCTTTGATAGCTTTTCCATGTTGCTACATTGTAGGTCACCCACTGTTGGTGTCCTGTGATGTCTGCAAGGGGCGTGGCTCTGGAAGCCCAGTAGATCTCCTCAGTCTCTGATTCCTGTGGTCTCCAACATGAAACGTTTTTGCCTGAGGCTGCAGACCTTGCGTGGGCAGAGCTCTGATGGGAATTTTCCCCAGACTGTGGCTGTAAGGTTTGTAGTGTTCTTCAGCTCCCGTGTGAAGTTACGGGATTTTTTTCCTTTCCACTAACATGATCATTGGAAAAGGCTTGTTTATGATAACAGAAGGCTCATCTTGCATTCTCGAAACAGGGAATACTTCTCATCAAATAGTGGAACAGGGTGGGTTGGTGGCTTCTTTGTTTTCCTGTGTTATGCTCGCTCTTTATGGCTACATCTCAAGCAGTAGACCTGGAGGTATTTCTGGGTCCTGAGACAAGGTGTGTGTCTCAGACAACATTCTAAGCTGGTATCTTTCTGAAGGCTGGCACACAACAGCTTCCTTCTTGCACCCCTGCTCAGCCTGCTGGTTTTCATGATGGGATGCAGGCCCAAAGGACCTCCTGCTGAGGGGTCCTGCCTGATCTTCTGGCATGCTCTGGATGGTTGAAGAATGCCAAGTGTTAGAGAGGGCTCTTGTTCTGCTCACTCACATTAAATGTGACTTGGTGTGGAGTCACTTGGCTTCTTTCACTGATGGACTGTGTGTGTGGATGGGGTTACCACTCAGTTTCAAACAGTGCAAAAAAAAAAAAAAAAGGCTATGTATACAATTATGAATTAATTAGAAAATTATTATTCTGTTACAACATTTGACCACAACTGTAATCTATTAGAACCATTATGTGTCCCTGTTGAATTATTGTTGACAAATTGCTCTGCGTAGTCTGGATTTAATACTTAGAAAATACGATTGTGGGAAGAAACTCGTTTTCTTTTCTGCATCTTGTAATGGGATTTTTTGTCAAGTCATTTGAATGTGACAGGAGGTCTGACAGACAACTGATGAACCATAGCAGGTCTTAGAAAAGAGTGCAGGATTCTGCTTTTAAGAGCTGGCCTCGATACAAGTGAACATTATTTTTCAACATTCTCAAAACAGGTATCAAGTATGTCTCAAATTAATTATTCTTTGCTGTATAGAGGCAGACAGCAAGCAGGCAAGGCAATAATTATGATGGAGCTACAACAAAGACTGACCCAGGAGACAATCTTGTTTAGTGGCTATTTTTGGGGTCAGACATACTTTTTCATTACTGATAATGAAAAGTAAACAGTTTAAAGCCTCCTTGTGTGCCTGTGTCTGGTTTAGAGTCGAGCAGCTCAGGCAAGCCTGAGAGCTGAAATATGACACTGTGAGGAGTTTTGGCCATGGTAACAGCATGTGTTTTGTAGAGTTATTTTGAGCAGCTCCACTCACCCTGTGCGTTTCACCCGCTGTGTTTTACACCTGGTGCAGCTCCGTGCAGAGATGCTGACTTGGCCAGTGCTGGTCAGCTTCTCTCACTGCTGGCTGCCGTTCCTGAAGTAGCTTCATTAGCAGTAGTTTGGGTCTCGATCTTCACCATGGTCCTCCATGGCACGCAGGGAAACGCAGATCCATCTTCCTGACACGTGGGTTGTCTTTGGGATGTAGAACTAAGAGAGGTATCATGCACGTTTTCCTCCTGGGACATGTGAAAGACCAGTCTCTTAATGCCCAAGAGAGCCCTTGATAAAGGAAGATTCTGACATAAATGCAGGGCAGTACCTGTAGTACAAGAGTTGTGTGGGAGGTTTTTTGAAGTGCTTTTTACATGGTAATCTTTGGCAGTGCAAACGTTGGTATTTTCTCAAGAGATGCTCTCCGACTGAAAAGAGCACAGTATGTAGCCTTTGCTCATTTTGAGTCACCTCAACAGGGCAGGCAAAGTATTTATGCAAATAAAAATGTAGTAAGTACCCTGTGCTAATCTGACTGGTGCACTGGCAGAACAGGATCAGCTCCTCAGTCTGCCATCATCTTCTTGTGCATATTTAGGCAAATTGTACGTCTGCTTCCTCTGCAGCCTATAAGCACTTCAGAACAGAGGCTATCTCCAACAATCTCCATCTGCAGAACAAAGTGTGGCAAAGCCCAGATTTTAGCTTTGTCCTCTGGAAGCTATTTTCAGAACGGCTTTGTGGTAACTCTGTAGACCTGCATGTTGGTGCCAAGAATCAAGGATAAAAATGAACGTTGTGGTCTCATTTTAGTCCCGTTTCTGTCCAGGCTTTGCTAATACAAGCCTGAAGTTGGAAATTGGGGGGTTCTGTGGTCGGGGTAGAACTGGAATGTTTCTGGGAGGTACATACGGAATTATGAAAGCTAAACTTACTGTTTTCCTCTTGCTCAAACTGAAAACTTAAAACACTCAAACTACTTGTGAGGCATCATGACGTTTTTTTTCTGGAGAATAAAGGATGTCCTCTTTCTTTTAGATCAGGTAAGATAGTCGTTATTGCTCCTTGCTGAAATGGGAGCGGAACACAGGAGTCCAGGAAGGGACGCAGATCTCAGGGTGGTAGATGGTGCACAAATGCAGGATTAAGATGGAATTTGTGCATCTCAGGTGCCCACAGTCCTAGTGCATGAGGGGTAAGAACAAAGTTGTGCTGCTCAGCAGTAAAAGCAGTGACCATGGCAAATCAACTGTATAAGCATTGTTTCACCCAATAGGATGGTTTCCATTTTTTCCTAGATAGAGGATGAAATAGTTCAGAAGCCTCTTTCTGTTGATGTCCTTCTGGTGTTCCTGCAGGGAAGCAGAGCTATGTGTCACTGGTGCACCAAAACTCCTCTCTCTGCGCACGTGCAGTTATCCCAAGGAACAGGAACTCCTCAATACTGATTTTCCTGCTCTGCTGAGAACAGTTTTTACTGGATCAGCTGGAAGCTACCATCAAAGGGTAGAGTAGTTTTCTTTGATGTTGGTGGTTTGTGAGTCAAGTAAACAAGTGTAAAATCTCACACAGGTGGAAGTGTTTCTCTTAAAATATGGCTTTGGAAATCTCAGGAGAAGAAATCAAAGCCTCGGTTAAATAGATGCTTCCATCTTATGTGAGGTATTGCCAAGTGAACTGATATTAGATCTATGCTCAAAGCTTTTACAGGTTTAAGAAACCAACAGCAACAACGATACCCTGCTCTCAGGATGAAAAATTGGAAGCACGGTGCATGCGAGCTGGCTCTGATAGGATCTGCCTTGAGTTGTTCTTCTACTTGGGCTTTTTCTTTTGTTTGCAGATACTGGCAGGATGAGGTGACAGCTTTTTCTGATCACCCCATTTATAGAATTTACTAACAAGGAAAAGGGAAGAGAATAATTCTCTGCAATAATATTGACTTCTGTGATCTTGGGTACGTCACTGGATTATTGTGTGCTCAGCTTCCTCCAGAAGAGAACAATACCATTTCTGTGCCTTGCACAGGTGTTAGGGCTGGTGGGGTGAATAAAGGAGACTTTGTTTTTCATGGGTTGAACCAGCACAGAATGTTTCTAGTTCTTTTCGGTTTTTTTTTCTTAAAAAAACCCAAAAATAATGTTTCCAGTCAATTAGTGTGCTGTTCTGGGAAGAACAGTTTTCTTTAGAAAATGTTGAAGCAAAATGTTTTTTACACTTCAGCAGTGAAACTCAAAGCATTTCTGAAATAGCTTTGTCAGAAAAAACCCAAACTACTGTTTGACATGTTCAGTTACCTCCTGCTGTACCCTCTGGGTTTTTTTTTTCTCAGCTGAACCTCCATGTGTGCGTTTCTTACTACAGTAAAGATTTTTTTGAAATACGTAGTGTCCAACTTACAGACCAAGGTGCAGAAAAGAAAGCTGAGGTGACTTTAAAGTGCTTTTGCAATCTTTGGAGTCCAGTCTGATCTATCGATATTTGTATTTATGTGACTCTTTTCCTGGGGTTTCCCAAGGAGTCACCAGAGGGACCAAATTTGTTCCTTGTTAAAGTGATTAAACTTTTTTCCTAGGGTCTGGGGGGCCTTGATTCGGAGCTATGGCCAGGCTGCAGGCAGCTATTTGGACAAAAATACCTGTTGTCTTGATCAAGGCATGAATGCTTTTAAAGGCTGGTGGTTTGCCTGGTAAGAATTACTTAGTGCCTGCATGGTTTTCTGAATGCCTTGAAAACAGCTTTTCCAAATGCAAAATGCAAATTTTTATGGAGGAAGAAGTGCACTTCATCAGGTCTTCAGGAAAGCTAACACGAAAACCTCATTCTTAGATTCATCTCTCGTCTACCCTCTTTCTTCCTGAAAAGGGACTGAAGAAATATTTTTTTTATGTTCATTAACTACCTGCTGAAGCTTGTTATAATGGGACAGAAGACAAACTTCCCTTTGGTGAGCAATTCTGTGATTGCACATTTAATACTGAGCTACAGGTTATAAATAAAAAAAACCCAAACCCCAAACTGCTTAAAATGTAATTATTAACGTGACAAAGCTAAGGCAAGAACAGCATCCAAAGAATTCATGTTTGAAGTAACAGATAATCCCGTAATTGCTACTTCTTGGTAAAATTTTGGCTATGTGAGAGGGAGCCTTTATTTTAAAATGGCACATGCACATCAAAGGCGTTTTCCTTGTCTTTTATACAGTAGCTTTCTTTCAAGTAAAGGAACACCTACACAGAAAGGGAAAAAACAGTTCTATTGTGCTCTAAAGTCAGTTCTTTTCTGCTCGGAAGTAAATGCTGGTTTTTGGCAGCCTGCAGATGGATACGTGTTCAACACTGTGAAGGTGAATTGCCGCGACAGCAAGGACTGGGAGTGGATGTCAGCACGAGGGAATTATTGTCTGGTTTTTTGTGAGTGGTTCTTTTGCTGAAGGAGTTTGGACTAGCTAGTGCCAAACCTTAGAGCAACATTTGTTTCCTTCAGTTGTTGATCTTAGTAAAAGCATCATGTAAAAAAAACCCTGGCCTCAGTGCAGCTGTTGCAGGTTTCAGCATTTGGAGAGGAATCCTGCTGTATGTGCAGAGGCTGAGCAGAGTGGTCTAATCAGCTTTCTGAGAGTAGGGATTTCACTATTTTGAGCTAGTCACAGAGGTGGAAGTAGTCAAGAAAATGAAGCTGCTGTGAGGACTTTTCTCTCGCTGTGATGAGCTAAGAGTTGAACATCACCTGTACCACAACATCTTAGAAATTAAGCTACCGTGTTTTAATAGAAACCAGTCTACCCATGCATGCAGTAAAATAGAAGAGAGCCTGTCTGTATGATTTTGAATTCTCCTATATAATTCTACTGCAGGGTGTGCAACTGTCTTGTCATCTCTTCAAAGTCTTACAGAACGTATATAAGCATTCTGTTTATCTGAATTTCCCTGGGACTTCTAAGTGACTGGCAGGAGCTGGTGAGAATTTGGTGTACCCCAATTCAGAACTGAGCTTACTTTTCACGAAAGTTTCATTGCTGCCTCTGCTAAAGAACCTTTTCTGCACTCCTGAGAAAAGTTTGGCAGAGCTGTGGCAGTGACTTCCCTTCTTGCGGTTGATGTCGAATATAAATCTCTTGTATGCCGGTGTTTATTTCTTCTACTACCCACCTTCTTTTGTCCTGCAACTTTAAGATTGTCATGGCATGAGCTGCCTCTTGTTTAATGATCTGGATGATGCTCTTAAGTCATATGGTGGTTTAGTTTTAGATAGTCCTGTGAGGAGCAGGGACTCTGATCCTTATGGATCCCTTCCAACTCGAGGTATTCTATGATACTAACGTGTGTCGCCACACTACCAGGTTGATGTGCCTGCCACTGCAGTACAGGTGGCAGTAAATGACGTGTTAATCCCAAAGATAGGACCCATGTCACTTTGAGAGGCAGCTGTTTTGCTTGTGCTGCACGTGGATCACAGCACTTCATGGCCTTGAAGGAGGAGTTCTCTTGTTTTTCTGCAGGTGCTAAAAATGGTGGAGCTGGTATGCGTGGGTGAGGAGTGAAGCGTTTGGTCAGTTGTCTCGCTGAATGGCTAAAACGTGTTTCCAGACTACCCTTTTCATTAGCTGTTTCCAGAAAAGAGAGAGCAATGAGCTCCCCATGGCCAGCCCCGGAGGGGCCCTTCTGCTTCTCCTGCAGCACCACCAAGTGATGGGAAGCAGGAGCTGCTCAGAGGTGGTGGAGCCACTGGAACTGAGCACAAGCCTTTTTTAGTAAATCACAGGGCACAGTAAGCTGCAAAACCTTCAAGGACAGTAAGTAACTAAAGAGACTTGGTTGGTCTGGATATAAGGACACCCCAGGAGGGCCTTTAAAAGCAAGTGGTCTAACTGGCATAACTCATGCTGTGAAAATCAAGACGAGTTTTATCATGGGTTTATAATGGCAGTGAAACTCAGCCAGAGCTGGGGGCTGTAGGACAGGATCCTACTGAACAGTGAAGCAGAAGACCAGTATTTCTTAATGATGGTTTACTTGTGGTTATAATCCTTGTTACCAACAAGTGAGGCTCTTTCCAAACTGGAGTTTGTTCTTCGAGCCAGATCTCTGCAGCATTTTCTTCTCAAGCTGTTTGTGCTGTCTTATGTGCCCTCCAAGTGCACTGCAGGGTAGACAGAAAAAACCTTTTTTCAAGGAAAGGTGGATGCTTGCAAAAATCTGAGCATGACCCCATGCTTCAAACACACAGTCCTCTTGTCTTAGATACCAACATGAGGGAAATGTGGGGATTTAGAAAGGAAATGGAGAGAAACACTTATTTCACTGTAAAAAGTGACCTTGGAAATGTGCATATCAATGAACCAGCATCTGCCAAGAAGTTATTCTACAAACGGAAAACTAAAGAGCTTGTGGAATAGTGCTTTTTTCTTTCTGAAAGGGATGGCTGGGTGCCCATATGAATACTATATCTCCACCAAAAATGTGTATTTTTTTTTTAAATCTCTTATCAGATACACCAAGATGAAATTAGTCTTGACTAAAAATGCTGTTGAGAGCCGAGGAGAATAGGGAATAAGAAACCCCACATTGCAAATGCTGGTTTAGTTCATTTCATGTGAGCCTGCTGAGAAAGAGCAGGACCCTTGTTCCTGTGAAGTGTTTTCATAACCTTCCCAATATCCAGCTCTGAGTAAGAGGGCTGTGGACATTTGCTGTGTGTAACGTGCAAGAGAGACAAAAAGTCTGAGGTATCAGAGCTCATCCTGGAGCAATAATAAATAGAAATAAATTTCAGGAATTTGGTACACCAGAGGAAAACAAAAAAATGAGAAGGAGGGGACAGTCCTGAGAGTAATGGCTGTCCCCAGGAAGCGAAAAGAGGGGGAGACACATTCAAGTGAATTGTGAATTTCCAGTTGTCTTGTGTAATTTTTGGACAATCCATTTTAAGCAAAGCCAATGATTCCTAAAGGCAAAATTATACTGTTACTTCCATGACCAAAAGGACTTGGCTCACTTTTTCCCCTTCAAACATTATACGTTGCACTTAATCTGGGGGAAGGGAGGAGAAAATCTTCAGCATTTATTGAATCACTAAATGGGTAACGTTGTCTTAATTCGGAGGGATGCCAACTACTTATCCTTGTTTGCTGAGCATAGGTTGATAGCTCGTGACCACAGGACACAATTTAATAGATTGAACTGTGTCAGTCACCACAGTAACTGGGCCAGGCACAACTTCCACCTTGTTTTCACACACAGAACTCTGCCTTAATTTCTTGTTTTGTGAAGGACCCACAGAAGTTGGAAACCATGTTGAACTCTGTTGATTTTACTTGTATTTCTCTTGTAGCCTCAATATCCCGCAAAACAGCTGTCTGTCGCCATTCACATTTTTGAACCCGAAGCATCCTTTGCCAAGCAGAATTGCTCATCAGCTGGTTTGTGCTTGTAGTCAATAACTGATTGTGTAACATCCTCCTCATGCTTGCCTGAGCAGGTTAAAGATTTGGGGGCGGGGGGGGGAGGTCTAATCAGTTTAAAGGAAAAAACCAAACAGCACTCTTAGATAAATCAACGTCTTGCCTGAATCCTCAGTGATGTGTATTATTAGCTTGGTGCAATTTGCAGTGTGTACCTGTCTATGTATTTGGGGGCTTAGTGCAAAATAGATTGAGCTGGAAATGCGAAGGTTAAACCAGATGTGGAAATTGCAGCAGGGAAGTGGCAGAAGGTAGGAATTTATCATCGCCATGACGTTTTACATGGGCAATTTTTGCTATTTCAAATTGAACTGCACATCATATTGCAATTTTTAATGTCCTCTGTCCACGCAGCCCCTCAGCTGGACTTACAGAATTGTTACTGTACCGTGCCAGCAAGGACAGTGAGGCATGGGGAGATGTAGGGAAGTTGTCCACAGTCTTGCCGGAGGTCTTTAGCAAGAACTTTGAGGGGCATGATGCTGGCCCTTCTTTTTCCCCTGTGAAGAGGGGAGACCATGAGGGCTCAGGTCCATATTCCTCCATGCAGAGCTGTGTCATTTCTAAGGTGAATGATTACCTTAGGGTCAGAGTGCAACACTGGTGACCTTATTTATGCTGGTTAGTGGCTGATTTCATATACTGTCATACTGAATATAGAGGGGTGAGTGACCGACCGTGAGATTGTGATTGTACCCTTCTCCGTAGTCCTCACCTGGGGAAGCGTGTGCTTATACTTGAGATTTGAATATGAACACAGAAAGCAAGTTACAGATTTACTACTTACAAATTTTGGTTTTGTTCCATCCAAAATAACTGAGGGGGTGATCTTAGAGTCCTGTATGACTCCTGTGGTGGATGCCAGTCTGGTTCTCTCTGAGCATACAGTATTAGAGCCATAGATAATGCCCAGAGTCCCTGAAATGCAGTTTGCATTTGCAGACTGGTCTCTCTTTGCTTCAGCCTGTGGGAGCCTTTGCTGCTGTAAGGAGCTCTGCAGTAGCATTATAAACCAATGATGAGCAAAGGAAACCTTTATTTGCCTCATTCCCCAGAAGAGAAAACCACAGTGAAAGGCTAAAAACCTGCAGTTACTTTATGATGCCAACTTCTGCATAATTTTACGAAGAACTTTGTACAGATAGGACAAATACATCTTTGCTGTAAAAGAAAAGGAGTGGAATGAGATGACGATTTCCTTGAAGACTTCTGAGTCATGAATGTTAGAGCTGCTCTGTGGGAATGGCTCCCATGCAGTGGAAGTGCTGTTCTGCTGCAGAGATTAATGCTGCTTGGCTTCATCTGCCAAGTTCTGCAGCTTCCTGGCCCGCAAATTACACCTGCTTAATTTTTCAAGTGGATCTTTGGGTTTGCAGACAAAGAAACACACACAATCCCCTTTGGTTTTTGCTCCTTTTGTCTTGCTGGGTAGCTTTCTGTCTGGTGTCCTCGCTGGGTGTTAATAAAGGTAGGAAGAATTCCATGTGTTTAGCCAGGCATGAGAAAGCACGTAGGAAGAGCTTGAGCTAACTCCTGTGTATAGTACGCAGTTAAATATGGATATCACCTTCTCAAAACCAATAAATCAACTAGTCTGGCCTTGATTCCTAGTCATTAGCACAAAACATGGGAGTTTGGTTGTGACAACTGAGATGAACTTCATGGAGAATTGTGATGGAAGGCAGTAGTCTTTGTAAGGAGCAGGAAGGCTCTCTGTGACCTTGTTGTTCCTCCCTAACTCACGTCTTGTTAGGATTAGGGAGTTCATTTGAATTCAAGTTAGCTGTGGGGTGGTTAATGGGGTTCTAAGGTATGGAGTACACTTGATTGTAAAGCTGGTAGCACAAACTACTTTTCTAACCTTGTGCTCTCATTTCTAAACAGAATTTGTCCATGCAACTTATTTATTTAGAGATTTGTAATGAAACTAGGAAGTTGCTTGAATCTTGGTCCTGTAAACAGAAATTAGTTTGTGCCTGCACAAATGCTTCTTTTATTTCAAAATCCATGTTCTTCCAGGCTTCACGTCCTCGCTACTCAGTGTAGAATTGGATGGAGGCGTCTGCATGTGTAAGTACTATAGAGTGTGTTTGCCAGAGGACTTGACAGCTAAATTCCTGGCCATTTTGACTATTCATCTTCCAAGACAGGGTGATTTCTCACCACAGAATGCTGCTGTGTCTTCTCGTTTTTTAGAAAATGATGCATATGATAGCACAAATATTTCCAGTCTAGTTGTTTTAAGTACTAATAAAAGTGTGATTAGGGCAACATAGAGTACGTGGTCTGAGTAATGCGTGTTTACCACTTCCCTGTGATATTTTTCTGCTGGTACTGCCATATCACGGTCTCTCCATGAACCTTTAGGTACGTTTCCATCATGGTGCTGCCATCAAAACAGTAACTGCACTTAGATCTGTGCTTGAATCTGTTTGTCTCCCTGTTTCCATTTCTGTGTGTTTAATATATGAGGTTAAAAAAAAAAACTTTCCGGAATGGAGGGCAAATAATTGGCTTCAGCTTCTTTCCTCTTTCCTTTCCCTACTGAACCCACCTGGCCTATGTTTATTGAACTCCATACATTGTCAAGACAGTATTTGTAAATGGAATTTAACTGTAGGTGAGCAGTACAAATGTAATAATATTACACAACTCTTGTTAATTTTGAAGGCTCCGTCCTCAAGCAGCAGTGCTTATAATGGACGGTTTCAAGCCGAATTATCCATTATTGCTCCCAAAGTTTACAATTAAACTATCGATCAAAGCTGGCAGAAAATTCTCAAACAGGCTGGGTGTGCACTGGGCTTGTTTTAGATGCAGGCTGAGGGAGAGAAACCCAGAAGCAGCCTTCCGCTAATCCTCTTAGTGCTAACCGTCCTGGATGCAGCAGTGATTATGTATCGTGCTTATACAGTTTTAATAGCGCAGGTCCTATGCAATTTGCGACCTCTATTTCTGTCCAGAAAGATTGGAGCTTAACAGGTTTGGATCCACAGGGAGCCAGCTTCGGCTTTTAGGCTTCTTCAGACACTGCAGAATGCATCTTTTCTGGGGAATTCCACAATAAAATGACTGTTATTTATCATTACAAACCTCTTTATCATTTAGTCAATAAAAGGCCTCTCTCTCTCACTTTTTTTTTCCATGGTGTGCTCAGAGTCAGAAATCTGTATTAGTCTCCCCTGGCCTGAAGGCAAGAGATGTCAAATGCTAAATCATGATCTGCCCTGGCTTTCTGGCTAAATTGTGTATGAAGGCCTGAGGCAAAAAGGTGCACATGCTCATTATTTGAAACAGAATGATTTTTTTCCCCTTTCTTTCCTTTTTTTTTTTTTTAAAATACATATTGAGACATATATGGTAACACACATACAGAAAGCTTCTGAGAAGTATCAAACCTGAAACAAACCAGCCAGAGCTAAATATGTCGAATATATGTGCTCGCAGATTGGGAAATAGAGGAGGGATTGTCGAGAAGAATTGGATGATCTTCCCCTTTTGAACTTTTTGTTAGCAGTGGGGAAAAAAAGTGTTGGGAGTTGACAGCGAGGTGACAGATGTGGTAAATAATGCGTCTGGTGAATTCACCCCCGTTTTTTTGGTGGGGGCAAGAGACCTTTGAAATCAATTTTGATTTGAAATTGGTCAGAAAACCTGTACAGAAACGTATTTTAAAGCCTGTGATTATTTTGCAAACTGTTTCGAGTGTGTCTTCATGTGCTTACTCATTTGCAGTTTGTGATAGGTCACCTTCCTCGTGGGCCACTGTTACTACCCCAGGTTGGCCAAGAGACTTTTGCAAAGAGGGTTTAGGACAATCATCCCTTGGGAAAATTTCTGTGAGAGTGTATTTGCGTGTATATGTCAAAGTCTTTTGGTTTTGTAAGTATTGTTGTGAGGGAGGTATCCTGCGTACCAAATATTGGTGGGAAACTTACTTAAAAGCTCATGTTGGCCTTTGAAGCAAATTTTTTTTTTTTAATTTAATTTGACAGTAGGGAAATGCTTAAGAATGTTGTTTCATAGAATTTGTTCGGGAGAAGGTGACAAGGAGCTTCTATAAAAGCACATTGAACTTGACTATTTCTATATTGGGGGCTAGAATTTCAAAAGCTGCAGTGAAACCTGTGGAGCTGCTCTGCAGAGTCTACAAACAGTGTATGTGTTACTTTTAGTGCTCAATATTTTCTGCATTTAACAACAAAACATTCTACATATTTATGCTGACTGTCTGCCCTCTAAAGTAAGCACAAAAGGGACCACAGCTTGGAGAAGAAAAAGGGCTCGTGTGTAACAGGGGTGTTATGATCAGCCAGGCAAATATTTGACGTTGCAATTTTGATGTCGATTCCATAAAACTGGATTTAAATGCTGGTTACAAATGTTGGGAATGAACTGAGCCTGCTTAAATCCAGATACTCTGAAAGTTTAGGGGAAATTATCTGATTGGTTCAAAAGTTTTCGGGGAAGGTTTCATCCCTCAATGGGATGATGTGTTGCTGATACCTTCACCTAAAAAGCAAACTCTGTGAGCTCAACATCTTTTGAGCAGTTAAATTTCCAGTTCTTTATTTTTAGATACTTGTTAAATACAAATTTGTTTGGTTTAAAATGTCACTGATTTATTCAAGCTGCGCTAGTGTGTAGTTTTTAGTTATGACTGAAATGGTCTGCGTGGTCAGTGTGATTTTTTCCAGATTTAAAATAATGCACTTTGAGAATCGTGGTCTTTGCAGTCAGATAACAAATGAGGCTGCTCTGTACGCATCACTGGCTCTCTCTGCATTTCTCCCACAGAAAATGATGTCCTGTTAGAATTACCTGAGCTCTTACCCCAGCTGTCGCAAACAGGAGATGGAAATCAAGGTTTTCAAAACCTAACACAGTCCCTGCTAGTTTGCAGTGCTCGATTAAAACTATCTTTTTTAATTTAACATGCAAAACCGGTGCATGAGAGTGATCAGTCCAAAAGTGAGTGAAAGAAGTTGATGTTCTCATGTTTATTGTAAAGAAAACAAGTCTAATATAAAAGAGAAATGCCACACGTGAACTTCTTTGCAGTTTTGCTTTTCACATCATGGTAGAGCTTACTAGAAAAGCAAAGTCTCTGTCTCTCCGCTGCTTATGGTTAAACCAAGCTCTCCTCAGCAAAGCTGCTGCCCTTACAGGGACGCAGCTTGCTGTATCGCAGTGCAGTGGTTCTGTCAAATGTCCCAGCTCACTCCTCTGTGGATTTTTCCTGAGTTCAGGGCGTGTAAACAACCAACCGTTCCTGAGTCAATGTCTGGGTGGACTGGGGAGCCTTGGGGGGCTGTTCCTGTGCAGTCTCTTCTGACATGTGCTTGCAAAACCGCTGGTGTAGCTGGGGCTAACTAGCTTTATTCTCGGAACCTTCAAGGAACAGTCATGCTGCTTTTCCCCTGACATCTGCTGTCATTTGGGGCTGGAGGGTATGTGGCTTGTGGGAGAGGCAGGGATCACACGTACCACGTGTTGAGCGCCTCACTTCGATCAGGCTTTTGGCATCCCGCCGTGGCTATGGATTTGGAGAACTGAAGTGCCGGGGCAGAGATCCTTCCTCAGTTGAGCTCAGCAGGTCCCACACGCTCTCCGCAGGTGTGGTGTAAATCTAGAGCTGTTCCTCTGGAAACAAACGGGTTGCGCAAGGAGCAAGCAAAGCTTTGCTTGTGCTAAGACTTGTATGCAGGAGTTCTTGCCTTGAGAAGCAGTAGTTCCTCTGAGCCAAAGCAGTAGAAAATAATAAGCCTAAAAAGCTCTTGTAGTGACCTGCATTCTTCCGGGGCTGGGGCAGTGCCGGTGCGTGGCGCAACAGGAGATTGTCAGCTGGCTTCTGTCAGCTGTCTGGCTTCTCTGCTACTGTTGTGCTTCGGAGATACCCCATGCCCTTTCTCTATGTGTGCTCCGAGGTGTTCAGTAGAGTTCTTCCTGAATGTCAAGGAAATGCAGAATTTCACAGTAATATTTGTTTGCTAAATGTTACTGCACAGCTCTTGTGGTCAGTCACTTTGCTGCTTTCCTCTTTTTATTTTTCTTTCTTTTTGCTTTGGTGTTATTTTTCTTTAAGACTGAATCCAGAGGGACTGTATATTGTGTATTAAGTTTTAGTGCCATACGTCCTGATTCTCCTTCTGCTGTGGCCGTAACTCAAAATAACTCCTCCAAAATCATTGAAGTTTCCCTAACATAAAGCTGAGAATCAGATCCATAATTCTTTATTTGTTACACAGGAGCAGAAAGCACTTGGGACTGGTAGACTTTTAATTGTTGCCTCCTTCCACTTAATCATGGCCTAACTTTCTGTAAAAGCATTTTAAAATCTAAAAACAGAGGGGGGAAAAAAAAAATCTGGTAGTGTGCTTCCAAGATGAGACCTTACATTGACAGCCTTTGCCATACTGTGCAATTTTATACCTGTTTAGAAATCAGAAAAATAAGGTTTGTAATGAAAAAGCAGTCCAATGCATAGTGTAGCTGTAAAAAGTGAGTCACATCCATATAGCCTGAGCTCCCTACATGATTATGAATTATATATTTCTTTAGAAAATACATTATAGCTGTTTTCTCCTTTACTTCAGCTAAGCAAAGCGTGGGAAGCCAATATCACTGTCTGTGTTCTCCAGACTGAAGTTGCCTTCCAGAAAAGTGGTCCTTAATGAAATAGGCTGTTCTCATACTTTTAATGATGTGTTTGTTTTAATTTAGTTTTAAGTTCATGCTTCTGTGGGATTCATTTGTATCTTATCCACCAGCTATATGTGTAATCCAGGCTTCCTGTTTTAAGGTCATTCCTAACTCAGAAAATTGTCATTATATTGGATATAAATACAAGGAGGGATTTAAAAATGTCATTAGCTTAGTATATTTCTTCTTATTTAAAGTGCCAGCTTCTGTGTGCTTCCCATGTGGGATCTCTGAATAAAATCTCTTGTTATATCTTTATACAACTGATTGCAGTAGCCTGAGTAAAACGCAATATGCTAACCGTTCCTTTTTCTCACGGGTTTTCTTTGTTTATGTGAATAATACGTTTAAGTTCTTAATTTATAGATCCTATAGCACATGCACAATGTATGAAACTAATAAAGAAACTGCCCCCTGACTTTAGCTTAACAAAATCCATCAGCTGTAAAGAGAAGCAGTATTTGGTGGAAACATGGTGAGGATTTTATTGTTGAACTGTCGTCTCCACAGGGTTTGAAACTACCAGCTAGTTCCACAGGTCAGCTCCTCAGGACCCAAATCAGTCAGGTGCTAAATGTCCGTCGCTGGTGTCATGAGAGATGTTGGCTGCATTTACATGGCTAATCATGCTCCGTCTGCATTCTTGACATGTCAGGGCACGCTGGGGTTTAGGTTTAAGCTGAACTTTAGAGCAGCATCCCAGGGGATGGGAAGTGGACAGGCCACAAAGCTTGCAGTGCTCAGAGTCACTTTTAACCCTGCTCTTCGCTGTGCAGCACAGACATGGCCTGGGTGCTATTTTCTATAAAGAAGCATTTCTTTTCAGAATCCTCGGGGCGTGGTGGCCTGAATAGTGCAGTCCTAACTGACAAAACTCCAACAGACATTGAAGTGACTTTTTCCTTGATTCAGGTCTGCAGGATTGTGCTTTAAGTACAAACGTGATGTATGTAGGTGACCTAATTCCCAGGAGTGGTGAGCAGACCCATAGTATGTTGCCAGCAAAGGGAGTGGAGATAACTAGACAGCTTGAAATCTAGTGGTTAATGAAATTATTCATGTTGCTCTCATAATTACATTTATAACTGCATCATTATGATGTGATGATGTGTTGATTAATATCGTGACAGTCCATATAATTAAACAGGACATGGGCAATCAGCAGACTTACAGCAAAACCATGCTGCTGTTTCGGTCAAGTTGCTGCTCCCATCTGTGTGAGGGGCTGCGAGGTGACCACGGTGTGAGGACTGGTGAAGAAGTGGTGGCTTCCTGCCTTCACACGCTGGCATGATCCTCCACCGGCAAAGCCAATTTGTCACTGTGGCTTACCTTCTCCTCTGCCGCGTGCCAGGTTACAATTGCATGGGGAAATACTGGCAGGACGTGTAGCGTGTGTGAAGTGCTTTGAATGTCGAGCTGAACTATTAGAGTCATTGGAGGGCATTGACAAATGCTGTCTTTGGGCAGCAGGTGTCTTCAGTGAAGTTCTATGGCAAAAGACAACAGTCATGTCAGTCTCTGCTAGTTCAGCCAGTTTCTCCCAGGGAAAAGGAGTGAGTGACGACGTCTTTTTAGGCTGAAGATTAGAAGAAGAGATCTGTTTTTGGAGATGGTCTGGCATACACAAACAAGACAATCTCATGAGTATCAGACCTCAAGACCATCGACTTGGTAGCCTGGCTTCTCTAACGGCTAGTATGAGGTGATTCAGAGGTGTAAGAACTCTGATCCGTTGGCATGTGGATTAGCAAACAAAAAGATAAATTACATGATTCAGAGGCTTAGGTTTTACCTTTGTAATAGTTTCCATCTTTCCTTATTATTTATCTTCCCTTTCAGTGGTGTCATAAGGTCTCTGCCATCTACAGGATCTTCTGAGGGGTTGGAAAGAGTTCAAAGAATTGTGGCGAACTAATCAAGTGTCTAATTTGCATTTTATGTGTGCGCTTAAAAAAGGTTCACAAATGTAACTGTCTTGCAATATCCTTACAGAGTTTGATAAAAACATGTTTCGAGGCATTTCAGATGTGTGTTACATGTTTCCTGGCTGTATTCTTCTGAACCATGTTGGAATCTAGTGCTGACACCTCCTTGATTTAGGTTCTGCATTTTACACGCAGGGGTTTTTGAACTTGTACAGCTGCTTCAATTTTCTGAGGTTTCCTTCATGGTAAATTTGCATTCCTTTTCTGGAATATTCCCTCGCATTCTCGCTCATGGAAGGTCTGCCATGTAATATTATAACACAAGCACAGACACTTGTGCTTGTCTGCCAGCTTTATTGAGCTGACTTGACCCTCTCATTGCTGGATGTCAGTGTAAAAGTACACTTATTATTGCACTTTATTGCACCAACAAAGACAAAGGTAATAAATTACTATTTTAGACTGAAATGTCTCTACCGTTATAGGAAGATCTACTCTATACTCTGTGTACTTCACCTCAAAAAAATGCATATATATTAATCTGTGGTAATGGTACAGAGTAAAATTTATCCTATGATTTTGAGAAATTACAGTTTCATTAAATTGATCTACTGTGCTTGAAGGTAGCTTGGTACATAATTTATATCGAGAATACGCTGTAAGATTCAGTTGGCATCACTAAAAGAGTATTATTGCATAGACTAAATGTGATCCACTGATTTCTTTGATTTCTTCTAAAATAGTTATTCTTTCAAAATGAGGTCTGTAATTTTGAGAGAATCTTTCCGACTGCTTAGCAGATCTCAGTGATCTTTATCGTTCATGACAGTATCAGTTCTGTGTGCCTTAGATAACATTTGTATAGATTCCTGTACTGATATTGTACCTCATGGGGACTGACCCTACAACTCATCCACTTAATTTTTTGCAGCCTGATTCGCAGGTGTCCTCACCTGACAGTGTTCTAGTTTCTCAGTGCTAATTTGTCATCTAAAGTCTTTTTCTCCGTACTATCCTTTACAAAACAATACCCACACCACAGTCCCTGCACTTACCGGACAGGATCTCTGATACTTTTACTGTTCTTTTTCCCTAATACTTGTGACAGAGGCAGTTTTCCACACTGAGCTGAATGGTTTTACCAGGATGGTGTAGAGCTAGGAAACTCCACTGTGCTCATCTGAACTTCGCAACGAGCCTGAGTGAAGGTTCTTCTTGTTTGGCTGTTCTTTGGGTGGTTTGGGGTTGGTTTTGGTTTTTTTGGGGGGTGTGAATCTGGATCAGAAGTTTCTTAAAAAGCGTTAAAATAAAGTTTGATGTAAGGAATTGCTAGGCAAGTTCTTTTTTTTTTAAAGAAATTAAGTTAGTACCACATAAAGCACACAGTGGCTTTGTATGCATGTGAGGTTATATCACCTTAAACTGTCACTAGGAAGTTAATACTGTTGAATTTGTATGACAGACCTCCAGAGTGAAAACAAGCCATGAAGAAAATGCTCTCACTGGCCTTGGGACCTGTCCCACTTCCTTCTGATGGGTAACGTGAGCTCTGTCATGACCCTCCTTGTTGAACTCAATAGGAAGTTTACTCTAAAGCCTTCTTGGCCTTCAGAAGATTCTCAATCTTTCATTACTCCAGTTTTTGCTGGGGGTAAAGACAGCAAGTCCTATCTAGGGCCATGGTCCGGCAGGGTGGGCTGTAAACTGTCTCCTCAGTCATACTCTCAATAAAACTTAAAAAAACCTTGTGTGTTCAGATGGGAATCAAACAGGCTGCATTCCAAGTAATTAGTTATTAGAAAGCATTAAGAATATTCTGGGGGCTGAATTGACTTTTGGCTTTTTTCTTCAACTTGGATTCATTTTAAAAAAAATTAATATTGTTTTATGGTGTCAGGATAACCATGAGGAGGTTTCTGCTTTCTCTCTGTGAAGCTGTCTCTGATATCCAGATTTCCTCCAACCATCCTTTTTTTTTGTTTCTGAAATCCACTCATCGTACCCTTCGCTAACTTGTTGAATCTCTGCCTGTTTTTAAAGTTGATTTAATTCCTTTGTTAATTTGTCTGCTTGTTGCCTAGTCTTCTGGAGTTATTTCCCTCCTCTTGTCTTGAATCAGTCCCTTTTTTACTATGCAGTTGCCTCAAGACTTGATTCTGCTTTGTCTTCCAGCTTCAGTTTAGCTTCCACGTTTTCCTTTACTGTGTCACCGTTCTGCATGTGTAGAAGTTGGTGTGCGTTGCAGTCTCATTGCTAGTAAATATTCATAGATAGTTTTCTCTAAGATCAGTCAGCTTCTGCTGTTGAACTCTTGTTTCCTTCATGGCAGTTGCTCATGAGTGATTCTCACTGAGGGTTTTCTTACGTCTTGCCTGCAAATCTGCAGGTATGACCCTTTGTCCTTGTTTTAGCTACTTGAGATAACTTGTGCTTTATAGTAGCAAATGAAAAAAGAAAAATGGAAGATAGTCTTTGTACTCCTGTGCTATAACAGAGGTAAAATGTTAACTCTTAAGGCTTGTCCTGTTCAGCCTGTGGGTTTGTGTGCTCTCGCAGTACGCACACGCTTTCGATGTTTTTCCTATGCCTAGGAAACTCATAAACATGCAATTTCTGTATTTGGCGCAGTGTCCAGTATAGGTGAGAACTCTATTGCAAAACTTTCTTCATGACGACTACTGCAGGATTGAAATTTGGATCCTGTAGCTGTAGGGGGTAATTTGTGGCTTTGCCATTAGCTTTTCCTTTCTATAGGCAGTGAATCCTAAATAGCATGTGCCTCCCTAACTGTGTGATGCTAAAGAGCGAGACTTGCCATTGTAGTTCTGGTTTTAAAATCCATTCGGCTTCTAATCTTTGTGAACCACTTCATGGAAGTAAAGGTTGGATTATGAGTCATAAAAGTGCCATTTTATTTTCTGTATATATTGTGGTCAAGGAAGAACGAAAGTCATGTTTATAAAAGAACACCCTGGAAAAGTTGTATTGATTTTTATCTAGACTGCCGCTGCTTTTCATTTTAATCTTAGTACTTTCTCTGCTAGACATGAATCTTTCCTCTTTAGTGTTTTCAGCAGCTAAATTTGGTCACCATCAGAGTGGTCACCACAACTACTCTCTTAGGTTCCGGGACCTCCATGAAGACACTCTCCTATAAAGGGAAGGAATAGAAAAATTAATTTTATTTTGATAGCAAGTGGGAAAAATAAATTTTTCCTCCTGCATTCTACTTTCAGGATGTTTTATTCAGCTTTGTTTTTTAGGAGGTAGTGCTTTCTGGCTTCTGAGTTTTTGGTTCACTTTAGAGCCTACTTCACAGCTTGCAATGCTCTTATTTCTTTCCTTAAGGTGTTCATACTTTCTCAAAAGAACTAGAAGGCAACGATGAGTGTGTGGCCATGGCAGGAAGATTTGCTGAGGCAGGGGATATCAACTCCTTTGTTAGAAATTTCATTTTGACTTCTACATGATTAAGCCTGTGCACTTGATCAAGATCCTGGATTTCATGGCTTCATGTTTTAAGATTGTTCAAGGACTGAAGCATGGCATGGAGTTATCCATTCCTAAGAGCCACCTCTTGTTTTTCTCTCCTGGGGTGTTGACAGAACCTGTGTTCAGGAGAAGTAAGGGAAGTTAGCACACAAAGTTAGTCCATCAGTTTCTCCAGCGAGGGGCTGTGCCACTGGGACCAGCAACACTTTTAGGTGGCTTCTGTAGCTGGGGTAACAGAATCTCGTTTTCCTTCTTCCCCCCATCAGCTCCCTTCCTTACCTCTGTGCAATGTGTGAATGAAAGAAAGAGGAAGGAAGAAGAAAAGGAAAAGGAGCATAAGACATCTATGTAGTTTTGGGAAAAGGAGTATTACTGTATGTAGTGGTATATATGTTTATATAAAGGTTAAGTGTTAACGATAATCAATGAGTGTATCTAGACCATACTTTTTTTAACATAGGATCTTCGTGATTGAAACTATCTGAACCTAGTGTATAAAATGAGTGTGTTACCCCAATCTCAATAACATGTCTGTTATTCAGACAGTGGTCGGGTCCACCAGCAGCTTGGGAATGTTTAGTCGTAGGTGTTGAACCTACAGGTCTCTAATCAGCAGAAAGACACTTTTGTGGTGAGACATTCATCACTTAAATGTTGGCTCTTGCGCTTTTTCAGGTGTACAGGATTCCAGCTCACCGGTGTTTGGGCGGCGTTACCTGGAACACAAAAACTGGAGCTCACTAGCCGGCTCCTCAATCTCTCGCTGATGTTGTTGTGCTGTTTATACAGAACACCAGGTCTCTGGATAATGAGGATGATGGAAAGATGATAGCTTGATTATCCCGCTGCTGTGCTTTTGCTGGGAACTGATGAATCCTCTCCGCTTTTTTACTATCTCAGGCCAGTGTTGCTGGGGAGGATGAGAAAAAGCCGATAAAGATGACATGTGTGCTGTCCTGTTCCCTGATGGGGCTCCAATGTATTACCTGGATCTAATTATCTCATCTCCAGTTGACAGAGAGGCTTCCGTGGCATGCTTCCATCACAGGGAGCCTCCGCCAAGCTTCCAGTGGGCTGTCTAATAGCTTGATATATTTTTGGACCTCCTGCTCATTGGATGAACAAGCTGAAGTAAATCATGTGTTGACCTCAAAGCATTTATAAACTGTAGAACATTATATTCTCATCAGAGCCATAGGGGCAGTAAACTATAGCTTCTCTGCTGTGAAACATGGTTTGGTTATGCACTGTGTTACTAGGGTTGTACTTAAACAATAATATATCATTTGTGGCACATGTCGCCTTCTTTATTGAAAGGCAAAACAAAGAGTTGAGGACAAAATCATTACTACTTTAGCAATTTTTCACAAATGCTTTTGTTTTGTACTTGACACACAGATGGGACATTGCACTGCAGTGCAAATGATGTATAGCAGCATGACAAATTTCATTTCCTTTATAAAACAAGAATCAGAATAGAGGATGAAATTGGGGAAATAGTGTTAACTTTTTTTGTCAGCGTTAAAAATAAAATAAATTGGGGAATAAATACAAAATAAATAAAAGAGATGGACTCTGAGTGGGGGTAGAAAAATCCTCTCAGAAACTATTTGAGCCCTTTAATTGTCTTGGCAGATATTGATTAAAGTGCTTAAATGAAAATACTGAAAACAGTAAACTCACTTGTGTTAGAACTTTTGTATCACCTTGATAGTGATAATCCATGACTGAGGCAGACATTGACGCAAGTTGTTACACAGAAGCTGGACCAAGCCAACACAGAAGATCAATTCTGAGGAAAGCGAACTGTATTCCTTAGCACTGCTCTCAATCATGGACTCTTTGGTGCTTCAGCCATATTAAAGAACATAAATGCTACTTCTCAGCCTTCCTGTTTTGGTTTAAGTCTATGTCGCGGTGGTATATTACTGTGTTCTGGTCACACAGTGAAAGATGCCTGGCTCTTGGGGAAGCGTTTGGACTTGGTTTTTGTAAGCGTGGCACAGCTTTGCCTTTCCTTCTGTCTGGGCTTGAAGGAAACATACTCAAAAAATCTTTACTCTGTATCCAACCACCGAAATTTTATGTGACATTTCTTTGTTATTAATCGTTAGTATGAGAGCAAGAATTCAACGGCTGGAACATGATAATCCAACCCATGCGCAAGCAGAGGATCCTGTATGTGAAGTGTTGTACACGTGTGAAACCAGCATAAGCATACAGAAAATTTCCACTGTATTCCCAAAATTTGTGTGAAAGCGTTCATCTCAGTCTTGTTTCAGGTGCAGTTGAAATTCAGTCCCATGGTACTACAGTACATCACAATTATTTTATTTTTTTAAGCAGGCACTGAGTGTTGGCAGTTTCACAGCAGTGAAAGCGAAGGAATGGTTTAACCCTTTGGCTTTGTTATTGCAGAATCCCCAGTCTGGACTGCTGCATCCAGATTTCAAACAATTAGAAGTTGGAGGTTGTTCACACCTGCCAGTCTGGGATGTGCGTTAGAAAGATAAAGTCTGTCTGCAGAGTATGAGTCTGAACACGAGCTGGGCTTGAAGTCCTCTCTCATCTCTGCTACCAAAATTTTGAAATACTACATTTCTGAGAAGTAGGTGAGAAAAGATGTCCATGCTAGATAAGAGGACAAAAACTAGAAAATCATTCTGTGGGCAATGAACTCGTGGTGTCTGTGGTTAGCTCCTGTGTGGACTCTGGTATCTAGTGGGCAGTTGCTGATGCTGCTGTCTTTACCTCATTCAGGCACTACTTGATCTCTTTTCTCTATCCATTTACCCCTTTCCATGGAATTTATTTAATTTCTTGCATGTGTTCCTGTAATGCATTCAAGTCTCTATTTCTGGCAAATTTGTTTGGAATTAGCCTGCAGTACCCAAATTTTAGAGACTCAGACACACATAGAAAGGAAAAATTGTATATGTATGATTTTCCCCACTCTAAAAGAACATACTGCGTCTGTACACTGGAACTAGGGGCTGCAAAGAGGTGTGTTGTAACAGCTAAGGAACAACTTGGTGAAGAAGTATTAATTGCATAAACCTTAGGTTCCATCAGTGTCTTGCTCCATCTTTTTGCCAGCGTTTCTGTGTTATGATCTGCGGCACAAAGCTGGAGCAGAATGGTGGTGCCTGCTTTCCTGCAAATTCACGTGGCAAATCCGTACGATGTTGTCTAATTTGGTTACAAGCTTTGATAGGAACCATAACAATTTGCAGTGTTTTTATTGTTGGGGTGGTTATGGGTATTTTCTTCTTGTCTCTCCTCCTGTCTGTCTCTACTTAGGTCTTCAGCTTGAATCTTACCCTCAGCATTGACACAGCTTTGCTGACGTCAACAGAGCTGCCGTTATAACATGAACTAAGGATATGGACATGTGTGTGGGATCAGGGAGAGTCTAGGAAATGACAGGCTGCTTGCAGGGAAATATCCAGGCTGGGGGACTTGAAGTTACTAATTTCTGCTTGGCTTACTTAGATTTTTTTTTTTTGTATTTTAGTATTCGTAACTCTGACTATTACAGTTGATGTATCCTGTTAATGTGCTGTGTGGTTTGGTTTTTGGTGGTGTTCATCTGTCCCTGTCAGGGAACTTCAGATAACAGAATCCTCAGACAAAGGAAAATTGGATTTCCTGTAACTGTTTAGTTGACAGCAGTTGGAGCATTGTAATCACATACATTAGCTGCTAAAATGCCTGACGGGGTTTTCAGTTACAATTCTGACATTAGCGTTGAGTAGGGTGGAGATCCCAAGGAGCCCAAAGGGTAGAGAAGAAGCTAGTAGTGATTATATTTGGACCTGGAGAAAGAGAAGGTGCATGGCAAACAAATACGCTTCCCAGAAGCTGTATCTGCTTTCCGTAGGAAGATGGAACAAGTTGAGGCCAAGCCTGGAGATAACCATAAACTGCCAGCTGTGGCAAAACCCATACGGATTACACTTGCTCCAGCTTGTTGTGTGTTGATGCGAGGATCATAATTTCATGAGAACCAGCCTTCGTTTGTTCTCCTTTTGATGCACAGCCGCCAGAACTAAGCCAGCCCTGACCTGCGAGGCCATGCCAACATCCAGCCATGCTCTAGGAATGACTGGAGCAGTGAACCGAGCTGGCCCCGTTTCCAATGAGCAGGATGTCAGGAGCGAGGTTCGTTTTTCTTTCCAATGACATGAAGATGTGACCAGAAATTCCATTCTGGACACCCTGTGCCATGCCCTGCCCCTCTCTCTCCTGGATCAGTAACAAGGTGTGTTTATTGGTGTGTGACCGTAAAGTGATCTGAAAACAGACAACTTGGAAACATTTTAACACCGGAAATCTCCTGAAAGTCTTTCAGAGTTGCTTTCATTCATCTGTATTGATTCGTGTGTAGTCCTTGGAGTCACTGCGTGAAGGACGTGTCGTAAGATGCCACTGAAGAGGAGATTTCAGAGCACTGTTGAGATTTAACTTGTGCTGGCAACCTTGGCATGGCAAGTCAGATGCTAAATGAGTTGTGAATCCTCAGCATTTCATTGTTTCCGCAGAACTTGAGGCGTGGGCGACGCAGATTCGCTGAGGTTCACTTGCCCATCCCGCCCAAATCTCTGTTCTTTCTGCCCTGCAGGACTGTGGCTGCAGTCCCACCCAGAGGGTCCCTGAGGAGGGGCAGCAGCACCCAGAGTCACTGTGCTGTGAGGGGTGAAGGCTGGCGCTCTGTGGGTATGGGATCTGGAGGGACAGCGAAAGGACAGCTTACCTGAATCTTCAAGGCTGTCCGTCTCCGTTCTGGACAAGAGACATCAGTGTCAGGCTCTGGGCTGATCTTTCTGGATGAGGTCGGTGTGTTATGGAAGGCAGGGGTGAAGGGAGATGAAAACTTCATTTCTTGGCTTTTTTTTTTTTTTAAGTCAGTAACAATTACTTTCCACTAATAACCTCTAGCAGCAGCGAATTCTTAAATAATAGCCTGACAGTAATTTGTAGCTAACAGTTATTTATTGTATGCTCATTGTGAAAGTAGCTTGCATGCTATTTCACCAGAACGCTTCCATCCCCCAGGTCACCTGTCTGATCTCCTGATCCAGTGTGCCATGACAAAATCAGGTAGGAGTTACTACTGCTGTGCACGAGGGATGCTTTTAACTAGAGAAGTAATTCCAAAGTCAGGTGAAGCGAGATTTGGATTTTACAGGTCAGAAGGATTTTGAATGTCTTTTTATTTTCCGTGTGCAGTATTGCAAATGCTCTTGACTGGAGATGCAAATAATATGTAAAGTCGGGGTTGTGCTTTCTGGTTTTCCAACAAAAGGAATGGGTACACTTAGAAATGCAGTAACTTAACCTCTAGATTACTTCATCAGTGTTTGCAGATGTTGTTAAGATAGGGTCTAAGAGCAGAACCCTTTGTCACTACCTGCTGTACACAGCGCAGCAGGAAAAGTGTATCGGTTCCACTGTAGAACGGCCACTCCTTTCAGTGGGGAGCATCAGATCACAGTCATCTTAAATCCAGTAGCTGTTTCACTGAGTGAAGCCGCTCCAGGATTGGGCCTGAAGGGACCTGTTCCTCTAGCTCCTTTGAAGTTGTTAACCGTGAACAGTCTGCCCAACGTTGTGCTCTTGTGGGAGCCGCTTCCAAAAATTACAGCATAATGAAACATACCCTTCTCTCCTCCACCTGCACCTCAAGTAAAATTAATTTGGATTTTAAGCCAAAGTAAACAGACGTGTTTTCACAAAGCCAACATGCATTAACATCTTTTCTTACTGGCTATTAAATTTATCTCAAATTTAAGTTCTCTCCCCACTCCTTGACTTCACGTTCAGTGTCTGTTAGGCTACTGCATTTGGGGCAATTTATGTCTTCAGTACATGTGAAAAGCGTAACACGATCTACAGGTGGACAGTACATACAGCAGCATCTGTAAATGCCTGCTGAGGTGATGTCCCTGGTTGGAATTAGGATTCCTTTACATTAAACCAAAAACATGCAGCCTCTGCCCTAAGGATCTAGTGCAGAGGGATTTGGTGAAGCCAGGAGGGAGGGAAGGGGAGAAGATTCTGAGAACACGGGAGCAGTCGCAGGGAGAGCATCAGCCAGGGAGCAAAGCAGTTGCTCTGATCCAGCCCCGCAGTTGCAGGGGAGCGAAGGGCCGTGGTGTGCCCACACGCTGTGTTTCAGCTCTCAGGACACACAGACGGCGGTAGTTCTGGTCACTCGGAACCGCCTGTCACAGCCCGTCCAGTCAGCTCTGAAAACCTCTGTGTCGGTTAATGTAAGCTCATTGTATTTTCACACAACAGTTAATAAAATAAAACTCATTAGAAATAGAGCATTTAGACGAGAGCAAGTGGGGGTTTTTTTAAATGTCACGCTGCAAACCACATTTCCTTTAATCAGCATCTGCTCCCTCTTAGACTGCCTGTAAAATCCCGTGCACTGTGACAATGGGGAGGATGGAAGCAAACAAACAGGGAAACTATAAAAGACATGGTAGTAACATCAAAGCACAATAATTCTCCTCTTTCCTTGGCATTTGAAAAAGGTTTTTATTTTTGACCCTAAACAATTTACTTTCCACCAATTCTGAATCTGGACAGCAAGGGTGGAGGGGTGATGGGAAGAAAGCAGGGCATGGCGTGTGAATTGAAACACGAGATGAAGAGACAAACATGGAGAGGATCATAAACTAGTCTGAATAAATTAAAGATTTTTTTGAAAGGAAATCAGCACCATCTTTTGGAACCCCGATGGTACAGAAGGGCGTGCAGGGGCGGGAGGAGCGGCATCTCCATGGAGTTGTAATTGTACAAAATAACATAAGTGTTTCTGTAGGAACGTATGAGAAAGTTGTGAGAGGACACTGGGAAAATAGAAACAATAGGCTCTGTGTGGTTTTTTTTCTTATCTAAATATATAACTATAGTCTATTATTTGGTAAATATTAAACGTTGAGATAAACTTGTGTAGGTGACTGAGGGTTACAATGGGCTAAATGCAAATGACCGGGAGTCCATTGTATTTAGGCAGTAAACTGCTAAATGACTGGGTGAAAGAAGGGAGGGGACTTCCTTAATCTTAAACTAGTCCTTGATACGGAGGATAGTCACATCATCTCTATCCCATTCATAAACACACCATGGTCCAGAGTTAAAATCATTGTGGTTTTGTTCCCCCATCCCTATTAGGAAATAGTTCACCACTCTGATGTTTAGGAATCCTCTTGTAATTTCCTGCATAATTGTGGCTGATTTATACCTATTTGTTTTGTGTCAGCACTGCCCCTCGCTGTGAAAAGCTTTCTTCCTCCCGCCGCCTCTTACCCCCGGATGTGTTTAGGCACACAGTGGTGGCACCTCCTGGCCTTCGCTCTGCTCCGTTAAACATGCAGCTCTGCTGGTCTCTGATCAAACAGGTCCTCCTTTCCTTCAGTTGTTTCTGTTAAGTCCCTGCTCTTTAAACTAATCTGAAACACGTTTGACCAAAACAGCGCTTTGTGGTCCCTATGAGTCTTGCTGCACAAACGCTTAAATAAGGGTTGTTGCCTTTCTTTTTCCTTCCTCTGGGAATAGTGAACCTGATGCACCAGTACTTACTGCTTTCAAGGACCCAGTGGTGACTCGTAGTCCTCCTGAAACTGGTTACTGCAACCGTTCTTTCTCCTCCACCTGATGATCCCATAGTTCATGTGAAGAATCCTCATCAGTGCTTTTGGAAGGACAGTAAACACCTTTCTTCTCAATAATTCAGCAACTAAGTGGGAGGCCAGGCCTGGTGTCCCACCCCTGTCTTAGGAGGGGTTGACTTGTCCTCTGGAGATGCTTATTGCTCTCTCTGCGGGCTGAGGTGCTGAACTGTCAGGTGTCCATCAGTAAGGTGGGATGAGTGCTGCGAAGGTGCATACCACTGCCATTTGAGCTGCTATCGCATTTATGCTGGTCATCACTATCAAACCATCTTGTGATTGCCTCTTCTGTGACAATCACTGTCTCCTGACTGCGTTAGCAGCAGCAGATTCATTAGTGTTTTCCTAATTACTGCTCACTAGGGTTGCTCTGGCTGCTGAAGGCCCTCTCTGAAATACAGGTCCTGGATAATAAGATGTACAGTTTCAACCCTGAGCCTGTGGACTAGAGGAAAAGCTCCCAGCCCGTTTTGGTTTTGCAGGCAGCACCACAGAATAGTAGATTTAACCAAAAAGAGGCTTGCTATTGTTGGGGTGTGATTTTGGCAATGTGCCTGTTATGTTTCAATAGGAAACTCCCATAAGAGCTCACGTGTACCATAAGTGAAAAGCCTTTTTGAGAGCAAGAATTAAGGACTAGAGCAGCTATCTATTTGTTTCCTATTTTAAACCCAAATGGACTGTATCAGACTTTTCAGATGATGCCTATGGGAATCGCAGAGGCCACATGACTTCGCAAACAAACATATACAAATTAAGTATATTTATTGGAAATGTTTATGCCCGTTTTCTCTGAAGTAAGCGTTGTCTATTGGTACTAGGATGTCCAAATCGTACGTGAAGTTGGAGATAAGAACGGAATCTTTCAAGCAGGTTGTAGGAGGAAAAAATTCTTCAATTCCCAATGATTTGATTCTATGGTATTTATTACAAACTGTTAAAATGCTGTTTTAAGGGAGAAGTCATTGCGAGCTAGTACGTATCTAGTGGACACAAATCAGGTAGCAGAGAGTGTCGCTGCTTTTCTGACGACCACTTGTGGCAGCGGGTACCAGCATATTGGTCTGTGCTCAGACCTTGCTAATGCTCACGACAACACTTTGGTTGGACGCTTTATTTTACAGACTGTAAGGAACGTAGGAAAATACTTGAGAGCTTGTAAGAGCAGTCTCAGAAGTGGTTGCAAATGCTGTATGAATGCTCACTGCATAGTTCGCACATCGTGGTGCGTATGAGGGCTGTGAACTGGTAGGTCTGTACGTGCCACCAGTCTGGGAATAGTGGCGCCTGTCAGGGCTTGTCCCCCAGTCACATCTCGGGCCCTACCTGCACCTTCTCTGTACAAACAGCAAATCTGACCTGAAAAAGTATGTTGCTCTGAGCGGGGTTTGGGCCAGGTGCCCCCCAGAAGTCCCTTCCAACTCTTATTTATTGCTGGGTTTCTTTTACCTTTCTCTGAAGCACCTTGATGCTATTTACTAAGGCGAAATATTGGACTAACTAGGTATGAAATATCATCCATCCTGGCAAGTCCTGTGTTTCCATCTGCAAACAGGAAACTCAATACCTATTGAATGTCGGTCTTTAGGGATCTCTTATTTACTTTGGGCAGGTAAATATTGAATTGCCGTGAAAGGTATTTGACTCCATTTTGGAACACAAAACAGAGGAGGCTAACAGAACAAAGAGAAGACATCGAACACCGGTGGTAAATGGTAACACACGTTACTGTATGTTCGCCTTCGGACTTGGCAAGCGGTGCATGTTTTGCATAGTTAGATAAAGCAAATCTCGTAGTATCACCTTAAAGAGGTGAACAGGTGTTGGGAGGGTGCTTCTGTAATCTTGTCAGACTTGTTTGTGAGCCTCTTTTCCTTGCCAGTTACGTCAATGATTTTTCGTTTCTTTTTGGAAAAAGTCTGCTAGTGTGGCCTCCTTTTCTCTCACTTCACTCCAGATGAAATCCAGACTGCTGCAACTTTCATTGCCAATGTAAAATACCTGCTGATGCAATCTGCAGTGTTTCCCACGATCTCCTCAGTATACGTAACAAGAGGACCAGGGCTGTGAGGGATGTGCTAGAGCACAGCTGGAGCCGGTGGAACCCAGATTTCATCCTGGTGCAGCAGAGAGTCATCTTTTTCACCCGCTGGAGATGCATTCGTGACACACTCATGGGCATATCAGTGATGGTATATGTGAATGATCAGCTGAAGCAGCATCTCTAAGATAGCTGTTTTCAGAATGGGACAGTTTCTTGGTGATTGTTTTTTTAAACCTTAGCTATGAGTTTTGGGGCTTTGTCATCTTTTTTTTTTCCCCCTCAAAATTTCACTCCCCCTTACGCAATTTTGATAAGTATCCCAGTGTCTTATGTCATACAAGTATCTTTCTGGGAATATCTGGTAACATCATTAGAAGACCAGAACAGCCTCTCACAACTTCTTTTTCAGTGAATACTTCCATTTATTTCAAGATAATGCATGCTGCAGTTGCTGCAGATTTTAATTTTTTACTGAAAAGAGCAATAATTTCTAAAAAGAAAAAGAGAGTATGGAAATTTTTGGATACAAATGAGAAATGCTTTCTACAAGTCTGTAAATCAGCAGAAATTAGTGTAGGAAGAATTCCAGCTCATGCTTTTCTTGATCTTGAGATTGGAAATTTATACAATTATTACCATCCCATGCGATAAGTAAGATTACTTTTTAAGGTAGAAAATTATGGTGCTATTGCTGACAAGATAAATAACGTTCTGTATGAAAACTGTAGTATCAGTTGACCTGTAGGCTTTGTTTTTATCTAAACCGGGGGTTTTTGTTTGTTTTTAAATGAACACTACTCATTTAAAAATGTACACAGGAAGGAAATACTTGTTTTTACTGATTAAAATGCGTAGACTGTCTTTTTAAGCCCCTCTGTCAGTGCCATTCTTTGCGCTCTCATCACAGCACAAAGAAACCCTGTTATTTACCCTGGGAAACAGGGTGACTGAACTTATAAAAATCACTACAGGACAAGATGTATTGAGGCCTGGCACAGAATGACAAATTCTGGCGGGGTTTGCCAAGAAGAGACATATTGATTTTTAATGATTAATAAGGAGAATATAATTGTATTTCATTAAGATGGATGGGATTTCATTTAGTCTGTCTTCTCCTTTTCCACTTCAGATGCGAAAGGAAATCAAGTCATCATCAATGGCACCTTGTGTTAGCCTGCCATGGAAACGAGGTCATTGGATTGAGTAAGAGACGCTTCTGAGAGGCTGGCTAGTCTTTAATGGAGCTACGAGCATGGATAACGTGGCAAGAGAACAGCACTACGCTTCTCTCAGCATTTTGAGAATAACCAGGGCGAGGAAGACATTGATAACATCTTTGTCCTGGGACTTTGATGTTTTTTAAGCTGCGTATTTTCCCAACTGAGTTGGGCTACAAAGACACAGTGTTTCTCATTTGTTTCTTAAAGTCGGCTTGAAGCACATTCCACCGTCTAAGCTAAGGGAAGAGTTCAAAAGCCTATAACCCAGATGTGTTCTTGGAATCCTTGTCAAGGGAAATCAGTGTATTCTCAACCATAAGTAGGTAATGACTTTTCTGTGTATTTCTGTGGATTTTAGGACTGTGGTTAAACTAAACCTGTATGTTCACCGCACCTGAAATTGAGCAAACTCCCTGTTGTGTTTTCCAGCACCTGTCCCCAGGATGCAAACTCACATTACTTCTGACCAGCTCGTGCTTTACTTCTCCTGTATCCATCTGGCTTCTTTCCAGAAGTTTTCACTCTAGCTGTAGGGGTTATTCCACGCTCACGTGGCAGTGGCTAAACTGCCTGAGTATGCCATGGTAAGTACAGTAAGTGGGTTTTCATTGCATGGCCAGTTTCTGTTTCCCAGCATTTCAGTAGCTTCTGTGTCATCAGTCACATTGTTCCTGCAGTCAGAGAGGTTTTCAGATAAAATATGAAAAGATTTTAGTGATGAGTGAGCCTAAGTGAGAGATACTGGGGATTAATTAGCAAAAGGTGAAAGATATATTAGTTAAGGAATTGATAGGGAATGGAAGGCAGATAGAATGAAGAATTAAGAAACACTTAAAGATGATAATCACATTCTACAAGGATTGTATGTCCCTACTAAGTTAATAAATACATTACAGTGCTGATTTTCATATTATTTGGATTCAGTTAGAGACATGAAAGACCTCACTCTACTCCTGCAGACAGAGCAAGTTGGGTTCTTCAGTTCAACCAATGTGATGATGGGCAGAGATGGATCGGTGCAGCCCTGGATGATTAATTAAACACTGATAAACACAAAATGATTTTTGGTGGAGAACAGATTTTCAGGGATCATAGATGAGTTAATTATCTCAGAGCAACTACTCGTGCATTCAGGCACTGTAAACTGCAGTTTGAAGTACAGCTGAAAACATGCAGCATGGTACCAAGCCCATTTTTCAGGGAAGAAAACTGGACAATGAGGGGAGTGAATTCTGTTCTGAGGCAGGTCAGGAAGGATCCATGAGTTTGTTCCTTGAGCTAGACATTCATTTACTGTCAGAGTTCGGACAAATCACTTAGGAGTCATGCTGGAATGGAGATGTTGGTATTTATTTACATGCTTCCTGTGAGAATTAAACATGCTTTCTCTTGAGTCTCCTGTAAGAGCTCATTACTCTATCCCCCCTGCAACATGGAGACACAAAAGAATGCATATATGTCTAGCAGGTGATGGAGAATGATGGGAATTCTGTTTGCATATGCGAGGCTTGTGCTTCATGGAGGTTGAGGAGAGCAAGATGTTCTCAGGATATGCAAATATGGGGAGCAGGAGAATCTGGTGTGTAAAATGCAGACCACAAGCTATTTTCTGTATCTTTGGAGGTAGTGGTTTTGAAAGAGAGAGAGAAAAACTCTATTAATGAAGCTCTCGCCTCTGCTGGGGGAAATTGGAGAGTGGTCTCATCCTCCTAGCTGAGATATTTACTGTCCCTGAAGCCAGTTTCAAAGGTAGGCAAAGTTACTTTATCCCTGCCTGCTTGTGATGATTTGGCTTTCTCCAGACTGCTTGGTTGGAGCTGACGGCCCAGGCCTGTACAACTGAAAGCGTCTTCGACTGCGCAGCTGTAAGGTGACTCTGTTCACGTAATCACACAGTTTCATGGCCCTGCACTGCTCCGTCCATCTGCTCGTGGGAGGTGACTCTGCGCTGCAGATGTGGTAGGATTCTTTGATGGGGCATTTGCTACCTGGGGTTTCTGCTGGATAAGAGGAAATAGATACATTAAAAATGTTATTACAGAACATTCCGATCTCACTGAGACATGACTTATCCTGACAGTTTCTAATGTAATACCAGAAAACAAACAAATCTTGGCAACTAGAGAAAGCAATGATCATGGGAGTATATCCTGGAGCTGGACTGTGGTTGCTACAGCAGATAGGAAATTTTCTAAACAAAATGTATTTAAAAAAAAAAAAAAAGTGGTTAACAAACTCCCTATATGTTGGGGTATAAATGCACTGGTTTCTGAAAGTGTCTCATTTTAAGCAGGAATTCTACTAGCAGAGAGACACATTCATTCTAAAATAACGTGTAAGCTGCCTGTCAGATGTGGTCTAGGATGCAATAAGGTTGTTTCTGTTTACCGAATTTTTACAGGAAGGGTCCTGAGATCTGGGTCTCCTGTCTTCCAGGTTAGTAGCTCTTCGGGGCAGTGATGGTAGTTTCTCGCTTGTCTTGCATGAATTTTTGTTAGACTTGAAAAGTTTGTATAGAACCAGGATGGAATCATTTTTAAGGCTCAGAAAACTCTGTGACATGGGAAAAACACCTAAGACCTCTTTTTGCTGAGGTTATAATCTCTGGTTTTGCCTCATGTTATTTGTGGTGGCCAGCAAGTCACCTTTCACTATTAATTCTGGTACTATTCTCCTACCTCGTCTTATCTGCATGGACACTGTTCCCATAAAAATTTCTGACTGTATGTCCGATCCAGACCACTGTTAAAGGTAATCATCTCCTAATATTTTTTTTTTTTGTTAAATTCAATATTCTTGCTTTTTCCCTTTTTTCCTTTCTTTCCTTATGAAATCTACGAATATGCATTCTGTCTTCTCCGTTTTGTTTAGCGATGCCTTGGTAACGTCTGAGATGATTTCTCATGGGCTCTAACATCAAAACTGAAGGGGTGAAGAAATTAGATATTTAACAAAGTCTTCCTTTGTTCTGTATAGTTAATTAGTCACTCTTGACCGTTAGATTAGATTAAAATTAAATATGGGTCAATTAACACTTGTTACTTTTGTTAGCTTTGTGTCTGACCAGTCACGCTGAAATTATCACTGCAAGTCACAAGTTTAAGTGGAAATTAAGATGCGGAATTAGCTTTCCTGTTTTTTACTAAAATCACAATTTTTTTTTTCAGATTTTAAATCATCATAGAGTGGTTGGGTTGGAAGACACCTTGAGGACCTCTTAATCTTAAACCTTAAAATCTGTTAATCCTTTTTTACTTGCGGTGCAACGTGTCTAAAGGGGAGGCAGAAATGTGGTAGGGATCACAGAAGAATCAAGCCTTTTTTATTTTATAGTATGGATTAATAGATTTATTTTCCAAGCATTTCTTAACCTTAATGGTTAACACACTAACCCCAGCCAACCTTTGTCACCTCACAAGTCAAATACATTAGTATTTAGTAATGTATTCTACAGTTACTACATTTTGGAACTAATTCTTTACCTTGAGTCATGTGCTGTACCTTAACAAAAAATATATATCCTTGTTTTTTGCTTGTAACCAACAGTTAGATCCTTAACCTCCTTGCTGGGACCTTTTCTTTATGATCTCGCTCACAGTACAGCGCTTTACACCAAACCAGCTCGCAGGTCTAAAGTTTTCCTTCTTCCTATTTCTGTCAAGCTGAAAGTCAGATAAAGCCTATGTCAGTGTAGTAGGGAAACACAGCACAGCATCTGACATTTGCCAACTTGATTATCGCTTTCTCTGTTTTCACTTCCAGAGCTTGTGGGTTGTTACCATTATTGCACTGGTTATTGTGGAGCCCGTGAATTAACGCATGCTTTCAGCTTGGGAATGTAACGTGAAAACAAACGAACGCAAACCAAACACAACGGTTTCAGGTTAGAAATTATTTTCAATGTTTATCTTACATTTTTTATTTGAATGCTGCTCTGGTTTCCCCACTATTTTTTCCATCCTCCCTTTCAGTCCATAATTTATTTTTATTGGTTGACAGTAAGACTGGAGGCTTTGCTACAGCCGAGCGCAGCTGCTAATGTTTTGCTATTGATTCCACATGTTAGCTCAGAAGTGTATAATAATCTGGTTTAATCGTTGCCTTTGGCTTTTCCTCTTCCCACTCTGAGAAGCGCCCCTCTGCCTCTGGCCTGGCACGGCCATAACCACAGACTGATCATAATTACATCAAACCGCTCTCTGCCAAAATGCCAAATATCCGTAACGTGTTGGAATAACAACTGGTGGGAGACAGAACTCCAGCCAGCTCCCTGGAAAATGCTTCAAATTACCAACTGTAGATGTGCTGACAGGAAGAAAATCTTGTGGGCATGGTAGGAGGCTGAACTACCCCTGGCCTGAAAGGGAATACCTCCGCAGTACTAATGTAATGCTGTTTAAGTCCACCCCCGCTTCAGATCCCCGCAGCTCTGAGGAAACTCCAAATTATAACGGACTCCTAAGGGAATGGCACGTAATCAGCCCTGCTGAAAACATGTTGAATAGCACTAAATAAATCCCAGGTCTAATTATGTTACTGAGACTGCACAGGGACTGTACATCTGGTAGTCCCCCCAAAAAGTCCTGCGGTAGTTGCAGTGGGGCACAATCGGCTGCTTCGGCGTCCGCGGCAGCTCTGCAGCCATCTCTGGGAAGGAGCTGGGAGAGTCCCCCCGCAGCGCAGGAGTGGCCCACATGAAATTGCTGCTTATTTAATCTGTCGAACTCCACTCGTTCGGTCTGGGACATCTGCCCAGGCAGGTGCGAGAACCAGAGCTGTGCCATCGGATGGGACCAACTCGCCCACTGCTGTTAGGGCACAGAGCCCCCAGCCGCTGCCCAGAGCAAAACCAATCCTTCCCCCAGCACTCAGGGTGTAGAAATTAGAGAAGCCACTTGGGGTTTTGTCTGCAAATACAGAGGGCGGTGGTTTGTTGAAGTGAACGGAGCTTTGCCACTGGCTTCTCTGGGGCTGTGTTTTGACTGCAGTGTCTCCTGACACCACCAAACTTTGGGAGATTGGTGCAAAATGCTCAGCAGCCTGCACAGTCTCTTCTGCAGACAATAGCTGCTTTTCACTTCAGGAGGCGTAGCTCCTTACCCTGACATGAGCGACACCTTTCTGAGGAGCCCTTGCTGCTGCTGTCATGATTTTTAGGTGCGCACACATGCTACCTGGACCAGACCTCACCACTGGGAGCTGACTCAGGTTATATGGCAGGTCAGGAAACAAAGCCCCTTGTTCAGGCTCCTGAATTTCCTTATGCTTCTGTGCTTTCAGCAATGATCCCAAATCAAACTACCAGCAGTCGCGTATCACCAATAGCTAGAAAAAGCTATTTAAAACTGCGTTCCTCTTTATTTCTGTTTATGTTCTGCTTCTGTTATTTGATTAGTTGGCTGTCAGAAAAGAAGACGGCATACTAATTACTTCTGTAATTGTCGTACCAGTATAGTGCTGATAGTCAATACTACTGTGGTGTGCGGGCAGATTTCTGTATTGTTGCATATTACAATGCACCAGTGATTCTTGGTGATACGCAAAGTGAATATTACTGTGGTTTTTTACTTCCTAAGGAGGCCTGGAAGCACCCTGAGAATGTGAGTGCTAATTATGCACACCACAGAGACAGATTCTTTCCTCTGTGCTGAAATACATCCATTAGAAAACTGTAGAAACCAGAAAACTTTTGATGGTCAATGGTGACTCTGTTTAGCGTTTAGAAGAGCTTGTGGAGAGTATTATGTATTGCTAAAACTTACGGGGGAAAAAAGACATTTACATTTCTCTGTGCTGTGGGATACATATAGCTATTCTTTGATAAATGCTTCTTTAATGTTGTGCATAAGAAATCAGGCCATTCCTTTGAAGTCAGAAGGAAGAAGCAGGAATTAAATTTCTGTTCTCTGATTCCCCCCGTATTTAGATAATTTATTTTAGAACTTTATTAAAAAGAAGATTTTAGTTTCTCAGGTTTTCTTTTTCCATATGTATGCTTTTATGCCTCATTGAGTCTAAGTGTGGTTCCTGTCCCTTTCTCTAGTCCATCATTCTATCCCCAGTGTTAAGACTGATACAACTTTTGTTTCAAACCATCAGACCTTAGCAGGACCTTATATAGGGAAATGCCTATGAAAAAGTGACCCTGTTGTCTTCCCTCCTCCTCCCATCACCACTTCAAGTGATCTTATACTGGTATGTATTTGGTAACAGATATGATCGATGCCATTCTTCATTAGCTCTGTCCAACTGCGTGTTCCATAGCATTAGCACAAACCACAGCCCTCACACATCACTAAAAGCTGCTCCGTTTGTATTCTGTAGTCTCAAAAAAATTGCACTGCACAACCCACATCTTTTCTTTCACCTGTGGAGCACTGGACACCATGTAACGATCTTCTCCTCCTTACAGCGGTTCCTGGGCAATAAGGGGAAAGCTTTTGAGTTTCATCTCTCCCGAACCTCACACCAGCCCAGTGACACCCACGATGCCTTTGCCACTGGTATTTTCTGCAGCCCTGTCTGAATTGTGTGTCTGCCTGAGCAACAGAACTGCTGAGTCCTTCTCAGAAATGGAATTTCTAAGTGGAAAGCTCTGAGGCCTCACAGTTTCTCTCGTGGCTAGTTTTACTGATGAAAGTCACGGTTATCACCGTGGTGCAGTGGCACATCAAGGCTCCCAAGAAGCTCCAAGTTGTTCTGGCGATAGTCACTGCTCAAATACCCCGTGAGAAGAAGGAGAGTGGCTCGGGTGAAACCAGATGTGCACAGTAACGCCCAAAGCATTCACAGCGCTGCTGACCAGCAAGAGCTCCAGTACAGGCAGGTACTGCAATGCTCTTAAACTTCCGAACAAGGGATGGTGGTGTCTGGGGGCTATAACTGCCTTTTCTTCTCTGGGCTGATTCCCTGTGTCACAGCTAGTCTGGACCAAGGGGAAGCCACAGGACTCAAAGAGCAGGACAAAAGCACCAAAACTCTCCTCCTTCTTCAGCTCCGTGGGGCGTGGGCTCCTTATCCTTCCAGGCTTCTGCAGAACTGGCGTGTTGTCGTCACGTGCCATTTCTCTCTTGGCATCTACAGAGTTAGGGGATGGTGACATGGGGATGGAGCTGCTTCTGCATGAAGAACTTCGAGGTAAGCCGGGATGCTTCAGCCCAGGATGGAGAGAGCAGCAGGGAGAATGTGGGTGAACACGGACCTGCCTAACTTGCGGAAGAGTCAGGAGGTATCAGATGAAGCCAGAGTGGCTAGTTCAGAAAAAAGACAAATCCGTGTTTCTTCACAAAAGACACAGCAATGCACTGAAACTGTCTGTCGCAGGCTGCTGGGAATGCTGATGTTAGTGTGTGGTCAGGAACCGGGCACCTTACTAAGTGAAAAGCATGATGATTATGGCAGACGCAGAAACATGTGGAACTGCAGATTGATAAACCTGGGAGCCTTTGGGGGAAGAACCTTTACGTACAGCTTTTCCTATTGCATACTTCTCTCGGCATCCTCTTCTGGCCGGTGTCAGATACAGGATGCTGGGCTAAACAGACCAGTGGTGTGACTCAGTCCGCTTCTCTCGGGCTCTTGTGTTACCATGCTGTCATGCAAACGCTTTAAATCACAGAAGGTCCACAGGATATCTGTGGAGTTGCTCAGAGAAGAAACCAACAGTGTTTCTTTTCAAAACTGATCTGTTCACCAGTGAGGTGTGTGCCAAGAACCAGGTGCTCTCCGGGCTGACGGCTTCTGATCATCCGCAATGCTCTTACCAGGGTCCAGGCTATCGGAAGGGGGCCCATGCTGCTCTCAACTTGATGAAACAGAAGTTGGGTTTGTGTTTAGTGGTGCATGGAGTGGACAGATGAAACGAATCACTCCTGTAAACTCAGCAAGATGAATAGCTCCTGCTGAGAACGAGCAAGGAAGGCTGAATGCAAGATTAATATGCAGTCCCAAGTTATGCTTCCCACAACTTCTATTGATTATTTAGAAGGTAAAAAAGCTCCCATGATTCCTTATATAAGTCAGGCTGAAATTCTTGTGCAACCATCCTTCAAAGAAGAAAGTAATCTGTCTGGCAGGAGAGCTCTTTTGTTTCTGTTGGAGGGACAAGAAGTTTAAAAGCTTCCTGACGTCACTGTGGTGGTGTTTAACCACAAATTCTCAAAATACGCACAGGATTCACAAACAGAAGAGTTGTGCTGCTGAGAGGCTTCTCTGCGCTAGAAGGTCAGCCTGTGCAACGAGAAAGGACCTGTGATCTGCTGGTTTCTGCCACTTTTGGCTCTGAGGCTGACTTGTAACCGTGAATGGGTGACTCTCGCTGTGTGTATTGTAAATCCCACGTCATTTCCTTGGCTGCTTGGTAGGTGACCCTGTCGAAGCAATGTGCTTTCTGGCTTCTTACCTGTCAGAAATCTCATAGCAGGATGTAAATTGTCTAATTTACACCAAACAGAGAAGCAGAGTGTCTCCTTTTCAAACTAATAAGAAGTGCAGTTATCATTAATTTGCTAGTCTTAATTATGTTTTTTTTTCTTGTAGTATTATGAGTGCTTCCAAAATCATTACTGCCTGGCTGCATGGGGAAGATTCTGACCAAAATATGAATCTATAGCACATCATCTAAAGGATGTGAAAAATTATATCCTATAAGGTCCAATGCTTTGTATTGATCTTACAGAAGAGACAAATCTCATGGGTCAAAGTTGAAGTGATATGGACAAGCAAAATCGATAATAATTTTAAAAATAGGCATTTTTTTTTCCTTTTCTTTTACTAATTCATGAAAAAAATACAAGAGCACCATAAGACTTGCACTTTATTGATTTTTTTTTTTTTTTTTACAGATTGCTACTTTTTAAAAAGTTAATTATGTTTTGGAAAATATTTTTTGCCAACATCCAGTTGGCAAAAAAGGTATTTTCAAAGCTGAAATCAAGCATTTCTATCAGAAGAGATCTGGCTTCTGTTGTGGCACGGCTAGCACAGGGTTTTTTGATACCTCAAACACATAAAAAATCACAGCCTTCCTTCTTTCTTTAGTAACAGTCAGAATTGCAGGTGACAGGATAGAAGGAGCTCTGACGTCCTTTGGTGAACCTCGTTGGCTTTCTGGTTTCAGCTGTTCCTGTCTCCCCCGCGCCTCTCCCCATGCCCTCTAGAAGGCAAAACCAGGAGGTATCTGACCTGTCCTCAGTTTGGTGTAATAATGTAGTCCCATCTTCAACACCACGTGAAGTAAAATTAGCTGAACAAATGTATTCTTTTCTGCTCATGCTCTGGGGTCAGCAGGTCCTGCTGGGGAAGGAGTCTCCCCAGCCGGGTGGGCTGCTGGGGCTGGTAGCCCTCTAAGATGTAACCGCCAGACGTTTTCGAAGATTATGTCTATGAAAAACGATTTTTGCTGCCACAGACCAGCCTATATTTTCTGGCTGCCTGTGCTGACTCTCATTTAATGAATCTTAAGTTTTTAGTCCTAGAAAGATCTAGATTTTTCTTTGTTTTATGCAGGTAAGAACACAACCTCCTTGCTGGAATTTTTGAAAGCATTCTGTCATGGAATTAACAGTAAAGTGGATTGTGTAGGAAACCTTGCTGTCACTGAGGCTCTTGATGGGGTGTCTGGCCACTGGGTATTGGGAGAGGCGGCGTGCTATCCCATCTGCCCTTAGACAGAGTCAAAGTCTAGGAGAAATCTCCTTGGTTGAAATTACTCCAGAGCTTCACTGACTCAGAGGCTGGTTTGGATTCAATGTAGTGTTATTTCAGGTTTCAGCACAAAAATTTCATGCAGCTTTACCCTGCTCCTCCCTTGTTGCCAGTACACGGAAATTTAGTGGAGAGCTGCTCAGCTCTTTTGTTTTTCTCTTAGGAAAATCAGGCTGTTGTGGATTCCTGCCATGTACAAATAAACCTCCTCTCTAAGTTAAAGAGGTCTCTCAGTAGTGCTTTCCATGACACCCACTCATCAGTGTCTACTCTCTTGCATACCTAAGTGCTGGCATGACCGTGTTAGTGCCTTTGCTGATGACTAAAACGGAGGCTGCCGTTCTACGTCCTACAACACATGGCAAGAAATAAATTTCTGTTGGCAGGCATGCCAGAGACTGAGATCATTCATTTCAGAAAAATAAAATAAAATTATAAACCCAATTTGAATTATATTCTTACAGGGCTTAGAAAAAAAATGCTTCTTTTCCATCTTCCCTCTTTCAGTAAGTGCTCCTGGTATTTTGCTTCTTCCTACATCTCGTGTTGTGGCCTCTTGCTTGAAGAGAATAAAAATGGACATAGAGCAAGATGACTTTTTTCACTGGCAAAATTTTGGCTTGCTGTTAAGTATTGTTATGATTTCAAGTCCGGAAAATGTGCTCTGTAGTGAATAGTCCGCTGTGGAAAATGTCATCCCTAAGAGTGTTTTTGTTCCCTGCTAAGAACCTATTGCAGAGAGGATGCCTTGTGCCTTTGGACAGGATAACTTGCTAGACCATGTGCATGGGGCTGGGGACAGACAAGCAGAATCCCACACCCCTAATTACAGCCTTTAGCATTACACAGCATTTAGCAACCATTAAACAACAATTGTTTAATTTCCAAGCTCTTCCAATTGAACGTTAGTCACACACTCTCCCTTGCCCTCTACTCACTGTGTTAGAAATCACAACCTTAAAAAAGCTTACTGGAAAGATCCCATAATTAAGCAGCCACTTAGTCTGGGAACATGAAAATCCTTCTTGCCCAGGCATGGCAGATGCAGGTCTGTATCCACACCAGTGTAGCCAGTGGCAGAATCCAACCAAAAGTAGATATAAAACTCTGTCTACAAGTATTTAAAAAGTGCAGTGGGAAGTGGATGGAAGGAGTGTAACAGAGCAGATTGAAGTGGAGAAAGAAAAACAATAGGTACAAATTTCTACCAGTTTCCTCAGGCATCCATAGCAGCTGCTTAATGATACATGGATCATTATATCTCGGAGTAGTTGGAGGGCAGAAGCAGACTTGATTACACTACAGACAATTGTTTCACAATAATTCTGGACCATTTTTCATTAGCTGTCTCCCCTTACAGCAAAACAAGGGACAATTTTTTCAAAAAAAAACCCTTATACCTCTAGAAGGTTGTCCAGCAGTTAAAGATTTTTAATAATTCATCATGCGAAACATCTTGAGCTAAATACTAAATTTCCCAGCAATAACAACGAAAGATGATGAAAGGAGCTGAGGTTAACTTGCTCTGATAGAAACAAAGGGGTAAATAAAAGAAACGATGCCATCACTTTTCCATGATTTATCAGTACATTTTTATTACACCCTCCGCTTTGACGTATTTTGTCACTCAGTCTGTTGAGCCAAACCAGTTCATTCCAGGCAAGCTGATTAAGTAACTGATTGAAATGACGCAGCAGGTTTGTCTGCCTCTAATCCTTTACCATTGCACGAGCAAGAGGTATCAGGACTTGCTGGTGAGCGCAGCTGCTGACATCACCTCTTAGGGAAGATGAGGACTTCCTGTGCGGATCACCTGGCCTCGCTTATCGGGTCACAGGGTGGTAAGACCGTAGCGGTGCAAGCAAAGACTTTAATGGCAATTGTGTTTTCTTGCTTTTGAACCACATGTAAAAAGAGGCATCGCGTTCATAGCAACATTTAAATGTGGGGCTCCTGACTTCGTCAGATGGGTGTAATGTACCCAGCTGTGAGCAAGGAGCAGTTTGTTGTATATTTTAGCTCCGCTTCCGAAGATACACCGTGATTGCTCCTCAGGGCAAGTAAAGGCAACTAAGGCCTAAGGCCGGGCTCTTAAAGTCCTGAAAATTGTGTGGCCTAAAGTTGTGAGTCCTGTTCAATGGCAGCTTGTTCAGAGGACTTTGTCAGGGAGAAACGAGGAGGTGATGGGAGCTGAAGTGCAGGCTGCCGTTTCCCCAGTGGGAACAGCAGTTGCCTGCTACCCCAAGGATGGGCAGCACCTCCTACAGGGGTGACAGCTGGGGTACAAAGTTGAAGCCAAAGACCTGCTGCTACAGGCTTGCTTGTTGTTGACTGGCTTAATAAAACTGCTGCTTTAGCAACTGGTTCTGCACTCCGATGTTTTTGAAGTGCTGGGTCCTGCGCTGAGCATCATTGCAGCCCAGACTCTTCTCTAACCTTTCTCAGCTCGTTGTCTTGTTTGAAGATTGTCATTTCCATAGGCTTTCAGAGAGCAGTAAGGTAGTGGCTAAGTACGGAACACGGCACGCTGTAAAACATCTTGCCGTCTTCACTGCTGCATCACCCTGGCAGTTGATGCTGCTGCTTCTCTTGCCCTGTGAGTTACAGCTTTAGTAAAGCATTGCCAAATTCAGGTCAGCAGGACTCTGCTGGCACGGCAGAATGACTGTTCTTATCTGCTTTCTATAGCCTGACATTTTCAGCAAGGCCTGGAAGGTTTGGTTAATAGGGTTTGTCAGAAGGGAGCTACAATATAAAATGTTGAAATATAGAATGAGAGCAGAGCAGAGAACCCGTGTCACAGTAAATGTTACCAAAGCAATTTCTAGGAGACTAATTATTCACAATAGATAACTAAATTGTAAATCTCTGTTCCAAGTGGGGGACTGAATGTGAGTTTCCTTGGAGAGCAGTTCTGAAGTCTGCTTCTTTAATAGCTAATACATAAGGAAAGTGGTAGATGTGCCAGAGGCTTTGGAGAGGAGAGGTCAGAGGATGAAGGGACAATAACTCCTGGATTCCTTCGTTCACTCTGCACGTCCTGAGAAGACACATTTGCATTGTAAAATGCCCAATAGACTTTTTTAATAGTCTGATATCAAAAGCATTCTGATATAATAGTTCCTTATGACTATTGCTAACTGGAGGAAGGATGAAGGGACAGACATCAGAAGAGGGTCATCTAGACGTGCTTGAGGGTGCTTAGCTGGATTTCAAAGCACAGTAATAATCAGGTACTTCCTAAAATTCCATGGCCTACCTTTTGGGTGCAACAGTCCCTTCAAGGGTGGTAATTGTGCTTGCTGATGCCTCTGTTAAATCTGGCATCGTGTCACCTCAAATAGCACATCATGGGTAATCTGTACCCTGAGGAGGGATTTGTGCCCGTCTTTTTCGTTATGGGGCTTTTTGTGAGAAGAGTGAAAGGTGGTGGACATTGCCTATGGGAAGAGCCTCTCCAAAACACCCCTTTGGGTGCTTCTGCTCTCTAGATTGCTGCTCAGCCTTACGGGTGTTCCTATTTATTGCTAAGCAGTTTTTACTAAGTAGACAATGCCTTGGGGCACCAACCTTATGTCTGACCATAGTTATTACCTCTTCTCTCCTTATTGGTTACTGCTGCTTCTGTTAGCGTTTGCCCTGTAAATATGTGGAGGTTTACCAATGCAAGACAACATGCTGTGCAACTGGAAAGGTGTTTGTAAGAAACAGAGATGTAGCTATGCTCTAGGGTGGCTGAACTCTTCTTTCCGGACTGAAGGGACCATCCAGCTCATTAGCAAAACCTCGTTAAAGACGCCCTTGCTTCTTTCTGGTAGTGCTAAAGGGAGAGACTGTTCAGGAAGATACCGTAATCTCCTGCCTGATGTCGATCTGCGCAGCTGTGAGAGGAAATAAATGCAGTAAAGGTGATCTCTGGCAAACCATTTACTCATAAATGGGGCTCCAGCTCTTGGAGTTGTTGGGGGTTAATTAAGGAGCGTTTATGTCCAGAGTAACTGTGTTAGTAATTGCACCTGATGCTCTTACTCAAGCAGTTGTTCGTGTCATGATCTGTGATAGCTCTCAGATCTGGGTTGCTCCATTTGGGAGTCAAATTCGTAATTAAAGGACACATGTCTATCATTATGCAGTGAGGAACCAGCGCTTGATGGGGGAAGGAAAGCGGGCGTTCTTGGCTAGCCCCTCTTCTAAAATTTTATGGCTCCTGAGGCCAGATGAAGACGGTGGTTTGGATGCCCTAACACACACTGGGGTTTAGCCCGTGGAGGTGACTGTAGTAATTATTCTGGACACAACTGAGGTCTATGATATCTGAAAATCATTAAAAAAAAAAAAAAGTAAATGCGGAAGTTTAACTTTTCCAGGTCTTTATGAGCGTAGGGGCTTTTTTTGCTTGCTTGATTTTTTTCACAGTTTTGAAATTGTAGTTGGGTTTAAGCAGCTCTCTTGCACAGCTGATTTTCAAGTGAAAACTGTTCCGTTTGAGATCTTTGGGCCGGCTCCATTTTTAAACTTTATTTAAAGCTGGTTTCTTTTTACTGGCTTACCTGACTGGATTCTTTAAGAATCGCTGCAGCGTGCTTATCGTGTAACTCTTCTGAAACTTTCAAGAAGCCAGTGCTGCTGCTGTTTAATGACGTGTATTTTTTGGAAGATTTTGTAAGAGCAAAGGTGCCAGGTGGTACCACTTTAATGTTTTTTATTTTCACTTCTGGCAGTCTTTGCATTGACTAATGCTTGTGTGAAACCCTTCTGTGCTGTCGTTAGTTTTGGTGAGGAGCCCTTAGACAAACACAAAGTCCCAGCAGTGAGAAGGAATAAAAGGAGCTGTGGATGCAAAAAAACCCCAGACATTCCCAGTGATTTTTCTTCCCTTCCTTCTAGGCATTTGCTCAAGAGCCTGTTAGTAATTCGTTCACCAGTCCATGCCTATGTGAGGATAGAAAAATGAAATCTTCTCAAAGCTCTTTGCGTTAACAATTGTTTACTTTCCCGTAAAAAGTGACACAGAGCAGTGAAACAAACCCTCTGAGGTAGGTGGCCGCTAGTCATACAGTTGCGGTGGAGCCAACTCACTCCAGAAGTGGGATGGAACATGCACCAAGGAGCTGGAGCTGCTCGAGTGCTGCTGAGCAGTTCCTTCTTGTGTTAAATACTGAAATTTGTATGAGAGTTTCCTAAACGGGCTGCCAGAACAGGTTGTAAATGATGCTGATGTCTTTTGAGACCAGCACGTAACAATGTGTTCTGGTCATGTCCTTGTATTATCTGGAGCTGATAAAATCAAGGATTATAAATTGTTCTGCAGGCTGTTACTATCCATACCAAATGATTTCTTGATACTTCAAAAAAGAAAACTAATGCACAATTAAGAAAATGCCACTGCTGTCTGTTGTGCAAACCCCCTTGTAATATCAGCAGCTACAGTGAGTAAGTCTATTTTACTACAGAATTACGTATGTTAATTGATGGTTAAATTTAATTCATTTTAATATATTTTTTATGTAAACCCACAGAATGGCTGAAGTAGAGGGAAGAGCATTCTGGGTCAAATGTTCTTTACTTATGCTCACGCTCTATTTTTTAATATATTTAGCTGCAGAAACAGTAGCACACTTTTAAAATAAACTTTGCCTGGCACTATGAGAGAAGGGAAGAGGATTTTGAAGAGGCGTTTACATTTTTTCCAAGAAATGACTCAGCAATTTGCATTTGCAAGGGAGCAATTGGCGTTTTTCTAAATAAGCCATCACTTTCAAAGTTGATTTGTTCCAAGGAAAGGAGCTGAAATTAGTTACTGACATGCAATAATTCATTTCTTATTTTTACCAACAGTAATTAAATTGCCCGGAACTGTTGTCATTTAACAGCCTATTAATTGACTAATGTGCATTACTTGCACACAGGCTATAGGTAAAATCCAGAGATTAAGAAAGGAAGAAAGGAAGAGAAGAAAAACCTCCCTGATTTTCATGACCATCATAGATGAATGATTAATTTATTTCATAACGGAGTGTAGTTTTTGCAGACGCTAATAGGTCAGATTTTAAATAGGCAGTTTCATCAGCAGTAGCCCTAAAGAAGGAAGTGGTTGTCAACTATTAATTCTTTGGAGAGGAGCAAAATGCCTTATTGGCTGTGTTTCCTTTCAACCATGTGAAGATTATATAGCTCTTCCTTCCTTAACAGTCAATTATTTCTGTTTGGAACAGTATTTTAATCATAAAATTCTTTCTTCTAATCATATCACGGGCCAAACATTCTGATATTTTCCTCCTTTTGTTCCACCAACATCGAAAGAAACTTTGTCATGTGTATCCAAAAGCGGATATAGGCAAGTTCAGCAGCTTTGATTTTGTCCAGTCAAATATGATACATTCCAGTGCTGCATTAGTGGCCTGTATGGGGAAAAAAAAAATCAATGAGGTCAACATCCAGGTCCCAGCTGAGAATAACCCACTTCATAAAAATAAACTAAGAAGTTCCCCATCATCACAGTAAACTCTAATTTATAGTGTTGCAGTCTCCTAACAGAGTCCATGGATTTGTGAATAAACAGGGAAAAAAAGGTCTGGTTTTTAAAGGGAGAGACACAAGATGGGATTTTCTACATCATCTAACCATTGAGAGACTAATAACAAGAATGTCTTCTGTGAAACTGGGAATCATCAGCTGGAAGACGTGAGGAGGGCATTGAATTGGATGTATTAGCTGCCTAAATGCGAGAAAAATATGGAAATTCAGTCAGTGAAGTAGCAGTTAAGATATAGGAGAACATATTAAAGCCATTCATATAAGGCTTCTGGGAGGATCAAGGGGAATGGAGTAGCTCCAGGACACAGGGCTGAAGAGACCTTCTGAATTACTCAGTTCATACACCATGCCTGGGAACTTTTGGGCCAAATGCAGGAGTCAAAAGCACCCACGTCTCCATCTGCTTGGCTTTCTTTGCAAGCCTGTGATGAAAACCAGGCACTGCTGTGTGCTGGTTTTCCTCATTTAAGACACAGCAGATGAACTGGGCTCTGCAAATGCTCATTTTTCTCTGTTGACTGGAAAGGGAACCTGCATCACATAGACACCTCCACTGCAGGTCTGTGAAGTTAGAGATGATGAGTCCTATCACAGAAATGGTGAAGTCCCCAGATATGACATGTAACCATTCTTAAATGTCACCAAACCTGCACCAGGCCCTAAATACAGATGTGTTTTATCGGTCACCATCATTCATGTTGGCCAAAAGCAGACCACAGGTAAAGTGACACCTTCGAGATCCTGTGGCCCTGGTGCCCAGCGAAGCAAGAGCATGGAGCGCACAGCCAGACTCCCCAGCCTTCACAGGTGCAACTTCATGTAAGGCCATAACATCCTTGGTTTTATTTCAATAAAACAGTAATTTAGACAATAACTAAGTATGTCTGGAAGAATATATGGGAAGGCTATGAAACTATTAATAACATTTGGACACCTCCTGCTCTGTTTTAATGCATCACAAGTTAGCATGGTATCGATTCAATATCAAAGATCTCAGAAACAAGCCTCTTACCAATATCTAGGATCCGACATTGTAATTGAACTAGAAAATGTTAGATTTCCAGCATTACTGCTGAGAATTCTTCCCAATAAATGTGTGTTTTCCACTGGGGCTGAAATCACTGCAAGTGCTAGTTTTAATTTTTTTCATTTTTCTATTTTTCCTATCATAGCGATTCGTTTTCTCCCCTCTGTGTGTAAAATAAACATAATGGGTCCAACGCTTGGATTTTACTGTCTTGTGGGAGGATCATTTGAGATGCTCGGTTTAGATAATTAAATCTTTTGTGGAAAGATTAAATTTTGGAGGAAAGAAAAGAGGTGAACTTGGAAAATATTGTGTAGGGAAAAAAAGAGCCAGTAGGAATTGTGGGCAGTAGAAGCCTTTGTCAGCGTGTGAGGAAAAAGGAGAAAGAATGGAATAGAAAAGGGAGCCATGGTTATGACATCAAAGCACAGGGAAGAAAAAAAGTTCATGCTTAAGGGAGACACGAAGTAGTGCGAAGGCAGGCAGTGACAAGAAGAATGGCTGGGTACTTGGCCTCTTAATTTTGATAGGTGCTGGCATTCCCATGCACAGCAATTCCATTATACATGCCTCCTCATTCCAGGCTCTCCCTCAGATTTTCATACTCCTTTTATCAATCATCTTCTATCTTACAGATTTTAACCTCAAGAGTTCGTCGGTGAACACTGAAGAAATGCGGAATACACCTTTTTTTAGATTTTCCTTGTTAGGTCTAGGAGCAGAAGCCTGGTTTCTTTCAGGAGACAAGATCATAAAGGGAAGCCAGAAGTTTTTTGTTTTGGTTTGGTTTTTTTTGTTTTAACATGGGCTTTTTTAGGTGCTATTTGTTGTTAATTTGTGCTGTGCACCTCCCTTTCCTCTCAGTAATGTCGTTCTTTCTCATAACAACAGATCCTGGTAAGTGGCCTCAGCCCCAGCATCCTGCAAGGTCGAAGCACACTGTCATTAGCAGATGATGCAGCTCTGTAGAAGGGACATTGTAGTTACTAGAATGTTGGGAATATCACTGCTGTTGTAGCAGCACCTTCTGCAAGTTCTGTTGGTATATTTATGCAAAGACTGTCAAAACTGCCTTTTTTTCTGCTGGTTCTAGTTTGTGCAGTTCCAGCTGCACCCATGCTGGACGTGGCGTGGACGCATGTGCCTCCCTGCTGGATTTCCAGAGTGCCTGGATTTTCTTTATCCAAAGTGCTGCTGTTGTTCTGGCGAGAGTCTGCTCTGTGTGAGAAGCTGCTTCTGCAGAGTGCACAAAGGCGTGTTTCTGGTAGGAAGCCAACAGTTAGTTCTTCCTTATCTATAAATGGTTCATCACATACGTAGTTAACGCCAAGTGGCTGAATAGCCACAGCTATAAATAACTTGTAGTTTCATGTATTTTGTTCTTCAATTGGTTTTGTTTTTTTTTTTTTAGCTAATTACGTGTAACAAATAGAACATGTCAAATGTAGATAACCTAGAAGTTATTTATCCTCTTTCTTATTCATCCTAGATGGCTTTTAACCAAGAACATACATCCACAAAATATGCCTGCAAACCACAAGTGGCAAAATCCAAACCTGGGAGGACACATGATCTACTTTAGAACCAACATTTAGTAACTAGCAAGGAGGAAATGTCACTGACTTCTCATAGCTCTGTTGCACAGTTATCAAAACATCAAAATCTGAAGAACTTCCAAGCCTCTCATAACTTCCAAACAAGTACAGTCCAAAATACATTTTAATCTTTCTGATCAATTGGGCCACAGAAGAAAAAGGAATTTCAGTCATTTAAGTCCAGTAACATTTTGTCCTGGACCAAAGGTAGAAAGAAGATACAGACATTATAAATTGTCTGGATCAGAAGTAGTTCCTCAAACCATATGATGTATCATCAGGCTCTTTGGTTCTTCATAAAGGTGTGGAGATAATCTACTGTCTTGTTAGACTGGCCAAATCTGACTAACCCCATGCGACAGCACTGCAGGTCTGCACACGTCTGAGGAGCACGAAGGCAAGTACCCACAAATCTTTCAGGAATAACCCTTAGAAAAGATGACAGCATCATGAGAAAATCATTAAAATAAGATTTAGGTTGGCTAATGTCACAGAAATGTCAGTTTTAGAAGTAGCTTCTCCTATTCATGTGCGCACTTCTGCTCTGTCCTGTCAGGGGGCTTGACTACCTGTCCATTCCCATTCCAGACTGAAACAGGAGGGTTTAGATAAATGGAGAAACATGACCTGGAATTTTCTGTTGATAGATCTGAATGTTCTGTTCTTTAAATTGTAGAAAAGCTATTCTATAATGATTCTGGAATTTTGCATTATGTTTGGCCAAGTAGCGGTAATTAATCAGCGCTGCCAACGTTTACATCTAGTTTCTCCTCTACTGATGAGACATAATGCCAATGCAGATGTTTTCTGGGGGAAGTTCCTCTGCATGAGAATTTGTACCTGTAGCTGTTGTTCCAGTGATTAAATAGTTCCTTGAGCCCATAATATCATCATGAGTTCATGTGGTGCTCAGACAGGATTCCTGTTATTGCAGGCATGGTCCGAGGGGCTGCTGTTTCCCTTTAAACTGGGGTGGGGGGAGTGTTACTTACCGCACAAGTTTCCCATTGCCAGTGTCTGAAACTCACACGGTCATAAACCAACAAAGGGAGAAAAGAGAACACATAACATGGGATTCAGAAATAATTCATGATGATTTAGTTTAATTTGAGTTACTATAACCCTAAAGCTCCATTAAAAGCTAAAATGAATGCTATTTCCTCCTGAGAGCTGGGAACAATCTGCTAACTTTTGCCAAGATGAGAGCTATTATGATGTACAACATGAATGCATATAAATTACAAGGTTTATATGTGCTGTTTTCCCTAATGTTATCTTTGACTGGCGTGTCAAATTAAAAGCAAGGTGGGGGGGAGAGAAACCTGCATCAGATTAAGAAACATGTAAGGAAATGGATTTTCTAACTACAAAACACAAGACCTTCACACTTCAAACAATCCAAACAGGTTTTCTTTTAATGATTAGGTTTCACTTTTTTCCCCTTTCTACTGGAGGTGCAGGGAGAACTACAGGAGCGTTTGGAAATAGTTCAGTAAGCTGGGTATCTCCTGTTTTCACAACTCCAGGAACACAGGGGATGTTTCAGGTTTCCTACTGGTAATGTTTGGTGCAAGGAATACCAGAAAATTAAACAGGTCGAAAATTCCTGATTGGAAACCCATGTAGAAAACTAAAGAAAATTTCCTGTCTCAGGACATGACACCGAGCTTGGCCTGAGCACGGAACAGCACTTGCAGCCTTTTGCAGGTAAACAAATAGGAAGTGGCTTTCCATTAAGGAAGACAGATGCTGCAGAGAGTCTGGGTCTCCCCAGAGCAGCTGCTCTATCTAAGATCCAAATAGGTCATTTAAGCCCTTATCCCACATTGAGAACTATTGGGTCAGAATGTGCCTGTCCAGGGATTAAGTCGTGACCTGATAAAAGTGAAAAACTGGGATTTTTATATATACTTAAAGCATGTTTTCAGAACATGAATATTTCAGAGGAAATTTTTTTCCCACCTCACTCTTTATATTTGATACAAAGAGCTTCAACTTCTGCTCGTTTCAATTCGGGTGATTTTTGCTTCTGTTGTTCAGCTCTTTTTTCATTCAGATAGTTTAATTTACCTGCTCTCTTATACACACAGCTACTGTGTCTATGGATAGCAGAATGTTTTTCTATATGTCAGATGAGGTTTTTAAAAGTATTATACTCTGCAGGCACGCAGGGGATGATGTTTAAACATAGCTTTCTCCTGCCTAGGCTCCCAGTCAATTGGATTTTGAATCTCCTATGAGGTAAAAAAATTGATTATGGAACGTTTAGGATGGGGTTTGGAACATAACTGCATAGCTAGCGATTGAGGTGCATTACCAGATGCATCATGAAGCAACTGGGTCTGGGATGTCCTTTTAAGGAGATTATTGGGTAGGGAACAGCTTAACGTTTCTAGCTTTGTGTTGAATATTTTGAACAGGGAAGGATATTGCTGTAGAGGTCTACTTGACAGGAGTAGGTTCCTTTCCCTCTGACAGAAGCTGGAAAACTCATCGACGTGTAGTTGAAAAGGCAACGAGTGGCCAGCAAGCGAGGAGCAGTCGGGGATGGATGGGCAGTGCCAGGCTCAAGGCTTACCTTTTGTCTCAGCAGTGAGCTGGGGCAGCTGCTACTGCTGGGGAGGAAGGTGGGGGGACTGTCCTTCACTGCGTGGCCTCACCCCGCACGCCTTCCCTGCCAGTGGCAGGAGAAGGGGGTTTAGTGTCTCAATCCTCTGGTACAGTCTGTGGGGTCACTGCTGTGTTTTGTCAGCCTATCCCGGGCCGCTCGCTGCTCCAGGAAGGAGGGGGTTAGAGACAGCGCTTCCCTTCACTGCAGCTTTTGGCAACAGTGGCCCATCCACAGTTAACGGCAACTCAAATGCCAACAGGAGCGAAAATGCGCTTTTATCCGTACTGTGAGCTTTGTAGGATGTCTCAGAGTTGTTCAGTGTTGGGGTTAAGAAAAAGCTGGGTCGAAGTTGTAGTTTTACCTATTTTCCTGCGCTGTCACTTACACTTTAGCCCTTTTCCTACTGACAAAAGTGTGAATTTATATTCCTTGCAGCTTTGGCCCTTCTCTATTCATACTCGAACCAACTTCTAATGGTCTCAGTGATTCAGAAACATTTTCCAAGTCTGTTAGTTTCATAAGTGCATTATTCCAATTGCAAAGTCATCGACATCAGTTCTATGACTGCTTTTTTCTCCTATGTAGCTTCGAGTTCACTCTTTTATTGCTGAAAAACCCTAGTATTTTTATTCCTGTCCTAAATCTGGCTGCTTCCAAATCCCTGGGGTTCCAAGTCAATACGTTTGGTAATGATTTCATGCAAAGGAAAAGGAAAAGAAGCCAATTTGAGTTTTTTCATTGTTGTGATAAATGCAGATCTGAACTTTCAGCTGGTATTGGCTTCAAAAAATAAAGTAACTGGCTTTGCTGGGTGACACTCTGGTCTGAGGAGCAACCCGTGTCATGAGGAGTACTGTGATACTCCATTTTCTTTGTTTATATTTCAGTGCTCTTGTGATTTATCCTCCACACCTGAAAGCAAAAGAGATGCAGGGATAAAACTGAAATGGGGGGCTGCTTCATACCCGAGATGAGGGTGAGGCCAGGTATTTGAACAGAGTTTGCTGCCATCTGACAAGAGGCACTGATAAAACCCCAGAGAGGAAGGCTGTGCCCCTCCAGAGGGTGCAGAGGTACACGTGATTGAAAGGCAGTTGAAATTAACCATCAGAAATTCAGGTTTTAAAGAAATTAATGTTTTCTGTGGAAGACACCAAATTGTATCAGGGGTTTCTGTCAGGAGACGTTTTGTTCACATGCAGAGTGCGGTAAACCCTCAAGCAGAGCTACTGGAGTCCCTGAATTTGGTGTGATGCTCTTTTTTTTTACACTCTTTCTTGATGTGACTGTATTCTTCTTAAGGCAGGCAATTTCAAAGCCTTTCTCATCTTCCCCTTTCCTTTTCTTATACCTTGTAATTTAAAACATGGGATCAGGTTTTGCTTTCTCTGGAGTTCCTGCATCTTTATACCTGTGCCCATGAGAACTGAACAGAACACGGACGCAGCCGTGAAACCAAAAAGAAAAAACCCAAGCAAAAACTCCTAAACTTCAGCACCACCCGTCCAGAAACTGCGGGTGGCCGTTTTCTGAATTGGGAGCCTCCCAGTCTGTTGTAAAACGGTGTATCTGGACACGCTGGTTTTGGGGCAGAGCTCCCAGTGAGCCCTTGAAGCTCTCAGCCAGTCTTCCATTGAGTGCTCGCTGCCGTAGCCCAGTCGGCAGTGGTCTGGCCCAGCAGCCAGCCCGTGTGTCTTCTGCGTGGTGATGCAGTCACACAGAAGTGACATTAATGTAGATGTTCTTAAGTAATAATGTAATTCCGAGTCGTGTCCTCAGAGGATGAACGGTACTGAAAAGCAGTATATGGATGCTAAATTGAGCACTAAATTGAAGGCTTAAAAATGAGGAAGCTAGTAAAAAAGATGTTAAGGTGAAAAGTGAGGAAATTAAAGTGTTGCAGCTCAGCATGGGGGCTACTTAAACATCCCATAAAATGAGTAATAAATGAGTACCCCTAGGAAAAAAAAGAGCAACTCAAAGAGTGGGATTGCAAATTAATAGGTGTAGGTGAAGGCAAAATTCTGGAAACGCTGAACGTGTCTCTGTACAGGAAGGGAAGAACTCAGCATATGAAGAGGATTATAATTAATGGCAGGTAAATAGGAGACAGAAATCTGGGGATACTAAAAGGCATTTTGCAAAGCAAACAGCCGAAAGCATATAAACAAATAAGACAGACTTGTTTAAAGGTACAAAGCGCAGGAAGCGGCTGAGGCAGACAGCAGAGTCAGCTAAAGGACAGGCACTGGGAACCAGCTGTGCCGTCCCTCTCCTGGCCCTGCTCCTTCCTGGCCTGGCCGCCCTCGCTTTCAATATTTCTGTCTTGCCATGAGCCTTCTCATGCAATTTCAGTTTTGGTTTTTTGGGTTTTTTTTCCTATTTTTCTCTGGTCTGTGGACTTCCCTCCATCACTGGGCACAGTCTATGGCCTGTGTTTCCAACTGTCCCCTGGAGAAAGGGATATTTCCCCAGGATTATTTAAGTCTAGCAGCATTTTGAAAATGGAATGCCTGTAAATTCCCAGACCCAAAAGATCCGTAGGGAATTTAATCTCTATAAATGTTGTGTCAATATTTTCTTTCACCTCTTTTGTGGCTTATATTGCAATGATTGAAATGTGGGAGCATATGGTATAACATAAGATATTAAAATGATAAAGAATACACAAAGCATCCCTGCAACAGCTTTGTGCATCTGCTTCAGCATGTTGGCTAAATTCCAATATGGGTTATTAGATTCCTAAATTCCCTACTCTTTAATTGTCTCTGTGATTGGGTCGAATCGCATCTATTCTAGTGTCCTGTGCATCTGTGCCTCAGTTTCCCAGCTGTACCATCCTCTGATTAAAGAGCTGATTTAAGATTAACCCTCGAGCCCAATTGCTAAATCTTGCTGTACCAGAACGGTCCTTGAGAACGAATTGTCTTTTCAGCCCTGCTTTTGGGTTGCTGGGATGCTGCTGGTGTCTCTGGAGGGCTGAAGCGGGTATTTCTCTCACCTTTTTGAAGTGCCCTGACCCCGAAACAGCAGTAGCGCTGCATGCGTTTGAAGAGTAAGACCCTCTGATGCAGTATGCCATCTTAAATAATGTGTTGCTGGCAGCTCATTCCTCTCTAAGCACCGTTTTATACGGTGAATGTTCACCAAATTTTAGTATTGCAAAATAATTTGTGAAATGTGGAGGGGAAAGAATTGTAAGATTATGGTGTGCAGCCTAATATTTTTCTGGTTCGTTCTCTGAATCATTTGAGAGTGTTTGGTGTTTAGTAAGTAGAACGGTGCCTTTAAGTGCTTTCTTTTGCCTTAAGCTCTTAAGATATTACTCAGGCACTGGAAGTAGTGGAAAACCACCGGTTAACAAAGAAAACTGATTTTCAGATGAGGTAACCACTCTATTATATAGGGTTTTATTCTGTATTACGCTCTGTTTAACAATAGAGACAGATCTGGGGATGAATGAAGGGAAGTTGTTGGTTAGAGCAGATGATGATGGATCTCCTTGTGTAGTCGTGAAAATGACATATAGAATCCTTTCTCTTGTACAGGAGGAAAAATAAGCTGTGGTTTTGAAACATAGCTTCAGGGAATGGCTGGTTGGTCAAAAAACTGCTGAAAAAAAGGTAAGGATATGTGCCAACAGTAACTGCCTGTGTTTGTTTTACTTTCAGTTAAAAGTCAATTTAAATTGGGAAAGTAGAAATTTACGTAATTGGGGATTTTTGATAGTGTATGAAGCTAAACCTTTAGAATTTCCACAGGACTTGAGAGATGGGGGGATTTTTTTTATGATAAAGCATGTATTTTAATGGTTTGAGATAATAAGTCTAATAACGTCTATGTATATATGTGTGTGTGTGTGTATACATGATATTCAGGCAAGGTGAGAGTAGGAGGAAGAGAACTTCCAATAACTTGGCAGTGATACAAAACCAAACAGTAATCAGAGTGAGTTAAAATTCCTCCACAGGAAATGTAGAGAGCCAAACCCTGCTCCCTGTGCACCACTGAGTAACCACACTGCGCTCTGGGGAGTCCTGGGGGCAAAAGATCTTCCCCCCCAGATGTTCCACAGCTGCAGCAGGGGAGCAGAAGGGGCTGCTGGGCTGGGGAGAGCGTGGTTGCGTGGGGAGAGTGTTCGGCCGAGATTTGCAAAGCTGCAGAAGGGAAACGCTCAAGTCCATTAACTGGCATTCCAACCAAGGTGACCTGGAAAGTCTCAAGCTATTTTATATATCTGCTGGGTTTTTTTTCCTCTTTTGTGGAGAAAAGAACTCAGAGCTGCGATGTGGCTGGGGTGGTCAGGAGGTAATGTGCCCAGCCTGAACAGAGTTGGTAATATCCCAAACATTGATTATTTTTTTTTTTTTTCCTAAACAGATACAGCTCACTAGAAAGCTGGAGGCCAGACTTCACATTTTTATTTGCATCCGACCTTCCCCTGAATCAGGAGTGTTTGAAAATAGATCACTGTTCCATCCTCAGTCATACCAGAGAAAACGCTTAGTTGTGCACTTTTAATGGAGATGTTTAGCTAAGGCATCTTATGTCGTGCTGTAGGATAGTTAGACCTTCCCTCTTCCTTCTCTTACCTCCTGCGTTACCTCTACCACAGACCAGACAACACCAAACACCCGTGACGGAAATGTATCTTCTTAGGTTATACAAACCTCATGAGTGTGACAAAGCTTAAAATAACTGCTGTTAAAAGAAAAAAACATTTTTGGGAAGCACTTTATTTCCTTGGCTCTTGTTTCTCATGCGTTGATGGTTATAGCTATTAACAAATCGCTGCAGTATTTCTTCTGTGTATCAAATTTATGGGCTTGAAAATCCTCATAGAGCTAATCAGTTCTGAGCTGTAACAAATCTCGATGGAGGGGAGAAAAAAATGTTGGTCAAAATAAGGGTGGTGAAGGAAATAGGTGACTGAAGAGTGTCCTGGAGAAGAAAGCACAGCGTTAGAGGCAGGCCATGGGAGTTGTGCTTCATGTTTCATCTCTTGTGCTGCTTCTTGAAACTGTCTGTCTTGTTCAGAAAAGCAAATTTGTTGTCTCCTGCCCTGTGAGGACTGTGTGTGTGCTCAGGCTGATGGGAGCAGCTCAGCCCGTGAGCTCTGGTTCTCCTCCAGCAGCAATTGCCAAGTCACACTGGTCTGTTCACAGCCTGAAGAGTGCCTGTGCTCGGCAATGCCAGCTGTGGGGAAAGGAGCCGCAATTCTGCAGCTTGTCCCAGGCACCCTGCAAGTCTGTGATGAATCAATGCTTGATTCTCATGCTAAACTTGCAGCAGAGCAGTTCAGAGACTTTTTAAAGCCCAGTGTGTGAGGCGAGGCTCCAGAAGCCTTCAGGCACCTACGTAAGGTTGGGCTCTCCAAGATGTAAAGCATCTGCAGTTCACCTTCCACTGGCTGCCTTTCGTCATCGCTCCTGTTGGGCCACAGGTCCTCAGTGTCTCGGAAACTCACACTTCAACTCAGGTCAAAACTGTCGACTGTGAAGAAAACCAAACACTTGTAAGCATTCTGCGTGCTTTGTGTTACCTGCTCACTCCATTCGCTATCTCTCATCATGGGAGCAAATGAACTTCTCCAGCTTGAGGTTTCTTCCCTCTTTCTTGATCCCTCCTCCCGTTACACTTCCCAGGAGAGCTAAGAGCAGCCTGACCTCTGTGAGGAGGAGCACCATGGATCAAACACTGCAGAATGAGATCCAGGAGACTGCACACGATGTGGGAAACAGCCATAGCTTTTGACACTTTCTGGCATACTAGGAGACCCATCTGGAACTCACCAATCACTGGATGTTGGCGAGGTTTGGCTGCTCTCTGCCTTCCTGGTGTTTCCCTGCTCACACGCTGTGGGCCCTGTAGCTACAAACATGAGGGTACTTGTGGGATCCCGGAGTCATATGGTCAAATGTTCAAAAATAAGCACATTTGCGTCAATGCTGCTAATGCTTTTCTGCAGATTCCAAAACCATTTTTCAGCCTTATACTGGAAAAAGTTCTGATAATTTATGTTACCCAGATGTTTTAAAATTCAACAGCTTTCACTACCCATAAATTTAATGGCATTAAACACCTGCTGGCTCAAAGTAGCAGTTCTTGCCAAAAAGAAAAGCAGGAGCAGAGAGATACACTACTAATGTGCTCTCTTCCTTCCCATCAGAGCTGAGGCTCTGAGCTGAAGCCCAGCACAGCATTACCCCATGCAGAGCAAGTTTTTCTGCCTCTCTCCTTCAGAGCAGGACTCACAACAGTCCTAGCCTGCCAGATAATAAAAAATGTGGTGGAAAAAAAAAAAAAGAAAAATAATTTTGGAAGGTTAGGAAGAAAGCTTTTTTCAGGCCTTTACTGAAACTCAAAAAAGTCTGATTGTGGAAAACCATGGAGAAATCTGTAATGAAACGTCAAAGCCTGGGGGCTCTTGGCAGGGGTAAAGGAGCACAGGTCTGTGACAGACAGTGGCACTTACACCGCCCTGAAAGACCTGGGCTGTCAGAGGAGCGTGAAGGATCCGACTGCAGCAAACAGGTATCGTGGTGGTGACAAGCTTCAAAAGGAGAGGATTTAAAATCTGTGGAGAAACTCATGAAGGGAAGGCTGAAGGGAAAAGTGAAATGCTTAACCACTTCAGTGAGGTTGGAAGTCACATACGAGTACAGTTTTAGAAGGAAGACCGATGCTCTGAAACCAGAGGAAATAACGATTTAGAGAGTTGAACAGGCTCGGCCAAATGTAGCACGTAAAGTTTCAGTGACATCCTCGCAAACAAAATCTTCAGCAGGGTGTCACCAGGTTTACAAGCCCTTTATTTCTCATTAATGAGCATTTGACTGGATGTTGTTTCTAGCATAGTTGCTGGAAAGGGAAAAAGCATAAACAGTGATTCATAGAGAGGCGAGTGTCGTCAGATTGTGTGGGTGAGTTGCTGATGGAGAGATGAGGAGGAGGACTGTGATGCGGGTGAGGGAAGGGCAGCAGGCTGCTGCCTCCTCCATGAGGGCTTCGGGGGCTGGCAGCAGGGAGGTAGAGCACGTTTTTGGAACAACTTTTGTAGGTGTTGCTGTGGTATTGTGAGGAATGACCTCAGGGATGGGCTGTGTTTACAAGATGGCATGAATAAATAAATCTGAACAGAATATTTGAAGTTGGAGTTTCTGACAGAAAAAGCCGATCATCTCTCTGACTGCCATGAGACTGTAGCAGTCAAAAAACTGTGTGTTTCAGCCCCTGCCAGCAGCTCGGAGTGTGATCAGCACCTTCTCCCAGCAGGGAGTAGCGTGTAGAGCCAGGGGGCTGCTCTCATCCACTCAGCCCCTGCAGAAGAAACCGAACCGAAACAGCCCGCTTTTACGAGCAGCTGATCAACACGTCAGCAGGAACACACACCTCAAACAAGCAATTTATGTGATTGAGTTCTTTCAATGTAGCTTATGGTGGTCTGTGCCCGTATGCGGTATCTAGTTTGATTTGTGTACGGGAATAGTCTTGAGGTTTCATTTCAAGAAGCACCTTTCAGGTAGAAGCAATAATAAGAATAATAATGTTTCACAAATAGGAGGCAGTTTATGTTCTGCTCTTGGGAACAACCCAATAATGTACCTCGAACTCCAAAGGGAAATGTATTGTTAATGGAAAAATTGTCTCCATCCTCTCTTTCTATTTAAGGCAGCCTTTGCTGCCAGTTTATCATGAGCACATAAAGGTCTCATGCCACACGGATTAGACGGTGTGAAAGCAAGAGAGCAGCAAGAGCTCCAGATGTTCATTAGTGGAGCGGCTCTTGGAAAAGGCACGGAGGAACTTCAGCTGTTCTGTTCCCTCCAAGATTTCCAGTCATTAGAGAGTTTTCAAGGGACTCATATCAGCAGATTTTATTGTGTTTTATAAAATCTTTCCTTTTGAACGCTGTGGGCTGAGTTTGCCACTGGCAGCAGATAAAGGGGTCACTGCAGTTGTACCACTTAGGTTGTGCTGAATTTAGCCGCTGCTGTTTGCTGTACGTACTGCAAAGGCCACTCAGGTGCAATGACAGATGGGGCCTTAAAACTTTATTGCCCGGTATCTAGAAACGTAAGTAATAGTCAATTTTGCATTGCCTTAGCATTTTTAAAAGTAAATTGGGTTTTTGGATTGTATTTCATTGTTACATTTTTAGTAAAGTGTAACAGGCACCAGCATTAAAGCCACATTTACAGGATTAGATTTTCCACTTAGATAAAGAAAAGCAATTTTTTTCCTCCAAACTACTGTGAAAGTTCAGTCACTTTGGTGGTCATTTCCTTTCCATTTTCAAATTGCTGCCTGAAGTGAGTGAAGCTGTTACTTGTAAAGCCGTGGAGACAAAAAATTTTGTCTTGATGTTTGTGTATGTAGTCCTCAGATACAAACTCTTCCAGAAATGGGAAGAATTTGGATATTATTCTTGTTTCTTAAAAGCAGCCTTAAGTATATATGCATATAGAGGGAGAGAGACATATCCCTAGAACAAAAATACAGCATTTTCATAACATTGTAAGTCCCAATGCTAAATATTGCTAGAGCTGTTCTTAAATACTGTTCTCTAAAGCAAATAATCAGGCAGGTACTGACAGGACAGAAGGTGATTTTTGACTTCATGAAGCTCCTGCCTCTTCTGGGTTTACAACTGAAAAAACTACCACCAAACCAGCCCCAGCCTCTCCTTTTCAACTAAAACACAGAGTTTCTTACGGAATTAAGAGCCATATATCAGGCTTTCTAATTTTCCTTCAGAAAGGTTTCTAACACAGTCTAAAACATGATCTTCTGTTACAAAAAACAACAGCCACTTTTTGTTCATTGTATGGGAATACACAGTACAGAGGCACAACCGTTCCTCGGTCTTTGTTGTCACAGGTGATGATGCCGCTGTTTGAGGCCAAATTCAGTCCTTGATTACAATAAGAGACGGGAGTATGTGCCTTTGGGGGAAAAAAGTGTTTTGGATTTCTCAAAACTTTTTGACTAGGCTTCTCTTTCATCGTGTGCGTGTATTAAAAAAAACAAGACAGCTCAGCTACGATAGGAAGCCAGACAAAATACATTGGGCTGTATCCTGACACAATTTCACTCAAAACAATTGCACTGAAGCACATTTGTGTTGGTAGAAGACGTCGGCCATACCAGTGCTCTTCCTACCGAGTTCCCAGCCTCCGTCAGGGCAGATCAACCCCACACTTCTCACAGTGTAGTGGAATCCCAGTCCTGACAAGAAAGCGTATGTGTACCTTTGAACGTACAGACTTGGAGCTTAATTGATAGCGGCGTTATTGCAGATTATTTCCTGATTAGCTATATATGTTTATACTGATAAATAGAATGAGGCTTCATGGGACTGATCCCTAGTTTCAAGACTTGTGGAACCGTGACATGGTTTAATGCTAAGTAGAACTCTCAAATTAGTTGTCACTGTAAGACTTTCACTTCCCTTATTTTGAAACCTGAAAGATACCGATTATTGCACCTAACCCAATGCCAAGTCCATTTAGTGCTAGGTCCGGTGTTCAGCTTTTGGGCAGCAGCAGCACCAACTGGCGTCCAAATTCCTGGGTTAACCACCTGTTGTCTTTATGCAGTTCCTGGGAAACGAGGAGTTCCTCCAAAAGGCAGAAGAAAAGCAACAGGAGGGAGAACTGCGGTGAACCAGGACAAAATCCTCATGGAAGGATTGGTTTTAACTCCCATCACTTTACAGAGCTGATTTGCCAGTATCACCTCTACAGGAGTCTCTAGCTGGCACCCTTCCGAGAGCAGGGCCTGAAGGGAGCTTCTTCCACAGGTCTGAGCTGGATGCCTCTTGTAAAGCATAGCCAGCAGGTAAAAGGAACCTTTTGTGAATTAGCCTTGTCATTCCTATTCTCACCCAGGTGCAAAGGCTCTGTAACCCGCCCGCACCTCCCAAAAGAGTGCCTCAGTACATCTCCATGCGAATGTCTTAAATCCAGGGCTGTGAGGGAACAACAGCTCAACCTTTCAGGTGGAGTCGTGGCATTGGGCAGTGAACAGAAACGGGGCAAAACTCAGGGGTCTGGCTCATAGATAACGTGTTGTGAGACTGTGCTTGTTTATTTTGTATGCTTTGTTCATTCAGCAGGTGAGTGTCCTGTTTTGGGTCTCTGTTCTCAGAGCTGTCCATGTGCATTACATTGAACTAGACCAAAAACCAAAAATAATTGTGCGTGCAAGTCATACTTTGCTTCGATGTTCTCCCTAGGTCTCTTGAGAGCCTCAGGACCACTCGTGTAATCCTCACGGACTTCAGAGGGACCCTTGCACCTTCGAAACCAGAAAATCACGTGTGCCATGTTGCACGGGCCACAGTAAAAGTACAGCACTGGCACAGCTGGAAAATCTGGGACTGAGGAGCTGATGGTACTTCGCCCTTCCTGGTAAACTGACAGCGTCTCCGAATAAAAGCATTTGGAATTAACAGAGTATTGCCAGTGCTTGCAGGCTTGGTATCCCGAAAGAAGGGTCTTTGCCTTTTGAGCTAAAGCCAGTACTTTAAAAGCAGAAGCCTGGAGAGATCATAGATGCTTTGGTGTAGTGCATGGGATTTGTGAAGGTAAGCAAAGATTTAGAAAGGATGATTTTTCCTTCTTTTTTTCATCATCTTGTTTGTCTGTTTGATTTATCCTCCTGTCCTCCATACACTGTCTACACTTTAATCTGTTTCTGGTTTATTGGAACTATAAAAAGTCTTTTACACTGAGAGATTTACTTTATTTGAATGCAAATTAAAACTATTATCTTTCAGTTACAGGCCAAAGATTGCAAAATAATGCTTGTTTATAACTTGAAAAACTAATCTTTCCCCCCCTGTAAATTGTTCAGTTGAAGTAGACATGTACAGTTAATTTTTGCCAATCATTTGTGTGTTTTATATGTTAATTTGCTGAAGTAGATAACAAGAGGGAGTTAGATTAGAGTGATATGAAACTACAATGTACTTTGCTGCTGCTGACTCTATAAACAGTCTCGGACTCTCAGGGTGGTTCCACTGAAATGAAAAAAGCCTCGTCAGTCTGTGCCTGGCTCGTGTTGTTAAAGTTAGTGCTTACGGGAAGATGCGATGGAATTCATGGAAAGTCTACAAAGAGAGGGAGAAGAGGAAGAACATTTACATTTACACAAGTACTGTAACACAGACAATATTCTGAAGGACTACAAAGAAATCGGATGCATTTCCCAGACATGCCCCTGCCCTTGCTGTCTGTGAGAAACCGCTGGTACCGCGATCAGATCCTTTCGTGGGGCAGAGAATCTAATGACCCAGCAGCAGGACTTGTAGTGTGCTTCTGTCCTGGTACAGCGACGCACACACCAAATTACTCTATGCCACGTAGTGTCTGCCTCGGAACAAAATAATTCTGTTTTGATTTTGTAAACAAGAGCAGGTTTTGTTTTCCTTTCCACTTGTTTACCCCAGTGGGAGGACTCAGGCACAGGAAGAAAGACACTTGCTGCATGAAATGGCGACAGGTAAGCAATAATATTACCTTACTTTGTGACTTGTCGTCTACGAGTGTGAAAACCTCCCTGCATAGCCTCCAGGAAACATGCCAAGGTCCACAAAGCAAGGCACAGGATAACACAGGGGGGAGTTTGAGGGGACAGGAAGGGCAGGGCAGAAGCAGGGACAGAGACCTCTGAGCATCACTTCAGGCACACTGATCCAGTGTAGAAACCCAGCAGCTCCCTGAAAGCAGAGCTTGTGAGGCGCGGCAGTCACTCTCTGACGCTGAAGTTCACTGGCTTGTTCTGCAGCTCCGTAGGGTTTGGGAGTTGCTCTGAGCATGCTGCCTGGGGTGCATCCGTCCCCGGGCAGCTCCATCCCTCCATCCCAGGGGAGGCAGCCTCTGTCCCAGCAGCAGGATGGTGCCCTCCACCAAGGCGAGGCTTTGCCTAGTGAGGGTGCTCTAAACCCCATTTCTTTATCACATTTGCCTTCGTGCTCAGGGCAGTGATGGGTCTGCTCGTGGCCTGAAATCCCAGGTGTTCATCGTGCACACATTTGTGAACCTGGCCCCAAAGTGACTTCACAAATGTCATGCAGCGTGCGAGTGCCAGAGTCAGGAGGGAAAACCCAGCTGCTGCTTGTCGTGTTCTATCTTACTGCCGACAGAGTTATTCCTGTCTTGCTCATCATTCCTGTTACTTACAGGGTGTACTCCTGCTTCTTCTTGTGCCTTTTGGAAAAAAATGCACATTTCTCTTCAGTAATTTTTCTCTAATACCTGCAGCAGGTTGCTCAGCAGGCTGTGGGCAGCTTACTTTACCGAGTGGCATCACGTGCCTGCTGGAGACAAATCTCGTTTTGTGTTTCAGTCAGGCTGTATGGACAGGTCAATGCCACTGATGGTTTTAGGGAATTCTAGCAAGAAATTCAGAAGCAAATGTCTTGATTCACACTTTCACTTGGGGAAAAGTTTGTGTAGATTTAAAGTGTTTCTTAACTACATTATTTGAAGTTTAAAACAGCTGATTTTACGTTCAGTGGAAATGTTGATCTGATGTTAAGAACAAATCATAGAATCATCTGGTTGGAAGAGATCTTTAAGATCATCGAGTCCAACCAATCACCCTGCACCTGAACCAAGTCCCGCAGTGCCACATCCACACATCTGCTTTATTTTGGAGGGAATCCTCTGTGTGTGAGCTGACTTATTCTCTGAAAAGAATCTAAGATGTATCCTGTAAAATTTCTCTTAAAAAACCCCTGTGGTTTGCAGATTATTTCTGCTGGAGCTTTTCCTGATCACTGCTTTAGATAAACTGACTTAATTCCTAAGTAACTCAAATGGACAGGAAGGGGAGTGGGGAATACAGATACTATCTTAAAATTCTGTTTCTGCCAGTGCTGGGAGAAGTAGCTTGGTTCATTTTGACTGATAGACTTTTATGCTCTGTTTTGAAATACTTTAATTTGAAGCTTGAACTGTGAAATAACAGGACCAGAGGAATTTCCCTTCTGGTTTTTACTGCTTCCCAAATTAAGTCATATGGGTAAAGATCTTAAAATCCGGTGCCAGCATGTGGCTTTACTAATAGTATCTATGTGATCATGTCATTCCCAAGAAAGGCGTGTTTCAAATAAAACCGAAATGTCAACCTTGAGTATTTTTTATTAAATCCATTTTCTTCTTCTTGTCAAGTTCAGCTTCAGCTGACCACTTCCTTTGTCTGGTTTATTTTTATTAGAAATGAGCAGATTCATTAACTGTGCAACTTGGTGGTCAGGCAGTGACTGGATATGTCCAATAATGGGTAATAGTTGTATTTTTCATCGGGAGAACAGTGTTTGCTTTGGAGATGGCCTGGGGAACAGATGTAATCTGAGAGGGCTCTGTGTTTACCTCTGGTTGCACTGATAAGCTGAGCATGTTTGAAACCAGTGAGAAAGAAAAACAAACGGTTCAGAAGAAAGTACCTGCAAGCGCTCACTGTTTCCCCAGGCTGCGTCCCTGGGCTCGAGCCACAAACTCCACACACGGGGCTGTACCCATGAATAGGCGTGTGAACACGCGTGCACACACGTGCACACACATGCACAGGTGTGTATGTATTTCATGGTACAGTCATGCCCCCAGCCTGCCTGGTTCCAAGAACCAGTTCAGTTTCCAGCTGATCCTGTGAGACACTTTATTTGCTGTGAAGGCAACTGAGCACTGGCACAGGTTGCCCGGAGAGGCTGCAGTCTCCATGCTTGAAGGTACTCAGAAGCCATCTGGACGTGGTCCTGGGGAACAAGCTCTAGCATTCACTTCAGATGGGATCAGGGATTGCTACAGGAGCTTCACTGGTGGATGGTGGAGCCGCTCCCTTGTGGCAAAACCACTGCCAGATACGTTGGGGAGCATCAGAGAGAAGGGCCTTTTGTGGGTCCAGGCCAGGTCAGGCTGAGGTGCAGAGAGCACAGCACTCTTACACAGGTTGTGATTGTTCCCTTTTGTCACTCACGTGTCCCAGACTCGTGGTGTGTTGGCACAGGGAGATCGCTCCAAGTGCTGGAAGAAGCCCTCTTTTGGGGACAGTGGAGGTGCTTCTGTGATGAGCTCATTGTTAAAGGTGCCTCTCTGGAGATGCTGCATGGGTGTGATTTATCAGCCCGGAGCTCAAGGGTGTGCGCTGAGCATGCCAGCTACCCACTGTCAAAGGGTTTAATGCGTTCCAGCCTGCAGCGTCTTCATTAGCTGTGAAAGCACATCAGCAGAGGAGGTGCTGTCCCAGCAGGTGACGTGGCCGTGCAGAGGACTTTGGGAGCACGTCTGCTAGGCAGTGAACAGGCAATTCCTAGACAATATGACACGTTACGCGTGTGCTTGTCTCTTCTATTGCTGCTGGAATTATCTGAGAAAAGTTTTACGGAAAGGTGTGCTGGGTTACTTCCCCGCGTCGCAGCAGGGACTCTTCACATATGCAGTCTGTGTGGCTGCTGCTCTGTCTGCTGGACAATGATTTCCTTTGGCAGCAAGCAGAATGTTGAGAGAGTGACTCTTCCCGGTGCCTTGAAGTAAAAATGAACGTTAAAAGCAGTGTTCAGATAAAGGTTACATTCTGAAGCCACCCAAATATTTCATTCAGGAATTCCATTGGGATTGCATGTGGAGCACAGTGTAACCTCTTGAGGTTTGCTGGTATCTAGATGCTGTTTGATAACTTTATGGCCTGTCTTCTAAGGAGACTTTCTACACAGAGGATGTTGAATTGCCTCATGTTGTTGAATGTGAAATCATTGTCACATTTAGGTTTGGAAACAACAAATGAAACAATTTCAGAAAAAAAAGACTGGGGTGAAACAGAGTCCAGGTGATGACTGTAATAATTATGGTGATTAAATAACTGCCCAGTACACTGCGGTATTAAATGGCAGATGTGCTTCTTTACAGCTACATTTTTGTCAAATTAAGACCAAGATCAGATTTCTGGACTGACTTACATCCCATGCGATTCCATTAAATGCAGAATGGTTCCGTGGTATGTAGCTTGGCACCGAAGTTAGTTTTCAGTCCATGGTTTTATGGTTCAGGTGCAAAATACCACTCTGGCTTGCCTGTGTCTAAAGGTTATTATACCTTGGACTGTCCTTCCTTTCTTTGTTTCAAAATTTAGCAGATCAGCTAAACTGTTAATTTTCTCAATTCCCTTCTGCTCCTTCCCCTTAATTTTTCCTTTATTGAAAACAGGTTCATTAAAAAAAGTACTGATTGTTAGCCCAGAATGAGGACTGAGGTCAGCTGGCAACTTTAGAAAATTAAATCAGACAAATGAATCATATTTGCAAATTGGCTACTTGAGCGTACATGGATATTTGACCATCCTTTTTTTTAATGTGCAGATCGGTAATAATGTTTAATAGCTGCCATTCACACAATGACAGTAGGGAGGCAAGAGAAAGGAAATTATTTTTTTCCTTCCTTTCTTTCATTCATTTCTTTCCTTCTTTGTGCAAAATGCAGTGGCAAAAATACTTTAAGCAAAACTGATAAGTGTTCTGGCTCTGCAGGTGTCCTATAATTAGGAATTGTTCCTTCTCGAGAAATTTCTGCGGTGCCCAACAATACGCATTTCCCATTAAATTCTTACACATAGAATGTTTTGTCCAAAGGCATCATTGCTGCACTTCATACACAGATAGAATCAAGTGATAGCAGACCTGCAACGTATCTCAGCGTAACAGGTATTTTATGTGATGATATTATACATTATTAATTAAGATTGTTCTTGCCTCTGTGTTTGAAGTCAGGAGATTCTTCAAAAGCTCTTACTGTTCTAACAGTGGTTCTGCATTTGTTCTCCTCTTGTATTTGTCTACAGGTTGCTGACACATTACTAATAAAGATGTACATCCTGTACATCCCTTGTGGATACTTAGCAGTCACTCTTGAGATGTACACTTAAAATTATAAAGCAGTTGTCTATTTTGATTTAGTTTTTAAGCATCAGATGACCTCAACCAGCATCCTGGTCCAATAATCTGCCAAATACAATTTTAAACTTACCTAAACACTTTTCTGAAGAAATCTTTATTGGTGCTGTGTGCAGCATTGGCACCTAATAGGTCTCAAAATTCTGTCAGAGGTAAAAGCCTGGACAGGTGAACACGGCAGGGCAGATTGTGACTCTGCTGTTGTGGTGGGATCCTCAAAGGTAGTACAGCAACACAGAAGAAATAGCCACAAAAAGTCATTAACCAGAGGGCCACGTAATTATTTTGGTGCTACTTTCCAGGACTCGGTCCCTTTCTGATTGAAGTCTTTGGGAATGTTGTTTTCTTCTCACTGGGAGAAGAGCTGGATGGTGAAGTGGAGCTTCTGGCCAAGCAGCCTTCTTTGGCCTCTTGACTATCCACTAAGCACTAGACGTACTCAATATGCAGAAGGAAGGAATGTCTGGAGGCCTAAGAGGGTCCTTAAATAGATGGCCTCTTTGAGACCACCTCAAATTGTCTAACTAAGCTGCAAATCCCAGAAAATCCCCTTTCTCGTGGGATTTCCAGTGCTTTGGGCTTCTAGTTAAATTGAAAATGTCGAGTGCTTGCTTGGTTGGTTTATGCTGGCTCTGCCAAGGTATAATTTTTGTTTCAAGCTTTTCCTGCAGCTGGGTTGTTCATGACACCACCTTTCCTCTGTTTGGATCGCCTTAAGCCTTCACACCTTTAAGCTTTCTGCTAAATATGGATGAAATGGGACGACACCTGAGAAATAAACACAGACAGCATGATCTCATTAGCTTCGTTTCCTTAAGGAGCCAGGATTAACTTGTATAACTTTGTAATAACCACTATTAGTGTAGATATGTTATTTTAGCTGAATTAGTTCATTTATATGCTGTCACAAGAGGATGAAGGAAGTGAGGCTGACCCTGCTTTGAGCACGAGGTTGGATTTGGTCTCCTCCGACCCCAACTGACCTGTGATCCTGTGGTCTAACGGCTCATTTCTATCCCTAGTTCCTGCTGCTTTAAGATTCTTCCTACGCAGAGGGATGCCCTGGTGAAACAACAGAATATTTGACAGCATGAGCTGAAAGGCCTCTCGGGGATGTGAAAACGTCTTTCTCTCATGTACTTGGGGGTTATTCTCACTGTAATAGTAATGGCTCCTTGTCACTTAATGGTGTCTGTCTTTCCACCAGAACTACCTGCTGTGGGTGACACCCGTCTCCTCGCCGCCATCCACTCATTGTTTATACGGCTCGTATTAAGAAAATTGCATTTCTGAACATGTTAGTGACAGCAAACCTGGACTTCGGGATACGATGGGCAATACCGCGAGGAGCAGCTTAGCAGAAAAAGTAGGAAATTCAAATACTTGCAGGATTATTTTTTTTTCCCTTCGCTGAGTTCACACTGAAGTCTATGTGTTTGTATTAGCCCTGCTGGGACATAGTTCAGCACATTATTTATACAAAGTTACTTCAGTGGCTGATTGTTATTAATTACCATCCTGAGTTCTTTGCAAGTCAGGCTGGACTCCAAATGAAATTTGGTTTCCAAAGTAATTAGGAGTTAATGTTGCAATGTGTGTTGTATTCTTGCAGTAAGACTGAAAATGATTTGTTTGTTTGCTTGAAAACCCCCAGACCTTTCTCTAAAATGTGGAGAATATTGAAAAACTTGTAAGAAAGGCTTTCCTCAAGCCTATGGGTGCCTCGCTAGGTAGTAATAATACTAGCGAATCAAACGGGCGCTCCTGTTATTTGGTTACTTTATTGGTTTAGGAGCCCTCACCAAAAGCAGAATGCAAGTTTGAACAGAAATGATATTGTATTAGGTGATTTAGTCACCACCTCCACACCTGGAGCGCAGATTCCTTTTGGGCCAGCTTAAGGAGACGTTCTTTGGTTCACCACTGATCTGAAAATTCATTTGAGGGTCTCGAAACGTGACTGCTTCACTTCTCTTTTTAACCAGCATCTTTCAGTCCTGGTTCTATGGGCAAGAAAAACTGATGAGTTGGCAAAAAGGCGATGCCATTTTTTTGGCTATCTAAATGATTAGAAAGGGAATAACTGCCTAATGACAGATTTTAATGTTTTAAAGATTCCTGAAACCTTGTGTTTTCTCCAGAGGTTACTCTTTTTTCTTCTCTAAAAATTTAAGAACTGTAGCCCTGGTTCTGGACTGCACACTAGGGTAGAGAGTTTTCTTGGGAAGGACAAGCATGGTGTCGTAGCGTGTGCTTTAATCAAGGTACCAGCTTTCCCAAAGTGATTTTGTGGTTACATTTCTGCATGCACTCATGCACAAGGCTGTCATACATTTTCTGTGTGCATTTACAGCTTAATTGAACATTTTTCTTCCCACTAGAAGGTACAGGAATTTCTGCCCTACTCTTTGTCATGTTTTTATAAGTGCTGCCAGAAATGGTGACTGGCAGTGAATTTTTAATGTTCGTAACTTATGCTTACTGCCGGAATTGCTTTTTTTACGTGTCTGGCTGTGGCAATTGAGTGTTGGTTCAAAGGTTGAAGAAAAAATGCAGTGACCTTCCGGCCTTTCCTTACCTATTTCCTGTGAGAGAGCAGCCGCTCAGCCAGCCGTGAGTCTCTGCCGAAATTTTGTTGTGATACGATGTCTGAAATTCAAATATCACAGTCTTCAGATGAGAAAATGTCCCAGTGGCAAGTCTGCTCAGACTCCCTCAGAAGACATCACAAGATTAAGGTCCTTCTTCCTCTAGATGTGTAGCGTTCATCAGCTCTCACAGTTCTTAGTTGCCCAAGGTGTGAGGCGACTTGCACACGTTGCTTAGAAAAAAATAATGCCTCGTTTACAGGCAGAAAGCATCGGCCTTCGCAGAAGTACCGGCTATCACGTGGTAATCCGTTATAGTACAAACGTGCTCGCGGTGGCTGCGAGGACTCCTCACAGGGCGTTCAATAGCATTGGCTTCACAGGACACAGCGGCTGAGAAAAGGGGCTGCCAAATCTTCAGGAAGCAGAACCTGGTTTTTTTTGTTGGCTCCTCTCACTCTCAGGTCTTTCTGCAGCAACCGGAACCCCCAGCTCTCTGCAGGTCCTGCTCCAGACTGGCGTCCCCGAACCCACTGCTGATAACGTGGTGGCTCCTGAGGTTGGGTCGATGGGCTATACGGGCAGCGCCAGGAGGGCCCTGACAAACATTTAACGCGTAATCTATTCCTTACGATACAGGGCTCAGAGCTACGCACACCGGGAGAGCTTATTCCTGGTGTCCCTGTTGTGTTATTTACCTCTGCTCTGAGCAGTTAAGTCCACCACAGCCATTTAGTAAATTATCAGTTTTCTTATTGGCCCTAAATTGCGCCTAATTAAAAATCTGACCTCCACAAAATAGTCCTCTTCCTAAAGAGACAGAACATAAACAGGAAAAATCAGCTAATTGCTGCAAAAACTGCTTTTGTGGCACTGTAATTGGACCTCAGTGAAATGAATGAACCCACTGGGGATTCCCTAATGAATGTTTAACTGCAAACAGTAGTCGGGCACTTAAGCAGCCAGGCTGATGGTCCCTAATGAAATCAGATAAAATCAAATAAAAGAATCTGGCACTTTACTAACCAGATTTCTTGGCATTGGGACATAAAAATAATGTAATTCTGGATAAATAAAGTGTAAAGAAAAGTTATTAATAAAGCAGTGAAAACTTAACCACTCTTGTCTGGATTCTTCCTTTCTTCTTCTACCGAAAAAAGAAAAAAGCCCTCAGAAAACTCTACATACTGGGTGAATCTTTCTCAAGAGAGCCCTCTTTTGTTTTTCTCTTGTCCTAAAAGCACCAAGACCTTTTCTGGTGTGTGTTAATCCCATTCTGTGACTGTATTTTGCAGTATGTTTTTCAGAGGCTGGCTGTGGAGCTGCGTGATGCAGGCAAGGGAGTAAGATCCTTTTCATTTTTTCAAACTTTAACAAGGAGCCAAATTCAATGACTTCAGCAATTTGAGCTGTGCTTTGCCTCCAAATACTATTAAATGTGCTGGGTAAAACTCTGGCTTCACTGTTTAACTTGACTTGGAAAAGCAAGTCATGAAACCCAACCAGTGTAGGACCTCAAGACTGTGTTAATGCATAAAGCACGCTTAACGAACCAGGGACATAGCACCATCACAGAACTCCATTTATTATTATTATATTTTAAAGCTCAGTTGCACAGTGATGGGACCTTGTACAGGATTTGGAGTGCATTACATAGGTTACCAACCTTCAAAAAAGGTCTTAGGTGGTTTTGTTTAAATTACTAGTAAAAGTACTTTGTGAAATTCCACCGTTGAGTTGTAGCACTGATGACACGAAAACCTGGCAAGCTCCATTTTCATTAGTATCTCACACCTTTTAAATCTCTGCTGAAACTTAGTGAGGTTGGGTGGTATTTTGCAACTATTGCAATTAAAGCAAGTGAGAGCTGGAGAAAATTCCATTTAATCACGCACAGCCAATTTTACTTAAAATAGAGAAAAGTGCTACTTACCGTTGTGTCTAGTGTTCAAATACATATACCGTGTTTGCATATTGTAAATAAAACTCCACAGCAATATGTTTTCTGAATTATGAATTGGAGTATCTGCTGGCTGTTTCTTGATGTGTGTGATAAATGGACACACAAACTTCTTATTAACAGCAGGCAGCACTACAGTTACTTAAGCAATGCCAGTGAAAATATTTTTCATGAGTAATTAACACAAACAAAGTGAACTTTGCAGTAGATTTAGTTTCTAAGCCGCACAGTTAGAGCATACTATACCTCTGTTTTTCTGTATTAGGTGTAACTTAACAGACTTACAATGCTGAAAAACGGAAATATAAAAGCATGAATATCTATTTTTGTATTTACATGGCAGAGGGGGAGGTTTGAGTAACAGCTTTGCCTACTGAATGGTGAGTGATGGTATGGAAGGGAACCTGTGGTTAGTGTCACGATGGTGGCTGTTGCCGAGGAGCAATTGCTAATCTGAACTGATGATATGGTGCTAGGGGTAGTCACTGAAACTCCAGAGGGAAAACAGAGCAGACTGCAGCGAGAAAGGGATCGAGACTTCTTTAGTGGAACAAAACCCAGTGCTGCGGATGGACAAAGTAGTGCAAAATACGAAAACTGAAAATGTTGTTAATGTTCTTGTTAGCATTCCTCCACTCAGGCATGGCAAGAGAGTGCAGAAGTGGCCTCAGAAGTGATCAAGTGAGGTTTGGTGGTGATGTAGCCAAGAATTGTTTCAGATGCTGGAAAGACGAAAAAAGGGATCGAGTACTGGTAGCATCATTCATTACCAGTCGTCTCTGGTTGTTACCCGTTCTGGTTAGCACAGTTAGCGAGTTGCACAGCCCCATCTCAGTTTTCCCCACAGATCCAGAAAAGCTCCATTCCACTTGCAGTGCTGAACTTGGAGACAAAAAAAATCTGTCCCTTAATGATCTCTGAGAGAAGGAATAGTGGCCAACCCCAGCTGTAAAAACATGCAGTGCTCGTACTTTCAGAAGTAGTCACGATGTTTTAAAATAAATGGAAGATCACCAGCTGTTACACAGTTAAGAAACATTGAAATATAAAAATGGGTGGTTATTGCAGCCTAAAGTAGGAGCATTCTTAAGAAATTAAGACAGGAAACCATAGGGATCTGTATTTTGTGACTGGCTAATCTCTCATTCTTCAAGGAGAGGGTCTCTTTTGAAGACTGTAAAAGCTTGAGAAGTGCTGTGTTGGAGCCTGCATGGAGAAAATTCATAGTTCTCGTAGATGAAATGCACCCACAGTGCTGGCTAATTTGCCATGCAAAGACTTTTGAGTGTTTGGAAGTGATGGTGGGAAAAAGAATATGTCTGTATCTATGTTTGAGATCCATGTCCAGTACAGTGGTGCTGAGCTCACAGGCCACCGTCCTTGGGCACAGCCAGTTTGGACCATTATAGTCTGATGCAGATTGGCTGTGTTGGAACTGAGTATAGAGTCATAAACCCATAGAGCAGTTTGGGTTAGAAGGAACCTTTAAAGGTCACCTAGTCCAGCCCCCTGCAGTGCGCAGGGACAAGAACAGCAGAACATTCAGCGCGGAGAACCGCCTCTCAAATTGCAGCTCTTTGCAACCATTGCAAGAACAAACTACGTTGTCTTTCCACGGCTGGTTTTTAGTTGCCAGATTACGCTTCTTGTAAGATGCACAGTTTAGCAGCAGCGGCATCAGCGTCACGCAGCATTCCACAGTACCACACTTCCCCAAACAGCTTCTTGCGCATTTGTGTCTTAAATGAAGAGACGTTAAATTTTTTTCTGATATTTTGTGAAAGATGCTGGGGAGCACTTGCTAGCTTTACAATTTGCTTCAATACGTGTATCATGAGTACACAGAGAAATACCTAACCTGTTGCTTTTAGTTATGCTTTGAGACCTCATGAACAGATAGTCAAGTGCTTTCTCAGTGAAAATGAAACATTTTCAGCTCCTTTTTCTTGAGCAGAGCTTTCTAGAAGTAAAGTAATGTTATTAGAGAAAAGTTTTCAAGTCATCTCACACCAGGTACTTTAGCCTTCTCACAGTCAGCATTTTATGTAGAAATACATTTGGATATGTACAGATGTAGTTGTCTGGGCTGTGCACCAGCAGCTGCTCTGATAACGGGTGTGTGGGTACCTGTTGTGTGGAGCATGACCCTCTGGTCTGGATGCTGCTTGCACATACCTGCGTGTGACCTGTTTACTAGGAAAGCTGAGCATTAAGCTCCGGACGTGAAAGGTCTTTGGGAAAATACAGATTTAGAGGGAAGGGAAGCTCAAACTGATAGGTATTCAGGAAGGAGGGATGTGTGTGGAGGTGGTTAATGCCAAAACCAGTGTGTTTGACATGGGCTCTGAGGTAAGTCGTGAATGGAGCCTTGCTCTTCAGGCACCTTGTGGTATTTGTCCCCACCTTCTCCCAGCTTCGGGGCTGCTGCTGTTCACCCTTGGAGGCTTAAGCATGGCTCTGCTGCTCATGTGTTTGCTGATCGTGAGCAGAAGGGAAAAGTTATTTTCACCAGCAATATGTTACGTGTTTCACTGGCTGAACCGGTGCATTTCTGAGGCGGTCCTTTATTGCAATTCCAGCTGTGAATCGCTGGTCTAGATTTCCCCCAGCACAGCTGAGAGCAGAGTCCCTTCCACCCAATGCGTCACCATCAGAATGCTGAAAATCAATCAATGATTCCAATTTGTGATTATTTTCGTATCTACAGGAGTGGCATGTATTGATTCCCAATATCTACATTGCTCTTTATGCTGACAGCCATATAATGAAGAAAAACAATAAGAAAAAAAGAGAGGTGATAAAATAGAACAACTCCTGCATAGTCTGTGTGGTTCTGACTGAATGAAGCACTGGTGAGCACACTGAACTCCAGCCTTACCAATTTTATATTCATTTTGTTTAATATAAAGAAATAAGTGTAAAATGTAAAATAATGATGCATTAGTACTTCCTCTGGAAATTAAAAAAAACCCAACTTTCTTGGTCATAGTAAGTGCAGCGTGAGTGACTTTATTCACGGAAGAAAAGCTACCTCCAGTCTCGGAAGCCTGCACAAGGGAGCTGAACAGTTTATGCACACAAACAACAAAGGAAGAAAATACATTTTTGTCATCTTCTTTATTTTAGGCTTCTGGGATTAATAAGCAAAGGGGAACTCGAGTGCTAAATTTTTTATGTTAAAAGGCTCATTTGCAAAAAGACAAAGTAAATGGAAGAAAAATAATTTATGCAGTGAACTGCTAATCCAGCTGTTTTGCTTCTGGGCTTAATTGGATTTACCTCAAATTGATATTTGGTGTCAGCATGTGTTATATCATCAGCACAAGCAATAGTTACCAAACATAAAGAATCCTATCTAAGGCAAAATATTAATTTATTCGACTCATTGTAATCACTTTTTATTCACGTGTGTTACTAGTTAGTATTTCCACTTGATGTGATCTCGTATATATGATCCAGTCTTAGTTATTCTCTCTTAATATCTGAAGCAGCTCAGCAATGTAGAAGACTCACAGCTGAATAAAAAGGGCCAGGAAATGGTTATTCATCTCTTGTCCTGCCTTTGGGCAGCGGTGCTGGCTATAAAAAGGTGTGCGTTCTACCTCATGGCAGGTGGGCGACATCTGAATTTGCAAGTGAGACGTATATGTAGCATACAGTACCTTAAGCAACGAAAGCTTCACGGCTTCCGTCTGGAATTGTGGAGTTACCCCCAGCCACTGAGCGAGGTTTGTCAGCTGGCAAATCCTGCCCACATGTAAACGCGAACCTGAACCTGTCCAGCATGCGGGGAAGTGGTTCTCATGCTGCAGTACAGGGGAATTCGGCTGTGGGAAGGATGCGTTTCATTCAAGGCAGGCGTCACAGATTCATCGGGATGGCCAATCAGTGTTCCAACTGCTTTAGTTAATAAAGATGGTGTTTTCCTCCTTGGTGAGGTAAAAGTGATCTGTGATTCATTTTATATACAAGAACTCACAGATTTTTAGATGCTGTCTCCTACCTGCAAGGTGTTGGAGGTCTTTTCACTCTGCCTCGTTTGCGGTGATGGGTTTCCTCAGTAACTCTTTGTTCTGGCTGTCTGCTCTGGTGACAGAGTATTGAAAAAGCCAGACCATTAATGCAGCAAGAGGTGAATAGTGCGACATGAGTAGTGCACGTTCTCGCTCGTGAACAGATATCCCCATTAGCTGGTGAGTGCAATGGGACCTGTTCCCCCCTCTGCCCCTCCAGTATTATTTAAATGAATTATCACAGGTGACGCCCCGTTTCAGGGTGGTGGGTGAAGGCATGGCCTCTGCACCTTCACAGCAACATATGGTGGGCATATGGTCCACACCCCTCAGCACAGGGGTTGATTTTAGCTCAGTGGCGAATAAAGGAGGAGGCGATTGTGACAGTGTTCCCAAGCCGAGTCTCAGCTGCATTCGACCAGCCATGCTTATGGACACCTCAACATCAGCAAAGCAGACCACTGCCTCGCTCCCCATCATCTTCTCATGCTTGCAACCCATGCTGGCCGCCCGTTTGCTGTCATTTCTGCACGCAGTAGGTGAGCGAGCGATTGGAGTCGCTCTCACCTAGCATGGCCCTCCACGCGATGGCCACAAAGCCCCGAAGCTCACGCAGGGACTGGCAGCTCTGCTCTCTGTCCTTGCTGGCGTTGCCTCCGCGCTGGGCTGCAGCGAGAAAGCTGTTCCTTCAGTGATGTGCAACAAACTGGGCCTCCTCCAAGCCTCCCGATGAAACGCTTGCTGCATCACGGGCAACGTTATCTCAGCCGATGTCGTTTAGATGAGTTTGAAATAAATGCAAACAACATCATTGCAAAAGCAGTAAGAGGTTATTGTCACACAATTACATTGTGAGCTGGCAACTGGGAAGGCCCATCTTTTAGTTTCTATCACCAAAAGCCAAACAAGTGGGGCTGCCACTCCTTGCTAAGCACGACAGCTAGGTCTGGCCACCTCGCCAGCTGTGCAATGAAGGGAGCATTGGGATGCTGGCTGCTGCTGCTGCTAGTAGACCCTTGGCCACTCTCCCCCCATAAAGAAAAGGAGCAGGGGATGTGTTTGAGAGTTGGACGTCAAAAGGAGGAGGATGAATTTCTTACAACAAGCCTTGCCTCTGGGCATTCTCCAGAAGTGTCTCATCTTTGACCTCTGCAGAGGTTTCTCTAGGAGGTAAATTTTATCTTCATTTAGAGGCTTACTTTGCTTATAATGCAATTCATTGTTACTGCAGCCCTACTGATTCCAACATCTTCCTTTTGAATGACCTGCAGAGGGGAGAGGTGTTTAGTCCGTTGATGCTTATGCTCAAGGGGTGATTGTTCTGTCACGGCTTGCTGGGCAAGTGCCACCCTCTGAAGTCAATATGGTGTATAAAGATGAGAAACACTTGCAAAAGTGGCTGGAGGGAGTCAAAGTGGGAGAGGCAACAGTTTTCCTGCGGGTAGGTTTACTCACGGTTAGGATAATAAAGATTTACTGGCACTGAGCTCTTTCGGTAGAACAAGAGAATGTGAAAGTGAGTATTTTGCTAGGGCCAGTGCTGCTGCTTGTCAGGGGGTGTAGGGCTGATTTTATTTTTCATTCCACTGATGTACTTCTCTTTGATATGGCTGATCCCTGTGGGGTGAGAGCTGAACTGGCCCCATCTTTCAGAGCAGGCATGAAAGAGGGTTATTCCTATGTCACCTTTCCTGCCATGGGCACTACCTCTCCTCTGCTGGCGACATGTCACTACTGGGAGCTGGGGAAGGCTGTGGTAAGGGAGTGTCCTGGTTTTAGCTGGGATAGAGTCTATTTTCTTCCTAGTTCAGTGCTGTGTTTTGAATTTGTCCTGAGAATAATGTTGATGAAACATGCTGATGTTCCTCTTGTTGCTAAGTCGCGCTTATCCTATGCCAAGGACTTTCCAACTTGCCATGTCTTGCTGATGTGCTGGAGTACAAGAAGCTCGGAGGAAGCATGGCCTGGACAGCTGACCCAAACTGACCAAAGGTATATTCCATAACACAGGACATCATGCCCGGTATAGAAACTGGGGGGATTTGGTTGGGAGAGGTCAGTCACGGCTGGGGAACTGGCTGGGCACTGGTCAGCAGGTGGTGAGCAGTTGCACTGTGCGTCACTTGTCTTTCTTGGGGTTTTGTTTCTCTCTCTGTTATCTTCCTTTTCATTACTATTATTACTACTACTATTATAATATTTTATTTTATTTCAATTATTAGACTGTTCTAATCTCATCCCATGAGGTTTACTTTTTTTTTTGATTCTCCTCCCCATCCCACCAGGGTTGGGGGCAGGACAATTTTGGAAAACAGACCTGAGCAGCGGTGTCCAAAAGAAGCATCTCTCCAAAATCCTACACTCTATTTTTCTCCTGTCTTTACATCCCGGGCTCTAGATACAAAATGGCTTTGGGGATACAGATTTTTATTAGCCCTAGAATTGTTGCCATTGATGCTTATACCTCCCTTAATGATTATGTCACTTAATCCCATTTTAAGTAAGCAAAATGTCCCCTGCTTTTCATTTGCATCTAGTCCTCTAGGGAGCATGATAAAGACATTTCTGGATCCTTGCGGTGCTGAATGAGGACCGTTTCTTCCTGAAGATTGGACCAGCATCCAAACTGGGAATTTTGAAACGGTTATTATTTGTTACAGGTGACAAATACTTCTCATACTTCTATCTCTACCTTATCATTAGCTGAAATGCTAAGGAAGGAGTGATGTGTGTATAATATTTTTAAAGCTTCAAATGCCTTAATTTTTAGGTATAATAGAGCTAAGTTGAGATAATTGTAATTAGTCGCTTATTTATTTGGTCGTTTTGAGAATGCAGGCAGTAGTATGCTTGGGGATAAGTACGCAGGGAATGACATGAAGAATCTGTGCTTGTGTGCCCTGAAATTTAGGAAACCCAGTGCAAATGAAAACAGAGCAACACCATCCCCCAGAAAGAACAGGCACCCTCGAACACACAGTGACTACCAGCGCTGCTTCTCCGTCCGCGGTGGAGCTGGGGTAGAGGCTACTGCCGACTTAACGTGAGAGCCAAAGCGTTAACGGCGCGTTCTTGTATTGCCGAAAGCCCCGCTTCGCTTAGCGAGCAGCCACGCTGCGAGGGCAGCAGCAGCCCGGGGCTTTTCCCCGACACCGCCGGGGACAGCAATACCGACTGCACTCCTTAGATGGCAGCATCTCACAAAGAACCCAGCAGCTCCTTCCCTTGCCCTTCTTGCCCTTTCCCTTTCCCTTCTTTCCCTTTCTCTTTCCCTTCTTTCCCTTCTTTCCCTTTCCCTTCTTTTCCTTTCCCTTCTTCCCCTTCCCCTTCCCCTCCTTTCCTCTTTCTTTTCTTTCTTCCTTCCCTGTCCAAACCAGTTCCCTAATCTGTTGACAGGATTAAGAATTCCTGTTGTTTTACAGGAACTAAATAAATACTTTGGGTATTTTGGAAACCTCTGAACCGTATCAGCGTGGTTACAAAATGTTTATACTACGGAAAAGGTATCAAGTGGGTATTTGTAGCATTTAAAGCATTACCTCAGACTGCTGTGGGCTGGTCTCGGAGAGCAGACTGTTCACCCACTTTCAAAGTGTTTTGTCAGATCCTGGTGTGATGGGCCTTGACTTCAAGAGAATAATTTTGAGTGTTTGTATCTGGGGGGTTTTTTGAAGATGGAGCAAGTGCCGAGGTAGAGAATATCACAAAATAGAGTAGAAAAATATCAAAAGGGCAAAGTCTCCACTAAATAGATCCAAGTGAATAATTCCAAGTCCTGTAATATTTCTAATATATTAATGTATCAAAAAAAGACCTGCGTTACTTCATGGCAAAAATCGTACCGTTCTGGTTACATAGGAGCATGCCCTTTCATTCAGCAAAGGTTTGTTCTGCAGGAGTTGTGAGTTTTCCCCAAAATGAACTCTTAGACTGAAGTATATCTTCTTCCTCTCAGTATTTTTTGCATTTCTTTGAACTTGAAAATAGAACAATGAACCTGTTTCTGGATTACACACGCACAAAGAAGGTGATATTTAAGGCATAAATATACTGTTGAGTCATAATTGCATATTGGAATTATAAACTGAACCATTTTATCACATCATTAGTTCTTCAAGAGGACAGCAAGTTTTGATCCAATGGGAAAAGTAGCTGAGAAACAAAATGTAGAAGTGTAGAAAATAGAACATATGCAGCTGGTGTAATTCCTCGGTGACATAAGCCTTTGACAAATGCAACTATTCAGTTGTTTTTACAGAGGATTTCAGCTTACGTGAACAAATGTTTTGGTATCTGGCTATTTTCCCACAAACCTGTTGGGTTCGGAGGCCGGATGGTTGTGTTTATACTAATCCCTGTGGATTCTACTGAATTGTTCACACCATGGGAGTTCGGTCTGAGCATATCAGACAGATGTGGCCATCTTTCCATTCGGTCTTGGTTTCTCTAGTGCAATATTTTGCATCCTCTGTTGGCAAAAACCATGAGAAATTTGGGTGGAGTACTACCTATGTGTGAAGTGGTTACTTTGGAAGTAGCTGGACATTTCTGAGTTTGTTTAATCTGAAAAGGCACCATGTAACTCGGAAGGCTTTCTCGTTCAGCAAGAACTTAGACATGTTCCACGTAACACTTCCCTAGAAATGTGCTATCCCTGTATTCTTGAGCGTTGACATAGCTGTCTCTCTCTTGGCATCTTGATCGATAGTACAGTATTCAAACTGTATTGCAGATTTCTCAGAAGATCCCTGAGAATGGCTGTGGTTAGGGCACTCGTTGGGAAGGCGACAGACCACAGGTGAAATCTCCTATTGCCTGTTTTAGATGTTTAGAACTTTCATATGTCCAGGAATGGAGATTGGTGACTAATCACCATTTTATTAGGCTTTTTGATGTGTGTGCACCTCTCTTGTCTAATAGCCTATTGTGGACATGCAAAACCTTTGTAATAAAAGTGCTGGATTTGACTAAATAATTTGTTAGCAGCCATATGCAGAACGCGTGGGTTCAAATCCTAGTTCTGCCACAAACTTCTCGTGTAACCTCAGGCAAGACAATTTATCTGCCTAAAAATTAGGCATTTAATCTCAGCTAGTCATCTAGGCTCCCTCTGAAGTCAACGGTGAGAGATAGGCACCTCCAGAAGGCAGCTCCTAAGCCCTACTTTAGACCCTATCTTTGAAGAAGATGAATCACCCCCTGCAGGTGCCCGTCTCTGCAGCCGCTGTTACCAGGGGAGCCTGGGTGTCTAGTCTAAACTAGCTGCTTAACTATTAAGTAGCTAAATAGAGGTAGCTAAATAAAGTGTTTCCTTATGGGTGGTTTTGTGCCTCATTTGCGTCTGTGTGCCAAGAATTCAGCCGTGTGTGAGGGGTGATAATACAGACACAGAGGAGCAAGATGGCTGGGGGTGGTTTGAAAAACTGGGGTTGTCAACGTCACAAGCTTTTGAGTCGTTACATGTAGGAATCAACTAGGAAATTTGGTCCTCAGACATCGACGTATATTCCATGTTTGCAAGGGGAGGCACTCTCACTGTCTCTTAGCCCTGTGGATAAAGAAAGAGGAGAATGAAGCGTGGATGTGTATTTAATCTAATATTCTTGTTGGCTGTGAATGTGTTTAAAGAAATCCGTGATCTGCACAGATTCCGTACTAGATGTTACATGGCACTAAATGTGAGCGCTGACATTTGTGGTCGCCTCTTTTCTGCAAACAAAACCAATCCTGAATCATTTAATTATGCTTCTGCAAGAAGGAGTGTAAAAAAAAAAAAAAAAGGAAGGTCTGTGTTGGTGTATGAAGCTTTTACTTCATCCTGTAGTTTTATACTCATTACCAGCTATCTCAGGAGGGTTTACTCCTGTCAGTCAGCACTTTTAGTCTCAGCCAATGAATACAATGCTATAGCTGCCCAACAGAAGTTATAATCTGATTATAAACCAAATATTTTCTGTTCAATTCCTTAACCCTCACTATAGGGGAAAAAAAAAAAGACATCGATTTGGCAGTGGGGTACTGACCTGGTACTTTGGATTTGGTCTGATCTCACAAACAGGTCCCTGACTAGACCCACAATGTTCTGAATTGCTGTTTGGAGTGTCCTGCACTGTAAAACAAGAACACATAAATACAGAATGGTCTTTTCCATAAATGCGATATCAATTCAAAGATAAGGTTTTAGAACAGAGGATACAGAAGCGTAGAGAACTTCTCCATATTCATTCATCTCATTAATCTCTGAATTGGACAGTTAAACAGGGAGTAAAGCAGAAGCACTGGCTTAGATGCTGAAATATGTATTTATTTCTAAAAAGAAAGATGGAGATGAATCTCTTATACTTTGAAATCAGGCCTAAGGTGTCTCATAAAAACACTTGGTTTCTCAACTTCTAGACAGGGAACTTTGATCCCATGCTTGACAATGGCGATGGTTGTTCTGTGGAGGTGAAGAGCAATTTGCTGATTTAAGCATATGTGGTTTTCTCATACCATTAAGTGAAGGCTTCTGGTCACGAAGAGTCGGTTTCTGGGTGTCCTTTGTCTGCCTGCCTTTCTTTTTCATCTCCAGTGAAACAATCTAAAAAAAGAGAACAGAAGAAGAAAAGGTGGTGTGCGGACTGAACTAAAGGAAACCATTTCTTTATTTCCTTAGAAAACAAGGCTGCTGTTTCAGGTGACATTTTTGGTTTTGACAAAATTGTCAAAAGATATTTAACTCCTCTGTTTCCAGATCATAAGATTCCTGTAAAAGCCAGAGTGCCCAGCCAAGGAATTCCTCTGACTGTTATTAAAGACAGATCGGATTTAGCAAATCCTGTGTTATTTTGAGATAAGAAAATTGCACAGAAATAAACAACTTGACATTTTACTTCCTCTTTACACTCTGCCTCAGATGGAAACCACATGAGCGCAGGCATATTGGTTTAGGAATATGAAACATGACAAATCTTTGTTTTGCTTTGTTTTCAAACTTGAAACCGAAGAAATTGTACGCTTCCCAGTGAATGACACAGCCGGGTTTCCCCGGGTAACCTGTGATTCTTCAGAACCAATTTTAGTGTGTTAGAAAACCGTTAAGCCACGCTACTAATTGTTTATTAGTCCTCAGTGTACAGTTCAAGCCAAGTAATTACAAACATACCCATTCTCCTATCATCTTAAAATTACTGATCCTGAAGGGAACTGTTTCCTCTTAGAGGCAAAGGCATACTTTCTTACTGAATGGGACAGTGGGTGATAGAAAGGGTGGCCCCGTCGCAGTCAGTGGAAGGTCTAGTGGGATGCAGTTCCACCCACCCAGCTGTCCCCTCCATCTCAGTGAGTGTAAGAGGTTACAAAGGGTTTTCTGTGCTGATGTTACCAAGGGCTCCGCTTATTTCCAAGAGGAGCTCAATAGCTTCTGCAGAACTAGGAGAGGAGAGAGAATGAGCGAGACTTCAGACCTGAAAATGCAGCAGATACCTCAGTCTTGGGTTGCTCTGCCACTATGGGTAAAACTCAGGGACATGTCGTACAGATCATCTCTGAGCCCGGGCTTCAGAATCACTTTAAAACAGACGTAACCCATGTGCTTTACCAATTCAGTGCACCAAGCCCCTGTGAATTTCATCTACTGCTCCCCAGTTCTGATATTAGTCCTGCTGTATTTTTTTCCACATATGAAGAGCGAAGATAAGAGAAGTTAATTCCCAGCCAGAGGATGGATTAGTTAATAAATCGGATTGTGTTTAAATAGAATACCGTAGAAAACTATGGATAAATGTAAAAACATCTCCATGATACGGAGAACTACCTTACAAGTCCTCTTTAAAAACGGGCATGCTGATACTGTGGAGGCACTGAGGGAAACTGTATGAGCAAGACATGCAGGAACAAAACCCACCTAAAACCGCTGTGTTTTGTGTAATGTAGAATTTAACTTTCTGAATAACTTAAGACAATAGTTGCAAGACCAGTATAATCAGTCTTGGATGAGGTGGGAAGGACTAGTGTTCGTAGAGGCTGTTACCAGCTGTGTTAATATTGGCAGAAAGAATGTGGCATGTGAAATCACAGAGATACCGATGGAAAAAAGTTTTCAGGTAATCCACAAGGTCATTGTGAGAAATGTGCAAACGCAGTTATTGTTGGAATGAATGGTACTGCTTCTTCCAAATCTTTTTTTCTTAGTTTATATTCTGTGGTTTGTAATTCTTAATTTCTGAAAGGGTGCCACTTCCACCTTAAATGGAAGGAATGACGCAGAAATGGCAGAGTTTCTTCGTGCTGGAAATCCTGTGCTTTGCACACCTCTCCTAATCGACTATATGTAGCACTCTGCGTATGCTTTAGTTAATGCAAATGGACCTTACTGGTCCCTGTGGTGATCGCTGGCTGGTAAATACTCTGTCCGCAATCCAGCCAGGCCTCCAGATCAGTGAGGGATGATGTTCAACTTTGCGTCTACACGAACTGCTGGAAGTGGGATGGAGGCTTAGCTGCGTGGGACTGAGGTCTGTACAGCCCTGGCTTCCTCCACACTTTGCTATTTTATAGCAGGTTGCTTCTAGAGAAGGGACTGGGGTGCAGCTCTCAGCTGGCCCAGCTGAATGCCTTCCTCACCAAAGTGAACACTTCTTAGATCTAGCCCGGTGGCCTCCCTTTGGTTTTTCACCTGCTACGTGGGATAACACTGCTTTCCTTCTCAAAGCACTGCTCCAAAGACACACATAGTGTCTTAGTGTTCAATCCCAATTGCCATCCGTAGTGTGAAACAATTTAACGGTCCATTTTTTGAGATCGAGACATCTCGTGTAAGCGCTGTAATCCAGTGTGCTGAGCAAATGCTGACCGTGTTAGCAAACGCAGATACGTGAGCAAGCATGAGCTAGCTGCTACGGTATGCACAGCAGACACAGAACCTCATCCTATTTTACCATTAAGGTCTGTCTTCCTGGCACTGTGTGAAGGGTGGAAAAAGTCCTTTAGTGGTAATGGACCAAGACACAGTGAATTAATTATTGCAAGACATCACTGCTGGGCCTAGTTAGTATCTCCTGCATCCGACCCATGTGCTCTCGAGAGAAAAAGAGAGACAAACTCGCATGTTAATCATTTATTGTGTCTGATGGCAAAAGTGAAGTGGAAAGTAATGGCAATACTGTATTTCCTTTCTTCCAGCTTTACATTTTATTTCCTTTGCTGTGAAGTTTCTATATGCGCTCCTCGGTCGTGTTTTCCTCGTTTTCTGCCATCCTTTACCAAGTCAGGAGACAAATGCCACTCTTTCCCCCACTGTGTGAAGCTGACTGGTTCTTTTTTAAAAATACATAGTGCAGCTTATCAGACTATTCTGGAAGCCTGGCTTTTCCCATGCATTCCAATGGTGATCTCCATTTCCTCTGCTCTAATCAACACCATCAGCACAAGGCAAAAAAAAATCTGCTTCCTATTTGATTTTCAAGTCTACATTTTTGTGTATCTAAGACACTTCGAAAAGGTTTTTTAACGTCGAGGTGTGGAACAAACCCTCGGGTCTGTGGATGATCCTTTTCACAAAAATAGTTCCCTTGCCCTCAGTTTTGCTCTGAGAATGGGAATAAGTGTGATGGGGGGGAAATTGTCCCATCAGCAAGAGTGAGCCTGGACCCAAGAGCAGAGGTTGCTTGTCTGGTGCAGCACTCCCAGACTGCAGCATCCCTGTGTGTTCCGGTCAGGTTTTAGAGTATGTTTCCAGTTTTTCCTCTTAAACAGCCTCTCAGCGCTCATTTTCCTGAGACTCAGTCTCTGGACTCTGGTATCCCGAATCCGAATCGTTTTTCCGTGGGGAGGTGGTCCTGTGTGGTGCCCAGCCCTCAGTAGCTGACTGAAGGATGAGTGGCACCCCTGATGGGCCGGGGCTTTTCGCAGGCTCAGTTCCGCAGGCTTGAAGCAGAGGGATTTTCCACTGGAAATACGTGCACAAGTGAGCGGCATGAACTGGCCCACCCTTATTTTTTGTCGTGAAGCGCACTTGATCTTTCTCAACTGCCTGGTAGAATTGAAATAGAATAGAGTGTTGTACTGCAGAGTTCCTGTGATCACGATCTCTCCTCTGTTTGCAAATTAGCATTTTACTAGCAGGGGAAGCATATGCCAGATTAAACCAGGGAGGGGTTTTCTTTTTCTTTCTTTATTTATTTTAAAGAAAACCAGAAATGGCACGAATTACACTCTGCAATTTGGTTGTGAAATATCTCTCCTTTTCAGAGAAATATGTTTTCTGGATGGATTGCCACCTGCAGAGTGTACTATACATCTTTGTTAAATTATTTTCTGTCTCTGCAGAAATAGCAGTTTAGTTTTGTAGTATTTTTTAAACAAAATGACTGAGCGTTTAGCACAATTATGTTCAGCACTATAATCTTTTTTTTTTCTTCTTTTGTTGAGCCATCCTTTAACAGGGAATAAAAAATGAGACACACTGTAAGCTATTTTGCATAAATGAATAATTATGATTGCCACATATTGCCAATTGTAATTAGAGATAATAATGCTAGGTTTTGGAGCTTTTCCTCGTGCATTGCTTTTCCAAGCAAAACAGAACTTCTGTAACGTTCATCCAGTTAAGTGAACAGATTGGCTTTTCTCCTCTCACCAAGGACACACGCACGGGCTTTTTCTTCCCTGGGTTTTTTTTTTTTTTCTTTCAAACAATAGCTTTAATTAGTTGAAGGTAAATAAGTAAATAAACGACACGCTATAAATAGTAGGCTCTTAGCAAAATTAGAGGCACATTAAAGATAACGCACTTTGGGGACTAGCAGATCAGTTAGCAAGCCGGCTGAGCAGTGGAGGGAAATTGGCAGCTGCTTACAGTTAGCAGCCGAAAATGCTGTAGGTAGTGTGTGCATGTGCAGATCATTTAAGGGCTCGGTTTACCTTATTTACATTCCAGCACCTTTGGGATTTGAGGAAGGGTTGTTGTTTTTGTGGGGCGAGGAGGCTGATTCGTGAAACCGCTGAGCTCAAAAAGCAATAGCAATAGCAGGGCACATTGCTCGCTGCTGCAGTGGTGAAACCTGCAGCTTCCACGGTCCTCGGGTGCTGTGCATCCACACCGACAGGAGAACTTGGCATGGCGCTGGACTGAAAAACAATGCTGTTTAATCAGGTGTGGAGTGCTGGCTCCTTGCTTTTGCCAGCAGCTTTGATTTCCTTGGACTGCGCAACCTTGTAAGAATTCAAAGCCACTGCACTGTTGCTGAAGAAGCTTTCTGAGACGTTAACTAACCATAATGCTCTATCTCCAGGGTACTGGATGAACGCAGCCAGCAAACTGTACTTTGCCACTGTCTCGTTTTCCTAGGAAAAACAGACCAACTTCTGGGATTGTTGTTCAGCTCCCAGTCTCGGTGGGAGTTCTGTCTGAGCACAGACAGGCTAAAGCCTAAACAATGCGCATTAAATTTGTCCCCTTCATCTCAGGATCTCACAATTCTTTTGGAAATGTTAACAAATTAAGCTTCACAGTCTCCACCCTGTGAAATAATATTGTTCCTCTCTTACAGATGAGCCAAGCGGATCAAGAATGAGGGTCAACACCAAGGGCTACAGATCAGAAATCTGCCTCTAGAGCAGGCTGCTCCATTGTCCTTACTGCTTGTTTTTCATAGCTCTCTTAGATCCCCAGTCTCTCATTACACTTCTCAAGAGTTTTCGTAACTGGAGTTGAGGGTGTTTGGACATGATTTTCCACGGGGATTATTCGATGCGTTTTCCACATTCTGCGTATCCTGACTTGACTTTGTCACTTACACCCTAGTTGGAAGGGTGCTGCAGCCATCGCCGGTTACAAATCCCGCTGCTCTGCCTACCACAGGATGATTTAAATAGGAACATAATCTTTTCGTTGCCCTGCAGAAGCTTTCGTGTGGCGGCACATCTCACAATTAGGCCACACCTAGCTGCAATCTCCCAAAGGAGCACCGTAGAAACTCTGATCCTCTTTAGGGACTGGTAACCTGGCACAGATAAAAGGAGAGGAAGAAAGAGACCCAGCAACTCCTTAAAATGTGCACGGATTTTTTTAATGGGATTTGAAAAGGCTCGGACTGTTGGTGCTGCTTTCTTTGCTAGATGAGGGATGTATTAAAATGCTCTCCAGGTAGTTTGTCCTTATAAATCACATAGCTTAATTTTCTCCTCTTGGAGCAGAATCTCCATGGTACCTTGATATGCTCGACAGCATTTTAACAGAGTTACACAGGCACGTGTGTTACCACCTTCTCTCTACTCAAGATCTCTCAGTAAGGTTACGGTTACAGCAGCCACAACTTTTGAAGCTCCATCTCTCTGTCCTGGAACTGCCATGAAACAGCTCTTCCCCTTTTAAAAATTACATTTTCAGATGAAACCATCTGAGTGCTTCATCACAATTGTGTGAACAACTTGTATCAACTCAAATAATTTTCCAAAGGACAAAATATCGACTTTTTTTTGTTTGTTTTTTAGCTTAAATTACATCGATGGATTTTGTGTTTGTTTTCTTACAGACTGCAGATTTCATGGGTCAGCCTTTCCGTGCTGTTTTGGTACAATTCCTAGATAACTGCAATAAATTAATACAACCACTCCTGCTTTACAAAGGTGCAACCCTACTGAGATTTTAAAATTGAATATAATATCTTATAAGTAGACTGGGGTTCTCCTTATCTGGAGTTAAATTTAAGCTTTCGTACTAATTTGTTTTTCTTGGTGTTACTCATGAATTTGAGGCTCCTAGTAACATTAACAGCTATTATTAATTATTATCATTGTTAGAGGATTTGCAAAGCATTGAAAATGCCAAGTAAACGCTGTGGTGAGAGAAAAAAACCCCTTCACCTGCTAATGTTAGTGCATCCTTTAATTAAAACACATACTTCATTCTCAGTTTCCTGCTGCCTCGATAAACATATGAGTAAGAGATAGTGTTTGATGGAAAGCTCACGTTTGCCTTTATTCTTGTCGCCTTAAATTTTAAAATCTCTCCAAAAAAACATGAATTCAGTATCTTCCTTTTTTTATTTCCTGGTTAGCTATATTTTTTTGCCTGCAATAACAAAGCCATGAAAAAAGACAGTAATCCCCTTGCTCATGTGATATAATTCCACACTCTTGAGTGTGAATACTGGCAGATCAGCAGAATGAGCCATCTGCAAGCTATAAGCTATGTCTTTGCATGAGTAGATTTAGGATGAAAAAAAAATGGTCTGACCTGGAAGCCAAATGTTATTTGGCATCTTTACTGGAGATCCCTGCAAGGCCAGCCACCACTTGTGCTGGATTTGTGTCCTTTCTAAATTACGTGTCCCTCCCTCTTGCCATCGTATTTTGTCGTACACGAACGTAAGCGCAGGCACACAGGGCTGCGCCACGGGCCACCTCAGAGCCGCTGTACGGCAGTTTAATGAATCTCAGACTCCATCGCTAGTCTCCGTGGGATTGCCGTGCTGGTGAGTAATGAATGTCAGGCTGCAGGGTTAATCCCAAGGGGCTAGTTTTCTGCTTTTAACAGGCTGGGTGTTAGTCTTGAAATGCTTGTAAATGTCTACAGTGCGTGCATTGTACCGTGTAGGGACATGCACCTCTAAATCCTCACCTTACTCAGGCCAGTAATTCCCACGGAAGTCAATGGAGATAGTCAGGGACACGACACGAGACGGATTTGTTCCTGCAGTCATCCCCCCTCCCGGTTATTATCTCCCAAGCTGCTGAGGTCCCACCTCAAACAGAAGAGTTATGCGTGCTGCCAGTTCTTCTTTCTCACGAGTTGCTGTCTCCCCTCGAAGCTTGATCTGCTGGCTCTGACGTCCCAGTCCTCTGAGTTACAGCTTGCGCCCTCAACCAGTGAAGTCATTGGCAAAATTCCCGCTGCCTTCATTTAGAGAACGATCCAGCCAACAGTGCTGGTTCCCGAGAGCTCCCGAGCCCTTGTGGGATAAATGCAAGTTCAGAGCCACAGGATTTGCCAAGTTTTGGCCCTTCATTATAGAACTCTTGGGGCAGGTGGAGTTTATCCTTTTGAATGGTAGGCGAAGTGCCATTTTCACCTGAAGTGCTCTGGAAATGATTAAGTGACAGTAACACTTGTCAGATGACACAAAAACTCCACACTTGTGGTGCAAAACCAGATTAAAACAAACAAACAAACAAACACAAAAACCAAATAGAAAAAAATTCTCCAGCATTGAAAGACATAGAGGTTTATTTAACATGAAATACTTTCTCGCATATTCCTCCTCCTGCAATTGCAGCAAGCATTACTGCGGCCCCACTGCTCCTTTAATATAAACTGAAGCAAGCTCAAGGGGTTCTCAGAACGGTAGGTGATGATATCCTTCCTGCACAAGAAAAGGAAAAAGCCAGCAGCTGGCCATGCTGTTACAGTGTTATATAGGCATAAGAACAGGTACCGAGAAGAAAATACTTGGTACCTAAATATATAAATATATTGGCGGTGGAGAAAAGACCCTCAAAGGAGGTTTTCTCATGCCAAGTAGGAGACAGCTGGGAACCTGCAATGGGAAAAGGGTGGTGCTTTGAAGGCTGGTACCGGGGGGCTTGGCACCTGCTTGGGTGCGCCTGGGAAGTACTGGCAGTGTGTGGGAGGACAGCATTTCCCTTCTTCAGCCTCTTCCCTCCACATTTTACAGTGACTTAGAGCATTTCCCTTTAAACTGTGGGCACTTTGGGGCATCTGCTGAACAGGGCCTTTACTCTGCCCGCACTGGTGTTTATGCCACATCCATCTTTGTGCTCCATGACATTGAAATGATGGAGTGCTGGACTATGGCTTACTGCAGTAATGTGCTCTCTGTTCCACCTGCCCTCCAGAGCTCAGGGCAACGTTCTGAGCAAACTTGCCAATTATTTTCTCTAGGGAGCGTTAGAAATGGTACAAGAGAGGCAGTGACAACATCATGGGGCACGTGTCGGTCCCGTTACAGCTGTAGGTGCCTCATGCTAAGCAAGCTCCCAGCCCCACACGGGCACCTCGCCTCCCCTCCTTGCAGTGCTCACTTTTTCCCCTCCACACGATGTTACAGATGGGGATGTTGAACGCCAACAGTAACCACTACCTGCCTTGCAGCAGAGGGCATTCATCCCAGCAGACACGTTCTCAAAACCAGACCCTAGGAATCAGATACCTGCACGTCTACGGTGCTAACTCCCCAAACGGTTTAATGCTGGTCCTGAAGGTCAGGCGCGGCAGCAGGAGAGGCAGCCACGTCAGGGTTCAGGGCCCCAGCAGGCAGAAACTTCTGCCCATTCCCGGAATCATTTGGGTCAAGCAGTGCTTACCAAGAGTTGAGAAAGCTCAGCAAGATGAGGAACTACAGGGGAGATGTTGGCTTTAGAGCAAGGAGAGCTGCAGCATGGGGAAATGGCCCCTGCAGCCTGGGTTTTGTGAGAGATGCTTTCTTTTTCTTTTTCTTTTTCTTTTCTTCTTCTTCTTCTTCTTTTTTTTGTTTTTTTCCTGAATTAATAAAGCGAGCCTGAGGGAAGAGCCTGAAAAAGATTTTGGCATGATGTTAGTCCTTCCTGGGTTGGGGAAACAAGCCAATAGCCTTACAGGCAGCTGACTCTTTAATCACATATTTAGTATCTGGGAGAAAAATATTCTGAGGTGGCTAAGTGACCTCTAGAACCAAAATCTAGTTCAAATGTTACTCAGAGATTTAGGGCACCCTACAAAGCCTATCACCTCACCCCTTCTAAAGGCTCAGAGTTTTAAAGGTGTTTTGGTCCCTAAATGTTTTCTTTTTTTTTTTAAATTTCTGGTCCTGTGCCATTTTGTAACTCAGACTTTGGCTCTGCATGATATTGCCATGTTTGAAAATACTAACCTTGGTTTTCTGTGCCCAGAGCTCCAGCTGGGCTCAGCTGGTTTCACAGGTATTCAGACCCTTTAATGACCTTTCAAAGTACATAACTATGAATTTAAGTCATTGAGTGTAGACTTCTCTCTTCAAGCTCGGGTCAAAGTATGAACAAAATGAATGAAAACAAAAGACGATATTTCTCTGGTCAGTGAACTCTCGAAGCACAAATCCAGACTGAGTCAGCGGAAAATACTGTGTTCCCCTGTGCAGCTTACTCCACTGTTAATGAGGTAAGTCCAGCTCAGGTTGACGGGGGCTGCCCAGTGGTCCACACACCTCTCAAAACTTCAGAGGGCTTCAGGAATGTGGGCTGCGGGATCACTAGAAAACCAGGAAAAGGAAAAGTTGGGAACCAAACTGAGAGTGTGAAGAGATGTAACTGTGTGCTGTAGTTCCTGACCTGACACCACTAGACCTGTCATCGCTTCTCCTTTACAAATCACGCTTTTAGGAGAAAATGAGAAATTACTGAATGCAACTAACCAGCTGACCCAGTGAAGTTTGATCCCACCAGAGAAAGTTGGCTGAGGCTACACCCAGGGAGTTTGTCCTTGCTCTGGTCCCGGGAGCAGGGGTTGTTTTGAGGCTGTGGGGCGGTGGCAGCAGTTGACTGTTTAGGTTGATGAAAAAATGGCCACATTTTGACTTTTCTGCTTGTTTAGCTGAATTTAAAACTCTGAAAAATTGCAAAAGGTGATGGCTTTTATATGTGTAGGTGGGACTTAAAATAGCAATGCTGATATATCCACGTGTGCCCCTTCAGAATGCTTTAAGTAAATGCTTTGCCCTGAGTGCAAAAGCCAGCCAAGTTATAGAAAACATGAAAGGAAAGACTTTGTGGTCTCTTTAAATCTGGAGTCCAGCAGTTTAAGTTTTGACCTAAAGGAGAAATACAAATCGCTCATACATCGCTTTTGGTTCCTCATTTAAAGATTTTCCTAATTACCAGAAAGTTCTGGAAATTAAATTGCTTTTTATTAAGAAAAACACTGGGAAAAGTGGAAAATTATGTGAATTATGTCTCTAGTAAGAGACCCTGTTGGAGGGTTTCTTTTCAGCAAAAGTAATAAAGTGATCTGCCAGAGGAATTCTCTGATGAGACAAAAGGAAACTGAAATGACAAAGCATGTAGCGCCACCACAGAAATTTGGAGCGTGTTTTTTAGAAAGGGAACTTCTCTGGACTTCTTTTATGGCTTCAAAGCCAGGGATCCATTTAACCACAGGAGCAGAACATTTAATGCACTGGTAGCCGTCTGGTTTTTAGATTTATTCATTTTGCATTTACAGCTGAAATTGTTTGAAAGCATGAAAGAGAAAATTGCGTTGCAAAACCCGTGCCTTCAGTGACGGGTACCCGTAAGGAAATGAGACAAGTTCTGAGCGCGGCTCCACACTGCTCACGCGCGTGGCAAAGGAGAGGGGAGAGGGCAGCAGATGGGCAGCTGCTGATTCAGACAGAGCACAGGATTCCAGTACAGTTAAGAACGAACGGGAGCGGAGGCAGAGAACTGCGCTGGGCGCGATGAGATGGGGCAATATCGGGTTATTGTGTTGTAGTTAAGCCAGGAGCAGCTGTTGCCAGCAGAACCAAAAGTAGCTTGCTCCTTGGCTGGAAACTTAAATATCAACACCCTTCAATTACACATAAAAAGATATACAAAGCCAGCAGCTCTAAAGTGCTGTTATTAATTGCACCAAGTGTTAATGAGAGCTTGAATTATTCATAGTTACAGTTCTCAGGGTTTTCTTGATTAAGGAAAATAAGGAGAATTGGAAGTGAATATCTTGTTTCACATAGCTTCTCCGTTTGCCTAATCCAAGGAGCAGGGATGTATTTTACATGTCAGATCTGCAGAAAATGCATGTATCTGCTAGTTCCTTAGCAACCTTCTGGGATATGCCTGCATCTACTCCCATAAACCTGCATCGGAAATCATCTCCAGCGGGTTTCCAGGCATCGGCGCGTTTGCCACACTAATAATACCATTCATGTGCAGCTAGGGTAAATAATTTTATTTACTTACAGGATCATTGCTGCGTTTGGGGGTTTCTTGAAAGGTGGCGCTAGGAAAATAATATGTAAATACATTTCATTGAGAGCCCTCTGTGAATGAGGAGGGCTGCAAGATGTACTAGCTGCATATATATTTTAGTAACTGAAGAGAAATAGCGCTTGTTCAGAAGTGCAGTTATACTCATCACAGCCCTGCTCCTCTTTCCTCTCTGCTTTTTAGCTAGAGGTAGTAGCTAAAATTAGCACAAACTTCTGGAACGGAAGATTTTGAAAGAACAATATATCTTTCCAGTTTGTGCAGTTTCCTCTTCAAAAAGAGAAATCTTCCCTTTTCAGTGATCCTCGCAGCACGTGTGCCTGGGATTTATCACCGTGATACAACTGACGAGCAATCTGAACTTTCTCAAACAACCCTGCACTTGCTAAAGTCCATATGGTAACAGGCAGTGGGGGCGGCTCGGGTGAGCCTGTGTGAATAAACGTAGAGACTGACTGTAGAGATAATGTATATATTAAGATATATACATTGAATATATATAATGCATCTGTAGAGAGATATGTGTACTCATTTATAGAGTTACGCAAAGCATTTACATAGAAATATGTATAACCTATGTAAGTTTTGATGTGGCAGATGCTTTAGTTGTCCTTTCACACGTTTGTGTAATAAGGGTCCCACTGGATTCTCACTTTCCTTAGTGCAAACTAATAGTATGAAAATAGGATCTGTAAACACAAGTAGTTTTAAAATATGATAAAAATTAAAGTTTATCTTTCGTGCGTTAGTTCCTTTGCAAAATAAAGATTTAACCCAGGGTTGACTACTTTCTCAACCCCGTCGGTGGCATTTCTGTGGCTGGGATCACAAGACATGTGCATGAGAGAAATCTCCTGATGTGGTTTATAAGCAAGAGATGACAGAAATCTCCAGCACAGTTACTGTTTCCTTTTATGATGATGCTGGACTGAGCATGAAGCTGGGTCACAGCTCCTGGTAGCTCACTTCAGCCAGATCTGCAGTCCTATAGATCCTGTTCTCCACCTGAGCAGCCGCTCCATCACCTTTAGTCTAGCAACTGCTTCAGAGGATGAATTTTAAAATAAAGGAAGTCACGAATACCTGATATGGATAGACTTGGGCAGCAAAGGACAAATATGATGCATGCGAGAGTTTTCATGAGCCGGGAGTGTGGCTGGCAATCCTAAGAGTGTCCAATGGACTGTTTGAGTTAAGAGTTTCTCCTGACTGCGTCTTCACATTTTTTGCACTGTTGCATTCAGACCAGAAAAGGATTTTATTATGGAATTCCTGTTTCTAGCGAGGCACTGGAGCTCATTGCCTCCAAGGATCATGTGGTTTGAGGAGAGATAACCTCAGAAGTGGGTTTTAGCTAAGTGGAGACATACCACGTGCTCTCTCAGGAGTCAACCACAGTCTTGTGCTGCTGCTGCGTCAGGGGAATTGATACAGGATTGATTGACCAGCTTTGCCCTTAACAGGGATAATAATTTGCTTCTTAAACCTCCATCCAGTGCTTTGGCAAGCAGAAAGCCTGCGCTAGTGCCAAATCTGTAATTACTTCACTAACAGCGATGACATGTATGCCTGTTCTGCATGATCCCATTTTGTTGCTTCTGTTGTTGGCCACGAACAACTCAGTACTTCAGATAATAGGAACTTCATCCCTGCATCTGTCTCTCAGCAGGGTGAGCTTTAACCTGGGCTTTGAGCAGGTTTTACAGAGGAAGGGGAAAAATACATCAAAGCAGCAAAAAGGAGAAAATACACAAACAGGTACTGGCTTGGTAGATACTGCAAAAAAAAAAAAAAAACCAACAAAAACAGCGTGTGCTGTCTCAAGGATAATACGGGCCATGTTGCTGTAGTGGGCTCTGCACTGGCATGGGGACCACTGCAAGGTGGAGGCCCTCCCATCTTTGCTGCAAAGAGCTGCCATGCTCTTAATACAGGTGGATTGTGGCATTAGGAATCATCAGTCCGTAAGGGTCTGGCTTCTGCCGTCACCAGCTCCTGCTCCGTTTCATTCTGATCTGTTTCATTCTGTTCCGTGTCATTCTATTCTATTCTATTCTATTCTATTCTATTCTATTCTATTCTATTCTATTCTATTCTATTCTATTCTATTCTATTCTATTCTATTCTATTCTATTCTATTCTATTCTACTCTACTCTACTCTACTCTACTCTACTCTATTCTTCATCATTGGAACACTTAATAAATAGCTTAAATAGCTAAAACTGAACAGATTCCTCTTTTTTGCTGTCTCATCGGGATATACCAGTGTATGTAATTTTATTTTAAGAAGCTTTCACTTATTTCTTTTTTGTCCTTGTTTTATAAATGTGCATGGAGTTAGTCAATCACCTCCAGAGAGAGGATCCTCAAATAAGGACTCTTGCTTTTTTTGTGTGTTTGATGACAGCGTTATTGCAATTAACAGAACTCCTTCATAGCCCAGTCCAGCTCACTGCTTTGTTCTCATTTCCTGACAGCTCTGCTTTGCTGTTTGTGTGTGTGTATGCATCTATACAGACACATGCATGTAAACATAATAGATCCAGTTAGCCAAAATTTTCATTCCCACCTAGACAAATGGTCAGTGACCTGTAGGTGCTATGTGTAAATTATTTAAAATTCACCCTGTGTTTATCTCAAATATTTTCTACCTGCTTAATTCGGGGGAATACACTGTTTTAAATGACGAAGCAGGGAATATATGTTCTTTTTTCTAAAACTTTTTTTCCCTTCTGTGCAGCAGCAGCTGCCTGCCACATTATTGGTTTTTTAAGCAGGCTTTTTGGGTGGGCGCCAGTGATGTCTGTGGGGAGCAGGGAGATTTGCATCAGGATGGTGAATGGCGAGGCTGGCCACGGGTACACGCAGCCACATCGGCTGAGGTAGAACAGCCGCTTCCAGCTCACCTGGAGTAATTAATTCAGTATGAAGGTAATTACAATGAAAGGGAAAAACAAACTTCCATATAACAGATGGCAAATTTTTAGTGTGATAGAAACTAAAAGGATTTTTTTAAATACCATTATGGTGTGCCCTAAATAGTATAGAAAATTCTCTCCTCTTGGTATATACATATTGCACATGTTGTTTCTGTATACCAGCTCTGCAGTGCTTTTTGATACATATACCTCCAGTTTCAGGTATTTGTGAGTTTCTCATCATAAAACTTTTTATCAACACATAGTTTTCTTGGCAGTTCCTGTGGCTTGGTTCTAGGAGGAGTTGCAAGTCCTCTGTGTGCATCAGTCACTCCTCTTCTAGCAGCTTTTAAACCTGGGAGTCAGGACATCAGCCCAGCTGCAGAGAGGAGCAGATGCCTCGTGAAAACTGAGGCTGGGTAGCAAAAAAAAAAGTCCATCAGCTAATCTAGCTTAGCCCTTTCCCCATGGATGTGCCTGGCCCAGCAGCTGAGAAGCAGAGCCGGGCTGGGCAGCCGCAACGTAAGCAGGTAGCTGGGCAGTTTGCACAGAGGACAGTCCTCATGCATCCTCTGCTTAGCTGATAAAGTTGAGTGAAGATACAGAAAAAGAGAAAGAAAAATATGCTGAAGATGGGTGTGAAACTCTATTCCTCATTAGAGTTAGGGGTCTTAAAAGGCAAGGGGCAAAGCTGGCCTTTGAGCAGCCAGGTGTGTAGTGGAGATTGCCTGGAGCAACTGGGTTTCATTGATTTCAGTGCTGGTAGAATAAACTCTGTCTTCATAAAGAGAAATTTTGCTACAGAATAGAATTTAGTGGTACTAGAATAATGTTATAAAGATTGAACTCAAGGTTCCTTGGTGTGGTGCAAGCTAGTGACAAGTTTTTAGCGATGAGCTGTTCGAGTGTTCAGAAATGAGAAATGTATATGAATGCGTATCTTGGAGGGATCCTGGCTTTTAAAAAGTACTGAGTCTTCATGTGAGAAAGCTGAGGTATTGACCTCAGTTCCTTCTAAAATAGCGCTTCAGTGCTCAGTATCAACTGTTACAACCGATCCATGATTTGAAGTATTTGAAAATGAGAATATGGTACAGGCTAAAATTTTTGTTCCAAAACTTACCTAGTCATTTCTAGTGCATTTGTGCATTACTCTCACTGACTTGAGTAGAAGCTTAGGTTCTTTTCAAAAAGCCTGATGGTATCAGACTAGACAAAAAATAAGTTGTTGAGCAGGCAGAAAAAGTAAACCATTGCTGCACTCAGCGACAGGTCTGATCTGACATCAGTTCAGTGCTTTCCACTGAGACAATGCATACAGAGCATCTGATCAAAATCGAAGGTTTCCAGCCAGAAGAACTCTATTTAAAATAGCACATCATTTTCAGGACTGGACCCCTAATAGCAGGCTTAGGAACTTCTGGTGCTGCTGTTGTCATCAGGCAGACTTGGTGTCCTCTGTTGCGAAAGAGGAAAAAATAGAAGGGAGGGGATGATTTATTCTCCAAGATAGCAACTTCCCCACACACTCCCACCCATCTGCAGGTAATTAAAAGTTGCTAATGTAGTTTTTCACACTCCCACCACAGCCCTGGGTGGCACAGCCCAGGAGTCTTTAGCACCCTCCTGGGGACCTTCCTGCCTCTGCCTCGCTGTGGCTCGGGACCCCTCTGACAGCACGGGGACCCTGTACCAGCTATCAGATGAGATGCTCTGCTGGCTAAGGAACAGCAAACGTGGAGACATATTATAGCAAAAACACGTGTTGTGGTTTCGCTGCAAGCTACGTGCTAAATGATCTTGACGGGAATGTTTTGCTGCTATGAAGATGGCCATCAAGAAAACCTCATGCGGTGAGGTTTCAGGTGTTTCTGTTCAGAGCATGTCTTTCTTGTTCATAGCAGTTTTTCTGTTTGCTACCATCCTGCAGTAAATTCAGTGAATATTGTTTGTTTTTTTTCTTCTGGAGCAAATAAATCTGTCAGCATTTTAACTTGAGCTTGTTTTATAAGCCACAGTTAACATTCCTGATAGCTCTGTGTTTGATATTATGTTTGGAAGATCATTGCATAATTTAATTATTTAGGTTACTCCATGCATGGGATGGGCCTATTCCGGGCTCGAATCAAGATTGTGTAATGAAGGAGACGGTTGTCTGAGGGACCCTAGCTTGATTGTTTGTCTGATAGATTTGAAAGATGTAGGTTTGCAGGGCAGGGGTGGCATGTGGAGGAGATTGCTTTCATGGTAAAGGCATTTAAACATTGCCTGGATCAGTAGGACTCCTCTGCTCTTACCATCAGATTCTCTGGGAAGTTGTTTTCAGGGATGATTTCTGATTGTGGTATCTTGCTTGCTCAAAGTGAGAGGTCAGAATAAGATCAGAAGAAATATGCAATGCTTAGAGGTGTAAATGGTAGCTCTGCACTTGCGAAGAACTCTAAAACCCAGTGGCATCTCAGATTGGGCACCCAAAATGAGGTGGCAATTTAGATCTGTCTGTGTCCCGCTTCCTCATTGGTAAGGCAGAGATAACCAGTTGTTATCTCTGGAGGATTTAGTGGGAAAACAAAAAAAATCATTGATACCCATAAAGCACCTGGGTATAATCACGATGAAGGCACAGGAAAGCTTGTGACAAAATGGTTTGAAGCTCTAGACAGGCTGCCAGCTGTAGAGCTGGGGACAACACGCTGAGCGATAAGGAGAAAGAGTGTTGCAAAGTCACTCATTAACTGCGCACCATCCAGTCTGGCCTGGATAAGGTGAAATTCGTTTGACAATAGTAGTCTTTAATTGCTCACATGCTGTTGTAACATACACAGACAGTGTGGCTGAATCAGATCTGCAGAGAAAATCTGAACTTCCTAATTTTGGAATACTTGGTTTTGCAACCCAAGTAATACTATTCAGGCAACGGGAGAGGGAGGGGTGGATATAGGGCTGTTTGTAATAAAATGTAGAGTCTTATAATCATATGCATGGTTTCTAGTCTCTATTTGTTCCCTCTGCAATACTTGTGAGATTATAAGTGGATGAAACAAGATGAAAATAGCCTTTTGGTCATCTAAAATACTGTAAGAGGGAATGAAATTATACCCAGATCCTACATTTTTAATACGATATGAACACATTTTAGAAACACCCCCAGGATCCCTTCAACAGTATCATTAGACATTTGATGTGAGCCATTATGTTTATTTTATCATGAATAATTATTTGGGTTACAGAACTACCTTGAGGCGCTGACCAAAAGCCAGTCTCTATTTAACAGGACACCATGCAGGTACACGACAGAGGACAATCCTTGCTACAAAGGACCTTTGAACTAAATAATTCATAATCTGGGATGGCAGAAAGGCAGTTGCTTAAGTAGCTGTCACAGCCCTGTGCTGCACAGACGAGGTGACTAACTCAGCACGTATCTCTACGCAGCAGCGTAGAGTGATGCCGGGCTCACCTCAGCTCCAGAGCAACCACATTATTGAGGTACTCAGCCAGAGTTAATGTCCTCAGCTTGCTACATCCAGCTCAGCTGCATGAGCAAAACTGAGCAGGAGTCATCAGGAGGCAACGGGGATGGGAAAGTAGCAGAGCCAGGCTGGAACCAGGCTTGCTGCTTCCATATCAGCTTACGGGATGTTCGATAGGTTGGGAAGAGCAAAGAAAGTGATGGGATGGTGGTCTGGGTGTCCTGGAAATCCCATGCCCGGGGCTGTGCCCTCACTGGTGGCAGCAGCAGCAGCCCTGGTTTCCAGGGGCTGGGAAAACAGGCTGAATGGGCAGGTACTGTGCTAGCCGCAGCAGCCCGCTGCTGTAGGGAGGTCTGAGCTTGGTTCTTGCAGCAGGGCCAGGAGGAAGCTGTCCAAGCAGAGCTGTTTTTTTTGTACTCAAGCTGGGCTCCTTAGCACTTGCTCTTCAACAGAACAGGGTAACACCCCAGCTGAGACAGCATGTCAGCACCCAGAGCCCAGCTCCTTTCAGCTGTGCAGCTCAAAGACCTGCTCAGTAAATCCTACCCTGTGGCCCTCTTCAATCTACAGGGACAGTTCTTGGTTAAGTGTTCCCTGACGTGGGGATTTTGGAAGCTGAAGCTGCCTCCCATGGCCCTAACTGAGGTATATAGTCCTCGTTTCTGTTTTGGTTTTATTAAGCTGCTTTACCCAGCAATCTTATCACCGTTCATAAAACTTTAACTGTAATGCATTTGTTTCTGCTTAAATGCTTTTTTTTGCAAAATGCTATTATTTTGTTTCTGGTGCTTGAAATTATATTTTAACAGTATCCAAGCTAAATTTATGCACACACATTTAAAGAGGGAGCCCGAGATATAATGCATTTTTAACCATGTGAAATATATTAGTAATGGTACTTACAGAAAGAAAAGAAAAATGATTTTGGCTTGCATTAGTTCCGTCTTGGCGGTGTGCAGATAAGTACCATACCTTTGACAGTGTAACTGCATTAGGTTTGCCTTAGTGCTAACAGTCGGCAAGCCCAGCACACAACAGCCATCACGGGTGGCTTCTGGAGGAGAGGCTCTTCCAGCAGCAGCTCCATGCACTTTTCAGCCTATCATGGCCCACAGCTCAGAGGTGAGCACCATGAGCATCACACTGTCTGTAACACTTGAAGAGTGGGCTATTATTATTACCATTAAGAGAAGTCATCGGGGAATATTAAAACAGGGACTTGACCTTGCCCTGTGCCCGCCTGCAGGACTGTCTGGGGACACGTGTGTGCTCCCTCATTCTTTCCCACCTCCACCTTCCCCTCACCATGTGTTTTCTGAGTTGGAATGGAAGCAGCTAGAGGCAGAAACGCATCTAATGTGGCTGAGAAAAATGTTAAGGGCACAAAGACTTCTCAGAGTGCCATACCAATAACGGTAATGAGAAAGGATGTGGTAGCCTCTCAAACAGAAGACTATTATTAACTGTAATCAGGTGTGAGGCCAGCAGCCTTCTTAGCCAAGAATAAGCAAGCTGTTGTTTTTAGGATTTCCTACTGGATTGGTAGCACAGATAGAAAGATGAAGCACTGTGCCATCGAAAAGGGTGATGCTCTGCATGGCACTTGTGTGCCAGCAGTTGGGATGCCGGGCTGCCAGGCTGGTTGTCTGCCTGTGGAGGACCCAGCCAAGTGTCCTCCCTGCATCCCACTAGCATGTCCTGCATTCCTGCGCTCAGCTGGGTCTTGCTGTTCAGCAGAGACCAGGGAAGGCTGCAGTGACAGCAGAGGCGTTTGGGGGTTGTGGGTGAGGAGGGAGGCTGGGGGGCTGTTGCCTGCTTCGCTGGGGGCCTCAGGCATGTTGCTTTAGACCCGACTGAAGTCCAAGCTGTTTGTTCATACAGTCTCAAACCTCCATAGGTGCTTTAGTTTATCCTAACTGTCTCCAGATGCCGACAGATCACTCTTTGCTTGTTGCTAGAAATGCCTCAGCCTTCCTGGCAAGCCCATACCTGACCCCACCGGGAAGTCAGGAATTAGACATTTTGCTAGTGAAGTCTCCGAGGGGCCAGCCCAGTAGCTGTCTGTCAAACTGGGACAGGATGTGGTCCTGTGAGCCGAGTCAGCAGCTGAGAAGCATCCTTTCCCAGCCAGTGCCCTGGGACATTGTCTTTGACCCCAGGGTCCTTGAGCCAGTTTCTGTGGAGCAATGTGTGGAAGGACAGTTTACACCGTCTAATAGCAGGCATCTCACTTGGCTCTGAATTGTGCCTCACTGGAATACCTGTTAGATATCTGGGGAAGAAACCCTCCTAAGTACTACCAAGCACCAAGCAGGGAGCCGAGGTGACTCACTAAGACTGGACTTGTACCTGGGTCCAGGCTTCCACACGTGACCTGCTGCTGGACCACACCTTTGGGCACCTTGGTTCTTCTGTGGGATCTAATGCTTATTTAATCCATTTCAGTTCCGTTTATAAAACTCGGGTCACTGTGTGTGTCCCTGCTGCGGGGGAGTCTTGGAGGGTCGGTACAGTGAGGGCTGTGAGGCACGTGGGTCCTGCGGATAGAGTAGGAAGAGCGCAGAGGTACCACAGGCAGAGACACGCGTTTCTGACCTTTTCTCTCAGAAAATACTACTTCCACTTAACATCAGACAATATAGTTCGCCAAGCGGATACTTTCCCCCTGAGAAAATGTAAAGCTATAAAAATAGCCGTCAAAAATATAAGGTCCAGATTGAGGCAAAATGCTTGCCAGTGACAGACAGAAGCAACTTTGCATGCCTGAGTAGGGGGACTTGGGCTCCAGACCTTACTTTGGAAGATTTCTTGTATGGGAGAGTGGTTTAAAAATCTGCTGAGTCCAATTTGTCACTCTTTCAAAGAGAAAAAGCTGGATTCCAGCACATTTTATCAATAAAAGATCACATGTAGTCAGCAGTATGACTTTTTTTTTATTATTATTGCTTTACATCATCTCTGGGGAAAGTATTTACCTCAAGAACTATTTTGCCAGATGATGAGTAGTACTTGTACTTATTTTGGTTGTGTCCAAGCCATAACTTTGCCTCATTTGCATCTACCGACTAAATGGTTTAATTAATTTTGCATTGTGCTTACTGACTAGTTTTAATTAGCAGTTAAATCAGTTCAGTTAACGAAAAAATGTAGGTGTTTACATGAATGCAAATTATGATGGGTTCTCAGGGCTTGATTCGAAAAACAGTTCCACACCATTGGTGCTGAATTTCTGCAGGCTTTATTCAGGAATCGTGCGCTTCTCCTCCCCCAGCGACAAAGCATAGGGCTTTATGATTCATTAACCGGCCCAGGCTTTCTGCTTCCTCTTTCCTTCCTTGCTGATGTGGAGAATGAGGAATGGAGGCAGATCAAGTGGGGCTTCAATGCTTCATTCTTAGGGCATGCACCCAATGCTCAGGCAAGAAGGGACAAGGAGGACCCTCTTTGGGTTGGTGTGTGCAGCTGTGTCTCCCTCCAGTGTCCGGTTCCAGCCAGTATGACAGCTTGCACTATTTTTAGCCCCTTATTTTTCTGTTGGCTGGGTGTTTGCTTGCATCTGGCCAGGGCACAACTCATGAAAAATGGATTTTGAGAAGGAACTTCTGCATTCCACTGTCAGGCAGACTCTGGTGATACAGGCACAATACTATGAACGTGACCTACATTGCTATTTCTGTCGTCATTGGTCTTGTGCCCATTGAATGGGATGGGTCTTGGAGAAGCCCTCCGCCTGGTGATGCTGGAACAGACACCAGTGTGTAGTTTATTGACTTCTTTTGAATGAGGGGTACAGAACAACTCAAGAGCAGCATGACCTTACCTCCACACAAAACTCACGCACAAATTGCGAGAAAATCTCCTGATCACTGGTATAAAAGCTGTCATCTGCCTGGGCTTAAACATCTATGTTTGCCCGGTGTGTCATTACGTTGAGCTCTTCCCCACAGGGAGTAAAAGAGTCTCCAAGCTGTATCCAGACAGAGGCAAGTTACAATAGACGAGGATAAATTTGTCCTGAGACTACGGTTACCTTACTCAGCTTTCCCAATAACCTTACCCAAAAGGGAAGATCAGAGACAAGAAGATAATTGGTGAGATCATCAAGAAATGACTTCATAAGCCCCGGCCTTTCATTTGGAGGAAGCTGGCAGCCTGCCCTCCTAGAAGAAGGTGTTATTCGACTAGTAACTACAGATCAAAGTCAGCAGGGGTAATTATTTGAGGAACTAAGTAGGTAATCAGTTTGGGAAACAAAAGGGAAAACAAAACAAAACAAAAAACCCTCAGTCGTTGGAGCCTGAAGAAAAATTGGCTGGAATGCATGCTGTCTGTAGTTCTGTGCTAAAATTAAATTGAATTTTATAAACTTAATTTCATAAGCTATTCATCAGATGTCTCATTGAGGGACCCCGTGCCAAGCTCATGTGCCACAACTCTCTTCCCAAGCCTCGGGAGGGGAATAACTCTTACCCTGTGCTTTACCTATCCCATGGAAATGGAGCCCGATCCCATCCTCATTCCTGGGCATTTCGCCTGCAAATCCCCAAACAACAAGATTACACTTTCCTTGTTAATGATTCCAGTCTCCGGTCCCACCCATCTGACACTGTTCTGTAGTGCGAGCACTCACCCAAACCATGATAAGAAAATAAGGTCATGTAAAAACCCTGTTTCTCTGCAATTTTGAGAAAACAGCCTTGCACACCCCATAAACCTGACAGCGCGGCTCTGTTTGGGATGCAGGTGAGCGCTCAACCAGCCAGTGGCCTCCCCTTCTGATATGTCAATCACAGAATGTCCTCCTCATGCCAACGGCTTCCTCCTTTAATTCCGTCCTGTTGCGTGTTCCCCTGCATCAGGCATTTACGTTACTCAAGAGTGTCATAAGAAAGCAAATTCATCTTTCAGCTAAAAAAGCCAGTATTTAGGGGGCCTAATTCTTGTCTTAGCTGGTTTCACTGCAAGATGAAGTGTCGTCCATTGACTTTTAACTTTTTACTGATTTTCTACTTGTTTATTTAATTGCTGGTGTAAGTGTCATGTGGATGGATGAGGGACGTATTGTTCCTTTATCTCTCCAGAATATAAATCGATGCTTTTTGGAGCTGGTGATTTTTAAATTCATGATTTCACACAGAGATTTGTAAAGAGCCTTGTACCACATAGTTGCATCTCCAATCAGAGATGTATCACCTGGTACTTGGATTTTTTTGGTGTTACAATGCGAGCTTGTTGTCTAGACTACATCACATGAGGGCACTGCATAGCATCATTTACAAGGATGCAGGAAGTTGAACAGAAAGGCTCAATCAGCTTCCAAAGCCAGCAGAGCTGTAATAGGCCAGCCTTTCATTAAGCGAATTCCTCAATGTTGACCAAATTCTTTCAGATGTAGGCAGCTAATGGTTCAGGATGCATGTGATGCACTTGTCATTACGCAGACTTGATAAAAATCCTTGAAGCTGCTTTTTTCCCAGAAAGTTCACATGAGTAGAGGGGCAGGGAAAAAAAAAAACCAGAAATTTCTCTTCAGTGGTTTCTTTCATGTCACAAGAAGCAGGGTCATGTGTTTTAGTTTAACTGATACATTCCAATAAAATGATTTTCAAAGGGACAGGACAAATAATGGGCATTTTACATATGGTGGCTGCTGCACATCAGATGGAGCTAATTTTCTCATACACATTATATTTCTTATTTTGCAAGCTGGTTATAATTCATTTAAAATCTCTTTTTATTTAGTTTTACCTAATAAACTAATATAATGGCCCAGTGAAGTCTTTATGGCTGGTAAAATTCTGGTGAATTATTTTCACTGCCATTTTCATTAGGATATCAAAAAATACATGTCATTCTTCCGCACAATTCCTATTCAACTGAAAAAAAAAAAAAACAAAACCCCAAAGAGATCTGAAAAATAAGTCTTGCAATGTCGGCTGCCCTGTATTTTCCTAAGTGTAGATATCAAGATAACAGTTAGACCAGGCTGGTGTCTCACTTATTTTACCCATGACATTTAAACTCACTTACAGAGTTACTTGCAAATAATTCTCTATAATGCATATACTTTTGTTCCTGACAGAAAAATATGCTGCTATGTTACCCCAGTGCACTTTAGACTGGACATCTGCCTAGACTGGTAGAGTTGTCTTTCCTTCACAGGGTCTCTGGAAACGAGTCCTCCTTCCTGTCTCGTCACTAGAGATTTTCATTAGTGTCCTGATGCTTTGTCTCTCAAGTTAGTGCATTTATCACCTTCCTTGTCTTCTGAAAGGTGATAGGACATCTTTGCCTCTCAATAGCGTGACAGAATGACAAACGGAGCATCCAGCTGGCCTTTGTATATCAGGGGTTTGGGGAGGAGGATGCAAAAAAACCCCCAGACCAACAGCAACAAAAAAAACTTCACCGTTCTGCTGCTTAATTATCAGCCAGAGCAGAGGAGCTTAATAGTCCAGCAATGGGTGGAAGGAGCTTCTCAGCATCACAGGAAACAGCGTGCAATTAGTCAGGGTCAGGATGCCCAAGATCAGATTTGCTTAAGGCTAAAGAGAGACAGAGCAAGGCTGTGGCAGTGTCACAATCTGCAGCCCGGGTGTCTCCCCACGGCAGGATGTCTTTTGCTTCAGTTTCTAATTAAACAACCAGGCAACCAAGCGTGTCCACTCCTGGCTTGCTCGTGTACAACTTGTTTTGCATTCAAAGACCTGGAGTGCTTGGGAGGGTATTTACTAAAGCAGAGGATTAAACTACAAATATAATTATTAAAAGTGATGGATACAACAAATAGTTGTATTACAATGAGAAATCCTGAGCTGGTCTAAAAAAAAATCCAGTCTTTTAGTTTATAGAATTATAAGCTCCTCAAAGGCAGATTAATGCAGCCCAGACTTTCCTCTCTGGTGCAATATAAGCCCGAGTGTCTCTAGCTGTGGTCGGTAACAGGAGCCTGGGAGCGAGGGGGACAGAGGGGCAAGCGCAGCATGATGCTGCTTTTGGTCTGAAAACCTGCCCTTCTGAGCTGGGTGCTGTCCTTGTGTCTGTGTTAAAGTTGTCCCAGTGAACCTTTCCCTCAGGAGTATGTCTAAGGATGTTTTGAACTCGTTTAGACTTTTGACATCCCGAGCATCCCATTGATAAAACCGTCTCTGCTGAGCACAAGCATTTCCTTTTGGTTGCTCTAAACATGCCGCCTGTAGCTGGCAGTTCTGGCTATGGAAGATAACCCGCATGCACACATTACACCGACAACTCAACAAAAAGGGAAAATGATCCCTATTCACTTTCTTCCTGACATTCGTGATTTTATGACCTTTGATCACATTCTAGAATTTTAGGTGTCTCTTTCAAGGGAAAGTGTCCCAGATTGTTTAGTCTCTCCCCATAAGGAAGCAATTTCAGACTTCTGATCATCTCCACTGCTCTGCTCCCTGCCATTCCAGCTCTCCTACATCCCTCCTGAGCTGCCAGGTATCTAGAAGCAGATGCAGTATTGGACATGGCACGGTTATGTACAGTGACATATGGTTCTCCCATATGTATTATTTTTGAGTTATCACCAAGGTATCCCATCTGCCATATTTTTTACCCAGTCACTTAGTACCATGACATCCTTCTGCAGCTGTTCACAGTCAGTTTGATGACCACGGATCATTTTATATCAACACCAAACTTAGTCAGCTCATTGTTGACCCTGTCTTTCAAATCATTCATGACTAGGTTGAACAACAGATGTTCCAGAATAGGTTCAGTGGGATCCTGATATGTCCCACTCCTACTTGTCCCACATAGTGCATTCATGCTACTGAAATCCAATGCATTTTATCTATGGATAAAGCAAAATTAAATAATTCACTATAGAATATGTGAACAGTTCATCATTGTCATAATGGTACAATGTGCAAGTTGCCAGCCTTTGAACTATTCTGCAAAATATTTGGTATTTATTCATCCTGTGTTGTATCTAAGCTCATCCCTTTCCACAATCCACATCTTTTGACTGGTGGTGACAGCTCGCCCCCTAGTATGTTTGATGACTAATATCCAACTGGTTCTTCCAGAGCAACTCTCCTGAATTCCAAGAGGGATTGGATAGTACAATACCACTCAGCATATTTTTCTAATTCATTAATATCAGGCAACATTCCTGGTCACCAGTTTCTTCCATGCAAAGTCTCAGTGTGCATCTACCGTATGTTCATTATCTGCTAGAAAAATTCAGAATCAGAAGACTTTGGGCTTCAGACTAATGCAAGACAAATTCCACCTACATGTGGTACTATGCAAAACTCAAAGATTAGTTGTTTTGGAGCAAAAGGCGATGGAAGGAACTCATTGAAAGACTTTCCTGTTTGATATTAAAGGAAGTAGCATTCTGGAGTACCTTATTCCTATGTCTCCATAAGAAAAAATATTGTGCCATCTGCATATTTCCTGGAGACTGGAGTGCATCACAGATGGGCGAGGGTACTGCCCTTTGGTCAGACCTACAAATCTCAGAACAGGTGGAAACGCACACCTGGATTTCTTGAGCACAAGCAGAGGAGACAACACCTTTTTAGGCCATAGCCACGACTGTGCCTCAGTCTCAGGGCTGGTTCATGCTGCTCTTCACTCCTGATGCTTTGTGCTGGTCTTCAGTGTGTATTTGGTTACCTGGTAATGTTTTCTCTGTACAGGACAGTGATCATCTTCCTAATGGGGAGCATCATAATTTGAAGCGTATTTGTATTTGCGCTAAAAGACCACAGTCTCCGAGTATACTCCAAAAGATGGTTACCTGATAGATTATTCCTGACAGGAAAGTGTCACCTATCAGACATACGGGCCAACAGTGTGTAACGGGACTGCTGCCTCTGGCAGCTTAATTCTAGCAGATTTCTAATCACGTGTATTTCAGGATGGTAAGAGGCTTGCACAAATTTTTTTCCTAGCTTTCAAGGGCTCCTCCAGACCAGCATGAAAGGCACAGTTGGTTGTATTCTATATTTGAGGAACTTTTTGTACCAGCAATCCTAAAATTTGCTGTGTTGGCCCTTTCATTCTTCAGAGACTACCAGGCAGATACAACAGAACTGTTTCCAATGGGAGGTTTTCACAGATTTAACAGATTAGGTGCCACTGTATCCTTGCCCTCCTTTTTTTCCCCTTCCTACAACACACTGTTTTGTGACCGCACTTTTGCAACCAGCAAACTGGTACTCCTCGTGTTTATTCTTCTTGCCTTCATAACTTGTTGGCAGAAAATATCATTCTCAGGATCCATTGGCATTTTTATTGCCATTCCTCCAAGGTATCGCTAGGAAAAACAAACGTATGAGAAAAGCTTCCCTGCTTAAAACTGAGGCTTCGTGCTGCGTTTCTTCTCATTTTCTTTGTTTTGCCTCTTGATGTCAAACACATTCCACACACCAGAGAGAAGGGAGAGGACAAAAGAAAGAGGAGCAATCCCATTCTGCATGGAAGGTCTGTACATTAGACTCACCTTCTAAAGACAATGGTACAACTCAACAGCTCCTTGCTCTGCCAACATTATAAACACTTCCAGATCCTTGCCAGGAGAGTGCTAATGTATTTCTTTTTTCTTTTTGTTCCTCTTTTTTTTTTTTAATGCAGCTTTCCAGACAGGCTCAAGGGCTGCAGAATTGTTTGCGAGCTCTTAGGGCTTGGCCTGTGAGCAACCTCCTTGCCCAAACTTGCTAGTGAGCTGAATGGCTTAACTAAGCTCTCAAAGAAAGAGATATAAGCCCTCGTAGGAGCCCATAGCGTGATTATTTTCTGGAAAGCTTTTAGCTTGGATTCCTTCCATTTTGTGGCTTTCTCTAGTGCTGTAGATGGGCTTGGTCCTGTCCTTGTGGAAAATAGAGGCCAAACTCTCCTGCTGTGCTTGCTGGCATGTGTTTGCTCACGTTAGTGAAAGCAATTTCCTTAGTCTGAGGCTCAGAACACAGGATCCACCAGCTCAAGCTACTGGTCGACCATGGCCATTATCACATTTCTGCAGTAACTGCTAGCAGATGCTTCAGCTACAGAAAAGGCAAACAACCGAATGCATCTGGGCAAACGGGAAGTAGCACCCAATAGGAAGGAAAATTATTTTCTGACATTTGTTTTGATCAAAGTGTGCCTTGAAACAAACTGCAATTGTCTCGTGTTTAAGAACAGTTATATCTACAGTTTTCACAGAGCAGCTTGATATATTTTCCCTGAAGATAAAAATCATCAGATAATCAGAAAGAGAAACATTTCAGACATGGAGCATGAGACATGGCGAGTTCTTTAAAATTCACTTCAATGACTGATGAGAATTCAGTGAGGAAAGAAAGATGTGTTTTGAATTTTAAAAATAATGTTGATTTTATTTTTTTTAAATAGGAAAAGATTCAGAAGTAATTTTTCATTTTGCCACTGTAGTTTGTGACCAGAGGTTGGGTTTCATCATATGTTGCCATGTGATGTTTCACAAACGTAGCCGTAAGAGCCAGGCAAGCATGTGATTACTTCTGTTGACCTGCATGTCATGTTTCATGAATGGCTGCTCTGTTTGCAGCGGGTCTTCACATCAGGCTTGGATGCATTACCTAATTGACTGTCTGCTTGTGCCCTTCTCTTTGGGCCCGCTGTACTTCTTGTACTCTCTCCCCCCCAGCCAATACCCCCTTCTTCAGATCTTTGTTTAGGAGGGAATGAATACGAAGCTGCTCTTTGTCTCATTAACCAAACTGTCTGGGTTTCTCGACTGCCTCTTGTTATATGGCAGTTTGGATTAGACCATGTGCGTTTGGGGACTGCAAATACACTAGGTCCTCTGTGGGGCAAGTGGGAAACATTTTTGGCTGCAGTTTAATTGGTGGGTCCAAGGAACTGGGACTGGTATTTCGCTTTACTGAACTGCCTGAAAATATGTGCCCTTTGTTCACTATCTTCATCACTCACGTACCTCAGCCTCAGTAGGGCAGGACCACTTGGAAGGGTACAGGGTGTAATTAATCCTTCGTGTTCAGTCCTCTTTTGCTGAGTCTGCTTCCTTGGCATTTTTCTTGGGGTGTTACAGCCTGTCTACCTGCTGCAGTTTGTCCACCTTGGACTCTACGCAGGCCTGTCAAGAGCAGGCATGTGGTAACAACTTCCAGCCCCTTTATAGCCCTGAGTTTGATTGCAGGGAATGATCTGGGGCAGAGAGGATCTTCAGCTTTTCATTGTGCACAAAGTCATGATCTCAGTGGCCAAACGTGTCTTTAGGGACAGAAAAATACTAGACAATGTGAAGGCATTTTTAGATGGAAGAGGGTCTTCGTGTTCCCTTCTCTGCGATTAAATGCCCCTTTACTTGTGGCTTTATGCATAAATAAATAAAAATTTCTATGGGAGGTAATGCATTGCATTTGCTCAGTAGCTCCTAAAATACTGGATCTCCTTATGTTGTTCTAAATAGAAATTATATATAAACCTGATGGTACTCATGTTCTTGGACTTTAGAGATGCAATGGTATCGCTACCCGTATGCAATGCCACACCAGGACAGATCTTTTGAAAGGCCCAGTACAGCTGAAGGAACAGAACTGGCTTTGTTGCTGAAGAGGAGGCTCCAGCAGACCTTCAGGGAGCTTTGTGCTTGTGCACTAATCCACATCTCCACAACGACTGTAGGCACTTGCTGTGCCAACATCCCTTGGATCCACCTGAGAGCACAGGGGGATGTTGTTCCTTGCGAAGACAAGCACTAAATCGTAAAAGTTGTTTCATAATTCAAGCTGTTTGCAGGCAGAATGGAGAAACTGGTAATGGGTAATACAGCCCAATTTTGGCATTTTTTTCTTAAACAAATTATTGTTGTCAGTGTTCTGCCAGGTCTGTGTAGAGGGGATGCTGTATCAACACAAAGAACACCGTGTACCGTTACGATAAGACTCAGCAGGCAGAAACACATTTTAGTGAGCCAAATTCACCCACACAGTCAAGAAGCTTCCTCTTCTTTAAAATAAAGAACTACTTTAAAAAAAAAAAAAAAAAAAGGGAAAAAATAGGAAGCTAGTGGGTTTTTTTTCTTTTACCTCAAGAACTTAAAAATAAGGGAAATTTGAAACGGACCATCTTCTCTCTCCCTTTTCACCCTGGCCTGACTGGGAAGCTGTATGTACATCCTCTTTGAGGGAAGACTTCATCTTCTTTGCCACTATAGCCCTGTAAACATTATACTATGAAAACAAATTGGAGAGCAGGGCTCACTCGTGCTGAACTCCTGGATCCCGTGAAGTCAGTGACAGAACTCCCACCGGCGCTGACTGCTGCAGGACTTTGCTCTGCGTTCGGACTCAGGCAGAACCGTCACTGAACCTCACCGTTTGCCAGAGGACAGGCTCAGTGTGATTCAGGGGCTGTGCCTGGGCAGGAGGGTTGCTACCCCAAGTGTGTAGTTTTCTGCAGCTCTCCTGCGACTGTTTTGCACATATGGAGGAAATATAACCCTTAGGACGCACGTGTCTGTGCATTTCGTACTTACCTATGAACCCTGCGGGTCAAGCGTTAAGCGCCGCATGAACTATAGCTATAAATAGAGCAGAAAGTGTCCTTAAGAGAAATGCTTTTTCCCCTCCGTTATTCCCAGCTGAGTGATTCTAGGAGTTGTGGTTTGGGTTTTGTTGGTGGTATTTTTTTCCCCCTGCGTAGCTGATAGTTTTCCTGATTGGAGTGGAAGGGAACAGCCATTTTGCTCGCACGACCTTGCCCTGCGCTGATTTGCACCCGGTGTGCTCATGCTGGTCTCCCTGGAGCGCTCTGGACAGTTCAGCACGTCGGAGGGAGGCTTCTCCGCAGGTCAACCCCAGCGTAACATGATGTTGGTAGGACAGAGTCCGGATCATAAGCACACATCTGTTTTCCTGCGCTATCCCCCGCCCCCAGCCCTCAGCTCACTCTGTTCATAAAAGCGTGGTTTATGAATTGGCCTGTTAAAAATATGGTCTGCTTTTCCAACGCACCGGGTTTACTTTCTGATTCATATAGAAAATATGTTGTGACAGTGCAATATGTACTCAAGGTTATTCTTACCGGTAGTAAAAAGCAGATTATCTCTGAAAACGGACGGAGTCCTGCACACACGCACATCTCCTGCTGGACTAGGGGAGGCAAATGGAAACAAACGCAAGCAGCGCTTCAGGAAGAGGGTCGCTACAAGTTGGTTCTAAACCACGCACGGCCAGAAAGAACAGTGTTAGGCCAAAGCAGAGAGAACGTGGAAGGAAAGGCAGAATAAAACCACCTCAGCACAATGTGTGTTGTCTCGTACCTGGCATCCTGCCTCAGTTACAGCCCCATTGTACGCTGAAAGATTTGAGAGTGTGGGGCTACGTCACACCCAGTGACAAAACGAGGGATGAGGAAAATGGGAAAAGATTTGACGTGTCAGGGAGTACACGTGTAAGTTAAAACTCCAGCCTAGCAAACAGAACAAGGGAGGTAAACAACCACAGGTTTCATTTATTTTTCTACCACGCAACATATCCCTGGTTTCACTAGAAGCCGAGGAGGGGGAAGATGCCTTGTGTGGAATGGCATTGCACAGACCTCTGCCAGCCACCCCTCCGCCCGACCCTAGCTCCTTACGGTAACTCTTCTGGGATGAATGTCATTTGGGGACCTTCCTGGGGTATAGACAGAATATGAGATGACAAACTGTCTTGGGGAGCGGAGAAGGGCTGTCAAGTGACACTGAAAATTTAGTTGTTTTGAGAATGGCAGGAGAGAAGATACACATGGTCATGCTGAGAGCCTGGGGGACCCCTCACAGACAGAGACGGGAATCTGGGGAGTGGTCTCTTTCCTTCCAGTAAGGTATTAAAGACCGCTGTTCAGAAGCACTCTGTAGGAAGGAATGTGGTCATCAGCAGCTGGAATGCTACCCTGTGAGCATGAGGAAACATGTGTGCTGTACAAGAGAGGTGCTGCTGCATGAAGTGAGGGTCCGGGAGTCTCTCCTGATGCTTCTACCTGTTAGAAATTGCAGATGAGCGTGAAGCCAGCAGTGTTCCTGTTTCCTTTGCTATCCTCACTGCTTTAAGTGAGAACCAGCCTGGGAGTACACAGAGTTATTGCAAGGCTGAGCCAGAGCTTACCTAATGGCTGCAGGACAGGTCATTTCCATCACTGCAGCAGATGGGAGCCAGGGGACCTGTCCCTGTCCCTGTCCCTGTCCCTGTCCCTGCCCCTGCATCTGTACAGATTTTTCAGATGACTCTATCAGAACTGTTTCATGCCTGAGTCAAAATCTGCAGAAGCAGATTTCGGCGTTCTTTTCAGTGAGCTCTGAGGCAGGACAGGACCTTTTGTGTTTGAACTCCCTCTGTGAAAGTGCAGGAGGTGCCAGGAAAGCCGAGGCGAGTGGTGGGGCTGTAACTTCCCTGTCTGTGGAGGTTTTGTACCGGAACTCGAGGGAACCTTTGCTAAACTCTCAAGACAGTGGCCCCAAGGCTAGCTGCCCTGCCGAGCCTTTACTTGAACCAGGGCCAGTGCTCCTCTGCTGTCCACTGGGACATGGCGATGCAGCCGTTAAAGAGCGTGTGGTGATCTGCTTCTGAGACATGGGGAACAGCAGAGCAGTTAATAAATAAACACAATTAAAAAACAAATCAGGTCTCTCATGAATGCATTGTCTTCTCTCTTTGCTCAAATTCTTTACATTCCAAAATCTTATTGGAAAATGGGAGGCAAATGCACAATAAATGCTGTGAGCTGCTTTTTGGGCCATGCTGTTTCCATTTCTGTGGGTATTTGAAAAGTGCATGAATGCAAAGCACTTTTAAACACTCTAAAAATCAATACAGAAGAAACAATAGGAGCACATTTATTCTTGTTTTATTCAATGTCAGTATGGCTGAGTTTTGCCTGACCAGATGTTGCAGAGTTTCAAATCCGTTCAACCATAGCTGTTAACAAAACCGTCCTTCTTTCACCAAAATTTAAGAAATACACACATTTGTTTTAGAATATGTCTTGGAGGTTTATTTAGAAATGAAGTAAAGAAGCATTTTATCCGTTACTAGTGCTGATACTCAGACTGTGATCTCAGAGGGGACAGGTCACAAGGCTTCGCGTGCTGTTTGCACAATATTTGCACGATTATTTACCGTTCCAAACGCCCAGGTTTAACTCGGCGATACCGCTCCTGCTATTTCAGGGTGGTGGTTTTTTGTTGGGGTAGGTTTTTTTTTTTTTCTTTTTTGAAAGAACACATGTTCAAGATAAGTAACGATTTTTCAGAGAGAGGCTGGAAAAGCTTAAGTCTTTCCTCTCTGTGTGGTGGTTTCCCTTCTCTTTCTGTTCCCGGACAGAACTGACAAGCAAGCTTTGTCCCTCCAGTGAGCTCGGCAGTATTACTTTGACCCTAACCCATCAATCTGCCTCAATTGGATAATGATCTGTAATCACTTTCTTTCAGGGGAGTCTATAAATTTGCCAAGGCCCCATTCTTCTCTGAAGGCCTCCTTATGTTCGCTCCCATTTGTGCAAATGCTCTCTCTTTTACAGCACTAAATAGCCATGCACATGGCGCTCTCTGCGCAGAGGCACCAGGCTGTTCACTGTTCATTTTCCATGGCTCTGCTCTCTAAAAGGAGGCAAAGCTCTACATGCCAGGACTCGGCGGGGTGCAGGACCAAGCCACACCACTTCAAGAGCAGCCGCTTTTCTCATTAAGACTGACCCATCATTAGCCTGCTTTGTGCTGGCCCTTGTAATCGATGAGAGGACTGTGTAGTGTGAAAAAGCTAATAAAGATGAGCACGAGGTGGTAGAGGAGGGGGCAGGGGGAGCAAAGACACTAACCCCGGTTAACAGGGGAGCTCTCCTTCCCCAGAGCTTAGCTGCACGAGTGAGGGGCAAAGCTCAGGAGAGCTGGCAGGGTGCAGACCCCTCTCAGTCATTTCTTTGATTATCCTGCACTTAATTCCCTGAGTGTCCTCTCTATTGGACCTAAGAAACAGAACAAGCATGAAAGAGAGCTCATATCCTCCTCACTCAGCTGAGTTCCTTCTTCTGATTAAAGAAGATCAAAGGCTGAAGAGCTTCTAACTGAACTTGTGTGCAGCACAAGAGAAAGTCCACATTTGTGTGTGGAGCACTGAAGGGGCTTTTTTTCCCTTATCTTCACAAGAGCTTCTAAGGTGCTGAGAACATCACAGAAAAGTTCAGGGAAGGTGAAAGGTGTTAAAGTCGCTAAAATGTCTGGGGAAGCAGCAAGGGTGTACTTGCTCTTGTGTCCTGTTGGGTACAATGTGCAAGCAGAGGAATAGAGGGAACAAGCAAAAATATAAGTAAGGTCTAACAAATGTGCAGTGTTGAGGGAGCATTGGCTGTGGGAGGGGGCAAAGATGATATTCTGTCTGTACCGCAGAGACAGCCACACATCTCTAGAAGGGCTGTGCATGTGGAAGTCACACCAGAAATGAGCCACAGGAGTCTGCAGATGAGACAGTGTGCCTTGGTGAAATGAAGGGATCCTCTTGCTGGAGGGAGGAGGAGCATTGCCTGAAACACTGTGTGCACTGGTGAGAAAACACATGTAGAACAAGGTTGCAAAGGGATGGTGTCAGATGTTGTACAAATGTGGGAGACCTCAATAAGGGACAATGTCTCCCTTCCGAGCAGGTGGCCTGCAGAGCCTGCACCACTCTTCCGAGCAATGCAGAGAGAGGGCAGAGCACGTCACTCACCCCATAGGCTGGGAGTGCATTTGTGGCTGGCTTCTGTTTGAGAAGTGTAATAAGGACGTGACCACTTGCACTCTCCTTCACACCCATCACTCTCTGGTGAACTGTTCAGAAGATTTTAATACTAAGTTTAGCTCTCCTCTTCTCAGCTATATGCAAAATTACATGGGCAAGTATTTAAGCTTGTAAATTAATGTTTGTGTGTCCGTAAAGCGAAGTCCTGTCGATAGGCTTAAATTACCGGTGTTGTCCACAGCAGTTCTATCTCATCTTCCTTGTGGCTCTGGAAAGGCTCAAAATAGAAGGGAATTGTTAAAGCTACTCATGCACCTAAGCAGCACAGTAATGATATTAGTGAATTCCACTGCTATTTTTTGTTTATAGGCATCATTCTTGTTCAGCGAGTTGAAGCCTCTCTCTTCCACTAAACACCTTCATCCCACCCATCATGTACCATTTGGTCCTTTACTCCAGCTGAGGGCTACAAACACAGCCTCTGTGCCAGCACCAGAATTTTAGAATTGCTGGGAATTGACTGTGCCCAAGTGTGGAAATATCTGAGTTGAGAAATGTATGGGAATTGTGGGTTTTCTTCTCTGAGGCTTTTTTTGTTTCTTTCATTCTTTGAAAGAACCAAATTCTAAGCAAATTGCATAACGGAGGTACCCACTTCAAAACAAAAGCTGCTTGGTGCAGGATCTGCTGCTAGCTTTCTGCATCATCTGTGCCATTCAGCGTGTTTCACACGGGATTCTGTGTTGCTGTCAAAGAGAAGCTGCACAGATTGACTTGATTTGAAACAGGGATGCCTGGCAAGTTGTTATGGGCAAGCTGTATTGGCGTTTGCCTAATTTTCATTCTACTCAAGATTCTGAATGATAACCATCTCAAAGGTAATTTGTTTCCATTGTGTTAAAAATTCCATTGGAAAGTTGCTTTTTATTGTAACTTGCTAAATGCTTAATTGGTATCATGTAATAGAAAGAATCAAAAAACCCCTCTGGTCCCTCTCAGGAGCTCAAGTTAGCTCCGGTGGAGCCAGCTCCGTTGCCATTTCCAAGTTCTTCTGTAGTGATCTCGCAATTCATCAGTGTCAACGACACATGGGAACTCTCATGTTTGTAAAAGCCTTCAAGGGATCCATGTCCTACATTTCAACAAAAATCACAAAATCACATTTCAAGGTGGTCAAAGTTAGGGAAACATCAGGCAAATAGTTGCTAGCCCATTTCTGAAGTGAATGGTAAAACGTGGAGAAGCTTGGAGAAGCAGGAGGTCAGCAGCTGCAACAGGAAGGTGACTGTTCCTTTGAAGTACCCAGAAAACTGGAAACGAAGCATATTGTCAGATTGCCAGAAGCGTTTGGCTGCTGCAGGAGGAGGAGTGGTAAGAGAAGCTGAAAATGCAAATACATTGATACATACATGTTGCAGAAATCACAGCAGAGCAGTTGTGAAGGGACTGATGGAGATCTGCTGTGATTCATGGCTTTATCGTCACTGGCCTACATTGTGGTGAAGATGTTTCTCCACCCTCTCTCTACATGTTCCCACCTGATGTTCTTGTCAGAAGCTGCAACGAGGCCACAAGGATATAAGCTTGAGTCTGCCTCGTGCCTCCCCAGCAACGTGTAAGAACAGACACAAAGTATGAGATTCCCTGCTGCTGCCTGTTACGTTTCGTGGGTATTGCCTCAGTGTCCCACCAGTCAAGACGGGGCAGCCTGAGAGCAAACACACACAGGTGGTCTCAGTATTCTTGTTTAGCTTGGGAATCCTGCAGTAGGTGGTCTGAGATTTATATATATCAAAGTTGTAGCCTCCAGGATGGTCCCTACAATTTTTCCTGCTCCTCACTTTGCAGGAGATAGTCTGCATTGCTGATCAGGCAGCTTTGGGTAGAAAGTTCATACTCAGATTCTTAATGTTGTTTTCTGGTAAAAATTATTCTCTAGAGGATGATAATTAAGTGCTTACAGTTTAGAGAAGACTGGGGACAACACCTGTACCCAAGAAGGTATTTTACTTATTGCCATGTCCTTGATACTTAGAAACTTAATACTTAGAATGGCAGAACCCCCTTTTTTTCACAACCTACTGATCAAAAATGCCACTTGGTAGCACAGCTGTACACGTTGACTTCTTTCAGGACACAAAATGTAGAACGTACATGACATCCATTCGTATTCAAAATCGTCCCTCATCCATCAGTGTGATCTATGGACTGAGACTGTATCGATGCCTTAACTGAAATTTTAGTTAGCTCGTTGCTGCTCATCTCACCGGAACACTGAATCTTCCCGATTTATCTATTGCTTCCTTCATGCTGCAAAAGGAAAAATGCTGAAAATATGCTAAGCACTCGGGCGCTAAGGTATATTTTAAATGCCCAGCAACTGATTAAGTTGAATAACTGCTACTGTTTTCTCACTAAAACAATGTCATAGAGTTAAAACAGCAACTGTGGAAAACAATGTTCAGATTCACTTTGTGAGGAGCTGCTTTGTGTGATCTTGGGTGTCCACTGATAGTAACTGCAATCTTCCTGCTCTTCCTAGTTCCTAATACTGTATTGCAAACCTGATTTCTATTTGTAACAGTGTTTGTTTCTGCCTTTTGCCCGTTCTCAAGGTGGGTGCGTGTGTAATGTACTCTTCTTACTCCAGGGAGTTTTACTCATGCTGGCTGTTGTAGACAAATCTCTTCCTGAAGACATGTCAGGCCTTATACACGTTTGAAGAAATGTATGTGCCTCTTCACACGATATAAATGTCATCTGCTGGTCATTAGCTTTTAAAAATATTTATTGTTATTTTAATACAGTCCTAATACAAATTCCCGTGTTTGTGCTAACGCATCTATTGATAGCAAAATCTTAGAAACTCATGAGTTGCTAATTCACTTGAACCTGGCATCATTGCTTACAAAGGGTCGAAGATGTCCAACGGCTGGGGTTGCTGTCTCATTACTCACGCCTCAGAATAAATTACTGAAGGTGACTTTATTTCCTCCCAAAGTTGTCTTCTCCTGGTCTAACAATCTCAGTTAATAAAATGCTGTGTTCTGAAGCCTACCTAACTCTCACCAGGAGCTGCATGATGCTGTTTCCTTTTTAACTGACTAATTATTATTATTGTAGACGTTTTATTTACTCCAAAGTGGTTTGGGGATAATTGATTAGGTTGCACCATGTCATGAAAGAACAGATGGCAGGCTGGTCTGTCAGCTCATCTACAGTGTATGAGAATGCTAAGAAAATTAAAAGCGAGAGGGAAAAAAAGAGGAAAAAAAAAAAAAAAACAAGAGAAAAGAAAAAAGACAGTGAATAGGACAGAGAGAGGAATGAGCTAAGCTGTGCTTGCAACACAAAAAACTTCTTGTAGTGGGTGGTCCTTTGGGAAGGTAATCCGAGATCTGCAGTATGTCCACTACAATCAACAAAAGGGGACAATACTTCTCTGCAGGGAATTGGGTAGGGAGGAACTTGTTTAAATAAAATTGCAGGGTTGTCAGAATGTTAAACTAATTCTCTAATGTTCTGTGCATTGTCTGGGGAATTTTGGATTTGCATCATTTGCTGTACTGAAGTACTGAAAAAATATTTTAACAGAAGTGTTTTGGAATGCATTAACATGTATTTTAGCTTTGGAAATCCTGACTGTGTTCAATGACAACTCAAAATGCTGTTAGAAGAGCTGCACTCTCCTGTGTTCTCTGCCTGCATCCCCTCCCAGAGTTCACATTCCTCTTCACTTAGTAGAATTGTTTACCTCAGTTCAAAGGGTGCTTAGTTTGTGGTTATTCTGACTAGTTGGCACCTGCATTTTTGTGTGCGTGTATGTGTGTTAATTATTTATCAGTGATGGATAAAACTGTATGTGGGTTACTTGCATAGAGAGGACTGTAAAGCCTTGGACTGATCTCTCTTTAGCATTTTTATTATGTATGTGAAAAATGAGGAAACAGTAAGAAAATGACAAGAATAGAAATACACAGGTTCATCCCAGAGCTCACCAAAATTATTAATCATTATACTCCAGAATCCAAAGATCCCAAAAGGAGAGATCCGGAGGAGAGTAAGTGATTTCTATGCAAAGGTTAATGTTTCTAGACCTGGTTCTCTTTAATACGAAGTAGCATTAAGCATCAGCAAATCAAAAAGGCAAGACTCCAGCACCATCCTGCCCCTGAGGCGCAAAACTGAGAGCATCTAACTCCCAGTCAGCAGGCACTCCAGCAAGGCTGCTGCATCAGAGAGAGGGCTGAGCCCAGCAGGACTCTCCCCTTCCCCAGTTTAGCCCATTTTGTTTCCCTCAGCATCCATTCAGTCACCAAAGGTTCTGCTACGCAGCTCTCGCAGACCGATATGGAGGAAGACTCCTCTCACTCTCCTCTTTCTCTTGTCTCTAAGTAAGCACCTTCACAAACCTTGTCTGGTCAAAGGAAGAAAATGAACAGAGATGGAACACTGCATACGTATGTGAAGCTTCCTTTTCATCAAAAATTGTCGGTGAAGATTAGTTCTTAGTGGATTGCGAGCGAAGGCTTAATTACACTGACCACAGATGGGCACGGTGCAAGGAACGTCAGTAAACTCCCCACACAGCTCTCTAAAAGTACGTTAATTATGGCCTGCATAAATTTCTATTCCAGTTTTCGGACTCCCTTAAGCAGAGACTACCAACTGTCCTAAATTGCTTGGTGGTTTGTTGAGGTGGAAATGTATCCTCTGTGGACTAAACTCATTACTGGGAGGTTTATTAGCGAGAAGGTAGTGTAAGTCCATTAATAAATGAGGAGTGAGGCAAAATCAATTATGATTTTAATATGACTGAACCACTAAGCTGCTTTTTTGAATCTATCATTTAAAGGGAAATAAAAGACTATGGGCAATTAAGAAGCAATAAAGATCATAGCTGGTATGGTTATTGATAAATGCAGGTAAGTAAGTAAACACCTGAAAAAATGAAATGCACAGATCAGCAGAGCACAGTGATCTGAGTCTCCTCATCTTCAGAAAATCTGAATCGCTAAGAGGTGCTTTTGAAAGCGAACCCACTGGTGCCTGGAATAAACTGAGGATGTAAAGCATAGAGTGTAAAACACAAGGGGAGAGAGAAATCCAGTCATTTAGCATCTCATCAATGTAACCTGCCTGTCCGGTACAATGATGGAGCTGTTAGGACAGGAAATCTGGAAACCGCTGGCTAAAAAGGGTACCATAGAAGTAGCAAGTCCCTATTGCAGACTGTGCCCCAGCAACTCGTGTGCTGCGGCTGTTCTCAGCTGAACTACAGAAAGGGCAGGCGAAGGCAAGAGGACGGAGGTGACATCTCGGGATGTTATGAAAACACGAGGTCGTGAGCTTCACAAAACTGCCTTTGGAAAACAATGCCAGTTGTCAGGGATGGGAATGCTCTTACGCTGGCTGAAAATGGCTAAATGTTTCTAAAGAGAAAGTTGGGGCCAATGACAGCAAGTTTCTGATGTGGGGAGTTGGAGTTTTGTAGGAATGGGCACATGTTCTAGTTTTCTACAGCATCTTTCCTAACGATCTGGAAGATGGAATAGATAATGTGTGAATACAATGGGGAAAAGACAGCAGGTGGAGAAGACCCAGTAACAGCAATATTTCTACTCTGGAGTATGGTGAGGGTCTCGAGGTAATAACAGAGCAGCAAGCAGGGGGAGGGCCACTGATGTACTGAAATGAACGGGAGCTGCAGCACAAAAACGTGCAGCGTGCGCTTGGCACTACTTCTTCTGGAGCAAAAACCAATCCAGAATGAAACAAAACTCTGAGGGGAGCAGCTGAGGTGGCGGTACAGTGTGGCTACCAGTTGCCTGAGCCTTGAGGGCACATGATGGGGCTATCGAGCTGCGCAGGCTGAAGGCTTGGCTAGAGATCTGCTCTGCTCAGATATCTAAGAAAAAACAAAAAACAAGCCCCATGGGTGAGATAGAGGTGGGAGGTGGATGAAAGGGGTTTAAACACCACCAAGAAATCCCGCTGCCCTGCTTCAGCCAGGTCCTGCGCCGGTCTCATAAGCATCTGGTGATTTCTCCCTGCCAGGAGTCTCGGTAAGCCTGTGTTTGTCATTCCCACTCGCTGCTGAGTGAAGTTTCATTGCTGTATTTTTGTACCTTCCAAAGGTGACAGTTTAATGTGATATGTCAGATATCTCTTTTTTGTTTGATTTTTATTTCTTCGAGGCCTTTGTGGTTTTATACAGTGAAGAACTGTCTTTTTTTATGGACGTTGAATATTTTCTGCACACTCTTTTTCGAACTATTTTTCACTTGCACACTCCCCAGCAGTTTAAGGCTGCCATTATGTATTGATGGAGCGTACATTCCCAGTATCACGCAAATAACTATAATTTAATGTATTCTCTCTGTGCCATGGTTGGATTCCTGGGCTGGCTTGGAGGACAGACTTGAATAAATGAGGATTCGATCCACTACTCACATCTACCAGGGAGAAGGCTTCCAGTATTTTCAGTCAATAGGGGTCAGGCTTGGAAAAATTCTGCTTGACGAAGCATAGTCATCTAGGGAAACTTTTTGTCTGTTATGGGAAGATCATTGTGAGTAACTGTGGCTCAAAGCCTGTTTCTGAAAGGGTTGAGAGACCCTGGGCTCCGTTCTCCTCCTGTCATAAATTAAACAAAGCACTGTTGTCATCAAGGAACTTGCACTGGTGTAAATAGGAGGTGGGTTAGTTCATAGACTTTTACGTTTTACTCTTCGAGTGTGACACAGGGAAAAACATTACGTTGCACTGATAGAAAAGCCAGTTTTATAGAATGTAAGGAGAGAATGTTTTGGGGGAGTATCAACCTGGAAGCTACAAAAGGAATAATGGCAGTATGTTTGTCTGAACTTGCAACATCTGGAAGACCATAATTTAGTAAGACTTCAGCTACACATCCCGTGTGGACTACATTTATTGCCAAACTGTCATCTTATAGCAGAAATTTTGCTTGCTTTTCGGGCCATGAAACATCACGGACAGCAAAACAAGTAGTAAAATGATTTTCCTGATGATGTCATTATCTGGTGGCTTCAGAATTTTACAAACTACATCTTTTCTAGGTTTGGACCAACACATGGATTCTGAGGGAAATCCTGCCTAAAATGAAATTAATGAGTTTCCAATAACTGGTCAGTACCTTGAACAGATTAAACCAACAGGGATTCAGTTTGATTCATAGTGCAAGCCAGGACCCATGTCTGTCCTTCTTGCAGTTTGTTTTAGAATACCTAAAAGCTGAAAAAATACATCCTGAACTGTGTTTGTGTATGTCAGAGAACACAGCGATGGCGATTTCTCTGCATGGACACGTTTGCTTGGCCTCCATGGCCTCTCTGAGCTAGAGGAGCCGAGACTAGAGGAGAAGAGGTAATGCAAAACCAGACCTACAATGGACAGGAGATTGTTTTTATTCAGACTTGAAGGTGCTTTAAAGTTGTCCTCAGTGATTACACTGTGTGTAGGAATCAGTGTGCTCATCATGGAAGAATAATTCTTCCTGAGAAAGCAGCTCAACTGCTGTTGAATGGAGCATGACCTTTCAAAAATTACTGAAATCTCTCTTGCATTTATTCAGACACCAGTTACTAAATTAACCTCTCTGGTACTTAAGATGAGGTCAATGCAGTGTTATTTCAAGGATAAAATTCCATAATAATTTTTCCAGGTATTGACCAAGCATTCAATATTTTTAAAAGGGGACCCAACATATTAATTGGCAACAATTTGAATGTAGTAGAAAAGAAAGAACAATAGAAAGAGAAACAAAAGAGTATTTCTTCTTTTAGTGCCCATAAATACTTCCTATATATTCATTTATATGGGACATAACGTGCATATACACATACATACCCACGCATATACACGTAAGTGGGACAACTCTATTTGTTATGATGGTTCAAACCACATTTGATAAAACCAAATGCATGTCCTAAGAGACATAGTAATACCAGGAGCTACAGGAAGCCTTAAGTTGGATGAAAAAGGAGAAGCAGCTTTTTTTTTTGTCCAGTGTTATAGGCAATTGCCTTCGCAAAGGCTTGTGCCCAGCTTGAGCATGTAACGAGTACGTCAGAAACCTGCTTTGTGCATTGATTTTACAAATACTGCCTGTGCGGTCCCTTCAGTGGGCAGCCTCTGCAGAGGAGAGGACAGACACCTTCCGTCTCGTGCTGTCCAGACACCTTCTGAAATTTAGCCTTAAATTCGGCAAATTTCTTTCCTGAATTTAGGGTTTTTGATAACCTGTTGACTTCTGTGGTGATTTTTAATAGAGCGATTGTCTCTCGTCTTGTTTGCTGGGGCAGCAAAATTGTTCAATTGCTCCTGGATTGTAGGAACTTGGCTGAGATGAGCTATGAATGACTATCGGTCAGGCTGGCAGCTGGTTTCAGCCAGGGTTGTCTGACAATTCCAGCTGTGCAGATGCTACCTGGTACATCAGAATATCCTCTGCAATCACAGACTTGATGAGACGTGATCTCTGTGTCCTTTAGAGACACTTGGCAACACAGGGCAGGACTGGGGGTGGCAGTTTAAGAGGAGCGTTGTTAATCTCAGGGTAACTCTATATCTTTTTTTGCAAGGAGGTTTTTCTGCTGGGTGATTAAAGCATCAGAACCTGCTCTGAGGGCAGCTCCCTTCCCGGGCTGTATAGAACCTCACCACTGCATGAAAATCATTCCAGGAACAATTAGAGAAAAGGTCAGCATAAATTCTTCCTGTATCCACGGCATTAGCATCACCCAAGTGTCTCTTGCTTACAGTACGTTGTGCAAAGTAAAAGCTATTTCACCTGTTAAATTGTGATGGCTGTTATTTATGGGATATAAAAGGATACTGAAATACAAAAGGGTTTGAAAAGACCAGGGTAAGATCAGATAAAGAAAAAAGAGAGAGAGAGAAACAGGCATCTTGGGATGGTAACTACCCTGCCATGTACTGACAGGGAGGTTGTATATTTTTAGAATATACTGAAAGGAATGGTGCTTTTACTTAGGTTTTTATGGTTTACCATGAGATGCAATTTTCTGGCCTTATATGCAGTTGTAACAAAAGTCAGAGAGATTTTATGATAGCTGCCAGAGTTCATAAATGATGGCATACACTAAAATATTTATAGAACTGTAAAATCTTGATTTCTCTCTGGTTTAGCAGATGGGGTCCTAAAACTGGTTCCCAGATTGTCACATTTCTTTACCCTTTGATGACAAAGAAGTCTGTTATCACTTTCCCCCCCCCCATTTTTTTCCTCTGGAAAGCAAGTTCACTAGTGTAATCAAGTTCATACTTCTTTCCAATTATACACACCAGGATCTCGTGAATTAAGACGTGTCAGCCATACCGGATTTGTAATTATTCAAGGCGAAGGGCCTATCGTTAAACACCGGGATGTGAGCAGCCTTGCCCTCTCCCTGAGCAACGACCATCGACTCACATCAGTGTGATTGCTCGCCTATATGCTGGTGAAAATCTGCTCCCTGGTCGTGGTGCTGCATCCGCACAGCACACACAAACGCTACTCACACACCAACAGTGGTGAACTTTGGTGTCTGCTTGGTGCGAAGCAGCTACAGAGCACAGCTATTTGCTTCTCTTCAGGATGTTTTGTTGTCCTCAGAGAAAATGAATCCTTGTAACACCGCTAAACTCGACTGTACTTCCGAGTTAAAATTGATGGCTGGGGGTAGGAGCAGCAGAATAAATAATCTGTATGGCAGCATTTTGCAATGGCCAAATGGGATTTACTCCACGTTAAAAGAATTTTCATTTAAATTGAGGATGCTGAAGATGCACCAGGTCATGTAACTATCCTTTCTCTCCGTATTTTCATTTCTATATTTTCATGAGAACGTTTCTGGATTTTAGCAGAAAATCAATGAATGAACATACAGTACCTACAGACCCCCACCACATTTCCAACATTCATTAAGCTATATCATATATCCACATTTTGTTACAATAGTTGTCTAAATATTTGTAAGTTAGAAAAGCAAATCCGGGCTTGGGGTCCCATTTTTCTGGGAACTGTCCAGGCAAACCAGAAATGCCTCCACTGGCAAGACTTGGTGCATCGGGCAAGACACTAAATAGCAAAACAAGGAATCAAGAAGAGAGGGTCAATAGAAGGAAGAAGGGTGCTGCAAAACAATTTCGAAAAGCCCAAAGCGGTCTCAATTTATTGTCATTTCTCTGCATTTAACATAAATACAAAAATCTGAACACTAATAAAATTATGAACCTAAATGCATTTTGATACCGTTGGTTTATAATTGGTTCACCAGCAGAGCCAAATCCATTTATAATAGCCAAGAAATGCGGTCAAGGTAATGGGTGGGTTTGTTGTGGGATTTCCTTAGAAAGCTTTTATTTAAATACAGGAAAAGCTGTATTTCTTAGCTCACAATTCCTAGCTGCCTGACTGCCCACCTTTTCACTTGTTTCTTTCCTTTTTCTATTGGAACAGAAGAAGAAATAAATGATAAATAAAAAGAGTAAGCAAGGAAAACACAGATATTAGAGAAGTATCTCTTAGTCAGACTCCGTAGGCAGAGCTTTTATGCAAACCGTAGTGATTAGTATTTTACTTTATAGAGGAAATCTTTATTTCTTTCATAAAGTGACTCTCATTTCCAAAAAGGCAGAATTTTCTTTGTCTCTCCTCCTTTCTTTTTATGTGTCCCCCTGGCAGCTTTTTGTCTGAGTGCATCCCAAGAATTTTTTTCATAGCTAGAATAACAACCATAAATAGAAATACCTCTCTTTTTTTTTTTTAAATGGAGTTTGAGAGACATATCCAAGTATGTATTTATAGGGTTTGGTTTATTTGGGTAGATACGGGAATTGCTTTAACCAGCTGGCCTTCAGCTAGGCATTGTTTTGCCTTGGTTTTAAGTGAGTGCTGGGAGGTGATGTTTTTCGCATCTGAAGCAAAGACAGTGCATTGCTAGAACTTCTGCATTTGTTACCTCATAGTCAAACGTGAAATTGTAATAGGGTATTGAGGAAGGACTCAGCTGGAACTTCGTTGGCAACTGCCTTGGCGATGGAGACTATCTGACTGCGGAATGCTGGTGAGTTTGAGTTAGTAGGAAAGACCTGAGGCTGTCAAGTTCATTTCTTGTTTGCCTCTGTTTTCTTTTGGAGGTAGAAGAAGAATATTAGATGATAGGCAGAATTAAATGAGTACCACAGAATGTATGGAGCTGTGTCTCTCTTACGAAAGAGCCATATGACCACATAAGAACCTGAAATCCCTGAGCATTGGCCACAAAATTGCTTGCCAGAACTTTTGGACATCTGCCAAATGGCACAAATGCCAAATGTTGGGTTTGCTTTCTTGTTTTTATTTCTCATTATAAAACGGAGTTTGAAGTCTGGCTAATGGCCGTGGAGCTCTTAGTGCTGAGTACCCTTCTAGTCCGTGGTGGGTAGGTGGACATACGCATTGTCATCTTACAAATTTTTATCATTTGGAATTTTGATCTGGGGCATGACTACCTTCTGCCATGCACACACTCAAAAATTAGGAAGTATCTGGGTCTTTCACAATAAAAGTTACATAAATCTGTCCTGGTTTCTCTGGGACAGAGCCCCAGGCCAGCCATGCTGTGCCGGGCATGAGCAGTGCTGAGTCAGCCAGGGCAGCTGCCCCGAGCTGCCTCTCAGGTGTCTCCCATCCCATCAATGACACACTCAGTATAAAGGGGGAAGTTTGCTGAGGGTGGGGGTTTCTCCTGATCTTGCTCTCCCTTCCCCTTCCCCTTCCCCTTCCCCTTCCCCTTCCCTTCCCCTTCCCCTTCCCCTTCCCCTTCCCCTTCCCCTTCCCCTTCCCCTTCCCCTTCCCCTTCCCCTTCCCCTTCCCCTTCCCCTTCCCCTTCCCCTTCCCCTTCCCCTTCCCCTTCCCCTTCCCCTTCCCCTTCCCCTTCCCCTTCCCCTTCCCCTTCCCTTCCCCTTCCCCTTCCCCTTCCCCTTCCCTTCCCCTTCCCCTTCCCCTTCCCCTTCCCTTCCCTTCCCCTTCCCCTTCCCCTTCCCCTTCCCCTTCCCCTTCCCCTTCCCCTTCCCCTTCCCCTTCCCCTTCCCCTTCCCCTTCCCCTTCCCCTTCCCTTCCCCTTCCCCTTCCCCTTCCCCTTCCCCTTCCCCTTCCCCTTCCCCTTCCCCTTCCCCTTCCCCTTCCCCTTCCCCTTCCCCTTCCCCTTCCCCTTCCCCTTCCCCTCGCTCATTGTTCTGCTCCTGAGGAACTGCCCATTTACTGTGGTTGCTGTATGTTCACTGGGCTGAGTATCACTTTATGTGCTTTATATTGGTGTTAGTTTGGCTGTTTCATTAAATCTATTTTCATTTCAGCCCATGGGTCTCCTCTCCTTTTCCCAATCCCCCTTCTCTGCTGGGGAGGGGTCCTTGGGTGACGGAGCAGCTGCTGTAGTTTAGCCCCAGATATGGGCACACACATATAGTTAAAACCAGTAAAAACACTTTTGAAGTATTCAGACTAATGCTCCAGTATTGCTTTGAAATACAACATGCTATTTCACAGGTGGTGCTTATACCAATTTTTTTAAACTGTGGTCTAGATGCCCTAGAACAGAATTTCTGTATCACATGATTTTTCATACAGTTCTGCTTGTCCTCTGGAGTGTGCGGACTATGAACTCAGCCCCCATGTACAGTGTGACTCGCAAAAGGTTTCCAGCTTCAGCAGTACAATCGGAACAGATAATTCAATGCAATGTACCAGACTCTCTGCTTGAGTGGTTGTGCGTTCATGAAGTGCTGGTGCAGAATACAGATGGCATTTTTAGAGAATAGTATTGTTATATATGAACTCAAGTTGTGCCAGTGGAGATTGAGGTTGGCTATTAGGAAGAATTTCTTTACAGAGAGGGTTGTCAAGCATTGGAACAGGCTGTCCAGGGAAGTGGTGGAGTCCCCATCCCTGGAAGTTGTGTAGATGTGGCACTGAGGGACATAGTTTAGGGACCCTGGCAGTGCAGGTTGTATGGTTGGACTCAATGATCTTAAAGGTCTCTTCCAACCTGATGATTCTGCCTGATTCTGTGTTATGAAATGTTAGTGATTGTCTCGGTAGTAATTGTTAGCATCACGTAACTGAATATAGGAAAAGCAGTCTGGCAATCTCCCACAAAATTCTGAAACACTTGTAAAATTGCTTTACAGATTTTATCGTGGCCAATAGTACGGAGAATTAAACAAGGTGTTCTTGCTGGAATGAGAATGTGTGAACTGACCAGTGTGTGTTTCATTCCACTGGTGTGGCTTTAGGTTCACGCTGTTACTGTGTGCTAAAATAATTGTGATTTTTTTGTAACAAATTTGTAGGTGGTGAGAGATTAAACATGATAGTGAGCTTGTTTCAAATAAAAATATGAGAGAACAAAAAATGCACAAAACCCTGCAAGTGGGTCATAGGCTTCACAGCTGTAGTCACAAAGTGACATTAGACTGGATGGGTGAAACCTGGGTCTCAGTGCGAGTTTTATCACTGACCTAAATTGAGCCAAGTCTTCCTATTTGGGTTTTAAGGCAAGGAGAGTAAGCAAGCTGAAATTTATTCAGTTGGGTGAATTTCTTGCTTGGGACAATGCTTTTGAAATTTTGGACTATTTACATACTTTGTCCAGTTTCTCAGAACACCCCAGTCCTGCCTGGGAACGGATGCAGCCAGACCTCAGAGGTATCCCCAGCACCACGGAGGAGAATAAAAATCGCCCTTATGTGCTCACTGTGTAACCGACTCAGTAATGTCCCTGTACACTTTTATTTTGGACATGACCGGGGTGAAGTAATTACACTTCTCCCTGCAATGGGGTGAAGCCCTCATGCTCAGCCTAACAGGAAACAAATCTCCTAGACAGAAGCATCTCTGATTATTCCAACCCCTTTTGTGTAGTTCAGCAAATCTATTCTTTTGCTGGAAGTAGAGACCTTCCTTTGCCAACATTCCCCATCCCTCCCCGGGAACAGTGCATGGCTGGTAAATCAACACAATTATTATTCTATTCCAGAGGACATACAGTGATTTACATTTATATGCCAACGTTTTCTTCCTTGTTGCCCCAGCAAGAGCTGGGAAATGATTTATAAGGATGCTGAAGAGCTGGCACAGATGTTACACAGCCTCAGCATGTTCGCACTGCACAGCGTGGCAGGCTGTTCTGGAAGAGTCCGATGCACAGGTAGAGCAGGAGACAGTGCGGGGGCCAGCCCTGCCCTTCGAGCTCCCACACGGGGCAAACCCTGGCCCTGCTGCTGGCAAACCTATCTGGCATCCGTCTTTCAAAGAGGTCATTTCTGCATGCCTCTCTTTGGGGAGGAGGATTGGTTGGTTTCTGTAATTAGTTGCTTCTGCTGAATTCCTAATGGAGTTACGCATCGTAAAAACCTTTCCATTGTGGAACAGTTGGCAGCTTCATTTAATGGATTTACTTATTTTTCTTCCTCTCTCCCCTGCCCGCCACCCCCATAGAGGTGACTTGGAGGCTGAATGTAAACACAGAATAAAAATGCACTTTGTGATGGGAACCGTCTTTCTTCAGAGAGGTTGTCATCCCTGGGAAGTTTGCCTTTTGCTCTGAAGTATCATCAGAGCAGTTGAAGACCTTCAAATCAGTGCTATCCACATTTCAAATGTTAGTACTGGGGAAGAATAAGGCATTGGAAGGTCAGATTGTGAGCGCTGTATTCCCTCAGAGATTCAACAGAAGTACTTTAAAGATATTTCATGTTTCATGATGTAGTGAATGGTGGGCGTCCAGCTGCTCTGACTGGCGCGGTCCTGATCCAAGGGTCTCCTTTTTCTAAGCATTGCCAATTCATAAACCATGAGCGTTTGAGGCTGAAAAGGGGACGGGTATGAGTCCAAGAGTGCACTTGCATAGCTCAGGGCTTAAGTCATTTGGTAGAGAAGCAGTGACTGTGAGGAGGAAAACAAAGGAAAGGGAATCATACCTTAGTCATGGAAATTATGCTCTGCTCTGCCCAGAGTCAAGCTTCTGAAATGTCAGGTTTTGTGGCTTTAACCTAGGGAAGAACTTGGGCCCACGTATAGATGGAATTAAATAATGCAACAAAGAAAGACAGCCTCATCTTTAGGGCAAATCCCCTCCCTTTTGACTACGCACAGTCCCATTGAGGTGGTGGATAGTGCTCACTTACATCAGGACTAATGTTTTCTTTCCAATACCTGGGTATACTGAGCAAAACAGGCTTTAGGGAGTCCCTGCAGCAGTAAACGACCTCCCTGGGGGTCCTCTAAAATACCCCAACTCCTTCCTTCAGCACCAAGACCTCTCCGAACACTTAGTTCATAAACAACCCCAGCATTTTAACACACTTCTCTCCTTCTCCCGGGGGGGTGTTCCTGGCTTGTGTTCTCCCCCTTTATTACAGCTTTAATCTTACGATGTGAACTGGGGCTTGTTTACATTTTTATTTTTAAAGGCTTTTTTTGTGCGTGTATGTGTGTGTGAGTGCATGCACTAAAGATCTGAATTGACAGATGCCTTTTTGTAGGACTGAAATGACATATCTAAGTTTTACTGCGCTCTGCCCTGTATTTGCATTTTTAATCAGTCACATCCTAGTTTATTAGTGTGTCACCTGATGAAGAATTCCAGCTAATTAATTTCACCTGGAATTATATGCTGGTATATGAAAAATTATACTGGGCCATTTGTGGAGCCCAGCTGTGAATTAGGTATATCTGATCCCCATCTGAAAGATGAAAAAAACCCAGAAAGCAAGAGAAAACAGCTGATTGTAAAAGCTAGTCCCTTTTTTCCTTAAGCCCTAAAGATATTATTATTGGCAGATATCCTTTATTACTCACCCTATATACTACACATTAACTCGGAAGTTGGTTCTAACTGAACATCATTTAGTCAGATGACTTTTTCTTCAACCATTTCAGCTTTAATTTGTAGTAAAGCTACTGTTGTTGAGCTCCATCCATATGCAAAGACTCATTTGTTTCCATTCCAGTGCAACTCACAGAGATACAACTTCACTTTGACCACAATTTTAGTTTTTTTTCCAATGTAATTTTGTTTTCAAGGCAGAATTAAGAGTGGGGAAATATTGATTAGGAATGTAGGCGTACTATGAAAAGCTGCCTGTAAAGGAAGAGGAAGGAAGAAAAGAGAACATAAAATGTGACCTGATCCTGCAACACAGCCGAACATCCGCACGCGCACTTGCATTCTCCCTCTCTCCATGGATATTTCTGGTTTGATTCTTTGTCTGTGCTGACAACAGATGGTGTTTTAATAAAGTCCAGTAGGAATATGACTGTGAGTAAACAATCCAGTGCATGCCAATTCCATAATTGCTGGGTACTGATACAGCCTCTTACCTGATGAGTCCAAATTGGGAGGAAACCAACTGTGCACACACCTACTGGCAGCAGCCAAATCTGCAGCTGTGGTGTGCTCCAGCATCGAGCCGCACCACGGAAGGTAAATTGCAGCTCCAATCATCTTTCCTGGCACTGGGCTTGGGGAGCAGCTGCCATCTGGCTTGTCATCAAAGTGTGGTCACCGAGTTTCGGGGAGATGGAATAGCTTTTTTACCTTGACGTGCATGAAGATCGCAATCTTCATCTTTACAGGTATCTCTTAAAATAACATTCTTGGCTTCCTGAGACAAAGATTTGCCAAGTGGGATTTTCTTCTTTAAGTGATTCCCACGCCTATAGGGACTTGAAGTCTAAACCTGTTATATGCTAATTAAAGATTCACACCCACATGACTTGTCAAAGAGATAAATCTTACTCATTTGTTTTCATCATTAACAGGGAAAAAATGGTAAGGAATAGCATGCCTTACATTAGCAGATTTCTGTGGAAACGTTTGGTTTTAATGGAAGTGGAGATGCAGTTAGAAGCATTATTCCCACCGCTGGCGATACAAGCCGGTATGGAAATTACACCTTGGCAGAGAAGAAGGGGGTGAAAGGCAAGAGAAGGGAATTCAGGCACTCAGGACCAGCATCGCAGCTAGAAGTGACCCAGGCAGTGACTGCCTGTTCAGTGCATCACACGGTTCTTATTCACCGATTCAGTCATTAAAGACACCTGTAAAGAAAATGGCAGGTTAAAGCGCAGAAGCGGGTGAGTTCCTCCCTCTAAAGAGACTCATCCAGGGCAGTATTTAGGTGCTTTGTTTCTGTTGGTTTCTAGCAGGCCCCAGTGCTGCACAGCTACTCGTAGGAATAACTTTCTTTCCACCAGTAGTTCTTAGTGGTGAGAAGTTCGTCTGCAAATTCCATGCAAGAGTCTAATCTTTGGAAATTTTCTTTCAGTTCGGATTTGGACACTGACTGAAATCCCAGATAAATGTCAAATAAATTAAATTCTCCAGTAAATGTAATTTGGGGAATTTATTTGACTTTATCAGGTTGCTTTATGTTGATGAGAGCTGAGTATATTCTTTTGCATTATTGCCCTGATATATTGATATCTTTCAAGATAGTTTTACACCAGTGAGTCTATGTTTCCAGAACTAATAACCCTGGAGAATGGTCAGCAGTGGTACTATTCACAGGCCTTTGAGGGATTCAGATTTTTCTCTGGTGAAGATTACTAGGCTTTTACCCTGAGAGCAGAACTGCTTTGCTCTGGATTTGGAAATTCTATTGAATTAAGAACTCGCAATTGCAGTTCACTTTGCCCACAGTAATTGTTTAGTGCAAGGAATTAAGTAAGAGAAGCAAAGGACTCTGCTCCTCCTGCTTGACATCATGCTTTGGAGTTGTGAAGCGTTGCTTGAAAAGATTCTGCTGCTGTCTGAGCATGTACAGTAATGGTTGCTCTGTCTAACAAGAGGGAGTGTTTGAGGGGAGTCAGTCGATCTGGATCTATGCTTTTAGGCTTTTTAATTCACAGCTGACAATGTGTTCGTAAAAACAACAAGAAAAAGCTACTTCTGAATAACAGTTTTAGGCTTCTATGTAGGAGGTAATATTCACATTAAGCTCTCTTATTATTTTCTGAAAGAACTGCCCATCGTGTAGGCACTTATGTGTCCCTATATCCCTACATTTCTGTTTCTCCCCACCTTCATGGCAACCTGAGGCAGATGCATGGCATCAGCAGCTCCTGGAAAAGGGTTAACATTTTTAGCACCAGCAAGTCAGCCTGAGTTTTCCATAAGTCAGTGCAATGCTGTCAGCTCTGATGACTTTTTTTTTGTTGGAATGCCATTTACAAGTATGGCTAAATTATTCTCTGAAGCTGAATTGATACCTGAAGTAGATAATGTGTTCCTCTAAAAGAAAGAGGAGATATACTGCCTTACCCTTCAATGCGCTAACCAACACTTGGGCTTCAGAGGCTGCCTAGTTTTAGTGCTCATTAGAACAACTCTCTGAAAGGTCTTCACAGCCTGAATAATAATTTTTTCCAGATAAAATCTGAAATTCAGTAAATCTGAATTTCCACTGCTGGGCTGCTAGACTCCTGTTGTCCATGCCCAGAAGAAATGTTGTCAATACTTTATCTAAAAGAACTTTCTCATGTTATTTGTGGCTCAACTGCAATATTCAGAAGCTTTCAGGAGAGCTTATTGCGAGGACATGCCAGACTTACGCAGCCACAGCCACTGAGATGAGCTTTGCTGTACTGTGACTGGCCACCATTCCATCACACCTCCTCCTCACGAGTGGCCTTGTTGGTAAAGACAGGATACACTGCAAATGGTAAATTCAGTGTTCAGGCCAGTAAAGCACACACTTAATTTTAAGCTTATCAATATTGCTTAAAGGCAACTGGACTGTTTGGATGGCAAAACTGAAATATGTGCTTAGGAGTGAAAAGCTCCGCAAAATAAATATCTTAATGACATGCAAGATCAGTATTCTTTAAAAAAAAAAAAAGAGGAAAAAAAAAGAAACAGAAAAAAATCCCTAAACAGAACAAACCCCCCAAATCCCCAAACCAAAAAACAATCCCTCCACCAAAACAGCCTCAGACCCAGACTTTTTTTTTTTTCCAAGCCAGCTCAACACCCAGCATGGGGGCTAGATATTTCCAAAGAGCTCAGCTCCCATTTATGCCCTTAAATACAGGCCAGATTTTTATAAATGCTTACAATCTAACGTTCAGAGCTCTGTGGACATCTGGCCACTTATTTCTATGCCAGAGCTAAAGCCTTCTAGAAATCTGGTCCCAATTGTGGATGCTTGGCTCTTTTGAAAATTTCACCCCATGGAAACTACTTTTCTAACGACAATCTTTTTTGCCCCAAAACAAAAAGCCATGAAATGTAATTATTTGACGTACAATGTCCACACTTCAAATATAATTGCTGACACTTTTTCTTTTGCCTGTTGAAAGTCCCAGACAAAATATTTCCCCCTCCCCGCCTCAAAGCATTTGGGGCCTATAAGTGCACAGAAAGATGAAATAAAGTTTTATTCTATTAGTGCACGATACTGCTTCAAGATTGAAAGTAATGGAAGAGTCGCATATAGGGAGAGGCCGGGGAAAGCTATTCAGAATGGCTGAATATCTTTGCAAGACCTTGTTCTATCACATGTATCAAAGAGTCAAGTGTCTTAAAAATAATAGTAGAAACAAAAAAATCATTTTATCTGAGAAGGCCTTGAAACCAACCAAGCTATGGAATCTCCTTTTCCCTTGCAAAAATGTAACTGACCCTTTATTTTTTTTATATTTGCCCCTCAAATGCTGTGGTTGTAGTTGCTGTCCTGCTGTGGAGAAAGACCAGTCGAACTACCCCGAGAGAGGCATCATTCCTGCTCCCGGCAGCACTCACGGTCTGTCACACCGGCATCTCTCTGCACAAACCGAATGCGAGGGCCTGATAGATCTAAACGTAACAGCACCATTTAACTGCCACGTCATAACGGGTGAGGACAGCTCCTTCAGCGTCTGAACAGCTTCAGTCTTACTAAACAGCCCGCAGTGGATGTGCTCATGGGCAGCTTGCATGGGGATGCTTAAAAGTCTGAAGAGATGTGTAATGAAAATTAAGTAGCATCCTAATCCATCAACTGCTGTCTCTACCTCATTCCTTACCAATAATCAGGGAGTCAGAAATGCTGGAGGTGGAAGACACCTACAAGATGATGCAATTCATCTCCTTGCTGAGGCATGGCAGGTCCCACCAGTGACCCTCCTCCTAGACATCTCCCAGAGCTATTTCAGCCATCTCAGATGCTGGTGATTTCATTGCACCCTGTCAGAGACCACATCCACAGCAGAAATATTTCCTCCTCACCCCGACGATGCTCTGATGGCATCCTTCATACAGGATTGCTGTCTCTCCTTCCAGTGCTGGAGCACCAGAGCAGGCAGCTGCAGTGCCAGCACCTGGAAATTCCTGCCTGCAAGCTGGGCTCTTCCCAACAACCAGTGTTGGAATGCAGATGGGACACAGCTCTTCTGGTGCACCATGATTGCCCCATGTCACACGTGCTGGAGCATGGCCACCATATCCATCTGTGCATATTGAGGGGGAAGGAGGAACCGGGTAGATGCCAGCAGGCACCTCCTCAGCATCACCTGTCTCCACTTATGCTGAGAATGAGAGGACTGCAGCTGTACCTTGTAAATCCTGGATCTAATGATGGGCCAGTGCCAGCTGTTGTCCAGCGAGGAGGAACTCACCTTCTCCTGAATTTGAAGACTCACTTTAATGGTTAAGTACTTACTCAGGATCCAGAGTAGCAGTTTGGTAATTAAAATGCACCCTGGGGACCATGTAGGCAATCAAATCAAAGAGAATGATTAAAAAATAAATAACAATTACCTTGCCTAACTATTAAGGGTTGGAGAGGCTATCCAGGAGCCTATATTTACACCACAGAGCTTATTCATAGCCTTGGAGTGATGTCACCACATGCATGCAGCGTTGCTCTTACCTTAGTTGGATGGAGCATGTGTAGCCTAAGCCCTGTAGGGCTCCACAGCCTCATGTACCAACACCTGAACCTCGTGATGGTCCCGGGGAGGTAGGTGTGCGCCCAGCAGCGCTGTCATTACCCCAGTGCACTGTCATTGTCATCAGAGACGTGGCATGAAGGCCCGAGGGGAAAGGGGTGTGGTGGAGGCACAAAAGAAAGTCTGCCTGTGGGAAAGTAGATTTGATTAGTAGGTTGGAGTTCTTGCAGGTGACTGGGAAACCTGAGCCTCTCCCCAAGTTTGGAAGTGTTTGAACGTACTTCCCAGGAGGAATGCTGTTCCCACCGGCTCGTCTTCCCATTGAGAGGAATGAGACACTCATCTCCATTCAAAAGACCGATTTATGGACCTCTAAGTACAAGGAACTCTTTCTTGGCTCCAAGTAAGAGTTTTGATTCGAAGCTTGACTCCAGGCTGCAGGTTGGCAGCTACAGGTGGCAGTGAAGGAAGGTTTTGTGTCTGCGCTCCCTGCAGCGGTTGTTAGTTCAGTTTTTGATAACCCCTCTGGCACTCAGCTCAGGGTTGAGACTACTGTGACTGTGACTGACTTTCCTTGACATACAGGTGGAACTTGACTTGGCTTTGTGAATTTTGCTCATGGAAATGGGTACCTTCCAAGCCTCTTTTAAGCTCCAGCTCTTAGGTTTGCTCTCTGTCTCTCCCTGCTCCTCCAGCCAGTTTGCTTTCTCTTTTCTACCAAGATATCACACCTTCTCTACAGGCAACAGACAACCCTGATGCTGCCTCCTTTAAAAGCAAGCTTTTGCGGGTTACTTTTATCTTCCCTTGTGCTTGTCTACCTTGCTCTTAAGCCAGTAGTTTCCAAAGTAAAATAAAACCAAAGAAGTTTTTATAGTGATGGAACATAGAGTGTTTGTGAGATTCTTAACTTGTGAGTGGGAACATAAACTGTGTGACTTTCCAGATGTCATCGAAGTGCCATTGCAAACAAACGGAAAAGTAAAAACAACTCAATATGCTACTTGGACGTGCACGTGCAGCAAACACCTGACTGCTTTGTGATTTACAAAATCATTTCTCTGCCACGGGAAGCCTGGCTTCCTTCACCGCATTTCTTCTCAGAGAAACCAGCCTCTGAGTACCCCAGCGACACAGGACACACTCGGCAGGGCATCGGTCCCATCACATTAGGCTCTGTCACATCACATCAGCTGACGTGACTGACAGAACCCGACGTCTCGTGTCACAGCGGGGTACGTCGCCCAGCACCGCGAGTTACAAAGACACACTTTCTAGCAAAGTAAAATAAAGACGAATTGAAATGATGTTGGGTGCGGGAACACTCTTAAGGTCCTCCTGGGCAGAGAAATCTAACGGCAAGCTTTATTCTGATTTGTTAATTTAGAGCAAGATGGGTGAGACTTAGTAACACCTTCTATGTAATCAGCTACTTCAGAAAGGCTGGTTTTATTAAAATGCAAACGGAGATTAAGGGCCAGTAGGTTCCTCAACAAAAATTTTGTACATATGCATGTATTCCAGCTCGGCAGGCATGAAGCCAGCTGTATGTATGTTGTGTGTGGTTATATCCCCATACACGGGCAGACAGCTGGATAAAACTGGCCTCCGGACAGTTCACGCTCCTGGATATAAAAAAGCTGCTAGTCCCACACTCAGGTGTACGGGGGGTGAAATGACTGCCCTGTCCCAGGGCCGGGCAGGTTTTTTCAGCTACAGGTGTCTCTACCTTTTACTGTTTGTTAGCCTGCAAGGTCCTCAGCAGGTGCTCAGAACAACCTTGAAGTTCCATTTGGCTAAGCACAGACATACTTTCTAACCCCATCATAGCTCCTTTTTTTTTTTTTTTTTTTTTTTTTTTGTGGTTCTGGCAGTTAAACGGAGCGCAGAGCTTGCTTTTCTGCTTGTTCAGGGGGTGATGGAGTAAGAGTGGATCAGCTCTACTGCCCTGACACCCTGTCCTGCTAAAACCCTGACAAACGTGGAATGTAAATATATATCAGCAAGTAGTTTTGTATTCTGTAGCGTGTATGTATTACCTCTTAGCATAGCAGTGGTAAGAATATTTTATAAGAATGCCTACATATATCTGTACATATTAGCAATAAATATACATTAGCACCTCATGATCATCAGAGGCTTTGCAGTGCAATGATTTTTTAGTCTGCAGACTGCATCCCCTGCTCTGCCTGGACACCTCACGCTATCTTTTACCCCACACTGACAGACGTGGTCTTCTTTCTGACGCCCTTCCCCCGTGCACCCTTTTCTCCCAGTCCTTTCAGACCGATCCCTTCAACCCTCTTCAACCACTCTCAAAGTACCTTCCCCTTGGCACTCCAGAATGTCTTTTGCTACCCCCATTCGTTTCTTGCTTACCGCTGCGATCGCTGTCGGTGGGAATCAGGAGAGGGCCTCGTATCCCCAGTCAAGCTGCATTTCCTCACTGCGAGCAGTGGAAGTGGCAGTTACCGTCATTCGGGTGGTCACTGGGAAAGCCTTCCAGAGAGGACAGCCAGCCCTGCTGTGATGGGCTCGGCACCCGCCTCGCAGGGAATAACGGGCAGCAACTGCTCTTCTGGAAAGCAGGAAGCATCCTGAACTTTGAAACTGATGATTTGAGCTCAGCCTATTGAACCAGCAGTCTCGCCAAGCTCAGGAGATGCCTGGTAAAGAAAGCTTCAAGGAGTGTGAAAAGGTCACACAAAGGCAGTTTTCCCACCCCTGTTTGTAGGTGTTCAGAGCAGCTCAGCCTGTTGGCCCTCAGAACTGACGTCTGGTTGAAATCATTATGCATGTTGCTTTTTTGTGTCAATGGAAGCAGTCTTCTGTGAGTTTCCTTCTTTCTGTTCTGTTCTGATGGCGTTCAGGACTTTGTGTCACCCTTCCATCATTAAATGCTAATTCGCAGTGCATCAGATGAGTAAACGTTCATATCAAAATAAAGCCAAACTTGGCTATATGTGACAGTTTTTAATTAAACACTCACTTATTCCGAGGATAAACTGTGATGTTCGATTAGAGCTTCAGAGCCTGTCTAAAGTGGGAGCAAAATATATAGTGCCTGGAAAAAATCTTTGAGATGCTCTGAGTGTCTGTTGCCATTGGGGACTGAAACACTTCTCTTCATCTTCCCTCCATACTCCTTCTCCGGTTTTGCTTTTCCGTGGCTGCTGAAGAAAAGTCATGTCTCTAATGCTTCAACAACAGGCAAGTAGAGTCACACTGTCGCAGCCAGAGTCACCCTGTTGAACGAAAACCGGCCAAGGGATATTCCGTAGCACTGGACCTCGATCCTTGTGCTACTGAATTGTTAGCACCGGCTCCTCCTCGGCTTCAGACTCGCTAGCACCACCAGCCAGTGTCACCCCAAGCGACTCCTGAGGGAGTTCCAGGGATTTTGAGGGGCGCAGGCCATTTCCACCGGGCTGTCCGCATGCAGATGTCATGTTTGAGAGAACAGCTGGGGAGCAGGGATTTGTGAAACACTGCAGACGAGGAAATCTCCACCCCAGATCGGTCACCCCGGTGTGTTCATGTGACGGCTTTGGTAGCAAGCACTGACTGCAGCAGGCACCTGTGCAGTGGGGAAAACAGCGGTGGGTTCATTTGTGTTGTCATGTACATGGGATTTCCCTAGGAAATCCGTAAGGGAACACATAACCCGATTCAACCAGATAACGGTGACTATCTCACTTACAGTCCTTTGAAATCCACTTTACAATATTATTTGCTTTAGTATATAAATACTCCAGAAAAATATTTATACTCAGAGGCTGCCTGACTTCTTTTTGAAGCCGCCCTAGTAACATCTCCGGACAAAGCAGTCTGCAGTTGAAATTGCACTGTACCTCCATGCACACGCGGGATTGTTCATCCACGATGCACACCTGCTATAGTTCACATGACAGTTATCCTTCTCCTAAACAGACACGAGTAAGACATTGGGTAAGTTAACTTCTTTCCTGAGATATTCACCCCATTTCCATGACGATATCGTGATTATTAAGCTCCATCATGCTTTCTTTTTTTTTAAATTCAGCATTTTAATGCAGGCTTTTTTGTTTCTAAAATAGATATCCTGAGACTTAGGGGAAAATTACAGCTGATTTTCTGCATTTACTTTTGTATGAGCATAATTTTATTTAATTTGCCGTAACTTCTTCGGGTGTTATTGTCCCATTTTTTTAGCTTTTACATTGCATTTTAGACGTACCTTTTTTACACATTTCACAGGGAAAAAGGCAATTGTGATTTGACTTACTGCCAGAGAAATTGTTATAGGAGTAACACTTGTACGGTGAAGACTAAGGATATATTTTCTGAAGATTTTATTTTTAAAAAATGATTAATTTATGCATAATTGTTTAAAAATGGACCTTTAAAAGATGCGGGGATTTTTTATAGAAAGTAGCCTTTTTTTCCTTGAATTATTTGGTGTCAGAAAATTATATATTAAACAGTAAATGTAATTAGGAATCTGATTCCTCAAATTCATCAGATTCCCCCAAATCTTATGTGTTCTGCTGCATGTCAGGGTATTTTAAAATTTTCCTGGCATTTTCATCATTAGTTATTAGAATGGAATATTCCTCTTTTCTTACCCACTGGTTTTTTATGTCATGGAATTTCTTCAGAAACAAACTTCCTTCAAAATTGCTTCCATCCTCTGACCATTAGAGAAATGCTATTTTAAAAATTCAAATTGACTAACATCAAGACATCTGATACCAGAAAAAATGAGGAAAGACCCACATGCTTCTGGTTTGGCTGTTGCTGTAGGGTTTTTTAAGGTCTTGGGAACATTACCATTACATTAGCTGACTTAAGATACCGATTTTTTAAGCCAAACTTCACCAGCACAGATTTAATATTCGTGACACTTCTAACCTAAAACTATTACAAAAATGTTCCAAAATTTGACTTTGCTAAGAAAGATCCAACTGGAAAAGGTTTTTAGGGGACAGAAGGAAGATTCGGTGATATGCAGGGACAGCTTTTTAAAGTCAGCTCTTAAAATGCGAGTTAGGCGCAGTCGTTTTTGAAGCCCTACAGAGCTCTTGCTGTCTGAAGCAAATAGGGTCAATCCAACCATCTGAAATAAATACCATAAACAGCTGTTCCAAAATCACTATGTGCTGGTGGAAGACAAAGAAAGACTAGGCAGAAAGCAAAGACTTGAACCCATTTAGTGATTTGTATCCCCCAAAAGAATGACATTAAGTTTGTTCTTGCTGTTCCAGCAGGACACTCTCTTCCCCGTTTACAATTAATTTGGCTAATAAACAGGCTACACTCATTTTCTCACCCACAGTTCAGGTGAAACACAAAAGGATGCCATGGTCCTGCAAGATGGAGAGAGGCCGGTGTCTCTTCATCGTACTTTACAAACACACATCACCTAAATAAAACTGAATGATGTGGTAAAGGATTTCTTTCAGTATGTGTGGGGGCTGAATGTGTTACTTGTGAACCAATTATTCAGGTCACTCCAAATAGGTGCTGACAATACCTGTGCGTTGCAAGAGCATTGATATGGCCAATGTCGGGCTTTCAAAAGCCTTGAGTCAGGTCACAAAATACCAAGAAATTGACACAACAACCAAACAAAAAGGACACTTAAAGGTTTCCCTGCTTGTCTTTTTGATTGTGCACCCTGAAGAGCCACAGTCATATTTTTCTCTACAGCTGAACAGTAAAGAAATGCACCATATTTAAGTGAAAGCAGAGATTATCTTTTAACCACTTGACTGTAAGTATTTGCTTTTAGGAAAAAAAGAAACACTCTGACCTTTATAAAAGTGATAATAAAAATGTAAGCTCTGGAAATGCTGCAGTGTAAATGCTAGGGATTGCCCAGTGAATATGCTGCACCTTGTAGGCTTCAACTATTTCATTAAGGTAATTGATAATTGATTTCCTTTCTCCACTTGTAAAGCTCAATTATCAAACCCATGTTTCATGAATTCAGGTAAATTCAGTGGGGTCCAGGAGTATTTCTAGAAGTGGTACCAGCGTACGTAACCATGTCACGATGATGAAATACCTAACCTGGACGTACCACTCTGCTGCTGATGATAGACAGTATTTTGCCTTGGTGGCGCTTGTGTTGGCATTTGCTCTGTGTGGGTCGACAGGAGAAGAGTTGAAGGACCGCAGCCACCAACACCTCCTGCCTGTCACAGAATCACTCAGAATCACAGAATTGTTCTGGTTGGAAGAGAACTTTAAGCTCATGGAGTCCAACCGCTCCCCCAGCACTGCCAGGTCACCACTAACCCCTGTCCCTCAGCACAACATTAACACGTCTATTAAATCCCTCCAGGGATGGGGACTCCACCACTGCCCTGGGCAGGCTGGGCCAGGCCTGGGCAACCATTTATGTCAAGAATTTTTTCCTAATATCCAACCTAAACCTCCCCTGCTGCAACCTGAGGCCGTTTCCTCTCATCTTGTTACTTGGGAGAACAGACTGATACCCACCTCACTTTAGCCTCCTCTCAGGGAGTGAGGCAGATGTGCTTTGTCTGTGAAGGAAATCAATGCCAATGGAGAAAAATTTCTCTGGAAGGTTCAATTTGAACGCACCCAGCGACCAAGAATCTGGGGCTGTGTGGTGTGATGCTGTGCGGCTAGCGGTGTTCAGCCCGTGCCTGATCACCCCTGGTTAGGAAAGTGCTTGGCACAACCAGTAGCAGGTCCAAGAGCTCATGAAGCCACGCACGCCATCTCCCTGAGGTCTGACCTGCAGCGTGATCTCACACCGAGTGGCACCTCGCTCGCTGGAGTAGTCTCGCCCATCCTATGGCATTGCCATACCAAGGGCAGCCCAGGCATGCTTGCACTGATCCCATCTCTGTGCTAACGCTCTCCTGCTCCCACGCAGATACACGCCGTTCCGCACACCCCATCCTGGTACTGCAGGCATCTCTCAGCCCCTAGCCAGCCACACGAAGCATAATATCCCCCGTTAAGGAAAGCTCTGCATTTTACAAGAGGCAGCTGTACTTTAAAAAAGACCCACTCTCTTCCTCTGGATGTTGTGAGCCAGGATAGGGAGCTGATGTCTGCAGAGGTGACACGGCAGGGTAAGACACTCATGAGTTATGAGGGCAGATGTCAGTTCCAAGTGACATGTTTTCCATAACCTACTGCCTCTCTTTGTTTATCCATCAAATACAATCTATAAAGCAACTGCTCATCTATTTAGTCTTGGGTAGAGCATAGAAATGCAAGTCAGACCTCAAATTTAGTTTGTCATTTGCCTTCGCAAAAGGAGATGTGATTTATGTTTATAATAAAGTATTTGAAATGTCATTTAATAGGAAAACAAATGGCAGTTGGATTCCCATGAGCCAGGAGAGGAGATCGTGAAACTTTGAATTAAACGGTTTTATCTTATCACACTTTAAGTTACATATTTTTATTCTAATTGTAAAAATTATCTGCCTTGACATATCTTTTCCATTATTTTTGTTAAAGGGTATTCATCAGCGGTGTTAATGATGACACAAAATTTTAATATATGCATTAAACATTTAAGTTTTAATATGTTAACATGACACAGGATGTGAATAATAACAATGTTTTATATATGAAGTGAAAACATATTTTATGTTGGAAATAGTTAGAATGCCTGGCAAGTGACTTATATCCATAACAATTTCATTTAAATATTGCTTTTGCACCCCATCTATCTTAGATGCAATTTTATAGTCCTTTTTAAAAATTCATTTCAGCATGACCTCTTGGAGGCTGCAACTCGGTGCCTCTAGCCTACAGATTCAATTGCACTTGTACTTGTTCCTATTCATTACCTTTCAAAGTGCAGAAACCAGCAAGTGCCCAGACCTGAACTGCATTTACCATTCTGGGACTCTTCAGGAATTACAACTTCTGAGCGGTTACACAGTAATAAGGGTAAAAGGCAAGAGGAAATCCATCAAATCGCTAAAATATGATGGTCGACCAGATTTGATTTAGATCTTAATAATTTGGGACCTCTTGGAACAGCCAGGTAGTTCCTAATATAAAATTACGTCCCCTTGAATACCAAAAGAATGTGATGCATAAGTACAACAGCTTTCCTTTTATTCCTTCATATAATACCTTCTAACTTGGAGCTTAACGATGAGTGTCCCGATAGCATAAGGAAAAGGGATAGCTCTGAAAGGATACGTCTTAAAAGGAAAGGGGTGTTTTGGTGCTTTAGTGTGCCTAAGTGGGAAAGTAATTTACAAAAACCTCTGCAAAATTGTACTGGCTTATTATCATAACATCAAGTTGTGCTGACAGAATGAAAACTCTGCTCTCTGACCTTATACACAGCACAAATACAAGTCTAGGTTTTATTCATGGCAGTGTATTTACTTAACCAGACCATGCTGTACCCCACAGGTTTGCACTTTTAATCTGCTAAAGTATTTTTTAATGTACTTAAAAAATAAAGTGAAATCAGAAACCAGGCACTGTGTGGATACCAAACACCTTTTGAGCTGCACCCACACTTCCTTCTCTGGTGCCCATTCCCATGAGCTGGCTGAGAATGTGCAGCTCATCACCGAGCTCAGACGGTGGCTGGCAGCGCAGCCCAGCAGCTCCAGCCCACACCTCCAGCACAGCTGAGAAGCCAAGGAAGAGGGTCTGGAACAGCACCAGGGAAAGGCAGCGGATACCTGCACATCCCGACTGGAAAAATTCTTCCTGCAGCAGTGCTGAGATTTTTTTCTCTACATCAAATTCCAGCTGAACGTGGTGGTGTGATACAAACAGTGATGGGGAGATACTAGGACAATCATCCCTTCAGAAACGTAGCTTAAGAGCCAGTACTGAATATGCAAACATTAACATGCAGATAGGATATATTTTATTCTGCAGAAATACAAGCTATAATTTGCTTCTGTGTTTATTTGTGTCTGGTGTGTAATGTCAAGCATTTAAAATATTTATGGTCATGTTGGTTCTAGTCCAGCCCTTTGATCTTTCCTATTTTTATCTTTTAAATGAAATTCCTTGTTAATGAGCTACTGTAGAAGCATTTTACAAATGGATTTTCTTCGACGCGTTACACATGGATATATTTTTTTCAGAGCAGGCACGGATGGGTCAACATGTACTTTGAAGAAAAGGTTTTGGTTACTTATTATTTATTCTTTTTTGTTGTTGTCGTTATCTTGTTTTAGAAAAGGGTGCAAATAAGTTTACGAGGGTCAGAAGGATTGTTCTGCCTCTGAAGACAATTCACCTACAGAGGCTCAGTCACTGATGGAAAATTGCAAAATGGGACTTCTTTTTTTTCCTGTGGTGAATAATTTATGCTTGGGAATGGTTTCATCACAGAGCACTCTTCAAGTCATTAAATGGAACTGAAGAAAATGGGGTGAAGTCATCATCAGAGAAGGTCAATTTATGGAAATACTGTTATCTCTTTCACAGTATTATTAATACCTACTGACACCTCCACGTTCGGCGGGGCAAAGCCAATCATTAGCCTGTAAGGTGTAAGTAAGGTCTCAAGCACATGCTCACAATGAGAATACAGTTATTGTAAAAGCGATCTGAATGCAGCAGCCAGAGGACGAGAAGACGGGGAGAAAGGAGGGAGCGGCAGCTCTCGATCTGAAAAAGCCACAGACATACAAGCTGATTTTGAGCAGGCTGCTGCATTCCCTGCCACGGATCGGCATGGTGCTGCTGTTACTCATTTGGAACTGCCTGTCGGTATCTACGTGGCAGATGGTTTCAGTGTCTGAAGAACAGCCAGAAGATTTGTCTTTAATTTGAGGAAGAATTAACCTGGCCCTGTGTTACAAGGAAGGCTCTTGGACTCCCGTTGAAGTGTGTGTAATTGTAATATTTACCTACTAATGCGCTATTTAAAGCCCGTTGTCACCTGGGAAAAGCTTTCTTCGCCACATCCTGCTGTTGTCAAGTGGAATGGCTTGCATGTACATCACAGACATGTTAATCTTTGCAAAGCATCTGTCATGACGTGAAGGTTCAGATAAGGCTACTTCCTTATCAGGATTTTTGGCATCAGCAGTCACAGACAGTGCAAGTTAAACGCTTTGCATAGCTGAAAATGCTATTCCACGGCACGAGCTTAAAAGGGTCCAATGCTTCAGTGACAATGTTATATATAAGTCCCTTCAGAAATAGCTCTGGAAATTTCACATGCAAACAAATTAATGTGACAGTACCCACCTATGGATCCTATTCAAAATGACCCTGGAACTGAGGGACACATCATGGTGCATATACTCAATAGGTATTTTCTGAGCCGGCCCCACTGACTTTGACTTGCAGTTTTTACAGATCTGATGACAATCAAGTGCACTTCTCAGTGAGGAAACACAACAAAGCTCGATCCTGACCAACACGGGATCTCCTCTTGTAATCAATATAAATCATGCCTTTTACTTCGAAGGGAGATGGGCTGTCCCCTCATTTTCTGAGGAAGGTACAGAGTTGATCTAGGAGTTTTGTTTTGTTGTGCTTTGTTTTTTTAAATGGAGCCTTCCAAACTGAACACAAATCCCAGATGAGCTGTTGGACGTGGCCATGATCAGTAAGAGCTGCTGAATGCATTGAATCTTCTTTTTTTGTTTTAAAGTGAGTTACTTAAAAAAAAATAAAAATGGATTTAGGATAATTTAAGAATATCATTTTCTAAGTGATTTACCAATAACATCATAGAAATATAGGCATGAAAGGCATCCTGAAAAGTCAGCCAGTCAACCACCCTCCTTTGAGAGAAGGTCAAATATACTCTAATCTCTTCACAGAAGCCTTTGAATATGAGGCTAAAGCAGCTCCCTAGGCAGCCTCTTCCAGTCCTGAAAAACCTTTGCAGCTGGTAAGTTTTTAATGTCTAATTTAATCTAATCTTATTTAATCTCATCTAACCTCCTTTTCCCTTTTGAAAAATTAAACTGGTGATTTTTTTTTGCCTACGCGGGGTGAATATGGAGAGCAACTAATGACCACTCCTTTTAACATCTTTTTACATATCATAAGATGGTAACTGAATTGCTCCTCAGTCTTCTCTTTTCCAAACTAAAACAAACGCATTTCTCTCAACTTTCTTTTTTCTGCTCAGCCGTCATACATATTCTTACATTCCCAAGCATAACTGTCCTTAGAATTTCATATAGTTAGTTTTGGATTATTTCAGCAGCATTTTAGGATTGTTGTGAGCGCTAATCTTGTCCTCCCCAGTGCTTGGAACCCCTCCTAGAAAGATGCCATCTGCCAGTTTGATGTGTGCTCCTTAATCCACTGTCCAAGTCAGTAATGTGACTATTCACTAGACTAGACCCAGCACAAATGTTTTCTGTGAGTTTTTCAGCAGGCTGCTGAAAATGACAAACTTCACGTTTCTTTTGATTGGGATCCTTCACTCACTCCATTCATAATTACCAACCTAGCTCAGCATCCAAAGGTTTACATCCTTCTGATGTACTTCTGGTGATTAAATCCCTTTACAAATGTCAGCATCTGTAAGCATCCGTGTCAAAAACAACAAGTCTTTCATAAACTGTATATAGAAACAACAGTGCCATTGCTTTTTCTTAGTCCCTTCCAGGAAAGAAACATTAACTATGTAAGTCCTTTGTCACATTCTCTTTGCCCTGATTTACAACACACCTTTGCAGAGAGACTTGGAGATGAGTTTGGTTTTACTACCGAACCTACAGCTCATGATGCATTTCAGTGAGAAGAGGTAAAACCCTCCCAGCAGAGTTTCTCTACACTGTGCAGAATGTCCTTTCCTTGCACAGAGCACACAGACCTTCCACAACACAGGAGTGTGAAGGTGTGCAGAAGTATATTACACTCATTTTGCGTTTGGGATTTGTGTTTAGAGAAACACATAGCATTGCTGAATCATAAAGGAGATGAGTTCGGAGAATTAGTTCGCTTACTAATTTCACTGGCTAATCTAGTCCCAGTGCCACCAGTAAAGTTGTACAGGAGTAACACAATGAATTCGCTTAGGTGGTTATGTACGTGTTACTGACTGTCTCTCTGGGTGCTCAAGTGCCTTTTCATATCTGGCCCCTAATAAATAATGAAATGTAGATGTTGCCCTCAGCTTACCAGCTCTGCTTTAGCATCGCCTGCATCCTGCCTGTCAACTGGATTTAGCATATTTGCATAATTAAGTTTCATTCATTCACTACTAGATTTTTTTTTAAACAAGAAAGGGGAAAAAAGAACGAACAAGGAAGCAGGGAACAGCCCATCTGCATGAAGCATTTAAATGCATCCTGCTAGGCATGTCTGAGCAGATCCTATTTATGCATTTAGCTGGAAAAAAAGTAAAACATTTAAAGTAATTAAAATAATTCTGAATTCAATTTTAAATCCTGCTGGCATTACTTAGCATTCTATGAGAACAGTCGTGCAAAGGAAAAAAAAAAGAAAAAAAGAGGGTAAATAATCTTTTCCCAGTACAATGAAATAGTCCCACTGCTACTAAAATGTGTAACAAAACTTCTGGGGCCATTTGGAAGAGCAGCAGATAATTTCAAGTTTAACAGAATCCACAGCAGCTTGGTAAGAGAGAATCGAATCCTCTTTCACTGCCAAGCTGAAGGTGGATGAAGCTGCATATAATAAAAATTTTGCTTTTGCTAATTTGGGGCTCGGAAGCTTGGAACAAGTCTTGACATCTTCTGCAGGATCAGAATTGCTTCTGTCATCACAAACCGGGTCATTCCAATGCACAGTGAACACGGGTCTGGTGTAACTGCAGGGACACACTCTGGAAACACAGGAGAAAAAAAAGAGCGTCGTTTTGCACACAGACAGGAGAAGGATTAGGGAAGGTTAATCTAGCAGGGAGACAAAAAGAGCATCCGCTTCCCAAGGGATCCAAAAGGAAAGAACAGAACAGAGGACAAAAGTTTAAAAGTGAAAGGGAAAAAGATATGGAAAAAGTAAGATTTTTTTTTTCTTCCTTCCAATATCTTCAGGTCTGAAGCTGGTTGTTTTACTCCCAGAGCATATAAACAGTGGCTATCACAGAAGCGCAGAACATAGGGTGCATCTCGGGATCCTGTATTTTGGAAGAACACCTGGTCTGTCCTTCTCCTTTCTGATGAGAACAACCACACCTACATTAAGGCATCTTCCCAAATGCGTCCTTACAAATCTCCACTGACGGGTGAAACTCAACAGCTTCTCATGGCAACGTATCCCAGTGTTGCATTACTTTTGCCACAATATTTTTTTCCCTGAAGGCTAAACCTAAGTCTCTCTTACTTGAAATTACTTCTTCATTTATCCTGAGGGGACATCAAAAGTTTTCCACTTTGCATCACCAGACTGCTACCATGTTCCCCTTTAGTTTCTTTAGCTTTCAACCACCAGCAGACACGGAGTCTTTCCTTACAGCCCGTGTGCTCTGGGTTTCTTGTTGTTCCATTGCTTTGTCCTGGCCTCTCTCCAGCTGATCGGAATCTTTCACTGCCTGTGAGGCTCGAGTAGGTTCCCACATCCTGTGGCACCTAGATGGAGATGGGCAGATACAGCCTTTTGCACGGCTTCCATTTAAACCTGAAACACCGAAGTGATTTCTTTAGAGGCGATAAGTACTGTCCTCACTGGGACGTGACGTGATGTGCCGTTTCATTGTGCTTTTCTTGGACACCTTGTTTGCTGTATCTGTCACTGTTTGACTAAGGATTTCAAGGAAGAAGAAAATAAATGTTGAAGAAGTGGCCCTGACATTTTCAGCAGTGACAAGTTGGTTCAAAATCCAGCTACTCACCACCATCCGTATTAAGCACGGCAATGAATTAATACTTTCATGTGCACCAAACAAACCAGTGAGAAATAATGCTGAATATGGAACTGAGATGAAATCTCTTCAGAGAAATTCAGATTTAGTGCTTTAGGATTTCTAGGACTGCCACGTCTGATTTTGAGTTGTTCCTAAAACTAAGTATTAGAGCAAAATTATATTTTCTGAAACATGATGGAGGGGAAAAATGGTTCTGCGGGATTTCATGGGCATTGTATCTTTGTTAATCATCATGAAATGCATCGCATTTCCCAGTAAGAAATTAGAAATTAACTAACACATATTTCTTTCTTTAATTGCCACTCTTGGAAGCTCTGTGTTTATGAAAGTCAAGAGCAGTTCTTTCTGGCTCACACACATCACTACCCATTACCCAGAGCAAGCGGAGGCACAGAATAGGTGCAAAGTAGGTTCAGCTGAGGTTCATCACACATACTGGAAGTAAAGGTTCTCATCCTCTAAATTAGCTAATAAGGTATTTAACAATACGGATAGCTCAATGAACGGCTCCTGTGGAACAAGCAGCTGCATCTGCACTGCTGCAGCCAATCGGTGAGCGCTCAACCACAATGAAAATATTGAGTGAGGCTGATAGTTCTTTACCATAAGACTAAGTCAGAGTGTATTAATGTAACACACGGTCATACAGGCACCCCAAGAATGTGGGACGCATGTGCCAGCCACCCGGCCCTGCTGCTCTTTGGTACCCTGTCACCTTGCTCACAGTGGATTACAGCTGACGCGCTGTAAGTCCAGCCTGGCTGGATTGAGCTGTGGGATCTGATACTCTGTGATGCTGAACACTGCTCTAAGTGATACAGACTGCCGACTGCAAGTCAGCACTTCATGGGAAAATAAGTCCAGGGGCTGCCAACCCCTGAGAGGAGACAGGGAAAACAAGAAGTGACTCAGAATGGTCCCCAACTCTGTTTTCTGATTTCCTTCAGTTGCTCCTGTCATCAAAAAATACCACCAAAAGGAGGCAAAAATCATAATTAATGGCCAAACTATGTGTGGGCTGCCTCCTGCGGTTCTAGGCATGAGGTTGGTGTGGCAAATTTAAGACAAGGACCTTTTTTTGGGGTTGTTTTTCAGGTTTTTTTTTTTGTTTTCTCTTTGTACGAACTGGACCCAATCTCTGCAGGCTCCAGGGTTCTATTGTTCAGTTTATTAGCCTTTTCCAAGAAATGTAGTTTTAACCATTTAGGAGAAAGAGGCAAACAGTTCCCTTTCTCCAGAGACACCAACTACATGATGATTCAGAAAAAAAAAAAAAGGCTGAAACGCTTTTCTTGTTTGACTCTTCCTTTTTGCTGGCTCGGTCCCGAGCTCCTGAGCTCACGTTCTGCAGGCAGGTATGCACCCGTGCCACACAGCTGACCATCTGCTGAACTCTTGCCCACAGCTGGTGGAATAGTTTATTTCCATCAGCCTGGCTTCTGGGACTCACTTTTCCCTGCACGCAGAACAGTTAAGAGTCTCCAGTGCAAGACCAGAGTGCCAGTTGCTTTTTATGAGGATGCAGGAAGAGAGACAACACCAGGCTCCTGGGCTTGAGATCTGTTGTCCTGGAAGACCAAAGTTTAAGCTCAGGAATTCAAATAGGAAGCAACCAGATTCTCTCCCATGTGGATGTAGGAGGTGTGAAGGGTTTTGGGGAAGTTCAAGAGCAGGTTAAATGGTCCTTTTAGACAGCACAGACACAGTTCAGTATAAAAGCGAAGCAGCTGTCTTTTCTGACCTACTCATAAGCCAGTCTTTCTGTTGGTCTTTCAATTTTTCACTGTATTTTATGAACTGAGAGCAATTTGCATATTTTCTTCCCTGTCCAGTTAAGGGAAGCAAATGGCCCTTCAAGCTGTAAAAAATCAGGAATGGATGAGCAGGCAGCAGTAGCAATCGTAGCCGGGTTTACTTTATTTACCTGTGAATCAGCCACATTATGAGTTGGGAGTGGATTAAGAGAAGGGCAAAGAACTTCAGTGCCATAATTGGCTGAGTTCATAAAAAAGGCCATATTTTCTAAGGGATACTGATGGAGGAGGGATAGCAAAAATATTATGTGGTTTAGACACAGGGGAAAGCAATGATCACTATTGCCATTTTGCATTACCTGTGTATAAGAAGCAGCCAGGGTGAGTTAGAGATGGACTGGACAATAATATGGGAAATAATGGAATATAATCATGTAAATCACTAGAAGCACCTGGTCTCGGCCGTGTGTATGGTCAGGTACTTCAGAAGGATGTTTAAAGAAAGAGGATCTCTCAGGTAACTCAAACATCTAAACCTTTCCCTTTAAAATTAGGCTAGGAGGCATAGTGTATATTCATAAGGCTAGAGGAAGGTTTGGAGGAGTTAGATTGAGAGTCTCTTAGTGCAAGAAGAAGGGAGGCCCTGGCTGAACTGCAAGATAACAAATGCACCTTAGATGGAAATGGTGCCTAAGCAACGAGGCCCAGAAGACATGGAATTTGAAGAGGAAATTTATCTGAACAGTAATAAGAATATGCAAAGCTAATGCACTTTTCTGAGAAAGAGATTGATCCACACAAAGCTGGGGGGGAACATTTAATTCATCCAACTTAGAGACCAAATGAGAACTACTTCCACGCCAGATTGCCAGAGAGCAGGTGCTACAGTAAGCTGAGCCACGGATCTGATGTTGTCCGACTATTCATCTGCTTCCAAAAAACGCTGTCACTCAGAAGAGAGATTTAGACTTGCATCGGCATGTGGCTGCCAGCACCAAGGAATGGAAGGGAAACTGCCTGGCAGCGGTGTCAGGGACTGAGCAGTCAGCAGTGGCACCAGCTGAAGATGTGGAATCACCACCATCAGGAACCTCCAAAAAACCAGCCAAGTTCTGTCTTCTGCAAAAGCTGGAGTGTCTAGTGGCCTTTCAAGCTGAGGCTTGATTCTGGACTGAGCCACAGAGCGCGGCTGCCTGCGATGGCGGGAACATAACCATTTCCAGACTCCTGGATGCATCCACTGCCATTTGTTTCTGTGTTCACATGCCCACAAATAACAGTTTGTTCCTGACAGTGACAGCTCTGAAAAAAGCCCAAGTGAAGATGAAAGCATGATGTTGAAGCTGCCCGACTCCTCTGAAGAGGAAACCATTGAAAGGCTGCTGGTATTTCAGTGCTAATGGCACAGAAGAATTCCAGCACAAACCATTGTTTTGGGTACGGTTACTTAGAAATGGATAGCAAGATGTCATGCCTTAAAACTCAGAGCTTTTGTTTCAGTAGAACAGACAAGCTGGGGTAGGAGGGGAAACTGAGGCAGAGACCATGACTCCATACTGGGGCAGTGGCTGAGCCAAAAATACACCTGTCTCCACATCCTGTCCGATACCCCTGCACTGGGCTGCAGACCAACTATTCATAGCAAGTCCCATTTTAGCCAGGAAAAGGCTGTGAAAGGACATAACTCTCTGCCACGTGTGTTAGTGGAATATTCCTGCAAACAGCATTTACAAATATAAAATAAAAAACAGGTTTTGGAGCTACTGTGGTTGATTTTATTTTCCGGGTCAGAAAAACTAAAAACTAAAAGAACTAAAAAGGAGGGCATATACCCCCTAATACCTTTAAATCTTATTTCTTGTGAAAAGGAGCTCTTACTATTTTTGTTTCTAATCTAGGCCAAGTTCTGAAATCCTTGTAAAAACCAAGGGCTTAATAATGAAACAAAAAATAACTGGTAGCTTTATTTTTATATCAAAAGGAGATAAGGATTAAAAATACTAATGTGTCCAGCTGAGTATATCCCAGTTTGCTTCCCCATGGAAATAAGAGAGTTTGTAAAGATTAGGAACCAGACTGCGCCGCTTGCATGTGAGGACCTCTGACCTTGACCACGGTCACAACATTCTGGCTGAGCTCCAGCTGTCCTCGGAGAGTGCCTGGCTTCAGCGGAACATGCAGAATAGGATTGGTCACTGACACAATTTAACCAGTCACTTCCTATTAGCAATTGTTTTTCATTAGAACCATGTAAAAATACACGGAGATGCTTTCATCATCATGTCCTGAATCTACATGCTAACTATACATCTGTTTTTTCCCCAGGTTATTTCTCCCATTGCTAGAGTTGGAGAGGCTCCAACTATGCCCCAGATTTTGTAGGTTCCATGAGGTTTTTTCATTTTTTTCCTTTTTTTCCTTTTTTTCCTATTTTTCTTTCTTTTCTTTCCCCCCCCCAGAAGTAGGCTTTCAGCCCTGTGTGAAACCTTGCTAAGATCCTGAGTGCTTGGCAGACAAGAATTTTTTTATTTTGAAAATTATTGCTGGTTCCAAATGAGTTATGTGGAGTCCTGAAGGAAGTACACGTGGGACCTTCTGGGAAAGCAGAAATTCACTCCAGTATCTCACTGTTCACTATTGGCTCACAACCTGTAGGACCCTCACATCCCTGCTAGCAATGATTATCCCTCCCTGATTTCCTTGTCTCCTGAAATTAAGGTGTTCCCCTTCCCTAAGCTGGCTGTTGATTCTTGTAGGCGCAGACACGGCTCCCGCTCTCTATGCAACCATGAACCACATTGCATTCAAAGTCCTTCCAGACCTCTATAAATAAATTCCAGAGACTCTTAAATTAGAACCATTCAAGGCAGGTCTTTGTTATATCCTGATTTTTCTGTAAAATATGCAAATGAAATGATTCTATCAGGAAATTCTAAAGAAAGCATACTTATGGCAAAATCACTTCTAATGCATTAAAAAAAAAGGAAAGGTTGGAAACTATATCTGTGGTGATCACTTGGTGGTTTGGGGCTTAATTCCATACTGAATTATTCCAGCATCTTGGAAAGTTCACTCAGTATGTCCTTCTTGAAGGGATATTTACAGCTACCTCATACAAATACACACACAGAGACATGCACACACACACACGCCTCACTGCTACATTTCATTCATAAAAATGAAGGTGGCACTTTAATAAAAAGTATTAACAATATGTGTGTGTCCCTCATCTTCCGTGCTCATGCATCGGTCCTACTGGGCATCGACATGAGATGAATTCTTCATGTGTATCTCCTGTTTCTCACTGCTGGTATTTTATTTTCCCCTCACAGAGCCACTGCAGAGCTGCCATTGTTGATGTGGTTGCATACCTTGAGGTTCTTATAATATTGTGGTACAGAACTAAGGAAAATGCAAAACAACGACCAAACCAGCATACCTGGCTGGGAGGGTTCTGATATGGTTTGGGTGTTTGTACTCCCTGCATTTTGCTTTGATTTGTGGAAACTTAACTAAACCAGTCACAGTCTCCTATGAACTGCAAGTTTCTGGTTAAAATACGTATCTCACGACGTGTGAATGCTTTCCCCTGAAAATGCTTTGATTTGCTTGTGTTTATCTAAGTGTCATCAACAGGTCTGCAAAGTTGGCTAAAAAGCCAAGCTAAAGCTGAGACATCATTTGGCCAAACAATGACCAAATCCTTAACCTGACCTGCATCTCTTCTGCTCGTGCTCAAACCGTGCCACACAGTAGCACGGGAAAGCCATAGAGGCATTATTCTTCGAACTGGAAGGAGTTTACCCGAAAAACCTCCTCCCAGTTAATGGGCATTGTATGTTAATCTGTCATCACCTGGAGTTGCAGAGAGAGGAATGCGTACCTGAACATGACTGCCACGATGGACAGACCTTAGCAGAGGTGATTGGAAGGAAATTGTTAGTGGCGGCTCTACAACTCAATGCTGGCTCTCCGTGGGCTCCCTCTGCGGTCAGTGGGCAGAGGGTGGCTCTTCGCTGCTCTCAGATTTTGCCATTAGTATCTTTTTTCACCTTCCCACTGAAGACAGAGGGTTCCTGGGGCAAATAGACCCTCAGACCGAGTGGAATGCCCACGTTTGGGGTGCAGGAATAAGCAAGTACAGTATGTGCAAAAAATTCTGTCCTGCAACCGGATAGCCCCATTCAAAACACGTCTTACTTCACTCCTCCATCCTCGGCAAGTATTTTTACTTAGAGCAGTGTTGAGGAGACCCACAGGAACACTTTGCTGACGGAGGTTTAATGATTACATTGAGTGACTGCGTGCCTGGCATTTCCACAGATTGCAAGCCTAGATAGGCTGGTTCACAGCTTCCTAAAGACGTTGAATCTTAAAAGCATCTTTCTGGCAGCAGTGACCCGCTCAAGTCCACGGCAGCCGTGCCGTGTACGAAACGCTGGGTTGTGCTCACTTCTTTTCAGGACAATAGAGCTGTTTTCCTTCTTTTCAAGCTGCCAACCAGATTCGGACTGGTTGCATTAAATTCTTACGTTAATATTCCATTAATTATCTTTTCTTTCTTTATATTTGGTCTTCATTGTTCGGCTTTGACTTTGTTTCACTCCCCATATAATTAAAACGTTTAACATTGTGCCTTCCTGCGGTCAGGACACATTCGCTTACGTCCATGTCGCTCCCAACCCAGGCAGAGGCCAAATGGAAGCAATTAAAACTAGGACCAAGTCGTCCTCCCTCCCACCAACCCCCCCAGTGCCTAACGAGGCAGCGACGGCGTTTCGTTGTAAAACCCTCCGATCTCTGCCCTTTCTCCCGCCGGTCTCCGCGCCGGGCCTGGCCCCGCAGCCGGGACCAGCGCAGCCGCACAGCGCCGGTTCCTCCTCCCGAGGCTTGGGGGCGGATCGCCCCCTAGTCACAGGAGGGTCTTTCTGCCGATCTAAGAGCTTTATATGTGGTTTGTTTAATTTGTGTATATGCATATGTGCGCCTCTCTACGGGCACATATGTGTATTCCTACATCTAGCCCCCGCCACGCCGCACCCCCCCGCGCCCGCTCGGGGAGGCCGCGGCCGCCGCCTTCCGAGAGGTGGCGCCTCAGCACCGCCCGCCTGCGTGGGGCCGGGCAGCGGCGGCGCGGCGCGGCTGGGCCCGCCCTGGCCAGACCCGGGCAGAGCTCGCGGTGAAGCACCGCTGTCCGCGGCCAGAGCCCTGCGCATTCGTTGTCTGGCGCTGCGGATTCGTTTGTCGGTGTTCCTTTTGCGAACGCCGTCGGGGGAGGGGAGAAGAGGCGGCCATGCGGGTCGCACAAAGCCCTGTCGTTGCCCGTCCACGGATTCTTCTGCAACGGGCGTGTTTGGAAAAAGTAAATAAAAAGAAATAAAGAGATGAGCAAAGGTGCTGGTTGCTTCTTGAGGGTGCCCTCTTCTGCAGAGAGGAGCGGCAGCACGGCCTGCGGGGGCCTGCCCTGCCGGCAGTCGTAACGGTGTCAGCTTTACAGGAAAGCTGGGAAAAATATGGATCAAAAATACCTTATTTTTAGGGCAGCGGGGTCTGACGGCACCCACCTGACTGCTGGCACAGGTCACAAATGCGGTCGGTGTGTGGGCATTAGGGGTACCTGTACAACAAGGGGTGTTCACATCAGTTGGGTTTACGCGATGGTTGGGCTATGCTGGGGTAAAACTGGTTTAATGGAAAGGCGAATGGGAATGCCGAAGTGTCAGAGAAGAGGTTGCTGGGCGACGGATCCCCAGCTGAAGTGGGGAAGAGTTAGGCACCAGGTTTAGGTGACACGAGCCTGGCTGCCGCAGCATCCCGAACGCCGCATCCCGTGCCCCGCAGTCCCTAACAGATGCTATATCCTCCTCTGTGCCTGTGCATTGGGGCCGTAGTTTCCACTCAGGAAGCACGACCTTGCCTCTCTTACTGTTTTGTTCCTTAGCTGTGAAAGGGAGCTGCTGGTGTTTTGCCTTCCCCAAAGGTAAAGAGTGTGGAACAGCCTTCTGCTGCAGCGATGGGAAAAGTAAGGGAGGGAAATGATAGATTTTTAAAAGCTCATTTTCTAGTTTGGGTGTGTTTGTTTTTTATTAAACACAGAAGTTCATTAAAACATGCTGATAAAATCAAGAGATTTATTTAGGGGTTTCTTTGTTAGCCCTTATCAGTTTCTGAAGTAGCTGCACAGTGAGGTAGTCTACTGCAGAAAGTGTGAGGGATTTAAATGTGGAATACCCGTGTTTGGGAAAAGGCAGGAGGGCAGTGAAATCAGTCAAGGTGCTCTGCTGCCTTTGTTGGTTCATTGTGTTTGGGGGTTTTTTTCAGTCACGTTTGACAGTCACTATAGGCTTGGAAGAACTCACAGCTCAGTGAGTTTGGTTCACCTCTCCTTGAAAAAAATCCTCTCCTGCAAGCAATACAAACAGTGCTCCCCAAATGGTGGGATGTTTCTGGGGAGAGAAAAGTGTTTCTGTTCCACCTCTCATGCTTCCACTTTTGTATCTTTTTAACCCAAGTCACTAGGATGCTGGGCGGGAGGGTGGTGGTATCGCGTCTTTGTGATTAGAATATTGACATCTCTTGCTTCATTGATTTTTTATTACGGTCCCAATGTTAGAAGTAATGATCGTCAGTGACAACTTCTTTTCTGCTTGCTTTAGCTTCAAGGGATAATTTCAGGCATATTTTATTTGAGTTTCTTTCTCCCCATCTCGACTGACTCCCTGCCTTCCTCTCTTAGATTTAACAGGAGGAAGCGGTTTGCGAAAAGCCACTTCCAAAAAGTTTAGGGCTGCAACCTGCCAGCATAAAAGATAGCGCGAGGCCAAGCTGCCTTTGTCGCTGCTACCGCTGCTGTCTTGGCATCTGTCAAGGAAGAGCTGCTCCAATCTGGGGATCCCTGCCGGGGTGAGAAATGGCCACGTCTCCAGCAACGGGCCAGGCGACACCACTGCCAGAACGCTGCGACCATCTGATGCAAGTCGCTCCTAATGAAAGTCCAGCATGGGGCTAAATGAGTTTCCTCCACTGCTGGGTGAGGGGCTAATGATAAAAGCACTCCCTGGGCTCGCCGCTGCTGTTGGTAGCTTTGTCAGGGCATATGGCACTTGGCGAACTGCAGCTCTTGGAGGTTTCCTCTCGCTGCGTTACCTCTGGAGTTGGCTCGGCCAAGAGCCCTCTGCCTGAGGGGTGTGCGGGTGTGTGGGTGCTTGCTGGGAGCGTGGCAAAAGGGCGGGAAGTTGCGGAGGAGCGTTATTTTGGCACCTGGCAACTTATTGCTGCAGGAGAAACGCAGCTCACGTCAAATGCATACCGGTTTGCGGTAGAAAAGGCTGAAGATTTGCTAGTGAGCGAGGTTAGCTGTGCTTCCTCACGCACAGGCATGCTCCCTTGCCCCAGAGGTGTGGGCTGAGGTGTTCTGCATTTCCAATCGCAGCATTCACAATTTTATTAAATAATAATGATAATAACAACAATAATAATAATTTTAATGAACAGGACAGTTGTGGCCAGGAAGTCCCTAGGCAGATCACAAAACAGAACTTAAAGTAATGAGAGAAAGAAGGGAGATTCTATCTTTCAGCAGTAGACCTTTCATTAGAGAAACCAGTGAGAAGTAGGGTGGAGAGAGGTAGATTAAATAAACCCAAAAAGCAAATGCACACACAAATACACACACAGAGCAAACCACTGTCGGGACAGGCATTTGCTCACTTGCTTTTATTCTTACAGCTGTTTCTTCCACCTCGACTTTTTGTAGCTGACATTAAATGCGAGACCTGTAATTTTAAAATCTTTTTTTTCCAACATAGCAGCAGCAGCAGCAGCATGTTCTCGGCACCTGTTGGTTTTACGATTTGCTTCTCACAACAATTCCTTTGCTGTTGAGACATGATCTGACTGACAGGCACTGCTGAATCAGCTTGTACAGAGAAATGGAGGTGGGTTCGGTGCCTTTTCCAGAATAACCTCCCTCTTCATGCCTTGTGTGACTTGCCCCTTCTGAGGCATGTTTTATCCCTCCTCATCTCTTGCCATTCGATTTCTCTGTTCCGTTTTAATACTCTTTTTATCTCTCACCATTATTTCCACATTCTTGTCTAGTTCTCTTCTGGCTTTGTTCCCCTGGGTTCCCTCCTCAACACGATATCAACAGCTTAGATAACAGCAGAGGCATTCAGAAGCTAAATGTTTAGTTAAAGTGTAGTAACCCTGCCCTTGAGATGCATTCAGGGCAGGTCAAAACCATATGAGGCTTTTCCTAGAGACCTTCGATTACACAACAACCCAGAGACTGCTTTAAAGCTTGGGCAGCGCGGTCACTGCTCTTGACTGACCACAGTAACTCCGCTGTGCCCTGGGAATAATAATTCCCCATACTGGGGTGGGCTGGCCTTCTGCCTGGAAGGACACAAGGCCATCGTCTGTAACGGTATAAGAGAGCAAAAAAACCCAACAAAACAAAACACCGCCTTCCTATTGCAGTCACTGTCCATTTTCTCTAACTTACACGCTCTTCGCAGCAGTGTCCCCAGTCAGGATTTTAACCTGCTTTTGGCATCTGCCAAGGCCACGCCTGCTTGTCGTTTGCACTCCTATGGCACGCTGTGGATCTCAAAGCACTTCGTGTCATTCAGGCTCTTCACACCCCTGGCAGGGTGGGTTATGTCAGAGATTGGGCAACTTTGGCGCTGAGGCCGTGGTCTCTAGAAAATATGTTACTGCTAAGAGCTCTTCCAAGTTGTGTGCCTAAATGCTTGAGGCGCTGTTGGAAAAGGGGTTATGTGCCTTCGCAGAGTTGCCGTGGTGCATAAGCTGCTCCCTGGCATTACTGGCAATCATGAAAGCCAGCGGCAGTTCTGGATAGGCCGGGGTGGTCACACGAAGCTCCAGTTCATAGGATCAGATCAAAGCAAAGGACAAATGGAAGCTTGCTGCATTGTTCTGGCGCATGTTGGAAGTTGTTCCGATTCCCTTTTAAAACTAACCTAAATCTTTGGGTTAAACCAACACGTGCATTAGCAAGCACTCCATGTGAGCTTCGGGTAATTCTTCTGTTGGTGGTGTAATCTAAATGAATCCATTTTTAAAGGAATTTGTTATTTAAAATACATCGCTGTGGATCACGTGGGTACCAGAAACATTATGTCTTATTGCTGTGATCACATCCTCAAGAAATACACCTTTCAAATGAACTGAAATGAAAAGGAATTTTCTGTGAAAGCATTTTTCCTGGTAAATAATTTATTATTTGCTGTAGGTAGATCTACATTTGTCCTGTACAAACTGAAAAAATAATTGTGAGTGGCATTCAGTACCTCTCAGAGGCTGTGGGAGAAGCAACTGAGAGGCCGTGCACCCTGTGAGATTCTCAGGTCCCAACAAGTCCCTGCCTGCGTGAGGGCAACCCTGACCACTACCAAAATGTGTGTGAGCCCACCTGAGGTCCTGGGCACTGCCAGGATGTCTGGGTCAAGCTCATCTTAGTACAGTCCTGTGTTTGCTCTGCTTTATCAAATCGTGCAGCCTCACAGAATGATTCAAGTGTCTTGGTGCAGGTTGCATCTGGTAAAGAGGTTACGGTCTGTTCCAGCTCCTGCTCAGAATGGACTAACTGCTTATAGGCAGCATTAACCACCTAACAAACCCACTGCTTACGCAAATACTGGGTCTTAAAGATGCTTGCAGAAAGGGGAGGGAAATTTTTCAAGTCAGTTTGGCCTGTTCGAGCAAGTTTATATGAAGGCTGTAGGACAATTAACTTCTTGACAACTGCTTTTTCTTGGTGTGCACTACATCAACAAACTAAGCTACCCGAATGCAGAAAAATGAAAGTGATTGTTAGTGGACACAATAAAAGTGCTTAAAAGGTGTTGGGAAGTTTCTCCTATTCACCTAAAATCTCAGGTTTCTCTATGGGAAAGGCTGCCCAAAATATCTTTGACCTTCTCCCAGTCAAAAAAGTTTCAAGGGGAATTTTCAATACAGATACACACACAGAAAAAAAACAAAAACCCAAAACCAAGGGAAAAAAAAAACCAAACCAAAAAAAAGATTAATTTCAAATGTGCTTGGAAGAATAATTTTTGTTCTAAGTCACTTCATCTCAAAACACTGTTTAGTGTATGAAATATCAGCTTTTTGTCTTCTCTCTGTCTTTGTACTTTTGTCACCATTTTCTCAACATTTCAGGATATGTGGGAGCAGTATTTCACAGAATTTCGCTTCTTCTTTCTGCCTTTCAAAGTCAAGGAAGGTTTGAAAATTAAATGAACACATACAAGGAAGAAGGGAGGGAGACAGGCGAACATAAGTGTAGCAGAAATAAATCCAGGGCTTATCCTTTTTATTGCTGTCCTGGCAAAAATAAGAGGAAAAAAGAGGGAGGAAAAGTCTGATTTAGTGTATTAATACAATGTTTTTTTAAATGTGTGAGTAAACATTACAGTCAGAAAACAGAAATTTAATCTGAATTAAAAATTTTCAGTCTAAAATATTTGGGAAAAAATTTTCAGACTAATTTTGTTTCAGAAGCTGTTTTCAATGAAAGGACATTTTACGTTTGAAAAGAGCCAGTTTGTTTGACTTAGGACTTGGTCTGTGTTATTGCAAAGGCTCCAAGGGTGGTGTCGGGCCATCGTTTGTGGGCTGCGATACTGCGAGTGAAATGGTTTTTACCTGGGTGGAAAGGGGAAGGAGGAAAGAGCTGGGCTAGGGATGAAGGGTGTGAAACTATAACTCTGTCTGGTGCCCCAGTGTGTTACCAGCTGCAGGAATGGGTTGGAAGAACTTCCTCACTGCTTGTGATCTTTCCTGTGGCCTGAGTAAACCACTTAACCTTTGTCCCTATGTTTCCTTATTCAACAAATGGGAATTTTAATACTTAATTTTCTGCCTCAGAGGAGCGTTGTAAAATGTAACTAGTTAATGTCTGTGAGATGCTTTGAAGCCTTACAAAATCACCAGGTTGGTTTTTTGTTTGTTTTTTTTTTTAACAGAGGAATATGACAAATCTAGGGTGGAAATATATAAAAAATAGAAATACATAAAACAGACTGGGTTTGTTTTGTTTTTTTTTTTTTTTGAGTTCAGAAACAAGAGCAAACAAGTTCAGTGTGAAATCAGTGCTGCTGTAGAGTATAAAGAACCAATGGCTGAATAAATCTGCCTGGGAACACACCCTGGTAATTCACAATTCTATCAAACAATCTTCCATCTCCCCATTTTGAATTACTGGTATTTATGATGACTCCACCGTGCGTTTTTCCTTCCGATTTTAACTCCTCTTTTAAAAATACAAGTTTGTGTCTGTCCAGACAAGTAGGAACATTCTCAGCATGGGATACGCAATGAATTAATTGTTTGGTGGGGTTTTGCCATCCCAGGCATATCTTCTGTAGTTTTTCCAGTGTGCTGTCAGCCCTGCACTTACCAGGTGTCATTTCTTTTTATTCAATAATGATGCCATTTTCAGTAGCGCCGGGTGAATGCTTCAGAAAGCTGTCTGCAAATACCCATTCCAGCTCTTAAATAAACTTATCTCAAATCTGCTCTTACATATCTCATGCACACTGTATCTAATCAGTCTAGTGAGTGATTTCTTGGCAGGAATGTTTGCCCAAATTAAACATTTTTAGGTGCAGCTAATTTGCAAAAAAAAGTGGAATCTGCATTTCTAATATTAAAAATCTGCTATAAACCATGACTAAACTCTGGATCAACCTGTTACTCTACAGAAACCTGAGATATGAGCTAAGGTCCAACAAAATCCATTCTAATTTAATTCATTTGCCATGAACTAATCTTCAGTGATTGGCAGACTAGGAATGATTTTTAAAACATCGGAGTATTTCCAACAGTATACGAAAGAAAAACGACATTCCCGTAGCTGACAGTTCACACTCAGAGTTGCAATTCATACAATAAGTCACCTACAAATTGTTTGCTCATTTATTGTATTTGTCTTATTTGGATATTGAGTTTGGTACAACAAAATTCATGCTGTTGATCAAAGCAGCGCAGCAGAACAACCTATTGACCATGCACTGTTGTCAATAAGGAATCATTGGAGAAAAGCTGATTTCCCCGCTGGAGTGAAAATGATTATAAAACCTAGAGTTACCCACAACATATTCCAGTTGAATAACTTCTGTTTTTCTCTTCTATCCTTTCTTTTTTTCTCTTCTATTTTTCATTTCAATTGATGCCTGACTTACTTGTTTAGCTGAGTAATTATTGATCAAAACGGACAAAGCGATACGATACCCGTACTGATGAGTGCTGGTGCAGGGTGACATTTAAACTGTCAACAGTGCTGAAAATCAACAAAATATTTCTGTACTTCCTTCTAAGAAGTGTTCGTATGTGCAGAATAGTTTGAGAAAGTCGCAAGTGCTCTGAGCACAAGCAGTGTAGTACTCACAAAACTCAGATAAGAGAATTTTGTGACATTATTTGTTATTTTCAAATTTCAGAGTAGAATGAATAACCTCTAAGGCAAACAACCAAATTTCTCCCCTTAAAGAACAAAATGTGAGCTTGTTACACAAGTTGCCTGAACAGCCAGGGATCTCTGTCAGACATATGGGATATTTCAGACATTTACAGGCTTGCAAGTTTGATCAGGAGATGCTTTTGTTCCTCAATTTGGCCCTTGGTGGCTGTTGCTTTTACTTCCTACCTGATTTTACTATTTTTCCTTTCTAAGGGTTTTATTCATGAACTGGAAGGTTTATGTAAGGTTCATCAGGATTAATTTTACAGCCATCCAGCTTTCCTTCCAGAAAGAACCAACCAACATTTACATCTTTCCTAGCCCATCACTGCTGATTCTATTTAGCTCCTTCACAATGACTTGCAGCTGGATCCATAAAAAAAAATAAAGCACCCTCTGCCTTTCAGATCATACACAAGATGAGGGCAGACAAATTCCTCTGACTACAGCGGGCTGCAGCTACATTCGTTTCATCCAATGCCATCTTCAATGCCTTCCTTTCCCACTTAGTTACGTAATGTGAAAATTGGCCTATTTTGGTATTATTATGATGACTTTGAGCTTCTCATTCTTCTCTCCCATAGTGTTGGCTGCCTAAGATGACCTCAGAAACAATCTGGTTAAAAAAAGAGTTAGCAGAAGGAAATGTTCCCTTCTAGTGGCAACCTCTCGGGGAAGAAAAGCAGTGTAGCTCCTGCTTACTGAGTGCTTTCTGGAGCTGTTCTGGGGATGTGGGACACTCCTGTTTATTCTGATTAACTTCTGATTAATGTACAAAATGAAAGTACCTTAAAAAAAAAAAAATAAAAAAAGACATGTTCTATTTCCAGTGAATTGTTTTCTTTATGCAAAGCCAGCATATGGTGCAAACAGGGACAGAAAAATAATCTCTTTGGTATTTGTTTCTGAAAAAAGAAAAAACAAGGCAAAACGTTGTTCAGGATGTAGCCTGGGTTGTGTGTGCCCATCTATTTGTAATGGTTTAGAAGTGGGAAGAGGGTTTAGAAGTGTGGCAGAGCCAGCTCAAGGCTTCTCAGTACAGCGGGCAGAAATTAGTGTTCTTGATCCAGAAGTGAGGGAGGGGTAGGTACAGTCACTGTGCCTGTAAGAAAGGAAAACCTGAAGGACCTGCGCCTCCATAAACTTGGCTGCTGCTCCACGGTGGGCAGCTGCAGCCACCCTCCACAGACGCACCGATGAAGAGAGGCAGCGGGGCTGCTACCCTCTGAAGCTGCCTGGTTTTGCTGTGTCTAGAACATGTCTTTCTTCTTGGCTGAACAGATTTCTGTAGCCCAATTAAGTGCTATATTTGTGGTATTTAGTGCAACAGGCCAATATTTGGGTTTCTGCAATAGTGCCCGTGATATGGGGAGGGCTTCGTTCAAACCAAGGTTCTGCCAAACAGAGGCCGCACTAGAGTGGGGAAAAAAACCACACCGGAACAACCCAACCCTACACTTACTGTACATTCTGTGGAGCCTGAAGTCTTGATGCACGTTATTCTACACCAAAATTGTAGTCTTGAATATCTTTCCCACTTTAATAAAAATACTCTTTTAAAAACTTGCTTTTGTTCATCTACAGTATCACAGGCAAATTTCCACCAGAGTGTGTGTGATCTCAGTAACCTAAAGGACAGGGAATGAGGCAGCTGGGCTGTGGAAGAGCAAATACACGGTGAAACTCCTCAAGTGTGGTCTCTGTTGAGTCTCCCAGTACTGTTATGAAGATAATGTGTGTTTGTGTTTGGGAACGTGCAGGAGTCTCAGTGAAACTGGATCTTGGCACTCTGCGGCGTGGGCTTTTAATATATGTGTTCTGATCAAGTTGTCTCCAAAATCTACAGTATACAGAGAGCAGAGCCAGGACTTGGGCTGGCCGTCTGGGAGTCTGGGTCCTGCATGAAGAACGGAAGGTAAAAGGTATCGTGGGTGGCCATAGTTGAGGGAGATAATTTTATCCACGTTCTTCCATTTGGACAGAGGATTGGGTTCACCTGAACTGTTTCTGACACGTTGGTATAATCTCTTTCAAAGTGATATTTCCATTTTTCTGACCTATCTATCTGCACCATACTAAGATCTGAACTACTTGAATAAAGAAGTGAAATTAACTGTTGAAAACAAATTGCCTATGTATTTCATCCACAGCGTAACATGGATTTGCATTACTCCGAGTCAACGCTATTCCCCCACTTTGGACTTCAGATGCTTTTTCCACCACCACTTATAAAAGACACTGGCAGGCATCGTCAACAGGTTTACATACCTTGTTGTTTTTTTTTTTTAATGAACTAAATAACACTACTGCGCTGTAACATACACAGGGAGTAAGGAACTGAGAATGTGATGGGTGTAAAGTATCAGGGAAGTTGTTCCTACTTGTCAGAGTCAGCACTCTGGACATTATATTGGCAAATAACACTTGTGATGAATTGCAGAGCTCAATCTGCAGCTCATACATGTATATTGGAAAACTGAAGAGAATTAATGTGAGCAATTTTTTAATATTAAATTGAAAATGAGATATCTTTTTTGCCAACAGAATAGTACGTCAAATTGCTTTCTTTATTGCATTTTTCTTCTGAATATGATTACTATTTTCTGTTTTCTTTAAGAATGCACAATCCTATTGTTTCTCCATACTATTTGGGCTTTCCTTTGATCTAGAGCAATTTCATTTAATTTAACAGAACAGGAGTTGAGTTCTCAAGCATTTTATCATTTCCTTTGTGATGAAATCTGATCCAAAGTCCATGACTTCTGTAGAAAAATGTGCTGTTATTGACATGAATGTGCATTGTGTCAGGCCTTCACATTTCAGACATTTTTTTTATGTCCTGACAATAGTTCTTGAGCTGTGTAGACAGTACTGATGGATTATCCATTCTTCAGCATTTCCAAATACAAACAAAAAAGTTGGTCAGAGAAAAAAATCTTGATGCCATTGTAGTCAAGAGATGTTCATTACAAATATTTCCAAATGCTTTTGTTTTGAACTGTAATTCGAATATACAGACGTACGAGATTTCATTACAACATAGAAATTAGTTCCTTTCTGACTGGAACTACCAGTGGTTGTCTAAGGATCTGTGAACGTGATTTCATTACAATGAATATAGGGTAGCCTCAGTCCAAAGCATAGTTATATTATATATGATGAAAAGAGATTATTAGGTAGGACCATTCCGTGTTCTGGAACCACAGGAAGTCAGCCAGGAGGTGTGCACGAGAGTTCCTGCAGTTGCCACATACAGAAGAAAGGCTGGTGAAGGCCAAAGATAAATGGAATTACAAACATCTGCCAAACACATACTGGTCAGACCTAGAAGGGGCCCAAGAGATCAAGAGATGGTAGACTAGTGCCAGTTGTATGTTTGCTTGGCTGATTTTGAAGCATTGGATTAGGAGGAAGAAAAATTTTGACTTGAAGATGGGGTGTCTGCTGTGTTTGGCTAACACATTATGTGCTTACTTGGTATGTTGCTGTGAAAAAAATATGGTAAAAGTGATTTGTACTCCAGAAGGGGATAAGGTAGTGCTTTATCTCTTTAGTGTACCAACACATGACCATGAAAAGAGCCTAGAAAGTGAAATTAAAACAGATATCAGGTTTATTAATAATTTAATGAAAAGTATTGATTGCCTCATTCACAGAGGAATGGCAAGCTTGGGGCAGGGGACTATATCTCTGACAGAGAGGGCAGAACAACACAAAGGGTTCTAGCAGGAATGAAAGCGTCAATAAGTGAAGAACTCACTTATGAATATAGTCTTATTCAAGGTAATTCATGTGAATGGGGTTTTCAGAAAAAAATTAGGCAGAGTGAAGTCAGATCTGGGAAATTCATTAGGAATCAAGGCTCATTATGAAGGCTCAGTTTGAAAGCAAATAAGGAAAAAAAAAATCACTTTTATGAAGGCAATTGTGTGGAGAATAGCTATTTCAAAAGGCAGGAGCAGGATCTGGGAGAGAACCTATAGACCGTCAAAGCTCCCTCTTCACAGCGCCAAGCAAGAGCTGCTGTGGTCCTCAGGTCTGTTAATTCCTCTGTGTCCCTTGCCCAGTTCATACTTATTCACTCTTCCTTTCGTACATCCTCAATGACTGTCTTCCGTGGGACTGTCATCTGAACTACAAGCTCCATATTTCAGGGTCTCTTGTCATACCATTTTTTCCAAGATTGGGTCAATCAGGTAACAAGATTAGTAAGAGGCAACTGGAAGAGATTTGGTTAATCATGCCACTGACTCTCATATTGACAATGATTGATGATTATGTTGTATATATGCACATGAATACACCATGATGTAAAGGAGAAAAAAGCTGGTAAAATCGTAAACAAAATCTAGAAAGAAACATATGAGTGAAAATTTGGAATTCTCTGAAAAAAATCTGTGGCCAGGAATCATGGTTTGATGCAAAAGAAGGAGGAAAAACTGTATTAATCTAAGTTTGTCATTAGAAATAAGGCAAACATATGTTAGAAAAAAGGACAAATAGATACCGGATAATGTAAAATAGAAGCTTGATGGCTAAAAACATCAGAAAGAAAAGCATGTCTGGTCATGTCAAGAAGGTTTCTCCCATCAAGCTGGCAACAAAACACAGGAGATGGGAGGAGGCAGTACTACTCGGGTTTCAAAAAGGACAGAAATGCTCAAGAAATGTTTCTGTCCCTGCTTTTGGAAATAAGGGCAATGATACCCTTCTGTTCGATGAAGATGATGAGGTACATTACCAGCCTTCTTCATTCCCAATGGAATAGCAAAACCAACTCCTAGAAAATAAGCATCTTTTCTATTTGGGGGAGAAAGAATGATTTCACTGCTCGGTTTTGAGTTTTGATTGATGGGATGTTCTCCAAATGTAATGGACTTTTGCAAGACCTTTGAATCAGTGGTGCATAGTATTCCGATGACAGAGTCAACGCTACGCAACATCAATAAAGAACATGTTAAAAGGATTAAAAATTGGCCCCATGACAGCTCTCAAAATTGCAGTTGTCAGTGGTCAATGGTCACTGCTGAGATTCTGTTGTGTCCTGGTGGTGGGTGTTACCCAACGATCGATACTAGGCCAGTGTTGCTCAGTGCTGGAAGTCAGTGGTTCGGAAATAATGAACAGCAGCTATGGAAGGTTCGAGGTGACGGAGACATGGTGGAGGCAGGCACACAGTGATCTGGATCACTTGTAGCAAAGCTTATTCAAATGGACTGTTTTGAATGAGCTAATTAGTCTTAGAAGAAAAACAGAGCTTATGACAAGACAAGGGCGAGAGTAGGGGAAACCCATAACCTGGAAACAATGCAACAGAAATAGAACATGTGAGACAAATGGCTCTCAGTAAACTGCCACAACAACTGAAACGCTGAAGGAACTCCTGCTGTCCTCCTGTAAGTGAAGGGAGTGGTGAACATGAGTGGGAAAGTGACCTCACATTTACATATGGCTTTGGCACAGAGGTGTGGATACAGCTACAGTTCCCATGGCCATGCTTTTTTATTAAAAAAAAAAAAAAAAAAAAAGGACACTGAAATATTGGAAAAAGTGCAGAAAGAACCACACAAATTATCTGAGAGCAGAAGTGATAGATTTAGTGAGAACTGCCTCTTTAGCTGGTCAGAATGATGGGCTGTGATTCAGTCACAGATAGTGGAGAAATGTTTGGTAGTAAAGGACTACGTAATTAAGAGGGAACGCATAACCACGGCCAGAGGCTGGAACTAGACCCATTCAGATAGCAGATGAGGTGCATGTCTTTAACAGCAGTGGTGGGGAGGGATGAATTGCCACAACAAAGCATTGTTCTAGGGATCTTCAAATCAAGACCTTCTGTCTTTTTTGAAGATGTACTTGAATCCAACACAAGTTATTGGTCTGGACACAGGGTCATGCACATGGATTGCAAGGACCAAGGATGTGTTAGAAATGGGGCTCAGGTTTCTAGCGGCCTGTCTGATTTTGCACTCAATAAATGTATGACTTAAGGTGTCCAAAATTTCAGCTCTTTTGAACTTCCTATGAATTTGTGTTCTAATTTGGTTTCATTCTCACTTTATGTGAAGCAGTCCATGCCTTTAAAAACAAAACAAACAGCCACAATTGCAAGAGCCCCTTACAAACATAAGCTGGGAAGGGAAATGACTGCGTCATTGCCCACTGGTTACCTCTTACTTTTAAAAGACACTCCGCCTCTCCTCATCCCACATGCCACACAAATGCTGAGAAAACTGTCTTAAAACTCAGTCAGGAAAGTTGCTGGCAGAAACCCTGGACCTACCAAAGTCAGGATTTGGTGAAATCCTGTCTCCTGAAGTGACTCTGTACTTAATTCCACCTTTTTTATTCAGCCTAATTTCAAGTTGCCATTTCTATCTTCTGCTCCCACTTTTTTTATCTCTCCTTGTCCTTTTTTCTCTTTTTTTATATTTGATTTGTCAAGTTCTCCATGCAAGGTATTTTTTCCCTTGGCATAACTAGATCCCCTTGTAACAAAGAAGAGTTTCCTAATACTCGTAGTATTACCTTGTACTGAAGCATGGAAAATTTCAGCTGTGTTTGTAGCATGTAGCTGATTTGGTGATATTATCTAGTGTGCCTTTATTACTGTAGCCTACAGACTACGTTTGCCTGTCTCTACATGCAGATGGTGATGAAGCAGCAAACTGAAGGTTTCTAAATGAGGGAGGACATGGTACCATCTGAACTTGTTAACCAACAGAGAGTTCCAAGTTTAAAAACAGAATATAAGGTTACAATTTGAAAGGAAGATAACAAAATGTGAAGTTGTCTACAGCAGAATTATTATTTTTTAAAGAGCGCACCTAATTTAACCCCTTAATCCCATATGTAAGCATGTGATTGCACAGTATCCTTTCTAAAAAAGGAGTTAGAGCGGAGGAAGGATGAACTGTGGAGCAGCTGTCATGAAGAAAGCCCCTCTATTCACATGTAAAAGGGTAGTGTTGGGTCAGATTTTGGGATGAAATTATGTCTGTCAGAACGTGGAGTGTAGGCAGCGCTGTCACTATTGATACTATTACTGGGTACAGGTCAAAGTTAGGAAAGGGATTTTACTGAAACAATAATTACCTGAGTTCTATTTAGAAGACTTTTTTTTTTAAGCATAGTTCCAGCATTATTATCTTGTAGTGGTGAAAGGAAAAGTCCTTATTCCTGGGGATTAGCTGTCTTTGTTATGGAGTCACCTATGATACCGTCTTCCTGTATACCTTGGGCTGATGATAAAATGCCGCTAAGCAAAGGAGTTCCATACACAACTCCTTGGTAATGCAGTGAACAGTATCACCCAGGCTGGGTCTCCATTTGGTGCCGGTGGTCCTTTCATGTGTATAGCACTTGATGGATGGTGAAAGAGTGCAGTGGTTCAGCAGGGTACATCCTACACGTGCAGGAAGAGCTGAGGTGAATCGCCGTGTCCTTATTCACATGGTTTACCTTGTTCCTGTGTCCGATAGGGCTGTTTTAGTCACTTTTTGAGGCAAGAGTAGGTGCGGAGGTGTGTGCTGCAGGAACTGCTGCGCTGATAGACCTCGAGCTGCTCCAGGGAGCTCCCGTCAGGCCCTGGGGGAAGCAGGATAAGCCCTGGGATGGATCTAATTCTCCCTGTTCCACACTTCCTCGCGTTTCTTGAGATTATGCTTTGATGCCGTTAAGGTGTGCCTATGGGTATATAATGTGCTTTGCATAAGCGGGTGTGGTGTCAGTTCCTCTGCCCACCTTTGCTAATACAGACTGACAAGGTACAAAATCCTTATTGCAGTCCTCTGAGAATCTCATTAGAAAAGAAACTGGAAACATACCTCCTTGAACAGAGGGTTCGCGAGGCTGATGTGAGCCCAGAAATGGAGATATTACAGCAGCATTTTTTATGTTTCCAGAAATAACCACTCACCTGAGTAGTGCAGTCATGGGCGAACACGGGGAAATTTAATTAAGCTGTGTCTAAGATGGGTAGAAGAGTGATTATTAGTCCCATGTTGCCCACTTTGGAAGAACAAGAGGGTGAGTCTTTCCGTGTCCTTGTTTGTCACTGTACCACTGAGGATCACAGTGTCCAGCTGCAGGAGCTGAACAGCCAGCTAGGAATTTTATTCTAAGCCAACATACTTTGGAGAAAAAAAAAAACCAAACCAAACCCACACTACAAACCCAAAGCAGTAGAGATTATTTATTTGGGAAAATTATTGTGCTCAGACCTTAAAGCTAAATTTAATATGGAAATCTAACTTTTTAAGAAGTTCTAACTTAAAATCATTTCTTCAGTACGGTTAGGATGTGGGAAAGGGTTATCCAGAAGATGAAGATGAGAAAAGAGTTACAAAAGCCTTTCCCTTTAGGTGAGCTCTAGGAAAGTGCTTATATTCAACAAGAAGCTGCCAGCAATGTTAGTACTCAGCAACTTTCCCTCTCCTGAGAACTGCAGTAGATCCACTGATAATAGAATTTATGCTGGAGCACGCAGCATTGACTTAAGGTTAGTGCTTATGAATATATTAACGTTCCTTTTGAATTGTAAGGAACACGAGGACTTTAAAAATAATTAAGTGTATTTAAAAGTCTGCTGCTCTTTTTCTTTGTTAGGGTATTTTGTGATTTGGGGATTTTCTTCTGACGGATTCTGCTGTTGTGCAGTTCATCAGCAGGCGGCTCACAAAGTTGCTGCTGGGTGGAACACTAACCCCTGCTCTCAGTGTGGCCTTCCATCTCATGCCTAAAGCTTAGAGACTAAACTGATAAACTGATTATTATTTTTTAAGTTTTATTTTAAAAAGAAAGATTAAAACTGCTCTCTCTCCTTCATAACATGTGGAAGTTGAATCATAAAGCTCTGCCTTGTAGGGCATCCCAATGCCAATGGTCTCTGATCCTGAAACTATTTGTGGGATGGAGGCATAAATCTAACACATCTCATCTTCCCAGGGAAACAGGTTTATTTTCTTCATCAAAAAAACAAATGTGCTTTTTCAGGCAGGTAATTTCATGACATTATCAAACTACAAACAAAGGAAATAAATCTTGGAGCGACTTTGGAAACCCACACTGTATGTTTGACTGCTTCTAAGTGCCCTTTTAGGTCTTACTGGTCTTCCAGACTATAGAAATTATATCAAGGCAGGGAGACTGAGCATTTTTCTGTACATGTCTCACCAGAACAGGAGGACAGAGCATGATTAGTTCCCCTACATGCTCCTGTGATGTAGAGAGAATTGACGACTCTGCGATTACAGAGGTGGGAGGCTAAAACACAACATTCTGTGCCTTTGCTGATACATCAGTGGGATGAAGAGAATGATGCTGTTTTTTCTCATGCTTTGTTTTTCACATGGCTCCCAAGGTGTGGGTTGATGCTGGTTATGCTGGTTATACATCACAGTGTGCACTGGAGCCCTGTCACAAGCAGCACTTCCAAGAGTTATTATGGAGCAAATAATAAATAGTATTGAAGAAATATGGACTGCTAAGAAGTGAAGGAAAATGCTACCTCTTCTGCTGTGAAATCCAAATTAAAAAAGCTTATGTGCTCATTGCTTTTCTCCCTGTGGGTGTTGCATATTCTCACAGCCTTCACTAACCATTTCGGAGCAGGACAGCTGACCTTCAAAAGTAAATACGATTAAAGCTGAACAAATCAGGTAATTACAATAAAAACATGACTTGACAAGCAGCCTCTGGACAGAATTACAGTTCTATACACAGCCTTCACATTCAATTAGTGTGATTTGAAATGGTAAAAATATTTATTTTACTTTTGTTTGATATTTGTGGGACACTCCGTTTCTAATCTATATTAGAGTTCTTTAGAAAAGAAAAACTAGTTCAACTTAGATACTGAGTTCTTGAACCTGACCCTCGGAAGGATGTTAGCAAGGTTTTACCAGAGGTGCTTGGAACCTCTGTTCCACCGAGGTCCCCTGTGTCAAGGATTTCCCTCCCTAGCATGGCCCTCTTCCCTCTCCTACTTTCCACAACCTGTTGGCAGCTGTTGGCTGGCACAGCTGCAGAGCCCTGCAGAGAGAAGGGATGTGTGACTGTCTTCAGGCTCTGCCTTCTGCTTTTCCCATTTGGGAGTTCAGGTAGCAGCCTCCCAGCTCTAAGGGAGCACATAGAATGACAATGTGAATAGTGAGAACCAGGGATGGTGGAACATCCTGTCCAGAAAAAGGGCAGGACACAAGAGTAATGCTGTGAGTGTTGCTGTAGCATTAACACATCATAATGTTGTCATCAGCACTTAGATCGCAGAAAGACACTTCACTGTCACCTGTCATTACTGCATGGCCCAAGCTGCCAGATGTTCCCAAACCAAGGACGAGTTGCAAGGTCCAGACAAAAATGCTGAGCAGAAAACCAGGCAATCCGTAATGACATATCACAGCTCTGTGCTTTAATATCGTGGATGACTTCATCACTTTTAATGACCAGGCCTGTGATATTCCCTGTTATGATAAAATCCAGTGGTGTTTAACCCTCTGAGCATCTCTTTACTTTGAAATTCTCTCCCCATGTTGACAGTGTGTGGTAGGGGATGAAGCAGAGGGGTAATTCCTTTCCTCATGCAGTGCATTGCAGTCTCACTGCCCAAGGGCTCGGGGCAGAGTGATGATTAATAGCATCACAGTACGTTGCTTTCTGGTGAAATGCTCTGATGGAAGCACCTTCACTGTGGAGACGGAGAATTGAAATGCACTGCAAACATGCAGGTCAACCCTGAAACACAAGGTCAGAGGGTGGAATCAGTACTCCCTGATCTGCAGGACAATAAAATCCTATGACCACTGTAGATCTTAAAGCGCAAAAAAAATTTGGGGCAAATTCCTATAGAAACAACTTCTAAAAGCCCTTCAATCCCACTGAAACCAATCCGAGCAACACTGTGTAAAGCACAGAGTGCTCAGGCCTGCCATCAAGAGGGCACCAATGTGTAGATAAAAAGGATTAGACAGGTAGGATGGGCTGGAGAAATCCCTGGTGCTAGTAAGAGTTCAGCAGGATCTGGCACAAGGTGGAGCCAAGTCCCAAACAGGCAGGAGATGTGGGATGGTTTGGATGAGTCTGGCAGAAGGACCCGCCTGTGCAGACTTGCTGGGGGTCCAAGTTACTGAGAAGGGTCTGCAGGGCTGCACTGATTAGCAACGTTACTGTAGTGCCTTGGAGGTTAAGTGCCAGTCGCTCCTGGACTATGAGCCGTTGCATGAAGTTGCCTGAGCTAGTGGAGACCCAAGATGGCATATCTGTGTGGCACAGCTCCACACCATACAGCTCCACCAGCACGGATCCCAAAGCAGGGTGGCTGTGCTGGTGTGGCACAGCACTGAGCGCATTAGAGACTCACAAGAGCCGGGTGCTTTTTCGGTGATGCAGGCATGGCACCGTGCTGCTGTGGCCGGGCAGCCTCTGCTCCCAGCAGGAGCTCAGGTGCTGCTGACCTGAGCATCTCTGCACCGTGTAAAATCATCTCGTTGCAAACCAGAACCCGGCCATGCCAAGCACTTGACAAACACAGCGCAGAAAGCTCCTTGCCCCAAGGAGTTTACTCTCTAAATAAAATGGAACTAGTGTAGAGTGCACATTGCTCAGTGGGTAAAGCGGCGCTTGTCACTCTTTCTGCCAGCGATGTGCCAGAAGTCGGGCTATTAAATGACAGTTAGCAGATGGGCTAGGTACTCCCAGTGCTTCTGCAGAGCACCACGCAGCGACCAGGGCTCTTCATCAGACACCTGACGCCATCACAAACCCAGAGCGAGGTCCGAAAGAGGGACATAATATCTCCCAGCTCGATGAGTTATATGCCCCTCATTAATATACCCTTTATTTTTGGGGAGCTCCCATCTTTTGAAAGGGTGAAGATTACTTGAGGTTTTAATAAATGAACCGCTGCAAAGGAACACGTTGCCTTCCTCCTCCTAAAAAGACGCTATTTATATCAATAAGCCCATTGCGGGTGTTATTCCAAGCCTCAGAACAGAACAGTGACAAGTTAACCAACCACTTTTGTAATAACATTTACTGCCCTTTATGAAGTTAACAAATCTATTTTTCAAATTTCAGTCATTTAAAATACAAAGGGAAAAGCCATTTTTTCATATGATAAAATGTAGCTGCTGCTGGAATCAAAGAGTCAACCACATTTTTTTCATTAATTTGATTATTCTGAAATGATTGATAAGATTAATTAAAATTGGCTTGATTCAGGGATCTTCAGAGGACCCATCTACACAACTCTTGCAATTTCCACTTGAATAAAAATGGAACAGCATCTATAGGGAGACAGATATACCCAGCATGCCCCTTTTCCTCTCTAACTGTATGATAGTTATTATGACTATTATTCTCCTTGTGAAGCTTCAGTCCATCCAGAATATTTTGAGATTTTTTTTTTTAGTAGGGTGTAGAAGGAAAAAAAACTGTGAGAGAGAGAAAGAAGGAAAGAAAGAAAAGGGAAAGAAATAGAAAGGAAGAAAAAGAAATTAAAAGCAAGGAAAAAAAAAAGAAAGAGAAGGGGGGAGAGAAAGAAGGAAAGAAAGAAAAGGGGAAAAAAAAAAGATTAAGTATTTCAACCAATTGAAGGAGCTCAGCTAGTCTGCGTTGAACATTTTGGGGGACAGATCATTTCAGCTCCCTGAACAGAATGCCGTAAGGACTTCCTTTAAAGCTGTGAACAAGCAGTAGCTCTTCACCCCTGTCCCCCTCCCTTCCTGGGCTGTGATCTGGAGCTAAGCGTACCTAATAAACCAATAGCATTTGCATGAATAAAATCAACCTTATATTACCAGATCGAGGCTAAAGTCTTCAATATTATTCACAAAACCTGTCATGCTTAGGGCAGGCATAACCCACGCTCGACACAGAGCTCCCACCACTACCCTCCCTTAGGGGTTTTGGCCAAAATGCGTGATTCCCAAGATGATGGTAGAATCAGACTATTCAGACAAATTTCAGTGATCATCGAGAAAATCAATCAAATAAACATAATGCTGTGCCCTGTCACTGTTATGATAGGTAAGGGCATAATCCAGCCAAATTTTAGGTATGTGACTAATTAAAAATTAATAAAATTCAGTTTGGTGCTGTTCAGTAAATAGGCTTTGTTGGGCTTTGATACTAAACAACGTGCAGGTGTTTGACCAAATTTGGTCCCATAAATGAACACTATCTTTAATAGGTATCTCAGGGGAAAACAAACTCCTTTTAAAGAAGCAAAGACACAAACTGTCACTTCAGGCAGCTGGAGTAACACTATTGAGTCAATAAAACAGCTCTCACTCTATCTAACATGTGACCAGTCATTGGTAGTGCCTGTCGTTAAACATTAGAAGGCAGCGGAAACCTGCTCCTCATCCAAAGTCAATGGCAAGTTTTGGCATTTACGTCACCAGGTCCAGAATTTTTCTTAAGACTTTTCTCAACCATTCACGTGCTTAGAGTCATGCACGTGCACAACAGACGTACTTCATGCTACAGCAGCGTTACGGTTCAGGCAGAGTGCCCGTCACATTTCTCTTTACAGAAGTGGGCAAGGATTTCCATATCTGCACGAGTCTACTGTTTCTAAGCTCGTGTACAATGTAAGCCAACATTTGCATGTGGAAAGTCATCAAAAATCAGGAGGAAAAGTGCCTACCTCAGTCATTTTTTAAATAACTCAGGCCATTAATTGGTGACCTTTGTTTCTCCTACTTGCACAGCCATAAATTAGTTTTATGGATTAAGTATACTTGAACTTTTAAAAATGCTTTTATAGCTTAGAAAGCAAAACACTATTTGCAATCATGCTTCAGAAACAGTGGAGAGCTGATTAGGACCCAAATATCTTGCATCTGGATTACAAATTTTTACTGGAAAAATCGGTCTAGTTAGTAATTGCAGCACCAGCTCCAAGGTTCGTGGAAGAAAATATATTAGAATTAGTGGAATTAGTTTTCACCACAAAGGAGATGCAGCATGTCATTTGTTGATAAAGGGAAGCGTTAAGAAATGAACATCCATCAGCCAACTGTACAGTTCACACCAATTAAACCAGGGAACATGAGGAAACTCTGGTGTAACTTCCTCAAGTGCCACTTAAGACTTAATTCCCACTTTGATGTATTTTCTTACGGAGCCCCAACATGATCTTAAAATCATAATTGCAGGTTTCTCCTGCTTTCCTGACAGATTTGGTGGTAACTGATGCAAAAGGCATCCGCAGCGCTTCTCACTTAGAACCAGAAGGTCTGGCCTGTGTGAAAGCGTCATGCCGGTGGGGATGGACTTGTAAGCTGCATGGCTGAGGTTCTCCAGAAGCAGGCTGTGGCTTAAAAGGCCTTAACTTCTGGTTTCCAGAAGGGACCAGAAATGAAGAGATGGATTCTCAAACAGTAGCTGCTCAGCACTTAAGACTGTTCCCGATGATACAGTTCAGTCATGGGCCATGGAGTTCTGCTGGCTTTGGAACATCTCTGAATGTCTCGATCGTTCACACAGCATTGGTATGAAGCAAGAGGGTATCACAATAGCAAGGGAGCAGCTGTAGACATCCTCAGAGGTGCTGCTAGTGGTTGCTACGGAAGGCCTCTTGAGAAAGCTCTCACTGCTGCTGAAGAAAAGCATTCCTGACTTCCCTACCCCCTTACCCAAATCACGCAATTGAAAACCAACCAGCCAACAAACCCCGAGTTCCCCTTGCTTGCCTTGTGCTCTACAGCCTTCTGTTCCCATTTCCAACTTGTCTTTTCAACCATGATAAGGAAATGTGTTAAAAGAAGAAACCATGAAACCATGAATGTTTTGCATAATTGCATGACTCCAGGAGATGGAGCTTTAACAATACAATTTCTGGATGCATCTTCAGTAACTTCTGCCTCTCTCACTACTCTTGCTTTGAAACAGGCTTTGTTCCTGGGCTCTCTTCTACCAGGGGAGGCAAAAGATACACTTTTTACTGCTGTGAGCAGTTAGAGGGCTGCCCAGACCAAGCAGCTCCATGGGGACAGAGCTGGAGATATTTCCCCAGCCATGACTGCCTTACATGGACACGCGTGCTCTTCTACTTCTCTTGGCCAGAGCATGTTTCAGTACTCTTCTCTTCCAATTTGGGTCCCTTGGATCCCAGTCCTTCGGCACAGACCAGGTACAGTGAGGAGGTAGGATCGGTGCTGCTCCCTCACTGTAACCCAGTTGCTTAAGCTTATTTTTCACCCCCTTTGTAAAGGCTCTGGTTTATGGTTCACCTCTTCATGGATGCTGTGAAGCGTGTAACACAACAACTTCTCCAAGAACTTCTATGCCATAAGCCCATAATTTAGGAGAAAAGGTAAATGGAGCCAAAGGAAATACTGAAATTAGTGTATGCACTCACTCACCTGAGTTTTCTCCCCATTCCTGAGCATTCATCCGAATCTTTTAAGGCATCCAGGATTTTGCCTCTCCCCTTGCATATAGACTTGTATGGTTTTCCCTTATCCACCCAGCATCCCGTCTTACTCCTGCAGCCACGGAAGTAGCTGAGCACTTCTCCTGCTCAATAAATGAGATGACAGGAGACCTTTTCTTTGGTAATCGCCAGATTTCATTGTCAGATAATCAGTGACTTAGTTAGCAGCTCGTGAGGGCAGGTGATTTTTCTGGATGGCAGCCAATTCACTACCTATGAGTAAATTCATGTGACGAGATGATAATAGAGGCTCAACAACTTTCTATTGTCACCTCTGTCTTCATTGTGTGGAATTCCATTCCAAGAAGGAGAAGGAGAAACAAGAGCTATCCAACCCATTCCCAATGGACACTTTGATTAAAAAAAAAAAAATAAAAAATCCTTATTTCTCAAATATATATGCAAAAATTCACTGCCTTGAAGAGGAAATGTTATTTGTACAGTGAGGGATTCTCCCAGCTGGTGCAGAGATCCTGTTCATACCCCTCTAGGTTGACTATTTTGTGCAGATGAACATTTTTACCATTGGTTGAGCATAAGGTTGATAGAGCTTTTCATCAGTCAAACCAAACCAATCCATCAATCAAATACTGGCGCATGACTAGGAAGTGACATCTGTCCTCAGTCTATCAGTCTTTCATTCCTCCCCATCTTCAAAGTTACCCGCTCTTACAGCCCAATTAATCCAGAGGCTGACAGTGGGACTCTTGCTTTGATTTCCTTCTGACAGGGTATCCCAAAGTATTTCTTGGCTTGTTCTAGCACTTACTTTCCTTTGCTTAGTGGTTCAGCAGTAAAGTATGGCTAATTAATATGTTTGAAATTCCATCTTCGCCCACAGGACTAAAAAAAAAGAAAAACACCCAACCCTAAATCTCAGAAGTCTTTGACTGCAGTAGCTATTAATCAGTCCTGAGCCTTTGCATTTGTCCTAATTCAAAGCATTTGTTTCACAACATTTTTTCTGCATACCAAACCAGTGCTGATCAACGTACGTTTCAAAAGTCTTGTTTATTTTATTTTACAGCATGTCAGTCTGGGACGTTAGACCAAAAAAAAAAAAAAAAAAAAGGAAAAAGGCTGTTTATTTGTCTCATGCTGGGGAATTTCAGACTCCAGCAGGGTTCAATGGAGTGTGTGTCACCATCGCGGAGCGTGCTGAGGAGGCTCACTGAGTGGGAGCTGGTGATGAGAGAGAAGGGGCAGAAGAAGCCTGCGTTTGGCAGCTGAGGAGACACAAAGGAAAACAAACAATGTTCTGCAGAGGAGCCTCTTTCATGCTGTATGATGGATGCGTGTTATTATTGCCCTGCATTGTCCATCCTGCCTCTTTCCACAAAACTCAGCCCCACCACACACAGGTGGTGCTGGCTTTGCAGCAGCTCTGCTCAGTGGCCTTGGAACACCTCAGGGAAGACTCTGGGACCGTTCTGAAGTGAGAGACTGCCTGGCATGCGGGGAGGAGCAGTGCAATACTCTGTTCTCGTCCAGCTCCTTAGTACTTCCCTGAGAAGAATGACTAAAACAACCCATTATGCAGATCGGGACGTCCCAGGGCTCCTGCTGTGCCAAGGGCAGCCTCTTTCTAAAAGTCTGCACTCGGAGTAGAGGGAAGTTTGAGATGTTTTCTTTGCCTCAGATCTTTCCCACACTCTCTGCATAAAGGCTAAAGCATTGCTTTGAGCATTGACTTATCTGTTCCTTTTCAAAATACTCCTCCATAAGAATAGTTTTTACCCCTGCGATGAACTGGGTTAATTCAAAGGGCAGGTTTTCTAAAGCGTGCAGCATACTGACATGTCGCAGAGTCTGTGAGCTCTACCCCGCGCTCTACAATCACACTGTGTTGTTCCTGCCAGAGGAGAGTATATTTTTAAGGAACAAATACCTACTTATTTCCAGGAAAGTGCAACTGTGAGAGAAGAACAACTGAGCTGCAGCTGAGTTTGCTCTACCTGGTCTTTAAATGAGGTACTTGAAGAAGACAGAAAAAAAATCAGAACTTTGTTTGAATAGAAACTAGAAGCTTTTAAAACAGGTGTGCAGATAACAGATTAAAAAAAAAGAGGAAAAGGTTTAAATCCAACGCCGGTCTTGCCCACTCTGTCCTTGCAGTGACGCCCTGTCCAGCAGCTAAACCTGCCCTGTGTCCTGAGCAAGCCTTCCCGTCACCTCAGAGGCAGCCAGCTCCCATCTGCCCCCCGACTGCCTGCGCCCCGACTGCCTGCGCCCCCACCCACCCAGAGCCCACCTGACTTATTCTTACTGGAATAGATGGTAACTTGGTACAGATAAATCAAAAAGATACTCGCCTTCCCAGCCACGTGGTATTGCCAGCTCTCTAGAGAGTCCTTTCACCTCACCGTGGCTATGCAAAATTTTTATGACTTAAACAGCAGGAGATGTTACTTTTTGGGCTGATTCCTCCTCCTGCAGGAGCCCTCAGGGACAGGGGGCTTAGCAGAGGCTGGGACAAAGCAGTCTTATCTTATAGCACATCACTGCTTAGAGCAAATATTGTTCCTAGCTTCTGAGTCCTTTTCCCCTAAGGCAAATTGAACTCTCATTTAGTTTAGGCGTTCAGTTTGCCTTTGCTTTTTTCCTTCCCTAAATGTACCCAAAAGCAAAAATAACGCTGTGTCCTGCTTCCTTTTGGTGTAGAAATGTCTCTGCGTTTTTATCCAAAAGGAAGAGGAGTGAAGAACTGGTTGATATTTTGTAGGATTTGTGATTTATCTCTGTTGTGCTGGAAGACTTGAACCCTGTTTGAGAGGAGAACTTGCAGGGATATCGTTACAAGGAAAACCTGAACATCCTCTGGCTGAAGGTAACACTTCCAACACGACCGTGTCTTTAACCTTGCTGCAATTTTTTCCATGCAAAATTATCCATCTGGAGCTTGAACACAGCTCACACATCTCCTTAAACAGCTGATTCACTGGTATTTTCATCTTGAGCGTTTCCATGTCCCTTGCAAGAGAATGAGGATTTTTATGCCTCTGTATCTGTTCTCGTCGTGTTACAATTCCAGTAAGCCACGCTGTAGAAGAGTCTGCCAGGGAGGATAGAGGCCCTCATTTCCCACATGGACAGTAAAAAAGGGGGAGCAGGGGAAGGGAGATTGTGGATGGTAAAGAAAGGGATGGGGAAAAGGAAAATATATTTGAGCATGTGTTTCCTGATGGTAGAAAATTTGGGGCAGGAGTTATTATTTTAAAGAGATTATTTGGGCCAAACAAGAAGGGAGGGCATGGGGAAGGGAGATCTATATTGTTTCTCTTTTTCTGTTCATCTTCACAATTAGCGTTAACTCAATGTGTAGGTGCAACATATTAACCCACATCCAGAATTAACACATGACCCTACTAATACTCAGCACTTAATTCTTGCACAGACTATTTTTCCCATAGCAGTAGGTCACACAACAAATTGCAAAGTTTGGTAAACAAGTCTCTTACCTTAGTTACGGAAAAGGGAGGTTTTGTTGGTAAGGTAGCAAATCTAATCCAGATTTCCCGATTCTCCAGATCAATGTGCATACCGCTAGACCGTTAATGAACTGCATGATGTAATACGGCAGTGGGACTGTCTTAAAGCTCGTCCTTGACAGATGTTTGTATTGACAGAAAACAGCCCAAAATACAAAGCCTGCACCGTGACAATTCCACAAAATCACTTAAAAAACAGAAAGAGTAACAATCCTCAGGGCTCCAAACCTTCCAAATTAAGGAATTAAAATCCCTATCAAATGTCTAACCCCGGAGGCTTTTTACTGTAGAATTATCACTGGTAAATATATAGATTATTTAATTAATCCACTTGGTTTTAAGTTGTCTGCTCTTTTATTTTCCTTCTGTGCCTCCCGTTGGTGGTTTGAGCCCCCTGGCACCTTCAGAAATTGCTGAGAGGTGTCTGGCAGAAAGGATCAGAAGTTCACAGGCACAGATGGGTATGGTGTGAGGGACCTCATCCCAACGTCTCAGTCCCATCTCCACTCGAAACTTACCCCTTGGCTGCAGCCCTAAGTTCAAAGGTACACCCAAAGTGGCACCCCAATGGTACAGTCTTGCCAGCTTTGCTTTTAATGAGATCAGGGTTTCACGAGGCTCTGGAGTCTGCGATTCAAATGCTCTCCTCACTGTTCAGTTAATGGGATCAGAGCAGCTCCATCTGTAATGTGCGGGTTGTCTCCTGGGTAATCTGCCTCAAGGAGATGGATTGAGAAGCTTACACCTTTAAATATGATGCAGTCAAGGAGAATTATAATTATTGCATGTATTAACACTGTGTACAAGGCCCAAATTACATGGCATAGAAAATATGAAATCAAATGGAATATTGCAATAGCCAATAGCCAGGAAAACCCCCTCGTTGACAGAGCATTATCTGTGCTATTCGAAAACTTTGCTGTGGAGAAAAGAAACAGAAGCTACATTCTCCCTGAAACTACTGGGAGCCCTCTGGGGCCATGAGGCAGATCGTTGTACTTAGCTTGTGTGTGGGAGTGGGACAGAACTCCATCAGCCTTATCCTGTCATTTCTTCTGCCTCAGGATCAGTCTTTTTCCGTAATGTGAGTTCAGAGAACCAACTTCTGCCTTCTTGGCCGGCCAGGCTGGTTCACCCATCGGAGCACACTGGTCAGCTGAAATGCTCACTTGCTCGGGGGAATTGTTTCCAAAAGGTTTCCACTCTTTCTCTGTATTGGTGGAGTGAGGAGGAGGTTGAGTGGGAAGAGCTAATACGTTTGAAGCTGACTATAGGATCTGGGTGCCCAGTTTACTTTTCTGTTACTGGGAATTATGCATGTAAATCCCTAAGCTTTTGAAAATCATAGCCTAAAGGCTTGACCTGTCGGTCTTAGCCTAAAGGAACGTGGGTGTCACCAGTTACAAATACAGTGGTTGGCATTTAGCTATCAAACTGCTCGATTTGCATGTATAAAGATTGTTTTGACCTCCAAATATTAGATCTCCTGCTGTTGCCCGAACGGAATACTGAGCACAAAACTGCGCATACAAGATTGGGCTCTGATACTGTAAAGAGCCTTCAGGAAGCATCCTTTGCCTACACAGACAAGTTTAAGTCAAAGGCACCAGAAGCTGAAGAGAAATAGGTGTTAAAATATGGTTCTAAGCCCTGTTTATTTGTCCCAATAAATGCCGTTGCCTGATATATTAACTCTGTTAGAAGTGGGCACTGATTTTAACTGTTTCCATATTTGCTTCTTTCGCTGTTGGGATATCTAAATTCAGCACCACATGAGAGATCGTCTGAGCCCTCGTCAAAGAGATTTTCTTCCCATTATGTGCAGCTTAAGAATTCACAGTGACAGGAAATCCCACTGTCCGTACATTTTTCTAACTAATTAATTCTTTGGTATGAGTTAAAAATATAGTAACTAAAACTTGTATTTCTCTGCTTCAGAAATCTGCTGCGAAGAACTGAAACGCCACCTCGCATTGCAGGGATGAGTGAGGCACTCTCAGTACTTTTGTTGAGGGCTTTCTTCAGTCCACATCAAACGATATTTTTTAACATGATTCTCACCTCATACGCTACAAATGCCAAAGTCACACTAATAAGCACCTGAAATTACGTGAACTCTTTCCAGTTATTGTAGTTTTAAATGTTTTCCTGAGGATCACAGGCAAGCACATCAGGGACCAGCATCAGGAAAGACTCGTGTCTGTAGTGAACCTGAGCCCGCTGTGCAGTTTCCTTAACATCAGGGGGACAAGGGTAGAATACATCAAGCATGGGTGAAAGTCTTAGCAGTAAGGCATCTGTTTTTAAAAGCAGACACGCTCCACGTTTGTGAAAGGAGAAGACGAGGTCTCGTACTGCAGACTTGTATGAAGTTTGAACAGTCTGCGGGAGGCTGAGTGCTGAGTTAAAGAGCTTGATATGGAAGTAATTAGGTAGCGGACAACAAGCGAGATAGGGAAAATAGTGGAATAAAAGCGTTTAAGAAAGCAAAATGACTGCTCAAACCTCTCCTCCTTTTACCATTCCTGATCTCCCTTAAGTTAAGGCAGGCACGATGAAAATCTACACACTTTTTTCTTCTAATAATTTCCTCAGCAATCAAGGAGCGGAAGTTGTTAAGTGTGGCATGATCAGTGGGAAGAGATCTGCTCCAGCATTTGGTTCATGTGCCAAGAACATAAAGCTGTCTTTTGGGAAGTCCTGTGCCTATGGGCAGGGAAGAGAGCCGAAGGGGCAGCTGACTGAGGCTGGCTGACCCGCTGTCCAAGCAGGGGTCTCAGCAAGTGGTTGCTGAGCTGTGTTCGACCAGCCCATATATCAGATCCCGCGGGCTCTGACAGCAGCTCTATTCTTTGGGCAAAATCCTGCAACTACTTGTCAGGCTGTACGAGGACCACAGTGCTAGTAGGTAGAAGAGGCAGCAAAGAGAATTCAGTGGTCCACAAAAAGTGAAATTTTGGTGAGACCTGTAGACAAGGAAATGGAATGAGAGATAACTTGGTGGGATAGAAAACTGAGGAAATGTGACCTTTGCTGCTCATTCTACCATCTTCTTCTACCTCCCACCACGAGTAAGGAGTGTTTGGGTGGATAAGTGGACTTGGTTTAATGCCAGCAATGAGAACATTCATTAAGCAAAGCCAAGTATGCTGGCAAACATCCATTGATCGTCCTTTCCTTCATTAAAGTCCTCTCACCTTGTGAGAATAAATTGATTACGCTACCGTAGGACACACTTCCTCCAGCACTTCAAAGCCTGCAGAGGTGGAAGCTGGATTTGGGCCATAGCGCCTGGGGCCTTCAAGAGTTAATTAAACATAATAGTAACCTATATATTTACAGGTCCCTTTTTGATGACAGCAACAGAATAGAGGTTAACCCCACTTTTCAGGTTCTCCCTCAGGATTTGCTTGAACTTTGCTCTTGTTCCACCTCTAAATCAGGCATGAACTGAGCTCTGCAAGTCAGAGACACGCACGCTCAGTCAGTCTCCAGCTACAAACAAGGGCTGCAGGGGTGGAGAGGCAGAATGGTTTGCCAAAGGTTACATGTAAAACTTGTGGCAAGGTATAGTTTTATTATTTCATCCTTTTACTTTCTTACAAATTCCCTTCCACCTTCCCTCTTCTACGATGAATCATGAGAACACCAATACAAAATTAAGTATAAACGGCATGTAGGCACTGGCTGAAATTCTGCAAAGCCCCTTACTGCTGGTGAGGTGGCACAGAAATCTTTCAGATTTACCAGTCCTAATGCAAACGGCATTTATTTAAGCTCCCACATAAAGATCAACTAAGCAGCTTTAAAGACATCACTAAAACCTTCAAGCTGCATAACATTGATGAAAAATTGACTTGGAATCGACATGCTACAGTGTACTTACTAGCCCTGACAAGGTGGATAAAAATAGTAAGGAAACAATGGTGACGTCAATCAAAGACTGGGTGAGCCAGAGAATTTTGCAAATACTCCCACGTGGAATGAATCAGAGCTGGAGCAGAGAGTTTGAGAAACCCAAGGCAAGCAAAATCTCTTTAAAAGAAGTTTCACTGTGTGCTCAGAAGCCTTAGACAAGTTGAATTTAAATCAACAGAGAAATGTTTATTAAAAGAGTGGAGGAAAAGAGTCTTGAAGGTGTTTCAGACCACTGGCATGGTCAGAGGTTCTCTATGAAGTTTTTTTCCCCAAAAGCCTTCCAAATGAAATGCCAGATGTGATAAATAGAACCAGATCTTTAGGCAGTATAAATTTCCCAGCTGAAGAAACCTGTGAGAAACCTGCGCCCTGTGTCTTCATGCGAAGGTGTGATCAGCACCCCGCAGAACAGCTCTAGTGTGGAATACTGACAAAGAAGGAGGTAGACAGTCATAAAGGTATTTAAATGTTTTCCAGAAACAGCAGAAAAAAAGTCTAAAAAACACACAAATGAGTATCATACCTCTCTAAACATGTCAGGCAACCAAAGATGTCCTAAG